>OU911058.1:1389166-2778333 GCA_918358695.1 Melinaea menophilus ssp. n. AW-2005
TTTGGTCAATGCCAATGTAGTAAAAATAATTCAAAAACTTTGGAGATTTTTTAGAAACTTAATTTATCAGTCAATTAAGGTTTGTTAGTATGAAATCTCATTTACCTACACATATAAGGTTATGTGATTATGACCACATAATAATAATAAATAAAGGGTTATCGTGCTGCATGTTTAATATATATTTTATCGAAATTTTAAATTATTCTTCATAAATTTTACGTTTACACGAAATCGATTTCAGGACTTAACGAATATTACAATTTCATCCATAACATAAAAAAAAATTATTGAGTTGCACTTTTAAAATGAAGGCAAAAGTAACTCTCTCTGTAATCTAATCGCAATTCGCCAAGTCGTCTATCGCGATGATAAAAAATCATTTCCAATATAGGAGTAAACTCGTATTTTAAATCCTTAGTTTTCTCTAAAGCACTAAATTTATATCTTTGCGCGGCCCATAAAAGATAAGTATGTATACTATATATAAATTTATGAATGCGGAATGTAATGACATTTTCTAATTTCTGTTCAAAATAGTTTTCAAATTTCATTAAAATAAGTAAATTATGAAAATAATATTATGTTAACAGTTGCTGCTTACCCTTCTTCTTAAGGATTGACCAGCGTTTGTTCACTATACATCCTGATTAGAAGTAACAAGTTTCGCATAGAACTATAACATGCACACAGAAAACTACCGTAAGTATATATGTTTGTCGAACTTCAACGTAAGTTCAGCGTAACCTATCTTCCTGGACAGAAGATTCTTTTCTAATATTAGATACAATAGATACCTTGTAGTATCTATTTGGTACCAGTGCTTTTATAGATATTTTAGTTTACCTTTTTATTATTATAGATAATATATCTATTATAACTAGATTAACTGAAGTACTAAAAGCTATATGTCTAGAATAAATGTATTGAGAGCTAAGAGAATAAAAAGTATTGAGAGTTTGTTTATGGGATATAGTAAAAATAAAATATATTATAAATAAGTCATCACCAAAACAATTGTCATCGAAGTATTGCAGATTCTCCATTCCGAGTCTTTAATTTAATGTCTTTAATTAGTGTTCTAATACTTTTTACATTTTTCTATGAAATATATAAATTACAGACTTGACCTTTTGACCTCCTTATTATTTCCTCTATATATTTGTGAGCATGATATCACATATAGTACTATTGGATAGCATATGAAATTCTGATATATATTTAAAGAACTCTATAATAGGTATACGAAAACATGGAAGTTTTACAACATACAATACGATAAATTTTACAATATCCAACACATTGGTTATTCAATAGTGAACTATTACAAAACGCACATATGAACAACTACTTCCATCACGACTGTAACTCAAGGAATTTAATCAACCGGCTGAGAATGATCGAAGGCCGGAACAAATCACTTCACCTACTACTCTCCTTATGGTTCCTGTGAATTCTTCGCTTCGTACTGGTGAATCTTTTACGAAAATATATAGGTCCTACGGGAATATTTAAAAACTTTTTCGATTGAAAGTTTTGTTAAATAACGCATACAATGGATTCAACGCATAGACTCCTACTATTAAGCTACAGGGCATTAACAACTGCTATTTAGCAGTAGTCGATTAAAAACTAATATAATAATATAAAAATATTTTTAGGTTTAATTATATTTATTTTTATATTTAAACGGTTCTTCAATGATAATCAGATAAGCTAGGAGGTAGATACTTTAGTATAATTTAATTGTCCTTTTCTAATTATTATATTAAAGTATATAAGTATAGTATATGAAGTTGAAAAATGTAATATTATGGCTTATTTATTTTAACAGACATTAAAATAAAGAATATTAAATAATTAGTTTATGGATTTACCTTCTAGTACTGTTAACTTTTTTTATTTTAACCTGATGTTGCAAATAATTTGATAGATCTTCTTCTACAGTTAAAGATCACTGTCATCCTGAAAAACATTTACCATTAAATATTTAATATTAAGCTACAACTTCTCATACTGTCATCTCGAATATAAACATATATTATGTTATATGGCTATAATAAATTATAGTAAACATATTTCGAAAACTACAAATACAATGGATATTAAAGGTAACAATTAATCAATAAAGTTAAATATCAGTATTATAAAAACATAACACGTATAGTATATGTACCAACTAAATATTATTAATTTATTTCAGAAATACTTTTACTTTGACTTATTTTCCTCAAACCTATTCGTAACAACTGAAATTTTAGGAATAAATATTAGATAATCTAAAAATACAGCAAATTGTAAACAACATTTATATTTTGATAGATGATAGAAAAATTAAAGAGATGAAATAATTAAAATCAAGGAAATTCTATAATAAATTCAAGAGACATACCTTATTGTAAAAGTCCTTCCCTCATACATGTAAGTACTTAAGTGAATGAAATACTTGAAAAGGTTTGGGAAAATCCTTTTATATATGCCTTGTTTATTCTTTCCTGTTTACAATCAACTCAATTCCATAATATGAAAATATTATTTTTAAATCTACTGAATATGGACGGAGAATAACAAATATAGTCACCCTTAACACGCGAATATAATATCTACTATAATTTTTTTTTCTTAATTTTTGAAATACATGTAATTTTAAACTAAATGTACAGTAGTAAATAGAAATTTATGAAACCCTTAAAGTTTTTTTTTTTTAAATAAAGCACACATTAATTATATTACATGAAAGACATTCTTTAGAAGATCCAAACGCAAATACTGCATTTAAAATTTTAACATTTTGTAAATATTTCTTATTTTTTCCTTTATAAATAATTGCTTATTAATATAAATACAATATAAAAACAATTAAAAATCTGTCTGGCAATTATCACTAATGTAATTTTATCCCTTTGTGACCGACCTCTTCACAGTCATTGACTATAGAGTACTTTACTCACAAATTAAGTACCTAGCTCCAATTTTTAATAACATTTTACGAAGTTGCTCCGCATGTGTAATTATGAAAAGTTGTCAGCCTGTATAGTAGTAGTTTAATTTTAATATGTTAGCAGTCGGGCGGACGGAATAGTTATTACTACAATAAAAGCTGTCCCGCCCCGGTCCGCCCCGACTGCTAACATATTAAAATTAAAGTACTTTTTGTGTTTACATATTCCTGCGTCATTCGAGTTATTGTTTATTGGAACGTTATCTTTCCACATTTATTTAATTTTGTAATAATGTGCACTTTTTGTAAACATAACCTAGATTGTCTCCTTGAAGCTAAGAAGTTAATATTCTTTAAACAGTACTACTACTACTATACAGGCTGACAACTTTTCATAATTACACATGCGGAGCAACTTCGTAAAATGTTATTAAAAATTGGAGCTAGGTACTTAATTTGTGAGTAAAGTACTCTATAGTCAATGACTGTGAAGAGGTCGGTCACAAAGGGATAAAATTACATTAGTGATAATTGCCAGACAGATTTTTAATTGTTTTTATATTGTATTTATATTAATAAGCAATTATTTATAAAGGAAAAAATAAGAAATATTTACAAAATGTTAAAATTTTAAATGCAGTATTTGCGTTTGGATCTTCTAAAGAATGTCTTTCATGTAATATAATTAATGTGTGCTTTATTTAAAAAAAAAAAACTTTAAGGGTTTCATAAATTTCTATTTACTACTGTACATTTAGTTTAAAATTACATGTATTTCAAAAATTAAGAAAAAAAAATTATAGTAGATATTATATTCGCGTGTTAAGGGTGACTATATTTGTTATTCTCCGTCCATATTCAGTAGATTTAAAAATAATATTTTCATATTATGGAATTGAGTTGATTGTAAACAGGAAAGAATAAACAAGGCATATATAAAAGGATTTTCCCAAACCTTTTCAAGTATTTCATTCACTTAAGTACTTACATGTATGAGGGAAGGACTTTTACAATAAGGTATGTCTCTTGAATTTATTATAGAATTTCCTTGATTTTAATTATTTCATCTCTTTAATTTTTCTATCATCTATCAAAATATAAATGTTGTTTACAATTTGCTGTATTTTTAGATTATCTAATATTTATTCCTAAAATTTCAGTTGTTACGAATAGGTTTGAGGAAAATAAGTCAAAGTAAAAGTATTTCTGAAATAAATTAATAATATTTAGTTGGTACATATACTATACGTGTTATGTTTTTATAATACTGATATTTAACTTTATTGATTAATTGTTACCTTTAATATCCATTGTATTTCCATATCCATTGTATTGTAACGATTCGGGGATCAGTTTTGTGTATTTTATGAAACCAAATTATATTATATTGTTGGTTTGTTAATAGTTTGGGCTTTGATTTTTTATAGTTTTGAAGGATGCCAAATAAGTGTTACTTTAACTTTGTTTAATATAAATATAACGTTATACAAGCAACGTTACATTACGTATCGTCATAACAAACCCATACATACGTATGATACCAATAATTGAAAATCCGTTGGTATTGACTTCAGAAAAGACAGTACTCACTTTATTTAACCAAATAGAGTACAGTTCAGAAAATATAGTTACGACACTCCCAACTTAGTATGTTCATTATATTATGCTATGCTTGTATATGGTAGTATATAAAATGCAGGTAGTACTGTCACCATGCCATTTAAATAATAATTTTTCCACACACTCACTGCACGCGATATCCGATATCTAATGTTTTTAAAATAAGGTCTAATTTTAAAAAGTATTTTTTAGTAGGCCATTAAAACTGTCCACTCAGGAGACAACTCCAAGGAATAACAACAAAAACATTTGAATACGACGCAAATGCCAAATAACTTATATTCGACAGACGCCAGTGGTCGTATGTAGTGTCCGACTTTAATATATTTTAATAGTAGTGCATTAATAATAATTTTAATATACATTTTTCATACATTATCCAAAAAACTTAATAACTAAACGTGCAACTTCAAAGGATAAGTGTAAACTTTTCTAAGTAGATAAGTTACTAGAAGAAAAGTCTCAGTCTCGTTCCCCGTAGTATCAATAGTGAAGTACTCGTATTAAAAAAAAAATGTCTCATATGTTTACTGAATGGGTAAACATTAATACATCACTTCATTAAAATTTCACTTCAAACGTAACACATATTTATATAAATATTAAAAGTTAATAATTCAGTTTTTTTGTAAATCATAATTAAGATAAAGGAGCATTCGGGCTTTTGAAAACCAGTTATACGTTTTAATTCATTTATGAATTGAATACGATAAATCAACAATCTATTTACTTAAGGCCTCTTGATGCAAAATCGACAAGGTGTCCATTTTTGTCACTTAGACACTTGTTTATCATCTGCCGCATGATTTATTGTCTCACACATTCTTGGCTTTTTAAGAATGAGTTGAAGAGCCCTTTTGTCAATTCAAAAGTTATTTATTTCCGGAAAAAGTTTTATATTATTTCATGTTTATAAATAGTATTTATAACGGTGACACCAGGATATAATATTTCTTTTTAACCTTATCCATATAAAATAGAAAACGAAATATTATATTTAAAAAGTAAACAAATGTAATGATTTTTAAATTCCACGTGAGTTTTAACGCATGTTTGAAAACTAATAACAGATTAGAGGCTTGCAGTTTAAAACAGAATAACTATATCAGGATTACCCTTAATCTCTCGTGCATGACGCATCCAATACAATTTAAAAATAAATGGGAAAGTTAAACAAAATATAGTTGAATATTTTATATTTTTATAATATTTAAAAACTAAACATCACGTAATATGATCACCATTTTATAACTTAAAAACCGTCTAATAAAATCTGATAAAATCAGTGCAACGAAATAAACATTGTATTTTCGTAATGTAGCATTGATTGTAAGGAATTGAAAATAAAATTGGCACTAGATCAATTTTTCTCTTCAATAGACGCAGTTTGGTTCAGTTGGTGTAAGACGAGTTCTTTGCAACTAGGATAGAAAACACTTGGATGTTTTAATAAAATCCTTTAAGTTTGATTGTTATATATATATGGTGATATATTTTGTATATTTATATTCAAAGTATTTAATATATTTTGATTCATAACAAGCAACTGTACTTTACTTTACTGTTCTCATCTCTGGTCCGGATCACCCCGATATCAGCTTCTACCATTTGACCGCGTACAACGGAGAGCCGCTCGGATTGTCGGGGACCTGGTGCTCTGCGAACGGCTGGATTCTTTGGCTTCTTTGTGCGTCTTCTACCGCATTTACAACGGGGAGTGTTCCGAAGAACTATTCGATCTGATGCCTGCCGCCGAATTTCATCACCGCACAGCGCGCCATCGCCTCCAATACCATCCTTACCACCTGGATGCGTAGCGATCCTCTACTGTGCGGTTCTGAAGAACATTTTTTCCACGTTCCACTCGTTTGTGGAACGAACTCCCTTCGGCGGTATTTCCGGATCGGTACGACATGGGTACCTTCAAAAAAGGCGTCTACTCCTATCTACAAGGCCGGCAACACTCTTGTAAATGTTGCAAGAGTTCATGGGCAGCGGTGATCACGTCCATCCGTGACCCGCCAGCTCGTTTGCCCTCCTCTTACATAAAAAAAAAAAAAAAAAAAAAAAAAAAAAAAAATTAACCAAAATAGCTTTAGCTTTAGCAAAAGGTCAAAGAGAAGCTAACGTTTTGCCTGAACATGCAAAGTCATATCTCATATAAATTAACATTATCTCAACACATTTAAAAAATACGTTCTTCTAAACATCTAACTATACAGTAAATGCTTACTATTTATTTTAATTTACATGAAGCAATATAAAGTTACGAAATAGACCAGAACATGGATCTTCCTACTTTTTACCGTTGAAATGTAATTGTACTAATATATGTGTTGTTAAAAGAGGGTCATATTAAACTTATTAGGCTACACAACCATTTCGCTGTTTCCGTTTCCAACACCTTGACAATAAATGAAATGTTTTGTAACCATCAATGATAATAATAATAATCGTTTAATTTTCGTTTTTTCTTATCCACAAGAAACAAGTTGATCTTTCCATCCTATTTTTCCATTAATCAAAAGATATTGTTTTACTGTCATGTTTAATTTTGTTAGTATGGATGATGATGATGAGTAACTTCCTTCCGCATTTTCTCCAGATCGATATGGCATAGTTAAAGGCATATACTTGATCGTGCAAGGTTGGCAGCACTCTTGGATTCCCAGGATGTTACCAGAGCTCGTAGGTAGCGGTGATCACTTACTGGTGACCCGCATGCTCGTGTACCCTCCTCTCACGTAAAAAAATATATGTCGATTGATATGATTATTAAATATTGAGTTTTGTTTTCAGTCAATTGCTTTTACATTATTTCAATAATCTGGTAACCAGTAAAGCAATATATACAATTATTAAAGAGATAAAAAAGTTTATGTTTATAAACTACTACTACTACTACTATTACTACTAATATGACCAAACATGTTTATGTTTGGTCATACTCATTATATGGTTTGACTGGAAATTTTTAATTACATATAGAATTTTAAAATTATCTAGAAGGGCTGAACTCGAATCTGCGACCTCGAAATTATATAAAATATTGTGTTTAAGACATAAATAGCAGCACGTTTCAAACTAAATTAATCGTATTATCCTATTTAGATATCACCAGTATAACTTTATGGAGCAATTTACCAAACTTAGACATGGCGTGAGATAGTTTCAGAACACTGAAAGCAAGAAGATACGCTGATACATTAATATTATACATTTTTATTAGTTAATAAAAATATAATGAACTTTTATGCGATCTTTCCAGCGCTTGATGTCGGTAAGACTGTGGTATTAATATTTATTAGACAAACCCTTTATGTTCTTATCGTGATCTGCTCAAATCACTTTCAAAAGGTAACTTTATCTAATAAACTCAAAATTAAGAGAGCGTAATAAATAAACGCCTCTTCTCTCATATTTGTATTATATATTTTTATTTTTTATTTGTCTACTTTGATATTTTACAATTTCGATAACGTGCAGGTTTGAGTCTTGCCTGTATCGGAGAATTTGTCTCGAACTAAAAATATTACTTTACATGCATTTGTTTATTCTTTCATGTCGCATCGAAGGAACCGATCGACAAGATTTCTATAGAGAGAGAAATTTTATCATGGTTATTTATAGGCACGGAAACGAAGTTGGAAATAAAAGCTAGTGCTTACATGTATTGTAATATACTTTCCGTGTTATTCTTTACAAAACTAACTTTTATAATGCAGTCTCAACTTATATTACTCTTACGTAGAAGGTCGGATAGTGAGCTAACTGAATAGGAATCATAAATATGTTTTCATTATTAAATAATTATGACACCATTTCGTTAAACCTTATTATACTTAGGGAGCACTTTATTGGCAGTTTAACTGACAACTGTCTCACAAACTTCCATAACATTTTACAATGCTTTGAATAATTCATTTAAAAGAGGACTCTGGGATAAATTCTTTTCAAACTTCTAAGTACAAGTGAAAAGAAACTTTATTTTTTCTATCATTTAATTCCGCTGTCGTCACAATAAGGTCTGAGCGTGGTTTAAATAAAAAACTTTTAGCAACAAGCTTTTTGCTTTATTATTCAACAAAAAGTTTTTCAATACCTTAAATTGGTAAAAATATTTAAGATTTTTGTAATTGTATACTATATCGTGATATATTAAGAGTAGTTTTGTGCTATATATCTACAAAAACAAAAACCGGATATTTTTACAATATTGACTGTTACTGATTAGATGTAAACGACATTCGCAAAGGTTAACAGGGGCTCGTTCGGCAACAAAAGGGACAGGGACAAGATTCCGTAGTCTTACGGTGTTTGGGCGTTTTTTATCACTCCGTTGCACTCTTAGCTTTAATAAGTACGCAGCCCTCCTTTAATATAGAACGCAACCTAGAGACCATACCCGGCTCGCATTTACTAACAGGGTCTATTATTCTTTAGCCATAAGATTTTCATCATCCTGTTTTTTCCCTTGAAGAATTTTACGCATATAATTGCATTATTTATAATGTATAGAAATTATTTATAGGCACCGTCTATGTCTAAAAAAGGTCAAATGAAAAACAATTCCCATACATTAATTACTTTAGGGTAAAAGTTTGTGAAGTAAATATTGAAGAAGAAAGCTGTTGTTGTTGTCAAATATAATATATTGAAGAGAAATACTTGATAATGATGGAAGGGGAACTTAAAGCTTTTAACGATTACATTGAAAAGTTTATTTTACTTTTCCGTTTCTATTGGTAACTTCAATTTCAAGTTTTAATGGGTAAATAACAAGAACCCTCATTCGGCGAGGAATCGCTCACTTTATAAATTGAGATTTGAGTTTTGATTAACATTGAAATGATAAGAATTTTGTGCAAATATTTATATGGGAAAATAAATTGCTTTTTTGAGTACTTTCAATATATGATAAAAATATTTTGTATGTATTTTACATTTTCTGAGTGTGATAACTTTTGGTTACTTTGAAAGTTAATTAATAATTACCGCGTAAATTATATATTAAGGGGGATGGAATCTGAAGACGTTGGGCGTAAAAGAAATGCATTTAACTTTTCTACTATAAAGAGCGAGAGCCGTTTATGTAAGTTTGTTTATAATACAGATGTAGGGTAGTCTTCGGACTCACTGCCCCTACTTCACAATTTGAAAAATAAATAATTCATTATCAAAATAAGTTAATTATAATAATTACAACGAATATAAAAAAAATCCTTCTAAAAATTTATTTCAGTAGTTATGAACTAATTCCGAATGTATATTGTTTTCTTATATAGTTTATGCCAACAAAGTCACCTATAATATCTTGGTTAATATAAAGAATACTCATACAGCACTGCAGCTCTGCAAAAACTTTCACGTTGTTTTTACAAAATATTTGTTATAATCTATTTAGAGCAACTTATACCAGTATCAAAAATAAACTAAACAATATTTTTTTAATACTTAACGGGTATGATGACTATATAATTATAAATCTGTAGGTTTTGCTATTTATTTATTGTGATGTTATTAATTTGATGACTCATTGACCGAATGTTTATTTTGGTTTGTATCTTTATCAATATGTATATCTTTACACATCAAAAAGGGCTTCACTAATCTTCATGAAAATTACATTAAATTAAATAATTTAATGTACACGGAACAGACATGTGATTCCACACATGATAAATTGCTCATTATTTATTCTTTTTATACCATGAGTATTAAAAACAACTAAAATATTGAAATAAAGCACAAATTTCTATTTGCGATTTTTTACATTTAACTATAATTTAAATATTTTATAAATTAATAAAAAGTATTACTACCGAGCCAAGACAATATAAAACTACCTAACCGACGAGAACATTACATAACTACTCAACTTAAATAAGAAGGGAACACGGTACTGGAGTACCAAATTTATGAGGGTGTGTTGTCGGCGCGTGTAACGGGGTTTGTTATTTTATATGGATACAAACAACATCGATCAAGGAGAGGGACGACTACCTTTACGCGATATACGACTTCGACCGACTATCTTTGTCCAACCCTCGAAACTTTTAAATAAACATTTTAATATTGAAGGTCAACCTTCATTAAAATAGATCTAAATACTTTATTTTATAATGTTGTCGATACAATCTTTATTTATCTATACTTATAATAAATCTGTAGAGAGGTCAATTCTGTACATGAAATATATTTACAAAATAAGTAGCAGGGGGTGATTAGTGTTCGATACTGATGCCAAAAATGCAGTTAAAAAAATTTTTGTCTGTCTGTCTGTCTGTCTGTCTGTCTGTTTTTATGTTATTTATAGAAAAAAAAACTACTCGACGGATTTTAACGAAACTTAGTACAATTATTCTTTATACTCCTGGGCAGGTAATAGTATACTTTTCATCACACTACAATGAATAGGAGCAGAGCAGTGAAAGGAAATGTTGAGAAAATGGGAGAAGTTGCTTGATTTTTTAAGCTTCCGTCGCGTGTGCAGCCTTAATGGTTAGAGCTACATAGAAACTATGTATAACGGAAATATTCTACATAAAAATACACGAAAAATATTCCACGACAGCATATATCTACCTTTTATAGTTAACTCACAATAACACGCATAACTCTCGATAGCTTAGCAGTTCGGAGATTTCTTATTATATTTGTTTACTTTTACGTTTATAAAACCAATAATGCTCACCATCATTCCTAATTAAAAAAAAAATAAACATTAGCACCAATTCAATAAAAAAAGAATCATTGAAATCGGTATAGAAACACCAAACTTATACTTACTTACATGAAATACGCCAACAAGACATCGCGCGTGAATAGTGAATCAAGCTATAAGGATTATTTTTGCGTAACGGTTGCCGCGCTCGACGGGGCTCGCGGCGGCAGAATATAAAAGGGGCGGGAGGCGAGCGCAAGCGTCATTCAATATTTGGCTGTTGATGCGTTCAGAGTGTTGAACTTTATTGACAGACAATAATTGTTATTTTATAAACCGTGCTTATCAGCGCGACTTTTTGTCTTTAAATAGTTTATTTTAATTTCTTTTGTTGTTATTTTCTAAATTAGTTTTAGTTTTGTTTAAATTCTTAACTATTAATAGTTCCTATTTTATTTCTTTTTAAGTAGATTTAGATTCGATTTTTAGATTAGATAATAGATAGATAGATTAGATTATTGTTAGATTTTTAGTTACTGATAGGTTAGTTTTGGGCATTTTATGTTTAGTTTTTTTTGTATTGAGTAGATAAAAGCGTAGGTAGGTACTTTTATTAATTATAGTATTCATAGGTATTTTTTATTTATTTTTAAGTGAAGTAGGTATAGGTAGATATTGCCTACTATCTACCTATACTGCACACGTGTTTTAGCTTTATTTTCATTTCTTTTTTTTTTGTACCTAAGTTGTAGGTAGGTAGGTACATATTTCTTAGTTTAATTCTATTAGAATATTAGGTATTTAAGTTTAAATAGGCACTTAGATTTATATTTTTTTATTATATAGCAGCTGTACTTAGAACATCTAAGGTTTTTTTTGTATTAGCATAGGTACTTTGATTAATTACAGTAGTTGTAGGTATTTCTTATTATTCATTTTTAAGTGAAGTAGGTAAGTGTAGATAGTATTGCACACGCATTAAGTATAGCTTTATTTTCATTTTTTATTCTTTTGTAATTTGTAGGTACCTACGTACATATTTATAATTCGATTAGAATATTATTTTAGTTTTAATAGGCACTTAGATTTATATTCTATTTATTATATACTTAGCTATAGTTAGGACCTCTGACGTAAGTTTTTTGTTGGGTAACTAAATAGAATTTAAGTTACCGTCGATTAAAAATAAAATAAACGATGCCACCTAAAAAACGACCATCTTTATCTCGAACTTCGAGTCAAGCTAGGAGAATGAGAATGACGCGTTCTCAAGAATCGGAAGAGGAAAGAGCACATCGGTTAAACTCTATGAGAGTTAGTGCCTCAACATCTCGAGCTAATGAAAGCTCTCCAGAAAGAGAGATGCGATTAGCAGCTGAAAGAGCGAGACGAGCTACAACACGGGCTTCTCAAAGCTCTTCTCAACGAGAGCTAAGGCGTTCCATTGACCGGGAACAACATGCGTTATCCCGAGAAGCTGAAACTGCTTTACAACGAGAATTGCGACTCACAGCTGACCGCGAACGGCATACATTATCTCGCGAGTCTGAAACCTTCACTGAGAGGGAATTACGGCTTACAGCTGACCGCGAACGTCATATTTTATCTCGCGAGTCCGAAACCTTCACTGAGAGGGAATTACGGCTTACAGCTGACCACGAACATCATATTTTATCTCGCGAGTCCGAAACCTTCACTGAGAGGGAATTACGGCTTACAGCTGATCGCGAACGTCATATTTTGTCTCGAGAATCTGAAACTTTTACTCAATATCAAGACCGTTTGACAAATGATATGGCGCACCATAACATGATTCGATCTCTTGAAGATGAACATGAGCATGAACAACGACTAGAGTCGGGACGCGATTATTACAATTCTTTGAGACAAGAACAATTGATTACTTTATCTAATGAAAGATTAAGAATTGAAAATATTCGGTCGCTTGAAACAGAAGAACAGCGAGAGGCCCGTCTTACTGCAGATAGATTTCGACATGGTCTTAATGACTTAGATATACACGTGGTAGATCAATCTACAAATTCGGTGGCGTGGTCCGATAAATATAAAAGTGGGTTTGCTTATAACCTCACAATTGATTACAGATCATCTTCTGAAATAGGCGATATGAACGTAGTATGTTCCTTTTGTAATGCTTCGAAGTGGAGGAAGGAGTCTGCTGGTTTCTGTTGTTCTGGAGGTAAAATAAATTTGCCTTCGTTCGAAGACCCACCGGAACCTTTAAAATCACTACTTTTAGGGGAACATTTGCAATCCAAACAGTTTTTAGATAATATTCGCACTTATAATAGTGCATTCCAAATGACATCCTTTGGTGCTAAACAAATCTCAGAAGGCCCTTTCATGCCTACTTTTAAGGTACAAGGTCAGGTTTACCATTTGATAGGGTCCCTTTTGCCTGAAGAACAACCTAAATTTCTTCAAATATATTTTGTATCCGATTACAACGAACAGTCGAATATAAGAAATCAATATTTTCCGAATTTAAATACTGAACTCATTTCACAACTTCAGAACATGTTACATCAGGTTAATTCGTACGTATGCAGTTTTAAATCGGCATTAGAAGCCCTTTCTCAAGATGGTAATAACAATTATAAAATTGTTATAAATGCCGATAAGCGTCCAACTCAGGAACACCCTGGGCGTCATAACGTTCCATCCACGAATGAAGTTGCTGTAGTACTGGTCGACCAGGAATGTGATAGGCGTGATATCGTTATACGTTCCAGAGACAATCGTTTGCAACGTATTTTCGAAACCCACAGGGCTTACGACAGTTTGCAATATCCTATGATATACTGTCGAGGGGAAGATGGTTATAATTTCGCTGTATACCAAACCGATCCGCGCACAGGCGCACCTAATTATAATAAAAAGGTGTCATGCCTTCAATTTTATTGTTACCACCTGCAAGTGAGACGGAATAGATTGGTATACTTTCAACGTTTTCGTGGCTTATTTAATCAGTTTATTGTTGACATGTACGCAAAAATTGAAACCGAAAGATTAGTTTATATACGATCTAATCAAAGGCAGCTGCGCGCTGAAGAATACGTGCACCTTCGCGATGCCATGCAGCAAGATAACGATACTGTGAATATGGGTCGTTTAGTTATTTTACCCTCTTCTTTTACTGGTGGTCCACGCTACATGCATGAACGTACTCAAGACGCTTTTTGTTACGTAAGAAAATATGGACGTCCCGACTTATTTGTTACTGTAACTACCAATCCCAAGTGGGATGAAATCACTCGGGAGCTTCTTGAGGGTCAGGCACCGCATGACCGCCATGATATTATTGCAAGAGTGTTTCATTTAAAATTAAAATCAATGATAGATCTTCTTACCAAAGATAACATTTTTGGAGAAGTATTGTGTTATATGTATAGTGTTGAGTGGCAAAAACGCGGCTTACCTCACGCACATATCTTGCTTTGGTTAAAAGATAAGGTTCGACCTAATGATGTAGACAGATTAATCAGTGCTGAAATTCCAGATCCGACTGCAGATCCCCTGTTATACGACATTGTTAAAACTCATATGATACATGGTCCATGTGGTGCATTTAACGCAAATGCTCCTTGCATGCAAGACGGTCGTTGCACTAAAAGGTATCCAAAAGCATTAGTGGATGAAACTGTAACAGGACATGATGGATACCCATTATATCGTCGCCGTTCAAGAGACAATGGTGGTTTTACTGTTGAAAAGCGAATGTCTGGACAACAGGTTACTTTAGATAATAGGTGGGTCGTTCCGTATTCGCCTGTATTGTCCAGAGCATTTCAAGCTCACATAAATGTAGAAATGTGTAATAGTGTAGAGTCAATTAAATATATTTGTAAGTACATTAACAAGGGCAGTGACCAAGCTACGTTTGCGTTAAGAAATGAACATGATGAAGTTACTAGATTTCAGTCAGGCAGATATATCAGCTCTTCAGAAGCTGTGTGGCGGATCTTAAGTTTTAATATTCACGAAAGATATCCACCTGTGACCCATCTGGATGTTCATCTGGAAGGCGGTCAACGTATATATTTTAACGCCGAAAATGTTACAGAACGATTAGAGAACCCTAGACAAACAACTTTATTGGCATTCTTTCGACTTTGCCAAACTGATAATTTCGCAAAGTCTCTTTTGTATGAAGAAGTTCCATCGTATTATACCTACGATAAACAACGAGGTGTCTTTAACCGTAGACGCCGAGGCAGGCCTGTAGATGGCGAGACAGGTATTTTCAAAGAACATGTTCTTGGTAGAGTGTATACTGTTCATCCTAACAACGCAGAGTGTTTTTATTTGAGATTATTATTACATACAGTGCGAGGACCAACATCATTTATAGATTTGAGAAAAGTAGACGATGTTGTTTATCCAACTTATCATGCAGCTTGCCAAGCGCGTCATTTGCTTGAAAATGATCAACATTGGGATGACGCTTTAGCAGAATCCTGTGTTAGTGATAATCCACGACGGTTACGCCATTTATTTGTAACATTACTCACATTTTGTAATTTATCTGATCCTGTCCAATTATGGGAAAAATATAAAGAAAAATTTGCAGAAGACTTTCTTCGGAATTTATCTCACAATAATGAAGGCGCAACTAATGATAATTTTCGAAATCTGGCTATAAATCAGTGCTTATTAGCTCTTCAGGAAGACTTAACAGCAGTAGGCGGTAAATCACTTTGTGAATATGGTTTGCCAACGCCAACCTCAGTCGGAGAGGTTACCAATAGGGAATATTCCGCAGAGATTGGTTACAACCCAATGGAACTGCTGGTAACATTAGAAAACGGTGTCCCAATGATGACTGCAGAACAACGCTTAGTCTATGATCGCGTGTGCGAGAGTGTGCAGAATAATTTAGGAACAATATGGTTTTTAGATGCACCTGGAGGAACTGGGAAAACTTTTTTGACTAAATTAATATTAGCTTATGTTCGAAATCAGCGTAAAATCGCTCTTGCCGTGGCTTCATCAGGTATAGCTACAACATTGCTACCAGGAGGTAAGACTGCTCACACTATGTTTAAAATACCAATTAATTTAGATCGCACGGAAAGTCCAACCTGTAGTATTTCAAGAAATAGCGACAAAGCTAAGGTATTGCGTGAGTGTAATTTAATCGTATGGGATGAATGTACGATGGCCCATCGAAAAGGAGTAGAAGCAGTAGACAGAACTCTAAGGGACATAAGACAAAATGATCGACCAATGGGCGGTATTACGGTTTTATTTTGTGGTGATTTCCGACAAACCTTACCGGTAATACCACGGGGAACCCGAGCTGATGAAATTAGGGCTTGCCTGAAAAGCTCTTATTTGTGGCGTGATATACAATCGGTGCATTTGACTATAAATATGCGAGTGAGAACTGGAGACAACGCAGATAATCGTGAATTTTCTGATACATTATTGAAGATTGGTGAAGGTACCTATCCACAACTACACCAAGGAAAACTTATTCTGACACCTGAGTTATGTTGTATAGTGCAATCCCAATAACATCTTATATCTTCGGTTTACGGTGACATAACAATTATATTAAATAGGGACAATTCTTGGCTTTGCGAAAGGTCCATTTTGACTCCTCGCAATGACCAGGCATCTGAAATTAATAATAAAATACTGTCTAATATACAGGGAGAAAGCAAAGTTTATAGTTCAATAAATAGAATGGTTGATGAACAAGAAGCCACTAATTACCCGATAGAATTTTTAAATTCTTTAAGTATGCCTGGACTACCTTCTCATATAATTTGTTTAAAAATTGGCATACCGATAATTCTGCTCCGAAATTTAAGACCACCTCAACTTTGCAATGGAACTCGGCTAAAAGTAACCCAGTTGCAACAAAATGTAATCGAGGCTCAAATTTTAACAGGTTGCGGTGCAGGAGAAACTGTCTTTATTCCCAGAATTCCCATAATACCAAATAATTTTCCATTCCAATTTAAAAGAACGCAATTCCCAGTATCGGTGTGCTATGCCATGACTATCAATAAAGCTCAAGGGCAGACTTTTCGTGTTGCTGGAGTAGATCTCGGTGTTAGCTGTTTCTCGCATGGTCAATTATACGTCGCTCTTTCCCGGGTTAGCAATTCTAGGAATCTTTACGTTCACGTGCCGGACGGGTCGACTCTTAACATAGTCTACCCAGAAGCTTTGCGCTGAAACATTTTAATTTGATCTAAAAATATTAGCAATATATTATCTTAATAAAAAACAAGGAGTTACACGCTGACCGAGTCGTGGGTATAGCGTGGGTATATTATAATATTCTGCGGTTACTTATATTTTTCAACAGTTTTGTGGATTGGCATATTATATTACTATTGCCCTTCTAAAATACGAAAGTGAATCTGCCTGTTACGTCAAAACTATGAGGGAGGACATCTGCTAATTTTTTTTCGAAAAACGACGGAAACGCGGACGAAGTCGCAGGCAAAAGCTAGTCTGGAATAAAATTTCAAGGTGGTGGAAAATAAATTTATAGATAATAAATACAGAGCACGTGTTATAAAACAGTGGTTGTTTAGTCATGTATGAATTGAACTCTTCAAACAATTTTCTTCTGAAACAAAATGATAAAAATATCTATTATTTTTATTCATCTATATAACAATTACAATTTATAAATCACTTTTTGAAACCACGAAACCATTCTTCGAGTTATCTTTTAAAGTCATTTTAACAAAAGAGTCTCAGGGAACTTGGTGAATAATTAACAGATATAGTGTTTCAAAACTGTTTGTAAAGCTATAATGTCACTAATTCCTTTAAACATCATACTATTGTATACCTGGTTATTATTATTTTATTATCTGATGTATAATCTGAATGTATGATGGATTATTATTTCTTTGTCTTAAAACAATATCCCATTACACAGCCTTATGAGAGTGTGAATTAAACCGATACATACGAAACAATGATTTAATCGATTCACCTCGTTTCTTTATCAATTCGCAGTAAATTAACGAATATTTCATCGTCCGTTTTTCAATCTTAAGCTCATTGTGCCGTTTTAGTGAGGCGTTCATTAATTTGAGGTTCCCTTTATGCCACACCACATCTAGACTTTAATAAAGTGCAAGCAAAGGCACAGGATATTATTGGATTACCTTAATAATATTACGACTAAGATCTTACAGAGAGAATATCAATTCTCTGGGTGATATTATTCTGTGACATGATCTTATCTAATCTAGTTTAGATCTGTTTATATTTGAACTGTGTTTTATTTCATAAATACAAAATTAAATAATATGTAGTAAAATATAAATTATAAATTAGATAGCGTATAAGATGTTCTTGTATATTACTGTATACTTAACAGTAGATTTGAATAAACTTCTATATCGGCCTTGAGATATGATAAGCGAAGCGATGTTGAAATAATAATGACTGTTCCGTGAATTTCCGAATAAAAATAAAATACATATATATTAAGTACTAAGAGCAAATACAGTTTACGTATTTGTCAATGAAATTATACTTAGATTGATAATAATTTTTTATATAAATATAAATAATATATTTTGACATAAAAAAATATTAAAACTACTTTTTCTCGGCGTTTTGATTATTTCTTATATTTCTGTCTTTGCAATCCATCATAGATTTTAATACATGTGAATATATAGTACATGGAGGAGTGGATAACAGTATTTATAAGCAATGTGTTTTAACATTAATAGGATATTCTTTCATACGACACGTGGAAATTCGATATTGAGTCTTATTATAATATAGTTTTTATATCCTTTTTTATCTAAGTAACTCCTTTGTCTATGACTCACTTCAACATAATAACTATGTGGCGAAACCTAGAATATGTAGATTATTATATAAAAATTAAAGACTTATTTATTTCTAAATAACAAAAATCATATAAAATTCTTTTATGGATTTTCAAATCATGCGTTATGAAATATTACAAAAATTTAAATTATATTGACATCTTAAAAAACTGGTTAACACTTGTAAAATAAATTGAAGCAGTAATACTTGTTTATTTAAATTAGCAACTAATCATCCTCATGCCAAAGAACTCTGACACAGCAATATATTAGAACAGAAGTATCAGGGGTGAAAATATTGAAATGTTGCCCCAAAACTGAAAAACGTAATTGTAATAATTACGTTATTTATATAAATATACATTTATAAAACTTACAAATATCCATTTACATTTTATAAAGACGTACGTAAAGTCACCATTAAAATATAAATAATTAAAATATAAATAAATATAAACACTATTTTAATAACTAAGACCAGAGCCTTTTAGTGCAAATCACATTTATCTAAGCAATAAATCAATAATTTATCGTCGCAATTAACATAACTCACATAACATCAAGTTACCCGAGTGAATAAAGAAAAATACAATTTTCGATACTTGCATTGACGGGAAGCAATATGTCTCTCCTTGAGGCCGATCCACAATGACAGACAAATTAGTAAATATCAATTATCTTATTAGTGTCACATTTATCCCCTTATCTAATAAAGAAAAATAACAACTGAATATCAAAGTATGTTACACTTTTTATGATACTTATATTTAGTATAAGTTCCTAACGTTATATTATATGTTTTACATATAATTATTAGAAGCGATATAAACGATATACAAAATACACAAGTCAATAAATAATATCAAAGTACTTCAATCACACCCCACCGACGTGTTTTAGAGAGGCATGAATATTATTCAGGAGCATAATAATAATAACAGGGTAATAAATTATAATGGATGTACCGCCCTGGACCTCGTAAACACTCCTATCAAAAAATAAATTACTCTTTAAAAGATTATTTTAGTAGAGTAAATAATTTTTTGTGTATAAGATTTGCTCATTTTTTATACATAAATTTAAATCCTTCCCATGTTTATGTTGTATTTTATTAAAATATGTTTCAAAGTTAATTTTATATTCGTAATATTTGTTTAAAAAGCAATCGTAATACTTTTCTCTGGTCAAACACTCACTTAACACTCAGCAGATAACAATAGAAAGTACATAAAGAAATGTTAGAAAGTGATTTTTGATCCGCATTAGGAGTCGTTAAAGCATACGATGGAGTATGGGGTCAATGTTATCCTCACAACTAACTATTTATTATACGTTTATAGCTCTTAATGGTAAGACAGCACTGTAAAGACCAAATATAAATAAAATACCGACAAAAATGTCCAGCATACTTATTACTTAATATCGAATATATTTGAGAACATTACATTCCAAGATCAAAATAAAAACTTTTACGAGTATGAATACCTAACGAGGGCCAGTTTAAAAACTTTACTAAACTTGAAATAAAACGTTCAATAAGTTTCTATTAGTCACATTCTCTGTCAGATAAACTGCACCTAACCGTAATGTAAAGACCGGTAATTCCCACGAGACTTTTTAATGCTTTTGTCACTCGACGAGTCAAATAAGGGGGTAACTTGGGGTCAGGAATTTTAATATATTTTACATATTTCCGCAAACTTTTCAACATAAGACTGGATTTCTGTATATAAAATACATATGAAATATTTTAAACAATTATTATAACTGGACAAAATCTTCTTTCATAGTCGTGCTTAACTTGAGAGATGCACAAATACACCGAAATGTGGGACAGGCAAAATGTTCCTTCACTATTGTTGTTAGTCGTAATTAAGAACTTCTCATCGCTACTATTTAGTTAGCAGAGGTTATAAGTAAAACTCTGTTAGGGACAGTTACTCTGTGATTGTTGGTGAGAGGGAGTGAGTTGGGGGAGATGAAAATATCTTAATTTATGTTGGCTTACTGTCAATTATTACAGTTTTGTTTGTTTTTTGTGTATGGCAGTATGGCATAAGTATGGCAGCGATCAGCGCCATCCACCAAAATAATAACAATGTCACACTCATGTATTTAGACTTATACAATTAAATGAGGTATAAACGAGGTAGGTATATTAACTATCAGAATATTACTTATTAAAACTTAACATAATATAAAGATATTTTTAAATTTAAAAGCAAAAAGATATTGGATATTGGATTTGGTATTATGTAAAACAAATGAAAACCATTTTAATTGTTGATATCGAGGCAATATCGATAACAGAAATAACCTCTTAAAACACAATGATCCGTATTTATGGTCCCAGAAAAAAATAATGGATATTTAACGTATATCGGACAACTATCACGCATATGAAGCAATAATACAGGTTTTATAACAGAGATAATTTTTAGTTATAATATAAACTTTTTATTGTAATATTTAAAATGTTATTCATTTTATTATTCATAATAAATCTGTAATTTGTTTAAAATTATTTGTAAACATGTCAGCCATGTTGAACTTATTAACATTTTTAAATAAGAGATTGAAAAATTAATTAATACGGCAGAACTGAACTGAACCTGCCTTTGGAATACAATAAAAAAAACTCGAATTTAATTAAAATTTTTACTACTCCCGTAAAGTTGATTTCGTGTAATCGATAAGACAGTGGGTTTATTATTGTATATAAAATTGATATTCAAGTACGATAAAACAAAAAAATATATATCTACGAAATAGTTGTAGATTTTTTACAACTTTTCGTTAAATATAATTGGTTCATCTCACTTATAGTTCTTTAATATGATATAATGTTTGTGTATTATTGATCGTGTTTGATTTAAATGTTTGTCATAAAACTTTATGTATACAAGTAAATATTAATGGAAAATCTCAGACTGAAAATGTTTTACAAAATATTATAATATATTCACTATTACCTTATAAAAAACAAGTTTCATAACCACTGCAATATAATCGCTGTATAAAATTAAAGCTCTTTTTCAAACAATAAAGTTTGCATAACAATGAATTTCAAAATTAAACGGAAATGAAAAAAAATGCTGGGATGTTTTTTTTTTCAACAAAAGATTTTACTATAAGCCGCGAGCGAGCAGTCCACCCTTACAATGCAACACGTGAGTTTAGTTTGTTTAAGATCAACTCTTCACCAAACACAGACAATCATATTTATGTGTTTTATTTGCATTTTGTTTCCGCTTTGATAAGGTTTAATATGACTTCAGCTATTCGCAATATAGTGCATGCCCGTTAAAAGGGTCTACAAAAATGTTAAAAATGCGACGAAACTATACGAATATCCAAATTCGAATTCAAATTCATATTGCAGTTGTACAGAGAACGAAAATAATGGAGGAGCCTTATAAATATTCAAATCGAAACTCAAATGGAACATGTAGGTTTGCATAAGTAAGTGCACGCTGTGGACACTGACCATAATCTGGATCGATTCCAATAGAAAAAGCAGAAACTTAAATTCACTCTAATGACCCAGAGAGCCAATGTATTAGGGCCGAAAGTATTTCTATTCAGACAGGTCCTCACCCGAAGGCGTGTTTCTAAATGTTCTATGTATATATATTTTTTAAATAATAGAATGATTGTAAAAGAATCATATTCTTACACAACTATGGCCTTGATACATTTTGATTACAAAATGAAGTTACAATTGTAATGCCTCAACTTATTCATCAGAATTAAAAGATAAAAAATCTCTTAAATAATAATCATTCTAATTCAGTTAATCAAAAGGTGTGGTATCTCAACTGTAATAATGATAAGATAAGTTCAAAGGACCCCTGGTCTCAAACTTCTTAATTAAATCTCGGGAACTGAAAACAACATTACCTTATGACCACCACATTAACGAAGATGTGAACAGAACTGATAGCTGATCTCTGTGTAGGTCAACTTGAGGGACAGAAAGTTATCTAATGAGAGTAAACCAAAATTAAAATAATAATCAATACGTATAATGGTTTTAGAAGTATTGTACGTTTTATAAAAATGAAATGAAAAATTAAAAATACGGGCATGACTCAAACCTGTAACCTCTGGGATACCGACCCGTCGCTCTGCCAACTGAGCTACCATGTCATTTACGATCATTTCCTACATACATTTTTATATCATATTTAACACACAGCCAAGATGCTTAATACACAATTTTAATAATTACTGGAAGAATACAAGACATTTTAATTTGTATAATGTATTTAGCGATATGCATATTAAAATTAAAAAAGGCATATTATTAATATACTGTTTTTAATTTTAGGTTTAAAATTTACATTTTAACTTAGGGAAGCAAAATTACTACTAAAAATTGTACGAAGTCTTAATACAAATTACATCAGTAGCGTGGCTCGGCCTAATAACATTAACAACTGCGATAACCAAAAGCCATACTTATTTTTCACTTCTATTTTTGATAAGCCTCAAATTTTCAAACATGAACAACCTTTATTGCGTAGAAATATATTATTAAAAACTGAATTCTTTTTAATTAATACTTAATTCAAAATACAATGATTCGAAATGCACAAGAATTAACAAAGTTATTATAAGTATTGGAAACCAAATTTATGAAAAAGAAATAGCATTTTTTATTTGAGAGCTGCCGCAGCGAAGAGAGGCCTTTAATGAAATCCATTTTCATACAAAAGGCTCTTAATGTTTAAATGAATTATATTTTAAGTCTACAAATATATCATTCGTTATAACTTTAATCCGAACCACAACTGGGCTCTCATGTAGTTATAAATTGATTTACAATTAAAATTTAGATAAAACTTTTCAATTAAATAAATGGACGCAGTTTTAAATTATAATAAGTCTCTGATGTTTATTCCAATAATAGTAATTGTTAACTATTTTAAAGAGCTATGAAATGGAGTGAAATGTTTTTAATTTTTAAATTTATTATATACTAGCTGTGACCACGACTTTGTTTATGCAGAATATATAACTTACTCTCTATAACATTAGCTACCCGCCATTAAAAGTCCTGTTAAAACCGGTCCAGACAAACAGACAGAAACAAAATTATTTATCAATATAATTTCATACGCATTTAGTGAAAAGCTGTTAATTTGGACTTAGAAACAGACACTTTAATTTTATTTATATGATAATATATATAAATATATTTATTACTGTTAATAATTGCTTCACAGTTGCTTGTTTTTATTTCATTATTTATATTTATTTTTACACTTATACCTAAATCCGTAAGGTCCTCAAAAGAAATCGTTTAAAGAGAAAAAAGAATTTATAAATTGAATGTTTTATTAAATTAAAATTCCCACTACATTAAAAAATAATTAAGCAATCTTATCAGAATAACAATGCCTATGAACAATGTTATTAATTCAAAATAAGACGATATTACTTTATACACGGAATTATAATTATTTATTAAATATTGTAACATAACCATTCCTCTTAAAAGTTCTCAATTACGTGCTTAACGATATTTTAATAAAATAGAAGTACTTCACATCAAAGGTTTATAGCAATATAAACCATACTTAAAGCAATTTTCTTCCCCTCAGCTATTTTATAAGTAAATTATTCCTGCACTTTAAGGAAAATATTAAATTTTGCTTACAGAATTATAATTTGAAATATTTATATTACTATACCAAAATATTTATATACAATTACTTAAAGAATGATTCCGCCCACAATTGTTCCAAATGGTTCGGTAGTACTAAATTCACTCTTAAAAGTGGTCACTGTTAAAAGTACATTTGCAATCACAACTTTTATTATTCAGTATACTTAACTGGTTTCATTACAAATATTTTATTAATAATTGACTCTCGTGTAACTGATATCTAAAATATCTCGTAAATATGTCTATCGCAAAATGATATTCTTTAACAAAATATATAGATAATATATCACCTATTTTTGTTTTTAAAAACTATTTGAAATATGAAACTATTTGAATGTACATTTATATTTTTCACATAACTATTATCTTATAACATATTTATTTTAAAGTCTTTGACAGTTGAGGGACGGCTCAATAAGCATCTGAAGACCCATCGAGCCCTTTGTAATGGTATCCATATATTATTTATTCTTTATTATGAAAATATTAATAGGAACATGCGGAGTCATATAATAGTTTTGTCATTGTTTTCGTGACAAAGTACAATTTGTACTTAGTAATAATGGTTTACAATCCCTAGTATATGCTTAATAGTACAAAGAAATAATAATTGATTAAAAACATGCTATTTTAATACATTCACTGCAATATACGTTACAGTTATTGCAAGCATAACCATAGTATTAATTATTGTAATACATAACTTAACCTCATTGTAGAACAGGCACGTGTAATTCAGACAGGCAACAGTCAACGTTAACAACAGTAAAAGTAAACAACGGATGACAGTCAACAACGGAAACACTTCAACAAATCAATTAATTTCTGTTGTTTGTATTTTTGTTGGTACCTCATTTATTAAACAAGCCTATAAATATTATAGCATTTTTTTATGTCGTTGTAATAAGTGATAAATGGAGAACTTTTTTAACGTATACTACTTCCAGAATCGCTAGTGGTTTTTTTTTAAATCATTGTGAAAGTTGAACTTAGATGTCAAGAATAAACTTATTTTTTCACTTTATGAGTTCTACAGCAGTTACGTAGTTCAGATTGTATCTAATTTTACTTTTCGTGGCTTAAGTATGCATTTAAGACTAAAATAACATGAAAACTCTAAGTCTAAAACGAATTTTAGAAATGTTATTTAAGTAGGTACAATTTCGGTGAAAAATGAAAAAATCACAAAAAAAAATCTTTAAAAAAAAATAGGAGGTCAGGGATTTTTTTTGGCCAACTTGTATTCTCTAAATAGGTACCTGAACACGATCACTTGATTTGTCGGACCCTCTACAAAACACCCTGTATATTAACGTTACGTGTGCTATAAATGTTTGGTTTAAAACACTAGGGTTTCAGAGCACCTTCCACAATGGCCACAGTTAGTGGAGCCGAAACTAGGGTCAAACTGGTGTTTATGTGAATTAATTAATCCAAGGGTTGGACTAATGGACTTGTGTTGTGACTCAGTCACCGTTACTAATAGTACAGACAGGTTCAATCAACACAATGGATATATTTTAAAACATTTTCTTTTATTTTTGAATTTGGAACATAAATATTTTTAAATAATATACAAAAACAAATATAAAACAATTACACAAGTACAATGAAAATAATTATGTGAATAATCAGATATTAATTTATAAAACGGTATAACGTTTAGGTAATCATACTACTAAATTAAGTTGTTAAACTGTAATCAGTTTGATACAAACATAACATCAGCGATTTATAATTTTATATTAATATCATTTATCCATTTCATAATGCAGAAGTGTTTAAAAAAATCATTTTTTTTTTGTCGTTGATGAGATCGTGTCTAAAAGTGTAAAAGTATAGCATGATCATTAAAAGCTAAGTAATGCCTGGTATTTGTGGAAAAATCACATATTTCATTATTATTGCTATAAACCAAGCTTATCAATAAATTCGTCACTTTTTATCTTTGAATACACAAAATTAAGTTCAGAATTGAATTGAAATTAATTGATATCTAAGATGAATCTATCTATCTATTAAATTCGATATAAAATAATTTAATAAACTTAATTGATAGATGAAGAGTATTTCATTAATTCGTTATAGTTTTGACGTCTCGTAAACTTTGATATTTACGTTTTAATTCAAATTCAAATTCAAATTCAAAATATCTTTATTCAAGTAGGCATTTACACGCACTTTTGAATCGTCAATTACTACAATACAAAAAAGGTTAGTGTAGTCAGTCCATAAGTAAGCTACCACCGGCTCGGAATGCTGCTCTGTTGAGAAGAGCCGGCCAAAAACTCAACAGTTGCTCTTTTCAAAAGAAATATAACAATAGGTGATGTATATTATAATATAAATCCTGCAAATGATTCAACAACTTAAGTTCCACATATTTCGATCCACTAAGAACTCTTGAACGTTATAATAGGTTTTATTTAACAATAAACTTTTGATTTTAGATTTAAAACTAAGAAATGGAAGTTCTAAGATATCTTGTGGAACTTTATTATATATGCGTATACTCAAGCCCATGAAGGATTTATTAACTTTTTGAAGCCATTAATATCAACTGAAACTTGAAAACTTGCCGTTAAGAGGCTAAAATAAAAACTAGCATTAAATTTACTTAATATAACAAATTTCAAAAGTAGACATGACTTTGAAAATTTAAATAATATTAACTTGTATTAAATTTTTATAAACATTTACGTTATTGATATCATGAATTATTTTTGTTTTGTGATAAGCATAGCTTTTTTAAATAACAAAATTGTATTTTTGACAGGTTTTTGCATAGTTCAAAATATTTTGTTTAAAAGTAAATGAGGCGGCATTATTAAGCCCAGAAATTGTTCTAAACTATTGAACAATTTTATTACATTGTATACAAAACTTCATTATAAAATAACAGAAGTCTGAGGAAGAAGCGAAATTGACACTAGTCAAATATAATAATAAATGTTTTTTGACATAAGATAACGTTACACTATTACTGACGTCTGTGTATTTAGCTAGTAACTGTCGATTACCTCATGAATAAACTTGACCATACTGTATTTATTGTAGTTGCAATGAGTGTAACAGCTTCCACAAATTACATAAATTGGTATAAGATTTTAATAAAATTAGAAACGCTGGTCTTGAACTGCAGTTTAATTAAACATCGTAGACATACTTTAGCACATAACATTTGGTTCCATTAACAGTATTAACAGCCAAAAGGGTATTAAAAGAAATAGGAAGTAAATTAAAAAATTAATATTGCCAACCTAAAAGTTTTAGAAGTATAACATTTTATCAACAGCTATAAATAATTCAACTGAGAAATATTTATTGATTTTCATCATAAAATATTAACACGTAATTTCGAACTATGTCGAATGTGATATACAATACCAATATATTTCTTGCACACTTCCCCTTTAGAAAACTACTATTATTAACTTTATCTACAAGGCTACAGAGAGAGTACATGTTGCAAGTAATGAATATGGAGTAACTTATATTAGTACATTAATACATTAATAAATATGGTGATCAATTGAGGTAATCGTCAATGGTCTGCTAAGCCATTCGATTCGCGAATGGAAATCCCGTTATTGGTGTAAAGCAGAGATTTTATTAGAAAAATGAGTTATATCTATGTCAGTATAATACTCGGGATGTAAGAATTATTTTTAAATATATAGTATAAATGTTTAATAAGATACTGATATTAAGTAATAAGTAAATACATTTTGAATATTAAGATGTTTCAGATTGTTTAAAGTAGAAAACATATCAAGAGTTACGTTAGATGTCGATAACTTTTAGGGGAGAGTTAGTATCACTCGCCAGCTCGTGCAAAAACGTTTAAACTTCGTAACCCACACTCTCCGCGCTTAACACTTTATTTCACACTAACTTTACTCGTATGAGTTACTGAGCAATAAGGAATAATTTTCTGACCAAATGTAAAAAGGGAAATAATATAATAAAAAATATCTTCATTGAGTGTAGATATATGATAGATATATCCAAAAAGAATTATTAAATATTCCTTTAACATGTTCTAGAAACATGTAAAGGTAAATTAAATTTTAAAATGAATATACAATGAAAAATACATTGCTATGGCACGACTCGAACGTGAAACCTCTGAAAAACATCCCATTACTCAGCCGGCTAGCAACACGGCGAAACTTCAGTTTTCAAACTGTCCTATAGTTTTATGTGATAGCGTACAATTTAATGGCTTACAGCCAAATAAATCGAATCAGAATCTCTAACTCTGAGGCAATTTTGTTGGAGAAGTGTATTTAAATCACAAAATTCACTCAAAACAACCAGCTGCCACCAGTTACCTCGCATATAATTCTTCTTAAACCCTTTTAAGTTTTCTAAATATTTTTCTTATTGGCCTATTGTCGTATGTCTACTACACCATAGTTACATACACTACCTACATATTGAATTAGTGCATAATTGATTTTATAGTACAAAGTAAAATGACACATTTGTTAAACACATGAAATATAAATTATATTTTTCGTCGAAAAATATAGATATTTATAACAATAGTTTCTATTACCCAAAGTGGCGCTTGAGCTGTTCAATGAAGCAGTTGTAAGATATAACAATAAAGATCACCTTCTCTACATCTTCTGTAATAATATGTTACAAATGCTAAGGTGATGATGATTTTAAGATAACCTGAATCTTTTTTTAAGAAAAAAGTAACATGTACACTTTAATATAAATCAAAAGGAATGAAATGAATATGAAAGGTTATATAAGGTATACGTGATATACTCGTATATAGCAAGCTTTGCAACGACAACATTCTGATGGATTTACAGTTGAGAAAAAGTTTGCAAAAATTCGCAGTTTTATTTGGTTTTAGGTAAAAGTATTCACAATTCGTCACTACCGTAAATGGAAAAGTACTAAAAATTCTCACACAATGACTTGTTTTTAGTTTACTGTAAAAGCGTTTCATAATAATTTTATAGACTCGGTTTGTAATATGACACCAACGTTATTGGAATATAAACATACATAATTACTAATAATATTATTATATATTTATTTAATCCAATATAATTTTTTAGGAACTGCTCAGTGACGATAGTGTGAATCCAAGCCTCCTGTAAACTGTTGATTAATATGTGAGCTCGTGGGATATCACTAACTATAATAATATAATATATTATATGATAATATATATATTATCAATAAAATTATATATTTGTTAAACATGCATGAGATGATAAATTAGAAAAAACATAATCCAAAACTGCATTATTGAAGCGTTATAATAATAATTAATTTTTGGAATGAAATTTATTGTTTATTTCTCAAATTTAACCCAAGGTTTAAAAAAGCTTGCATATTCTGAGACTCCTAACGGATTTCAGCTTAGTTTCACCTATATCTCTTTTCAGGTTTATTTTCCGTTGCTAGCACATAAAGGCCGTAGTGGGAAAAAGCTTTTCTTTTGAACAGTTATTCCGAACAAACAATATGAAAGCGTGATATCTTATAGTTTTAACAACACACAATTTTATTCAAAGATTAAAAAAACTAATGATCTATTTATGTGAATTACTCCTCATAGTGCAAACTCCAGGTACTTATATTTTTTCTGTAAAAATTTTTGCGATTTGTGCCAGCCAAATCATTGCTCTTAACGATTCCCAGTAATTAAAACTTTAAGCTATATATTATATATAATGATATCTAGTTTCACTACAGTATAGAAAATAAATAAAATAAAATATGAGTTTTATGAGATCATCTTATAAACATAATGAATATCCTGAACTAGATAGAAGAAGAAATTGAAAAACTCGGAACGGGTCCTACAAAATAAGGTAGAAGCAGTCAATTCCTCATCAGTATTCTTAAAACAATTCTCTAAATTCTAAACAAAGCAGTTTGTATAAAACATTGACCTCTCTTAATCATGTAATTGTTATTCAAAGCACTTATTCTGCGCCTTCAACCATTCGCATTAGAAAAGTGTTTTTTTTAAATTAATTTTTTAATTATGTTATGTGGAACCTCAGACCTTATATATATATATGTATATATATACATATGTGTATTTATATATATATACATACATATATATATCTATATATATAGTAAATATTATCATAAAAGACAATAAAACATAAACCTAAAACATCCGGCGAATAAACCTATATAATATACATACAAAGATGTAAAGATACATACAAACACAATATGAAATAACAAATATAATGAAATATATTTAAGATGTACTTAAGTACATCAACAGTACAAGTAAGTATTTTATTATATTTGTGAAGTGAAATAGGGTTTTTGGTCAGAGAGTAAATAATAAATCGAGAGAAGGGTTGCCGGTGATGGATCGGTATGCTTTAATCCTCTGTCATATTAAATCTCACACACAAATATTGCCTGTTGTGGATTGATATTAGCTATTTATATGTAATTATAAATGTTATCTACATTAAATGAGCCAATAAAATTTAATGAAAAGTCGTGTAAGTCGAAAAAATTAACTGAAGAAGATTCATATTTTTCAATCACGTGAACACAATACATTTATATATTAATTTTAGAATTTTATAATACGTATTAAAATATAATTATAAATATATTTGTATATACGGTATAAGAAACCTTTTACTACAACTTCGCTCCTGAGATAAATATTTTTATTTGGGATGATAAATTTAATACGTCAAACAACTAATCAAATAATCATACAACTATCCAAGTGATAAGTTGATGATAATATCATTAAATCTAACGTAAATTATATAAAATATAACATACATTTATTTATAAAATAAATCAAATAATTAAATAAATGGTACTCGAGAAAATAATGAGTATTTTTAATATGACAGAGGACGGAAGAACAACATCCATCAAAGACGACCCTCTACCGGATTTATTGTTTAAATTATGATCGAAAATTCGATTGTGCTTTTTATTATGTTATTATTTAACTTACTATTTTACTCTTTTGTACTGTAACATTTATTCATTATTAATGTGTTTTCTTTTTTAAGATGTATTTTAATAATAACACATTATGGATTTTAATGTTGAGCTTAAATTTAAGATATTTTCCCGTAAAACAATAATGGTAAAAAAAAATATTCAAGTTACGTAAGTTAATATCTATTATTATTACTTCTACTAACTTCAATTTAAACAACTATTGGGAAATCCTAATTATACCGTCTTGCTTTTCAATAAAAAAAATGAAAAAGTAAGAGTTCTTCCGAGATTTCGAACAACTGTTTAAAAATAGAATTATCTGATGAAGAAAGATCACGTTTTAATCCAAGGCACATGCTTTATCAGATTTTCTTACAGTTACAAAAAGTTTCCATCAAAATGCTATTTTAATTTACGGTTTCTAAAACTGGATGTTTTCGGATATTGCAAGAATTTTGGCCATCAATATGAGTATTTGCAAAAATATATACTTACTGTATAACCTTAGAAATATTGTTAACTTCTACTACTACTACTACTACTACTACTACTACTAACTAAATTGTACTTCCTTTTTGGCTGATTTATGTAAAAATTACATAATTCCGTGGATTTGATGAATTGTTAGGCATTATAACAGAGTGCCTGAAATCAATCAATGAATTAATCGCTGAAGCCGCTCATATTATGAATATGAGCGGCTTCAGCGATTAGTATGAACTATTCTAGTTCATACTAGTCCTTTCAATGGGAATTTAAAATATCTTTCATTATTTCATCAGAAAAGAAAAATTAATTAATTAAGGTATGAGAAAGCTATTGTAAATATTTTGACTATTTCTCTTTCAACTCAAAAGTAGGCCCATGTTCCGACAGTCGTCTATAATTTGACCAAAATTACATCGATACTAAAATTTACCGTTCTAATATAAACTTAGTCCGTCACGGACGTAAACGTGTTACCGATAACGGCTTTGTGGCACGTCTTGGACTTTAGACGTTTGTTTCCAAATCCTAAAATAGTCTAAAATAAATTGTTAAATTCTGATTCTAAAATAAAATTTATCATCATGTGTTATATTAATAAACTATAATAAATAATATCGTAAATAGTAAGTAATTGCAAACTCACGACTAAATTGTCTGTGACATGTAGCAACCGATAGTGGCGAGTATAAAATGGAGTTGTTAATTCGTTTAGTGTAATGGAGAATAGTAAATATTTTACCAGCAGTATGTTTGAACAAAAACAACATTTTAATCTGTTTGTAGCATGCTGTCCAACTACTACTCGTCATCGCAGCGCGGCGTGTACACACGTATTATGAATTCTCATCAGGATCTCAAATCTCTCAAAAAGTTTTAAAACCCAATGTAATTTACTAATATCAAGATAATAATAATATATCTTTTTATTTAAATAAATTATCTCTTCAAAAAATTTTAATTAAAATTTTTAAATAATGTCGAAATCAAGTTTCGTCAAACTTCTAACGTCTAAACATTGGTCAAAGTTGCGTCAATCGAAATGGTTGTTAAATTGGTTCTATGTGAAACTTTGTGAAATAGTCGTGAAGTGGGATGGTGGCCGATGGTGGCTTTGTGTATAACCAAGAACATAAATGAGTGTTTAAGATCTTAAAATACTCCGATATATTTGTACTCCTTCAAAAAATATTAAAATACAATATAGTTTCTTGATTATATACTGTCGTTGTTATTGTACAAACTAACAAACTTACAATATTTTTACCTCTTCATAATATCTTCATATATTTGTATAGATTGATAACAGTTTTTATATATATATATATAATATTAAATGTAATATATATATATATATATATAATATTAAATTTAATATATATTACATTTAATATTTATTCTAATTTAAAAGGGTCGTTGTAATTTGATTTCATTATAAATAACTATTACAAACAACTAAAAGTGAATAAAAATAAACACCTCCTGATCCTGCATTTTTTATTCTTTAGTTCTTGTTAGTACAGTTTAATTTGATTTTGTTATTTTTAGCTATTGTATAATAATACTAAATATTGTGTACATCATGTTATTTTATTTAGGTATCTGAATCGTATTTATCAATATTTACGCTAAAGTGAATCAAACATCACCCTCACCTAATCACTACAGATAATAGGAAGTTTCTGTTTCATTTCGTAAGTATGAAGACTGACAATATATTTTTCTTATTAATTAAAATTATTTAATTATCTTCACCTCACTATTTATAAATAATTTAAATAGAATAATTAATTTGGCATTTTTACGTAATTAACGACAGTAATCATTGTATAATAATATTTATTTATTATATATATACGAGTACATACATATATATATATCTCTGAGTACATTCTGTATTAAATCTTAAATATAAATATATATATGTAAGCGATTTCTATAGATTTATATTTCTATATGTAAATATAACTATATAAAAATTGCTTATATTCTAACTAAAACTGCCAAATAGTATGTTAATTGTTGATAATACGGATAAGACAGTGGAGAAACTCCAAACATCCCGTTAGCCGTTTTAATAAACTTTCAAAACACAACTGCTTCCTATAAGGTTCTATGCGGTGTAATGTCAGGGCATATAAAGTCAATACAGTACTTCGATACAGTGATTGGACTCAAAGCTCCCAGCTTTATTGAATCAACCTCTCTGACCCGGAGACAACTTCGTTTGAATAATAAAAGCATAACCGTCTCTACATTTCAGATACTGGCTGAATGTTCTGTGCATAACTAAATATTAATAAATAAATTACCACACTTTTAGCATATGAAATATTTTTCTAACAATAGCAATATAATAATTATTATTTAGTAAACTCCTCATCGATCACAATACCCTGTATCCCTCTCATCATAAAAATCATTAAATACTTTGGAAATATGGTTGTGTTTGGAAGCTCACCATACCTTGTATGATTTATGATAATCGTATTAAGAGAATTATGTTTTTATCTTTGCCTTCTATTTTCTCACAGGAATATCGTAAAAATAAATAGAATTACATCTAAATCTAACAAAAAATATAAAATGAGCACTATTACTGTATCTGGCACTATGACATAATATATCATGTAGTACATAATAATATTACAAGTATGTACGCACCCGGGAAGTAAAGAGCGTTAGGTCCAAAAATATTCTACAAACACACCAACAACGTTTTCCATAATTATAGATTATATGTGTGAATACGACGATCACAATCAAATCAGAATATTCCAGTGTCGCAGAATTACACAGAATAGGAAATTTATTGCTTTACTACAATGGATTCCTTAATCCAATTGTGCGGAGCTCTTGTGATTTAATTGTGTTGGTTGGAATGAGCTTCAACACACAATAGTCACATTTTACTGTCATTCCTGTTAAGCGGGGAGTGTTACAGGTTGGTATTACTACAACAGATTTCTCTACCAAGCACCTAAATTAATTTTAGATCAGGCTGCATTGCATTACAAGAGGTTTCAACGTTTAGTAACGGAGATTATACGTTTCTATATATACAAACAAGTAGGCGCCAAGGAGCCGAAATTCATGAAGTTTATTAAATTTATTTTATGTAGAATAACAAAAATAATGAATTTATTGACAACCTTGATTTATTGCAATATTACTTAAAGATTCTACTTATATCGCAAATGCAAGATATTCTTCAGCTTTTGACAATAATCGTATACTTTTAGACTTCACGACACGATCACGGGAACGACTCACAAATAAACAAGTTATTTTAACACTGTATTATTAAACGACATTTTATTATAAAATTTTTAATAAAGAAGGAATGGATAAATGATATACGAACAACACAATATAATGTTAATTCTAATAGTATTCTCGTCGTATAATACAGATGAGTTATAATTATTATTAGTACCAAATTAATACTTCTATTCATATTATCATTAGTGTGTAAACAATTTTAATGACTCACCCGAACACAGACACACCCTAACCCTTGACATAATGACATGTAGGGTAATAATATATGTTTTACAATTTTATGCATTTAAATACAACATAGTTTTCTTTATTATGCTACTATTTTTTGATATTTTTTTTTAAGTCTTATCATTCAAACATAATAAATAAAATTGATCTTGACTTCTCATATGAAATAAAAACAAATGGAAAATTATTTTTCTTAATATGTAATATTACTGAGTAATTTTGAAATCAAATAAATAAAAAAATAATTGCTGTTAAATAAGTGACATAGTTTATATCTTCTCAATTTATCTCTTATGATCTTATCTTCATATGATGCATGTTTAAACTACACGAACAGATATCTTGTTCACAATCGTCCTACACGCATATATAAATAAAGAAATGCCACCAAACACTTAACTAATGCAAGATGTAAATGTTATCTTATAAATTAATCTCGGATCAGGACCACGTAGTCGCAATGAGACTAAGATTATAATTCCACTTAAAGTGTATGAAATAGGTATTAGTGACGACACTAAAACTTAGTTTTAATATTACTATAATCTGATTAATGATAAAATAATTACATGTTATATAAACATTATACCATGTCATTCTGTCATTCGATACGAATTTGGGGGGAAACCAAAGGGGGGTAGAGGTTATAACTAAATTAGAGGAATTACAGTATTTAATATACTTTATTATCTATATTTTTATAAGTACAAAATCCGGTCCTTAAGTCCGGTTAATGCATTGTTTAATAAAAAAAAACCTAGTTTGTAATAACAATTATACATCAAATTATGAATGTATATCCCAGTTCTAGATTAAGATAATCCACGTTCTCATAATAATGTTTTTAAAATGCAGCACATTCAGATACCGAAAAATTAATTTGTATATAATCGAAATAACTTTTTCGTTACTGTCTTGCTAAGTTTGTATATATGATCAAGGACGGCGACGCCCTTGCGATTTCCCGGATGTTGTAGGAGTTCCTGATCACTTGTCATCAGTCATCCGCAAGCTCGTTTGCCCTCCTCATCTATAATAAAAAATATATCTTTATATTATTTAAAAAAATATTTCCTGGCATTAATTAATATGACATAACAATACATAATGTGCTTTTGTAAATAATTGTAGTAATGTTTAAAATTGTGTATAAATACTTTAGCTATGTTTATTTAAATCTAATAAACGATAGCTCAGTTGTCAGAGAGGGTCAGTATCCCAGAGGCTGCAGGTTCGGTTCTGTCTGTGTAGGTGAATTTTTCATTCTATATTGATGTGTAGTAATTCTAAAATCATTACACTTATTAAATATTACTTTCATGTTATTAATTGTATATTAAGTTAACATTTGAATTATAACACATTAATTGGTTTGATTGCATTAGATAACCTAATTTCCCTCAAATTAAACTACCTAAGCCCAGCTACCAGTTCAGTTTACATTTCCGTAGTATCATTAGTTAATGTTGCGGACAATTCCCAATATTTAATCAAGACCTCAATACCATCCAAAGCTTATATTCAGGAAAGGATTTTAAATCACGCATTACCTACAGAATATTCTCGTAAATATTTTAAGCGAGAATATATAGAAACAACCTCGTCTTCGGGTCGGGTCCCCTCTGAATAGAAATAGTTTCCACTAAAAATTACTTTTGCTCCCCGGGTCATGAAAATGAATGTTAGTTTTTGCTTTTCCTACTGGAACCAAGTCGGAATATTGTCAGTGTCCGCATCGTTCACTCACTTATGCAAACCTACGTGTTATATTTGAGTTTTGATTTGAATATTTATAAAGCTCCTCCGTTATTTTCATTCTTAGTACAACTGCAATATGTATTTTATATTCGGTACAACTGCAATATGTATTTTATAAAAACATCATTAGACCTGTCGTTATGTATGTATCTGAGTGCTGGGCGATGAAGGTGATGGATGAAAAGCGTTTGCATGTAACGAAGATGCGAATGTTAAGATGGATGTGTGGGGGGACAAGAAGGGATAGAATAAGAAATGAGTATATTAGGGGAAGTTTAGGAGTAGCGCCAGTGACTGAAAAAATTAGAGGTAGCCGTCTGTCATGGTATGGGCATGTTATGAGGAGGGATGAAAGGCACGTGACCAAAGAGTGCTAGGTATGGTAGTGGAGGGATGGACAGGTAGAGGACGGCCGAAGAAAAGATGGATGGATTGCGTGAAAGACGATATGGAGAAGAAGGGAGTGTGTACAGAGATGACGAGTAACAGGAGAGTATGGAAGGAAAAAACACACTGTGCCGACCCCAAAATGGGATAAGGGCACGAAGATGATGATTCGGATTTGGATGCTCGTATAGATTCGTCACATTTTTAATATTTGTATCTCTTTTGAGAAGTGTGGATAGCGAATGACTGAAGTCACATATCGCTTGTATCTATTGTCTATATTGTGAACGGGAATTAATCGTGTACTATTTTAATCGAAGTAGTATAATATTTTAACGAGTAGACTGTCTATTCCTGACCACGTTCACAGTATAAAAATATGAATAGAAATCATAAAAGTTTAAAAAAAATTACCTATTGTCGATATTGTAAAATGTTACACTTTATCAAACCGGAAACATGAAGCAAATAAAATACACAAATATTACTGTCAGTCATGGGTAAAGCGTTGCTCGTAAACAAGCAATAAACCTCCCGTGTTTCATTGTGAGAGAGCAGGGCTCTATCGCGGCTTATAGTATTTTAATTCGCTTGTAAAAATTATTCAACGCATCGTATTTATTGTTTCCGTTCTATTTTAAAATTGAAACGGGAATTAATCGTGTACTATTTAAATCGAAGTAGTATAATATTTTAACGAGTAGACTGTCTACTCATGACCACGTTCACAGTATAAAAATATGAATAGAAATCATAAAGGTTTAAAAAAATTACCTATTGTCTATATTGTAATATGTTACACTTAATCAAACCGGAAACATAAACAAGCAATAAACCTCCCGTGTTTCACTGTGAGAGAGGAGGGCTCTATCGCGGCTTATTTTAATTCGCTTGTAAAAATTATTCAACGCAGCGTATTTATTGTTTCCGTTCAATTTTAAAATTCGTTGTTATGCAAACATCTTTTGAAGAACAAACAGCTTAAATTTTGAATTGAATTACAGAGGTTATAAAATTTGTTGGTTTGTATAGAATAATAATGGATATTATAACATTTTCTTTAAATATCTATCCTAAAATTTCCCATTGATTGTATATATTTTGTTTTAGGACAAACAAAATATAAATGAGAGTACGATGAAAACAATTTACAAACATACTAACATAAAATAAGTTTACGATTGCCAAAACTATGAGTGAAATGAAGCAATTTTTTTAACACCTTGATAGATAGGTAAAAGGAACAGTTATATAAAACTTGGAACTATTTCACAGATATACAAAATATCGTTATTATACATATTAAATAGCATGGCTGGATTATAAAGCCTCGGGTAAGGATAAAAGCATGAAAGAGTTAAGAAAAAGAGAGTACAAGCTGCAAAAGCATAAAACGAAAGCACTTATAAAGATGAAGCGTGAAAATTTTGAGAGAGAAAGGGATGAAAGGTTGACGAACAACTTCCGGGAAAACACGAATCTTTTCTGGCGAGAAGTTAGCGATTCCCGGGGTTGTTCGGTAACCTGTAGATTGAAAGGGGTGCTTTCAAAGAGTAGTGAAATTTTAACAGTCAGCACACGTTTTACAGCGGTGCTCGGAATTCTACAAGGAGACGTATGAATGTGAGGACGCCTCGGCCTGGAGTATCAGCGAAATGTTGAGTTCCGATGTAGCCGTTGGTGAAATCAGTTTGGAAGAAGTGGAGAGCGCGATTCGAAGTCTGAAATGTGGTAAGGCTGCGGTAGCAGATGAAGTTACTGCCGAGATGATCAAATATGGTGGGCCACGCGTCTTGGTCTTGTTCTGGTTTTTGTACAATTTATGCTAGAAATCAGGGGGGGTCCCAGGCGTCGCCAATCGCAAGGCAAAAGTTCACAGATAGGCTGTGCAAGCTATAGGGCAATCAGTTTGATTAGCTTGGGCGGTAAAGTTAATGCTAAACTATCAGCGAGAAGAACGCAAGAGAGATCTGTTGTGGGAGGCCCAAGGAGGTTGTAGACCTGGAAAAGGGGGTATAGATCAGATCTTTTCCCTCCGCATGATCACGGCAAAGTTTTTGGCACTAAACCAAAAGGTTTTCTGTGCTTTTGTATATTTGGAAAAGGCGTTTGACAGGGTTGTGAGAAATAAATTATGGGAGATACTGCCCCGATACAATGTGAGCGGACAAGGTCAAGGTACAATGCGGCTGTAAGGTCTCTTTATAGATATCACTCAGCCTGTGTGCGAGTAGGAGCTGACATGTCGCCCTGGTTTGACATCCAATCGGGTGTTTAGCAAGGTTGCGCTGTATCAGCTTGATTGTTCAATATATATTTGGATAGTTGTCTCCAAGGCGTAAAAGGGAGTGAAAGTAGGTGACCTTAAGGTTAATTGCTTGTTATATGCAGATGCGATTTGCAGGCATTGGTCACCACTCTGAAAGATCGGTGTGAAAATAATGGTCTAAAGCTGAATGCAGATACGACGAAGGTTCTAATATTTGAAAGAAACGAAGAAAGAACAGAATGTTAGATCAACGTGAATGGAAAGATAATAGAGCAAGTGAATGAAGTGGTATATTTGGGAAGTATGTTTGGCAGAGACGGAAGATACGAAATGGATGTGGAAAGGCGTATTGCTACCGGTAACAGAGTTAACGGTGCTTTGGCTGCATTGTTGAGCAACGTCTGTCCGTTTGGCGCACCGTCATCTCTGGCTACCCCGCAAGGGATATGGCGTGATGATAAGTTATAATATTACATTATTATACTGTAATGAACTTGTTTTCTCATATTATTGATTACACGAACTCAATTTCACGAGGGAAGTAACATCTGCATCCAGAAATTTTTATTAATTTACCCTGAGTTAAGAAAATGTATTTTACAGTCCTGTTTCACCACAACCGAGATCATAGAAAACCATTTATCTAACGAACTGAAAGTAAATACCCTAGTAAGTTATTGTCTTACTGGTTTAAGATTAAGCCCCATACAGTTTTTATGTTTCCGCAGTTATACTTCTCTAGAATATAGGATTGATCATATTTTAATTACATACGACGTAAAATCAAAATCAAATTTACCTTGGGGTTACAATTTTATTTGAAAATTTTATATTTTTTTCTGGGTTTGTTCTACATTATTACTATTAAATATTTATAAATTATTACTATTATACATTATTACTTGACTTAATTTTATTATTTATTTTCAGTTTATTCAATGATACATTACTAACATTTTTACAAGACTAATTTATTTTATACTTATACCTTAATGAAAATGGAAGTCAATATAAAAATATATTTCTATATAGAATTTAAGAAAAGCGGACTCAATGACTTGATTTCTAAGAGTAAGTAAAGAAACATCGTATCTTAATCTAATAGAAGTTGGCAAGTGACAAAAAGGAGAAATATGTTTTCAGTAATATTGCTTTAATGAAATGTTTTATTTTTAATCGTTTTGATTTTAACTGTATATTTTAGGTTATTTTTGAAACTTTTTTGTCATTAATTTAAATAATATTTCTAACAAAAAAAAAGCTAGTATAATTTTTAAATACATCATTGTATTCAGATGTGATGCGTTTGTTATATTGCACCATCTTCTAATCAGTGATGCCAATTGAAATGAAAATGCCAATTGTCTAGTTCGAGATTTAATGACATATACACATAAATATAACAACCTACAAATATATTGTTTTAGAATAAACAAGTAAATTATAAACACAGTATTTTTATTTGTTAAATAAATTAGAAAAAAATAAACTATCACCTATTGAATAATTTTCTAACTTTATTGAAGATCTCTTTCAAGAGATAAACCAGTTATCTATTAATATTGATTCATTTATATTTTGATTCAGTTATTTTTTTTATTACGAGAAGTTTATATCTCTTTAATCTGAAAATGCGTATGAACATGGTGTGCTTCGTTTATAAATAACAAGTTAATAAATATATCTATATGAAGACTTCTTTGATTATTAACAACATTTATATAAGTATATTTGACGTATTTGAATATTTATTATTCTATTACTAACAATAAAAATATTTGCTTTTCTAATATTATTTCGTTTATAATTTAATAAATATTCATTAGCTCTGAAGTATCTTATAATAATTAATGTCACTGATTGTGACCGACGTTAACTAAATTAGTTTAGTTCATGATGTCCCTCAGGTTTAAGATAATTACATGTTAATGTATTGTCGGAGATAATTCTGACGATTTAAATCTTAATATAAAGCTTTTTAATTTTAATATTAGTTTTAAGGGACAAGTTTTATTATTATACGAATAAAGAAACATATAAACCTTTTAGTCAAAGTAAACTTTTTTCTTCTACTAAATTAATCTCGTAAATTGGTTTTTCCTTTGTGATAGGTGTGTTTACGCTATCTAGGATCACACATCAATAATAATTTATTACCCTATTATTATGCTTTCATATCTGAAAAACGTTATACACGTATATCCTTCATATTTGAAACACCTTGTAGGGCGCGATTAAAGCATTTTGTTTGTAAGAATTGTATATTATTTGTGATATTTTATATCAAGGCAGTAATATCAATAATGTTATTTCTTCAAAAGTTCTGCTACCTTAAAGCTCTTATTGATTACTTTTATTTTTTTTAAAGTACAAAACATAGTAATTCCGTAGAATGGAACTTATTTAGAGACCGACACAATTTTGGGTTAAAATTAAAGAAACCATCGGAACTCTTTAAATACCTAAGAATGACCAAAAGACATATCATGTCAAAGTCAAATGATGATACTGTAGCATCTATCGCAAACTACTACTTGTGGAGCTTACTGTACCCTGGGAAACAAACATACCCAAAGATCATACATTTAAGCTTAACAATTATTACGAACTATGTAACGAACTGATCAGGAATAAATTTACAGTCAATTTGTACGCTGTAGAAGTAGGAGCGAGAGGTATAACAGCAAAATCTCTCTACAACTTATTTAAGGCGCTCCTCTTTTTGCAACGCGTTGGGACCGGCACCCGCACGATGAATCCATGGAATGCTAAGAATCTTCGTCTATCTTCTGTTAGATTGTTTTCCTATATTAATTAGGACTGTAAATGTAACATTAAAAAGATAAACGACGATTACTCTTTTGTCTATCATTGTGGAGTCACCCCAATGAGAGACTTATCACGTCCCCTCCGTAACGCAAGTAACGGAAATTGGATTTTTCTTTATTCTGCCGGGTAACCTGATTGCTTAATTCACACGATGTGAATTAAGCAAATTGCTACGCTAAATTGTTGATTTATTGTTTAGAATTATGAAATAGGCTACGAAAAGTTGTAGCCTTGTTTACTATAGTAATGTGAATATGTTATCAGTGGCCCTTGTATTTTCCTTTCGATAACAACAAGTTTTGGGTAGACCTCGAAGAATTCGGTCTGCCCATTCATTTGTCCCCTACTTTCGAATTTTGGAAAAATTTCTTCACAGGAGGTCTTCTTATGACCGCCTGAGTCCGAAATGACCATTGGTCAAAAAGTTTATATATATATATATATATATATATATGCGTGCGTGCTTCCAGATTCGACTTTTGTCAGCACGATAGCGGCCGCAGTTTCGCTCGGATCGCTTTCAAACTTTGTACAAAAATCAACCATCCAAAAATGAAGGTCAAGTTCGTTAACCAGAGAAATCTGGTCACAGGGGGCGCTAGGGCCTCACTTTTTCTGATTTCAGTTTTTCGACCATAACTTTGTTCCTATACAAAGGAGATCAATCGCGTTCATATTATATGATGTCTTTGATAAATACCTATAACTAATGTAGATAAACCGAAAACCTAACTTCAATAACTTAGGGGTGGGGGTAAAAAAACCGAATTTTTTTGGAAAAAAATTCATAACTTTTTTCTGGTAAACATTCTGACATCACAAGTATTTTTAATAGAAAGGTTATTTTTTACTCTAAATTTAGGTACCAAAAGTTTTTCCGTAAAAGGTACCGTTTCCGAGAAAAAAAATTAAAACCACTTTTAGCTTGTAAATTTTAGGTAGGTAAAACCACGACAACTTTTTTCTGGTATACATTCCCTCCTCGCAAATATTTTTAATAGAAAGGTTATTTTTTACTCTAAATTTAAGTACCAAAAGTATTTCCAAAAAAGATACCTTTGCCGAGAAAAAAAATTAAAACCGCTTTTTGCTTGAAAATTTTTGATGTAAATAACGGCATCATGTATTATTCTTAGGTAGTGAGTTATATTTTAAACGAGTTACACACGAGGTCTACCCACGCGTGTCCCCCTGCGGGCACGGATTTTTACCTTTAGAAGTCCTTTAAGGTGATCAAACAATTAATTAATTAATCATTGAGCTGAGCGTGAGCGAAGCTCTTAACCGTTCGGGAGACCTTTTTTTATGTTTAGTTGTATCCGCGACATGCGACGTGTATGCGACGAGATAATTAGCTAAAAAGTTTCTGATATATATTTTAGACGAACGCGGATGTTATAGCGAAAGCAGATTGAAACCAAACAACGTAACCAAATTCATTTGGTTATGTTCCGTCGGTGAGTGATAGAAGCCCAACCCCCCCCCCCCCCGCCCTGCCAAACATGATAGCGATGCCTCCAAAAAGTATACCCCAGGAGGGCTTTGATGAAGCCGGGGACCCCCTCCCCGAGCAAAATCGGGGGAATGATCCTCGGATTTTGCTCGGGCTGCCCGTCGTATCTGGGGCGGGCAAAGTATCGCCTGTTGTGTTTTTTGAGGGCAAACGACGGCGAACAGCGGCACCTCGCTCCATTCTAGATGTGGACTTTTGCAACATCCGGGGGTTTCACTCGAACCTAAACGCCGTTCACTACCACCTTGAGACGGCGCAGCCGGCCTTGTTGTTTTTGACGGAGACGCAGATATCTCAACCTAGCGACACAGCGTACCTATCATACCCCGGGTATAAACTAGAACATCATTTTATACCACACGCCGGGGTATCTGTGTTCGTAAGGGAGGATATCTGCTACCGTAGCCTTCAGGTTTTTGAAGGTCGGGACCTGTCTGTACTCTGGCTACGCGTGGACATGGACGACCATGTCAGAGTGTACGCGTGCCTCTACAGGTCCCATAGTGGTAATGAAGAAACGGATCAGCTCTTGGGCCATGTTCAGGCGAAGATTGACGATCTGCTTTCACAGACTCCCTCCGCCGAAGTCGTAGTCCTCGGGGACTTCAATGCGCACCATGCCGATTGGCTAGGGTCACGTGCCACTGACTACGCGGGGAGATCTGTGTTTGACTTTGCTCTGGCAAATGGTCTGTCCCAGCTGGTAAAGACGCACACTCGTCTACCGGACGTGGACAGCCACACGCCCTCTTTGTTGGATCTTCTGCTGACTACACATCCAGAAAAGTACCAGATCACTGTCGAGGCTCCCTTAGGTTCCTCTGATCACTGTCTGGTACGGAGTGTTGTGCCCATTCAACGTCCTGCTCGCACAAGACCTGCGACTCGACGCGTTTGGCACTACAAGTCAGCGGATTGGGATGGAATGCGGTCCTTTTTTGCATCCTACCCATGGGGGCCGATTTGTTTCCCTTCCAATGATCCTAGTGACTGCGCTGCGGCTGTAGCTGATGTGATGCTTCAGGGCATGGAATTATTTGTACCAAGCTCTGTGGTACCACTTGGCGGCAGATCGCGGCCTTGGTTTGATGCGTCTGTCAGGGCTGCAGCAGCTGGCAAACGGCAGGCTTATCAAGCTTGGGCTAATGCGTTAGTCACTAAGGATCCGAACTCTAGAGTTCTGAAGAGAAAATATAATCGTGCCTCCAGATTCTTCAAACGGCAAATCGCTAGAGCAAAGTTCAAGCATGTCGTCAAAATTGGGGATCAGCTGGCAAAGTACCCGCCTGGCACGCGCAAATTCTGGGCGCTTTCCAAGGCCACTCTGGGTAACTTTAGCCAGCCGTCCCTACCGCCGTTGCACATGGGGAATGACTCTCTGGCCCACAAGGCAAAAAAGAAAGCCGATCTCTTGGGCACTCTTTTCGCCTCCAACTCGACTTTGGACGACCAAGGGAAGTCACCGCCTATCATCCCGCGGTATCAGAGTTCAATGCCGGAAATAGTTTTTCGGCAAAAAACTATCAGGCTGTCTCTTTTTTCCTTGGACGTTCATAAGTCGAGTGGGCCGGATGGCATTTCTCCATTAGTGCTACGAACGTGTGCTCCTGAGTTGACTCCAGTGCTAACTCGTCTATTTCGGTACTCCTACCTTAAAGGCGTAGTCCCGGTCTCATGGAAGCGTGCCCTTGTCCATCCGATCCCTAAAAAAGGTGATAGCTCGGACCCAGCTAACTACAGACCTATCGCCATTACCTCCCTTCTCTCCAAAATAATGGAGATTATTATCAACCGACAGCTCCTAACGTACCTCGAGGATCACCAGTTGATCAATGACCGGCAGTATAGCTTTCGCCATGGTCGATCAGCTGGTGATCTTCTTTTATACCTTACGCACCGTTGGGCAGCGGTTATTGAAAGCAAGGGAGAGGGTCTGGCAGTTAGTCTGGATATGGCAAAAGCCTTTGATCGTGTATGGCACAAGGGGCTTCTTTCGAAGCTACCTTCCTATGGGCTTCCCGAGAGTTTATGCAAGTGTATCACCAGTTTTCTCACTGGGCGGAGCATACAGGTCGTTCTCGACGGTTTTTGCTCGGACCCCAAGCCCGTGAACGCTGGTGTCCCCCAAGGCTGCGTGCTATCCCCAACTCTGTTCCTCCTGCACATCAATGATATGTTGGATATTTCCAACATACATTGTTGAGAGCACTCCTCTTATTGCCTCGCCAAGTATCAAAATACTGGGTCTCGACATTTCGAGCGGTTGTCAGTTTCGTGGTCATCTGGAGAGCAAGGCCAAGTTGGCCTCGAAGAAATTGGGAGTGATCAATAGAGCGAGGCAGTATTTCAAATCTGGCCAAAGACTTGCGCTCTATAAGGCGCAGGTCCGGCCACACATGGAGTACTGTTCTCATCTCTGGTCCGGATCACCCCAATATCAGCTTCTACCATTTGACCGCGTACAACGGAGAGCCATTCGGATTGTCGGGGACCCAGTGCTTTGCGAACGGCTGGACTCTCTGGCATTGCGTAGAGACGTGGCTTCTTTGTGCGTCTTCTACCGCATTTACAACGGGGAGTGTTCCGAAGAACTATTCGATCTGATGCCTACCGCCGAATTTCACTACCGCACAGCTCGCCATCGCCTCCTTTTTCATCCATACCACCTGGACGCGTGGCGATCTTCAACTGTGCGGTTTTCAAGGACTTTTTTCCCACGTACCACTCAAATGTGGAACGAACTTCCTTCGGCGGTATTTCCAGATCGATACGACATGGGTACCTTCAAAAAAGGCATATATTCCTTTCTCCAAGGCGGGCAACGCTCTTGTGAATGCTCGGATGTTGCAAGAGTTCATGGGCGGCGGTGATCACATACTAACGGTGACCCGCAAGCTTGTTTGCCCTCCTCTAATATAAAAAAAAAAGAAAAAATGTTTTACCATTCAAAAGTTATCAAAAAAAGAAGAAAGGAGAGGGGCTCAGCTCAACACCCGCCGCGCACGGTTGGCGGATCCTAGTCTAAATATAATATTCTAATTTTATTTTTTAAATTTTCATCATGGTTCATCTAACTCAGTACAGCAATAAAACTAGTGATGTAACTTATATATTCTAATTTCTAAAATAAAATGAATAGCGTAATAAAATCTAATTTTATAACTATTTCAATTAAATTCAATGTGGCTTTATAATGATTCTCGTGAAACTATCTCTCTTACACGAAAAACGTTTCTTATTTTATTGGTTTCTATTTCATCGTTGCGACGACAAGGACAAACATTTTCAGTTCTACTGTTTGCATTGTGTGAGTCATGGATATCTTTACACTATCGTAAATCGAGTAGAATTGTTTTGTAAGATGATATCTTTTTATTAAGACAATTCTAGTTTAATAATATAAGTATTTATTATTTAAACCTAATAAATATTTCACTGTATTGTGTATAATAATTGTCTATTCTCTTACTTATCCTACCTATCCACGTCTGTCATGTTATTTGCCAAGACTGGAAACTTGTGACCGCGTTATGTTAGACAGTTTACTGTCACCGGGGTGGGATACCTTACAAAACTTTGCATTATCGGAGCTCGCTGTCGGGTTTTATTGGCAAGTTTGGAAATAATCATTGGTTTGATTTAAGTTAATTTGGTTTATGTTAATTTATTAATAAGCTCGTTATAGCCAGATTCGCTTAATAAATTATGTTCCTTGTATGCCTTATATGACGGTATCAAAAGAGTTGTTAAAGATATTTTCTAGCAGGAAACCAAAGTTTAATACCTATTTATTTAAAAGTGGAAATAAACAAAACATTTCTTAGGATACCTACAAATATTCTCTTTATACATCCTAAGATTATCCATGTAGTATTTTATTATAGTACACGATATATGAATATTTATGATGTTTTTCCAAAAGTACATACATGGAAAACATAGAAAAACTTTTGAATAAATTTCTATCTGAAATATGAGTTTACTGAATAGTTAGAGCTATGTTAAGAGCTATGTTAAGTGAAGGCGATTTATAATACCAATACCACAGACTCTTATTTCTATCAGCAAGTTACTTCATTATAAAATAGTTTACACGAAAATTTTTTTCCCAAAGAAAACACAATTTTTATGTTTTTTGTTACATTTGTATACTTTGATATTTGTTTCAAATTTTTATTAACTGATGTCAATATTTTAGCGTGATAATTTATTAGTTGCCTTTATTATTAATATCACATAACATAACCGAGCAACCTCAGAGTAATATATAAAATATCATAACATCTCGTAACAAACCACGAACATTAGATTCGGTATTTCTGAAATACAGTTTAAGACAAGATGGACTTGAATTGATAAATGTTCACTCCCCTGAAGGATTGGATTGCAATTAAATTTTCACCAATGAAATTTCTCCATATCGTAACATACAGTCGTTTGTCGCAGATAGGATAATAATATTTTATCAATTATATTGCATTATTGAATTCAATTCGACTGGTTAAATTACTAATTGGGTGCTCATTATAGCAAACTTAAACTTATATTAATTAAATAGGTGTTCTATAACATATATTATTTTTGTACCGACACTGCATGCCAAGTTACAATATCCCGTGATAAGTATTCATTCTAAGACAATAATATTATAGACAGCTTATAGATACAAGCGACAGTAAAGTCTCCAGACTGCTCACGAACTACCTTAACAGTCCCTTTAATTATTGTTCTTTGGTGCACTGAATCCAGCTGTTAGACAACAAAAGCACCGATTAATTATATCCACCGTCGTATCGTCATTGTCCTCACTAATATCCACACCGTGTTGAAGAGGTATTAGTTAAAACGATTAAATAATTTTAAAACATTTATTTAGTTACATTAAAACTACTTTTGTTGGTTAGACACTATTTTTTATTTATTGGTTAAAATTTATGTCGTATCCATGATACCGTTTATGTGGATTATAGAAAATCGTTTACGTATAAAATACAAGTGAAGAAATCCTGTGTACCTTGGGAACTTCTTGTTGTATACTTCCCCGCCCCGGTTAAAGTGGATAAAGCGAAGGTGGTTATATGTAGATCCCTGTGGTCATGAGCTCAGGGTCACACTCCTGTTAACCAATTGTGTTGAACCCTGTGTTTATAAGAATACATTTTACTTTCATATTATTATAATATTATATTACCATTACTTCTGATATGTCTCCAATTATTTAAATTTAAACCCGTTAAACTAAGTCCACAAATAATCTATTAATATCCAGAGTTATTATAATTATTTTAATGATGTGTACTCACATTGATAATTTCAAAATTAAATTTCAGTTCAATTGACATGGAATAATGACACACTTTCATTAATAGATCCAAAATGAACAATCAACCATGATATTATTTATTTTACCTCATTATTGTATTCTCATAATTCATAAATAAATAAATTATTATTGAATACAAAACAATGTCACAATATAAACAAAACATTATAATTATGATATCATTGTTTTTACACTGGCTAAAGTACTTGAAATTACTAATACATTTTACTTGAAATACAATGGAGTGAATAACTTTATATACCATAAATCGTTAGTTCCGTCATATTAAACTTTATACGATTATATCATTTGTTCCCTCTATACAAGTTTGAATTTTTACAAATAAACTGTAATATACAGTTATAATTACACTTGCAGTTACACGTGACCGTTCCATATTTGAAATGTTAGTGCAGAATTATCTATCCGAGGATGATGAAGATATATCTCAAACGAAATTTATTTCATTGATGACGTCACGTATGTATTTAATTACAAATATGTAAATGTTGATATTATTTTTGAAAGTTTTAAGAATGTATAATATGTTAATATAAATAGTGTAATTAACACGATCAGACTTTGAAAATTTTAAGCAACAGGTTAGTAATTTCACCCATGATATTTGTTTTTTTTGAATATTTTGCAGTGGCCGAATGTCTGGGCAAACGAATGAGAAATAGCTCATTCAAATAGAAAAGTATACATACAGCTTCAATTGCAGAAATATTAATTTTATGATTCTACAAAGAGAAATATGAGTTTATTTTAACTTAGTCAATTCTGATAACCCTTCATTACATATTTATATTAGTCAAGTCAAAGCTGTCACGTGATAATACGACATTGAGAGTTTTCCGGAATCGAGTCAAACGACCAACTTATTTGAGAACTGTATAAATAGCGGTAATCTCGCTTCGACACAACTGTTCTCTGATGCTCGGGTTGGACAGTGATAGGAACATTTTGGTGTTGTGCTGTGAGTGATCATAAAAAGGAGTAGGTGTATTAGAGAAACTTTGGTTGTTTTAAATTAATAATAAATTTTGATGAATTTTAATTAATCATTTTTAATACATTGTGCTGTGTTTTCTTTTTCCTAAGAATTTATAGTTGAGTCTGTTTGACTTTTTATTAAGTATGAGTAGTTCTGATAACAGAGTCGATGAATCTGATGTTACCGACTCTGGTCCGTTTAAAAATATAATTTAAGTACAAAGTTATCATATATATATATATATTTTACATCTATCTATTCCATAGCATGGATACGTATATTATACATATAGTACAGTTAATGATTAGGAATTTGTGAAATCATTAAATAAGCAATATTATAATTATCTTTAAATTATTTTAAAGGTTTTTGGAATTAAACGTATTTAATTAATACTTTTGTTTATTTCAATAACGCTGTTTTTCCAACCCACCTTCGTCATTTGTAACTAGTTTGAGAACCCGGACTGAGATCGGTCTATTGTAGTGAGATTGATCAGAGTTCACTAACAAAGAAGATGGCGCCTTAACTGACCATTAGGACCCTAACGAGATCTATTGAGGACTAACAATGAATGGGCCTTGATGAAAACGCCTTAATCACAAGTACGATTACTGTAGATTAATTAGAATAACATTTATATAATTTTCTAATGAAATTTTAAAAAATATTTCTCTTGTTAAAAATTAATCTAAATAGACAGATTTTTATTTTTAATTTTAGGTTTTTATTATACACAAGAAACATGTTGTTCAACTTTATATTTCTTTAGTAAAACACAGTTCAAATATTTATATATCGAAGAAAATGATTAGGTCGTCTAATAGAGTAATATCATACGGAGCATTGTTACTCCCTTTACGATCCGAGAAATAATGTTATCAAAGTTATTCAATAATATAGACGAGTCTGTGCCTTTTCCTGCGCTTTGTAGCTACCATATTAAAGTCTAGACTGGAATTTGAAACGAGTTCTCTGAGATTTCCTTATAACTTACATTACCTTTCTGATCTAACTTTGATTTTAAATTGTTTAAAAACGACATAAAATGTTTTGCGTCCGATTTGTTTTTAATTTTATTCTCTTTGCAATAAGGTTGATTTTGAATGAACCAAACACCAACCACCACCAACCAACACGTTACTTATATTTTGAATACCGAATGTAAATTATCCATTCTCTATAACGATTGATTTTTATTCAGCCTTCTAAAAACTAAATTAAAATAATTTTTAATTGGGTAGACCTCGAAGAATTCGGTCTACCCATTCATTTGTCCCCTACTTTCGAATTTTGGAAAAATTTCTTCACAGGAGGTCTTCTTATGACCCCCTGAGTCCGAAATGACCATTGGTCAAAAAGTTTCTATATATATATATATATATATATATATATATGCGTGCGTGCGTCCAGATTCGACTTTTGTCAGCACGATAGCGGCCGCAGTTTCGCTTGGATCGCTTTCAAACTTTGCACAAAAATCATCCATCCAAAAATGAAGATCAAGTTCGTTAACCAGAGAAATCCGGCCACAGGGGGCGCTAGGGCCTCACTTTTTCTGATTTCAGTTTTTCGACCATAACTTTGTCCCTATACAAAGGAGATCAATCGCATTCATATTATATGATGTCTTTGATAAATACCTATAACTAATGTAAATAAACCGAAAACCTAACTTCAATAACTTAGGGGTGGGGGTAAAAAAACCTAAAATTTTTGGAAAAAAATTCATAATTTTTTTCTGGTAAACATTTTTGCATCACAAGTATTTTTAATAGAAAGGTTATTTTTTACTCTAAATTTAAGTACCAAAAGTTTTTCCGTAAAAGGCCGTACCGTTTCCGAGAAAAAAAATAAAAACCACTTTTAGCTTATAAATTTTAGGTAGGTAAAACCACGGCAACTTTTTTCTGGTAAACATTCCCTCCTCGCAAATATTTTAATAGAAAGGTTATTCTTTACTCTAAATTTAAGTACCAAAAGTTTTTCCAAAAAAGATACCTTTTCCGAGAAAAAAAATTAAAACCGCTTTTTGCTTGAAAATTTTTGATGTAAGCAACGGCATCATGTATTATTCTTAGGTAGTGAGTTATATTTTAAACAAGTGGCACACGAGGTCTACCCACGCGTGTCCCCCTGCGGGCACGGATTTTTTTCTTTTAATTTGAAGTGAGGAATTATTATTTTTAGTATTTAGTACCCTTCATCTTTAAAACATTTCGAACTAATAAAAAAGATTTTGTCTAGTTTTCTTTCTTAACGTTATTATATGTGTATATTAAACGAAGTTGATATAACTCTCACTTGACATTCCTTAATCTATAGAAAATCAAATTAAGGACTATTAACAACCAAAAATATAAGCCTTAGTATATTTTTTGTTTTGTTTAATGAGAAAAAACAATGTTAATCCTCAATCGTTAAAATTCAGCAAACTAACATCCGGCAGAAAAACTCAGTTATTTGTTGAGGTTAGAACCAATTTAAATTCGATGTTCTGATACGAATCCAATTTGCAACACAACGGGCTCCAAACTTCTCCATCATCGTTAAAGTCTGGACACACTGCATATAATGACTATTGTAATAGGTTACGCCTATCTTTTATGATATTTAAACGATACAATTATTCCACTGAGTGCTCAGTTTAATGATTTCGGATATTAACAAATAAACGTTATTATTTAGTTTTTCAGTGTAATAAATTATTAAATATATTATTTTGCAAATAATAAGATTTTTTGTTCAAGAGGATATATTTACTTTATATTTTTACAAATATAGACTAAACTAGATCTGAGGCTTTTTTTTCACTTTTCTTCAGATGGTGATGATGATGGAGAACCTGATCAATTAGTCATGTTCTAAAGATTTGAATTTAATATTTCGGACGGTGTTTCGTTCCATATATTTATTATATTTTTGAATAATGATACAGACAGATGTTTTGAGACCAGCTTGTTCACATGAACAAGCTGATCTCAAAACATCTCAAAAGTCTGTAAAAAACTGATAGTACATACTATCAGCTTTTCGACATAACATGAAAGTTGCGGATAATCTACATATTTTGATGTAAGTTGTTTTGTGTCAATCATATACCTACTAAACGGAAAACATTATTGGGTTTTTGTTAGGTCTGTTTTTTCTTTTCAAATAACAAAGTTGGCTATACGAGGGGGCAGTATTCGAATTCAATACAAAAAATAAAATAAAGTAAAATTAGTATAAATATACTTGTACTTACATCGCTTTGTAACTTAACTTAAAAAAAATACAAAACATTAATTTTCAAAACAGTTTCTTTCAATAACTACAATAAATAAAGAACATTTTTCATATGAATATCTAAAGGTAAAATGAAATATCAAAGAGTTTTCAGTACACAATTTAATTCCATTTCATTACGTTATATCAAATATTAATTCACTGTCTTCAAGGATTTGCTCTTATCTATTCAAACTTTACGTAATTAATTTTTCTAAAATTAAAGGTTTCAAGGAAATTAAAAAAAAAATAGCTTCTTAAGGTTTCTAAATATATTGCTTTTACTTTCTTTTTAAATTGCTTTACGGTTGTAAAATATAATAGATTGCCATTTTATACTATTATTTTATATTTTTATTTTTCTTAAGTTATTTTATAACTTCGCTATAATTGATAAGGAAAATTTTAAGTCATTCAACAATACAATAAAACTTTCGATCGCTGATTTCGTCAGTTAGTTCTGTTTGAAGATAACGTGCGGTAGACAATAAGACATAAGTTACACACGATGTTAGTTTATTAATTATTGATTGCTTGAAATAAGTTTTTTTTTTTGTTTTCTTTTTTTTTTTTATGTTTGAGGAGGGCAAATGAGCTGCGGGTCACGGATGGACGTGATCACCGCCGCCCATGAACTCTTGCAACATCCGAGGATTTACAAGAGTGTTGCCGGCCTTGTAGGTAGGAATAAACGCCTTTTTTGAAGGTACCCCGTACCGATCTGGAAATACCGCCGAAGGGAGTTCGTTCCACATTCGAGTGGTAGGTGGAAAAAATGTCCTTGAGAACCACACAGTGGAGGATCGCCACGCATCCAGGTGGTAAGGATGGTATTGGAGGCGATGGCGCGTTGTGCGGTGATGAAATTTGGCGGCAGGCATCAGATCGAATAGTTCTTCGGAACACTCCCCGTTGTAAATGCGGTAGAAGACGCACAAAGAAGCCACGTCTCTACGCAATGCCAAAGAGGCCAGCCGTTCGCAGAACACCGGGTCCCCGACAATTCGAACGGCTCTCCGTTGTACGCGGTCAAATGGTAGAAGCTGATATTGGGGTGATCCGGACCAGAGATGAGAACAGTACTCCATGTGTGGCCGGACCTGCGCCTTATAGAGCGCAAGTCTTTGGCCAGGTTTGAAGTACTGCCTCGCTCTATTGATCACTCAAAATTTCATCGAGGCCAACTTTGCCTTGCTCTCCAGATGACCATGAAACTGACAGTCGCTCGAAATGTCGAGACCCAGTATTCTGATACTTGGCGAGGCAATGAGGGGAGTGCTGTCGAAGAGCGGTGATACGACAAATGGGGTTTTCTTAGTGGTAAACGCGCAAACCTGTAGGGGATTGAACTGAACGTGGTTCAGTTCACCCCACTCAGAGACCATCCCCAGGGAGGTCTCTATTGTTTTCATGTCTTTCAATTGCTTTCTGATGTTGTCATAAAAAGTAATGAAATAGTTTGAACAAGTTGCGTAAGCGCCGCTAATTAGGTGACATCACATGTAGTGACACAAACAGTGTTGGAATATTTCGTGTTTAATTTACAGTTAACATAGTTAAAAAGGATGACTTTTTATTTGGTTGTTGATAAGTTATAGTTGTGTGAAACTTATAAAAAATAGTAACACGAACAGAACAATTTTAATATGAAATATAATTTGAGTTCGAAATAAAACAACTTAGGTGAATAAAGAAATCCACTCAAACTAAAGTCAGCAAAATAGCAATATCGTTATTTCGCTATTTCGAATCTTTAAGATAATAAAATACATGTCTAAACATAAATTTTGCCTTTTGAATCGGTAGTATTCTAAAGCTCAGGAGTTCCGGCTTCAAGCTTCAATAAGAGCATCGCGATATGCATCTTTTGAATATATTACTCTACACTCAACATCGTTTGTACTACTTGTATATTCTGTTATATTCCCCTTGTATAGTCTCTTTCAAACATTTCGCAGGTCAGCGTTTCAAATTTTTACTCGTGCTTAATTTGATACATTTCATCTGCATATGCATCTGGCCTGATCTAAAATTGATCTTACTTTAGAACTACATAAAGTTTTAAAACAAATCGACGAAGCTTTTGTTGATTATTTATTAAGGTTCCATAGATAAATCCTGTGGAATTTCTTTAATGTTTCTTATTTCAAATTTGACAAGAATTGTATGTAATTAATGTTTCTTTTGAAATTACGGTTGAAGAAACGTAAGTATCTTGTTGGCTGACTTTACTTAAAAAGTTGTTTGTTTGTTTAATTATTGTTTCGTTTCAAAGAATACTTTATCATGCATGAATTATTTTAAGGTAAAATTGCATTCGGGTAAGTTCAGCCAAACTTTACCTTTTATTCAATGGAACTATATTAGTGTGACAATACACGTACACATTGCTTAATTACATTATATTATATAATATGTCATGGAGCACGAGGTAGACCATTAATTATAATACTTTCCATTATACGTACTTTATTGAAGTTACATAACAGACTTACCTTTGTATTTAAATTGGTAAAAACCTATTTTGGTAAATAAATAATGACATTCAGTAAAAGAAGCATAATAAAGGATATTCGTTAAACCTAATTATCTAAAATACTTAATAATGATGTATTAATCTTTTATAGACGACCTACAAAGAGTGTTAAAATGTATAGGTAAAAACCTTTATATTGTATGCAAGTGATGTAAAATATGATATAGTAAAAAGCAATATAACTCTTTATAATGTATGAAAATAATAAAATATATAGTTGCAATACAATCAGGTTATTTTAAACTGCAGGCTCCGCGGGGTGCTGCCTGTTACAGTATATAACGGTGATTTGCCGTGCGGGAGATTTCTGCAATATTGCAGTCGACTATGTGTCGAAATAACCATTGGAAAAGAGCAATATATTAGATAGATTCGTTTTCCTTGTAAAATCAATTTTTTTTTATAACTTTACTGTATTTTAATATAGAATATAAAATAAGAATGATAAAGAAATATAAAAATATCTATTGAAAAATAAAGTTATAATAATGATCTCTTTCGAGGATAATAATATTATTAGTAATAACTGTTAATAATCACGATTTAATTTAGAACTGTTTGATTAATTATTATCTGAAATACGGTGTAGTTATAACTATTTTATATGAGATTTTTTTATTAATACATTATTATAAGATATCCAAACATGAAGGCCGAAGGCCGGTATGTAATCCTATAGTTGTCACAATCGGTATTTCCCTTAACTAAGAGAGATGGAATTATCGTTTGTTTGCGAATGTTCTGTATGTATCAATTCTCCGCTATGTGATGTGAATTTGAAAATGAAAACATTTCTATGTGTTCTTAACTTATCATTAATAGGTAATATAACTATAACGATGATATGATAGTATACTGAATATGTTTATTGAGTAATGAGATAAATTTCGGATTTTAGGAATAGAAGAAGCAGTACTTGTTTATGTCATTTCTTATATTACGTCTCTGCCGACGACTTTGTATTGTTTTCATAATTAACAGCTATCTATTTCTTTTACAATGTCTATAAATGCATATATTATCATACCAATTTTTGCATTTTCCCATCAAAATAAGATACTTTTTAGAGAGAAAAATATCATATGTAATGAATGATTAAATTTTATTAAAATCGGTCAGGTACTTACTCGTAGTCCATAATGTGTTTAAAGATAAAAAAGTAAGATATTACATGTCTTGTACAGAATACATAGTTGTTAATGTTCTCAAAATTTTGCTACATTACTACTATTATTATATTTTATTGTATTTGTAGACTTTTTTTTTTATTTTAACCATAAGGCTAAAATAAAAAATAAAGAGTAACGCTTACATTAAAAGCTATACGTGTTAAAAAAATATCAGTAGTGTGTATTTCATGTAATATTTATTAATTATTGACGTATTGTTTATAAAAAACCCGAGACATTAAAAACAAGTTAATTAAGATATTAAACTATGGTTTTTTTTCACAAGATTTAAGAAAAATCAAATAAAAAAATATGTTTCGAGTTATCAGTCTTTGTAATACATATTATTCATCTATTTATATACAACTTATTACTCTTCACATATATGTAAATCATACTGCTATGAAAATATAATTCATCATCTACCCTTTTCCCGTCACAATCGTTATGATCCAGGATGCACGCTAAGGTATGACTAAGATAAGAGCACATCAATCACACTTATAAACATGGCGCCTAATGGACACACCGCCATATTACACATCATCCCACTTTATAGTCATTGATTGTAGTTTAGAGGGAATCCAAATTGCATGTGAACATTTTTATTTTTGTTTAATTTTATGTAAAGTACTGTTGATTAATTGCACATTTATGATTTTAATATTTTCACAATTTCTAAAGAATATATTTTCTCAAATATTAAAAATCTATAATCAATAATTGTACTTTTATTTTACAGGTAAGTTAATTTAAATACTGGAAAGGTCAAATTTAACAAAAAATGTAGTAAAAAATCAAGAGTTTGTTTCTAAAATTTTTTAAATATGTCGTAAAAGTTTAATAAATATGTTTATTTCAAAAAATTACACATTAGGCATTATCTTCATGTTACGAACTTAATTTAATACAGAATATTTCCGTTACCATCGTAACCTTAAACTAATTACAATCCACGAAGATGGGATTCCAATAAAGGAAGAAGTAAAACAAAAAATTTACTCATCCCTTTTCACTTTCAACTAATTACCGCCAATCTAATTAACAATAGTGAGTCGATGGTAGATCAGGGATCGGATTAATTACATAAAATGAGTAGCACAATTAAGTCTCCCTTATCGATAGCATCTCGGATTTGTTTTCATTCACTACATTAGTGATATGATATTCTATAAAATATTACGGCCCTTACTATAAAATTTATGCTGTAACAATTATTTGGTTTTTTTTTGTTTGAAAGCGTGTTCGCAAATCCTTAATTAGAATATGTAATTAAAACTGACTCAGATAATAATCACTATATGTAATGCTCACTAAATATATTGAGGTTAGTGAAACGGTGAACACAATAAAAAAGAACCCTTCTGAGTTTGTTGTGTGTCTTCTTCTCAGATCAGGGCGCGTTTGGGACCTCATAGCCTTATTTTAAGTTTAAGCCTTTACAGAAGAGCTTATTTAGATACGTACGATATCAAAATAGGCCCTCCTGTCACTTCCATTTGACGTACACAAGTGATAAGTTATGGATTCAAAGTGGAAAATATATAAATAAATAAGTAAAATAATTATAATAATTTTTTATTTTTTTATTTTGTCCATTACCAGCATAGCATTGAAATTTAAAAAGTTCCGTTACGTTAATGTCACGTTCGAGTATACGATCAGTAATTGGATGTGAGTTATCTATGTATCCTCCAGCATCCCTCATTTACTCGTTTCACTCCGCTACCGTCGTGATTGATGACTTCAGTTTAAATAAGCTGCGATTTTCTTAGGATTGCACAAAGACATGCACTTCAGTTAGAAACAAATTTAAAATGAACTTAAGTTTTTTACTTTCTTCTTAATTTTTATATATTTGAAATAGTGCGAGAAAATATTTTAATACTTTATTGTTGTTAGTGGGTAACACTACATTGTGGGATTTTTTATCTCTTATATGAGGTACAGAAAGCTTTCATCGCTGAGAAGCACTTATGTATGCGTATCACGTACCCTTTATCTAGACATACGTCAAGGATGATGTGATGTAATAAAACATATACATATCCAAAGTATATTCGTTTGTAAAATTCCTTATTAGGTGCACAGCAAGCAAATGAAAGCAAAAAAAAAACAAATCCTATAATTTAAAGGTTTTATATTATCAATTTGATAAATCACTTTATATAAAAAAATAATAAAAAACGATATGTGCTATCAATTATGTTGCAAATCGAATAATAAACAATAATGTGGAAGTAAGGAATAATCTAACTAATGCCTTTGAAGATAGCTAGTAGGCTTAATCACTTATCTTAATGATACTTGAAAGAGAAAATAGAATAAAATACTCCTTTGAGGAACTGGGTTTCCTCAAACCCTTATCCACTGACACTGAAGATGTTTTAGTCAATTTTAATGTCGAATCCGTTGTAGTATAACAATAAATAGCAGAATAAGAATTCTGTGTTATTTCAGGCACTACAATGTTTTGAAGGAGACTTCATTGTTTTCATTTTATAGTTCTAATACATATCTTTTATTACTTTAATTTAAAGTTAACTAAAATATTGTTGGTATGTATGTAGGCTACTTATTATTATGAGCCCTTTTTTTTAAGTTGAGTAATACATGTTATCTCATTATGTACTAATTAAAATATATATAGCCCACGTGTGCACACGATATAAAAAGCCACAACATGTCGTATTATAGATAATTTGATCTGTTTTTTAATTAAGTAATGTATATAAGGTACATTTCATAAAAAAAAGTAATGGTGAAGTTCCAAGGGATAGAAAAAAAGCGTTGTAAATGCCAATTTGATAACAAGGCTAATTTATGAGCGGTGAACAACTATTAGCTGTCCAGAGGTCTTGTTTAGTCGTTTTAACATGATTTTCAAAAAATATACTGCTTTCTGTAAAGCTCCATCTTTCCGGTCTTTAAAATTATTATTAAAGAATTAAACGATTACTATATATACCATGCAGTTTCTACATCTAAAGTTATAATTTTTACCTAAAAATCAATACAGAAAGTAATAATCCAAAGTGTTTAGAAGCTTAGCATAACAGTTTTGGATTATAACGATCATATTATGAAGGTTTTTAACCTTTAACTTCTTTTCCTTTCTATTTTCTCACAAAGGTATCATAAAAATAAATAGAATTACTTCTAAATCTGACACTAAAAATATACAAGGAGCGTTATTTTTATTAGTAATATGTGACAAAAAACTACCTATTGTATTTAATATCATAGAAATTGTATCAATAAGTAAGCTGTAAGCAACTGTATCTCATTTAATACCTTATTAGATAACACTGACAGAGATTATGTCATACAACCTGTTATTGTGTAACTTGCATTAAGATAATTCGGAGTCAGTTGCAAGTACTAATGTTTTAGTTTATAAGCTCACTATATTATTTAATGTGCAAGATAAGCGAGAAGTCCAACGTGTTGTTTTAAGAGAAAGCTTTATCTTAAGTAAGACCAAATCTTATCTTGTATTTATGTGGTTCTATTGTAAAATATATATTTTTAGTTTAATACAAAATGAGTCTTGAAGAAACTTTTAACATAATTGTAATGTATTATTATAAACAAATGTTGGAACGAAATTATAATATTTTTGTGTGAATTATGTTTAATGCTATAACATAAAATCTATGAAGTATCTATTAATGTTAATGCAATTACAAATAAGTAGAATGTAATAAACATAATTAAACAATGTTACCTTTGTTATTAGCAAGATCAATAAATTCATTCTATAGTGACTGTTATATTTAATAAATTGGTATTTGTGATTAACATTAAGAGATTACTTTCCAGTATCAAGTACGGAAAAAAAAATATTTTGTAGATATACCATACCTCTTGAAGTATAATTATGGTACGAAAATATTATTATATTCTATGAAAATATGAAATATGACATACATAAATACAACTGTTAATTTTTGTTTATGTTAAAAGTTGTCATGAGAATGTATCTCATGTCAGTCATTTAACAGATTTGAAACCGTATCTATATATATATATATATATATATATATATATATATAATTATATTTGTACAATGACAGCTGAGAATATTTCGTAAATAATATAAAGAGTGAAGTTCATGAGTTGTATATAAGAATTAATATTTAAAACTATACCTTCGATGTCATAAGCTATTATCTAGAATGATCCTTCAGAGTACAAATAAGGAGTTTATTATTTTCCTTAAATCTAAGAATTTTAGAACAAGTAGTAAGTTAAGGAATAAACGGTAAATGCCACGCTGAGAGGTAATAAAAATAAACTCTGATCTATTAATTAATGTAAATAAAACTTTTAAAGATAAATTAAATTTATAAATTACATATTTAGGACATTAAAATATACTCTATTTAAATAATTAAATGATTTTAAAATATACTTTAGTACCTTAAATATACTTTAGTAATTTTAAAATAATAAATTAAATCAATATAAATGATGAGAGATTGATAGGAAAAATTTTGAAAGATCTAAGCTGATGATGGGAGCCTTCTCCATACCATTGAATAACATGTGTGTGCACGCCGCGCTTCGATAACGAACAGTAATAGAGCAGAGAGCTCCATTCATATTAAAATGTTGTTTTTGTTTAAATAAACTGGTAAAAAGCATTTACTATTCCTCATCTTACAAAAAAAAATCGCCCAACGGATTAATGGCTCTAATTATGCGTGCTACCATACAGTGCTACAGGTTCTACCAATAATAAAAGTTTTCATAGATAAAAAATTCCTCTTTACATTACACAGAAAACACTGCTTATTTATTCTACCACGACACTTTCCACTTGGATGATTCTGAATAATCACTGGACTCTTAGAACAAGCAACTAAATTTTTTAACAAAAATAACTGATATCGCTTGTATTATTTTATTAGGTATGATTATCCTTTGTTTTACGAATATGAAAATGTCAGTGATTTGAAGGAGCTATGGACATAATGTATCATGTTGAAACTCTGATTCCATTAATTCTCAAAGAAATTTCATCAAATGGAGGGAGGGGGGGGGGGGAAATGATGAGGGAGAATAACTGTATCACAACTGTGTTGATGTAAATACCTAAAACAATATAAAGTGTACATGACAAAAGTTGTTACGTTTGTATCCCATCTTAAGATAAAAACTATATTCGATACTTTTTGCTAATCCGGTCATTTCAATTCAAAGCACCTGTTCTTCACTTCCAAACATTTGCCAGCCCAAGGGTATCTTCTCAAACAACGTTAGGAAGTTAGTATCGAGATTTAAATAAATATTTAAGTTCCACCCTCCTTATTAAAATAAGGAGCGTATACATAGGTTAAACTAGAAGAACCTAATCTTATTTATTAGGTTTAGGTAAAGTTAATTGATTTTCTGACCTGAATTAAATTATAAATGACTGTTGAATTTTTGTAGACCTATAACAATATTTACTATTAGTATACTTTTAGGCCTAAATAATGTAGCCTCAGAGATGCTTTAGGCATTGTACACCGTATCTGTATTATTGGTTACATTAAACTCGGACGTTAATATAAATTTTAAAAATACAAAACCACAGACTAAATGGGATTAAATTCAAATGATGAATATATTTAGTCACTTGTATCATACTATTTTGACAATAGCAACAGGAGTACAAATAAAAATATTATTTTAAGTGGGTAATTAATAAATTAATTATAATTAGTCTATATATATCATAATTAGTTGTAGCTAGAACTTTATATTTTTATTATATTTGGTTAGTTTATGAATAATTAATAAATAGAAGGGTTGTCTGTGATTAATGTTTTGTTTTGTCCTCCGACATATTGCAACCCACGATGTGATTCGTTTCTTCCGGTAGTTCTGATTATAATTGTATGTTAAAAAAATTATAATTTATTTTACTGCACTGTGCTAATGCACAGTAAAAATAATTGAAAATATATTTATCAAACAAATATTAGAGTATGATTTTCGATTGAATATCAAACTCGAGATTATTCAATCTAAAGGATATATACACCCTAAGACAGCCGCCATCAATGTCCTTGAGGACTCATCGAATTTATGTATCATCTTAGAGTAGTTGAACGTTACAAGCACAGCTTAAGTGTCTATTATTACTCAAGCCCAGCAACAAGTAGCCTCTTAAACAAGAGGCTATCTCATTTCATGTTTCGGAACCAACCTAAATAATTTTTGTCCTTATGTTTAAATATCGCAATTATTGTTTTAATACATGAAAATCAATACTATTTTATTTAAATGTTGTTGTGTTGTTAAATCAAATTATATAATCAGTAAAGTTTTTAATTCTTACATTTTATCTAAAAATAAACCGATGAGAGTTATTGCACTAAGTTGTTAATGTACCTAAATTATAGTCAGATATAAATTGTAGCAATGACTAGTAGTAACCAGGTTATTAACTTTACAGTAAAGCAAAATGAAATCTAAAAAAGTTTCATTAAATCTAAAAAATAAAAGTAACATCCACTTTTAGGGTAAAAAGGAAATATTTATTATTCAATACAAGTGATTGTAAAAGTCGTAGTGTATTCAGCATTCAATTTCATTTAAAATCTTATAATGCAATTACGCGAGTTATTCGCGTAATATTTTTCACTAAAGAGTTGTAAAAACATATTCATTTTTTCATTGCCTTAATATTTTCTGATTGCAATGTTATTATTAAAGTTTATTAATATTGAAATATTATTTAAGTATTTTGCATAACAAATAACTCTGGAACAGATGAATAGGAGATTCTATAAAAATTTACAATAGAATATAAAAGTAACCGTAGTTCAGTGTTTAGTACTAGGTTATTTATTTTTAATTTCACTTATATAGCATCGATTACTGAACTACAAGTATAAAATCAAAGAGGAGATTGCGTCTGTATAACATGTTACTGCGATTATAATATATTAAAAGGATAATTTTAAATATGAGATGTCTACTCGATAGAAATAATTAATTATAAAATCATTTCTATAATAAAGCAAGACTCGCATTAATTAAAATGTGACGTGTTGATTATATCTTATACTAAAATGAACTAAGGGAATAATCCCTTAGTTCATTCTATAGTATATAAATATATATAGTTTACTAAAACTATGCATAACAAATATGCAGTCAATAACAGAATTTTTTGTTACATGATTGTTAGATAACTATCATCGTCTTATTATCAAACCACTACCTTTTTCTTCTACTGTTATTATTAAAATTAGTCATCATAGACTAAACAAATACTTTTAACATTTACTGCAAAGTTTAATTTAAATATCAGTGAAATAACAATTTATCTTAGATTAGTTTAGGATTGCGGAACCAACATGTAAAGTCCAAATGTGTAAATATTCATCTTAATGACCGATATCCTTGAACTATCTTAAAATATTAAATTTTGTACATCGTGCATTAAAATAAAATTTATTTATATAAACATTTGTAATTATAACTAAATCTAACAAATTGTTATTAAAAACGTGATCCTCCTTAATCAGATAATTGTAATTGATAATTGTTGTTGTTTGATAATTGTAATTTACATAGTTGTTTGCAATCTTGGAAAAAATCTATTTTTTTACTTTTTTCGATTACCAAGCAAGCGGGTATAACTAGGATTACATAATAATTCAATATTCAATCGTCGTTTGATTTCCAGTCAGCAGAAGTAATAACATGTATATTATTTGAATAAATTTTAAAAACTCATAATAACTTTAAGCTTGTGTTCATTTATATGATTAAACAGTTTTATCAAAATGTCGTATCATAACCGTAAAACAATTTACAACTACCTAAGAGACCAGTTTCAGATGCAGTATCTGCCTTCTGTATAAAAGTAGATTTTATTATAATAAAGCTTATGGATAAGACAGTTCTTGTGTAAACATTCTGATATTTAATTTTCATAAATTTAGTTTTAAGTGCTCTTAATACATAAATGGTCTAAATGGCCTCTTCAAAAGATTCCAAAAATCAAAAGACATTGTTGATAACAGTATAGCAAATCTTAAGTCACCATAAACATTCGGTGGACGCAGTTGTCACGCCACTATTATATTTTTTAGTAAGATTACGTTCACTTTTTAATAGTAATTTTGCTTAACTAACTTAAAACGTAATGTAATTAAACGCAAAATCCAAAACAGTATATTAATAAATATGCCTTCTTTAAATTTTATTTTGCAAATTTCTAAAACTATTGAACACAAAAACCCTCCATAATATAATAATTGTTGCTGATTTTTTAAATAAATATTTTAACATTTTCAATTTATTTGAATCTTAAATAAACAGAGAATGTGTAATTATTGTACCGCACGATAGCTCAGTTGGCAGAGCAAAGATCGCAGGTTCGAGTCTGCCCATGTAAATAAATTTTTCATTCCATATTGATTTAAATGTTTAGTAATTTTAAAGCCATTATATTTACTGAATATTATTTTAATGTAACTTAACATATAGTTAACATCTCAATTGTAAAGGATTAACTTATATTTAGCTGCACTTATATTAAAATGCTTGTATAAATTTTAATATTTAATTTTAATATATTTAATACTATTTGGTTTTTATAATGTATTTAATAGTAAATAAAATACTCGTTGCTTTCCACTTCATTCGAAAGCATATCCCTATATTTCGGCCACAAATGTAAGCATACCGTCAAAAGCTTATATCCAGGCAGTAGTTTTAAATCGTAGACTACCAACAGAAATATATTCGAGAATATTTAGAAACAAGCCCCTTCGGGTCGAGTCTCCTCTGAAAAGAAATAGTTGCTCCCCGGATCACGAAAATGAATTTTGGTTTCTGCTTTTTCTATTGAAACCAAGCAGGGTTATTGTCAGTGTCCGATCCCTTTATTTAGTTTACAAACCTACGTGTTCCTTTTGAGTTTTGATTTGAATATTTATAAAGCTCTTCCGTTATCTTCATTCTCAGTACAGCTGCAATATGAATTTTTATTCGAATTTTGATTCTCGTATAATTCCATCACATTTTTAACACTTCTATACTTTTTCGACAGTCATGTATTGAGTTGCGAGAGGCTAAAGTCATATAGCGCTCTTACCTAATTCATAAATTCGCATTGACGTACAAGTGTGCGTCATATTAAACTTTATTTTTTTATCAAAGCGGACAGATGAAGCAAATAATACACATAAATATTATAGTCTGTGTTTGGTAAAGAGATGTTATAAAAATAATAGTGGATATATTATAAAATCTACTTTAAAAACAAAAACATGAGATTTCCCATTAATATTAACTTTTGTTTATTTAGTTTTAGGACCTACAAAATAAAATCAAACAACAGCAATAGTATACAAACATTATATAATAAAACTCTAAGATTGAAGCAACCACAAGTGAGATGAAGGAACTATTATTTAAAGTATCTAAAGTACAATGTATAAATATCTAAGGTATAAAGGAAAATTTGAGAAAAAAAACTATTACGTAGATATACGAAATATCATTGTACTGTTACTTAAATATAAATTGGTATGCTGTAATAAGCCTGTTTTCTTATCTCATTGATTACACCAACTCAACCTTTCGGAAGAAGTTACGCCTTAATCTAAGGAGGGTGAATTAAGGAAATGAACGCAACAACTAACCCTCAAGTATACCAACAGATCTGTATCACCGCAACCGAAATCTTAGAAAGACATTTATCTAACGACGGAAAGTAAGCATCCTGGTACGTTACGACCTTATAGTGAATACTTGAAAATATTGATCATTCAATTATTTATCATAGTTTTGTGCAGTTTATAGACCATCAATTTTACATTTGTAGTTTTAGAAATAAAACAATACATTTATACATTTGTAGTTTTAGAAATAATAATATACAAAAAGTTATTTGTATCATTACAAAGTGATTACTTTCTAATTTAATATATTTTTACCTTATTAAATAATGGAAATCTCAGTTCTCAAACAAATATTTTATAAAGAAGATGGAAGAAAAGTGAACTAATGATTTCATTTATTACAAGAATATGGAAAGAAATGTCGTATCTCCCTCTAGTTATATACTCGTAGATAACAGAAGTCGGCATGTGACCGGTAATGGATTTCCCGATGCATCGATACTCTTTGAGTAGATGTTGATGTTGATTTGATTCATGAAATATATATTCAGTTTTGGAGTAATTGCTTTGATTAAATGTTTTTATATTTAATCTTTTTTATCTACTGTATTTTTAGAATTAATTTAATTTAATTTTATTGTTCATACTTAATTGTCGCTAATTTATAAAGCTGTCTAAAAATATTCACTATTGTCTAATCAATGTGTCTAAGTGTTTAATATTAAATATAAATCTCCCAAAGAGTAGATGGAACATATTTTGATATTCTGTAATTTTTTTTTTCCTATTTCAATTAGGGGATAAATCTAACATTAATAAAATAAACAATGTTTGCTAATTTGCCTATCATTGTGGACTCAGGGCAAAAAGAGATTCCTTACGTCCCTTCCGTAATGCGAGTAACGGAAATTGAATTTCTTTATACGGTCGGGTAACTTGATATTGTGTGAATTATGTAAGTTGCGACGCTAAATTGTTGATTTATCGCTTAGATATATGTGATTTGCGCTGAAAGGATCTAGCCTTTGTAATAACTGTAATAACAATAATGTGGATATGTTATCGCTGATTTTTCTTTTGATAATCAATTTTGTTTACTTAAAATGTTTTGTAAAGTGGATTCAAAAATACCTTAAATATTATTATATACATTTTTGAAAAGTTAAATATATTCAACATACTACAGTATGCAGTTAATCTAAGTTACTATTTCAAGCCTTTGATATCCAGGAATAATCAAGATGAAAAAATGCACTTATGTTACGAGTATATCGTGTGTTCTCGAATTACAGTACACCAGTAATGACGTGATGTAAAGTACTTTTATATTTATTATAATTTTTAAAATAAAGTAACATATTTCTAAGAACATAATGGTGTTATATATTATTTATAATTTCAAACGTAGTATGTCATTCAGGGTGGAGAGGTCTGCTAGTTATTTAATTTAAAATTGATAATTCACGTATTTTGAATGTACCTAAATAATTATAAAACTAAAAAACTTTTTTTATCAAATCAAATCAATAGTTTTATTCATCAGGTTCACTTTAACTCAACGTGTTTATTCTGAATGTGTTTTTTATTAAGAATACACATATAAAGAGTCAGCGGCCTTGATATACTAAGTCAATACAGTTATAATACTACTCCATCATGAAAGATGATAATTATCGATAAAGCGTGTCTCATCGTGGAGCGATGTGAAGTCGTAGGTATGAATATGTTTTGACTCTAATATATGTAACTTAAATATACATAATTTCATCAACTCTCTTTTTTCAACCCGTCCAAACTTTTTTGAAGATATTCTATGGTTTATTACAACAACGTCTTATTTATAAACATTGTAGTAATTATGAGTATAACATTTTACTTTTAAGTATTACAAGGTTACTTATAGGATAATGCGTATGCAATCTCAGTAAGCCCGATTATATAACGCTTAATCAGTTAACACAACCAGCGTGGTCAATGATACTTACACAATATGTATATTTTTACCTCTCTTTTGAGTCAATTTCTAGTTTGTATTTTGAACTGTTAGAAGGGTTTTCGTTTATAAACTGATACTGACATATTATGTAAATAGCCTCGTAATTTAATCTACTCTTCATAGCCAATAAATTACTCTGCCTTAAGACAAACTGTACTGTCTTACCATAAAAATAAAAACAATATTATAATGGCTATGGTCATAACATGCAATATGACATTAATTAGTTTTATGGATACTTCGCTTTATTGTGTTAATACAACAGAGACCACACCATTAAGTAACTACTTATTGTACCTCGCCTCCTACGTGTTTAACATCCCGTGAACAAATCGTAATTAATATAAAAATACACTTAACTGACGTTAAGCAGTCTTATGATGATCATCGTCAAACTGTCTACCCTTACCAAACCCTTATACGGAAAACATTTCTGTAGCCTCGGCGCAGGAAAATGTTTCCAGTTTTATCATTCATATTTTATGAGTCATGGATATCTTTATGTTTTCCTGGTAACTTCTGTGCTAAGGCCACCTTGTGGTTTTCTATTCATAATAGTTATTGAGTTAATTACATGTAACATTGCAATCCATTTCCTTCCCTCTTCCTTAAAACCGTGCACACCAGCGCCAACTACGGTACCCCAGTGTTTAAGTATACAGCACTGATCGCATCCACACAGGACGAAGCCCTGCAATTCCGTCTTCAACTCCAGCTCACCGCCCAATCTTTGAGTATTGCACTACAGGATCGTGAAGAGACATTGCCCTCCCTCTCCCTCTATTAAGCAGTAGTTCGAAATCGTGACCGCGATTGTTATTAGACGTCTGTGGAACTAACCTGCGTATTTAATCATAGTCATAGGTAGTGGTTAATTTAATTCGATTAGATACTTCACTATATCCACGTTCCTCATAACATTTTTCAAGACTAGTTACTTGTAACCGCATTATATAAAATAAGTACAGGTTAGGGACACTGACACAACTGTCAACGGAGTGGGATCTTTTACAAAACTTTCTACTTTTGGAACTCGCTATCTGTTTAATGGACAAGATTAGAATATTTTTTCAGATTATTACAAAGTATATTATTATAGCATGGTTATTAATCATATCATTAGTGAAGCTCTCATTGGTAATATATATTATAGAGTACCTGAAATATACTTCTAGACTCACAACGAGCACTAAATAGTCTATTTCTTAAAATAAGCTTCTTAATTTACCCCTCAAACTACCAATTCATATTATTTAAGTCAACTCTAACTATATCACTAATTTTAATAGTATATTATTAGTATTGTATTTCTAAAATACGTATAGTAATAAAACATTACCATACACTACATTTTATACAACTAATTGCATTTTATAGACCCCTGACTAAATGCTAATTAACCATTGCAATGAAAAAACTAATTAGTCAATTATTATTAAAATAAGTGGCTATTTAAATATCTAGTTAAAATACTTTAGACGTTGGATTTTAGTCAAAGCTAAGTTGCTGGGGAGTCAGATAAGAAATAATAAATTATACCAAGAAAGTAAACAGTTCTTGGCCCAGTCCACGGTCAGCTGCAGAAGAATAGGATTTATTACATGAAAGATTATTGGCAAGCAACTGTTAATAGTATTAACTGATTATATTTTAGTGTAATCAAATACTTATATGGTATATAAGACATAACACCTTATCTCAGTATACTTATTAAATTATATAAAGAGAAATAATTAAAAAATAATTTCAATATAAATTTACTTAATTTCATATTTACAATCCCTTAAAAAAAAGAACCAGTTCTAAAGAAATGTAAAGAATTAATACAAAGAGGAAATGTAAAAGAGACATTTATATAAAATTTACATTAATATCCACAAAGCGTTTATAAGACTCAAAGTTCCCACATTTTCTTCACTGTGTGTTTATAAAGGTATTATAAAGTATAGACGGAGCTTGAATACAAAATAAGAGAGTTGGTTTGAAACGTTTATCTTTTCATGTGTAATATGTGATGTGGTTTCCTACAACAAGTGTGTTACGAAAGATTTTATCTTATCACCTATTTCATTTATAACTGATAAACCCTATGTAAATACTAACTTACGAGTACACACAATTGGTGATTAATTATAAGGGAATTACATTGTTTCGCAAATTTTAGGTTCCGGATATTAGTTCAACAAAGCATCTCATCTCATTTTGTATGTATTTATTTACTATGTTATAAGTGACCACAATCTTTTAATTTAACTACTTATCTCCATTAGTTTCTGACATATATAACAACATAGTCACATTTTGTATGAAAACATAAATTAAATAATTTGAAGTAATCATAAACTTTTAAAGTTTTTACTATTTTAGAACCATTGTGAATAATGTTGTTTGGAGAAAGAGTGGAATGAAGCCGATTAAGTCACCAAAGGTTCAGCTTCTTCATCATAATTTTACATCCACTTTATATCTTTGCAGTAACTGCAATTTGACTGATAACTATCTCATAAACTTCCCTTACACTTTACAATTCTTTGAATAATTAATTCAAAACAAATTCCTCGTGAACAAATTATCTACTAATTTCTTGATGCAAGTAAAATAAAACTTTATTATCATTAAAATAAGTTCTGAGAGGGATTTAAATTGAAAACATTGCTTTAACGCTTTAAATTGTTTTATTACAAATTTTTTTTTTTTGAAATCTTATATTGGGATAAATGATATGTATATATTATGAAGTAATATTGTGATGTTAATTTTAATTAAACATAAACAAAATATCTTTATTTAAGGAGGCATCTACACACACTTTTGAATCGTCAATTATTTACAATATAGAAAGCTCAGTTGCAATCATTTCGCAGGTATGCTACCACCGACTTGGAATGCTGCTCTGCTGAAAAAAAACGTCCAGAAACTAAACAGTTCTTCTTTTAAAAAAAATTAACAATGTTTTGATGTATATTATATAATATCAACCTTGCAAATGAGTCAACAACTTAAGTTAAACATATTCAATTACGTCGATTATCGTCCTGGTTGGTTGGTGGAACTATAAAGGTCATATTTCGATGAACTTGTTCATTATTCCGCTCAGTACAGCGCTAACCGCACGCTGGTTTAGAGATAGTTGTTATTAGTCACAGTCGTATATTGAAAGTAAGCAATGAGGATCGAGCTGACCATGTTATAGTTCAGTAAACATAGTACTCATTTGTCACAGAAACTTATCAAATGAAAATTTTAAATACTACGAGTACATCATGGATTCGTTGTATACCATTCATAATTACTTTTTCTAGTATTCTCTTCTCTTTGAAGTAATGTTTGAGTTTGTATTAATGTATTATAGGATTTAACAATTATATAATATTAGCACACAGCATGATGATGATGCTAAAGTAACAAAATCAAATATAAATAAATTACCATTAAAAAATATTCAATATAATTCTGCAATTCAAGTTATTTTATTAAAATTACATTTCTATATTCCGAGAACGAAAATAATATCTTCATGACACCCTAACGAGGGTAAGTTTAAAAATTTTACTAAATCATATAATGTTTCTTTGTGTAATTCTAATTTAAATTATTTCACGTCGTATAAAAAAGTTAAAACTTCGTCTTTGTTTCACTCCAAAAGGTCCAGTTCACTTTTATTATCATTAAAATCATCTTCCATGGCGATACTTTTAGCGGTAATATTTTGTTATCACACTTTCCTTACTCGCTAGTTTGGTAACTAAAAGTTGGTCCTTAGTGGCAATGCTTGTTTTAAAGAGCGCCAATTTGATGTCTTTTTAATGTTTGTCGTTGAAAAATGATTTTTATATTAATTATTTTTAATTCAGTAGATACAACTTGATAATTTTATAATTGTATTGTATAATAATTGTTAAGATACAAATTGTATTATGTCAAGATGTTTTCTGTTTTTTGCCGCTAGAGGCGCGTATGTAGCTTTTATTATCTGTGTTCTGCGTTTTCGATATACTGTGTTGTCTATAGTTTTTCTTCAACAATAAAAGTGCATTTATAATATCTGAAACCTTACTTTATATCCGTTTATATTAACCTAAACCCAATACAAATAAACGTCAACAATATTCATTTAAAACCAAAGTATGACGATTACCAGATACTATTACAGACCTGACAGTTAAAACGTGATTCATGGAACACGAAAATAATGAAAATATTTGTATGTAGTTTAGACAATTGGTTAACATTATAGTTATCCATGTAGTTAAGTACAGCGTTTTGTATATTCTTTGTAGCAGTGTAACTTTTTATTTATCTAATTTTTATATTGCATAATATACAACCTGAATTATTTTTCTGCCCGACAGATGATTAAATTTGTCCATAATTCTTAATGTTAAGTCATTTCAATTCCTTTAAAAACAAGTACACAATACTTCTATGAATCTGTACTTAATCGTCATATGTCTTCAAAGGATGTCTAAAACACATCATTTTAACGTTTTACCAAATTTAACTTTAAATAAAACTTTCAATAAGACTCAAAATTCCTGTGAGGCACATTCAGTGTCAAAAAACAGCCCTTAACCTTAACGTAAAAGATCGTTAAATTCCTTCAGTATTTCTAATGGTTTTGTCACTCGAAGAGTCAAACATGTTTGGGGACTTGAGGTTAGGAATTTTAATATATTTTACATATTTTTAACTCTGTATGTTCTAAATATTGTCTACTTTTTTCAAAGAGTGTAATATCGTTGAAATATTCTAACGTTATAGTCAAAATGTAAAACTTAAAATGATAGCTAATATTAAAAGCGATTAAATATAAAAACATTAAATCAAGCCAATATTTCATAATTCAGGCATATTTCATGAAGCAAATTTAAATGTTTTTTTGAAAGTGTATCGATGCGATGTTGGAAATTCATTTCCAGTCCCTTACCAATCTAGCTGTTAGCTTAAGATATGATGCTACTTTACTTAAGCTTAATAGAAATGAAATCGTTATGTCGGCTTTTCTAAAATTCCTTATAATAATATATTTCAATGAACTTATTATTATTGTAATATAACAAGACTCGACTTCTGATATTTTATTTTATTATACTCTTACCTTACAATAATGCAATAATCATAAAACTCTTTCATATCCAATTATTTTAAATGTAAAATTGGTTTTATACTTACGACACAATACTATGATAATCACTTGAATATTCAATATTAACTTCTTCTAGGAATGTGAAAAAAATGTCATGTGGTAAACTTTGGAAATAAAACTAAGTTAAGTAGCTAAGTTAATAATAATATAATAAAATTGACTACTTTGAAATTCTAATAATATTGTTAACATATTGGAATTCAAACTCATTCAAAGGCTTACCTTTCTATTTTAATAGATCTTGATTTTGCATCGTGTGTTGTAAAAATATGACCAGACCTATATTATACAGAAGTATAACTGCCTGCGGAAACATAAGATCTGCATGGGGTCTATCTTTAAAACATTCGCTAGGAAGTCTTAACGTACCAGGATGTTTAGTTACCGTCGTTAGATAAATGTCCTTCTACTATTTCGGTTGCGGTGATACATTGCGGTTCTGGTGTTCGTTTTCTTAATTTACCCCCCCCCCCCCTCCCCCTAGATTAAGGCGTAACTTTTCCCATAAAGTTGAGTTTAATAATATAAGTGATATGTATATTGCAGGACAAAGCCACACACATATATATATATATATATATATATATATATATATATATATATATATATATATATATATATATGTGACTTTGTTATTATTGTATTTAAGTATAAAGACATAAATAGTTGGAGATTTCTTTACAACTTTCCCTTTATTGATAGATAGCTTAAATAAAAATTGCTTCATCTTACTTGTAGTTGTGGCAATCGTACATTTTTATTATATAATGTTGGTGTATTGTTCTCATCCTTGTCTGATTCAGATTTTATTTTTCCTAAAACTGAAACAAACCAAAATTTATTCTCGTGACCCGCGAAGCAAATATAATTCTTTGGTCGAAACTATTTCCATTCGGAGGGGACCCGACCCCAAGGGTTTTGTTTCTAAATATATATTTTTTGATATTGTACAATTTAAAATCTATTCTTGGACACCGTCCTGGTATAGTCCATCGTTAGATAAAGTTGCTTACATCTGTTTAGAATTACAATTACCTGATTAAAAAAGATCACGTTTTGCACCACAATCTGCCTCGTTAGATTATGTTACAGTTACATAGGTTTATCAAAATGTTATTTTACTATACGATATCCAAAATCAAATATTTAAGACATTTTTAAGAGTATCAGCCAATAATATGAATATTTGCATAATGTGTACTTTGTGTTACACGTTTAAATATATCTTTAACCTCATATGTATTAGTAGTTTATAATGTAGTATTTAATATTCTTCCTTTAATATAGTTTATAAAATGTATTTGTGCTAACCTTTCCCATTGCTAGATAATCACAATTCTTCACAATACTGTCATACCTTTTTATTATAATCATAATTTCAGAGCCGGAATTGCGCCAAGCGTTATACCGCATGTTCTCAGTGGTATTAAGTCAGTGGGATGAATCAGTAGTATTAAGTCACTCTAATCCCAGTCTCATTGAGCTAATCAAAAAAGTGATTCTTCAACCCTTATCTTGGAAACGCTTTTGATTATTTCTCTTACAACCCAAAAGTACAACCCAACGTTATGACCAAAGTTATATCGATATTAAAATAGACCGTTCTATTCTAAAATTTGTCTGTACTAGTGGAACGTGCTTACGGACTTTAGATGTTGGTTTCTAAAGCTTAAAATAGTGTAAGATAAATTGTTACTTCAGTGACATATAAATTAGTTGTGAACTTTAATACAAATAGTTACCATAGACATGTAATGTAATATGTAATTTCTATACTATAGTGTATTACCAGTTTTTTATTCATTCATAAGATAAGACCAAAAAAATTGAGAATTGATTAACTTAAATAGATTGTTATCTGATAACGATCTAACAAAATGAACATCAAGGCGTCACCTCATCTGTTGTTTTATGTTAGATAAATTTGTTAAAAGTTTTTTGTAAGAAAAATATTTTTTTTTCGTTCGCGTTTTCTTTATACATATATACTTACTTGAATAATCTATTTGATATAAGTGAATTAATAAATTAATAATACTAAATGCTGATCTTATTTACAGCGTCTCCCATACGTTAGCTCTAAAGTTGTTTCATAGAAAACCTCTATAAGACATCTTCTATATTTAAATATTCGATTTTTTTTATTATATTCTCATATTAAATCTAGTGTAGTTGAATTGATCAGACATCTGAATGTAACGCTAAGCTGTAGTCACTTGACTACTGTTCTTATATACGCTGCCATGACTGGTATAGTGCCACCCTTTTACAGAAGTAGAAGGTTTGAAGTTGCTATTTCAGGTATTTCGTACTGTCAATTAAAAATTTAAATTTTTTCCCTACCTGCGCCTCTGTTACCACCATGTTATTCTCATTCTATTTTATATTTACATTTTTTCTTATTTTGATTAATGATATATTAATAATTACATTTCAGTTCAGACTGTGGCATTATTTGTTTTTTTATAATGTATTTGTTACAGTTAAGAACATAGAACCAGTACCTGAAATATAGACATGGTTATATTTCTATTTCTATTTTTATTTCTATTTCTATTTAACCAAAGTTATGTAGCCTCTGGGTCGGAGAGGTTGATTCAATAAAGCTGGGACCTTTGAGTCCAACCATTGTATTGAAGTACTCTATTGCTATTGTTCGCCATGACATTCCTTCTTATCATGGGAGCTTAGGTAGAGCATTGTAATGTATGCTCTAAAATGGCCACTAATCCTATTAAAAAACTTAATAAAACTGTTTAAAGTTTAAAAATTTAAACAAAAATATGTATTATAATAATAACTGTATGATATTATGTGTTAAAGATACAAAGTATTACGTAATGTCTTATCCGAAAAACTAATAATGGCTTATTTGGTGTTTTTGGTTCGAATTCTATCGATTCACCTTTACACTCTAAATATTTGATCTCATAAGTTTATTACTGGTTTGAAGGGTGAGTATAAGCTTATTATTATCTTACCAAGTGTTTAGTGTGGTGGTACAATTTAGGAAACTTATTGTTTTTCAACAATAGAATGGTTAATAAAATTTGCCTGAGTTCTTACTATTTAATTATGTTCAGTCATATGACTCTCAAAGTGTACAATAGTCTGCATAGTGTCATTTTACTGGACGTATCTGCTAAGCAGTGAATTTGAAATACTGAACAGTATTCTGATTATAATTTTCCGTTCAATTAACTTGATTTCAACAAAAAATGTTATTAGTGAAAGGACGTTAAATTTTTTCTTAACTGAAATTTACTTTTAAGTTAATAGTATGGATTTTATCTCAGCGTGTGTATTTTAGATTCTTTAAAACTATTTTTAGTTTGGACTTCAAAAAACTGTATATAAAAATATACAGGAGTGGACGTAAGAATACTAGAATAAAAAAACTAAACATGTATATATAGGTACATGTCATAAGATATAAGTAAGAAAATCGCTACAACTTTCCATTCTCTACCCTTACGCAAAAGTACTCGTATGACATTTAAATATATAAATACTTAGATATTAGGATATCAGTAATTTATTATTATTAATGAATATAATAATAACGAGCTCATAAATACATCAATATAAACGGAGCTTACATTAATCAAAGTACTTAATCATATGAAACTTATCCATTAAACCCGACAGAGAGCTGCGATAGTGAAAGTTTTGTAAAGGATCCCACTCCGGTGACAGTTGCGACAGTGTCACTAAACTGTACATATTTTACATAATGTGATCACAAATGTTTAGTCTTGAGAAATAGTATGAGAGACGTGGATAAAAGTAAGAGAATAGACAGTACAATATATTATAAAATATTGATTACTAGACGAACCCAAGATGCCACTCGGTATCTGTGACATTTTGCTAGAGTGGCCAATATGGCGACTGTGATTTATCTGTCAGCATCATTATAATTTAACAAAATACTCGACAATCCGAGTGTTTTCGACTCGAAATCATTTTTTTTTGTTTTATTATTCAGATAAGATTTGAACTGAATTTACTGCAACTCTTGATGAAATTATTTATAGATAGTAATATAGTTAACATTTATAACTAAACTACTATTATCTCAATTAAACGATATCATTTTACAAATTAATATCATTCAATATACGATAGCGTAAAGATATATACTTGACTTTTACAATATTACTAATAGAACTGAAAATGTTAGTCCGTGCCGAGGCAACTGTCAAATAGAAACCAATAACATGATAAAATAATAAACGGTTTCCGTGTAAGAGTGACAGTTTGACGAGGATCATCATAAATCTGCTTATATTAATTGGTGTTTTATTAAAAAATATATTAAAGTAAAAAGCAATAATTATACTCTTGTATCATCGACCGAACTAATAATACTTACTATCTTTACTCACAAACAGTTATTACATACTTTAAAATTAATAATTTGATATTTAATGTGCCATTAAGTTTAGTTTAACATATCTACCTCAAACATATGTACAAGTTACAGGATACGAGTATATTATATTTTCTGTATGTTATTATAATTTCATATATAATTCATAATATTGATGGCAAGAAAAATACAAATCTGTGAAAAGCATTTCAAATTGAAAGCAATGAGAGAATAAGAACACTACAATAACGAGATCTGATGCACTTCCATTTTAAATTTAATTAAAATCCATTGTATAAACAAACTTATAGGATGTGAAAAACGTTGAGGGCGAAGTACAATAACTGTTTACTTTATTGTGTGGTCTCTTTTGTATTAATGCAATAAAGCAAAGTATCCACAAAACTAATGAATATTGTATTGCATACTAGGACCATAGCAATTATATTATTTTTATTTTACTAAGTCATTGGCACATTGGTGGCTCGGGAGAGATAACTCCACATTCTAAAAGGCTAAAAGGTATAGATTAACACTTTTAATACATAAGAAAATGATTAAATTTACATTTTTTTTATATTAATTAAAAGTATTTGTGAATTCAAATTATATAATTTTTAAAAGCAAAAGCTTTGATTTTCAAAAGGAATATAGCAAAGGTCAGCGATAACATATCCACTTCACTGTAATGACAAAGTCTATATATAACTTTTCAGCGCCAATCACTTATATCTAAGCAATAAATCAACAATTTAGCGATGCAACTTACATAATTCACACAATATCAAATTACCCGACAGAATAAAGAAAATACAATTTCTGTTACTTACATTACGGAAGAGACTAAGTAGTTTCCTATTGGGGCGACTCTACAAGGACACATAAATTCATTATGACCATTTGTCTTATTTACGTTATATTGACAGTCCTAATCGATAAAGGAAAGAATCGAACAGAATATAAATATATATTTCATTCTATGGAATTACGTTATTTAGTTTATGATATGATGATGATATTAACATATTATATTTTGTAAGAGTAATAAAGTAGCAAGTATCAAAAAATAACATTATTTATATAATCATGATATAAATTAACATAAAGAATACAGAAGTCTATGATAATGAGATGATTTAATCGCATCCTACCGATAACTATTATTCAGGAGATCAATAATAATAGGCTAATAAATTATGATTGATATGAGACCATGTACCATAGACCATCCCCTTTAAGAGATTCATTTAGTAATACATACTATTCATTTATATGAACAGTATTTAATATTATTATTAAAGATACTCCTTTAAGATAAACATTAAAATTTAAGGAAGTCTGTATTGAGGTTTAAATTATCTCCTTCAATATATCAATATAGATTTATCTTAATCCCAAGGACATCAGATACTAAACTAATTAATTAACGCCGGAATAAATCAGTCAATGACTCTAATAATTAACAGAAGCTTAAATGATCATTGTATCAGGGCTAATGAATATTGATTAAATTATGAAAGAATTAATGGTATTAGAAAAAATTTTTATTTATATTTTAGTGATCAAATGTAAGATCTGTATATCTTATACCATATTTGTTACCAAATTTTTCAATTTGTTATTATTAACAAATAAATCAATGAATAAATATACTAGAAAAAGTCTTTAGTTACAAAAAATAGAATATTAAACGTAATTATTCATTTCTCTTCACTTATTACTTATTTTTAAACTAGTTGCATGCTTTCCATGCTTACTGTTTAATTTTATTAAAAATATGTTCAGTTGTAAAATTCATTCTATATTCATATTTTATATTTAAAAAACTATATAAATATTTATTTTGGGTTAATTGACACTCAGTAGATGACCGTATCAAGTATATAAGTGCTTTACCAAAATCCATAAAATGAAAAGTGATTTATGAGTCGCATAAGAAGCTGTCAAATCTTGGCGTAGAAAATGGGGTGCTATTTTATCCTTACAGCTAAATATTTATTATACGTTTATGACTCTTAGTTGTAAAACAATACAGGTGATATTTCGGTGAAGATGTTCGTTATTCCGCTCAGTACAGCGCTAACCGCACGCTGGCGTAGAGATAGTTGTTATTAGTCAAAGTCGTATATTGAAAGTAAGCAATGAGGTTCGAGCTGACCATATTATAGTTCAGTAAACATATTACTCATTTGTCAAGAACAACAAATGAAAATTTGAAATATTTCATGATAAATACCGTTTATGATATTCTTAATTACTTTCCCCTAACCCGCATCTCATTGAAATATATTTGGAGTCCGTATTATTATATCATATAATATTACCATGTAGTAATATTATTCTATAGCAAAACTCTGTTGTAAATATCAAATATAAGAGCAAGATGTTGATAATAATATTTAGCATTAAATATTTTTGTGAACATTACATATTTATATTTCGAACATTAATATTCTTTTTCAGACACCCTATCAAGCGCAAGCTTAAACTTTACGAAACTTCATCTTTTTCTTGTGTAACCCTAATTGAAATTATTTCAAGTCGTATAAAGACCTTGAGACTTCGTTTAAGTTCGACTCCAGAAGGTGCAGTTCACTTTTATTATCATTATAATAATCTACCATGAAACCTGTAATATTTTTTGGGGTAATATTTTGTCGTGATGCTTCCTGACTCGCTTTAAATTTGGTTATTATAAGTTGCTCGTTAGTTGCAATACTTGTTTTAAAACAAGCGCGCCAATTTGCATGTGAGGTTGTTTTAATGTTAGCCGTTGATAAATTGATTTTATAACATTTTCTATAGCCTAGATATATATAAAAAGAAACATAATAATTTTATAGTTATATTACATAACAACAAATATAAAGTTAGCTTAACTAAACTTAGTCGTTTAAATTCTAAGCATAACTATTATTTTCAGACACTTTTTCAGATACTATTATGTTACAGAAAAGAGAGCTAAAACGCGGTAACTGGATTTTTATATGTAGTTTAGTCAGTGAGGTAAGTGTTGTAGTTATCAACTTAGGTACTCTTTATATAATTAGATACAGCGGTCCAGATATCCTTATTCTTATGCAGATATTCCAAATTTATATATATTTTCCTGCTCAAGAGAAGATCAATTTAAATAATGATATCTATAACTTTTAATGTTCAGTCATTTAAATTCCTTTAAGAACAATTACGAAGTACTGTTATGAATCTGGTTTGTAATCATTACATTTCTACAAATGATATAAAACTTATCATTAAAATTTTTACATTTTGCAAAATATTAAACCTTAATTGAGTGACGTTGAAATAAAACGTTAAATAAGTTTTAAAGTTTCTCTGAGTCACATTCACTCTCAGCAAATAGCACTTAGCAAATGTAAACGGCTGTTAATTATCGCGAGAGTGTTTAATGTTTTTGTCACTTGAGGAATCAAATAGGTTAAGAGAGATATTTGGGGTCAGGAATTTTTATATATTTTACATATTTCCGCATAACTTTTTATGAACATAAGACTGAAGCATATTGAAGTTAAAAAAATAGCAACATCATATATATTAAAAAAACGATTTATTCCTTAAATACTGACATATAGGAAATATTGTAAATAATTATTAAAACTAGACGCAGCCTTCCTTCATAACCGTGCTTAACTTGGGAGATGCACAAATACACTGAAATGCGGGTCAGGCAAAAAGTTTCCCTATATCTATGTATTGTTTAAAATGATCTGTAAACATGACAGCATGTTGAACTTTTTTAAATAACAGAAAAAAATTAATTAATGCGGACAGTACTGGTCTCTGGGATAGGATACAAATATCTAAAAGAATTAATCTAGAATTTAATCTACACCTGGAATATATTTTAATTAGCAAATAATTAATAAAGAGAATTTAACTTCTCGTTATTTAAAACATGTATTAAGCATCTTTACTTTTATCATATTTATCACATTGTGTGAATATAATTTTTATAATAATTGTCACTTGAAAAATTCAATAAAATTCTGCTTAAACTGCCGATAGTTTCATGTTATCTGACAAATGAATAACTTGAAATACTATGTTATTTAATTATTCATTACTATTCAATACCATATATGGATAGGTTGTCACGTTGTTTCTGTACATTAATGGTTAGACAATTGTTATATTCCAAGGCATCGCAATCGCTAATTAGAAGAAGGTGCAATATATGTATACATATATATTAAATACTTTCTCTCACTAAGCTACTTAAAATTTCTTAGTTAATTAGCTTATATAATAATTTTCTAACTCAGTAGTGTAAATATTTTCTCCTTTATTGCAATGAATGTAATATTGTTGAAATATTTTAACAATAGAGTCAAAATGTAAACCTTAAAATGACAGTTGATATTAAAAACTATTAAATAAAAACATTAAATCAATACAATGTTTTCAATAAGTGATATAATATTTCATAAAGCAAATTGTAATACTTGTTGAAGCTTATCGATGCGTCCGGGAAATTCATTTCCGGTCACGTACCGACTTCCGCTACCCTAGAAATGAAATCTTTAAGTTCGCTTTTCTTCAATTCTTTGTAAATATAAATTTTAGAGAACTTATTTTTAAAGTAATAAAACAAAACCTAACTTCTTACATTTTATATTAATCTAATTATAACTTTACAATGTAATTATTATAAAAGTCATTTATGTATAACTTCTTGTATTAATGTGAGATAAATAACAAGTCTCTTTTTCAGAATTAAATAATAATATTAGCTGAAGTTGTGCATATAATAATATAATTAATTTACTACTCATTTCATTTAAAAAATAGGTATAAAACAAACTTCAAAAAAATAAAATATATCGAAATCACAAATCACTTTGTAAACTCATTGGAACTCAAAATCATTCGAAGATTGTATCTTGATTTTACGTTGTGCTAACAAAAATATGAGCAACACTATATTATAGGGACGCATAACTGCTTGCGGAAACATTAAACATGTATGGGATCCAATCTTAAAGCATTCGCTAGAAGGGCGTCAAAACCATGATGTTTACTTTCCGGCATTAGATGAATGTCTTTCCAAGATTTCGGTTGTGGTGATACGGATCTGTTGATATATTTGTAGACTTGTTCATACGTTAATGTTCTCAATTCACCCTGCCTAGATTGAGGCGTAAATTCTGTCGTGAATTGAGTTCGTGTAATCAGTACCTATTATAAAGAAATAAAGGAATTATTACAGCGTAAAAATTAATATCTATGTAAAGATAAATAAATAAATAGCAAAAAATGCAAACAAATTTTATAACTACTGCAATAAAATCGCTATAAAAAATCGACGCTTTTCTTGAAAAAGTGTTTGCATAACAATGAGTTTTAAAATTAAACACAGACAATAATCATAGTGTGTTTTATGTTTTATCTTTCGGCTTTTAGGAATTTGAATATGATGTAAAAAACGTGAATTAGAAATTAAGTACGAGCACTATATGGCTTCAGCCATTCGTAACATAGCACATGTCTGTCAAAATATTAAAAATGCGACTAAACCATACGAGCACGCAAATTCGAGTGAAAATTCCTATTGCAGCTTTACTTATAAGGCAAGTATTTTATAAATATTCAAATCAAAACTCAAGTTGAATGTGTAGGTTTGCATAAGTAAGCGAAGGGGGCCGTCACGAACAATAATCCGACTTAGTTCCAATAGAAAAATCAAAAACCAAAAACCAAAATTCATACTCGTGACACATATTATTATATACACAAAACATATTATGTATTTATTTTTATTACCGTTAATGATAGCTTCACTGATGATGTGTTTTAGTTAATTTATTTATATTTTCTGCTAAAATTTCCAACTCTGTATCGTCATTACAGCATCCATTTATATCATTTCAATTATAGTTAATTTATTAATTTACTAAATTTAAACATCAACTGTATTTAAAAATAACTGAGCACTCTTATCACAAGAATAATTCCTATGAATAATATAATAAATATATTATCAAATATTGGCTGCACGTTTGGCTGTACACAATGCAGTTTTGCTACCGACACTGTTATACGGCAGCCAAACGTGGGTAACACAGAAGAAGAATGTAAGAAAGATGAATGCTGTGGAGATGCGATCTCTTCGCAGAATATGCGGAGTCAGTCTAGCTGATCGAATCCGCAATGAAGAGATCCACAGAATGGCAGGTACTAGCGAAGATGTCACGGTGAGAATGAAGAAGAACGTGCTCAGGTGGTTTGGGCACGTTGAACGAATGAGTGATGAAAGAATGGTAAAAAAGATTTATATGGGAAAAGTGAGCGGTAAGAGAGACAGGGGGAGGCCTCGAGTGACCTTCGAAAATACAGTAGCTACGATACTGGAGGAAGGTCACGTAAAAAGCATGAGGACCCCCCGGAGGGCATGTATGAAGAAGTTGATGTCTGTGGCCGAGGCGAAAGAGGTATGCAGAGACCGTAGCGTTTGGCGCTCCGTCGTCTCTGGCTACCCCGCAAGGGATATGGCGTGAAGGTGAAAAAAAAAAAAAAAAAAAAGAAAAATAAAAAAAAAATAGTACACAAATATTAATTATTATACTATAATTAATAAACAACCGTTTTTCTTATTTAGCTCTCAATAATGTTCTTAATTTTGTTTTAATAAAATAGAAGTCCTTCAATACAGTAAAGGTTTATAACAAAATAAAACCACTGTTAAAGTAATTTTCTTTTCCTTAGCTGTCATCTTAAAACATTATTCCTCGGTATGAGAAGTTGTAATATTAATATCGCTTTACCAAAATATGGTTGATTGTGTGATTCTGAAGAGAAACTAAGATTCCGTATTATTAAAATCTCTCTTAAAATACGATTTGCTCTATCAAGACATTTATTATTAATTTTATTATTCAGTATACTGTTAATATTTTATTGTCAAATGGGTCTCGTACAACCGAATATCATATTAATATAAAGGTAATTAAAGGTAATATGAGGATTGCGCGTATTAAAGCAATATCTATCAAGGCAAAATAAAAAAAATAAAAAAAAACATGAAATTTTAATAAAATTTTATAATATCTGCAGTTATTTTTTAAAGAAACTATTAAAATATACATTGATTTTCTCCGAAGTAATATTGTAAAAGCAACTCGTAAACAAGTACCAGAACGTTGATTGAACCCTTCACAACGGATTCCCAAATTATTCAATGCTTACTATGGAAATATTAATTACAATTAGTTTTCTAGGATTTTCATTATTGTCGTGACAAAGGGCAAATTCTACTTAGAACTATTTAAAATGGCTAGTGTGTGCTTAATAGTCCAACAACAACTCATTAATTACATGGTAATTTTTATACATTCACTGTAACATACATTAAGTGAAATGTAATAATTTATTATAATATTATACTTCCGAGTAATAGTAATAATAATAGAACAAGCACATGTGAAAACTTATAGTAAATTATATGAAACTACATTTATTTATTTCTCATATAAACATATTTTTTAATTTGTGCTTGAAATATTTTTTAGAACACTACGGTTTTAGAGCAAATTCTACAATGACCACATTTAGTGGGGCCTAAAATAGGGTGTTTATGTGTTTTAATTAATCTAAGGGTTGGACTAATGGACTTTTGTTGTGACTCAGTCACTATTACTGTAAGTACAGACAGGTTCTATAAATATAAGGAACACATTTTAAACAGCCTGGCTATAATTATTGCTTAAATAATATACAAAGATCTAATATAAACAATTACACAAGTAACAAAAATAATTATCTGGATTAAATATAAATATATATATATATATATACACGACTATATATTAATATATATAATTACATTAGGTTTACTTTATCATTTTACCATACTTAATGAATTAAATCTTAAACTGTAATTTGTTTCATATAAATTAAACATCGAGGTTTGAAGAAAGTGCCTGGGGTCTACTTATTTACTATGACTATTTGAAACTAATAAAACCAGTCCGGCCACGACTCAGACATACGAGTGTAATAACTCTTATAAACGACACCACTTTCTCATTTTATAGGTTTTGAACCTCAAGTCAAATATTTAATATTTAAATTGTCTCAAATATTTAAATTGTCCGTATTATATTTGTAAAGGCTCGTGAAGTTTATTACCTATATACTAATATTAAATATGAGTTTCTGTTTACATGTTTTGTCGGTGTTTTATATCACGTACATTATTTAGAGCAGTGAGTGGGTTGAACATGTATGAGTGATGAATGGGATTTGACACATGACATCAATGATCTTATTACTAAACGTGGATTAAAGCTAATTTTGTTTTATTGCATATTTAAAATTTCAAACGATGGTTTGTGGTTAAACTAGGTCTAAATTAACCCAAACTTTGAGACCGAGTGTTAGTCGTCGACTTTTTGTAATAAGACTGCTTTAGTGCTTATGCCAATGTACAAAATATATACAATATATAATATATTAAGTATATTAAGTATTGTGAATCGTATAACGAAAGTATCTGTTATTCACATTGAAGCAAATTTTTAGTTAATATCTTTATCAATAAGTTGAATATCCTGATGAATTAAACATGTGTGAAGATATGATCACAACGTGGGATGAATTGAGGCGATATAAACTATGTCACTTGTTTGTTAACTATAAGTGACATTAAAATTATTATTTTTATTTAAAAAATATAATTATATTAATTATCTTCAAATGATTAGGCATTTATATAAAACAAATTAAATATATGATAAGGAGGAGTTTGTAGTAACTGAAAGTAAAACGCTTTAATGTTGTTTCATAATTTTAAAACATATAGTAATTAATCTATATGTCATAATGTCTAGGATGTGTTTGTGTTCGGATGAGTGATTAAAATTGTTTACACACTATTGATAACAATATGACGCTACAGGTTACTTTAGAGGTAGTAATAATGTTCCCTCTTTTGTATTATACGATCAGAATACTTTTCAAATATATAATTTATCTAATTTATGTTTACTACTCAATAGTTGATCTGACGTGTTGTAAGTATTCGTACACGATGATCGTTAAAACTGAGAAGTACCTCATACTTACGGAAAAATCACATATTTATTTACTATTGAAATGAATCAAGCTTATCAATAATAATAATGTAATTTTTATTCATTTAATTTTCGTAATACAAATACATGCAAGAAATTAGAGATTTTTTTTTATAACAGTAGAATTGAATTTAATGCATGTTGCGTGCAAATTTATTTAACTGTAATCAACTTATGAATATCTATGCATAGAACGATATTTAATATTTATATGAAAATTCTAGCTCCAGGCCACATGTTCTACTGAATCCCTTAAACCAAATAATAAACTGTCCAAGATGTTATGACGTTTATAGTTTTTAACATTTATACGATTATATCTACATGAATTTCGTTTATATTATAAAATCATTTGTCTTTGTTTATAAAAAGTAAGTTTTTTAACCATATAATTCGTGTAAATTGTATAGGTACAAAAAATATTTAAACTTATACTTAATTTTATTGTATTAATATTTTACTTTAGTTTATCTAGTAAAAGTTTATTAAACACAAAAAAAAAATCTAATTTAAAAATTAAATATAATAATAAATATAATATAATATAATTAATAAACTTACGTAAATAAAAATAATAGCATTTTAAAAATATGTACAAAACAATAAAACAGATACGAAAACATTTATATAACAAATATAAATGAGATGAAGTAAGATACAATCAGCACGTGACAAAGACATAAACAACAACTATGAGCGAACAACTTTGAGAGGAAACGCTTTTACAGTAAATTGAAAACGACTGATGGTTTATTCACGTCACGAGCGATTCAAAAAGATCTGCCTGATATCAGTCTGTTATGATGTCGTTATTTTGTCAATAAGGTTTACGATCTTTACCATTTTAAAGGGTAAATTATTATTAATGGTAAGTAAAGTTTAATTGTTGAAGAAACATCTAGACGACATCAAAATATTATTAATTTAACGTTGGATTTATAATAAAATAATAATTCCGCTATAAACTAATAATATAAATATATCCAGTATAAAAACTTATTTTATTTTTATTCAGTGTATAAATTTAAACTCAATAAGGGGTTTATACGATACAAAATTATAAGACAGTTGAAAGTGCAATGACAGTCGGACCCAGTATTTTGTGTTTCACGCAAAAAAGGAAATTTATCGTTTTGCAACAATACAATGGATAATACAATTCCGCTAGATACTTACTACTTAATTATGTTGAGTCACATGACTCTCAAAGTGTACAATACTCTGCACAGTGTCATTGTACTGGGTGTATCTGTTAAGCGGTGAATTTGAAATACTGTACAGTATTCTGATTATAATTTTCGGTTCAATGAACTTGATTTAACGAACAATGCTATTGTTAATGATAACTCAATAGGAAAACAATGTTTGCTTTGTACAATAATTTATAATTAATAAATAAAACATAATCAATTACGAATATTCTACCTCAGTTAATAAAATAGTGTTTCGAAAGTATATAAAAAAACAAACAAATTTAAATGCCTTTCAACACGAACTGACACGTAAATAATTATTTCAAAAGCTTACACGAGTTTCTCTTTTCGAATATATTTATTTAATACGACTCAATTACCTTACTCAATATACTTCATTATGACGCTTTTGAACGTATATATGAATGTTTTTATAACAGTTTACAATTGTGTAACTTTGTTGTATATATCTATATATACACCTAATACCACTTTTGAATCTAATTTTATCATACTATATTGACTAGACTGTATTTACGCCCAATACCTTTTTTTTTCTAACCATAAAAGTGGGAGATTTTCCAAAGTAAAAATATGTTGAAGTATTAATTCATCTTCAACAGACTGAAAAAAGTTTGTTAGAAAGTTCCTTGAATGTATCTTGTTGCTTATTTTGGAACGTAAACACACAGCACACTGAGAAACTTTTAAAGTTGTGTCAGCAGTTTCATAATTTATATGCTCAATTTTAAAGTATATACTTTAAAATTGATTAATATATCAATTTTAAAGTATATACTTTAAAATTGATAAATATACCAATATTAATCAAGTTTAAAGTATATACTTTAAAATTGATAAATATACCAATATTAATCAAGTTTAAAGTATATACTTTAAAATTGATAAATATACCAATATTAATCAAGTTTAAAGTATATACTTTAAAATTGATAAATATACCAATATTAATCAAGTTTAAAGTATATACTTTAAAATTGATAAATATACCAATATTAATCAAGTTTAAAGTATATACTTTAAAATTGATAAATATACCAATATTAATCAAGTTTAAAGTATATACTTTAAAATTGATAAATATACCAATATTAATCAAGTTTAAAGTATATACTTTAAAATTGATAAATATACCAATATTAATCAAGTTTAAAGTATATACTTTAAAATTGATAAATATACCAATATTAATCAAGTTTAAAGTATATACTTTAAAATTGATAAATATACCAATATTAATCAAGTTTAAAGTATATACTTTAAAATTGATAAATATACCAGTATTGAATACTAATATTTATAAAACAGTCTTATATATAAAATATAATTTTTTATTCTGCCGCCGTAGTGCCGTCTGCGATTTGAAGCAAGTTTCAAGTGAAATTGACTAAAAAATATTTTTAAGAACCTCTTTCTTTTTTTTTTTTATATTTTTTAGCTTGGAGCTTATCCAAGATAGATATCGTGTCTAAAGTGGATGCAAGAAAAGTTGTATATTCAAATAAGCCTTCTGATATCTCATCCAAAATAACTTCCAAAGATATATAAACATCATTTCAGAATCTGTACATTAAATGGTCTTGGGAAACAATTATTGTAACGTATAACGGTTTAAAACAATAGTAAGCTTTGTTTGTCGGTTTGTCTGCTGGTATTTGTTCGTTTGCGATTTATTATGAAAACTTGACAGTAATAAGCTTGGTGATGGTCATAGCGTATTGGTTCACTCAGCAATAAGAACACTTTATCCCTTAAGATTGTCTTAGAAAATTAAATCATTCATACTTCAATTACTCATGTAGCCTTCGTTGAATTTAGTGTGATATTATATTATAGCAGAGTTAATATACAAGACGTTTTATAAATTCATTTTTATTTGCACTATTATTAGAATAAGAAAATAGACTTAAAATTAAATTGATAAGGGGTAAATTTTTATTTAAGGAGGAGACAAAGATAGCAAGTGCTGGTACTAAAGAATTTCTAGTAGAATTAATGACACTTTAATTTATATAATTCTGACACAGTTAATATATGGCTATTTATGTCAGCCATATTAAGGATATCTTGTTATTGGTAATATGGTCTTACAACTGTGATAGCGGAATTAACTTAAGATACAGATCTATTTAAGTCAGCATGATATATGTTTGGGAGACAATAAGATCCCTACCAATATTAAAATGCTGTAGCCGTGGTTATATTATTTCCTCTTTATTAATGCCAGCTTGTGCCAGCGGCTTCGAAATAGCGGATAAGAAATAGCCACCAATCAGAGTTACTTTTATATCTCTCGGGAAAAGTACCTTATATTGGATGTAATGTTATGTAATTTTTTGTATCCTAGAAACATCACACATCCTCATCACAGTCCCAAAGTTATTTTAGTTTCAGTAGATACAGACATTGTCTATATTATTAAAAACTTTGCCAATTTCGAATATATTTTTTGTAATTAATAATAGCATTATTACTTTAACAAACTAAATGTTATACATAGTACATCTTAAATATTAAATTAAGAGCTAATCTGATTATCTATAATATGATATGTTGTGTATTTTTCATTAAGTTACGAACCATTGGCAAATCTATTTAGATAATATTTTTGTTATCGTACAAATACTAATTAGTGACCGCCTTTACGATGATTGCTTATACGGTGAATTGAAAATAACCCATGGTATATTCAAATCATACTTGCAAGACTAATTTAGAGATCTTGTTAATATTCTCTTGCTATGATATATTATACAGCACATAATAGGATCGCTTGCGGGGTAGCTGGAGACCACGGAGCGCCAAACGCTACGGTTCCTGCATACCTCTTTCGCCTCGGCCACACCTCTTCATACAGGACCTCCGGGGGGTCCTCATGCTTTTTTATCAACTTGAAGTAAAACGAGATTACGTTCCTAAATAGTTTACACCAACAATATTCTCGATAATTATAGATTAAAGTAATCAAAATAATGTGTTGAAACTATAACAATAGGAAATTTATTGCTGTAATACAATGGATTCCTTAATTCAATGTTGCCGGGCTCTTGTGATTTAATTGTGTTGGCTCACATGAGCTTCAACACACACAATAGTCGCATTGTACTGGACATTTCAGTTAAGCGGGGAGTTGTACAGGTTGGAATTACTACAATAGATTTATTACATATCAAGTAACTAAATTAAATTTATGGCTACATTGCATTGGATAAATTGGTAGCGATTGGTTTATATTATTATATTTGTAGTTTTACTTTAAAACTTTTGTAACTGAAGTTTCAGTTAAGTTTGTCTTCTTTCAGATTACGTTAATAATTTCAAATTGATATATGGAAATAAGGAATTAATTTGTATTCAAGCTGCGTCTTTGATTTATAATACGTTTATAAACACAATGAAGTAAATGTGGGAACTTCCAGGATTATAAACGCTCAATAGATGTAATTGTCAAAATTTATATGAAAGTCATTTTTACATTTCCTCTTTGTAATATTAAGTCTTTAAATTTCATTATTGTTATTTGATATATTACAGACCAATAAATGTATATAAAGTCATATATTACAACAGATACCCAAGTCCATCAATGTCTATTTGCGGTCAAGACCTTTGGAGGACTTTTCTCAAATAATTAGTATTCTTTTTTTTATGTAAATTTGTGTACGTCAAATGGAACTTATGCATCAAAATAAGCCTTTCCTTAACTTAAAATAATTCCAAACGCGCCCTGCTCTGAGAAGAACCACATAACAAACTCAGCTTGGTTTTATATTTAGTGAGCAATGTACAAACAACTAGAACCATCACAATCAATTCGTTAAGCCGTCCCAATGATAATTAACAATAATATTTAATTTTAAAATAAAAATAAAAATATTATAAAATGAATATAAATAACACCGCTATAATACCTTATTTTTGAAGTATAATAAAGCTATGTCGAGTTAGAGTGGGCGGTATCTATCAGCTGATCAACGATGCTAATTCAGCTCACTTCACATGTTGATGACATTTCGCGTTCAATCTTGGGTTAAAATCACTTTCCAATCTGTTACGTGTAAGTATTTAAATGTTCAATAATGTAATACTTTCCCAACTCCAGTTTGCAACAGATATTTTTCTCTACTGCTAACTATGTCAAAATTATTGTGGATCTACATCAAATACTAAAGGTTTTGCTTTTAGGCACAAAAAAAATTGTTTACTGTTTATATTATTACAAAATAATCAAATATTTTTGTTTGCTGAAGTTTAGTTTGTTGGCGTGACTTTACATTACCGACGGGAATTAGTATTTTAGATGGCTTTTAGTACAAAGTTATCATAATATTACAGATATACATTAGCAAACCTAACTGGTACTAAACTAAAGAGTGATGTTTGTCAATGTTCACATTTTTTTTATACAAAAGAAAATAAAAATATAATTTTCTTTATTCATCAAAGAAGCAATAAAATCATTTTAATTAAACACAACAGATGTAATGTACACATTGTGTTCATCTTGGCATCACCTTCACTGTGACATAACTAAAGCATGTATAATATGACCAGGTGTGTCAAACTGACTGGTCACAAATATAATCTTAACACACCTTGATATTGTATAATTAATGAGTCACAGTATTTATTGAATATAATTACAAACTAATTTAGTTTGTGTCATTTGTATTGTAAATTATTATACAAATATTCTAAACTAACTTTAATATCATTCAATATTTCCATTGAGTTCAAGAAGTTTAATTAATTAAGTATAAAGTATCATTTGGTGTGAAGTTGCATAATCGTAACCCCTTTTTTGTTTAATTAATTATTGCACGACACCACTTCAAGTATTACGAAATGAAGAGTAAATCATAAATGTGGAAATAGTATGTATTTGCGAATGTGTACCACGATTGAAGGATTTAAATTAATGTTAATAAAATCAACTTCATACTTAACTATCATAAATGGTTGATAAATAAATAATAATAATTTTAATATAAAATAATATATAGTCTATAAACTAAATATGTGTTCTGGCTAACTAAATATCAACTTAAAAACAATACTGATTGTTACTTATGTACTCATTGTCAAAATTGTACAAATTTAAAATGGAAATGGATAAATTATGAGAACAAACTGATAATGCAAATTTGAACAAAAACTAAAGTTTTCAATATACCATCAAGAGTAATTTAACAAAAAACAGACAATGAAACTGTTGAGTTTTTTGATATTTGAACGAAGTTTACGTGAATACAATCATGATATAATTATTTCATATATACTTTATTGACAACTAATTTTAGTTGAAATATGATTTTTAAATAAAATTTGTTTTATTTTTCAGTTGTGTTTCAATAATATTTGTATTCGTTAACTTTAAATTATGTGTCATAATGTACACTCTGACCACTGTCAAATCTTATATTCGCTTTTCAACTTCAAAGATACATGCAGAGAAGCAGACCTTATACTTACACACATACATACCATACTATACACACACAGACACATATTCCAAATAGTCATTAAGTGACTGTTCCAAACCGCAATGTCTAAAAAAGTGTAATATTAAAGGAATTTCTGTGCCACGGTGCGATCCGTTCCATTCACTATAAAGTACTCTCTGGAACTAAATGATTTATTTGGTCATAAACTACCATTTACAATGTATATAAACATAGTAATAGTTTTTATATTTTGTAAAACTGAATCCAACATAATATAACATAAATATGCAAATTATTAATAATACATTTAATATATAGATTTTTTTTAGCTTTAGCATCAATTAAGCTTACAACGCTGCAATTAGTAATTACAGCAGGTACCGACATAGTCTACCTTACACTGAATATAGACAAAAGCATTGACTACAGAATCAAACATAGTACAAATAGACAAGTATTTTTATGTTTAAGAAAGCAACATACATTTTTTGTCTTACCATGTATATAGTTTTTATATTTTTTTATATTAACAGAGTTTAATACTCTACTGGGTTTTATAGTAAAGGCATATAATATTATTAGTTCGTTATTTTACAATCGAAATAAATTTTCTTCTCAATGAATAAAATAACACTAACTCTCGCGCGCCCAATTTGCCTTTCAATCGGAAAAGCCCTGCGCTGTAATAGTACAATGTCTTTGTTACACGATTTGTGATGACATTTAGCACATTTCTCCTTAATGTATTGACAATGAGAGGCGTTAGCTTGTCAAATGTCACGTTTCCTATTTATATATATATATTATATTTATATAAAATCTATTAAATTTAAAGGGTTTTATACATTTATAATTTTTATTCGCTATTTTTTTAAGCTACAGTTATTACGCAAGCTACACATTTAAACTTTACATACATACATAAATTTTTACATTATAATGCAATTAAAAAAATACCTTGATCTGCATAAGAAATAACAATAAAGGTAACAACTTTATACTTTATGTTTATTTGTTTGTTAATCTTCAATATTTTTAAGTATATGTATAAAACTTCATGAATAAACTTTGAAAACAGTCCCTACTTTTTTGGATAAATCCTATTCACTGAAAACAATACAATTGTAGTAATTACCGTAGGGGTCGCGAGGGCTAATGTCGTGACAATATGCTGTCTTTCATTGGAAATAAAATAATAATTTCAAATTAAAGAAGCCATTTGTTATACAATCATTGCTTTGTTCTGAATATTTGTAGTCTCCGTTCTCTGTGAACGGATTTTGATGATACTTTCTGGTAACAGAAAGGGAAAGTTGACAGCTTCCTGGTACGGACCCTGGAGTGATGATGATTTGCGTATATAAAACCTTAGTAATTACACTAGGGACAACCGTTTAAAACACTTCACACATCTATGGCTCAAAAAATGATTCCATTTTTTGGCGCTTAATATTCGCGGAGCCCATGTTACTGTTCCGGATGTAGACATTGTACTCTACAGTTGCAATGTAATGTTACGTTAATAATAAAAATAATATAAAAATCTAATCATTTGCAGAAATACATGTTTCTGTGACGTGTCAGTAACGTTTAATTACGCGTTGCCTCTCGACTATCCTCTGATAAGAGACTCTTCAGCCCGCTTCATGACATGTTCTCCGTTTTAACTCCGTTTTTTTTTATCTAACAATGCCCCTCATTTTCAAAATTTACCAATCAGTTTCAGGCTTCCACTAATCACGGTTCGATAAATATATCAAGCATATTCTGTAGTTTTAAAACCAACTGTTATCTTAAATATTATATCCACAATAATTATATAAAATATATTACAGGACTCACTGTCTATTATTTAAATATGAACCTAGTAAAAAAAATAATACATATTCTGTAAGTATATATTATGTTTATATTTCGTTTCAGATAATTCTATATATCAGAATAAAGCAGATTGAATCACTTGTAATATAATTTGTATTTTACCAATAATCCTCATGTCACGAATATCTAAATCCTATTTCTTTTTACCAAATCATACAGGCAATGAGATTTATGTTCCGATAGATCCAAAATTTTAGTTTTACTATAAGCTTTTGGATATTGGAATAACTTATCTAAAATATGTATGCTCGTCTATTCATCATCTTACGGTTTTTTGTTCCCTTATACCTTTCTTTGAACACAATATTTATCAATGTAACAAATTCTCTAGTGCATTAAGACAAACCGGTCTACGTGAATTCCTAATAAACAACTAAAACACATAAAAAATAATGGCTTTTGAAATATTTATTACCTTGAATTTATAAAAGTATGTATGTAGTGTGAGGGAGATATTAATAACGGACGGTTTGCTCGGCGATAGCCAACCTCATTAAACTGAGCCTTCAGCGTAATAGTTTAATTGATTTATTTATCCTATTAACAATTTTATTGATTTAATGTTTACACTTTGAAATTTGAGTTTTTGGAACATTTACCAAATTTAGACATGGCGTGAGATAGTTTTAAAACTCTGAAAGGAAGAAGATACACTGATACTTTAATATAATTCATTTTAGTGATATTAATTTAAAGTAGACAAGTGTAATATTTTATGGCCTTATTACGATCAGACCAAACCACTTCCGACCTGATACTTGACCTAATAAATACATATTGATATGACCTAAAATTAGATATGTTATAAAATTTTAGGTAATTGTAATTTACAAAAGCGTCTGATTAGAAAATAAATGTGAGTTGGCTCTAGGTTTCGGCTCTAACATATGATATGCAATAATTATATTGATAACGTATACTAGAATTAAAAAAGTCTTAGAACTTCTTGTGAAATTCGTTATATTGATTTGAATTAATGTATTTTTTTCTATTCTATAAATATATATATATATATATATTTAAAGTTTTTACAGTTCTTATATGTCAATAACAATAACAATCTCATTATAATATAAACTTTCTTGTAAACGATTAATATCCTATAATAACATCTGAAAAACTGGTGTACTATAGTTCAATAATACGTAATAAGTAATAAAATACCTGTAGACGTGTTTGTTTACTCTTTCATGACTCAACGAGGTAACCGAACAAAATGATTTAAACAGAGACATACCTTCAACACCGCTATTTACAATCACGGAAACGGAGTCACGGTTAAGAACTAGTACTTACAAAATATATATTTTTGTGTGATTTGGTACATAAATAACGTTTATAACGGATTCTCAAATCAAATTATTCTTAAATCAAAGATGGGACGGTGATATAGTTGAATTGGAATTATAAATATGTTTTCATAATACAATCATTATAACACCATTTCAATATAATATAATATACTTAGGGAGCTTTTCATTGCAGTTTGACTGATAACTGTCTCATAAACTGCCGGAACATTGTACAATGTTTTGATTAATTCATTTAAACGAGGGCTCATTGCCCAATTCTTTACTTAATGTTTAAGTACAAGTGAAAAAAAATCTATTTGTTTCGATCGCACTTTAATTCCAATATCGTTACAATAAGTTCTGAGAGGGGTATAAATGGAAAACATTTAAATACAAAATATTTTGCTTTCATTTTTAATACAAAAAAATCGGAAGAGTAAATTGTAAACGATTATATATATTATTATTATTATTTACTAGAAATGACCATTCCCTTATATGTATTAGATGTAAACATTATTTCTAAAGTTAACACGCCCCTGTTTGGTCACAAAGAGACTAGGGACCAAATTCCTTAGCCTTAAGTTGTTTGGGCGATTTCTGCCACTTCGTTGCACTCATGTTTCATGTGTCACTCATCAGTTTTTCATGTTCACGATTTTTCTTTTTTCACGTATAATTGCATTCCCTTATTTAATGTATAGAGAATATTTAAAGTTCCCTTCTATGCATAAAAAGATTAAGTGGAAAATAATTCGCATATTTACATTACTTGAGGGTAAATGATTATGATCCAAATACTGGAGTCTGAACGCATCTTCAGTTATGTGAGTTTAGTGGAACTTTATTAAGTTACTTAGAAAATTTATTAGAGATCATAGCACGAAGTAGTCTTTAGTTTTCTTTAATTTTTTTATAAGTAAAAAAATCCATTTTAAAATTGCTACTGTAATAATTAATTAATAAATAATGTAATTGATTACAATCAGTTACGAATATTTAGATGCGAGTTCTCATCTGAGCGTATTATTCCAATTAATTTAAATGAAAATCTATTGATACAATAATCTAAATGGTACATTTCATGTCTTGTTATTTATTTGAGCTGTAATAACTTATTTACTGTTTGTAAAATCACTAATTTATGTTATACTATTGAAACGCTCTTACTTTACATTCGTGGTCCAAAGTTTTAACTTAAAATTTAATCTAACACGTATTTTAATACGGTATGTGTGATCAATTTTAAGTGGGAAATATAAAAATATTCTACTTAAGGAAAACAACATTATGTTTTGTAGGAAACATAATATGTTAAAGATTCTTCCACTTAAATCTTTTTAAGATTACATTGAAAAGTTTGTTTTACTTTCCATTTCGTTTGGGAACTTCAATTTCAAATTTTAATACTAAATAACGAGAACCTTGATTCGGTGAGGAATTGCTCTCTTTGTAGATTGAGAGTATGATTAATGAATATTTATATGGATATAATAAATAGCTTTTTCGTTTACTTCCAATATAAGATTACAAATATTTGTTATGTATTTAAGATAAGGACAAGAACTTAAAACAACTTTCATTTTAAGTATTATGACGAGAGTGTAAAAGTCATCTTGTAACTTTAAATAATTAAAAAATATAACAATAAAATTACTTTAAAAGTTAACGAGACCTAATCTTTTAAGTTATTAACTGCCGCAGAAATAACTTTCAAAGGTGAATTAAAGCTGGACGAGTTGAAGATAATAGAAATATATTTAGTCTTACATTATAAAGAACAAATGAGTGATGAAAGAAGGTTAAAAGATACGAAAAGTGAGCGGTAAGAGAGAAGGGGGGAGGCCTCGAGTCACCTTCGAAAACACAGTATCTATGATACTTGAAGAAGGTCACGTAAAAAGCATGAGGACCCGGACCGGAGGGCATGTATGAAGAGGTTGAAGTCTGTAGCCGAGGCGAAAGAGGTATGTAGGGACCGTAGCGTTTGACGCTCCGTCGTCTCTGGCTACCCCGCAAGGGATATGGCGTGAAGATAAATAATAAATAAATAAATATATATTATGAAGAGAGCACGTTATGTAACTTTGTTTATATCTTGTATGGAGGCTAATCTACGGAGGACTGACTGCACCTGTTGCCACCATTCGAAAAGAAATTTATTTATGTTATTCCATATATATGAAAATGATCATTACAAAGAGTACTAAAACGTCACTTGTAACTAATTTTTAAAATGAGAGTATCTTAAAATGTTGAGTATGTTAACTAACATACGAAGGACAACATTAAAGAACTACTCATGTGTAATAAGTCGCAAACAGTACTAATAAAGTACTTCATTTGTTATGGTGTGTTGTCTACGTGTGTTACGACTTTGTTATTTTATGTGGATGTAACATCTATAAAGTAGAGGGACGACTGACTACCTTTCCGCGATAAATGACTTTGACCGACTATATATTTGCTTGGCCCTTGAACTTTCCATTTGTAAAAAATGTCGATGTACATTAAACTAGAATAAAGTACGTCGTTTTCACATCTAATTGATACAATCGCTATTTATATGGAAAATAAATAAAGGTATCCAGATCATGAATTACATAACAATAGGTGCTTAGACATAACTATACTGAACTTTTTAATCAATTCTTCTAAAAGATAATAATGATTATAATCATAGAATATTCATATTATTTCTCCAGATAATAATTAACATTATAATGTTACTCATAAATCACTTTTCACTTGACTATTTTTCGATTAAACTTTTTAAAAGGATTAAATAAAACAAATCTTAAAAACTTCCTTAATACCATACTTAAAAGAGATAATGGTTCAATAAATGGTTTTTAGACAAACAATGTAACATTTCTTAACTTTCAAACTACTGTCTATATAGAGATTAAGGTAATTTAGTAGATCTAAATGCACGATAATTTTTTATTCTCTTAAAATAACATCCCACACACATACAAAACAATGACTAAACCGATGCATCTCATTACTGTTTCAATTTGCAGTAAATTAATGAATATTTAATCGTCCGTTTATCATTCATGAGCTCAGTGTGCCATATTTGCGAAGCGCTATTTCGTTTACAGTTCTCGTCATTATTCTGTCCGCACTATGAAAGTTTACAAAATCAATTTTATTAAATTTATTTATTATTTATAGTTAGAATTTGATATGGTTAGAAGTGCTTAAAAAATTAAGGTTACTAAGAATAATAAGTTCGTCATCTTAAATTAAAAAATGATTAAAAATTATTGTAGTAAGCATTGGCTGAAACAGAAATCAAAAATGTCTATAGGAAATGGACCCTTGCATTCAGTATTAAAACTATAATTAAAGTATTAGTTAATTCAAAATCGACTTTATTTCAAAGACGATACAATTAAAAAAAAACTAGACGTAAAAAAGATTTTATGTCATTTTTAAACAGATAAAAATCTACGTTAGATCAGAAGGGAAATGTGAATTATAAGGAAATCTCAGAACACTCGTATCAAATTCCAGTCTAGACAGCGTCTAGATTTTAATATGACAGCCGAAAAGGCCAGGCAAAGGCAAGATACATCGATGTTATTGAATAATCTTAATAACATTACGTCTGACATCTTACAGAGAGAGTATCATTGCTCTGGATGATATTACTCAGTGACACGATGTAATTAGATTATATTTGAAATGAATTTCATTTTATAAATACCAAGTTTAATAAAATGTTGTATTTGGATATATTTCTAAATATCGGATCGATCTCACTGCAATGGACCAATCTCAACACCGGGTTCACCAAATAGTTTCAAATAACGATGGTTTATTGAATAAACAGCGTTATTGACATTAGCAAAGCATTAAATATATATGACGGATTTAAACCTAAATAAGATTTTTTAAAAGGATCAGAGTCGGTGACTCCATCAGATTCATCGACTGTATTGTCAGAATTGCTCATACTTATCATACATTCTTAGGAATAAAAAAAACACAGCACACTGTAAAAATTACAATTTTAATTAATTTATTACAAAAACACATCAAAATTTATTATCAATATATTAATTATCAGATCTTTCCTGGAGTAAAATGTAAAATAATAATATATTTAATAATACTTATTCTGGTGGGTTAAATGAAACCAGTAGCGTGTTTGTTTATAAATCAATTCAAATTTGTCTTACTATATTCCTGAGTTATTAAAATACCACTTTACTTTCTAAATTATAATAATTACTTATTAATAAGACATAGTCGCATAGGTTTATGGAGGATTATTAAAGTAAATTAATTAATATTGAGATCTTAAAAAAATAGATAACAATAATTCAAATAATTTATATTTTCATTAATAATAATATTGCGCTTTGTAGAATTATAAAAATAATATTTTCGCAATTGCGCAATTACTTATCCGCTTGCCAAATATTTCTGCACAGCAAAATATTAAAACAAATATCAGGGGTGTAATTATAACACTAAAATAGAAGTAGAAATGATTTTTAGTAAATTACAAAACCCATTTCAACTGTCGTTTTTTCGATTTGTCACATTAGATTTTTCATGATTTTGTAATGATTCTAAGACGAAACTATGGATATATTATATATTTCTAATTCTATATTATATGTTTACTTCTTAAAAAGTATTCACTTCTATGAACCAAGAAAGCTAAGAACTAAAAACATGCTTGTTACTTGATTTTACATTAACCTTTAAATCTTAATCGTAATATTTACATATTATTGTAATATATACAAATAGTTATTTGCCTTTGACCCGAACAGTATACTTTGACCTGTCGGTGATAGTCTTCTAAAAAAGATGGCTATCACCGAAAAATTACTTTTGGGTTGTAAGAGAAAAAGTCAAAGTATGTCCAAGACGAGGGTTGAAGAATCATTTTATTGATAAGTTTAACGGTAAGTATACATTATGTAAATATTCATATTAATGGTCGATATTCTAAAAATATTTCAAATATTTAATTTTGGAAATCATATACTAAAATAACATATTCATATATATATATATATATATATATATGTATATGTAACTATAACATAATAACATAATCTAACGAGACAGATTGTGTTACAACACGTGATTTTCTTTAATCAGGTAATTGTAATTGTAAACAGTTGTTCGCAACCTTGGAAGAAGTTAGATTATTTTTTCCTTTTTTCGATTGAAAAGCAAGCGTATATAATGATTTTCTAATAATTCAATAGTTGTTTGAATTTCTGTCATCAGAGACAATGTCCTAGTTACTTTCACAAAAACTGAATTTTAAGAAAAAGCATTTTAACTTCATTGTTTTAAGGGTTCCTAAAATTAGATATGTTATAAAATTTTAGGTAATTGTAATTTACAAAAGCGTCTGATTAGAAAATAAATGTGAGTTGGCTCTAGGTTTCGGCTCTAACATATGATATGCAATAATTATATTGATAACGTATACTAGAATTAAAAAAGTCTTAGAACTTCTTGTGAAATTCGTTATATTGATTTGAATTAATGTATTTTTTTCTATTCTATAAATATATATATATATATATTTAAAGTTTTTACAGTTCTTATATGTCAATAACAATAACAATCTCATTATAATATAAACTTTCTTGTAAACGATTAATATCCTATAATAACATCTGAAAAACTGGTGTACTATAGTTCAATAATACGTAATAAGTAATAAAATACCTGTAGACGTGTTTGTTTACTCTTTCATGACTCAACGAGGTAACCGAACAAAATGATTTAAACAGAGACATACCTTCAACACCGCTATTTACAATCACGGAAACGGAGTCACGGTTAAGAACTAGTACCTACAAAATATATATTTTTGTGTGATTTGGTACATAAATAACGTTTATAACGGATTCTCAAATCAAATTATTCTTAAATCAAAGATGGGACGGTGATATAGTTGAATTGGAATTATAAATATGTTTTCATAATACAATCATTATAACACCATTTCAATATAATATAATATACTTAGGGAGCTTTTCATTGCAGTTTGACTGATAACTGTCTCATAAACTGCCGGAACATTGTACAATGTTTTGATTAATTCATTTAAACGAGGGCTCATTGCCCAATTCTTTACTTAATGTTTAAGTACAAGTGAAAAAAAATCTATTTGTTTCGATCGCACTTTAATTCCAATATCGTTACAATAAGTTCTGAGAGGGGTATAAATGGAAAACATTTAAATACAAAATATTTTGCTTTCATTTTTAATACAAAAAAATCGGAAGAGTAAATTGTAAACGATTATATATATTATTATTATTATTTACTAGAAATGACCATTCCCTTATATGTATTAGATGTAAACATTATTTCTAAAGTTAACACGCCCCTGTTTGGTCACAAAGAGACTAGGGACCAAATTCCTTAGCCTTAAGTTGTTTGGGCGATTTCTGCCACTTCGTTGCACTCATGTTTCATGTGTCACTCATCAGTTTTTCATGTTCACGATTTTTCTTTTTTCACGTATAATTGCATTCCCTTATTTAATGTATAGAGAATATTTAAAGTTCCCTTCTATGCATAAAAAGATTAAGTGGAAAATAATTCGCATATTTACATTACTTGAGGGTAAATGATTATGATCCAAATACTGGAGTCTGAACGCATCTTCAGTTATGTGAGTTTAGTGGAACTTTATTAAGTTACTTAGAAAATTTATTAGAGATCATAGCACGAAGTAGTCTTTAGTTTTCTTTAATTTTTTTATAAGTAAAAAAATCCATTTTAAAATTGCTACTGTAATAATTAATTAATAAATAATGTAATTGATTACAATCAGTTACGAATATTTAGATGCGAGTTCTCATCTGAGCGTATTATTCCAATTAATTTAAATGAAAATCTATTGATACAATAATCTAAATGGTACATTTCATGTCTTGTTATTTATTTGAGCTGTAATAACTTATTTACTGTTTGTAAAATCACTAATTTATGTTATACTATTGAAACGCTCTTACTTTACATTCGTGGTCCAAAGTTTTAACTTAAAATTTAATCTAACACGTATTTTAATACGGTATGTGTGATCAATTTTAAGTGGGAAATATAAAAATATTCTACTTAAGGAAAACAACATTATGTTTTGTAGGAAACATAATATGTTAAAGATTCTTCCACTTAAATCTTTTTAAGATTACATTGAAAAGTTTGTTTTACTTTCCATTTCGTTTGGGAACTTCAATTTCAAATTTTAATACTAAATAACGAGAACCTTGATTCGGTGAGGAATTGCTCTCTTTGTAGATTGAGAGTATGATTAATGAATATTTATATGGATATAATAAATAGCTTTTTCGTTTACTTCCAATATAAGATTACAAATATTTGTTATGTATTTAAGATAAGGACAAGAACTTAAAACAACTTTCATTTTAAGTATTATGACGAGAGTGTAAAAGTCATCTTGTAACTTTAAATAATTAAAAAATATAACAATATAATTACTTTAAAAGTTAACGAGACCTAATCTTTTAAGTTATTAACTGCCGCAGAAATAACTTTCAAAGGTGAATTAAAGCTGGACGAGTTGAAGATAATAGAAATATATTTAGTCTTACATTATAAAGAACAAATGAGTGATGAAAGAAGGTTAAAAGATACGAAAAGTGAGCGGTAAGAGAGAAGGGGGGAGGCCTCGAGTCACCTTCGAAAACACAGTATCTATGATACTTGAAGAAGGTCACGTAAAAAGCATGAGGACCCGGACCGGAGGGCATGTATGAAGAGGTTGAAGTCTGTAGCCGAGGCGAAAGAGGTATGTAGGGACCGTAGCGTTTGACGCTCCGTCGTCTCTGGCTACCCCGCAAGGGATATGGCGTGAAGATAAATAATAAATAAATAAATATATATTATGAAGAGAGCACGTTATGTAACTTTGTTTATATCTTGTATGGAGGCTAATCTACGGAGGACTGACTGCACCTGTTGCCACCATTCGAAAAGAAATTTATTTATGTTATTCCATATATATGAAAATGATCATTACAAAGAGTACTAAAACGTCACTTGTAACTAATTTTTAAAATGAGAGTATCTTAAAATGTTGAGTATGTTAACTAACATACGAAGGACAACATTAAAGAACTACTCATGTGTAATAAGTCGCAAACAGTACTAATAAAGTACTTCATTTGTTATGGTGTGTTGTCTACGTGTGTTACGACTTTGTTATTTTATGTGGATGTAACATCTATAAAGTAGAGGGACGACTGACTACCTTTCCGCGATAAATGACTTTGACCGACTATATATTTGCTTGGCCCTTGAACTTTCCATTTGTAAAAAATGTCGATGTACATTAAACTAGAATAAAGTACGTCGTTTTCACATCTAATTGATACAATCGCTATTTATATGGAAAATAAATAAAGGTATCCAGATCATGAATTACATAACAATAGGTGCTTAGACATAACTATACTGAACTTTTTAATCAATTCTTCTAAAAGATAATAATGATTATAATCATAGAATATTCATATTATTTCTCCAGATAATAATTAACATTATAATGTTACTCATAAATCACTTTTCACTTGACTATTTTTCGATTAAACTTTTTAAAAGGATTAAATAAAACAAATCTTAAAAACTTCCTTAATACCATACTTAAAAGAGATAATGGTTCAATAAATGGTTTTTAGACAAACAATGTAACATTTCTTAACTTTCAAACTACTGTCTATATAGAGATTAAGGTAATTTAGTAGATCTAAATGCACGATAATTTTTTATTCTCTTAAAATAACATCCCACACACATACAAAACAATGACTAAACCGATGCATCTCATTACTGTTTCAATTTGCAGTAAATTAATGAATATTTAATCGTCCGTTTATCATTCATGAGCTCAGTGTGCCATATTTGCGAAGCGCTATTTCGTTTACAGTTCTCGTCATTATTCTGTCCGCACTATGAAAGTTTACAAAATCAATTTTATTAAATTTATTTATTATTTATAGTTAGAATTTGATATGGTTAGAAGTGCTTAAAAAATTAAGGTTACTAAGAATAATAAGTTCGTCATCTTAAATTAAAAAATGATTAAAAATTATTGTAGTAAGCATTGGCTGAAACAGAAATCAAAAATGTCTATAGGAAATGGACCCTTGCATTCAGTATTAAAACTATAATTAAAGTATTAGTTAATTCAAAATCGACTTTATTTCAAAGACGATACAATTAAAAAAAAACTAGACGTAAAAAAGATTTTATGTCATTTTTAAACAGATAAAAATCTACGTTAGATCAGAAGGGAAATGTGAATTATAAGGAAATCTCAGAACACTCGTATCAAATTCCAGTCTAGACAGCGTCTAGATTTTAATATGACAGCCGAAAAGGCCAGGCAAAGGCAAGATACATCGATGTTATTGAATAATCTTAATAACATTACGTCTGACATCTTACAGAGAGAGTATCATTGCTCTGGATGATATTACTCAGTGACACGATGTAATTAGATTATATTTGAAATGAATTTCATTTTATAAATACCAAGTTTAATAAAATGTTGTATTTGGATATATTTCTAAATATCGGATCGATCTCACTGCAATGGACCAATCTCAACACCGGGTTCACCAAATAGTTTCAAATAACGATGGTTTATTGAATAAACAGCGTTATTGACATTAGCAAAGCATTAAATATATATGACGGATTTAAACCTAAATAAGATTTTTTAAAAGGATCAGAGTCGGTGACTCCATCAGATTCATCGACTGTATTGTCAGAATTGCTCATACTTATCATACATTCTTAGGAATAAAAAAAACACAGCACACTGTAAAAATTACAATTTTAATTAATTTATTACAAAAACACATCAAAATTTATTATCAATATATTAATTATCAGATCTTTCCTGGAGTAAAATGTAAAATAATAATATATTTAATAATACTTATTCTGGTGGGTTAAATGAAACCAGTAGCGTGTTTGTTTATAAATCAATTCAAATTTGTCTTACTATATTCCTGAGTTATTAAAATACCACTTTACTTTCTAAATTATAATAATTACTTATTAATAAGACATAGTCGCATAGGTTTATGGAGGATTATTAAAGTAAATTAATTAATATTGAGATCTTAAAAAAATAGATAACAATAATTCAAATAATTTATATTTTCATTAATAATAATATTGCGCTTTGTAGAATTATAAAAATAATATTTTCGCAATTGCGCAATTTCTTATCCGCTTGCCAAATATTTCTGCACAGCAAAATATTAAAACAAATATCAGGGGTGTAATTATAACACTAAAATAGAAGTAGAAATGATTTTTAGTAAATTACAAAACCCATTTCAACTGTCGTTTTTTCGATTTGTCACATTAGATTTTTCATGATTTTGTAATGATTCTAAGACGAAACTATGGATATATTATATATTTCTAATTCTATATTATATGTTTACTTCTTAAAAAGTATTCACTTCTATGAACCAAGAAAGCTAAGAACTAAAAACATGCTTGTTACTTGATTTTACATTAACCTTTAAATCTTAATCGTAATATTTACATATTATTGTAATATATACAAATAGTTATTTGCCTTTGACCCGAACAGTATACTTTGACCTGTCGGTGATAGTCTTCTAAAAAAGATGGCTATCACCGAAAAATTACTTTTGGGTTGTAAGAGAAAAAGTCAAAGTATGTCCAAGACGAGGGTTGAAGAATCATTTTATTGATAAGTTTAACGGTAAGTATACATTATGTAAATATTCATATTAATGGTCGATATTCTAAAAATATTTCAAATATTTAATTTTGGAAATCATATACTAAAATAACATATTCATATATATATATATATATATATGTATATGTAACTATAACATAATAACATAATCTAACGAGACAGATTGTGTTACAACACGTGATTTTCTTTAATCAGGTAATTGTAATTGTAAACAGTTGTTCGCAACCTTGGAAGAAGTTAGATTATTTTTTCCTTTTTTCGATTGAAAAGCAAGCGTATATAATGATTTTCTAATAATTCAATAGTTGTTTGAATTTCTGTCATCAGAGACAATGTCCTAGTTACTTTCACAAAAACTGAATTTTAAGAAAAAGCATTTTAACTTCATTGTTTTAAGGGTTCCTAAAATTAGATATGTTATAAAATTTTAGGTAATTGTAATTTACAAAAGCGTCTGATTAGAAAATAAATGTGAGTTGGCTCTAGGTTTCGGCTCTAACATATGATATGCAATAATTATATTGATAACGTATACTAGAATTAAAAAAGTCTTAGAACTTCTTGTGAAATTCGTTATATTGATTTGAATTAATGTATTTTTTTCTATTCTATAAATATATATATATATATATTTAAAGTTTTTACAGTTCTTATATGTCAATAACAATAACAATCTCATTATAATATAAACTTTCTTGTAAACGATTAATATCCTATAATAACATCTGAAAAACTGGTGTACTATAGTTCAATAATACGTAATAAGTAATAAAATACCTGTAGACGTGTTTGTTTACTCTTTCATGACTCAACGAGGTAACCGAACAAAATGATTTAAACAGAGACATACCTTCAACACCGCTATTTACAATCACGGAAACGGAGTCACGGTTAAGAACTAGTACCTACAAAATATATATTTTTGTGTGATTTGGTACATAAATAACGTTTATAACGGATTCTCAAATCAAATTATTCTTAAATCAAAGATGGGACGGTGATATAGTTGAATTGGAATTATAAATATGTTTTCATAATACAATCATTATAACACCATTTCAATATAATATAATATACTTAGGGAGCTTTTCATTGCAGTTTGACTGATAACTGTCTCATAAACTGCCGGAACATTGTACAATGTTTTGATTAATTCATTTAAACGAGGGCTCATTGCCCAATTCTTTACTTAATGTTTAAGTACAAGTGAAAAAAAATCTATTTGTTTCGATCGCACTTTAATTCCAATATCGTTACAATAAGTTCTGAGAGGGGTATAAATGGAAAACATTTAAATACAAAATATTTTGCTTTCATTTTTAATACAAAAAAATCGGAAGAGTAAATTGTAAACGATTATATATATTATTATTATTATTTACTAGAAATGACCATTCCCTTATATGTATTAGATGTAAACATTATTTCTAAAGTTAACACGCCCCTGTTTGGTCACAAAGAGACTAGGGACCAAATTCCTTAGCCTTAAGTTGTTTGGGCGATTTCTGCCACTTCGTTGCACTCATGTTTCATGTGTCACTCATCAGTTTTTCATGTTCACGATTTTTCTTTTTTCACGTATAATTGCATTCCCTTATTTAATGTATAGAGAATATTTAAAGTTCCCTTCTATGCATAAAAAGATTAAGTGGAAAATAATTCGCATATTTACATTACTTGAGGGTAAATGGTTATGATCCAAATACTGGAGTCTGAACGCATCTTCAGTTATGTGAGTTTAGTGGAACTTTATTAAGTTACTTAGAAAATTTATTAGAGATCATAGCACGAAGTAGTCTTTAGTTTTCTTTAATTTTTTTATAAGTAAAAAAATCCATTTTAAAATTGCTACTGTAATAATTAATTAATAAATAATGTAATTGATTACAATCAGTTACGAATATTTAGATGCGAGTTCTCATCTGAGCGTATTATTCCAATTAATTTAAATGAAAATCTATTGATACAATAATCTAAATGGTACATTTCATGTCTTGTTATTTATTTGAGCTGTAATAACTTATTTACTGTTTGTAAAATCACTAATTTATGTTATACTATTGAAACGCTCTTACTTTACATTCGTGGTCCAAAGTTTTAACTTAAAATTTAATCTAACACGTATTTTAATACGGTATGTGTGATCAATTTTAAGTGGGAAATATAAAAATATTCTACTTAAGGAAAACAACATTATGTTTTGTAGGAAACATAATATGTTAAAGATTCTTCCACTTAAATCTTTTTAAGATTACATTGAAAAGTTTGTTTTACTTTCCATTTCGTTTGGGAACTTCAATTTTAAATTTTAATACTAAATAACGAGAACCTTGATTCGGTGAGGAATTGCTCTCTTTGTAGATTGAGAGTATGATTAATGAATATTTATATGGATATAATAAATAGCTTTTTCGTTTACTTCCAATATAAGATTACAAATATTTGTTATGTATTTAAGATAAGGACAAGAACTTAAAACAACTTTCATTTTAAGTATTATGACGAGAGTGTAAAAGTCATCTTGTAACTTTAAATAATTAAAAAATATAACAATAAAATTACTTTAAAAGTTAACGAGACCTAATCTTTTAAGTTATTAACTGCCGCAGAAATAACTTTCAAAGGTGAATTAAAGCTGGACGAGTTGAAGATAATAGAAATATATTTAGTCTTACATTATAAAGAACAAATGAGTGATGAAAGAAGGTTAAAAGATACGAAAAGTGAGCGGTAAGAGAGAAGGGGGGAGGCCTCGAGTCACCTTCGAAAACACAGTATCTATGATACTTGAAGAAGGTCACGTAAAAAGCATGAGGACCCGGACCGGAGGGCATGTATGAAGAGGTTGAAGTCTGTAGCCGAGGCGAAAGAGGTATGTAGGGACCGTAGCGTTTGACGCTCCGTCGTCTCTGGCTACCCCGCAAGGGATATGGCGTGAAGATAAATAATAAATAAATAAATATATATTATGAAGAGAGCACGTTATGTAACTTTGTTTATATCTTGTATGGAGGCTAATCTACGGAGGACTGACTGCACCTGTTGCCACCATTCGAAAAGAAATTTATTTATGTTATTCCATATATATGAAAATGATCATTACAAAGAGTACTAAAACGTCACTTGTAACTAATTTTTAAAATGAGAGTATCTTAAAATGTTGAGTATGTTAACTAACATACGAAGGACAACATTAAAGAACTACTCATGTGTAATAAGTCGCAAACAGTACTAATAAAGTACTTCATTTGTTATGGTGTGTTGTCTACGTGTGTTACGACTTTGTTATTTTATGTGGATGTAACATCTATAAAGTAGAGGGACGACTGACTACCTTTCCGCGATAAATGACTTTGACCGACTATATATTTGCTTGGCCCTTGAACTTTCCATTTGTAAAAAATGTCGATGTACATTAAACTAGAATAAAGTACGTCGTTTTCACATCTAATTGATACAATCGCTATTTATATGGAAAATAAATAAAGGTATCCAGATCATGAATTACATAACAATAGGTGCTTAGACATAACTATACTGAACTTTTTAATCAATTCTTCTAAAAGATAATAATGATTATAATCATAGAATATTCATATTATTTCTCCAGATAATAATTAACATTATAATGTTACTCATAAATCACTTTTCACTTGACTATTTTTCGATTAAACTTTTTAAAAGGATTAAATAAAACAAATCTTAAAAACTTCCTTAATACCATACTTAAAAGAGATAATGGTTCAATAAATGGTTTTTAGACAAACAATGTAACATTTCTTAACTTTCAAACTACTGTCTATATAGAGATTAAGGTAATTTAGTAGATCTAAATGCACGATAATTTTTTATTCTCTTAAAATAACATCCCACACACATACAAAACAATGACTAAACCGATGCATCTCATTACTGTTTCAATTTGCAGTAAATTAATGAATATTTAATCGTCCGTTTATCATTCATGAGCTCAGTGTGCCATATTTGCGAAGCGCTATTTCGTTTACAGTTCTCGTCATTATTCTGTCCGCACTATGAAAGTTTACAAAATCAATTTTATTAAATTTATTTATTATTTATAGTTAGAATTTGATATGGTTAGAAGTGCTTAAAAAATTAAGGTTACTAAGAATAATAAGTTCGTCATCTTAAATTAAAAAATGATTAAAAATTATTGTAGTAAGCATTGGCTGAAACAGAAATCAAAAATGTCTATAGGAAATGGACCCTTGCATTCAGTATTAAAACTATAATTAAAGTATTAGTTAATTCAAAATCGACTTTATTTCAAAGACGATACAATTAAAAAAAAACTAGACGTAAAAAAGATTTTATGTCATTTTTAAACAGATAAAAATCTACGTTAGATCAGAAGGGAAATGTGAATTATAAGGAAATCTCAGAACACTCGTATCAAATTCCAGTCTAGACAGCGTCTAGATTTTAATATGACAGCCGAAAAGGCCAGGCAAAGGCAAGATACATCGATGTTATTGAATAATCTTAATAACATTACGTCTGACATCTTACAGAGAGAGTATCATTGCTCTGGATGATATTACTCAGTGACACGATGTAATTAGATTATATTTGAAATGAATTTCATTTTATAAATACCAAGTTTAATAAAATGTTGTATTTGGATATATTTCTAAATATCGGATCGATCTCACTGCAATGGACCAATCTCAACACCGGGTTCACCAAATAGTTTCAAATAACGATGGTTTATTGAATAAACAGCGTTATTGACATTAGCAAAGCATTAAATATATATGACGGATTTAAACCTAAATAAGATTTTTTAAAAGGATCAGAGTCGGTGACTCCATCAGATTCATCGACTGTATTGTCAGAATTGCTCATACTTATCATACATTCTTAGGAATAAAAAAAACACAGCACACTGTAAAAATTACAATTTTAATTAATTTATTACAAAAACACATCAAAATTTATTATCAATATATTAATTATCAGATCTTTCCTGGAGTAAAATGTAAAATAATAATATATTTAATAATACTTATTCTGGTGGGTTAAATGAAACCAGTAGCGTGTTTGTTTATAAATCAATTCAAATTTGTCTTACTATATTCCTGAGTTATTAAAATACCACTTTACTTTCTAAATTATAATAATTACTTATTAATAAGACATAGTCGTATAGGTTTATGGAGGATTATTAAAGTAAATTAATTAATATTGAGATCTTAAAAAAATAGATAACAATAATTCAAATAATTTATATTTTCATTAATAATAATATTGCGCTTTGTAGAATTATAAAAATAATATTTTCGCAATTGCGCAATTTCTTATCCGCTTGCCAAATATTTCTGCACAGCAAAATATTAAAACAAATATCAGGGGTGTAATTATAACACTAAAATAGAAGTAGAAATGATTTTTAGTAAATTACAAAACCCATTTCAACTGTCGTTTTTTCGATTTGTCACATTAGATTTTTCATGATTTTGTAATGATTCTAAGACGAAACTATGGATATATTATATATTTCTAATTCTATATTATATGTTTACTTCTTAAAAAGTATTCACTTCTATGAACCAAGAAAGCTAAGAACTAAAAACATGCTTGTTACTTGATTTTACATTAACCTTTAAATCTTAATCGTAATATTTACATATTATTGTAATATATACAAATAGTTATTTGCCTTTGACCCGAACAGTATACTTTGACCTGTCGGTGATAGTCTTCTAAAAAAGATGGCTATCACCGAAAAATTACTTTTGGGTTGTAAGAGAAAAAGTCAAAGTATGTCCAAGACGAGGGTTGAAGAATCATTTTATTGATAAGTTTAACGGTAAGTATACATTATGTAAATATTCATATTAATGGTCGATATTCTAAAAATATTTCAAATATTTAATTTTGGAAATCATATACTAAAATAACATATTCATATATATATATATATATATATGTATATGTAACTATAACATAATAACATAATCTAACGAGACAGATTGTGTTACAACACGTGATTTTCTTTAATCAGGTAATTGTAATTGTAAACAGTTGTTCGCAACCTTGGAAGAAGTTAGATTATTTTTTCCTTTTTTCGATTGAAAAGCAAGCGTATATAATGATTTTCTAATAATTCAATAGTTGTTTGAATTTCTGTCATCAGAGACAATGTCCTAGTTACTTTCACAAAAACTGAATTTTAAGAAAAAGCATTTTAACTTCATTGTTTTAAGGGTTCAGCGATTATTAAGCCCAACACTTACTCGTAAATCCTTAACATGTTATTAAAATACGCCGTAACATTGAAAACGCACTACTGATGTATGAATTTTTTTATAATGTAAGAGCGTAGAGCTTTAAAAGATATAATACTATAGTATACAGAATAATTGAATTTATGATCACAAATTATAAATAAAAAATACTGTTGTGTTACAACTAAACTATCTTACAACTACTATATATACGTAATTATAAGCCTCATAAAGGTTGCTAAAATAAAAACTTTCGTCCCATGTCTATCAACCTATTAATTTAATAATGTAACCAGTACTCTGTGGTTACACAATTTTCTGAGCACACGTGACACTAAAACTTTTTTAGAAATCTGAGGTATTCTTTATTGACACTGTTTTTTTACCCCGTATAATTCGATAAAAATCTTAAGATTTTTTGTAAGAGTTAATGTAGGTGACATTTTCTCCTCGACTTATTAAGAGGTAAATATTCTTTGAATAGCTAAACACACAGCATATGCGAAATTTCTTAGAAAAAAAAAATGGTTAAAAATTGGGGCTAGGTGCTTAATTTGTGAATAAAGTATTCTAAAGTCATTGACTGTGAAAAGGTCTTTAGTTACTGTGCAAATTATTAGAAAAGAGGTGGCCTTGCCATTATGTATAAAATGTTAATTGTATTTTATTATATATATTTTTATTAATTGTACCTTATATTTTATTTATAATTTATTCCATTTTTTTGGACATGAACCACTGTCCACTGTCCATGTGGTAGTTTATAAGGTCAATTAGATGAAAACCGGATTTAGCTCGGGTGAAATATCACTGCACAATATATATAATACACAATGTTTTAAAACTAAGAATAATGTGTAGTCACTGACACTCATGACAGTGATGTGTTTATAGTTTTTTAGATTATTTATTATTGTTCTAAAATATTGATAATAACAAAATAGAAACACATTTATTTCTGATATAAATATAAATAATCATTAAAAACCCAGAAAAAAATCACAACTTCGTTTTTTACATATGAAAAAGGAATATTCCTGTTTCATATACACAAAAAAATATATAATTATTACGTTCTATAGGCATAAATCAGTAGTAAAAAAAAAGTCGTTAATAATTTCGTGGCTTTTTATTACAATATATGTTAAGTTAACATAAATAGTGTATAAATATATTTTTCTTTAATGATTAAAAACATATATTAATATACAGGTACTGCATACGTCACATTGTATTATAAATAAAGGAACTAAGTTAAAGTCAAACTGGTTAAGGTTTGAAGTGAAAAAGATGATACTTAAGTTTAAGAGAATAAAAAAAACTATCTAAACTAAATTAAAATACATAATTGACATAAGACTGGCAGCTAAAAGTTATAAATATTTTAAAGACGACGACATAAAGAGTTTTACAATGTATATTGTATGCAAGTGATAAGTAAAACAACCTACCTTTATATTATATATGAATATAATACAATCGTTATAATAAATACAATTAGGTTCGTTTGAGTCGCAGGTTCTCTCGGGTATCAGCGCTGTCCGTTACAATATATTACGCTGATTTGTCGTGCGGAGAAAAATCTGGAATAGTGCAATCGACTGTGTCGAAACAACCAATGGAAATAGGAAACTGTTTTGAACGTTACAAATGACCTACCCGCTTTACAAGGAAACTTATTGAACTTATGAAGATTTGAAACATTGAGAAACAAGACTTTAAAACTATAGTACAATTATGATCTTATTCAAAGAATAATAATACTGTTGGCCTTTTAATAATTTCTGTTAATATCTACGGTTATGTTAGGAACATCTTAATTTATAAATTATAATTATATATGAGTAATAATAATTATTTTACATGTTATCTTTTTATTATAATATGATATCCAAAGATGCAGCCTGAAGACCGATATTTAATCCTGCCGTCGTCAGATCGGTATCTCTCTTATTTGTTCTTCATCCCACTCACGGTATGTAATTAATGCTTTGTTTATGAATGACCTGTAACTATAAATTCTCCCCATTATTACACGAATTTGGGTCCTATGACCGTTTATATTATTTAAAATTTCTTTAGTACTTATCCTTTAATTGGAGCACAAAAGGACATATATTTTTTTGTGTTCCAAATTCTGTTCTGAACATAATATACAATAGTACTTAATATATATTATTTAGCTTAAGTTATAAATGTAAAACAGTTATGTTTATTTTATAGATCAGTGTCACACAATAAATTAAACCAAATATATATATATATATATATATATATATATATATATATATATATATATAAAATAATATAATTTAATATACTTTTTATGTAATATTAAATATCTACGCTGCCTTCCTGAGTAATGTGGATATAATTCTGTGAAGGTATTTTAAATTGAAGTTAGATATTTATTAAAGCTTTATTTTAAGTCCTAGCTCCGTAAGTTACTGCGGCAGGCTGTCGATAGTTTGAAATTATTAAAATTATTTTAAAGGCTAAAATTTAATGTAGAAATAATATATTAGTAACATCATATTAACATTTCTAGGTTGCAAGTTTTTGATAATAATATTCGTTTTATATTTATACTTACAACACCTCACTGTAAGATTTGAATGACTGCAGATTCTCTCTGGTGATTACAAATATATTTCTAGAAAGATTGCAGAGGCTAAGAATAATACTAAAACCTACCTCTGATCACTCTGTGAGACAGGTAAAACGTGTTACCTCTTTTCTATGTGCATTTTAAACTATGCCTGATTAGCAACAACCAGTTTTAAATTACTGTCAGTAAATCAATTCATTAATTTAGGGCCTTAATTCAGCACATCTCGTCTTCCTATGAAGAGAATTGCTGAAAAGTATTCGAAAGTTTTTATTTGAATGTTTAAATATCGACAAGGTACTGCGTAAATGAAAATTATATCATACATATATCTACATATGTTAACATACGCATCTTGTACCTAAGTTTTAAATTTATTGGTAAATCACAACTATATATTTCACATGGGGTTTCCAAAAATAACATAAAATTATATTCGTTTCTTGAAGTGTTTATTTGTAGTTTGATGAAATATCAAACATATTTTTTGTGGACAGACAGATAAACAGACAACTGCGGTTAGGGTCTTTATACTATATATTTTTCATCTATCAGTCATTACTGTTCTACTCATACTGCTATGAAAATACTATTCATCATCTACCCTTCTCCAGTCACAATCGTTTTGATCCAGGATGCACGCTAAGTTATGACTAAGATAAGAACACCTCAATCACACTTATAAACATGGCACCTAATGGAAACACCATATTTCACCCCATTCAACCCCATGTATGATAATTGTTTGCATTTTTAAAGGAATTTAAATGGCATTTTAAAGATTTTTATGCTCATTGTGTTTTACGTGAAGTACCGTCGATAAATTGCACATTTATGAAATGATTTTAATATTTTTAAAGCCATAATTATACTTTTTATTTAACAGTTAAGAACATTAATTTAGGAACTGAATTAATGTTCTTAACTGTTAAATAAAAAGTATAATTATGAAATATTTATCGAAAATGAAAAGATATACTTTGTTTTTTTAAATTTAAAAAACATGTTAAAATTGTGATAAATACGAGTGAGTATATTTATTTCAAAACTCTACTTATTATACATTATGTTCTATTACGAACATAAATTGAAACAGAATATTTCCTTTAACATCGTAACCTTAAACTAATTATTATCCGGAAAGAGGAGATTCTTATAAATTCGCTTACAATTACCACCATTCTAATTAACTATGGTGAGGTGACAATAAATCAAGGATCGGATTAATTACATAAAATGAGTAGCACAATTAAGTCTCCCTTATCGATAACATCTCGGATTTGTTTTCATTCACTACATTAGTGATATGATATAAGGAATATTACGGCTCTTACTAAAAGATTTATGCTGTAACATTTTTTAAATGATTTTTGTTTTTAAAGCTAATAACATTTTCACAAATCCTTACTTAGAATATGTACCTAAAAACTGACTTAGATAGATAATATATATTTTTTAATTTTATAATTAATTGTAATTATTTTATAATAATGTAACACAACTTAAATTAGTTTGTCCATTACAAGCATTGAAATTTAAAGAGTTACGTTAATTTCGCATTCGAGTATACGATCAATAGTTGGGGTACTGGATGTGAGTTATCTGTGTATCCTCCGGCATCCCTCATTTTATCGTTTCACTCCGCTACAGAGATTGATGACTTCAGCATAAATAAGCTGCGATTTTCTATGGATTGCACAAAAACATGCACTTCAGTTAGAATCTAATTTAAAATGAACTCAAGTATTTTTAACCTCTAGTTCACTTTTATATAGTTTATATAGTGCGACACAATATTTTAATACTTTATAGTTGTCAGCGGAGGCTTACCCTACAATGTGGGGTTCTTTTTTATCTCTTATTATGAGGTATACAAAGCACAGCGGTGAAAAGCTCCGTGTTGTACGCACTTACGTAAATGTATGCGTATCACGTACCTTTATCCTCGACATATGAGTACGTCAAGGATGATCAATGTTCTCACGAGTAATATTCAACATAATATTTTTTTAATTCAATCTCTCGGAATGTGGTATATTTGTATGCTTTACTGATATGACAAATATAAAAACTCCGGTTCAAATATAATTTCTTTATTTATTCTTCGATTTCTTAGTTATATAATACATTGTACATTGAATGTATAGTTTCATGATAATAATATGTATATTTATTTGTTTTGTACGTATTTGGGTATTTAAGATGATACTTAAATATTTGAAGTCTATGTATATTGGAAGGTTATGAAATTGTTTACATACAAGTAAAAGTAAAGACGAAGTTACGGCTTACACAGGATATCATAATCAAGTACTCTAACTAAATTAGAAATTGCCTTTCACTCAGAGGAACATCTTAAGGCTTTACTTAACTTGATATAGTTAAAACATGGAGAGACTATTGAACTTATATTAACAAGTTTCCGATGAATAGAGTGACTCCAATAATTGTTTATATTTGAATCAAGTACTTTTAATGAATTATATTACAAACTTTGTGGTTAAATAAAATTAAGTTTATTTAAAAAAACTGGTTATTCAGATAACAAAGGTTGGCATAATCTTGGTACGAGTACTTTGTGACTATCTTAACATGTTCTGAGCTGTCATACCATTGTGTTTTAGTATTTACATTTTGGCTCACATGGTTGTTGTTTACACTTGTATGAATAATTTAAACCGTTTGTGCTTATCTTTTAAATAGTATAGCATACTCTATTCTATATTCTATAATATAATTATATTTTTTTTTATATGATTATGTTTAATTATCTTTTACATTTTAATAATATAAAGGGAGGAAAAAATGGTGGTATCGTTAGTCAACTCACTCAAACTCCCGAAGTTTAGCTACAAATGCATCTGCAACTGACCACGTGCTTTACTTTCAGTAGATTAGAAAGTCGCAAAAGATTTCTGAAAATCGCAATATTATAAATTACAATAACATGACTATAGAATACTTATCTATTATTGTTGTAAAGTTTTAAAATATATGACAAATGCTAACGATTAAGAAGAAACTTATTAATATAATGAGTAACATAAGTGTTTATATTTAAACCCGTTGTTTTTGAACCCATTATGAAGTTATTTTAAGCATATTGTCCCATATTAGCTACACTGTGTTTTGTAAAAAGGTAGAAAATAATATTTCAAGTAAGCCATAATAATAATAGCGCGTTCGTCTCCTAGTAACGGTATAATTAATTTACAGATTTTGTTAAATGCTTTTACTCACTCACTGCCTGAATTGTTCTACGAAGTAAAAATAATATATCAAGACTTCCTTTTTGTGCTACTGTTTTCAGTGCATTTGCTGCGAAATTAATTCGATAATAAAAAGATAATTTAAAAATAAAAAGTACTAAAGATCTTAAACGCTTACATTTGAAATAGCTTAAGGCAACAAAAATACTAATAATATAATATAAGATTAAAATTCCTTTTTTTCTCAATATTATAGCATATATATTATGTACTAAACATATAAGTTTTGATTCCTACGAATATATTAGTACTTAAAACTTTTAAATACATTTTACAATTTATATATTAAGTTTTAACTAATTCTTATATGTATATATTCCATTTTTTGTATGCTTCCAGTTTTTCCCTTAACCCTAGATAACTAAACTGCTTTCATTGTTACATTATTACTACACCTTCGTCCAACGGACTACGGAATAAAACAATGAAATATAATAAAAAATATTTAATTAAGATAGGAACCTGTTTCATGGCACAAAAGTAAGAATTATATTGAACAAATTAAGTACTAATTAATGTTACTATATCAATTTACACAGTGACGACACATACCAACATTATGTGGACCACAAACAGCTTTTCTACATCTGGTGCAACGATGCTTGGTCATTCTCCGGGTCTTTGATGGACATAGGTAGCAAATTTTACGCGCATTTGACGTGGAAGGAACAGAGGCTTCTATTGTTGAAGATTCGCCAAGAATATCCTCAATCATGACCCTTATATTACACCTCAAACTCACGGTCTGTTATCGTTGCCGAAGCCAGGATTCCATTATCTGATCTCCTAACTTCATTACAAAATCGCGCCAAATCATTGGCTTTTTCTTATTTCTCATGTTGTTACAGACATGAAAAGCGTGACATGAAAAGAATGCACAGAACATATACTGAGAATGTTATAAAAGATACACACCGGCCATCTCTTGGTTTCCCGGTTAGAGCTTATATTTGCACACATTTGATCGACAGTTTCCACTGCACCTTTTGTGCTATTATAAAAATGTATTATTTCTGGTTTTCATGTCGTTTCATTAATAATAGGTTGATCATGAATAGTTGACAATAAAAATACAACTTTTTTGGATTTGGCTTTAAATGAAACACTAATATCTTTCTCTAAAATGTTGTCCGTTTCCGATGTTCAGCTGTCAGATCTCTCCTTGAATTCGCTTTCGGATGCTGACTCAAGCCAATGACGAATCTGATCCTCTTGATTCCTCAAATCCATCTAAAAAAATATAAAAAAGTGAAAACATCTCTAGATCTCTCCGTACCGTGTATCTAAACCGAATCAAAAATTTACTTACTACTAAATTGCATTAAAACTTTCTATTTAAATCAATCCAATAAATTAAATTAGAAATTTAATAAATACTATTCTACATTTATCGATAAAAAGTAGATCTACAATATGTAAAACAATAAATATAACAATTTATTAATGTACGTACCGTAACAATAAAGTTGTTGTTATTACTAAACCTTCGTCCAGCGGACGACGAAAAGGTCACAGAGCACATCCTATGATGCGCGTGGACCCAATAGCGTCACGGGCTGCACTGTTTACTCAAATTAGTAAGGTAATGAAAGAGTCAAGGTCAGGGAACGGAGCGAAGTAGGTGATTTCGAATTTCGTCAAATGGCACGTCGTCGTAATTGTCGTAAATGTGTCATAATTCTAAAACCTTATTGATTATACTTTAATTTTCATTTAAGTTTCATTCGAATGTAAATGCTTGTATAGTTTTGTCACATTTTTAACATTTCCATATTCTTTCGACAAACATGTGTTGCGTAGCGAATGTCTAAAGTCATATAGCCATCCTATCTAATTCCTATATTTGCATTACACTTTCGAATATTAAATTTTATCAAAGTGGAAACATGATGGAAATATAATATAAACATGTTATTATCTGTATTTGCTAAAGAGTTGCTCGTAAACAAACAATAAACCTCACGTGTTTCACTGTGAGGGTGGACTGCTCTATCGCGGCTTACAGTAAATTTGCTTGTTAAAATTTTTCAACCCAGCGTGTTTATTGTTTTCGTTTAATTTTAAATTTCATTGTTATGCAAACATATTTTGGAGAAAAGCTTTCAATTTTTATAACGAATATATAGTGGTGGCTATGAAAATTGTTTTGGGTTAATATACCTAGTAATAATACACTTTCAACAAGTTACTTCGATTGAATCCATGAAATATGTTTTCAATTATGATTTATTGTTTTTATATTTAATCGATTTTAATAACAATTGTAATTTTAAAGTTCAGAAATTACATTGCTTTCAAAATGATAGACGATATGTAGATTACAGAGTTAATTATGATATAAGCTAGTTAACTCAGAAATTTGTACTAACACAGTAAGAGTAAGTATGTTAATATAAATATTGATGTATTGTATTGTTTAATTATTAATTAGCGAGTAAACAATATATACAAAAATAAAAAAACAATCGATAAATATATGGTTTAGGAAAAAAATAAATAAATAACGCAGTGACTCGGCAATTTTCGGCAGTTTAAAAAAATTGAATTGAAAACCTTTTTCAAGTGACAGAACCATTATTCAATGACAAATTATATTCACACAATATTACAAATAAATATATTTTCTCTGTAACAATAATGATAGAATATGGTATATGAAAACATATGAAAATATATAATTAAATATGTAGATTAAATTCTATATATATTCTTTAAGATACTTGAATCCTATTCCAGATACAAGTACTGTCCCTATTATTAAAATTTTCAATCTTTTTTTATTTAAAAATGTAAATAAGTTCAACATGACCATCACGTTTACAGATACTCCTAAAGAATATATAATTTTTTTATGAAGAATACAACGGATAATATTTTAAGAAATACATTTAAAGGTTTATGTAACAAAACCTATGTTATTGCTTATATTGCATATAGATATTGCAGATATACGTTAAATAGTGGAGCCTTTTTATCCGGGATCATAAATACGAGTAATTGTGTTTTAAAGTTATTTCTGTTGACGATATTGCCTCGATATCAACAGTTTAAACGTCTTTCATTTGCTTTAAATAATTTTAATTAACTTTACTTAATCATATATTCAATAATGTTTTTAAAGTATTTTTTGTTTAAACATTATTAGTATTAAGAATATCTTGTCATAAATGAATCGTTACAATTCCTTCTTTATAATGTATTGCTTCGTTTTTCAACAAACACTAGTATGATATTTTACAGTGAGCGAACATAAATCAAAATATTTTTGTCTCTCACAACTTACTCACTCTCATCGACTATCAGAGTGTAACTGTCGTTAACCCAGTTTTAGTAACGAACTCTGATAACTATAAGGTAACGATGTAAATTTCTTAATTAGGCCGATGGATAAATTGAAAGGAAAGATTTTGTCTGTCTCGTATTTTGGAGCATTTGTGCAAGTCGCAAGAAAGCAAGTTTCGTTTTAACTGAGTCAAAATAATGGAATTATACACAATGTCATTATTTGTTTTACTCGTACGTATGCTCCGGAAATATGTAAAATATATTAAAATTCCTGACCCCAAGTATCTCCCTTCACCTATTTGACTCTTCGAGTGATAAAAGTATTACGAAGTCTCAATTAACGGTTTATTACCTTAAAGTAAAGTGCTGTTGGGCTGACAGTGAATGTGCCTCACAGAAAATTTGCAACTTTAAACAGATACTTTAACGTCAATTAAAACGTCAAATTATAAGTTTAAGACATCCTTTGATGAAATATGGGGATTATGAACAGATTATAAAAATATTTCCTAACTTGTTTTTAAAGGAATTCAAATGCTTAACATTTAAAGTGTTAGAAATCTTTAATCATCTCTAAATTGTATGCACATATTATATATACTTTGAATTTAAAAGACTATTGTGGACTTACAAAATATTATACAAAAAATATTTTATCAACGGGGAACATTAAAACACAGACAGCAAATCGGCGCTCTTTAAAACCAATGTTGTCACTAACAAGCAACTTTTAATTACCAAACTTGTAACGAGTCAGGAAGTGTTACAATAAAATATTACCGCTAAAAATATTACAGGTTTCATAAATTTTTTAAGTAATTATAATAAAAGTGAACTGCACCTTCAGGAGTTAAACTTACACACTTAAACAATTAGGATAACACAAAGAAACATGATGAAATTAAGTGAAATTTTTAAATATAATAATTTGTTACCCTATTAATATTAAGATGTGAATAATGATCGTTTATGTTTGAAACATCTTGGTAGCGCCATTAAAGCCTTTTGTTATCATCGCCTTGTCTATTCTTTGTGTTATTTTATACCGAGGTTCTGATCAACATTTATATCATTTTATTCATTAGACTACTACTTATATCAAATAGAGATCTCCTAAGGAGTGAAACATATTTTGATAGTCTGTTGACTTTTATTTCTATATGAATTAGGACGATAAATGTAACATTAATAAGATAAATGATGATAATGTGTTGTCTGTCATTGTGGAGTCGTCCCAATGAGATACTTCTTACGTCTCTTCCGTAATGTAAGTATCGGAAATTGGATTTTTCTTTATTCGCACGAGTGATTTGATATTGTGTAAATGTTATTATGTAAACTGCGACAGTGAATTGTTGATTTATTGCTTAGATATATGTGATTGGTTCTAGTCTTTGTTATTACAGTAATGTGGATATGTTATCGCTGACCTTTTGCTTTGCCTTCGATAATAGAAGCTTTTTAACTTTATTTTAATGAGAATTAACAATTAATTTAAATTCATTTAGACAACTATTTACCTTTCAACAAATTAGCTATTAATAAATTAAATTATACTTTTGATAATTAATAGTCGAATGTAGTATACAGGAAATCTAATTAGACCAAGAAAAAAATCTTTTTTTCATATGTTCATGAATAATTAGCTAAACTGCCAAGATAAACGTAATGTAAGGAACTTTATACTTTTTATTTATAAAGTGATGTTTCGGTAAAAATATAATAGTGTATTTATAATATACTATTTTATACAATGTTAAACATAGTATTTCTTTCGAGGTGGTGAGGTCTTCTAGTTATTTATTTCAAATGGTTAATGCATTTATTTTAAATGTACATAAAAAACTATGAAACTACAATCCTTTTTCTATCAAATCAACTTAATAGTTTTAGTTGTCAGGTTCATGTTATATTAGATATTGTACCTACTCTTGTACACTTTATTTGTCTCTTATTGTTGTTTGCTCGGCATTCAAGTTAGAACACACTTACATATGGTATCTTAATGTATTTTGGTCCTAATATACGTAACTTTAACATATCATCTTCTATACTAAATATTAATATTTTTTATAGCACATTCTGATCATTGATTCTGATTCTGATGATTCGTTGATTTGTTTCTCAAATTTGAAGAAAATTTTTATAATCGCTTCAAAACCTTATTAAAGATATAATTTGAATTCCCTATCACAGTATCATTTTAATCAACAACATTATAGTAACCTTGTAATACTCATCAATACAATGTAATACATTGTATTGATAAGTATTAGGTTACTCAATAGGATATTACGCATGTTATCTCTGTAAGCCGTTTTTCACAACAGTAATTCAGTTAACAGAATCAAAGTAATCAATAAATATTCCTAATCATATAACTCTGTTCTGAACTATTAAAGAAAAATTATTTTTATTATATAACTAATTATGATTTTTGTAAATAAAAATTACACATAAACAGTTTTATATATAAAAATAAAAATTTTTTTCACTAGCCATATTACATTGGGTCATAAATTTTATGGTTTGAAGAAAACCGCGTCCAGGACAGTAATGGATATTATAAAGTATTATGTTTGCTCTCTTAGTGCAGTCCGTTCTATCGGATATTATTATTAATAGGAGACACTCTCCGGTTTATATTTTAAGCTATAATTATAACATTGTAACTACAGTTATTAGTATTTGTAAACTAATTTAGGTACATCTTCAAAATGGGTTTTAAAATTCTTTAACTACTTTTAGTTTTTTCTTAAATTAAGATTTATATGTGTACATCATGGAAAAGACTGAAAGTGATCTATTATTTAGACAATGAAGGTTAAAATTGTATTAAGTAAACAGGTGCGTCTCGTCACTAGGTCATCGATATGATAAGGTAACATAATTTATTTTGTAATTAAATCCGCTCTTCATATCCGTTAAAATTAATCTCACATGAAACAGCCCTTGTACTAATTCTCATAAATGAATAACGTTATAATAGCATACAATATGACTTTAATTACTTTTATTGAGCCTGAAAATAAGTTTATTTATACAATGAACTTTAATTCAATTTAAAAAGGAAGTGCTTCAGTTCTCATCATCGCAATGTCCTTATTGTCTGTCTCATTGCTTTCAACTTGAAATACACTCTACAGATTGATATTTTTAAAATAGTCCGGAATTTAATATTATTAAATATAATATTATTTCTTTCATTGCATTTAGTGACTTGTATAGCTCTTTAGAATTGTATTTTAAAAGTAACCTATGTGATACATCATTTTGTTAAATAAAATATCAAGATTATAATTTTATAACTAAGTTAAAACTATTTGTAACTACAGATATTTTACATGTTATTTTATTCAAAGTTAAGACATAATTACGCAAGCTGATTTCATCTTTTCTATTTATATTTTAAACATTTTTAACATATATATAGAAAGACTTATAGTGCACCCTCGTCAAAGTGTCACGCTAACACGGAAAACATTTCTTATTTTATCATGTTACTGATTTCTATTTCACACTTGTTACGGCGTTGGACAAACATTTTCAGTTCTATCGTTAGTATTTTATGAGTCATTACGCTATCGTGGATTGAGTGGAATTGATTTGTAAGATTATATCATATATATTATATCATATATATTATATCATTATATATTATATCATTGGGATAATCATAGTGTAGTTATAACTATTGGTTAATTTAATTATAATAAATATTTCACTATATCCATGTCAGTCAAACTATATTTCAAGACTGTAAACTTGTGACCGCATTATGTAAAATATTTACAGATTAGTGACACTGACGCAACTGTCACCGGCGTGGGATCCTTTACAGGACTTTGTACTATCGGGGCTCGCTGTCGGGTTTAATTGACAAGTTTAGAATGATTAAGTAGTTTGATTAATGTACGCTCAGTTATTATTGGTGTATTTATGAGCTCGTTCTTGTTATATTTATTTAATAAGTTACTATCTCTCAGTTCTTATATATTTAACTGTAAGTGTAGCCCTTATAGTATGACAGTATGACAAGTCAAGTATGACAGTATATAGGAAAACAGCAAATAAGATAACGCTCTATTGTGTACGTCTATGACTTTCATTATAAATTACAGCAGATTATTGTCATTTGTATAAAGAGTCGGTCTCTAAACTGATAAAAAATAAGGAGAAAATATTTTTCGAGTTCTTATAACTACCAATTCACGGTGAAGCATTAGGATTAGGAATGATACAACGTTTTTATGTTAAAAATATTATTCTCCTACTTTATAATATATAGACTCGTAAATATACTTTAAAGTTATAAAGTTGTATATATTGTATAAAGTGAAGTTGTATATATTGTAACTTATATATATGAGATAGTCTTACAGTAACATTGACCATTACCTGGTAAGTTGTCACAAAATTTTTCTTTCAACAAAAACATCTCATCAGTCGAACCGTCCTCTAGTGTATACTCGTAATACCATTCAGTAAATTTACATCAAGCCTTAAACTCGACGGTGAACTCCTTATCCTTTAGTTTTCTCTTGTCATCCCTGGGGTTTAAATCTGATTCTATGAAGTATAGACCAATGAAACGAAGGTATGATATAATTAGAATTTTAATAAATTTGCTTTAATACATACGATATCAAAATAGGCCCTCTTGTCACTTCCATTTGACGTACACAAGTGATCACTGGTATGGATTCAAAGTGGAAAATATATAAATAAATAAATAAATAAATAACTTATTTGAGAGAGCTATCACTCCAAGTTAAGAGTTATTGCTAAGTAATAACTGCAATATTTATATCATACCTATAAACGTTTAATAAGAGAAATATGTATTAAATTAAAAACTATATTTTTTATCACAATACCAACCTATTACTCGCAAGCTTCACTTATATTAAAAGCGGAATAAGGTTATTAACATGTTCTCGTGAGCCACGCATCAGACTTATACACTATATAAGACACCTTCTACTATAGTTAAATAAATAGAACTTTGGAAACAATGAATTACAATGAAATATTGAATGTAATTTTAATATGACAGAAAACGGCAGAATAACATCCTTCACGACCTTTTACCGTGTTTATTGTTTCATTTGTGACCCAAAACTCATTTGTACTGTAAGTATAGTAAATTTATAAATCTTTTAAACCTTAACGTTCTTATATTGTAACATTCTTTCATCATTAATGTGATTATTATTTTAATAATAATATATTATAGATTTTAAATATTTTAGATTTTTTTCCTTTATAACAGGTTAAAAAATTCGTCCTTAAAATACAGTTTTTTTCTGTACTGACTGGAATACAAACAACAACTATTCAATTGTTACGAAATCGTTTACCTTACTTTTGGAAAAAAGAAAAAAAAAATCATCGAAGAAGATCGATCGAACAACTGTTTAGAATTACAGTTACCTGATTAAGGAAGACCACGTTTTAGACCACACCTGCCTCTTTAGATTTTGTGATAGTTACATATGTTATATTATAGTTTTATTTTAGTATACGATGACCAAAATTAAATATTTTGAGATAAATATATACTTAAGTGTAAAACCGTTATATCTTGAACGCCATATTTATTAGTCAATAGTTTTTACGAAATAAGTAGTATTTTCGTATAATGTATACAAGTATAACAAGTATTTGTGCTAACCTTTCTCATTGGTTGAAGTCGTAATTGACAATCACAACTGTTCACAATACTGTCATATTATGCCTTTGCATTCAGCACTTTTTTTAATGTTATACCCACGCATATACTCACGCGATGAATCAATGGTACTAAGCCACACTATATTGTATTCTCCTTAATATTATTCCATTTAATGTTTCTCTTGGACATACTTTAACTATTTTTCTCACAATCCAAAAGTAAGTTCAGAATCCAACAGTCGTCTATACTTTCACCAAAGTTACGACGATACGAAAATTGTCCGTATTTTATAAACTCTGTCCGTTCCTGTCCGTTGTGTCACGTCTTGAATTTTATAAGTTGGTTTCTAAACTTAAAATAGTATTTAGTTGTGATTTCACTGACTTTTAAATTATTTTAACTCTAAAGTAAATCTACAAAGCAGAAAATGTTATTCAGTCTGTGATTACGAAATACAATATAAAATAGTTTAGTATCAGTATTCCATTAATTCATAAAATAAGAAAAATAAAAGATGGAGAATTGATTAAGAAACGTTGATAGTTATCTAACAAAATATTGTATATACTTTATCTGATAGTTCTAATTGTGCCCAAATAATAAATTACTTATGATCTTTTCTTAGTAACCATATAAAAATGTTCGCTATTTCAATAACGTATTTATGTTCTGAGTTCAGAAATTTTATTATTAACTGCACATTTTTTTAATAAACTATAAACTATAAATAACCTAATATTTTTTATAATTTATATATACTTATTTACAGTCTCCCTATCATTAGACATATGGTTACTTTTATCATTTTACAAAATAACCAATATATAAATATTAGGATATTTTTTCATTACATCCTCATATGTAACATATATTATAGTTGGTCGAACATCTGAATACAGCGCCAAAGGATAGTTGCTATTTTAGGTACGTATTGTAATGTGAATTGAAGATTTAGGAATTTTTTCGACTTGTACCTTTTTTTACCACAATTTTATTCTTATTCTATTTTATATTTATAGTTTTTCTTAAGTTGCAGATGTCCATATGTCCTTTTAATACTGCAGGTTAAGTTATTAGATAAACAATCAGACCGTGGCACATTGGCACAACAAAGAACTTCCAGACCAATGTCTGAAAAATTCAAAGTCAACATCTAGAAAATTCTCCTAAATACGTATAGCATTTACAGTTCTATATATAATTAATACATAAGTAAAAATTTTTGTTAACCATAAAAGAATATAATATCAATTTTATTTTAAATTTTTTACATTTTTTAATACACATCACTCATGTATTAAATATTATTTGTTGTTTTGCTTGCTGTTCATCAAATATGTTGTTAAAATCATTTGGTATAGACTATTATATTCTGTTTAAATGAAAACAATGGTTCTGATATTTTAAGGTTAAAGTTTATAACAAGTTTCATAATATTAATTTACTATATATTTAATCCCATTCGACTTGCCTTATCATTTTTTGTCAAACAATATTGTTGTTTGTTCCAAGCCTTTATTTCACACAATGTCTGATATTAGGTGTTTTAATATAAGGCCTAATTTGAAAGTTTTGTATTGTAGGCCAGTAACACTGACCACTCGGGGCCCAATTCAATAACATTTGAATACGATGTAAAGCCAGACAGTATACAATGGTCATTCTATAGACGCCCGGAATCGTATAGGTCTGATATTTTTTTTTCATTGTAATGCATTATTCCAATTCTAATATTAATAAGTTACTTCATATACGTTCAATACATTAAATTACAAAAATTTTTAGTAATTAAAGGTCCAAAAAGGGAGGAGAAATAAAAAATTTTATAAGTAGTCAAGTTCTTGAAAGAAGTTTTAAAGTCTCATTCCTCTTTATATCGACACTGACTGTTATAAAAAATATAAAAATATAATAAAAAGAATATTAACTTACCGTAAATAAAAAAAACATGTGTCATATTTTTAGTGAATGATCTTTTAAAATTATCTCACTTCATTCAAAGTTTGTTTACATCCAAATATGGATAAGTAAGATATTTAATATAAACATTAAAAGTAAATATTTTAGTTTGTTAGCAAAGCATAACAAAGATAAACGAAAATTAAGGCTTTTTCAAAAACAACCATTCTTTTCAATTTATTTATAAATTGAATTTAATACGATAAGTTAACAAAGTATTATCTTGATAAGATGTAAAATACCATAAGTAGGGTGTTCATTTTTGTCACTCAAAGCAATTAGTCTTCTCCATCACTTGTGCATTGCCAGTCTCATCTGCTTAAGATAGGGAGGAGGAGCAAAAACAGACAATTGCTTGTCATCTGCAGCGTTATTTCTTATCTCTCAGCAATTCTTGGCTTTTTAAGGAGAAGTTAAGAGGTTATGTTTATTAGTTATTATTATAAGTTTTTTGGTACACTGCACTGTTGCCAGTGTCATACTTTTACATTTTCATAGAAAACTTGTTTGATATTTTATTCACAATAAACAGTCTTTTATTTTTTCCTAAAACATAGAACACCAAATATCAGATTGAAAACGACAAATACAATGTATTTTTCAATCCCACGTGAGATTTAACGGAAGTTTATAACCTAATAACGCACTTTTTAAAACGTTAGCTTAAAGTATAATACAGACACACTACACCAGGATTACTATTCAGCTCTAGCACATGACATATCCAATACAAATATAACAATAAATGGGATTGTAACTTCGTAATGTAGCACGGATTGTAAGGGAATTGAAAATAAAATCTTCAGTAGCTCAAATTTCCGCTTCAATAAACGCAGTTTGGTTCAGTTGGTGTACAGAGTAGTTCTTTGCAACTAGGATAGAAAACACTTAGATGTTTTAATAAATTCCTTAAAGTGTCATTTAATTAGAATGTTATTTTATAAAATAAGTACTTGTCCAGGTTAGGTTAGATTATACAAATAAAAGCTTGTGCAACTGTTGTTTTTTGCTACTTTTAATAAATTATATAAAATCGTGAGTTATAGATATATTTGGTATACTCGTATCTGTACTTTAGTTATTTAATGTAACCAAACCAAAGAGAAGGCGTGAACAAGCAAAGTCATATCAGCTAAAATAAATGGATGTTATTACTAATGGTTTATACGGCCATATTAAAACTTAATTGGAACTAACAACAGCTACACAACCATTTCATTGCTCCGCTTCCACCACCTGGACAAGTAATGAAATGTTTCGTTACTAATGGTGATCAAATAATCGATTCATTTTCGTTTTCCCGATTAACAAAGAATGGATTGAATTTATTCAAAGTTCATGAAGCATTTTGCATTTGTTTATATTTTTTCGCTATTATGTGTTATAAAAAGAATGTACAAAATTAAATATGAATGCACAAAATTAAGTATGAACAATAAGTGGGACCCATCTAATTATATCTTTAATTAATTATTGAACGAACTCATGTCCAGTAATATGAAGTGAAGAGTAAATATGTATAATGAGTGAATCTAAATAAATGTTAATAAAATATACAGTTATAAATACCAATTAACCATCTTAATTGTTAATTACGTTTGAACTTAAATATCATTACTATAACTTCTTGGAACATACATACTCCTACAAACTTAGACATGGCGTGAGATAGTTTCAGGACTCTGAAAGGAAGAATATACGCTGATACATTAAGATAATTAATATTTATAGGTTAATAAAAATATAAAGTATATTTTCATGATCTGTCCAGCACGTGTTACTGGCATTTCTGTGATAATAATTTCTAGAAGACAAACATTTTATGGTCTTACTACGAACAAGCGAAGTCACTTGCGAGTTGAAGTTTGGGAACGCAATAAATAAAGTGTTCCTTATATAACACCGGATATACTGTAGATGTGTTTGTTTTGTCATACGTACTTCAATGAGGTAATCTATTGACACGATTTCACAATGACACATAATTTACGAGTACTTCCTGTGTTATTCAAATAACTTGTATAACGGACACACAAATTGTACTTTTAAGTAGTAAGTAAAAATAGCATCGTATACATCTTTTCATTATAATACCATTTCATTCAATCTGAATAGACTTAGGGAGCTCTTTATTGGAGGTTTGACTGTTTTTTTTTTGTTAATAATTCATTTAAAAGAGAGCTCGTGAAGAAATTTTCTGCGAACTACAACGGTACCAGTGAAATAAAACTTTATTTACTTCGATCAGACTTCGATTCAGATATCGTTACAATAAGTTCTAAAAGGGATTTAAATAGAAAACATTGAGATAAAACATAGATTGCTTTATTATATAAAATATATTTTTTTGAATCCTTAATATATATATATATATATATATTAATGTAATATAGTGCTATATAACTCCTGATATTGATTAAATGTAAACATAGTTCTAGGGTCAATACGCGCTTATGTAGCAAAAGGGACGAAAATTCCTTAGCCTTAAGGTGTTTGGGCGTTTTCTGTCGCTTCGTTGCACTCTTACTTTTAATAAGTACGGAACCCTCCTCTAATATAGAACGCACCCTAGGGACCACCCCCCGGCCCGCATTTACTAACAGGGCTCGTAATTCTTTAGCCATAAGATTTTATAACCGTGATTTTTTCCTTGGAGAATTCGACGCGGACAATTGCATTCCTTTTCCTTAATGTGTAGAGATTATTTAAAGAGGCCGTGTGTGCGTAAAAAAGATCAAGTGGATTATATTTAAATTTCTTGAGGGTAAATGTTTATGATCCAAACACTGATGGGATTTAAGGTTTGTGAATTTAGGGGTTACCGATTATTAAAGTTTACCTTTAGTTAATGATTTTTTCAAATTCAAATAAGTGTAGTTATATTGTGAGAAAAATGCAGTAAATTCTGGTGACGATAGTGAAGAGAGCATCGCGACATGAAATACAGACACAAAATTATTTACTTAAAAATATCACGATGATGAAATTATATAGAAGTTGTTTAATAATTTTAAATATATAAACGCCTTTTACAGCTAAACTGTTATAGATAGATACACCGCCTCACTAATGTCTTTGTAGAGCTTATTTATTTATACAATTCATTACAACATCAATTAACCATTTAAGTAGCGCACGCAAAATTTTTGAGACGAGTTTTACACCTTGGCTAATATAACCTGTTTTTTTTACATGTCTAAGCTTTTCAGGAATAAATTACAGCCTGTCACTATCATTTCCTGATAATTTAGATTTCTATGAGTGACAAAATATTTGAAATCGGTCTAATAGTTTTGGAACCTATTTGATACAAACAAAGAAACAAAAAAATCTTTCCTCTTTATAATAATAGTATAGATAATTGAAATGCTTTTGTAGGCGGATAATTAGTAATAAGTTTTAGCAATCCTTTAGATTAATTTGTAATAATAAGTAAGGAGAGAAAAATTAAAAATGAAGGTGAAAAACTTATTACTTATGACAAATATAAAACGTTTATTTGCTTTTAAATTATTTTGAATAAAATCTAAGAGAGTTTTGAATATTATGTTTTGGAGAGAAAGACTTAATATGCTAGGGATTTCTCCCTTCTTAAGTCTTTTTGTGATTACATTCAGTTTATTTTACTTTTCCGTTTCTATTGGGAACTTCAATTTCAAGTTTTAATGACTAAATAACGAGATACTTGATTCGGCGAAGAATTATTTACTTTGTAAACTGCAATTGTGTTTTGCTTAACAATAAAATGCTGAAAATTTTTAAGTGATGCAAATATTTATAGGTATAGAATAAATTGCTTTTTTACTTTCAGTCTACGATCGTTTAGGTAACAAAAGTGTTTGCTTTGTATTTGAGATAAAAATATAAAAATTTTTAGACTGTGATATCTTTTCGTTTGTTAGAAAGTCGATTAGAAGTAAGTTTGGAACAATATAATTAGCTCGCAAATGTCATCCTAAGATGGATGGAATCTGAAGGCATTGGGCGTAATAGAAATATATTTTATTTTTCTATCATAAAGGGAAAGACTTAATTAATTTAATTGATGTATGGGGGGTAGTATGCATCTGTTTTACCTATTTTAAAGATAAATAATTTAATATCAATACAAGTTCAGTTCTAAGGCCCTGAATAAGTAATGTTTCCTTATATAGTTTATGCCAACGAAGTCACGGGTAACAGCTAGTGTATTAAAGAAATACTCTTCCAAGTTTTTAACGATGTTTTTGAATTATTTTTTTTTATATCCTGTATACATAATGCTTTAACTAGTTTCAAAATAATAACGTTATCTAACGTTACTCCGTACATTTTTTTATATCATTAGTTTTATGATGAATTTTTTTTTTGTATGTATCTCTTTTAATACATAAAAAAAAGCTTCATTGATCTTAATGATAATTAATATATATACGCATATATGTTTATACCAATGATAAATTGCATATTATTATAATAACTCCATAGTTATTATGACGAGGATGGGGACGGAGACGGAAATAACACAAGGAATAACTAAACGTGTAATGAAAAATGAATGAGAGAAAAACATGCATTTACACATTTTCAGTGGACGTCTATCTGGGGGAGAATATTTCTACACACAGACAGTTCGAGTGACCGTCCGACGTATTCGCAAGACGATGTATCTAAACCTGTATATAATCAGATTCTTATAATAAATCGTAATTACACATGCATAGCAGCATTTATTTCTGACGAGTTTGTTTTTATTTACATATTGAGATATTAATAAGATAATCCAGATCAATATAACAACAGACCAATGAGCCAACGAGACCTTTAAAGAACTACTCATCTGTAATAAGTCACGAAAAATATATTATAGTACTTAATTAATGTTGTGGTGTGTGTTGTTGTAGAAATAATCACTTTATCTAATATAATTTTATTGATACAGTCGTTGTTTGTCTAAAATAAAATGTCTAGGTTAAGAAAAACTAGTTTAACAAGAGGTATATATATGTAAACCATAATCATATATGAAGTGAACTCTCAAATCAGATTTCTTTTATAACAATACGACGACGTTTAAAAAATAACTTTTTCTTAATAATTATTATCAGTGTTTTGAATACCATCAACAGTTTTTTCGATTAAAGCCTTATAAGTAACCTTAACAAAAGAAGCGCATGGAATGTTATAACTTCGTGAATACTTAAAAGAGATAATGGTTTACTGTTGTACTTTATAACCAAAGCTACAAAGAAGTATATTTTTTATGATCAAACTATTGTGTAACTGATTGTACAATACTATATTATATATATATTAATACTATATTAAATATCACATTCACGATTTGAATCCATAACAGGTTTTTGTTCTCCTTCTTTTAAATAACATTCCAATAAAGTATATGAATGTATGTATTAAGCCGACACATATAACACATTGATTTAATTGACGTATCTCCTTACAATAATACATCAATTAATCAATAAATTAACGAGTTTCTCATTCGTGAGCTCATTGTGCTGTATTTATTAAGCGCTATTTAATTTGTGGTTTGTCATTATTATTTTAGTTGTAGTATGTAATATGAAGGGGTTAAGTTGATTGAGTTTATTAAAGTTAGAAATTAAAGTGAGAAATGAAATGTTATAGGAAACTGATAACTACATTCAGTATTACTTCAAACTCAACCTTATTCGCAAGATGTTAAAATTAAAAATAAAACAGACGTAAATCTTTTAAACACTTTAAAATCATCATTAAATCAGAAAACAATTATGAATTACAAAGAAATCTCAGAGTGCTCGTTTCAAATTCCAGTCTAGACAGCATCTTGACTTTAAAATTCATCTAAGAAGCTCAGACAAAGGTACAGAGCCATCGATATTATTGAAAAATCTTAATAATATTACGTCTGAGATCTCACAGAGATAGTATCAATGTTCTGGATGATATTACTCTGTGACACGATCTACTCAGATTAGATCCTTTTACATTCGAACTATTTTTCATTTTATAAATACGAATAAAATAACATGTAGTATTTGTATATATTATTAAATAATATAAATGCAAATGCTATGAATAAATACGTTTATTTATTATTGAAATCCTCTTAAAATTTAGTGTTAAAGTTATATGAATGTAATTTTATTTAATTAAGACTAATCTATTATGTAACATGTATTTGTGATTAAGGTGATTTAGGATCCATTCATTGTTAGTACTCAATAGGTGTCATTAAGATCGCAATGGCCAGTTAACGCGCCATCTCCTTTGTTAGTAAAGTCATTGATCTCACTACAGTGATCGATTTCAACACCGGGTTTTTAAGCTAGTTTTAAGTTAAGAAGGTAGGTTGAATAAACTGCGGCATTGATGTAAGCAATTAGAATAAATACATGCATTTTATTTCAACGAAAAATTAAATACTCTAAGAATCTTGATATTATTGATTATTTAATGACTTCATATTCATTAACTTGTACTATATGTATAATGTTTTTACAATCCACACTAAGTAATACACGTACCTCTATGTCGAAGTGTTACAGTTGCAGCTTACATATCAAACAATTATGAATATGTCTTTATATTAATAATGTGTTATCCGGCCAAAGTGACCTACTGATAGTACTGATCTATTTTGTACCACAAACGACTCAATAATTATTAATTAGATGCGTAAAAGATAAACTTGTATGTCATTGCATACTTAATAGTAGAATTGCATAAACTTTTATATCAGCCCCTGAGACGTGAAAGCAAAGCGATGTTAAGATAATAATGTAATTTCCGGTCATTCCCAGAATAAAATGTGAAATATCTTTATGATATGACTTTAGGCTGTACCAAAACCAAATACAGTCTATAGTCTAAATATATTATATTTGTATTTTTTTATAATTTAATCAAATTATATATGTATATTGATACCCAGATATTTTTATTTGTATAGACTGACTGTCCTCTAATAATTATGTTTCTTCAATCAGTTATAAATTTTTTATTACATTAATACGATTTTCTTTTCAGACGATAAGCGGTAAATCGACATTGTCTATATAACTTACTTCTACTTATTTTATACTATTTCTACTTATTTTATATAAATTAAAAATTAAATATATAAAAACTATGGAGGTAGACTCCTTACGGAATGGTAGAATAGGATCATTTATAAGCTTAAAGTAGGAACTAGAACAATGACGATACGACGGTGAAATAATTGGTCCTATTGTTGTCTAACAGCTACATTCAGTGCACCGAAGAACTATAATTAAAGGGTCTGGGAGGTAGTCTGTGAGACTTTACTGTACTTGTACCTATTAGCTGTCCGTAGTATTGTCTGCTCTCAAAATATTTATTACAGGATATTGAGACCCTTCCGTTGATGTGTTTTCTTTTGCGACGAAAACATAACTAATAACTTATTTGAGTTTTTTAAAATCAATTAATCAAATAAATAATATTATACATAATAGAATATATATTTAATTAGTATGAGTTTATTGAATTGGATTGATATATGGACACCAAAATAGTGCCAACAATTTAATATAGTCACGATTATCAAATACTTAAATCGAAGAGAAAAAACATTATAAATTTTCACCTATATTTATTTATTTGAATTTTATTATTTACATCTTTTCCACCAGTGATCACTTTTGTACGTCAAATGAGAGTGGCAGGAGGGATTATCTTGATACTATACTTATCAAAGTAAGCCCTTCTGTAAAGACACTCTCCAACATAAAATTAAGGTAAAGAGGGCTCCAAACGTGCCCCGCTCTGAGAAAACCAAGCAACAAACTTAGAAAAAAATATACTTAAATAACTTAAAAATATAAATAACTTTTACTTTTTATTAATATTTTTTTTAAAATTATCGTATTCGTTTTATTTCATGACGTATTTATTATTGAACGTGTTAAGTTGCTACTATTATAAAAAAGTTTATTTTATTTTGTTGTTTTGTTTACCTATCATATTACATAATTCACATAATTCGCAATTTACATAATTCACACAATATCAGGTAACCCGCGCGAATAAAGACAAATCTAGTTTCCTATACTTGTATTAAGGAAAGGACGTTTTTTATAAGCGCGACTCCAATGTAAAAAAAAAATATTTATAGTCATTAATCTTATTAATGTTACATTTACGGTCCTAATTAGTAAAATAAAAAAATCTGATACAATACATGAATATCATTAGTAAGTCCATAGAATGAAAGGTCAAGGTCAGGCTGTAGTCAGACTGCAACTCGGATTGTGCTGGCTAAACCGAAGAAGGACCAGGGTGGTCACAGAAGATCAACATGTAGTAACCACATTCATTTGGTTATGCTCCGTCGTTGAATAAGAGAATCCGGAATCCGGAAGTCAAAACCTTCCCCGCCAAACATGTAATGAAATAGAACCCCTCTCCGAGCATGACTCACAACTTTTGTTCGGGTAACCCGTAGTAGGTATCTGGTGCGGGCTAAGTATCATATATGTTTACTGAGAACAAACGACGAATCAACACAGTGGCACCCAGCTTCATCTTTATAGCAGTCAACAACATTAGGGATGCGGTATATTCGTGCGGCCGTGCAGTACTCTCTCGGAGAAACGTCTTGTGGGAGGGAGTGCCTAAAAAAATTTGTATCTTTTATAAAGACCTCCTTGGGGATAGTTTCAGAATGAGGATTTGAACCTCGTTCATTTTAATCTCAAAAAGACACAAGTTTGCATGTTTACAAGTAAAATAACCCATTTGTTGTAATTCCGTACTTCGAAAGCACTCCTCTCAATGCCTGGCCAAGTATCAGAAAACTGGTACTCTATATTTAGAGCGACAGTCGGTTTCATGGTCATCTGGAAAATAAGGCAAATTTGAACTCAATGAAATTAGGCGTGATCAATAGAGTGCGATAGTATTTCAAGCCGGGCCAAAGACTTGAGCTCTATAACACGCAACTCTGTCCGTCGTTCAGATTGTTGGAGATCCGGTGCTCTGTGAACGGCTGGCCTCTCTGGTATTGCGTGGAGACGTGACCTCTCTGTGCGTCTTCTATCGCATGTACAACGGGGAGTGGCTCGAAGAGCTATTTGATCTGATGCCTGCCGCCGAATTTCAATACCGCACAGTACGTCATCACTTCCAAAACTATCCGTACCTCCACGATGTGTGGCGATCTTCTACTCTGCGGTGTACAAGGAGATTTCAACTAACTTCTTTCGGCGGTTAATCCGGATTATTACAACATGGGTACTTTCAAAAAAAGGCGTGTACTCTCTTGCGATTACCGGGATCTTGCAAGAGTTCGTGGATTGATCACTTATCATCAGACCCGCTCGTTTGTATAAAATCCCTAGCATACAAAATTTTTAAGTTTCACAAAATATATTTGAAATAAATAATAGGAGCTTTTAAGTAGCCGCTATGTAAAAATAATATAATTTATTTTACCACCTTCACGGAAAATAAGACCATCAATATAATTTTTTTTACAAACAACATGCTTTAATCGAATCCAACCGAGATATGAACGAATATTAATTTTTCATAATTTTCGAAAGTATGAATTTTAATTACTCCTTCTTTATATGATAAAGGATTTGTTGCAAAGTGATATGATTCGCATTAGAAGCCGTTAAAGCGTAAAAAGGAATATGGGCTGCAATTTTACCCTAGCAAATAACTATTTATTATACGTTTATGGCTCTTAGATATAGAACAATAAAGGTCTTATTTCTATAAAATTGTTCGCTGTTTTGCTTAGTACAGCGCTAACCACATGCTGGTGTGGAGATAGTTGTTATTAGTCAAAGTCATATATTGAAAATAAACAATGAGGATCGAGCTGACCATGTTATAGTTCAGTAAACATATTACTTATTGGTAATAGTAACTACAAATGACAATTTAAAATATTACGAGTATATTTTAAACACAGTGTATTACATTTACTTATTTAGTTTTTCCTGCTTATCTTTTTGAATTATTACTGGTATCTGCATTAATATATTACATGATTTTAATTTTTATAATATTATCCGCTTATCGATAAAAAAAAACAGCTTAAATACTTTCTACATAATAGCAAATCATTTTGAGAACGTTAGACTCCAGAAGGTGCATTTTATTTTTATCTATTATCTTACAAAATCATTTCAAACTTGAGGCGAAATTGGGTAAATAAATAATTGTATTTTTTATTCACATACGACTGGAGCATATTGAAGTTAATCAAATAACAAGATTGTATATATTTCAATTCTTTTGACTCAGTGAGAATTATTCCTATATATTTCTACTGGTATATATGAGATATAACAACTATTAAAATTGCAAGAAATTTACTTTAATAATCGGGGTTTACTTGCGAGTTGCACAAATGTACCGAAATGCGGGACAAACAAAAAGTTCCCTCACAATTGTCGGTCGTCCTAATTAACTTCTCATTGTTACTATATAGTTAACAGAGGTCGTTAGTAAAACTGGATAGCGACGGTTACTCTCTGATTGTCATTGTGTTTGTTGACAAGCGATTTGTAAGGACTAATAAATGACATAACGTCCTTAATACTAATAAATTAAGATATATTTAAATATTTAAACAAAAAGACACTATAAAAAATATATTCTACACATGTGTGAGTAAAGTTACATTAAATACACACAAATGTATGTTAAACATTTAAACTACTGATATCGAGACAATATCATTGACGTAAATAACCTCTTAAAACAGAATTATCCATTTTTACGGTCCCGGATAAAAAGGCTCCACTTATTTAACGTACATGTGGTAACTATTGTAAATATGAAGCAATAATATATGTTTTATATCAAAGATAATTTTTCGTTACAAAAGCTTTTGGTTTCATTTCTTAAAATATTATCCGTTGTATTATTCATAATAAATCTGTGTATTGTTAAAGATTGTCTGTAAACATGATGGCCATAATGAACTAATTTACATTTTTAAATAACAAACATTGAAAAACTTATTGAACTAAACTATCTAAATATTGTCTACTTTTTGCAATGAATGTAATACCTATTGTTAAAATATTTTAACAGTACAGTAAAATTTTTTCTAAACGTTAAAATGACAGATGATATAAAAGCAATTAAATATATATACATTCAATGAAGGCAATAATTCCACAACTGAAAACATGTCTCATGAAAAAAAAAATATATTTGTTGAAGTATTTCGATACGTAAGAAAAATTCATTTCCGGTCACGTACCGACTTTTGTTAGCTTAAGGTACGATGTTTCTTTTCTTACTGTTATAAAAAATGAAAGCATAAATACCGCTTTTCTTCAATTCCTTATAAAAGTAAGCTTTAAAGAACTTAATATTATTGTAATCAAACTAAAGTTATACATAGTGCAATCCACGAAGACGCACTCCACTATTCTTATCTACGCTATCTTGAAGGGAGGTATGCTTCTCGTTATTATTAAATCATTCTTACAAAGACAATTTTGTGAATCTTATTTTCTGGCTGTAAAGACTAAAATTCCTTAATTGTCCTTGACTAGTAAAAAGTATTAAGCCAAGGTCAAATAAGAGCCTAACAAAGTGATTTTCATTTGTAATAAATAATAATAAAATAAAATATTATTTATGCGTTTATGAAATCAAAGAAAAAACCAGTTTCTTTAAAATAGAAACTCCAAAGAACCTTGAAGAAAATGGAGAGTAATTTTTTTATACTTTTAATAAATACATTGCTACAAAAAAAATGATATTACGATTATTTGGTGGAGGTCTTTTTATTGACCAGACGTACTGCATTTCTACTGATACATGAAATATGAAACACGATATAAACATACACTGGCTGACATCACCTTACAGTGTCTTTTTACCAAGCAATTATTTAACATATTATACATGTGCTGAGGTATTATAACACTTGGATGATTGTTTTTCATTAACTGGGTATAAGTATTAGCCCTTAGTTTTGACATCTGTTTATTCAAGGTCTTTGACCTCTCAGTGATGGCCTACTAAAATACTAATTTTATTAAAAGAAAATAATTAATTGAGGCTAAACTACTAAACTGTTTTTGTTTTAATTTTTGAAAGTGTTCTTAGAACATTATCAGCAACTTTCTGATTTGAGCATTGTTGTAAGCATATTGTGCATGTGCTGTGGTATGGTGTTGCGTTGTCGGGTTCTTAACTTAATTGTACTATAATGAGTGCAAACTATTTCACTGACGCAGATATCCAATGCACCAGGGTTTCCAAAATAACAGCGATTCATGAAATTGGGCTCGTAACAAAATGTTAAAGAAGCAATAAATCTTTTAAACACCTAATCAGATTTAGTTGACAACTATAATACACTACAAAAACACGATATAATTGTACTCAATACAACAAAATAAACAAAAAAATCAGATAAAAAAATATTTTTTACTATAATCTGGACAGTCTAATCTGACACAAACAGAAATGAGAAGAAACAATTATTTATATAATATAAATGTAATAAACAAAGACATTCGACATTTTTTTTTTATTGTTGTAATATTAACCAATAACCGATAATGATATATTCGATTCATTAAATTATCATGCACCAAATATTGAACAAAATAAGAAACGAAAAATTTATCTTTCACTTAAATTAACTAAACAAACACACATAATTCCACTCATGCAATCATATATTATTTGGAAAAACATCGCCAGAGTACGAAATAATAAACTGCCGGCGTGTGGCCCGCTCACAATCGCAGGTCGTTTCTTTTTAGTAACGGCTTAAGGAAGGTTGTAAGGTTTCATTTCACTCAGTCCTCGGTCTGTTCAACACCAGGCTTAGAGCGACTTAAAGAAAGGTTACTCGTACATTCAAATGTTTAGGCACATTCATACGAAGAAAAACTTTCCACATTGAAACGTGATACAATTTTTTTTATACGTATTTGTTTAGAATTTTTTATCGTAGATTGAATTAGTAATATTACTCCTGTATAAAAACATGACAAATATACATGTACACGGTAATATAGGAATTATTTAAAATAAACTAGTTGGAGGCCCTGAAGCATATTTGTGGCCGCGCTAACTCTGTGATGGATTGACGAGTTTCCGTCTTTTCGTCTTTTCAACAGACCTTGAATAGCTCGGTCGCTCTCCCGATGTTTTATAAAGTAACTCAATTTTGTACTATTTTGCGAATTAAAAAACGACTCTCGGGTTTTTCGCAAAAACGTACTATATTCAAAGAAAACAGTCTCACCGTCCTCGGTTGTTTTCCTTAATCACAATTTAATAAAGGTAATATTAAATAAAATTGTGTTTTTTTTCTAAATTCCTACCTCAATACATAAGGCAGGGCAACAGGGCAGTACAACAACTACAACTACACTTGTATGAGGGAATGACTCCTACAATAAGGTATGTCTATTGGATTTATTACAGAATTTCCTTGTAATTTATTTTTTTCTTCTCTTTTATCATCTCCCAAAATAGAAATCTTGTGTACATTTAAAACTTAACAATAAATCTATAATAACATAGGCTTTGTAGAACGACAGCGATTCCGATCAGCAGAAGTGAATATGTCAGTAATGTGAGATATTCACATTACTGACAGATTCTGACAGACAGACAGATTACGGAATCGATTCAATTCCTTCGATTTATATGTTAAGTGCATTGTACAGTGTCAACGGATTCACGGGAAGAGGAAATGCAGGACACCTACAAAGCAGCAAATTATTTGACACATTGGTTTAAAATAAATATGTAAACAGTACAAGCCAGGTAAATTGTATTATTCTACTCAAATGCTACTATTACTACTCGTAATAATGTTAGAGAAGTAAAGTTTACAAACTGCTATATTTTTCATCTGTCAAGAAATAATATGAAGGCCTATTATATTTCAGTCCACCGCCGTCACTTAGCACGTCGTTATCTCGCTGTAGCGGAGTGGTTCTAGTCCATACGGTGGGTCCAAGTTATGACGTACTTCTTCCGATCATGAAAATGTTTATAATATTTCCGTAGAAATATATTCTGTATTTCGTATTCTGTATTCCCAGGTTTATTTAAAAACTCGCTGTCTATAGATCTATATTATAAAAGGAAAAGGTATTTTATTTTATGTTCAGTTTAAAAGATCGACAGAATACGAAGCGGAATTCAAATTGTAACAAAAACCATAAAACGAGCAGGCGATGTGATTTATTCTGGCCCCTGGCAATTCTTAGCCGGTTGATTAATTTCATTGAGTGACACTCGTCCTCAAATATCGTGAGGCTTACATCGATTAGCCCGTACTCGTAATATCAGTGGCCCCTGAAGGGTCGTGCCTACCTTTATAATGAACATGTTGCAACGAATTTGCAAGACGTGGATATTGGATTAAATAGGGAACGCTGTAGAAAATGTGTATAAATTACTGAAGAAGGTTGATTTTCTTTTCCCTTACTCATCTTTCAAATGTTGGCGTAATGGGTACTTTATGCCGACTTTCTGTACCTGTAAGATGTTAGTATATACCAATAGTAACAACATTCCTACTTCTAATATTATTTACCCACTGGTTTAATAAATATTTTTCTCTCTTTATGAAGATAGCGTCGCACATAGTCAGAGAAAAGGTTTTATGATAGATGGACAGTACTGACTATTCATTTCAATCCAATCATTGTCTTGCTTTTATTTTTACTGTCGCAGTCCGTTCGGTTGAGTCAAACCACAAACTCGTTACTTATTTAATTGTCACATTCACATATATAACTATGTTATTATGCATAATGTTATTATGTTATTATCTTGACTTACCTCCACAGTTTTGATATTTATAAACTGGTAGGGTTGGATATGTACAGTGTAATGAGTTTAATAAAATTTTCAATTTCAATTGCTTCGTCTCATTGTCACATTAAGTTAAGTTTGTAAAGTGATTCGTCCCTTCTCTCACTAATTGTTAAATTTGATTATTTCCCACACGATATATTAGACGGTAACAATTCCTGTAGGATATTTATATGGTTAGTAACATATGGTAATGAATATAGAACGCCATTCTATAATTAACTATAATTTAACCCCTGAATCTAATTGGGTTAAATAAGTTAATATTCTAAAATTTTAGAAAATGTAATGAATACAATACAATTATTCAAACACATTACATTTTGTTTCAACTATTATATTACAGGCCTTTGTACCTAGACGTACATACAAGTAGAGTGGGTGAGCTCAGTTGATGTTTTCATACACCACAGATGACCGCGGTGTGTGAAGGGAGAGGCGTAATTTATAACAAGAAGTCTTTACCATTAACTAAATGTGTTAATAAATGAGAACAATAATTAAAGTCAGCACACTGACTGACATGAAACTTATTGCTCTGTGGTTGGTCGCGTCCAGCTCTAGAGCAAGACGCGACCAACCACAGTTTCATAAATTCCACAATTAAGCGTTAGAAAGAGAGAGTAAAGATAAGTTTTAACTTCGTGTTGATTTCTGTTATCAAATAATATAATGTAACATGTTATATTTATTACATATATTAAATGGTCTTTAATACCTAGTTTCTAAAATCTGTCATTCTGATTTAATTATATCCATCATAAATTATTATCAGCTAGATTGTAGTTCGTAAAATAACACCTTTTTACCTCATTTTGGATAAATCAACTTAAATAGATACAACGACATCTTAAACACGATTAAAAAACATTGTAAATAATAATAATATAAGCACACCATAATTAACTAATATCTACATCCCTGTCTTCAAGTCGCGGGTACCTGTAAGATTACTGCAGATTGTGAGTTTGCTAATATTTTGATTTTGTTTTAATTAAACTTTTAAAAATGTTTAATTGATTAAATCTGTCGTGTAATTTACAATAATATATGACTGGAGTGACAACTATTTAAAACAATATAAAGGTAACAAGTGTAGAAGCAGTGTTTAGTAAGAAGTGCAAAATACGATCCAATAAAGAAACTTATTTTGAAATACGTTTCAACAAATAACAAGATTATTATTAAACAAGATAATGATACTGGAGGAAGGTCGCGTAAAAAGCATGAGGACTCCCCGGAGGGCTTGTATGAAGAGGTTGATGTCTGTGGCCGAGGCGAAAGAGGTATACAGGGACCGTAGTGTTTGGCGCTCCGTCGTCGTTTTGGGGTAGCAAAGATATGCAAACAAGCAAGAGATATGGCGTGAAGACAAATAAATATAAATAATATTAAACAGAAGTGAAGCGCTTTTAAGATAAGACTGGATCTGAAAACAAATTACAACCATTTATGTTCACAATAAAAATCATTTAAGAAAGATATATAAGAATCTGCCATCTATCGGTAATTAGCGACAACACCTAATACGCTTCCATAGACCGATCAATAAAAATGCTAGAAAACGCCATACATGGCACCACAAGTACTTTCCATCACATCGAAATAAAATATGAAGGAATTAAAGAATATGAAATTTAGCATGCAGCAAGATATAAAACAACACAATCCAGATATATCAGAGAAGAAGGAAGACATTAAAATTACAATTAATAAGATTTTGGATTGACTTGGATTTCAATTGATTGAAAGACACTCACTATTCAAAGGACATACTTGTAACCTACTTTTAATTAACATTTAGTGTATACGTTACATATAATAGACAGTCACTTACTCTCTACTCATTATAAACTTTAAATAAGTTAAATATCATTTATTTTTCCGGACAATATACATAAAAAGATATAGGAAATTTTCTCTTTACATTTCTACATTGCATTACATTTATAAGTTAAGCCATTTCTAAGTTTCCAGAAAGTTAGTTTTTTTAAAAAATAGTATATTAGACATAGACTTTCTTTATTAATGAATATCATCTTTGTGATATATTTCACATTTATGGTTTTGATTGATTGATTTGACTTGTTTGTTACTAGGTCATTACAATACACATGTACATTATATTTTTAACCTATCTTTATATTAGTATTTGCTATATGAGTTATTTACTGTTAAAATATTTTTTATACACCCATTAAAGTATCTTGAATAATAAAATTAAGTGATAAATGTTGTGATTGTAAATTGACTATTAACAGTGACCACTTGTAAGAGTGAATTTAGTACTATGGAACCTTTTGGAACAGTTCTGGTATAGCAATATAAATCTTTTGACTTCTAAGGCGGTAAGCAAAATGTAATATTTTGCGATAAAGTGAAGGAGTAATGTACCTATAAAACAGCTGAGAGCAAGAAAATTACTTTAAGTATGGTTTTTATTGATATAAACCTTTGATGTGAAGTACTTCTATTTTATTAAAACAAAGTTAACACATAACTGACAGTTTATAAGATAAATGGTTATGTTACAATATTTAATAAATAATCATTATTTTCGTGTGTAAATTAATATCGTCTAATTACAAACTAATTACATTATTCATAAGCATTGTTATTTTGATAAGATTGCTTAGTTATTTTTCGATATAGTGTGGTTTTGTGAAACCATTTATAACTACCTAAGAGACCGAGTTTGGTTCGGATTAAAGTTATAATGGGTATAATATTTGTCGAATTTAAATATAATTGATTTAAGTATTAATAGTCTTCTGTATGAAAATGAAATGAATTTAATTGACAAACTTCTTGTTGAGTTTTGTTAATTCTTGTGTATTTTGAATCATTGTAATTTCAATAAACTAAGAATTATAAAGAATTCACTTTCACAATTCAATAATTGTAAATAACACAGCTGTACATAACAAAGGTCGTTCATGTTTAAAAAAAATAAGCTTATCAAAAATAAAAGTGAAAACTAAGTATGTCTTTCGCGCTGTGTTATCGGTTATCGCAATTGTTAATGTTATAGGACCGAGCCACGCCACTAATGGAACTAGTATTAACATTACGTTCAGCTTTAAAAAGTAATTTTGCTTAACCGTCTAAAATCGTTATGTTCAAAGTTTTAACTAGTATAAAAAAATTGTATAATAAAAATATGCCTATATAAAAAAATTACTTTGCAATTTGATGAAAATATAATATTAAAAAATACCCTTACATAAATTGATATGACAACAATACTCAAAGTTAATATAAATATTTTAAATATATTTATAACTCAAAAAAAATATTTTAAATTGTTTATAAAAATAAAATATTTACTATATTTATTTAAATTTAATAAAAATATAGAACGTAAAATTATCTTAAACGACAAGATAGCTTAGGTGACAGAGCATGGGGTCGGTATACCAGAGGGTCGAGGTTCGAGTCTGCCCATGTGGATTAATTTTTCATTCCATACTTTTTTTCATTTATTACTTAACATAGGCAACACTTTAACAGTTGTAACTTTAACTTTTATTTGTTGTGCTTGCATTCGATAACCTACTTTCCCTCAAATTTAACTAACTAGAGACCAGCTATCAGACTTGTTCACATCTTCTTAGTATCATTAGTTAATGTGACGATTCCTGATATTTTATCGAGAACTCTGATGTCAGGTAATCTCTTGATAATATCTCAAAATCATTATAGTTGATACTAGAACTATAAAGTAAGACATTTCTATTTTAACTGTATAAACCAAATACTTTTAGAACATAATTGATAGCCTAAGACAATATCTTTTCATATTTATTATATATATATGTCAGAAATAATGGTAATGTGGCGGTTTCAGAACGCCAGCGCCATCTGTTGGTACTCGATGGAGTTAGTGTTAGAATGCACCGGTATTAAAGAGCCGATCAGTGGCGTGCGAGGCAGATATCGGCTCACTTCTAAGTTGGCGGTCGGCTGGTGCGGACGACACTAAAACGTGTTTCGTGCTGCGTGCCTACCTACTTATAATTACTTTACTGTGAATTATACAATAAATTAGTGATTTCATAAATTTTGTTTACTTGTGCCAACATTATCTACTCACTGAAGCCCACAATAGACCAGTACTCCGAAACGATGAGTGAGAGAAACCTACCCGCTCCGACATATATACATGTTTCATCGTTTTTGATGTCCACTGAAAGAATATATTTTATTAATTAAATCCCCACTTTCTACTTTATTCGAAACCACACCCTTTACCTCGGCTGCAAATGAACGCACATTATTTAAAGTACATATCCAGGTACCGATTTTAAGTGGTGTCTTACCAACAAAAATATATACGAGAATATTTAGAAACAGACCCCTTCGAGTCGAGTCCCTAAATAGAAATAGTTGCGACCAAAGAATTACATTTGCTCCCCGGGTCACGAGAATGAATTTTGGTTTCTGCTTTTTCTATTGAAACTATGTCAGATTATTGTCAGTGTCCGTACCGTTGACTCACATATACAAACCTACGTGTTCCACTTTAGTTTTGATTTAAATATTTATAAAGCTCCGCCGTTATTTTCATTCTCAGTAGGTACAGCTGCAACATCAATTTCGTGTTCGTATTTGGATGCTCGTATAGTTTCGTCGCATTTTTAACACATTTATATCTTTTTGACAGATATGCGTTATGTTGCGAGTGACTACAGTCATATAGCGCTCGTACTTAATGCCTATATTACCACTTGTACATCATATTACACTTTATGAAAGCGGAAACATGAAGCAAATCAAACAAATAAACATTATTGTCTGTGTTTGGTAAAGAGTTGCTCATTAACAATAAACCTCCCGTGTTTCATCGTGAAGGTGGACTGCTCTATCGCGGCTTACAGTAAATTCGCTTGTAAACATTTGTCAACTCAGCATGTTTATTGTTTTCGATGAATTTAACAATTTATTGTTATGAATACATTTTTTCGAGCAGAGTTAAATTTTATACTGATTATTTTACAATGCTTATGAAAATTATTTGGATTACTTATCAAATTTTAACAAGTCAATTAAGTAGCAAGAGAGATAATACACAATTGTCTTAAAGATCGGAATTCAAATAGTCTGAAATTTCGCATTAAGATATACTATACCTGGATATACGAGGGGAGGTCCAAAAGTTCGTGGAATGGAGAGGATGGAGCGGTGGTAGGGGCGCTCGCTTGGTGTCATACAAATTGGAGACTCATCATTAGTATAAATGCTGAGTTTCAACCCGATTGCGTGATTCGTTTACGAACAGTCGCCTGCTGAACAAGTCCATCCGGAAGAAAACTGAAACTATGGAGAAAATTGAACACCGCGCTGTGATAAAATTCCTTACCAAGCAAGGAAAGAACTCTCAAACCATTTTGAATGAAATGGGAGTCATTTAAGGGCCAACAATGCCCTAGTAAATCAATGATTTACAAGTGGCATGGTCTTTATAAACATGGTCGAGAGTCAATTGAAGACGACCCCCGCTCAGGAAGGCCAGTTGAGGCCACCACATCGGACATCGTAGAAAAAGTACTAGAAAATTGTACTAGAGGATGCCCGTTTGAAGAAAAAACAATTATCTGCATTAGTTGTAGTATCAGAAACCACCATTTTGCGAATCCTACATGATCACCTGGGTATGACAAAAGTCAGTGCAAGATGGGTACCGAGAATACTCACGCCGTTTCAGAAAGAGCAGCGCGTCGATGCGTCAAAGCATTTTTTGGAGTTGTGTGGAAAAAAACGTGCACAGATTTTGGACCGAATTGTTACGGGAGATGAAACATGGGTTTATCACTTTGAGCCTGAGTCCAAACAAGAGTCCATGCAATGGCAGAAAAAGGGGACAGAACCGCTAAAGAAATTCAAGGTGTCGGAGTGGGCTGGAAAGATGATGGCTACTGTTTTTGGGATTGTGAGGGGATAATCTTGATTGATTACAAAGAAAAGGGAAGGACTATAACCGGAGATTACTACGCAACGATATTAGAAAAATTAAAGGGTGCCATCAAGGAAAAGCGGCGAGGAAAATTGACAAAGGCTGTGTTGCTCTTGCAAGACAACGCGCCGGTTCACAAGAACAGAATTGCAATGGCTGCTCTGCACACGCATGGGTTCGAATCCCTAGTTCACCCACCCTACAGTCCAGACCTGGCCCCAAGTGACTTTTTTTTTCCCAATTTAAAAAAAGACTTAAGGAGAAGGAAATTTTCCGACGACAATGAGGTAAGGGAGGCAATTTCGGCTCATTTTGACGGAAAAGATAAAACATATTTTTATAGTGGTTTAGAAAAATTAATTCATAGATCTAATAAATGTATTGAGGTTAAGGGTGATTGTATTGAAAAGGAGAAATAGTTTTGTTGTTTTATTTTATTTAGATCCCTTTCATTCCACGAACTTTTGGACCTCCCCTCGTATATCTGTTTAAGACAAACAACATTCAAATCAGACTAGGGCCTGAATAATATATAAATATTCCGTCATAAAAGAAGTTTACGATTGCCACAACTATAAGTGAGATGAGCCTTTTTATATAACCTATTTATCAATAAAAGAAAGATTGTGAACTACTATTTCGTACATATACGAAATATCTTTACATCATTTTTACAAGTTTTTATGCTGCAACAAACTCATTTTATTATCTTATTGAACTCAACTTTACGGGAGAAGTTTCATCTTAATTTTCGGAGGGTGAATTAAGGAAATGAACTTAGGTACAAGTCCACAAGTATAGCAACAGATCCGTATCACTGCAACCGAAACTTAGGAGATTTATCTAAGGCCGGAAAGTAAACATTCTGGAACGTTACGTCCTTCTAGCAAATGATTTAAGAATTCTATTCTTATAGGTCTTATATAGCTTTTATGTTTCCGGAGGGAGGCAGAATTCTGTATAATATAGGATCGCTCATATTTTTATTACAAACGACATAAAATCAAGATATAAAATCTTTGAATGATTCCAATGGGGTAACAATTTTATTTTTGATATTTTGTTTTTACTGGATTTGTTCTATATCTAAAGGTTGTATGAAATAAGTAGTCCATTTTATTATATTTAGAGTACAAAGTTAGAAAATTATGATATAAGCTAGGTATGCTCTGGAATATCACAGTTGATTGACCATTAATTAGTGAATAAAGAAATTATGCAAAAACAACATGACAACCTGTAAATATATGCTTTAGGAATAATAATAAATAAACAACTCAGTATTTCAAGTGATTAAATTTTTAATACAACGTAAGACTATCGGCGGCTAAAATTTTATATTACAAATAAAAATCTATTGTCTGGACTATTAATAATGTGGTATATGAATAAAGATGCTTAAAACATATTTTTAATAACGAGAAGTTTATATCTTTGTTTATTCATTGTATGATAATGAAAATATGTTTAAAATATAAATTAAATTGGCGTTTTTTTTTTAGATTTAATTTTATTTCAGAGGAATTATATTTCAGAGGCAGATTCGAGTTCTATCCCTTACTGAATTTCAATTATTTATAATGTAAATAAGTTCAACAGGGCTGACATGTATATATGGTAGATCATTATTTACAAAACCTAGATATGTTATGAATAATGTTATGAATAATATGTTACGTATTATCATTGAAAGCCTGTCAAACGTAAAATGATGTTTGATGTTAAACCTATATTATTGCTTCATATTTACAATAGTTATCAGGTATACGTTAAAAAGTTGAGTTTTTTATACCCGAAACCGTAAATACGGATAATTCTGTTTTAAGAGCTTATTTCTATTAACAATATCGCCTCGTTATCAACAGTTTAAATTGATTTCATTTGTTCTCCATAATTTTATGTGTATATTTAATGTAACTAATACATGTGTTGAATATAATTTATAGAAATGTCTTTTGTTTAAACATTTGAAAATATCTTATTTCATTAGGAATTGCAAATCCTTCTTTTTGATGTATTGCTGCTTTGGTCTACAAACAAAACACACAAAACTATGATAATCCACAGCGAGCGAACACAAATTAAAATATTTTAGTCTCTCAAAACTCATCACTCTCACCGACAATCAGAGAGTAACTGTCGCTAACCGAGTTTTACTAACGAACTGCTAACTATATAGTAACGTTGAGAAGTTCTTAATTACGACAACGGACAAATAGTGAAGGAACATTTTATTTGTCCCGCATTTTAGTACATTTGTCCAAGTCGCAAGTAAAGCACGATTATGAAAGTATAATTTTACTATTTTTTAACTTTAATATACCCTAGTCGTACGTTAATAAAAAGTTATGCGGAAATATTCCTGACCCCAGGTATCTCCCCTACCCTATTTGATTCCTCGAGTGACAAAGCATTAAAAAGTCTAGCGGGAACTACCGGTCTTTTACATTAAGGTTAAGTGCTGTTTGCTGACAGTGAATGTACTTCACAGGAACTTTGAAGCTTATTGAACCTTTTATTTTAACGTCAATTAAAAAGTCATAATGGACATTATAAGTATTAAAAGAAATATGAAGAATATGAACCAATTTACAAAAGCATCTTCTAACTAGTTTTTAAACGAATTGAAATGCAATTAACAATAAAAGTTATATATATATATATATATCTATATAAATATATATCTCTCGAGCAGACAAATAATATAAAAATATAATATGATATACAAATAATAGGTATGCACATATTTTGGTATACAAATTAAATTATATTGGAAGTTGGAGCATCTACAAAGAATATCTAGGAGGTTGTACTTATAGTAGAGGAGCCGAAGAGGGGATTCCGGGATTTACTTGAGCGCGGCAGAATAATATACAGGGGGATACCTTGTACTCTATTAAGTACTTACACCAAATATGAGACTTCTATATATGATCGCCCGTCAAGGATACAGGATCAGATTAGTAAAAAAAAAATTGATCATCAAAAATTTTCGAGCGCGTCAGATTAAGATAAGATGAGGTAGTTACGTGTTAAAACGTGTAGATTTTACTAATCTGACAATTTGAGTGAAACGTAAAGAAGGGGGAGGGCTACAAAATTGTAAAAAAAAACGTCACTTGGACATTCTCGAGCGTAGCTAATTTTTTTTTTATTTTGAACAGAATAATTCAAGGATTACGAAAAATATATAATCTGACAATTTCCGCAAGCCGAAGCAACAAAAATTCATCGATAAAGTTTAATGCGTGCAGTTACATGATGCCTGTATTCCCCTCAACGCGCATCTATTCCTCTCTCACTCTTTTTCTGTTATTTTCTCACTCCGGACCGACTCTAGTTTCGGTTGCCATGACACCGTAGCAGCTGATCACACAGACTCGTTCGTGTCATGACATTTGTTTTATGATTTTGATATAAGTAATGTGAATTTAAGCTTATAAATATTAACTATGAATGATATTAATATAAAATGTATATTTTGTGGTAAAACTACTTTGGAAAAAACAATTAAATTTACATTAGAAACATTACAAAATGTATAAATATTTCAGAATATCGTCGGAGCAAACCGGTTCTCCGAAAGTCCCGAACTACATACAATAATCTTGAACTTTCGATAGAATCTTCTCTAAATAAAATATATCACGCACATTGCTATAAATTATTTACAGCAATAAAAATACCGCGAGACTTTCCGTATTTACAACAGCAAAGTGTAGTGGAATGTGATACTGTATCGAAAATTACCGAAAATAGCTCCGAATCACATATTGCTGTGTCTGGAGAGTGCTCCAAATTACATGCTGCTGTCGATTCCACGTCTACTGAGGCTGTTGGTACATTGACAGATAAGTAAGTGGCAATATGTCTTCATTTAGTAAATATTAAAAAAAAAAAAAAATTTATTGATTACATTTCTTAGTTAAAGTTTTCGGAAAAAAAAATAAAAAATATTATTAAAAAAAATAATAATAATTAATTTCTTGTATCAACAAAACTATTAATACCGTTATAAGAATCTGTTTTTACCAATATATTAATTTCATATTATAATCAGCTTTCTTATATTATTGTTAAAAAATTGTAGAGTGGAAGAATGCAGCAACATTCAAGAAGACTCTGAGGATTTCAATGATGTATTCAACACAGACGAGCCTGTCGCTCATAACGATTCAGCATCGCAAACGTGCTTCATTTGCAAAAAACAACGTAAACGGTATCATGGTCGTGAAGTTCGCTTAGCTGTCAATAGATTAAAAACCATAACTAATTTAAAAAACGCGGCCACCGAACAAAATGACGTATCGATGTTGGAAGCGCTAAGTTCTTTCTCTGATGATTCCAAAATTTTTTACCACAAATGTTGCAAAGATCAATACTTACGAGAAATTCATAAGTATGAAATAGTGAATTTTTAAAGAAAAAAAAGGTCTACAACACTGCGTATACGATTCTTTGTGATATGCTAGAAGAAACAGTAGTCAAAAATAATGAATGCTTGTTTTTTGACTACATTAAAAAAGAATATCAAAAATTGTTAGAACAGCAGTACTGTGTTTTGTCTAGTTCTATTACTGTTTTTTCGTTCTCAGACCGCCACTTAGAACGAAAATTAACGGAAACTTTTGATAAAAAGATTTAAATTATTAACGCTGAGAAAAAAAAGTTTCTTGCTCCATACTCTGCTACTCTTTTGACCTATAAGGATTTATTTAAAACGATGGCAGTAAAAGAATCAATTCGTTCAGTTGCAACGCAACTTCGCGAAGAAATTCTTAAGACAACCAAAAGAGAGTTGCCTGATAATTGTAAGGGATTTGATAATGGGATAGTGCGATAACGTTCCAGAGCTTCTTACTTGTTTTTTGGAATCATTAATTTGGGGTGACGTTTCTCATATTTCAAAAAAAGCACGTGAAAATAGAAAAAATAAGAATGACCTTTCCATTTTTTCCATTGGACAAGATCTGATTTACGCAGCTTCTGGGCACAAAATTAAAACATCTAAACATATTACACTAGGTCTGTCAGTGAAGAGCTTATGTAACAGTAAGAAAATTATTAATATACTGTCAAAATATGGACACTGTTGCTCTTACACAACTTTAGAAGAGTTGGAGACTGAGCTGACATTTTCAACGGTAAATAGTGATCACGTATGTCCTGAAGATATCGTACGTCGTCCAGACTTGAATACCGGTGTCGCATTCGACAATTTTGACCGCTTTGTAGAAACCCTAAACGGCAAAGATACTCTGCATGATACGGTGGGAATAATTTTTCAAAATATCGTACAAAATCCGGATTCGGTGTCTGCGGAATCTTCTAGTCTTAGTGTACATGAAAATTCAACAACCAATGAGATTGTGCGTGGTAGTTTTTCTGAATCATCTGTTACCACCAGAAAAACAAAAAAACCGAAAACGCAGAACTTTCGAAGAAGTTACTTTTGAAATGCACCCATTCATAAAAAAATTAAAAATAACCACCTGGAGTCAGCTAGAAATTTTAGAGCTTAATAAAGTTCCAGACAGTTTAAGTATGTCGAAAAAGCTGGACGTTACGTGGATGCTATTACATAAGTATAAAATCTCGGATGTTCCGATGTGGGTTGGATTTCACAGCAATATTTTAATAGACGATTCACAAGTTCAAAAAATTTCATATCTGACTCCCATAAATGAATCTCCCACCAATAATTCTACTGCCAGGATATTGCAAGTGAATGTCAAGCTCCCTACATCCAGATCACCTATGATTTAGCTATCGCTCGCACTAGTTATTGTATTCAAGCTCAAAAATCTCCAAAATTTAATAATATTTTCATTCATTTAGGGGCTTTTCATATTGAAATGGCTTTTTTCAAGGCAGTTGGCACTTTTATTGAAGATTGTGGGCTGAGCAATATCATGACTGAATGTGAATTGATCGCTAATGGTTCAGTTTCAGGTTTCATTAGCGGAAAAAATTACAACAGATGCAAACGGTTACATTCTCTGGTCGCATTGGCGTTGCAGCAATTACATTTTGAAACATTTTTAGAAATCAAATAATTTACAGTTGGGGAATCAGTGTTAAATTATCTTAGCACATTTTTAGCTTATAAAGATGTCTCTCCACAAGTTCAGCATGCTGAAACACAACGTCTCATTCAATCTTATGAAGAATATACAGAAGACACATTAGATGGCAAGTACGGAAAAACAGCGCAATTTTACGCAATGTACATTGATTTTATCAATCTTTACCACTTATTTATTAAAAGTATACGAGTTGGAGATTTAGATTTGTATTTATATACTATGACGAAAATTGTCAGCTTATTCTTCTATTATAATCAACCCAACTATAGTAGATGGTTAGTATACTACATCAATTTATTGCAACACGTAGATAACACACATCCAGGGCTCCGAACTAAAATAGCAAAGGGTTCTTTTGGAATCAGAAGAACGATGAAACCTTTCTCACGAATTCCTGTTGATTTAACGTTAGAGCAGACGATAAATGGTGATGCTGCTCGTCGTCTTACTGGAATAGTTAATCTCACAAATTCAATTGCTGCTAGACAACGTTGGGCAAAAAATCATGGTGCGCGAACAGGAATTATACCTCATGTGCTTTCTCGTGCAGGACTTGACAGAAACTACCATGATATTGCTGCTGATCTACACCCAAACAGAATGAAAAAACACCACATCCAAATTGAAGCTTTTTCAAACAGTATCCTGCAGACCATTAATCCATTCTCTCCGTCAATTGATAAGGATCAGTTATTCAACATTTCAACAGGACAAGCTGCTCCTCCAGAAATTACGAACTGTTTGCTGAAGACAGTGTCTGGAGGAACATTTCAGCGAGATCAATTTATCATAGAATGCAATTTGAATTCAGATAGGTTTCATCAGCCATTAAAAAAAATACGGTGTTGACTTTTGCAAGCCTCAAGAAGAAAAGAAAAATAAAAATTGGTGGAAAAGTGCACGAAGTCAAATTGCAGCGGGATTTATTTGGTCGGTTATTAGCTCTATCTGTTGACACGAGTATAGACCTGGAAAAAGTACTTTGTTATCCTATAACTCCTGTGCCATTATCACTTTGCCATATCGATGGTTCTTTAAACAAGACTGATAAAGCGGTATTAATCCATGAGTTAGAGAAACAAATCGAAGATGTGGAGCAACCGCCATCCAAAATTGACATGGTAATTGTAGATGGATTCTTTTTTTTAAATACTTTTAAAGAAATGCCCCGTAGTTTTGGAGGTGTGTCAAAGAAGATATTGCAGTGCCTTATGAAGAACAACGCAAATAAAGTCGCTATTGTATTTGATCGCTACTTCTCACCCTCTATCAAAGATTATGAGCATTCTCTTCGAGGCAGTGTAAACGATAAGGAATTCCATATCTGTGGTCCTCAACAAATGAGAACAGCAGATTTTGCAAAAGATTTAAAAAATATTAAGTTTAAGGAAGCTATCGTCAAGTTTTTGATCGATCATTGGGCTGATCAGGAGATGGCAGCGATTATCGCTAATAAAGTAATTTACATAATAAATGATTTGTGTTATGAATACTCTGTTACTGATAATAAAGTAACACGCGTCATTAATTATGAGTTGTCATGCCCTGATCACGAAGAAGCAGATACGAAGATAGCATTTCTTGCTTGCCAACAAAAAGAAGATTCTACCATTACTATCAGGGCTTCCGATACTGATATTGTAGTCATCATGTTGGCAAATATGGAACACCTGCAAGCAACAGTAGAAGTATGGATGGATCTTGGAGTTGGAAATGCCCGCCGATACGTCGACATATCCGCTCTCTATAATAAATTAGGTCCAAAAATTTCGAAGGCTCTTCCAGCTTTGCATGCGTTCACTGGGTGTGATTTTAACCTAGCCTTATACCGACGAGGGAAAAAAAAACCTTTGCAATTTCTGATGAATTCAGAACTTTTCCAACAAGCGTTTCTGGATTTAGGATCAAAAAAACGCGATGTGCATGAATCGATTAATATTATACAGTCGTTTACTTGCCAGTTCTATGGACTTAAAAAGGTAGATGATGTCAATCAAGCTAGGATTATCATCTTCAATAAGACGTACAAGATAAAAGACAAATCACAACCCTTTTCTTTGAGTATCCGGAACTATGATGCGTGCAACTTACCACCCTGTCAATCGGAGTTACTTCAACAAGTGTTACGCACGAGATTTATTGCCTACTTGTGGAGTAATGCCCATAATGCAAAAATTATTGATCTTTCACCAACGGACTATGGATGGAAAGTTGTCGACGGAAAGTTTGAAATGATCTGGTTCACAGGTGATCAATTGCCGAAAGCGTATGAGGATGTAATCATAACACCTGATTTTCTTGAAGATTCTCCAAAATTAGGTACACTTTTTCTCTGATAAATAAAAAACACCTTGTTGATATAAAAAACATCGTTAAATGTTCTAATGATTTGTTACAGATACGCAATCAGAGGATGAAATTGAGCCAGAGGAGGAAGAAGACTCTACCGACGAAGATGATTAAAAAAAATCCGTACCCGCAGGGGGACACGCGTGGGTAGACCTCGTGTGTAACTCATTTAAAATATAACTCACTACCTAAGAATGATACATGATGCCGTTGTTTACATCAAAAATTTTCAAGCAAAAAGTGGTTTTAATTTTTTTTCTCGGAAAAGGTATCTTTTTTGGAAATACTTTTGATACTTAAATTTAGAGTAAAAAATAACCTTTCTATTAAAAATATTTGCGAGGAGGGAATGTTAACCAGAAAAAAGTTGCCGTGGTTTTACCTACCTAAAATTGACAAGCTAAAAGTGGTTTTAATTTTTTTTCTCGGAAACGGTACCTTTTACGGAAAAACTTTTGATACCTAAATTTAGAGTAAAAAATAACCTTTCTATTTAAAATACTTGTGATGCAAGAATGTTTACCAGAAAAAAGTTATGATTTTTTTTCCAAAAAATTTCGGTTTTTTTACCCCCATCCCTAAGTTATTGAAGTTAGGTTTTCGGTTTATCCACATTAGTTATAGGTATTTATCAAAGACATCATATAGTATGAACGCGATTGATCTCCTTTGTATAGGGACAAAGTTATGGTCGAAAAACTGAAATCAGAAAAAGTGAGGCGCTAGCGCCCCCTGTGACCGGATTTCTCTGGTTAACGAACTTGACCTTCATTTTTAGATGTTTGATTTTTGTGCAAAGTTTAAAAGCGATCCGAGTGAAACTGCGGCCGCTATCGTGCTGACAAAAGTCGAATCTGGACGCACGCACGCATATATATATATATATATATATATATATATATATATATATATATATATATATATATATATATATATATATATATATATATATATATATATAAACTTTTTGACCAATGGTCATTTCGGACTCAGACGGTCATAAGAGCATTTTTTTAGGTTCACTTAACATCCCCTTCGAAAATCTGATGCGCTCGATAAAGTTTTTTTTTTTTTCATTTCTCACCCCTACGTACGACCACCCCCATCACTGAAATACTCAGATTAACATACGTACATTTTTAAAAATACGTAGGATATGTAAAATAAATCATTATCTGACACACTCGAGTATGTCCATGGAACTGTTTTTTTTACATATTTGAAAATCTATAGCCGCTCCCCCCACTGATGAAATAGTATGTTTTATATGTCATTTTTCTTTTCATCATCTAAGCTTCACAACCCAATAGGTCTCTATGACGCTCGAATAAATCCCGATTTAGCATCGTGGCCTCTCGTACTATTAACTACATAAAGTCGACAATGTTAACCGACTGTCTAAGTTACATACACACATTTAAACATTTAAATGCTCCAAGATTCACGTTTTAACTGTCTGGTCCGTAATAGTAACTGGTGATAATCGTTATGCTTGGGATTTAGACGACTTTTAAACGTTTAAAAGACGGGTTCAAACGACGATTTGTTAACCTGCAAAATAATTATAACATTAATAAATTTTGCTTCTCAATTGGAATTTAATTTTTAAGATGAACAATAACACAGGCACACAAAAAAAAAACATCATGAACCAGAGGGGAGACCCCACTATTCTTAGGTTTTTGGGATCGCTGAAACCGAATATAACAATAAAAACTTTTTTTTAAAAAGTGAAATTTTCTCAAAATTATTAGGAATGTAGAAATAAGCATGCTAAATATTTATATTGATATCTTACTTATATTTGATTAGTTTTGATATCGAATAACATTACTTTACGGTTATATTATATAATTGTGTAAACATATGATATATGAATGAAGATTCCAATAATACTTTAAAAAGATAAGCATAATGTAGATAGCATATAAGCATGCTTGAGAAAACTAATTAAGAATGAGTTATTTATGATAAATTATTTCAATTTTCATTTGAAAAGTTCCTGTGACAAATGAGTAATGTGTTTACTGAACTACAACATGGTCAGTTCAATCCTCATTGTTTAATTTCAATATACGACTTATAACAATACATAATAGATGAAAAAAATAAATCAACAAATAAAGACTGACTGATATAAACAAATCAATCATTAAATGTTATTAACAAATTGAAAAAATAAAATTGTATCTGTTTATAAGTTATTTATATTTTATTGATTAAATATACAAAGAGATTTAATATTACATTAAAAATATTTGTGTCATGTCATATACATTTCTTATTTCATTACTAAGATATAAATAAAAAAAATTGCTATCCTAATACCATTATTCCCTTTATAATTTCATCAGTATTCATTAGTTCTAAATATCAGTTAGCAGTTAAACATCTGATAATTATTATTAGTCATTGACTGGTGTAGGTCGGTGTTAATTAATTAGTTCAGTTTCTGATGTCCTTAGTGTTAAGATAACGCGATATTAATGTTATCGTGATTTTAATACAAAGCTTTCTAATTTTTTATCTTTGTTTTAAAGGACAATATTCATTATTATATGAAATAAATATAAATTTTTTACTTTAAATAAACATTTGTTTTTCTACTTAATTAATCTCTTAAATAGGATTTTATTTTGTGATAGGAGTTTTTGTGAGTTCCAGGGTCACACATTAATCATTATTTATTACCCTATCGTTATTGTTCCCCTGAATCACCTTATTATTATTATTATTCATATCTGAAACACCTTGACTTAGCGCGATTAAGCATTTTATATCAAGGTAGTAATAAACATTTTGATTTTCTTCATACATATTTATGTATTGTCTTTCATAGGTGTTACTTGAAAACTATTAACAAATATCGCAAATATATTATACTAAACATTATATCATATTGGATGGGATCGAACATATATTCATATTCTGTAATTCTTTTTCTTATCACTAATTGATATGTGTAACATTGATAAGATAAATGATGATAATGAATTTGTCTGTCATTGTGGAGTCGCCCCAATGAGATACTTCTTACGTCCCTTCCGTAGAAGTTACTGGAAGTAATAGAAATTGGATTTTTCTTTATTCGAAACGGTAACTTGATAATGTATAATCTAATCGTTTTACTTTAAGAAGTTTTGTTAGGTCTAAGGTGAATCGTCAAGAGCTTGTCTAAACGAAAATGATTTGTTATATCGTGTGTTCTTGAATAACAGTACAGCAGTAAGACTCATTAGTCAAATAAATATAAAGTGACATATCTCAAAGAACATAATGGTGTTATATATTATGTATATTTTCAAACATAGTTTGTCTTTCGAGGTAGTGAGGTTTTCTAGTTATTTAATTTCAGATTGGTAATGCACGTATTTTAAATATACTTAAATAACTATGAAACTACAATTCTTGTTTTATCAAATCAACTTAATAGTTTCAGTTTTTAGGTTAACATTTTACACATGGTACCCACGTGCCATGCCACGATATTGTCTTACGATTATTTTCGTATCGTGGTATGAAAACGATCATGCGAGATATTAAGGACGTCGCATCCAGCACATCATAACGTAATCTCCCTTTGTTCTTTACAAAGAATACACATATAAAGCCCTGAATATACTAGGTCAATACCTTTATATGTAGTGAGTCAACTCATATACACACCTACATATATATACTCTCTATCATGAAAGACAGTTATCAATTATCGATATCGCGTCTCTCATCGCGGCACGACGTGAAGTCGCAGGTGTGAATATGTTTTGACCATAATATGAATGACTTGAACATATCACCTTCTGTATTAAATATTAATGTTTTTTCTATAAAGAGTATTTTATTAATATTTATATATTTATTTCATTAACTTATAACATTTATGACAGAGTAACAAAAACTCGTGTTTAAGGTGACTAGTTAATTATTAAGTCTACTTAAATGAGAAACAGATTACTCTCCGACCTTAATTAGGAAATAAGCCTTTTATAAATATTAATGTAACTGTAAACATTTAATTACGAACTTTTATAAACGTTTATTTAATGTAAGTATTAGGGTAACACCCAAAGGTTGAAGAAAAAATATAATTTGTGTATCTTGTGACATTAACTGACTACAATTTGCAATTATAAAAAATATATTTTTTAACAATTATTTTACCTTTTATATAGCAAGTAAATATTATTTTCAAAGACACCTTTGAAAGTTTATTTAAATTGAGCGTACACCAAGATAGGTCTCTTTTATCTATAGCAGGGCTGTAGGGTAATGGTTCAGAGCGTCACTGTAGCTCGGTGAGACTAAGCTTTAGAATTTCGAATGCATGATTACTGTGAAAAAAAGGATTATATTTAAAATAAAAATAAATTAAATAAATATGATCAAACTGACATTTCTAATACCTTAAAATGTATATTTTCGAAATTTCTTTTGAATATCTCACGTATTAGAGTCTTAATATCATATTTCTAATATCATACTAAGATTCTAATCAGCAGAGCTTAATCAAATAAAACCAAATATATAACTTTATTATATTAACACAGATTGAACAAATACAATAATAAGTATGTCATGAAAAGAAACTAAATCGATCGGAATATTTTTGTATTATCTTCGAATCATTTCTATTCATCTCATTCATCTAGTTATAAAAAAAGATAAAAAATTATTATTACTAACATTTTGTAGCACATTTTGATCTACTCTTTGATTCTTAAATTTAAAGAAAACTTTAATAAATATATTCAGTTGCCTTTTACAATATCATTTTATTAATAAAATATTTATAAATAATAGAAATAATAGGTGTTTTTATCAAGTAAACCATATAAACAAATTTCCCCTTCCCTTGGATATGATCTTATATCGGAATGGATAAGAAAGAAGGTTTACTGCAGCCGAAATAATAGACAATTAGAATAAATAGAATCAATAGTAATAAAAATTATAATTATAACGTTATTATGATTACGATGCAATGATTTATAAATGAATTTTCTATATCATTTTAATCAAAAATGAAAGTCGTGTATTTTAATCATTGAATATAAACAGACAATAGAATATAATACAATATAATAGAATATAATACAAATATGAGTACGTGGTTTGTACCAATAATGTAAGTTACCTTGTCATTAAATTTTTCTGTTAGCCAAAGGAGTTAATCTCCCCGGAGACCTCGATTGTGTTATCTTCTCCTAATAATAATAATATTATAATTGCTACGGTCATAGTATATATGTATGTAAGATACCTCGCTTTATTGTGTTAATACAAAAGATAGTCTCTATTAATACAACAATAAAGTTAATAGTAATTGTATCTCATCTTTTACGTATTTAAAATCCTGTAAACAAAGCATTGTATTAAATATAAAAATACACTTAGATGATATTACTGTTATATAGATATTTTAATGAGATGGTGAGTGAGTTAATTGCGTGGGCATTACTAGTTTCTGAGTGAAATAAATTTATTTATACAATGGACTTTCATTCAATTAAAAAGGAAGTGCTTCAGTTCTCGTTATCGCAATGTCCTTATTGTCCCATTACTTTTAATTTGAAATGCAATATACAGATTTTAAAACAAATCTATGATATTTGATTTTATAACACTAATATCAAGATTATTACTAAGTAAAAACTATTTGTGGTTGAAGATACTTTTATAGATTTTTTATTAAAAGATAAGAGTACGCAAGATGATATCATCTTTTCTATTTACTACATGTAACATTTTTAATATATGTATAAACTGACTCACGATGACCCTCGTCAAACTGTCATTCTTACACGGCAACATTTCTTATTTTATCATGTTACTGGTTACTTCACAGTTGTTACAACGGTGGAGAAAAATTTTCAGCTCTGTTGTTTGTATTGTATGAGTCCTGGACCTTTACGCTATCGTGGATTCACTGGAACTGATTTGTAAGATTCGTTTTATTCGTTCGTTTCATTTGGACAATCCTAGTCTAGTTATAAGTATTGATTTATTTAATTGTAATCAATATTCCACTGTGTTGTGTAGAATAATTTTCTATTCTATTACTTATATCTACGTCTGTCATCTCGTATTTCTCAAGATTGGAAACTTGTAACCACATTATGTAAAATAGGTACAGTTAAGTGACACTGACGCAACTACCACCGGGGTGGGTTCCTTTACAGAACTTTGCTCTATTGGATCACTCTCTCGAGTTTAATTGGCAAGTTTAGAACAATTTAGTTCAGTTTGATTAATACAAAATTAGACTTAGGACTTTTGCATGCATAATTATATTCATTATCCGAATTTACTGGACGGATTGTCACAAGAACACGCAATCTAAGGTTTCAAGTTATTATTATATTTATTTTAAAAACTTAATTAAATACACATTATAAGAGAACAAGTAACGATATTACCAGTAAGATGGAATCTTTAAAATAAAGTGCAGTTTGTTAGTACAAAACATAATGAAATACTATTTATTCGATAGTATCTATACGTAGTTCTTTTTAACAATCTAAATCGGTGACCAGCAGCAGTTTTTTTTTGTATTCACTATTAAATAAATTCAAACGTTTAAATATTGTATTGATTAATAATATGTACTTTGTTTATTATTCAACAAGAAAAGGTAGTAAAAATAAAAGATATTTTCATAAATTGATATTAAGCTGTTAGCGTGATAGGAAAACTATAAAATTACTATGAGACTATTCGTTTCCATTTTTTATTACATTCCTTTGTTAGCAATGTTATATAACAGATCAACATATACAAATAACTTGAAAGGAATAAGTGAAAGGTCACGTCATCTCGTAATAAACCAAAGATATGATATTAGGAATCTTAGACATTTCCGACATAAGGTAGACTAGAATTCTGAAGAGAGAAGCATTTTACATACAAACAGAAACAAGAAGAGTAGTAAAAAAAGTTAAATATATCTTTATTATGACATTTTAGCTATTTTAAGTAATATTTAAACGGAGTATACATTTCAAATTATGTATGCATTGTGATAGAAAACAAGGGACGGTCTCGGCTCAAGTGACCGAACCGGAAATTGACATCAGCTCCCTTCACTAACAACGTCCTGGATATAAAGTATTGGCAATAACCAATCCTTGATAAAACATTGCTATAAAATTTAAAACAAAAGTTTTGTTTAACTTAATTTGCATCTTAAACGGATGGTGTTTACAATATAATTTAACTCGCAATGTTCTTAGGAAACGACTCAAGTTTTAAATTTCTTCATTTATTCATTCATTCAAAAATAATTATTAAGTTAACTACTTACTATTTTATTATAGTAAGTATATAACTTCAGAAAATTGTTTTTAATTATACGATAACATCTTATGTTTAGTTCTATATCGCCATTACCTCCATACAGTCACTTTTAAATAATTACTGTAATAAAGACACATTAATATACTTTAGTTAAGACAGCATTGAATAATTATAACACGTTCAGTGTTTTTAATTACATGATTGTAGTTTTGGTAAATTGAATACTGAGTAATAAAAGGAATTTGCATAATAAAGGAGCGGCTTCTGATTAAAGTAGCCGGAATGTTATAAAGTTTATATTTGGTTAAGGATTAATTGTGTAATTGTGTAATATGTGAATTGATACATAAAACATAAGGAGGAGGTTCTTCTTATGTAATGAAAATTAGTTTTTCTTTAAATTATACATTGAATTAAAATATATTTTGTAGAAAACAAGACTTTGTAAAATATAAAACATCTTTTTCTTTAATATTTGTAGTAATTTAGAAATTGATGAACTGAAATATCTATTTTTACACTACCCCTCTGTGCCGTGCAGTTAAATAAGAGCTCCGAGTTTATTTATAAAAAATGTTTAATCCCCTAAAGGAATTGGATTTCACATAAGCTTTAAATTTCTCCATACCGTAATAAATGGCGATCAACTGACGCCGATTAAATAAGAATTGAAAATTTTATATATATTTAATATAAAGTATATTAAGTATCATATCAATGATATAAGACTACTCAATAATTAGTAATAATGTAAACTAATTACTGGTTAAGGTACATTAGGGTGTCTATATTAATAAACTCATACTAATGTTATTATTTATGTGATTAAATGATTTAAAATTACTCAAATAAGTTATAAGTTATCCTTTTGTCACAAAAGATAACAACATCCATGGAACCATCAACAACAACATCCATAGTATCAATATCCCGTGATAAATATTCTGAGACCAGACGATACTACAGACAGCTAATAGATACAAATTCCAGTTAAGTCTTAAGACTGCTCACAGACTATATTCCCAGTCCCTTTAATTATAGTTCTTCGGTGCACTGAATTTTCTGGTCTAAATACCCTTATTTAACCAACCAACCTTCTTAATTGAAACTAGTTTGAAAATCCGGTATTGAGATCGGTCCATTGTAGTGAGATCGATCAGTTTACTAACAAAGGAGGTGGCGCGTTAACTGACCATTACGACCTTAACGAGACCTATTGAGGACTGACAATGAATGGATCCTAAATCGCCTTAATTGTGATTAAGGCGATTTAGGATGTTAGAGAATATATTACTCCCAATTCAATACAATAATAGTTTACTATGATTTATATTTTAATACTACATTTTACGACGATTTTATGTAAAAATATAATAACAACACTCATTTCTCCTTCTAAAATTAGACTTTAGATTATTAGAAATAATATAGAAATACTGCATGTTATAACTTAGTATTTATAAAGTAAAACACAGTTCAAATATAATATAATCGTATCGAAACAGATTAGATTGTCTCACAGAGTAATATCTTCCAGAGCATTGATATTCTCTCTGTTAGCTTTTAGTCGTAATATTATTAAGGTTATTCAATAATATCGATGGCTCTGACCTTTTGTCTGCTCTTTGTTTCTGACATATTAAAGTCTAGATGCCGTAGAAAGGAATTTGAAATACTCTGAGATCTCCTTATAATTCCCGTTCCCTTCCTGATTCTGAACGTTGATTTTACCGCGTTTAAACATAACATTCAATGATTTACATCCGTTTTATTTTTGAAATAAGATTGAGCTTGAAATAACGAATAATTACATTCAATATTAAAACTATTAGTATATAGTAGAACAATAAGTATATAGTTTTAATACTATATGTAACTGTCCGTTTCTCATAAATTATTTTTATTCAACCTTAATTTAAGAATATAAGCCTTATAAAAGCATTTCTTACTCGGTCAGGTTGAACTATAATTTTATTTTTTATTTTTATGTAAGAGGAGGGCAAACGAGTTGGCGGGTCACGGATGGACTTGATCACCGCCGCCCATCAACTCTTGCAACATCCGAGGATTTACAAGAGTGTTGCCGGCCTTGTCGGTAGGAATAAATGCCTTTTTTGAAGGTACCCATGTCGTACCGATCTGGAAATACCCCCGAAGGGAGTTCGTTCCACAAGCGAGTGGAACGTGGAAAAAAGGTCCTTGAGAACCACATAGTGGAGGATCGCCAAGCATCCAGGTGGTAGGGATGGTAAACAAGTCGATGGCGCGCTGTGCGGTGATGAAATTCGGCGGCAGGCATCAGATCGAACAGTTCTTCGGAAGACTCCCCGTTGTAAATGCGGTAGAAGACGCACAGAGAAGCCACGTCTCTACGCAATGCCAAAGAGTCCAGATGTTCGCAGAGCACTGGGTCCTCGACAATCCGAACAGCTCTCCGTTGTACGCGGTCAAATGGTAGAAGCAGATATTGGGGTGATTCGGACCAGAGATGAGAACAGTACTCCATGTGTGGCCGGACTTGCGCCTTATAGAGCGCAAGTCTTTGGCCAGGTTTGAAATACGGCCTCGCTCTATGAATGTGTCATTCAGATTCTATTCATCTTAGGATTTCATTTGCGCAAAAATTAATTAGTTCTAAGCTTAATTCTCAACACCTTACAAAAAAATAAAATGTTATCTTGCACGCGTTATTAATATCTCACTCGCACATTGCACAAATATTAATAAAATATCTAATTAAAGAAAGATTATTTAGGTTATTATTTAGAAAGCTGTTACTTGTTAATATGTTTCAGTAGTATATTCTCGTACAACGGATTGTTATAATTCAGCAAGGTATATATTTCACATTGATATTTATGAAAGAGGTTTTAGTTAACAAAGACATCTAATGACGAATAGATAAAACACTCATATTTAGATAAGTTATTCCAAAGCTCAAAGGCTTATAGCGAAACTAATAGTGTAGGAACTGAAGTGTATGATATATGTAAGAAGTTTGGAGAAATCGGAATGTAAATCTCATTGCCATGATTTGGTAAAAAGGAAAATTGGATTTAGATATTCGTTGACATGAGGGTTATTGTTGATAAAATACAATAATCTGCTTGCTATATGAAATTCGAAATGAAATTTGAAATGTATTCTGAGATATTCCCGAATTCTAATATAAACTTAGAAACGAAAACCAATAAGAAATAAGTTATTTTTTTAATAAAATGGTTAAATTTTTAAATAAATTTAAATAGATCTGCTGCAGTTTGTGTTATCCGCTTCACCAATAAAGTAAACAACTCACCGCCCGACCTATTGTCTGTTGTAGAAGAACATAGAAATTATAATAGCACGAGTTATGGTTAGGAGGTTAAGTTATGGGTTGCATAAAAATCTTAGAAACTGTTAAGTAAAAAACTACGTTACACTTTCAGAATCTTACAATATTTTCTAATTTCTTAAATATATTTATACATTTAATGGAATTCAAAAATCTGAAGGCGACGGTAGCAGATATTAATTAAATAGTAATTTAGGGTTCCAGTTTAATTATATTTTTGCAACAGTATTCAATCACAAGATCTGTATTCCCTTTATTAAGTGAACATGAATACAGTATTGTGGGTAAACTGTATTGTCGCTGTATTGTTGCTTCTGGAAAGCGGGTACGCTCTGTGATATGTTTTTGTCTTTTCAAAGTATGTATTGTTACAAACAAAACCAAGTGTTGTTTCGTAACAAAATGTCAGTTTGCCAGACAAGATAAAAGCATTTACCTAAAGTTAGTTTAAATAAATTATTATAAATTTATAATGAACAATGACAATCACAACTCCATTCGGGTGGATCCACACGCTCTTTAGAAGTATACAAACTTGAGGTAATACGCAGATCGTAAATATACTGAAACAAATCAATTTAAGTAATGATTTATGATTATGTATAAAAAAATAACATTTTTGTTTAATGTATAGAAATTGTTAAAATGTGGTAAAATTGCAATAAATTTAAGAGAACTACTTGTAACTATTTGATTCGGATTTAATTTTTATTACCTTATGTGAAGCACAAACAAATAAGCTTTAAGGCAACCATAAATCAGCTGGTGCTGTATATAATGTATAGCAAAACTCGTTCTAAAGTGAAGTAAACGTAGTATTTGTTATTGTTTGTCATGAGACAAATGTCTATGTACATGAACTGTATACATTATCGGAGTCAATATGTTTATATCATTATAATGAAAAGAAATTCGATTTTATAATTGAAAAATATGGAAGTGCGTCATTGACATTTGTAATTGTCTATAAACATGTTTAACCATGTTAGGCTTATTAAATTTTTTAATAAGTACAGTATGAAGAATTTATATACTGGTGTCGAACCTTCTACCACTGGGATAACTATTTAATATTTTTCTTTATTATAGTTATTTATATTTTGTTTTATTGACTGCAGTCACTGCTACTATCGTCATTGTACAAGAAATTCAAAGTCGATTCAGTAACTTATGCTTATGGTTTTGTGCAGTAAATAATCAATTAAAGGTTATAAAGTAAATAGTTTCTGACATTAACAAGATTTTTTTGCATATATTTGAAGTTATCAGATTTTATATTTTTACCTTTTTCTTCTCTCATTTTTCTGTTTTATAATAGCATTGGCATGAGTATAGATAAGTTTTGAAATGATTTGCTGTCATTTCTACTAAAATAAATTTGTTTTTGAGAAAACTCAAAACTACAAGTTTTCATAATTTACGTACTTTTTGTTGTAAAGTAAGCAAGCATAAATATTCATTACCTAAGATTTTAATTCAGCGTTTTATTTAAAAAAAAATTGAAATATTCTATGATAATATTCACAAAACGTGAAATAACATATTTATAAAACCCTCAATTCATTTCCTTATTTCCCCAAGGATTTATTTTTAACGCACAAGCTCCTTTATCAATATGAAAGAATTACATCGTTCTTCTAAACCCTGACTTGTGACCTGCTGCTGCTGCTCTGATCTTAATTTACTCTTTTCTTCCCCTGATTTTGAGGTTTTTTTTTTATATTAAATAATTATCCTATCCAATATGATCTCTTGTATGAAAACTAAAACCATTTTAAGTTTAATCTTTTTTATAGTTTTGTTCCATTCTAATTATAGCCTAAAAAAGTTTTAAAAAATCCAACATGACAATAACAAATTTCCGATGTAAAGTGTGTCTGGTTTTGATTCGATTAGCGATTACTAATCCATTATATATTCATTTTATTGTATTTAATTTTCTTATAATTATTATATTAAAAAATACTGCAAATATAAATAGATAATAAATATATAAAGTGTATTCGGAATAGGTTTATTATTTCAAATTCAAGAATCTGGTGTGCAAATTTATTTAAATCTGGTTTGAAGATTCCTGTATCTAATAAAATGAAGCGTCTACTACATAACAATATTGTACGTCTTCTCATTATTTTATTTTATCTATCACTGCTCTTAGTTACTTTCTCACTCCGACAAGTCAAGGTAAACGAGGAAAACAAAGAGATCCTTTCAATGGCTAACTGATAATAGTAAGTACTTATTATGTGTATACTAAGATATTATTTAAATAAGGCAAATCTTGCATCAAAACAGTTTTTGAAGAATATTGCACGTTTACTTTTTAAATCATGTAGAAGCATCTAGATTACATTAAAAAATAAAATAAAATTATGTACAAAAATTAAAAAAAATATATATATACATTCACACTTCTCACACTTTATTGACTTATTAACAAGCACTATAGTTCTAGCAAGTGGACATGTCATGACAGCCATGACTCAGTGATAAACGCATTAAATATTAAATCCTTTTTTCTTTATTAACAAACCAACATCCAATCATTTTGAGTGTTAATATTGTTGTATAATAAAAAATATATAATTTTATACAAACATAAAATTTGTACAAATCTGTGTTTGTAGCACCGGGCGGTCTCTACGGTCTGTACGACCCATTAAAGACGAATGCAAGCCCGGATTCCAAGCATAATAAAAACGTTTTCACCAAGCAAAAAATGTGAATCTTTTATTTATTTTAAGCGAACATTTGATTTTATTTAATATTATATATATATATATATATATATATATATATATATATATATATATATATATATATATATATATATATATATATATATATATAAATATAAATATATATATATATATATATATATATATATATATATATATATTTTAGAAAATATAATAATTAATTTATTATTACGATAACTTAAACATTCAATAAGTTTTTTTCTAGATTTATTAAAAAACACTTGATATCGAATAGAATTTTCTCAATTAATTATTTACACAATATATATTATGTTATTTTTTTATTAGAAACTGACTGACTAAGAAAAAACAAACAAGATTGTGAGAAAACCTTGTTGTACCCAGCACTGAAATCTCTGCATGTTAGTGATAGCTTCTAATTGGTATAACAATAGATAATATTAAGTATGAAATTTTCATGATTTATGTAAAGGTTTTTGTACTAAAGCTTATAAAACGTTCTAAAAGTTTAAATAAACGAGCCTTTGGGAAAATTACTTATAAAGTTAACATCACGTCAAATGATACTTCATACTTAATTAAACGTTTTAAACTTCTTGAACTCAATAACTATCAAAATATTTTGTTTTCTACATATTTACTGACTTGTAAAGTAGAATTTTATATACTATTTCTAATCTTTAATAGCAATATTCGATTTTTTTTTTCAATACAAGAACCATGTTTATAGAAAATCAGGATACAATTTCAGAACGCAAACACTATGTGACACACAACACGTGAAATGATTCGGAGCTCTGTAGATTTAAAAGTCAACCAGAAAATTCCTTTTATACATTCCTTATATAGCCTGCAAAAATGGCAGAATAAACAATGTTTATCTAGTGGAGAGAAACTTCATGTCTTCTTTATAATATATTTTAATTTTGTATTACATGCGTAACTCATTTAACTAATTTGTAAATATTAATCATTTTTATTCTTAAGAAAATTCTTGGTAACAGAATATTTAAGAAATTTGATTTAAGGTATTTAATTTGTCATTCAAGCACCTTACAGTCAATCGCAATGAAGAGGTCGGTGACAGGCGGACAAAACTCCGTTAATTAATTTTGGACCGCATCCACGTTACATGTTTAATTGTTATAAAACTCGAAGCCTGTATAAATTTGAAAACACTTTTGGAGAAAACTTATTCATTGAATGCGGTACAGCTATGAATTTATATCCTATGGAAAAAGATAATACAAAAATAAATTTAAATAATTAACCGTCTCTAAAATCTCTTATGTTAGTAACACTGTTGACGTAGTGAGAAGTAACCAACTTAGAAGGTAATATCACGTCCGAAAGAAGACTTCGCATGTCAGATCTAGTATTGGAAACTCACTTGTTTGATAAAAAAATTAAATAATATAATCTTCTCTAAATATTCTCTGGTAAAGTATTCCATAAAACACTATATTTTAAAGCTTTAAGAAATGATTAAAAAAAGTTGATATTTCTTATTCTCAACTTTTTCAAACCATATAACGAAAGCGACATCTGTGACAGAGGGAACCGATATTAATGACATTATTAATTAGAATTTTAAACAGCATTTCAATTAATATTACTGACAGTTATAAATATATTAACTGTTTTTAATACTTTATTTTCTGTAATAAACATTTATACAATAAACCTTTTTTTTATAATGAACAAGACGGTTAGTCTTGTTCATTATAAAAAAAAGGCACAATTATTTAAGAAACAATTATTTAATATCTAATGTGTATCGCATCACTATAAATTTAATTCAATTTTAAATTAAATTATCATTAAGCTAGATTAATGAAAAATGAGTGTGAAAATGATTAATTTGAATATAATTATTATTAATACTGTATAAAACCTGTATAAAAATATTTCCTTTCTGTTTAGTTGCTTTATATAAATCATGGCAGTGTTTAATGAGTGACGCCATGACATATTGGTACATTATAATACAAAGGGTCGCTTGACCTTTCACAGTATTAACAACCATAACTTATATCGACCTACTGGTACATGCTTACCATTAAAAATCATCTAACAATGGTAATACGTTCTAAAGGGATAATAGGGACCGACGTAACTGGGACTTTGTAACTTAGGCTTCTGTTTAAACTTTAATCATTATTTGGGGTAATAAAAAATTATAGACATTGGTTAAATGTTATAAACGATTAAGAATAAATAAAACATTATTATAATATTTTTTTACGTTTTAAAAATACAGAAGAAATTTTTATTTCTTAATTGACTGCTCTAATGCTCACCTCTATGTACGAGAATATCAAGACTTCGGTATATATTTATAGTTTGTTATTGACATTCTCAAGTTATGGAAATCGTGTTCACGGAAATATTTAATGATATAAACGTTAGTTAGTATTACTTTAATATTTTAACGATACAGATGACACGGACGTAGAACTTAATTTAAAGTTGTATTAAACATATAGTTTGATTTTTCTAATTATACAACATCGAGGTGTATCTACTGTATATTCATAAACTAGTTAGTTTGAACGATCCAGTTATGTCATGCACGCTTTTAATATTATTATAGTGACTAGTGATACCAACACCATCACAATATATACATTATTAATACGTGTTGCTTTGACAAATTTGGTTTTAGGTAATGAAGTGTAAACATTGATAAACAGTAATACTAGTTCACTTTGCTGATGTCTATAATATTATAATAATTCCCGACAAAAATGTAAAGTCACGTTGACAGACTAAATTTCATTAAACAAAAATGTTTAATTATTTTGTAGTAAAAACTAAACTTTCAAGTGCAACTAGAAATAATGTTCTTCAGATATATACCAATTATGACTAAGTTGGATACTCTTTGCAAAATTGAGTTAGTATAACATTAGTTTTTGAAAATTTGAAAAAAACTATATCGTATAAGATTGAAAGATATATAATAGACTGAAAAGTGATCTTAACTTCAGATTGAACACGAAATATATATATATATGTATATATATATATCGCGAATAAAGTTTTTTAAATAGGGTTATGAAAAAATATGATAATTTGTAAAAAATTAGGGTTTAGTAATTAAAAGTTATATATATTTCGGGGCTGCTAGTTGGGTTGTTCTCGCAATGTACGAGTATATAAATTAATGTTTGTTTTCCAATTGTGTTAAATCCTTCTATTTCAACTAGAGATCAGATAATAATGGACGTTTATTGTATCATTATGAATTATGTAACTTTATCGGTTGTTTGTACGTACTTTATGTTAAAAAATAATAATAATTTCTTTGTTTGATTGTACTTATATCCTATCGTATCGCATCGATTATTCATGAAGTAGAACTTCTCCTTAAAATAGGTTGGTAACATAAGATTAGTAGAATATCATTCAGAATATATAAAACATAATTTTAATGATAAATTTGATAGCTATTTACACGTGAAAACTAAAATGAGAAACAGTTCATGTAACACGTAGCTTAACATAAAGTTAAAGCACCTAAAAGTAAGTAAGTTGGTTCTCCGTTGAGCTGAAATAGCTTTCGTCTGCATAATACAGAGTAGGCCAGATTAAATAAAGAATGTGCTAACATAATTAACATAGTATATTCTCGCTCTAGTGTTAGATGAAACATCCACTTCATATTTATTATTATTAAAGTAACTGCTAATATGAGATAAAAGTTTATTAATGATTTATATAGAAATAATATAAAAGAATATACATATATTAACTCTCAGAATAGAATATAAATAATACTTACCAAGCTGTGGAGATGAATATATATATTATATTAATATAAATACATTATGGATTACTTTTTGTCTCTTCTATGACAACTGCGATAACATTAGTAACTAGTTGTTATAATCGTTACTTCAAATTATAAATTTCTTATATCGTATCTGTTTTTGCAATTTAATAGTTGTAAATATATTTTACTTTAATTAAAAAGGCATATCATAATATCTATCATGTAATTTAAAAATCAATTTTTTACTGTATGTATATACCAAGAAGATAAATTATCAAAATTTAAATAAAACACTTCAATTTCGAAATGGCTTGCTAATAGAAAGCTGTTAATTGTAAAAAATATAGCAAATAATAAAGATTATTAAAAAAAAAACTATACTAAAAAGAGGAAATGTGAAAGCGACTATATATAAAATTTACATTCATATCCACTGAGCGTTTATAATCCTCGAAAGTCCCACATTTTCTTCATTGGATGTTTATGGTATTGTAAAGCAAAGATGCAGCTTGAATACAAAAATGGTTTACCTCAGTCAATTGTGTCATGAGTCGTCTTATCTTATCACCTATTTCATTTATTTGTGATCAAACTTCTATATAAATACTAAAGTACACATTTAATTGGTTCATAGTTTTATTGTTATAATAAAACTATAAATCTATGTTATAATCAGAGGTAACCACTCGGCTATTATATAGTATTGTCTTAAAACAAATAAATGCAATATTTTTAAGTGACCAAAGCCTTTTTTATTTTACTACTTACCTCCATTAATTCCTTACTTATGTTTCTGATCTTTTATATAAGATAACATTTTATATGAAGACTAGCTGTGCCCGATTCATCGTTCACGCGGAATATGGTTTTTAAAATTAAAGCAACCTAAGTTACTTATATCATCGGTTATCCACCAGTGAAAGTACTTTTAAAATAGGTCCTGTCAGTTCCGAGATTAGCCGGAACAAACAGACAGACAGTAAAAAATTTTTATAATTGTTCTTTCTTTATGTTAGTACCGTTTACCTTCATATGCATTCAGTGAAAAGCTGTTAATTTGGAATTAAACACAAACACTTCAATTTTATTTTTACACCAAAAGCTGACCATCTTCAACATAGTGTTTGCCTTTCTTCACAGTACGTCTCTGCAGTGTTATTCCAGGTCTGTGTCACTAACACGTACATAACAACTGCGTACCAATATTAAACGGTACACCTTAATTATATATAATATTATATTTTTAATTACAATATCTATCTAATTTAAACGTAATTGTGATCCTATAATCGTATTTTAGTTGTAACAGCAATATCAAAGTACGAAATAGTAAACTGTCACATGCTCACTCACAATCGTAAATAACTTCTTTGCAGTAACGGCTTAAGGTAAGTTGTAAAGTTTTTATTTCACTCAGCCCTCGGTCCAGTTTTATGGAACATTCATAGAAAAAAAAACTGTCCACCTTTAAAAATGATAGTAACTTTTATTTTATGAATATAGTTTTATAAAATATGGTCGTACATTGACTTATTAATATTATACGTGTAAAAATAAACATGACAAATATAAAAGCGTAACATGTTTAGGGCGGCGGTAACTGTCTGTGATGGATTGACGAGTTTCCGGCTCTTCCGACTTTTCAACAGACCGTGAACAGTAAGGTCGCTCTTCCGATGTTTTATAAAGCAACTGTGCGTCATTTTTTACGAAATAAAAGCGACTCCAGTTTTATTTCACTAAGACAATGTTTTAGTATTTCTTAGTCGATTTTTACAGTTTAATTATACGTGGATTATTTATTTACCTAATAAATCCGTTTTTCCTTCAACTGCCCTTGATAATTAAAAAAAAATAAATGTGGTCACACTTCATTTTTCAAAATCTTTCAAGTCTTATTAAGCAAATATGGAATGCATCAATTTATTTAATACATATTATAGATGTAGTATGTAGTAGACCTGTAAGGCGACAGCGATTATGCAGAGTGTTGATTATAGTAACGGTGCTTGCTCTTAAATGTTCCGCCATTCTGCAGAGTGTGAACACATTACATTGTAGCAAATAGTTGATAATTAGTCTGTATACTTGTAAAATTTAATAATCGTTTCCAAATATATTTTTAAGTTCAATAATGTTATAGTATTTAATATAAAACAATTAATTAAAGAAGATGTTACAGTGAGAATGAAGAAGAATGTGCTCAGGTGGTTTGGGTACGTCGAACGAATGAGTGATGAAAGAATGGTAAAAAAGATTTATACAGGAAAAGTGAGTGGTAAGAGAGAAAGGGGGGAGCCTCGAGTGACCTTCGAAAACACTGTATCTATGATACTGGAGGAAGGTCACGTAAAAAACATGAGGACCCCCCGGAGGGCATGTATGAAGAGGTTGATGTCTGTGGCCGAGGCGAAAGAGGTATGCAGGGACCGTAGCGTTTGGCGCTCCGTCGTCTCTGGCTACCCCGCAAGGGATATGGCGTGAAGGTAAATAAATAAATAAAATAAATAAATAAATACAATTAATTATAGAATAAGGAAAGGAAGATTTGTATATGACTAATTATTTTTAGTAAAACAAACTCCATTTCTTTTCACTTTACTGTTTTGATATTTAGTAGCCACGATCAAAGAGAATCAATGAGATTTTTCTGAGGATGCATTGAGATCGATTCGAGGAGACTTGGAGGCGTGTATCACATTCATTATTATTATTGTTAAACCTTTGTCTGTAGAAAATATAGTTCTGTTGTTGAGGTCATTTAGTTGTCGTCGCTGATAGTAGCCAAATACTGGCTATTTTATCATTTTATTTAAATTATGTAAAACGGAAATTTTTCCTTAAAAGAATATTTTACATAAAAAATATATATTTAATCCTTTGTTAGTTTTCTCTAATATCTACTTAATAAGTGTATTTGATAACATATGAATGCGTTTGAATACATTTAGAATTTCATCGTTCATGAATACACATATTTTATTGAAACATCTCACCAATATATGCTAAATTAAATTGCTTTGCCTTTTAGCAATTAAATTTAGCTTGTTGTTATTGTTACACTCGAACTTGACTTAATCCTTGATCGATATATCTTATCGCATTACAGTCTCGTCGATATAAAATTAAACACAAGTGGGTATTCCATCCTAGGTTATTACTAAAACTCATCAACTGCCTGCAAATTGGACATACTCGTACGTATATATACTTAAAATTAATTACACGGCCTCATTGTCATTCAATTTCTTTTACTATATACATCTTAGACGAGGATGTAAGTATCATAGGTAAACTTTAACGTTGAAGTTACGACTGACCAATATTATAATAGTAGTAATAAATAATTTAAGAATGAGCGCATTTATATATGATTCTATCATAACAAATATGCCACGACTATATTTCCCTGAGCTATTAATTTACGATGTTATATAAGAGTGGAATATTTAATAGGCTTTCATGATTGCAGGCTTTCTTATATAACGCATGTAATGTCCGCTGACTGCAAGTACTCAAACTATTTGTAGAGTGTTCTAACAGCGTACTATTTATAAAAAGTATGGAAATTATGCCTTAATTATAACTACAAGGATATAATATTGACAAACTCTGCTATCACTTTAGTTAACGTATGTAATGTACGTCGATTAACAATAATTAATTAAATACTTATGATATGTATTATGTAAAGCAAAACAGAAAGAAGATAGTGTCTACAAAAGATGGATAGACGAAAAAACATTTTCCTCTTAAAAAAATAACTCGGTTTCTAATAAAATATATTTTATTTATAAAATTTTGTTCATAATTAAAAAATCTAATCTTTTAAACAAACTTTTAAGACTAATATTTAAAAAAGACTTCTTAAGCTTTCAAAATGTGAATTCATTTCTATACTCGCAGCCGACCTCAGTAACGCACGAGTGACTTTAAATATAAAACTCAAAGAAACACATCGTTCTACTGAACCAGAGACCTAAGTTATAAGGCGTACTAATTAAATGTGTTGCCATTTATAAAGTGTTTAGTTTTCTAAACTAAGTTGACCTTGGGTTGAATCATATTTTTCATTAAAATGTTTAATTTACTTATATCGCCTGTCTGCTATCTTTTATAAAATAAATTACTTACTATTTAATTATGCTAACATTTTGCAAACTTATAAGTCCAATGATAACAACATGTTCCGAAACGCCATGATGTTACATAAATATCTTGAATTAATGTATTTTATTAAAATAAATTGATTAACTATGTTTTGGTAATGAAAGAAATACTTTATTTGTTTTAAATATATTTTGATTTTATTTACATTAGTAATTTAAAAGAGGATATCTTTTTAATATCAACCCAACCCGCCAGGTATAATCTTCTCCCATGGTTCAATGCTTTATATCATGTATTGTGAAGTAGAATTTAAAATATTGAAAAAAATACAACTAGACTTCACTGTGCAATTTGTAATTTTTTAATTATAAATTGCATATATTCAAGGATTTGGAAATAAAAGGTTTATTGTCTTTACTTTTTTCGTATGTTTTTATACGTTGTTAACAGCACTTAAGTACTTAGGTACTTCGCAAGCAATTATAAAATATGAAAGAAGAATTCTTTACAGATATGATTTTTGAATACTAAACAAACAACATAAACAATTTATTATTTATTCTTTGATAATTCCGTAACCTAAACTCTGTTCTAAAAACTCTATATAAATATTTTATTAACATTACAGAAGTTTCTGTGTAATTTAAACTCAAGATACTCAAAGCACATGATATGAGCTCTAATAAGATAACTTTTTTCATTACTTGGACACTTCACCCGGATATATCGATGATACTTTTATAACGTTTTTATGATTACTAAGTTGGAAATTTCTTAATAAGTATTCGATATTGTACATTAAATATAAAATACAAAATATTATCTCATTTTATCAACGTCGGATCTTTTTAAGGTTCTAATATTTGCGTAATTAACCACTTTGGATGAAATTTTCCCGATGTTTATATGGATATGGATGGATATTTAAATGTAATAGTGTAATATATACTTTATAATAATATGAGCTGATTTAAAATATTTAAATAGATGAGCATCCCGGGCTTCATGTATATCGTTTTATCTTTATTCGTTTTTTGCTCAGGCTGCCTTAAAATGTAATGTGATTGATCCAAGAAGCGTTTGATCTCTTTTGTTACTAATAATGTCATGTCTCTTTTGTTTCATGTCTCTGTCATGTCATCGTGTCTCTGTAAATGTTGTCTCTGTCTGTCTCTGTTGTGTTATGTCTCTTTTGTTACTAATAATGTCTGTCACTTCCATTTGACGTATACAAGTGATCACTGGTATGGATTCAAAGTGGAAAATATATAAATAAATAAATAATGTTTTAGACTCATCACCATGTTAGTAAAAAACATTAAAACAGAGTATAATTATATCTATACTAATATTATAAAGAGAAAAGTTTTAATTGTATAATTGTATGTATAATTAATTTCAATAACTACCGGACCGATTTTTCTAATTCTTTCACTTGTCGAAAGTTACTATATTGTCACTATCACCCTAATTTGGAAAAAAGTATACTCATTACTATTAGCTAATTTCATACATAACAATGAGTTTCCAAATTATTTGAATAACTAAAATATTAAACTTAAATAAACATTTCATCTTCAATCCTTCAAGATAAAATATTCTCACATAATATAAATTAAAATTTTAAAATATACGAAGTATTAAGAATCGTTCAATTATAATCTATGTGGAAGTTAGTTTCTATCCGAGCTTTCTTTTATTGAAACGTTGTTTTTCACTTTTGATAGTTTTAAAGAAATCTTGAGTATTTTTTTTTTATATTCTTGTTTAACTAAAACTTCATATTCTTCTTGAGTGACTGAGAAGTTAATATCCATTATAATTTAAAATTTATAATAACATGCTAGCAACTCGCCACAATAACATACTCGTACACATACGCTTCTCAGTAAAAGGATATAAGTGATAAATTTCTTTGTAATAAAGTACTATATCATATTGATTTAAAATATTTTCTTCATATTATGTTAGTTTATTTATAAAAAATAGAAGGCATAAGCCTAAAAAAGAAGGTATGCATAAAAGGTCGTTAACCTTTTCAAGTTTTTCACTCATGAAGTACTCGCGGTTGTAAGAGGTAATGACTTTTACAATAAGATATGTTTGTTGTATTTATTACAGAATTCTAGAGTTCTAAAAAGGAAATATAAGAGAAAGCCGCTCTTTTGAATTCCATCTTTTTTATCATCTCTCAAAACATAAATATTGTGTACAAAGTACATTACATTTTTAGATAAATTAATACTTTTTCAGACAATCAGTTGTTAGGTTTGAGGAAGGAAAAAGAAAGGATCAGTATTTCTGAAAAAATAAATAAAATAGACGCGTTAGCACTGGAGTAAACTCAGGGGCACAGGTTCGTAGCACCAATGGAAAAACGCCATCCGGCCCACTCGATTTATGAACGTTCAATGAAAATAAAGGTTGTCGGATGGTTTTTTATCGAAAAAATATTTCTGGCATTAACACCGCGGGGTCTGGCTCTAACTCCGCGGGATCTTAGGCGGTATATTTCCTTGGTCATCCAAAGTCGAGTATGAGGCAAGGAGAGGGCTCACTAGAGCGGCTTCTCAAAACGATTTTATGATTTATCTTTAAAATGTTATTATTTCTTGTGTCCATAAAATGTACCAATAATATTATGTAATAAACGGTGCATGTCTAAAATGAAGCAATTCTATTCATAGTACATATGAAACAGAATAAAATTAAAGAAGATTTTCTATCAAGCCTAGCACAGACTATATTAAACCACGTGTAACGACTGGGAGCTGTTATTAGCTGCTGTAGAGATTGAAAATTTAACGAGTATCATTTCCTTTATACAGTCTTCACTCCGGTGAAAATTAAAAAATAAACATAAACCAGGAAAAACGCTTTGATGTTATATTTCAGTGTCACTTGTTTTGTTGCAATTAATGTTTTTTTTAATATTAAAGAAACATTATTTGCTAACTTTGTATATATTTTTCATAAATATATGTGTGAAAGAAATATATATTATTAGTCTTGAATTGACTGATATATATATGACGGCGCCACCATCAATGTTTTAAAGGCAACAAAAGCTATATAAAGCGGCGCAAGCGCGCGGCTCGGATAGTTGTTGGCCGACCGTTGCGCAGTGCACACCTACCCACTAAATGAAGATAATTTATTTTGAAATTGATTTATTGAAGTTTGTAATCGAAATAAACTAAGTGATTGTGAAGACTTTTGTGTTTTTTTAAAACAATGTCGGAGCCTGACGCTATATCAGAAGTGGGATCTGAACAGCAACGGAACGAAGTTAACGGCGATAATTGAGACTGGCGCGTACTCTTCGAGACGCAAAATGCAACAATGAAGACGCTGGTTGAAGTTTTGAACAATGCACATCATTCTAAGTATCACGTGACCCTCCCCGAGTTTGACCCTGACAACGCCAAAACAGAGGCGCAGTCCTGGTGTGCGACGGCAGACCTGTGCTTGGCGGACAGTCCTCTGGAGGGAGATGTCAAGACACGAAAGCAGCTGCAACAGGAGGGAAGGGAAACCGAAACCTATGAAGCCCCAGAACACCCCGATGGCGCGATCCAGCCTGCAACGACAGACGGCGTCAAGCTCAATCGTCTGCTTCAAGTGTGGCAAGACTGGACACATCTCTACGCGTTGTACCACCGCGAGCGACGCCCAAGGAACCAAGCAAAACGAGCGGCGTGTGGACGTCTGTATTGTTGATCCTCCGGCAGGAATATTAAAACAACAAGGTCAGTGTTTTACTTAACCATTTTGATTCCGGTGCTGAGTGCCCAATTGTAAAGGAAAGTGTATCGGCGAAACTGTTAGGTAATCGCATACACAACATTGTAACACTGAGCGACATTAGTGACACAAGTATAGTTAGCATTATTCAGATTTTATGTATTGCCGAAATTAGTGATCACAATATTGAGTTATTATTACACGTTTTTCCCGATGAGTATTTACGTACACAGATTCTAATAGGACGCGAGATTTTACAACTAGGCTTTAGCGTAAATATGACGGCGAGTCAATTCACGATTACTAAAATAAAAAAATGTGAACAATATTGAAGTACCCACATTTAGGTTTAGTTTCGATATTGCAACAAATAGTAGTGACTTATCGTCTAAGTCAGAGTTTAGTACTATCGATACTGATATTCCCATACACAATAGAGCTGAACTTGTAAAATTATTGACTCGATATTCGGAATATTTTATAACAATAATGCCAAATACTCGTGTAACGACAGGTGAACTCGAAATTAAATTAATTAATCAAAATCTAGTTGTACAAAGGCGGCCTTATCGGCTTACTAATAAAATTGAGTTAACTCCACGCGTTCATAGATGGTGGGCCTATTGACAATGTTTTGATTTTTCTTATAATAAGGAAAAAGAAATGGCACTCGCTGACTTTTTATCCCGTAATAATTTATCAATTGAATGTGTTAATAGTGCAAAATTAGATCAATAGCTTATTGATTTGACAGAATTGACGGGTAAATTGGCTTCTTGTTGAACAGAAACGTGATAGTAAAATTTCTAGGTTTATTTCGGATTTAAGTAATGGACAGTTGAGTAGTGATATTGCTAAAACTTATGAAGTTCGTTCAGGCGTTTCACATCGTAAAATTCAGCGCATCGGCAAAACAAAATGTTTACCCATACCACTAAGAGCTTTACGGTTGAATGTAGTTAGTAACGTTCAGAAGTCTTTATACATCTTGGATATGACAAAACTCTAGAAAAACTTTATGATTTTTATTGGTTTGAAGGTATGGCACGGTATGTCAATAAAATTGTCGGTAATTGCGTAACATATAAAGTTTCAAAATCTAATTCCGGTAAAGTACAGGCTCAATTACACCCGATATCTAAAGTAAGCGTACCGTGGCACACTGTACATATTGATGCCACAGGAAAATTAAGCGGAAAGAATATGTTGACAGCGGTAGAAACAGATCAATCTCGTTCTTGGCAAGACGCTTTAGGTGAAATCCAGCGCGCAATCAATTATTCAATCAATCGTACCACTAAGGCTAGTCCAATAGAACTACTTATAGGAAAATTAGCTCGTCCTTTATCATTGATGACGTCTGATAGTATAGAGACTGAAGTAAACTTAGTCATTAGGAACATAGCAGTTCACAATATCGAAAGCGCAGCGTCATACAACAAATCACGGTTTGACAAGTCGAAAGCAAAGCTCAATAAATTTTCTGTGGGTGATTTCGTTTTAATAAAAATGAGGAACACAATCTGACCAAATTAGACCTTAAGTATAGGGGGTCCATTCCAAGTTGTTGAAGTTCTAGAGGGTGATAAATGCCTACATTACTACGTAAGATACCCGACGATCAGGATATAACTGACGAGACTAAATCAAGTGTTTAATTGTTTATTTTGTTGATTTTGAGATTCAAGGTTGCATTATGGAGTAGACTACGCATTAGTGTGATTTGTAGCCGTATCTCAGTAGAAATCGGTGTCTGTTTTAAACAGTCCGTGAGTACGCGGTATGCAATCAGCTTTTGTCGAGGTTTCAGGAGAAACGTTTGGAAAAAGTTTCATGGGAAACTTTTGAAGTCTATGAGGGACTTGGCAATCTCAGAGAGATGTGCATTTAAGATGAGCAACAAGGGGTTGCTGGGCTATGAGTAGCCATGAACCATGTGTATACCTTGAACCGATTTATGATGTGATGTGATTTTAAAATCGTGTATGGTCAGTCAGTTGTGCCTTGGTCTCGGTCTTTACCATTGTTAATTAGATGTTGATTTAATAAACTCCTGTAGAGGAAGTTGGGGTTTTATTTCCAAAATGAAACCTTACTTGGTCAAGAGTGACCGAGCGATGTGATACTGTGGGTGGAAACTTTATTTCAGATTAACACACGAGGACGTGCGTCTCGTAGGTTGGCCGTGTCGGAACGGTTATTAGTACGAGAATGGTTGATTGGATTGATTGAGATAAGTGGTGCCTGCAGAGCCAACGGACAAGTGGAACACGTTATGCGAACTCTTAAAAGCCTACTCACAATAGCCGAAGGTAATTCCGATAGGTCGTGGCAGGAACAATTAGGTGAGATCCAAATAGCACTCAATAGTACTCGATGCAGAGTCACTGGTTTCACCCCAATCGAGCTGATGTTCGGGGTACAAGGTAAATCGTTAGGTATTTCCAGAATTGTTACAGGTGCTGAAAACCCTGCCAGGCTAGACTTAGAAACGACACAGTCTAGTGCGTCAGAAAATATAAAGAGACTGGCTCAGTCTGATGTCGCTCGTTTTAACCGGGGTAAGGCCAAAATAAGACCCTTTCCTGTTGGAGACTTTGTTTTCGCAAAAGTGAAGAAAGACACCAATCTAAGTTGGACCCAAAGTATAAAGGCCCTTATAAAATCACTGTTGTCCTAGAAAACGATAGGTATGAATTTAAGTGTGTTAACGGGACCAATAGAACGTACAAAATTGCCCATGAGAATTTACGCGAAGTACCCCACAGTCCATTAAAATTTGTAGAAGTAGCTGAAACTTATAATGATTATGACGTGACGGCGGATGTAAGTCAGAGTAATGGTGTTCATGAACTGATCGCAGTGGTCCTAACTTAGTTTTGTTTGATGGCACTGAGGATGAATTTTCTGATAGCGACATTATATCCGTTGATGGTAGCATTGGGTCGCCTGGTACACGAACCTTGAGCGCAAATAACGATTGTTTAGAGGATTCATCATCAGAGTCACCCTATCTAATTAGCGTTGTAATTACTGCCATTGTCCACCACGATAATGAATAGTATAAAAATTTATAATAATAATTGTAAAATTAAAGTAAAATAAATTAATTAAAAGAATTAGAAAAGATGATGTTTTTAATTATAAAAAAAAAGAAGAGAGAATTAATATATCAAAAAATTTAGGGAAGAGTTATTGAAGGGAGTCCGGTCCAATAACTCGGCTAAAGGGGTTGCATTCTGGTCTAGCCTTTTGGCTATAGGGATTGCAAATCCGGTCTAGCATTTGCTACAGGGAAATCTGGTCTAGCTCAGTCAGCTAAAGAGATTTCCGGTCTAGCAGGTCTAGCATGGATCCAGTCTCCGGTTTTTAAACTGATGAGAGGGATTTATCCAGTCTCCGGTTCTGAAACTGATGAGAGGGATTTATCGAGTCTCCGGTTCTGAAACTGATGAGAGGGATTTATCCAGTCTCCGGGTCTGCAGCCGATGAGAGGGATTTATCCAGTCTCCGGTTTTAGAACTGATGAGAAGGGCTTAATAGTTTTAGTACGCTGAAGGGCTTGCCGGACCAGCACATTGTTGTCATCTTTTGTTATTGACCACACAACTTATAGATTTGTGACTAAGGTTTTCAGGATGGGCGAACAGTTTGCTGTCGTATTCCCAGATGCTCAGAAGACGCTCGAGGACGAGCGTATGTCAGCATGGCCGTGACGGCGCCACCATCAATGTTTTAAAGGCAACAAAAGCTATATAAAGCGGCGCAAGCGCGCGGCTCGGATAGTTGTTGGCCGACCGTTGCGCAGTGCACACCTACCCACTAAATGAAGATAATTTATTTTGAAATTGATTTATTGAAGTTTGTAATCGAAATAAACTAAGTGATTGTGAAGACTTTTGTGTTTTTTTAAAACAATGTCGGAGCCTGACGCTATATATATATATATATATATATATATATATATATATATATATATTCTCAATATTCTCCAAACTTTTTGGATTACTTAGTGAATTCAAGGACTTAACAAAATAATTGTTTTTTCAGCAATTAAGTTGAGAAGTCTCCAAATTAAATTTTGTTTCCATATACATTTTATACTGTTACAATTTAATATTTTGATAGAATTTTATTTGAAAAGTTGAAGTTTTGTATATAATGTTTACATCCAATTCATTCACAGTCATAGGTCGTATTTCATAACATTTTTTCTACTTTTTTTTTCTCATCAACAGCGAGCTCGTCGGATGAATCTACGCGCGCGTATTTCATGATATAATAAAATACTAAAGGTATGTAGATGTTGATAATTGCTTTCTTTAAATTAATTGCTGTAATTCCCAATCGTTTATATTTGATGGAAGGAAGTAATTTTTTATCAGACTTTCCCTACACTATGAGAGTCACGCTGTATCCTAAATCCATCGTAATGCAATTAGAGTCATTGTTAGATCGGCTGACGCCCATGAACATATCAAAAAGCGCGTTGACGATTCATTTATTAGAAGATGGCCGAGGAGCGACGCGGAATTAAACGAAACTCACATGACATAAATATATAATGTGACTTTTTGTGAAAACGTGTGAATATAAACCAAAATAGATTTCTTGATTTGGTGTAATCGACCCATTGATAAAACAGTGTTAGAAATATCAGGTTTAATTATTTTTGATTACACGTGTCGACTTAATTGTTATTGATTTTAATGGAAACTTATTACAGTATTTAGTGAGGTTTAGTTTTTAAATCGCTTCTGTAAATGAAAATAACAAAATTAAAAAATAAGAGTATGATGAAGAAAGTAAATACATACTTTATATTTATAGAATACTTTTATAGCAACTCGCTTATCTCTTTATATTATGGTATAAGTAATTAACATAAATAAAGAACGTGTATGATGTCTTCTCTTTTAATAAATTATATAACAATTAATTTATGAGACGAATAGATTGTAAAATGATTGCTTCAAAATTATAATATTAGTAATAAAATATATTTAACAAATTAAAACGAACTACTATTATATTATATTAGTTGATAAAAAACAATATATATTTCAAATATATATCGTTATATAAATTATATGAATAAATAACGGTTTATAATATTGTAATCAAAAATTTTGTTTTATAAAAATGAATATGTTTACAAAATAAATTTATGATTTATTTAAAATATACGAGTAAATATGAGTACATGCCCTAAAGTAAGTGGGTCTTTTCTAATATATTTACTTTTAACTTTGTAACTTCATAAAAACTGGTTATAGATATGAATATTTAAATAATTCTGTCTACATAATTGAAAAAATAGAGCCTATTAAGTATAAAATATAATAAGGCTAGCTAGCCATGTGTTTTTTTTCTCAAACGCTAATTAGATATTGGTCTTTCCATTAAAGTAGAACGTTGCGTCACTCACCATAACACACCGTATGTGTGTATACCTTATGTGTATGGATCGTGGTTAGTATTTAGTTAACATTACTTCAGTGAAGTGAAGTGCATGATCAGCTGACAGCAAGACATGCAGCCGCAGAGCATGTAACGGAGACTAACGCTTTCTAAGGATGGAATTACAACGGAGCAAAACATACACTGCAGCCTCGTAAGCATTCACTCCAACCTCGATTAGACAAGACCTCACTGACAAACGCTCTGCTGCATTACACAATAATTTCATAAATATTTATAATATGTTAACGTCAGTTTATGGTCTTATCGTCAAGTTCTGTTGATTTTTACTGTCATAGTTCAATTCGCCCAAAAGCTGTTTACCTGAAAAAATAATTATGATAAATTGAAAAAATATATATATGTAAGTAATTGTGTACTTTTGATACAATAAATGTTAACAAAATTATATTTCGGAAACAGCTTAGTAGTATTATAACTTAGCCATTTTCTTCCTTTCCTCTAAGCAATCATGAAGTCAAAACTATACACGATCCATACATTCAACGCTTGTATCTTATAATACAAGAACGTGATATTTGCTCCAGGCTAACTAGTTAAAGTCAAGGCGAGCCGCATTAACCGCAACAGAGTAATCTTTGTCATTGATCATTCACAAAGAGAACCTGAACCCTTCAGGTGAAAGGGATCGAGGGATAATGTTCACTTTATATAGTGTATTTGAGAATACCTATCGTATATATTTACATATAATAAAGACTTTAATACAAATATATACAATAATAAGATCTATAATTTGATGATATGTTCTTTTGATGGGATATATTGTTGTTGAAGGTACGCATGATACAATGTATATATACGAGTATACGAACTTTTAAATATTCTGTTCATTAACGACAAGCAATTTAAAACTAATATTTTAAAATTACTTTAAATATCCTTTTACTATTTTTTTAAAAGAAAATATATGTTGCCTAGTACGTAAAAACACACTATAAATAATCTTTATTAATGTGTAAATTCATCAGCAAAGTTTCGTTCAATGCATCTTCAACTAATGTAGAATATTGTGTTGATACATTTTCGTATTAAGACAGTTTGTAAGTTTTTAAGAGCAATATTGCAAGCGTACATGTCTTTCTTATCTGCTGACGTTCTCAAATGAACCGTAAATATCAACGTTCCATCGTACGAGTATAGAAGTTTAGACACTGATGTTTTGTTGTGAAGTGCTTTGTTGAGCTTTTTGAAGTCACGGTTGAAAAATCAACATTTCACTGGATTTTTTCCGTATATTTTTGTATAAAATATGTTAGTTGATTGTATACCAGTTGACATGAATATAACAAATAAATAATTTTTATCATTTTTTTTAATGTTTTAAAAAAACTTATGTACAATACCTACATTCTTTTTACTTCTCATCAGATGGTTTACTAATTGATCACGTTCTAAACGTTTGAATTTAATGTTTAAGGCGGTGTTTAACTCGATTCTAATAGCTTTAAAATAAATGATTTTTAATAATATTGGCATTAAACTTATAACTTTAACAAATAAATATAACCTGTATTTTTGTTTCTTCAAAATTATATATTTTGTTAGGCAAATATATCTGTAATAAGAAATTATTATTTTTAATGTTCTTACTTAACTTTTAAAACAGACAAAATTCATTAATAAAAATATTATAAATAAAGTTATTTATGACGTTAAAAATATGATAAACGATTTAATTCCTTTTCGTTTTTTTTTATTAAGACATTAAATACTTTCAAAAACACGAATACTAAGTAGAATCGATCAGCTTAAGTAATGTATTTAGAATAATATTCATATAATAAGATTCTTTTACGTCTTTGATTTTTAAGTGAGAAAATCAAACATATAGAATCTTAGATTTGTGTAAATTCAAATTGTTTTTTCAAATATACTAAATACATTACAGTAGTTTATAAAAGTCACATTGGTTTGAGTAACACATGAGACTTTTCAAATCAAACGAATATACCAGTAGAGTGGGTCGGCTCCATTGATGTTTTTATACACCACAAATGACCGCGGTGTGTGAAGGGAGAGGCGTAATTTATCCCAACAAGGGAGTTGTTTTTGCCGTTAGCCAAATGTGTTAATAAATGAGAACAATAATTAAAGACAGTATGCTGAATGACACTAAACTAATTGATCTGATAAATTGCGTGTTTCAGGGTATCCCTTTCCGAATGACATAAAAAAGTTATGATATTTTACGCTTTTTTTTTTTGTTATTATTGTATTTTATAATAAAAAGAACAAAGTGTTTTAATAATATTTTATTTATTTTTAAGTAATAAGGAAAAAATAACTAGTTTCTTATACAAAATATAACTTTATCAAATATAGTTTATCGTAAATTTCTGGATTTATTTTTTCACGCCTACTCATGTTCTTTCATGTACATTCCAAGGTTGGCTGGTAGAGAATGTCTTTGTGACATTAAGCCCTCCTTTTGTGCATTATTTTGTATATTGTGCAATGAAGAATTAAATAAATAAATAAATAAATAAAGTCCTCAGCATTCTATCTAATACAAAAGCGCCATAGCTCACAGCAAGTAGTAACGACTTAGTGTTTTTATTAAACATGCAAGAACCTCATTGCTTTTGAATTACCATTTCTTCTTTTTTACAACTCAGAATAAGTCTTTTACACGATAGGAGTATGTAATTGATTTTGTAATTACTATAATAATCTGTGTTATATTTAGCAACTGCTAGTGAAATTTGTAAGTTAGGAATTTAATTTCTTGACTAAGCTATCTAAGCTAGTTAAGCTTGACTAATACTTTTTTATATTTTATCCTGATTGTTTCTTTCCTCAAATGATAAAATCGCCTTTATGAGGCAATTTTAAAATGTTTAATTTCTTATTGATCAGCAGTGATATAGTTTAAATTATGTTTAAATATGGTTTTAGAATGCTAATAAAGACTGTGAATATATAATATATTTGGAAATCTAAATTTCAACAATGTGTTGTAATCAGAAGTTTATTTATAATTTTCTTAGATGATTGACAAAACAAAAAATATTGTTAATAAAAATAAAAAATATGATATATAATGTTTATTAGAAATCAAGAAAAAAATAAAAAAATTGTTAACATATTCCTCGTTCTAACTTAAAATATATTTATGACTATAAAATAATAATATATTTATTATTAACATTATTCTGTTTTACTTACAAAAATAAAACATCAAGTCTAAAAATACTTTTCCTCCACAATTATAACAAATAAGAAACGTTTTTCATACAAATATCAAAAGGTACAATGAAATATCAAAGACCTTTCAGTACACAATTTAATTCCATTTCATTACGTTACAGCAAATATTAATTTATTTTCAGCTATTCAATTCGGATTCACACAAAACATAACCTTATTTTCCTAACTGCGTGTAATAAATCTTTTCAAAGCTTTTGCCTAAAAATTATACTCGTTTTGGTAATTTTCTGCCTTTTGAGCTATTTTTCTTTATTTACCCTGTTAGAAGATAATGGATTCCTATTTCTATTATTATCATATTCTTAAGTTATTTAAGAACTTCGCTACAATAGCTATACTGAATCAGGACAATTTTAAGTGATTCATCAATACAACAGAATTTTCTATCTCTGACCGCGTCACTTAGTTCTGTTTTGACAATTACGGGCGGTAAACTCTAAATCATATGTTGCACACGATGTCACTTTTATATTTATTATTTGCTAAATATAAATTACTGATATTCTCATATAAATAATTGAATTTTTTAAACCAGTTGCGTCAGAAATGATATTTAGTTCACATCGCATGTAGTGGCATAAACACTTTTGGAATATTTCGTGTTCAATCTAAAGGTTTTCAAGGTTTTTCTAACTTGAGTGACTCAGTTTTATTAACCTGTGTTGTTAAATCTTATATGGTATTCAGAAATAAAGTTAAGTAATGTTATCTTAATAAAATAAAATATTTATAAATATGAATATTAGATTATATTTTGTTGCAGTAACATCAAAGAAACAGGATCAAATAATAAAAGGTGAGAATTGAAAAAATTGCTCGCATATTCTCGTCGAAAGAAAATTTCTGAAGATCTTTCAACAGCTTTTTCTTAAAATAAAATATTCTTAAGTTATGGATTCTATCACCGATAGATAAAATTCGTAATATCTTTTAATCAGATTTAGGAGCTACTATGAGAACTGACGCTATACACGTTCAATTCTCGTCAACCAACGTCAATTAACCCTGTCGTGTCAGATATCAGATTTTTAGGATCTAACTGTATAAGATATAAAAATTCATTAAAATAAATCGAAGGGACCTGGTCGTGAAAACTACGTTATCTGTACTAAAGAAAACAAATGCTTAACATCTCGTAACAAAGGTCAAGGTTTCCTATTTAGATGTACGTAATATAATAAACTCATCTCCTTTAGTGTATTATCTGTCTAAGTTTTTATACTTTAGATAAAACCCGTCAGCATAAATTATAAAAATAAATATCATGAATTGTTTGTTTGTAGTGTGATGAACCATTTAAATGAATTTTATGGATATCCTACACACAGATAGATATATAGCTTTGGATGAGTTGTTTATACTATACATTATTCATCATTACTTTCCACCTGTGCACATCACACATATGTTACTCATACTGCTATGAAGATACAAGTCATCATCTACTCTTTTCCCGTCACAATCGTTTTGATCCAGGATGAACGCTAAGGTGTGACTAAGATAAGAGCACATCAATCACACTTACAAACATGGCGCCTAATGGAAACACCGCCATATTTCACACCATCCCAGTTTATAGTCATTGGTACATTTTCGAGGGAATTTAAATTACATTTGAAATATTTTTATCTTCATTTTGTTTCATGTGAGGTAGTGTTGATGAATTGTACGTTTATGCAAATAATTTTAATATTTTCACAATTTATAAAGGATGTATGTTCTCGAAATATTAAAAAAATTAAAAGCTTCTATCAATTTATTTTATATTAAACAGTTAAGTATGTTCATTTGAAAATGTGGAATTTAATAAAAAAGTAATAAAATAATATTTGTTAAAAATTTGCTTTTTTTTAATTAAAAAATATGTTATAAAAGTAAAATAAATATAATAATTCAAAAACTACACATTAGATATGTTCATGTTACGAACTTCAATTAAAAGCAGAATATCATCATAATCTTAAACTAATAATACACACGCGCTACAAATCGCTACCAGCTTATGTAATGCAATTTAACATTATATTAATTTAGATACTTGGTATGTAATAAATCTATTGTTGTAATTCCAACCTGTACAATTCCCCGCTTAACTGAAATGTCCAGTACAATGCGACTATTGTGTGTGTTGAAGCTCATGTGAGCCAACACAATTAAATCACAAGAGTCCAGCAACATTGGATTAAGGAATCCATTGTAGTGAAGCAATAAACTTCCTATTCTGTGTAATTCGCCGGCACTGGAATGTTCTGATGGTGATTTTATTATTATCATAGAATACTTTTAACACATAACTTTACTTTAGCAAGAATATGGTTTGTGTTTCTGTAGATTATTTAAGAACTTAAGCCACTCTTATTTCCAGTTGAGTAATACATATTATCTTACATTGTTTTATATATTAAATAGATACAGCTAGTAGGTATATACTACATAATATGCGATGATATCAAATATGACACAATATATGACGAGAATATCAAAAAGATCTCGAAATTACTCGTGGCAGTATGATATGAATAAACCATGACTTATTTTCAATTTACCGTATAACCGTTTATCATAAAGATGGACATTATTTAATATTTGTACGGTAACTACTATCTAGATTGATTTGCCAATTGTTTGTGTAATTTAATGAAAAACATCCAACATATCATATTACGGATAATCTGAATGTTCTTAATGAATTAGCATAGAACTAGATCAATGATTTAGTTGTACCACACGAAACAACAAAGCTGTTTATTATTAATTGTAAATATTATTTTCTGAGTTGCCAAAGTTAGGAATAGTATGGACAATCTCTGTGTCAATATAATTAAAAATAAATTTTGTTCTGCCCGAATCAAAATGTAACTTTTAGTGAGTTTGAAGATATCCGATATCTGTTTTGTGTCTTTTTAACACATTTAGGCCCGACTTTTAAATAGTAAACTTTCAGATATCAGATCTATATTGATATTGACAACACATGTATTTAAAAAAACGCATCAGATAGGTGGTACTGTGGTTGTGTAAATTTATATATAAAAATAGGATATTTCATCTTCAACCAATCCTCATGAAATATTGAAACTTTGTCCTGGCTACAGAACAGTACATAAGGTACATTTCGTCCAAAAAAGTGATTTTCCAAAGGGATAGAAAAGTAACTTTGAATTTCAGTACAATAACAAGTTTTGTTATCCATATATCATCAGTATATCAGTATATCGACTACAGCAGTCTTATATTGATAGTGGTTTTATTGTGTCCTATACCATACGTGTCATGCGGGATTAAATAGATCTATATCTTAAACTGTGACGAGCCAAGTGGTAAGGTTTGTAGTTATTTGGGTCCGAACTAGTGCTTTTTCAGGGATCAGATGGACAAGGGGACACTTCCAAAAGACTGGTACTACGTATTTAATGTAAGAGTGCCGAAATAGACGCGTTAGCACTGGAATCAAGTCAGGGTCACAGGTTCGTAGCATCAATGGAATACACAACAATTTACACTGTTATAGCAACTTTTGTGTAAACATTCAAAAGCTTCATAATAAAGTACTGTTAATTATGTCTTTCGTGGCGTATTAAATAAATATATTTAAAAAAGAAACTCGTGTAAGTTTTTGAAAAAACTATTTACGTATCTATTCATGTTGAATTGGATCTCGGTTTGCTTGTTTTCTTATATTTGGTAAATACTAATTACCCGGGAATACAGATACGTAATTAATTATGTTTTATTAATTATAACTCAATTGTACAAAACAAACAATGTTTTTCCATTATGTTAACAATAACGTCTCTAAATGAAATACGTATTAGGTAGTCTAATTTAAAAAAATAAAACCGTTTAACCAATAATATTGTTCATTAAAATCAAGTTCACGGGACGTTAAATTTAAATCTAATTCTGTACAGTATTTAAAACTGAACGCTTAGAAGATACGTCCAGTACAATTTAGTATTGTACACTCTGAGAATTATGTGAGCCAACATAATTAAATATCAAGAACGCGAGGAAATCGTATTAACTATTCTATTGTTGGAAAGCAATAAACGTCCTGTTTTGTGTGAAAACTGGGTCCGACGTACAATGCACTTTAAATTGTCTAACATTATTGTATCGTACAAACCCCTTATTCGATTTAAATTTATGTACTAAATAATAATAAGCTTAGTCTTTTATAACGGAATTATCATTTTATCATCAACCCAACGTTTAATTTATAACAATAAACCTTTGCTTACTATTAATAATAATATACCCTTTAAAATGGTAACAATCGTAACCTTATTGACAAAACATTGCGTCTTCATATTATATGTGTATAATATGAATATGATACATAGTATGTGATATTCAGCAAATCTTTGTGAATCGGTCGTGAGGTGAATAAACCATGAGTTGTTTTCAAATTACTGTAAAAGCGTTCCATCATAAAGTCAGTCGCTCATAGTTGTTGTTTATATCTTTGTCACGTGTTGATTGTATCTTACTTCATCATAAATATTTTTTATGCAAACATTGTTCATAAATTCGTGTCTGTTTTATTGTTTTGTACCATTTTTTTTAAAATATGCTATTATTCTAATTTACGTAAGTGAATTCATTATATTATATTTATTTTAATAGTTTTTTTAAACAGATATTTCATTTAATGAAGTAATTGTTTAAATACTTGAAACATTTTCTGTACCTATTTAATTTACACAAATAATAAAATTATAAAATTTAATTATTACAAAAAGACAAATGGTTTTATAATATAAGCAAATTATAAAAATTACTTAATAAAAACTTGATTTTATAATGTAAATTAAATCATGTTAATATAATCATATAAATGATAAAACGAACGTGTTGTGGAACGAACTCCCTTCGGCGGTATTTCCAGATCGATACGACATGGGTACCTTTAAAAAAGGCGTCGGCAACACTCTTGTAAATCCTCGGATGTTGCAGGAGATCATGGGCGCTGGTGATGACATCCATCTGTGACCCGCCAGCTCGTTTGCCCTCCTCTAAAATAAAAAAATAAAAAAATATCTATAAATGTTATAAGATCTGAAACGGTTTAATATTTGTATTAAGGACTCAGTAGAAGCCGACGGCTAGAGCTAGAATTTTCATATAAATATTAAACATCTTTCTGGGCAAAGATATTATTGATTATGGTTAAATAAATTTGCAAGCAACAAGCATTTATATCAATTAAACTATTATTAAGCAATATCTAATTATTAAGTAAATTCCAACTGTATTTATTCTAAAATGAAAGGAATCGTAAGACTGGAAAATCTAAATCTACAGCAATCGTAAACGTTAGCTTTGGGTATTAAATATTAAAATAGGAACTAACATAAATTTTACTCCAGTTATGAAACTTCAAATGCAGCTAATCCTGAGATGGAAATTTCGACTTCACTTTGCACGTTCTGATTATAAAGTCACCAGCACATTATGCAGCCATTTAATACGAGTATCTGCTCTTGACGAGACTTGATATTAATTTAATTATATTTAATTATATTATATTAGTCGTATAAATTGTAATCTAAGCTTTGATAATAATTATATTGTAATATTCAGACAATAAGTATTATTTAACAGAATTTACTATTATTATATACTAAAATAAAAGGTTTTTATCACAATAAAAAATGTTTTTTTAAATTTACCACGTTTCTGAAAATAAAATAATTAGCCTCCCCCTCCTCCTCTCCTCCAGGCAACTCAAAAATTTAATTTTTAATTTTGAAATTATTTTTACACATCATTTGATAATTAATAATACTGTAAGTGTACCCACCAACAGTTTCTTATAAAATACTTTGAGATAAATAAGAGATATTCAAATGTGATATCGTATCATAGAATCGAAGATTGCATTCCACAGGTGGTTGAACTTCATAACTCCAGTTTTGTTGTCATCACTTCTAAGAGAAAGTTACAAGTCGCCTTTAGGTCTACACTTGATTCAATTCTCCTGCGAGCTCTCAGAACAACCACTTGCTAAATATACATTTTATAGCTTCGGGACTAACTATTGGAATACTATATTGTTCGGAAACAGTAACTGTAATAGATTAGCGTAACGTAAATTAGTAACGTAAATGCGTACCTTTTATAATGAAAGTTTATTAAAATAATTAAAAAGCTTCAATAAGTTCCTAACTTCTAATACTTAAACTTATATTGAAATTAAAAATATATCATTTTTAGTTTCGATATTTCCTATTTTAAGGTCTGGTTTAAAAATATAAGGCAATCAGTTTGTAAAACAAATATTTAATGATTTGTTCGTCGATTCGTTCAATACATTTGATGAATACAACTTATGATTGACTTCCGATTCAAGTTCGTGAACGTATATGTTGTTTACTACATGTACTATAATATGTATATCTAATTATTAAAAATTGATACATTAAAATGAAACTTTTGATTAAAATAATTATAAATAAGTATAAGTGTATATTTATATATTTATAAATTACCTTAAACAAAATTGCCTCAGGGTTAGAGATTTTTATTCAAATTTATTTGCGCTGCTGTAACCTACCCGCATATAGGATTTTTTACAAAATTTTATGCTATTGCATAAAGCCATAAGTTAAAAAGTATAGTTACGCCGTGTCGCTAACCGTAGTTAAATTAACCGAGTGACAGGATGTTTTACTGAGGTTGCAGATGCGAGTCCTGCTCTGTCAAAGAACCCGTCCAATATATATGCTGACAAGTGCTAACTCTCCTCGTAAAGTTGTAACTCTTACATGTTTACGTATCTGATGTAATGAGAACTGTTTTGTAATCTTAAAATTAATAAGGTCAAAAATTCGTATATTATAATTTAGTCTATATACATATTGCACTATTTATTGTGTAATTAAACAAAACAAAAACTTCTCAACGAAGTAAATACCGAGTGACGAAAGCGAATCCACTGACAAAACTCCTGATATGAATTTTGCGACGAAAAAAACCACGAACATTTTTATTCACAAACGTAAACAAACACAAAAAATGTGAAGGTGTTCGGAACGTTGCCAAACAAACAAAAAAACAAACAAAAAAAATACAAATCTCGAAATAACGAGATTCCCAGATATATGCTATATATCAAATTTTAGCTCTAATTTGGGGCTACGAATGAGGAAATTTTCGAAAAAATCGTTGGCACCGTTTTCGAGAAAATGGCCGATCTGTCCCCGGCCAGTCGGCCATTTTTTGGTTTTTGACCAAAAATGTCACGCCAAAAAATGTTTTTTCCATCAAAAGGGATATTATTCAAAAGATAAAATTGAGACCTTTCCAATGATGCCCAATTTGTCAATGTACGTCAACTGGTTTGGCCACAGTCCCTGTACGAAAAATGGCCATTTTTGGCCTTTCGAGGGCTGGCCACGGCCAACATGGCGGCCAAATCGAAATGTCGTAGAACAAAAGTCTTAGTTTTTGATGTACTTCAATCCCTGAAAGTTTGAACAAAATCAGTTGAAACTACGAATATATCCACAAACAGCAAAGTAATCATCGATGGAGGCGCCAGTCAAAATTTTCAAAATGTCATATCTCATCAACCGGTGGTCGGATTTTGGCGTTTTTGGGCTTGTTGAAAAGGTCTCGACTCGACTCGAGGTTTTTAAGGTGGAAATAATGATTTTATACTGGTGCGGAGCCAAAAACTAAATTTTAGTCTCATTTTTCAAACGGCCGTAGACGTGAGGCGGTAGGTATATTGCTAAGTGTAAATGCATTTTCTGGGTCTATGGGCCAAGGGCTTCCTAAAAATACCACACTCATACCAGAAGGTCTCCTGTATAAAAAAATCGATATTGCGCGTATATATACAGAGTTAGACTTTCAGCACTATGGGTGCTTTCGTCACTCTGAGCTAGCTAACGCCCGCTTTGATAAATTAAGGCGTTGAAACATTTTCCTAAAACCAATGTTTTGAATAATTCAAAAACTTCTGAATGAACTGAACTTCTGAACTTTTTTTAAATGTTCATTGTAGAACATTTAAAAAAAGTTCTGTAAATTTTCCATTATTTTTTGAAAAATAATATTAGTTCACGTTTTCGAGAAATATTTTTATTTAATTTATTTAAAAATTGTTATATAAATTAAATTTCACCCTAGCTTATATTCTAGTCCCTAATATCTGAACTTCAAAGTTTTAGTTGATATTAAAACGTAAATATCAAAGTTTATGAGACGTCAACGGTAACAACTTACTGTAATATAATAACTTCATCTATCAATGAAGTTTAATAAAGTTATTTTATATTGAATTTAATCTTCATAATACATTTTTATCTCAAAGTATTTTATAAGAAATTAATAAGTTTAACTTTAGATTTAAAGCTAGCTTCAATTTTGAAATAAAAAAAAAATAATTTATATTACTTTTATTGTTTCAATGATAATGAAAACAACTCATTTATTGATAAACCTGTTTGATTGCAATAATAATTAAGTATGCGAGTATCACCGCGAGCACGAGACACTCCTTGGCTGTTAGACGAACATCGTATACTTAACACTTTACGACACGATCACACCAACAACTGAGAATAAACATTTTATTTCAACACTACTGTGTTACAAATTAGATAAATTATATAAATATAATAATATATTTTATTAATTCCTACAGTATTCTAATCCTATAAAACAAAAAAGTGAAATTTATTATTACCGTCAAAGTAATTCGTCTAGTCATGTTGTCATGTTCTCCGTCCAGTTATGAGTGTGTAAACAATTTTAAGCAATCACACGAATGCAGACACACCCTAGACATAGTGACATTTAGGGTAATACGTGTATTACAATTATGAAAAAATATTAATATATTTTACTTTTAGTTGCCATACCTATACTTTGCTTTATCATATATTTGATTGATTTTATTTAAATTGTAATTGTAAAATAACTAAACCACTATTTGCGAGTTTGATAAGTAACATGGTTTATATCTTCTTAATTCATCCCACGTTATGATCTTATCTTCATACATGTTTAAAGTGCACGGACAGATATCTGGTTCACAATCGTCCTACACGCGTATATATATAATGAAATGCCACCAGACACTAAACTAATGCAAACATGCAAATGATATCTTATAAATCATTCTCAGATAAAGACCATGTCACCAAGTCACAATGAGACTAAGATTAAAATTCCAGTTAGTCATTTTAAACAGGTTTTTAGGATATTAAAACTTACCATAGCATATTAAATTAAATAGCTTTAATATGAATATCACATGCTATTATGATGTGACCGTAAAACAACTTACAACTACCTAATATTATTATATGGTTAAAGTTATAATGGATTGTATTTGTGGGCTTTAAATATATTTGATTTAGGCATTAATAGTATTTAATTAACGCAATCCTTCGCTGAGTTAATTCTAAAATAAAAAATGCTATTTATATTTCATAAAGTTAAATTTTAGTTTTATTTGGATTTAATAGTTGGATTTAGATATAAGTATAAACTTTTATTTAGTTAGCTTGCATTAGATGACCTGCTTCCCCTCAAATTGAACTACATGGAGATTAGCTATCAGTGCTGTTCACAACTTTTAGTATCATTAGTTAATGTTGCGGTCATTTTCTGAGATTTAGTCGTGAATTTTGAGATAAGAAATTCCTCGGTCTTATCTTCACTTCAGTACAGTTGCGATACAACGCCTTTTGACTAACTCTTAGAACATTTTTTATTTGAAAGATTTTTTTTAATTTCACATATTTTGGTCTTCGAATTCTCATGTAGAAATTAAGGCATTACAGTTTGAACTGTTTTAATAAATTAAATCTCAAAAAAGATTTTTGATATTACTTTAAACTTAAATTAATGAAAATTAATACACATCATCTAAAGCTTATATCTTATATCCATATATTCGATAACAGTTAGATACACACACCTCCTTCTAGTCTGGTTCTCTTTGAATAGAAATAGTTACGAAAAAAAATTTTTTTACTCCCCGGGTCATGAGAATGAATATTAGTTTTTGCTTTTCCTAATGCAACCAAGGCGGATTATGGTCAGTGTCCGCACCGTTTACTAACTTATGCAAACCTACGCGTTCCACTTCGGTTTTGATTTGAATAATTATAAAGCTCCTTCGTTATTTTCATTCTCAGTACAGCTGCAATATGTATTTTAAATTCTAATTTCGATAGTCGTGTAGTTTTGTCACATTTTAAATATTGTTATATCTTTTGTAAAGCAAGTTGTGCTTTGCGAATTGCTGAAGTCATATAGAGCTCGTACCATTAGTCTCTATTCGCACTCGTATATCGTATATCGTCATATTATAATATAGAAAGCGGAAAAATTTAACAAAACACAACCATTGATTGTCTGTGTTTGGTAAAGATTTGTTCGTAAAGGAGCAATAAACCTGACGTGTTTCATTGTGAGGGTGACTGCTCTATCGCGGCTTACAGTAAATTCGCTTGTAAAAAATTTTACAACCCAGCGTGTTTATTGTTTCCGTTTAATTTTAAAATTTATTGTTATGCAAACATTTTGGAGTAGAACTTCAATTTCATATAGAGATTAATTTGCAGTGGTTTTAAAATTTGTTTGTTTTTATAAAATAATTGTGGATATATTATAAAATTTTCTTCAAAATCTTCAGTCTGAGAAATTTATATTAATATTTTGTTATATATATATTTATTTATAACACAACCAAAATTTTAATAAAACATCATGAATAATATACAAATATTATATAATAAAAGTTTACGCTTGCAACAACTACAAGTGAGATGAAGCAATTATTATTTTACGTATCAATAAAAAGAAAAGTTGTAAAAAATCTTGGACTTTTCCACAGATACACGTAATGTTGTTATATCGTTATTTAGTGATAAATTTGCATACTGTAATAAATCCGCTTTCTTATATGATGAAGTTACTTTATTATAAGGTTATCTTGAATTTATTCCCTTAATTCACCCTGAAGTGAGGAAATAAACTCGAGATCGATTCCATAAGTATACTAAAAAATGTCTATCACAGCAACCGAAATCTTAGAAGGACATTTATCTGACGCCGGAAAGTTCGAAGCATCTGTGTAACTCGCTAGTAAAGTACGATTATTGAGGTAGGCTTCGTTTAGGTTTAAGAATTGTTTACAATATTTAATATATATCACTATATACAAAATATTAGTCACTAAGTCAGACTAATTATTTGAATAACTTCACTATACTCGATTCGTATGTTAATAAAAAGTTTTAAGATGTAAAATATATTAAAATTCCTGACCCCATGTACTTCCCCTTACATGTTCGACTCTTCGAATGACACAAACAATAAAAATTTTTGCAGGAATTAACATTCTTTTAAATTAATATTAAGTGCTCTTTAGTTGACAGTGAATCTAAGTCAAGAAAACTTATAAATTTGAAACTGCAATTTTATAAAATGTCGAAACGATAAGTCTTAGATATCTTTTGTAGAAATGGGACGATTATATTCAGATTCATAACAGTACTTCGTAATTGTTCTTAAAGTAATTTTAAGTAATAACATTAAAAGTTATATATATATATATAACTTTTAATGTTAAGTCATTTAAATAATCTTATTATTTAATTTGATCATCTCTTGGGCAGTAACATAATTAATATTTATTCATATTTTGGTTATATATAGAAAATAAATAGGAAGTTGGTATATATACCAACAAGGAATTAGAATATCTTCAACGCTGTACCTAAGTACATATCTAAGTACTTTTCAAACTCGATTAGTAGAATATAATCGTTATTTCCTTATCGAAAGCAAAATAAAAAGGTCAGCGATAACATATCCACATTACTGTAACAAAGACTAGAACCTTTCGGCACCAATCACATATGTCTAAACAATAAATCAACAATTTAGCGTCGCAAGTTCAATAATTCATCATTCAATAATCACATTATCAAGTTACCCGACCGAATAAAGAAAATCCAATATCCGTTACTTTCATTGAAGAAACCTTAGAAGTTTCTTATAGGGGTGGAGTCAGGGGTGATGATAATGAATTTGTCTGTCATTGTGGAGTACAATGACAGACAAATTAATTATCATCATTTATCTTATTAATGTTACATTTATGAACTTTATTTATATAAGAAAAAAATCAAAACATGTTCCGCTCTTTGAGGGATTTATATTAAATATAAGTAGTACCTGATGAATAAATAGATTAAAATGTTCTTTATTAATTATACAATAATAAAGCTTGCTCTCAAGAGAAAATTAAAAAAAATTGAAAACCTTGTATTGACATTAAAATAGTCAGAATCATTTCCGTTAATACATTAATATCGAGTTACCTTAATACGACGGGACGATAGAAACTAACCTGAGTTAATTAACGCCGGTCCTAACAAGACAATGACTCTCCTATTAAAAGATGCTTAAGTGTTAATTATATTTAGAAATAATGAGTATTGATAAATTATAAGAAAATGGGATTTAGGTAAGTGAATAAGGGAATTAATTTTATATCTATATCTAAGTAGTCAAATAATAAATGTTTAAATATATACGACACATTTTTAAGAATATTATATTAAATCTTATTGTGCATAAAAAAGTAAAAATTATTAATTAACTATAAATCTGCTATAAACAGATATAAAACAAAAACTAAAAAACGTAAAATATAAACTTAATTAGTTTTTTTTCCAATGTGTAAATGATAAAGACACAACCAATAATATATTTAATGTAAATATGTTGTCCTGGTCAAATGAATATTCAGTCGATAACAATATATTTTATTCATCTCTATAAAATGTTAGTAGGAGCATTAATAATATTTTATGACGCTCTCGTAGTTTAAACTTTCACTCACATTGGTCACTTTAAGTAAATAGAAAAATCCATATTTTGCTAATATCTATAATTAATAACTAATGCTGGATAGCAATCTTATAACTTTTAATTGCTTTTAACTTTTTATAAAACCAAAGATTTGTTGTAAAGTGATCTATGAATTACGTTAGAAGCCGTTAAAGCGTGGAACATGGGGTGCAATCTTAAACCTTACGACTAAATATTTATTACACATTTATGGCTCTTAGTAGTAAAACAATAAAGGCCATATTTCGATAAAATGGCTCACTATTCTGAATAGTTCAGCACTAACCGCACGCTGGTATAGAAATAGTTGTTATTAGTCAAAGTCGTTTATTGAAAGTAAACCATAAAGGAGACGAGCTGACCATATTATAGTTTAGTAGACACATTACTCATTTGTCACAGAAACTACAAATGACACTTTGAAATATTTCATCATACTCGTAAATACCGTATAAGACATTCTTAATTAGATTTCTCTAGCTGTTCCTTTCTTGGAAGTGTTATTGGGGATTATTAATATATTATATGATATCACAATTATATCGTTTATCATATAATTTTGAGAACAAAAAATATACATTTTTCTAAAACCTTAACGAGTTCAAATTTATAAACTTTACTAAACCTCATGTTGTTTTTTGTGCAATCCTAATTCGAATTATTTCAAGTCGTATAAAAACGTTCGTCTATCTTCGTCTAAGTTCGACTCCAGAAGGTGCAGTTCACTTTTATTATCATTATAATAATCTTCCATCAACTCTGTAATATTTTAGCGGCAATATTTCGTTATGGCACTTTCTGACTTGCTATAAGTTTTGGTAATTAAAAGTTGCTCGATAACTAAACAATTTTCATTTAAATCTCAAGTATAATGAATATTGCCAGATACTATTAAATTAAGACAGTTAAGACATGATTCCTGGAATACGGAGATGAAATTGGAAACGTCTGTATTTAGTTTAAGCAGTCGTTAACATTCTAGTAATCGTAGCACTATGGTCACTCGGACAATACAAAATGTCCTTTGTACAAATAACGTAACTCATCTTGTCATTCAATTTAGCCAAAGGTTGATGATCTCTCATAATAATAATAATAATATGATATTGGCTACGGTCACAGTATGTACAGTATGTTTTATAGATACTTCGCTTGATTGTGTTAATACAACAGAGAATACACAATAAAGTAAATAGTTATTGTACCTCGCCTTCTACGTGTTTCATAAGCCGTAAACAAAGCATTGTATTAAATATAGTATAAAAATACACTTAAATTATATTATTTTTACATAAATATTTTTATAAAGTAAACGTTATTAATTATTTAGTAAGTTTATTTATACAATGGAGATTAATTGATATTGCAAAGTCCTTAGTGTCTCATTGCTTTCAACTTGAAATACACTTTACAGATTGATATTTTAGAAATTGTGTTGAGATTAATATTATAGAAAATTATAATATTTATAAAAAAATTCTGACGCATTTCTTTAATTAATCCATATGGTATTTGATTTTGGTATATTAAAATCAAGATTATAATTTTATAACTACTTGTAAACCTTGTACCTAAATATAATTCATAATGTTATTTTATTCAATGCCAACAGAGCGCAAGATAATATAATCTATCCTAGTAGGTAGGACAGAATATTTAACATTTTAACTATAAACCAAAACAGAGTAATACCTAATACGTATATGATAGTCTTATGAGGATCCTCGTCAAAATGTCTCAAAAAATTACACGGAAAACGTTTATTATTTTATCATGTTATTGGTTTCTATTTCACAGTCGCCTTGGCACGGACAAAAATTTTCAGTTCTATCGTTTGTACTGTGTAGTGTTGTGTGAGTCATGGACATCTTTACGATATCGTGGTTGATTTGTATCGATATCTTTCAATTAGGACGATCGTAGACCAGTTATAAGTATTGATAAATTTAATTGTAATAAAAATGTCATGTTGTGTAGAATAATTGTCTATTATCTTATATATATCCACGTCTGTTATCTTGTATTTCTCAAGACTGGAAACTTTTGATCGCATTATGTAAAATAGGTACATTTTCGGGACATAGACGCAATTGTCACAGTCACAAAACTTTGCTCTATTAGAGCGCTCTCTCGGGTTTCATTGGCAAGTTTAGAATGATTGCGTTAAACTTGATTAATATAGAATCAAACTTAGGACTTTTGCATACATAATTAGAGTTATAACCCGACTTACTGAACCGATTGTCACAAGAACACGCAGTTTAAGGCATCAAATTATGATTATTATTATTTTAAAACTTTAAATAAATACTCACTATAATAAAACAACTAAACATATTACTATCGCCAAGGAAATTTATTTTTTATTTCGAAAAGCTGCAGCTTTTTGGTACAAATCAAATCGAAATACTATTTATTCTTCAGTATTATTTATTTATCAGTAGTACCAATAGGTACCAGGGCCAGGACCAGCAGTTTTTTTTTTAGTATTCATTGTTAAACAAATTCAAACCTTTAAACAATATATCGATTACTAATGTGTACTATATTTTTTTGATATTAAACTGTTATATTTTTTTGATAGTAAACATTACGCTAATGGGAAAACAATAAAATTTCTATGACAGTATTCGATTTTTTTTTATTACATCCCTATATCAGTAATATCACATAACACCAATAGATACAAACAACGTCAAAGTAATAAATAAAAGGTCATATCATCTTGTTTTATAAATAACAATAAGATAAAATAATAAATTAAGAATATTAGATTCGGTATCTCAAACGTTTATGACATAAAGTAGACTTATTATGAAGAGAGGATGTTACATGCAAACAGAAACAAGAAGAGTAATAAAAAAAAGTTTAAGATATCTTTATTTTGATATGTTAGTTATCTATGCTTTGTGGTAGAAAACAAGGAAAGGTCCCGGTTTAACTGACCAGACCGGGAATTGACATTCAGAAACAACATCCTGGAACTAAGATTTAAGTAATTTTGGTAAAAAGACTTTGAGAGGCAATTTTAAACACACACAATCCTTGATAGAATGTTTCTATAAAAAGGAAGACCTTTGTTTAACTAAATACACAAATTTAACGAACTTTCTATATAATTTAATATAACTCTCAATGTTTTCTCCGAAATGACTCTAATAATTACTATGCTACAGATCAAAAATTTAAATCATTATAGTAAGTAGTTAACTCCTGGAAATTATACTTTTATTTATACAATGGTTTAGTTTTATGTCACATTACCTCCATACAGTCACTATTAAATAATTACGACAATAAAGACACATTAATATAATTTAATTAAGAAAATTGTTCTAAAGACTCTATGGCTTTGTATAATTATATCACTCAACAACCGATACCAACCATCTAATGAAGGTAAGTTGTAATTGTAATAAAATGAATACTGAATAGTAATTTACATAATAATGGAGCGACTTCTGATTAAAGTGTTCGTAATGTGACAAACTACGAGACTTAGATTATAATAAAGATTATGAAAAGTACTTTAAAATAATGTGAACCTAGTGAAGCCTAATTTTATTTTATGTGAGTTTCTTCTTATCGTTTGTGAAGTGCTACTTTAATAATTATTTATTTTCTTAATATAAAACCTAGGCTGGTGTTATTTTTCCTACATTATGGAATACCGTATTGAATTAAATTGAAATATTTCATATATTCTATACTTTTATTCAAATATTTAGTATAAAAAAGAACTCTACTTATTTTTGTTTAATTACACAGGCACACAAAAAAAAAATATCCTGAACCAGAGGGGAGACCCCATTATTATTAGGTTTTTGGGATCGCTAAAACCGAATATGATAATAAAAACTAATTTTAAATGCCCGTTTTCCCGCTAGCACGCCCTTACTACCTCTTAAGGGGTGAAAATTGAATTTTTTGTATAAAATCAAGATAGATGTGTATTTCTATGTTTTTTGGGATGCTGAAACCGAAAATGATAACTAAAAATAAATTCATGACCACTACCACCCCCTGCCATCCCTTACAGGGGGTGAAAATTTCAATTTTTTCTATAAAATGAAGACAGATGTGTATTTCTACGTTTTTTGGGTTGCTGAAACCGAAAATGAGAACTAAAAACAAATTCATGACCACTATCACCCCCTACCACCCCTCAGCAACCCTTACGGGGGGTGAAAATTTCAATTTTTATATAAAATCAAGATGGATGTGAATTTCTATGTTTTTCAAGATGCTGAGACAAAAAATGATTATAAAGTATATGGTAACCTTATTGTATGCATATATTTGTTATTATGATGCTAAGACTGAATCATGATTTTTGTCCTATTCTTAACAAGTTTTTTCATTTTTTTTTTAGGAGGAGGAGTTAGGGGTAGGGGGGTTAGGTTCAGCATCTTTTAGTCTCCTAAATTGTCAGGAAAATAGTAACAATTCTATTTCGGAGGCATAGATTAGATTTAGGTTCAGCATCTTTTAAGCGTTTTACAAGACTGCCGGATGGAAAACAGTATAAGTAGGATTAAATATAAATAAAAAAAAAATAATAAAAAAATGAAAAAACTTGTTAAGAATAGGACAAAAATCATGATTCAGTCTTAGCATCATAATAACAAATATATGAATACAATAAGGTTACCATATACTTTATAATCATTTTTTGTCTCAGCATCTTGAAAAACATAGAAATTCACATCCATCTTGATTTTATATAAAAATTGAAATTTTCACCCCCTGTAAGGGTTGGTGAGGGGTGTAAATGGGTGATAGAGGTCTTAAATTTATTTTTAGTAATCATTTTCGGTTCCAGCATCCTAAAAAACGTAGAAATACACATCTATCTTGATTTTATAGAAAAATTGAAATTTTCACCCCCCTTATGGGGTGGTAAAGGGGTGATAGTGGTCAAGAATTTATTTTTAGTTATCATTTTCGGTTCCAGCATCTAAAAAAAAGTAGAAATACACATCTATCTTGATTTTATACAAAAATTTCAATTTTCACCCCTTAAGAGGTAGTAAGGGGGCGCTAGCGGGAAAACGGGCATTTAAAATTAGTTTTTATTGTCATATTCGGTTTTAGCGATCCCAAAAACCTAAGAATAATGGGGTCTCCCCTCTGGTTCATGATATTTTTTTTTTGTGTGCCTGTGTCATTTATAGCAATTTATAAATTGATGAACTGAAAATCTGATTTCAAAACACCAGCCCTCTGTTTGTGTCGTTACCAATTAAATCAGAGCTCTCAGATTATTTATGAGAAATGTTCACTCATCTGAAGGAATCAGATTGCAAATAAATTTTCCCATACCGTACATACAAACGACAATCGACAGTCGGCTATTAATGAATAATTGAAAATGTTATGTGTATTTCATATATATTAAATAGACTATTCTATAATTATTAGAAATGTAAACTAATTCACTGGTAAATGTATTATTTGGGTGTCCGTTTTAATTAAGTCATATTAATTAAATAATATATTCAAAAAAATATATAATATTAATAATTATTTGATTGAATGATTTAATATTACTCAAATTGGTTAATCATTAGTTATGTTTTTGTCACAAAAGAGAGCACGTCCACGGAAGAGTCTTAATATCCCATTATAAATATACAAGTAACAGTCACAGTCTCAAGACTGCTCACAGACTACTTTAACGGACCCTTTAATTACCGTTCTTCGATGCACAGAATCCAGCTGTTCAAACAAAAGAACCGATTAATTATTTGCACCGTCATATCGTCATTGTTCTCACTCATAACCTCACCGTGTTGTAGACGTTATAGTTTTGAAGACTGCTCTTTAGTTAAATACTTCTGTTCGATGGACATTATATTTTATTTATTATTTTTCGTTTATTGCTATCCGTGCCATTGTTTGTTACCTATTTAAACAGTATGTTTGGAATTGCTATTTTTAGTGTTGGGAAATATTTGGTTTGTTTAATTTTTTAGTTTGTAGTGTTGGGAAATATTTGGTTGGTTTAATTTTTTTTCAAACGCATCTTACAGACAGGTCTCCAATAATTAAAATGTTAAGTGAGTCAAACCAAGTACAAATAACATTTGATAATATCAAGAGATATAATAGTTATTTTAATAATTTGTACTTTAATAATATCAAAATTAAATTTCACTTCAATGGACGTGTGATAATGAGTTTCACTTTCATAACTAGATCCAAATTGTATCATTTATTTTACCTCATTGTTGAATTGTCATCCTTAGAGAACACAATACTTTATGAAATGAAATTAATGAACCACAATGAAATTATTTTATTAAATATTAAACTATTGTTTGACTTTATTTTAAAGGTTTTTTTATTAACACATTTTTAAACAGGTTAAAATCAACTTTAGATCAAAAAGGGAATATGAATTATAAATAAATTTTCAGAGTACTATTTTCAGATTTCAGTCTAGACGGCCTCTACATTTAATATAGCAGCTACAAAGCACAGACGAAGTACCAGAGCCATCGACGTTATTGAATAATCTTAATAACATTACGTCTTAGATCTTACAGAGAGAATATCAATGCTCTGGATGATATTACTCTGTGACATGATCTAATCAGTTTTGATCCGTTTATATTTGAACTACGAGAATTATACGTTAATTTATTTATAACTCGATTGTTGAAATAACATCAACTCAACGTATAATAGAAAGAGTCAAAATACTGCGTTGTCTGAAGTCTTCACTCACAGAGGTAAATCTATATTAATAATTTCGATTAAAACTTAGCCTCAATAATAATACATAAAAAAATAAAATTTCGAATCGCCAACACGTATCCGCAAAATACGGATTGTTGAGTATTTTGTTAAATTCTAAGGACGATGACAGACGAATCGCAGTCGCAATTTGGACGCTAGCGAAACTTCACTGACACCGGAAGCCATCTTGATTTCGTTAATCAAAGCTATAACGACAATAATCTACCAACATTATGTAAAATATTGATGAGAAGAGTCACATTTAACCCGAGCGAAGCCGGGTTACCATCTAGAATTAGAATAGAATTTAATAGATGAAATTTAGTTTCAAACCGTCCTCTGCTCTAAATTCTCTTCTTCCAGGTGTGCGAAGCCACCGGCATAAGCTATTTTTTATAATATTAATAATTTATTTTAACACATGTATTTAATATGACCTTTTTAACAATACATATCTATTAGTACAATTACATCCAAAAAATTAAAAATTTAAAAATATTAATCAATGGTCTTGTCTCTTTCGCAGTTTTATATTGCATCATTTAAATCAAAAGAAGTAGAAAATATTAACTATATACTTGTGGTATTTTATATTAATATGATAGTCAGAATGTATTTAAAAAATCCACAGGTAATGTGAATTTATATAAGAGAGTAAAGGAAAAATACACCTTTCGTTGAATAATTAAGTGGAATGAAAAAGTAAAAGCACTCTGCTCTTCGGAGGTTAGCGTCTGTCAGTTCGTCTGTCACTTATGTATGACAACCCGAACCACTCTGTTACATGTTCACACAATACGCCGGCTCCTTTTTGACCTACAAGGCTATTTCTGATAAATAAAAATATAAACCATAGGAAATTGTCAATCTTTATAAGACAAAATATATAAATAAATAATAATGTTAAGTTTTACAAAACCTTTAATAAAAGACTTGGAAATCGAGTTAATACAATAAAGGAAAAGTTAATTATAAAGGTGATAATAACGTAGCGTACTTAATGATCAAAGTTTTGGTGATAAGGGAATTTCCTAAAAGGTGAGTATGATGATAAAAAGAATGGATATTAAGGACGACCATAAAGCTATATTAAATACACACAATATTAAGATACATCATATTATGAAAAAAACAACAGCTTCAAAAATCTTTTAATTAAATTGCAGAGAATAATTTAATCAGAAAAATAATGATAAAATAGTTTATAAAATAGCATTGCAAGGATTTCTTTGCAATATCCAAGTGTTTTCTGTCCTAGTTGCAAAGAACTAAAGTCTGTTCACCAACTGAACCAATGCGTCTATTGAAGCGAAAAATGGAGCTAGTGCCAATTTTCAATTCTCTTAGAATCCGTGCTACATTACGAAGATACAATTAATGTTTATTTCGCTGCACTGATTTCATTCTATTTTATTAAGCAATATTTATTTTATAAAATAGTAAATACTAAGGATCTTCTTCATCATCCCTCATCCCTGTCCCATCCCTCAAGCAGATGAGACTTGCAATAAACATATGACGATTAAAACTAATTATTTTAAGTTACAAATTAAAATAGCCTATTTATTTGCATACTTTCTATTTTAAAAAGGAGCAGAGAATGTATATAAATTTTATCTATAAATAAATTAAAGACAAATCACAAAAATATTTGTTTTAAAAATAAAATAATATGCGTCCTCTAAAGGTATACCTACTATAATTTATTTATAAAATCTTTAATAATATTATTCTTGTTACATTGTATTAGTTTATCTTCCGTGTTGAAATATGTATAGTTAATACTATCATCTCATAGATGATGATGATGATATGATGGTATTGAGTAAACTTTTATTCGCATCTTTTAATTTAGATGTGAGTTAGCGCAGTAATCGTTTGCCAGGAGATGGACTATTTGTTCGGTAGTTTAAATCTCCTTTAAAACTTTCTAGTTCAAACCAAAATAAGGATAAAAGTGATATTGTACCAGACAATAGCATAAAAAATTTTGTCGTGCTGAGAGACGTTCTATAAGTAACAGTTCAGAAGGCAATGTTAACCACGGAATACAAAGAATAATTAATAAAGTTATGTTTGTTAGCCTAAATTGATTTGAATTATTTGAGTTCGAAATGAAATAAATATTATTTTTTTAAACTTTTGTAACCTTAATTTCCTTTCCCTCCTAATATATGTATATATATATTTTAAGACAAGTTTATCTGTAAATATCAACAATATATTGCCTTGTTTCTGTATAATACGGCGACGGCTGAAAACGAAAGCTAGAATCCTGTATAGTAGTGAAGTGAACATGAGGCAAACATAATATTATTATTACATTATTATTTTGTATAATTTTTTAATGCTACAAGTATATAATGAACATTATGGATATTCTTTTATTTTTTTATGATATCAAATATACAGACAACAATATTGGTTACAAAAAAAGAGGTAATTTGAACTTAAAATTACCTTGAAATTACCTTGAAATCAATTGAAAAAGCAACTATGTAAGTTATGTTATTTTCCAAAATATTATATTTGGTACAAGTTTTTCTGAATTTTTAATATTAATAAAATTTTTATAATTTTAATATTACACTTGTAATATTTAGCTTTTAAAAAGTCAAGTATGTACACATTGAATCAGTTTAATTATTAATGGTATAAATAAATAATTTAAACCACTTCGCTGAACGCTCATATTTGTCTATTGCCGAACAATCCGCCAATTTTTAATATCACCCTCACACACTACATACGTACTTTTATAAATTCGAGCTTATAAATATTTAAACAGCTGTTACTTTCCTTATGTATTGTAGTAGTTTTAGGAGTTTTCGTAGAACGTTTTGTCTTAATGCTTTAGTGAAAATGTTTGATAAATATTGTGTTCATAGAAAGGTTTCAGGAAATAAAAACATTATAAACTTATAGTAAAACTAAAAAGGTCATAAATCTTGTTGCCTCGTAGAATTTGGTAGAAAAAATTGGATTTAGATATTCGGGAATATGAGGATTACAGATAAAATACAAATAATATAACAAGTGTTTTAATCTGAATTATTCTGATATGTGGTCAAATTATCTGAAGAGTCAAATTATTATCTAACTTAATATATATTTACAAAATATACTCCAAAATATTACTCGTATTTAATTATTTATTTATCATTAATTCTCATATTTAAACTAAATAGAGTGACTCTTGTAACATAAAACGTGTGGATTTAATATTTAAGATAACACTTGTTATTAAAACTAACATGCTTATGCTTAATTTCTTTATCTAACACCGTGATTAATTCGGAGCCTCTAACTGATTGGAAAATGAGGGGTGTTTTAGATTAGCTTAAAACCGGGAACATGTCAGAAGCGGGCTGAAGAGTCGTTTGCCAGAGGATGGTCGAGAGACGACGCGTAATTAAACGTTACTGACATGTCGCAGAGACATGTTTCTGCAAATGATTAGATTAATTAATTAATTATCATGGATTGAATTGTTAATTCATAAACGTTGTAATGATCTCACTACTGTAACTAAAACTAGAAATAAATTATTATGAATACAGTCATTTTCTCATCTATCGGTGTGTGATAAGATGATATTTGAGCAAAACTTGATGTAAGATATGTTTCGTGGAGTTAAAATTATGTTATTTCTTTTACGTCAGACTTAAAACAATGCAATGTTATTTGTTCAAAGTTGAAGATATTTAGATCTGCCTACTTATCGCTGTGATATGTCCCTCACATCACATAAGTTATAAAATTACAGTTAGGCAATTAAAGTATTAAGCCTTTTAGAATTCGGGGTTCCATTCTGAAGCGTTTATATTTGAAAATCTTCGTTGACTGGAGAAAAATAAATGACTGAAGGAAATAAAAATAGACAAAAGCAAAGTGTCTTGGTAACAAAAGCTGATATTTCATAGATAGGTATTTTCTTAATTAGGGACGCTTAAACTATTTAAATATATGGTAAAAAATTGTATATTAAATATAATACATGGCCCACAACCTAGCTTATCTGTTTGGTTTGATGACATGTTAGAGCTTATTGTCCTTAAAAGACCTTAAAAAAAAAGTACTTGAAATATTAAAGTTGTATGTAGTAATTTAATGTATAACACTAATTTACTATTCACTAATTACAAAATACGTGTATTTAAATAATGATTGTATCTTTTGTACTATAAAAAGACTTTCACTAAAGATACCTGATTTTATAAGCAGTTACACAGCTAGTCTTTAGTATAAAAGGATCGACCGATTACGATCTGGAACTGCAACAAAAAGCATGAGGACAGGACAGGCGACGTGAATCCGGCTCTCGAATATTATTAGCCGATTGATTAAATGCCTTCAGATACAGACGTCTTCAAACGTCGTCAAGTTTATATCGATTAGCCGGTAATTTTATTCCCTGAAGGGATGTCCCTACCTTTATAATATTGCTCGACGAATTTATAACGTATAATGTCTTATTAAGTAACTTAAAATTGTAGTAATTTTTGATATTCTAAATATAAAAGTATTGTTAATTATAGAACGAAAAGGCATTTTGTGTCAAATCTAGTGTTAGTTAGTTTATTATTTAGTTACTAGAAGATATTATTTGAGATAATATAATGCATGAACTAAAACTCAAAAACTATAATTAAAAAAAAATTATATAATTTGGATACTGGTAAGCAATTACAAAAATGTTTGGGTTTGTTTGTTTGTCAACTTTCGAAAATACCATAATAAGACAAAAAGTTTCCAGATAACAGTCTAAACTTGCACCATTATAAGCGAGCTGTGTTGTTATTCTAGATTAAATTGACATTTGAACCGTTAAAATGTATGTTCTAAAAAAATCAGTAACACAAGGTTTGACAGTTTAATGGTTTTTAGTTATGTGCTTTTTGTACTAATGGGATCACAATTGAATAGTCACTGTTTCATTTTGTTATATGTTGATGATGAAGTGAAAGACGCTGTGGAGTTAAAGAAAAGGCATGGCTGGATTATAAAGCCTGATTATAAAGAGAGATGAGAAAAAGAAAATTCTGAGAAACAGAATGTAAGATCAACGTGAATGGTAAGATAATAGAAGAAGTGAATGAAGCGGTATGTTTGGGAAGTATGTTTAACAGAGACGGAAAATACGAAATGGATGTGGATAGGCGTATTGCTGCCGGTAATAGGGTCAACAGTGCTTTGGATGCATTGTTGAGACGGCGAAACGTCAGCATAGCTGCACGTTTGGCTGTATACAATGCAGTTTTACCACCGACGCTGTTATACGGAAGCCAAACGTGGGTAACACGGAACAAGAATGTAAAAAAGATTAATGCTGTGGAGATGCGATCTCTTTGCAGAATATCCGGAGTCAGTCTAGCTGACCGAATCCGCAATGAAGAGATCCACAGAATGGCAGGTACTAACGAAGATGTCCCTGTGAGAATGAAGAAGAACGTGCTCAGGTGGTTTGGGCACGTCAAACGAATGAGTGATGAAAGACGGTAAAAAAGATTTATACAGGAAAAGTGAGCGGTAAGAGAGACAGAGGGAGGCCTCTAGTGACCTTCGAAAACACAGTAGCTATGATACTGGAGGAAGGTCTCGTAAAAAGCATGAGGACCTCCCGGAGGGCATGCATGAAGAGGTTGATGTATGTGGCCGAGGCGAAAAATGTATGCAGGGACCGTAACGTTTGGCGCTCCGTCGTCTTTGGCTACCCCACAAGGGATATGGCGTGAAGCTAAAATAAAATAAATAAAAATATCTAGTAATACCATATTAATTTAAATGTAAAATTGTATCCCGATAAGTTCAGGTAAGTGTATTTAATTCGTATGTGTGTGTTTTAATATGTGTGAATACACACACACATTGCTTGATTACATTATATATAATATGTAATAGAAAACAGAATAATAAATAATATTGTTTTCAATTATATCCACTTCATCCTGTTACCGAATAATATATGAAGTTAAATAAAGTTGATTGATCTTTATTGAAGTTAACAAGCTTACCTTTCTATCTAAATTGGTAAAAAACCCTTTTTGGTTAATAAATAATGAAATTTCGTAAAAGAACCATGATAAAGGCCGTTCACAATAATATTTTTTTACAATATTAACAAGTTTATTTCTGTTAAAATTGTTATTTCCTTATATCTTCAAAGAAAATGGAATATATTAAAGATTGGAAGATATTACTCCTCCAAGTATTGTGACGGACGGATTGCCATTTTGTTTCATGTCATTTTACTGATTTATTAATATTTTCTCCTCAAAAATAATGAACGATTAGTAAAAAACGTTAGATTTGCAATAAACTGAACTGTATTTCGATATAGGAAATAATAGGAGGAAGAATAAAACAAATTAAAACTATTGTTGAAAACTATAAGTAATAATTATAATATCTTTTGAGAATAATAATAGTAATATTAGCCTGTTAGTACTAACTGTTCATAATCACATTTGATTTTGGAACTGTTTGTTTAATTATCTGAAATAATCTATTAATAATAATTTGTTATCCAAATATGAACCCTAAAGGTTAATATTTAATGATGTAGTCATCACGATCGGTATCTCTCTTATTTGCCTCTATCCCACTTTAGGAATGTATAAATCGTTTGTTTGCGAGTGCTCTGTATCTATCAATGCTCCGCTGTGTGATATGAATTTGCGAATTATAAATAGAAACATTCTATGTGTGTGTTTAATTATCAGTAATACATAGTACTGTAATGATGGTATGTTAATCTACCTAATAAGTTAATTGAGTAACATGAAAAAAATTCCTTCAAGAACGGTTGTAACAGATAAATTACTAATTTAAGATAAAATTAATTGGAATATAAAACGTTCTTGTTTATATCATTTTACAGTTCTGCCACCAACTTTGTACTATTGCATAATTATAAGCTATTTATTTCATTTAGAATAATAACAAATTCATATATTATAGAACCCATTTTTGTATATTCCCTTGAAAATAAGATTTTTATTCCCAGTGAATTAGGTGTAGTGTGTATTTCATGTGATATTAATAATTAACTTTTTGTATATAAGAAAACACCGAGATATTAAAATAAAACTCAGAAGGTATAAGGTATAAGGGTTTTCTTTTCAAAAGGAGTACTTAGTTAAAAAAATCGAATAAAAATATATTATTCAGATTATATTACAAGACATCATATACGTTATGTAATAATATCTACACTTTGATCTTGGGTAATAAGTCTCTTAAGTTGAAGTTAAATTTATTCAAGCGTTATCTTAATCGTGTCGTCGTTTAGTCGTTAGTTTTAAATTAATATTAAAGACTGAAATTATGTTTTAGTGATGTTATAGTAACATTTATAGCTTGGAAGTTTTTGATCGTAATATTCGGCCAAAAATAATATTTTTACCCTTAACTGTATATAAACTAACTATATAACTAGTAGTACAAATTTAAAGGAGGTTTTTTTTCATTAATCAAATAATTGAATATTGCTTTTCTTATAATTTTTTACCTCGTAAAATCATAATAACTTAAATAAACACATAATTATTTTCTTATAATGTACTTTCCGCCCCAAATGTCGTTAAAGATATTTAAATTGCAATAACCGGTTTACATCTCATCGTACAAAAGTTACTTAACAAACCTAACGCAGAATTACATAAACCTCGGAAAATTACAAAAATCTTAACATCAAATTAAAAGAGTATTTGAAAACTTTGGTTCAAAAATAACTTACTACTTATTATATACAAATATGACTATTTATAAGTTTCTTAAGCTAGTCTCGTTTGGTTTTCGTAACTCGAGTTCATCTGATTAAAGATTTTACACTTATATCGGTTGGTGAACTTGGTTGTACAATAATAATTTTTAGACCCTACATATATTTAATATAAAAATAATAATCAATTTCTAAACTTAATATTAACATATTTAACACTACCTGCTTTTGAAAATTACATTATCTCTTTTATTAAGAAAATAAAAGAGAAACATCTCGTAACGAAGATAAAGGGAAATGTTAATGAAAAATATTGTTTTCTATTTATATGCACGTAATTAATTAGATTCCTTTGTTATGTTATCTATAAAAGTTCTTCCTTATTCATAAAACTGCTGCAAGTAATATGTTATCACTTTTAAAGCTATAGAAGGCGATATATTTTAATAATAATAAAAACGATTGCTACACGAGCCTAAAGTCTCTACAAAGGTCTTATTTGAATATGTAGGTACTGAATAGGTATGACGTAAATATTAATTTATGTTAACTTATGTATCGTGTAGGTTTTATAATTTACTAGCAAATTATTTTCTATTAGATTTAGATTTATTATTTTATTATTTATTAAAATATGAGATTATTTACATAATTATTGTCCTAATTATTAATAAATTAATTATTAACCTTGCGTCCCAAGTACATAAATTATACACCTTAAGAGGTTATTGTTTTTCTTGGTTAGGTCTGTTTATTATTGTGTAAAACCAAACAGAATTTTTGTAGTTATCGGTTTATGTAACTGCGGTTACGGTCATTATACTATATATTATTCATCTATCTATTTACAAGTCATTACTCTTTCACACATATGCTACTCATACTGCTATGAAAATACAATTCATCATCTATCCTTTTCCCGTCACCATCGTTGTGATCCAGGAGGCACGCTAAGGTATGACTAAGATAAGAGCACATCAATCACACTTATAAACATGGCGTCCCGTCATTTCACATTATCCCGCTTTTTAATCATGGATTTGAAACATTTTTATCATAATTTTATTTCATGAGAGGTAGTGTTGATGAATTGCACAGTAATTATGCAAATGATTTTAATATTTTCACAATTAATGAGGGATATTTTTTTTCGAAATACAAAAGTTAAAGCTTATTTAAATGTAGTAGTGAGGCGATAGTCACTCAGAGATCGGATTAATAACATAAAAAGTAAGTATCATTATAGTTTTCTTTATCGATAACATCTTGCAGACTCTTACATTCACTACATTAGTGGGAGGATATATAAAAATAACTAATATAATCGCCCATACTATGAAATCTGGGATGTGATATTTTGTATAAAAATAAAAGTAATTACAAAAATATCATAAAGTTTGGAAAACAAATACATTTATTTTATATTTTATCTATTTTATTCTATCTTAATTTTTATACGTACGAGTATAAGTTCGTCGTAGCTCGTACAATGACATAAAATATCTGATTACATTGTGTTATATTTATTGACGCCTGTTCGAGCTTAATGGTGTTACGTTTTAAAACATAATTCAATTAACAACAATTTAATAAACAATTTTTTATAATAAATACAACTTAATATTATCTTATCTTGAACATTTTAAGTTGTAAAATTTTAATAAAGACGATTTAACGGTAAATGAGAATAATATGCGTTTGTTACCTACTTAACTTAATTGTAAAATTGTGTACCAATATATTAACACAAGGCAAAGTATTAAAGTAATAGTATAGTAAATATTGTATTGTAATATTTTCATTATCATGTGAATAGTCCAGTTGGATAAAGAGTGTTAAGTTACAGTATCATAAAACTCTGTTTTATTTCAATGTACTTTATACTCATTGTATATGATGAGAACAAAGCTCCATATTTGCATAAAATGACAATGATCTTCCTCATTTTTTTTCCGGGTGGATTTGTAACTCATGAAGGAAGCTATTAGGACTCAAAATATAAACTGAATTAACAAAGTTGTATATGGTAAGCCGTACATTACGATGTAAACGTTATTAAGCACTTCATAAAGATAAATATTATTTTTCGAGCTTATTAAAGAAACAAAATATTTTAATCTAAATAAAATAGCTTAAGTTTAAAATAATGTAGTTGTCAGTTCGCAATATTATTGAAATCAAAAGAATGTATTTCGTGTACACACAAACCTACATATTTAGTAACACACACACGTTTAAAACTTTATCAATTTAATTTATAAATAATGTTTAAAAATATGTGTTCAAATATGAAATTAATTACAACTAAAAATTTAGAATCATTTTAGTTATGATATTTGTAACATACTTACAAACGTTGTAATAATACTTCTCCCTTTATCGTGTAATAAAATATTTATTTCCTTTGAAATTTTGTAACTACATCCAATACAGGTGGCTATCTAGCCACCTGTATTATAAGTTTATCTAAACTAGTTAAGTGTTAAAGTATATAACTTCACTGTGGACATAACAAGAAATCAATTACTGTATAAACACGTAATAAGACAGTAAATCAAACGCTCTCGGGAAACCTTTGACTTTTTGTTGTTTATTTATTCAATCTCGGCAACAGAAATATATTTATTTTTTATATTGATTTGACAAATATGTATAAGATCTTCACTGAGATGCGAGACGACATATTATATGTCAATTGTATTAATATTATCGGTATTTTTATATAGTTACATAAATTGTTAAATAAGAATTGTGAGTCTTCTTATATTGTAAGGTTAAGAAATGGTTTATTTCCACTAAAGTATCCACTAGATTTTGGTTTAGACCGGATCTCAAGATATCACTATAAGTACTTTAACTAACTTGGAAAATACCCTTCACTCAGAGAAACATCTTAAGGCTTTAATTAACTTGATATAGTTACATGGAGAGACTATTGAACTTATATTAACAAGTTTCCTGTGGATAAAGCGACTATAATATTGTTTATATTGGAGCTATGGATACTTTAATATTAATATTAATAATATTACAAAACCCCGTGATAAAGTTTATTTAAATATTTTGCCGAAAAATCTTTTTAAAAGTTCGGCAATAAAAATTTTATTTAGAGAACAAAGATTTCAAAGTTTGTTATATTCTTGGTACGAGTACTTTGTAACTATCTAATGATGATCTGTTGTCATACGAGTATCATGGTGTTGTAGTATTTACGTTTGGCTGAAATTATTGTCGTCCGCACTCGTTTTAAAATAATTTTAACCGTTGTTGCTTATTATTTTTAAAGTATTCTTACATAATACAATTTGAATGCCTCTACATGATTATGTACAAAGATAAGTATGATGATACAGTATTGGATTTACTATTTCATATATAAACTGACCGATAACTTTTTAATCGTTCCCTGAATATAATATAATCATACAAGTTATGTTTTATGGTACTGTCTATATACCTACTTACTTAGCTTCACGCCATATACCTTGCGGGGTAGCCAGCGACAACGGAGCGCCAAACGCTACGGTCCCTGCATACCTCTTTCGCCTCGACCGCAGACATTAACCTCTTCACACATGCCCACCGCGGGATCCTCGTGGTTTTTAGGTGACGTTCCTCCAGTATCGTAGCTACTGTATTTTTGAAGGTCACTCGAGGCCTCCCCCTGTCTCGCATACAGCTCACTTTTCCTTTATAAATCTTTTTTACCATTCTTACATCACTCACTCGTTTGATGTGCCCAAACCACCTGAGCACGTTCTTCTTCATTCTCCACGCGACATCTTCGCTAGTACCTACCATTCTGTGGATTTCTTTATTGCGCATTCAGTCAGCTAAACTGACTCAGCATATTCGGCGAAGAGATCGCATCTCTCACACCCATTCAAGTTTAGACCATTATTTTCACACCCGTCTTTCAGAGTGGTGACTAATGTCTGCAAATCGCAATCTTTTCCGTGATCATGCGGAAAAAATCGGTTGTCTGTAAATTCGGTTTACTGACGACAGTTGAACGTGACAACGTCTTAAGAAAATACTGATGGAATGGTAGCATTTTTCAAAAGAAAATTTTAAGTTCATTTGTTTAATAGATTTGTATGTATATAGAGAAGGAGGTAATTGGAAATCACAATGAAATTGATCAAGTTACATTTATTTATACGTATAAATACAATTGTGTAATTTTTTTTTTTTTTACAATTTATTAGTTTTTACAAGTATAATTGGGCATTGAGCAATTGTTTTACAACTTTTTATATGTATTACACATGTTTAACCAAGTTAGCAGCTTGGCGAAATCTGTTGTTGCGTTGTCTTTCGTTTTTCGATTTTCTCGCAGCAGCCACCTGAGCAGGAGTTGATGCTGATGATGGAGCAGGATGCTGTGATACGCTGTCTGTACTCACGTTGTTTTTAGGCTTTCAATTTTGAAGCAGCGTTATTGGCTGCGCGAATGGCGTTGCTAAAGTAAATGCTACAGCATCTTGAACCTCCATGGGTTCACTCATTGAAGGTAAAGGCTTATTCGTAACATCCTCTGGTTCATCAGACTTTTTTCCATGGTGCGATTGTAAGCAGTTCTGCAAAATAAAACGTCGTTCGAAACAATTAAAAAAAATTATAAAATTCTTCATTCAGAAAATCATTTTAAATAAAAAAAATAAAAATACAACAAAATACTTCAATAAAATTTATTGTTTAAATTTCTACTCAACTGTTAAAATTTAAATTTTGGTTTTATTATTTTAATAATATAATTTTTTTTTTTTAATAGTTACTTAATTATTTTTGCAAATTTAATTGTAATTTGTTATAAAAAAGTAATAATTTCAAATAATTCATTATAAGAATAAACAATGATTGGATTATTGTTTATAAATCTTACATTTAAAATTTAGAAACATTAAAATTTTCGTAAATCTAGTTTATAAAAAGCCCGCCTCAATGTGTTTGATATAGGAGAAAATGTTCCCTTTGACGGCCAGACACTGTTGTGATATGTGGAAGATTTAATATTTATGTTTTAATTTTTTTAAATCATAGCTAAGCTCGATAATTATTTCGATTAAATAGTAAAGCCATCGATTTTTTACTTATCGTGAAATAGTTCTGTTAACTTATTGTTTTAATTTTGTCAATTATAGCATAACCTACAATCGCTGCACTAGCGGACCGATGGTATTTATTTTAATGATGAAAGCACGAATATTCGACAATATATCACTGAACATATAATTAATATCGAAAGAATCATTACTTTTATCGCTGCAATTATCGTTGCTATAAACAATTGACACCACATTTACTTTTCACTGCACTTGATACTCGACCAAAACATGTAAATGTACTATAGTATAGCAGATGTCCACGCAGGTCGCAGACGCATCGCTCACTCAAGTAGGAGAGAGACGGATGTCGAACGCTGCCGGACGCAAAGGCCGATTGTGCCTCTTTGTCGCTCGTTCCGCGGTCTCGCTTGCACTTCAAGCCTTACATGGAACGCCTCAGAGCGAGGTAACGCCGCATGAGTCATGTTTTTTCGTGCGTGCAGCCGGCTCCATCGAATTATAAGACGTTGTCACGTCAAAAACAAAAACTTTTCCGTGATCATGCGGAGGGAAAAGATTTGATCTATACACCCTCTTCCAAGTCTAAAACCTCCCTGGGTCTCCCACAACAGCCTATCAGATCTCTCTTGCATTCTTCTCGCTAATATTTTAGCATAAACTTTACCGCCCAAGCTAATCAAACTGATAGCCCTATAGCTTGCACAGTCTATCTGTGAACCTTTGCCTTTATACAAAGGTACGATGACTGCACCTCGCCAATCGTTTGGGACCTCCCCCGATTTCCAGCATAAATTGCACAAAAACCAGAACAAGTCCAAAACGCGTGGCCCACCGTATTTGATCATCTCGGCAATAACTTCATCCGATCCCGCAGGCTTACCACATTTCAGACTTCGAATTGCGCTCTCCACTTCTTCCAAACTGATTTCACCATCGGCCACATCCGGACTCAGCATTTCGCTGGTACTCAAGGCCGAGGTGTCCTAATATATAATAACGAATAGCTATAACTCTCTTTATACATTTTACAATTAGTAATATAATTAAAACGTTGACACATTAATACTAATAACTTACCGTGAAAGTGTTCATTGAAAACTCAAATGATTAACACATTAAAATATCCGTGTATTACTAAAAACATATGGAGACCAAGCTTTTAATTAAATAAAGGGAGAAAAAATGACAGCATTGTAAGTTTTGTGAATTTAACAACAGATGCAACTGACGCGTTTACGAGTTTTATTTTCAACAGATTAGGAAGTCTCGGCAGATTTTCAAATATATAATAACGAACAGCTATTTTGTTATTTTTATTAAATAAAATTAGATAGAAGTTTTAAATACAAGAAATGCTAAAGGTAAAAAAATTATAATTGGAATAATGAATAACATCAGGGCTATTTATTTTAAACTCAATTTTCGACGTTTTTTTTAACCATGAGGAAGTTTTTCCTGTGTCAGCCACAACATTTATTTTAAGGATATTGTGCTATACTTGTTACACCGAGTGGTGTAAAAAGAGAAAACATAATATATCAACTAAGCCATTAGCACTTTCTCCTCTAACGTAACGGAACAATGGCTGACACACCTTTGTTGAAATGGTTTCACTCACTCCCTACCTGAATTGCAATATAATTTTAAAAAAAAATGGAAACTTTTTTGTTTCACTTCTGTACTTTATTTTCTTTTGAAATAGATAAAATAAAATAATACCTTAAACCTGTACTTTTGAAATGGCTTAAAAATTTATAAAATTTTTACAATATAAAGAAAAGATAAAACAAGTAAGTATAAGATATCCAGTTCAGAGTTAGGAGGTTCAAATTAAATTATTACGACTATTGAGTTTCACATTTATTACATATGAGGATTAAATTATTTATTACAATAAGAGTTATTATATTTCAAGCATTTAAAAATTCTGTCAAAGTTATAAATTTTAACCAATATATTAATATATATTTTTTAAACTTTGGTGTACTAATACCTAAATAATAATTTTTTGTTTGTAGTGTTCACTCAAAGCTAAAAGAACAATTCATCAGATTGCTTTTATAGTACTTTTAGTGCGATGACCGGTCCGAGTATCTCTTCAGGGTAAGTGAGTGATGACCATGACACTACATATATTGTATGTAACAATGGTGATTTTGACAGCCTTATAATTAACAATTGAATCAACAAAAGTTTAGAAATGGATCTAAACCGCCCAGCTTATATCAAAGCAATCTGTTATTCTAAAAGTCATTCTTTTAATAATGTACACGAAATGCCATATAGTCGTATGAAAAAAAATGCTGGTAATTGTTGTTAGATTATTTATGAACGACACCCCTTCCTTCTTTTCCTTCAAGTTAAAAAATAAATGTTATCTTATTATGTACATAATAAGATAACACATTGGCAAACGATATATGAAGGGAATATAAAAAAGATCTCCTAAATAGTCGTGAAAGCAAGAGGAATAAGCTATGAGTTATTTTCAAATTAAAGTACCTGTAACTGTTCATCACAAAGGTGGACGCTCAATAATATTACTGCGTTAATTAAGATTACCTAAATAGATTTGCCAATTGTTAGTAACTTCATGATCACACAATATGTCAAATGACAGGTAATCTAATATGTTCTTAATTAGTTTAATATGAACTAGATCCTAGATTTTGTATGGTATAGTAACAATGCTATTATTAATACCAAAAAAAGGTTATCGAAATTTTGAAAGTTTAGAATAGTATGAACAACTCCTCTGTCTACTAAATTAGAAATAACTTTTTTCTGAGTTTCCTCATCGAAATAATACTTCTGGTGAGTTTGAAGGCATTCCGATATCCGTTTTTTATCTTGTAATTTAAAAAAATTCTTGTCAGACTTTAAAATAATCATCCTGATATCAAATCTAAATTCATATTGACAATACATTCGTATCAAAAATGGAATCAAACAGGTGTTGAGGTTGCGTAAATTCTTTTGTTGATGGGAAGATCCGCAAGAAATGAAAGAAAGATGGCAGATGAAAATAAGATTTTTGTGCGCTTGTTCTGATTTCATATCACAAATACTTAACCAAACCTTATGAAACATTGCACACCCTTTGTTTACGAAACAGAAAAGTATGTACATATCATCCAAAAAGGGTATTTTAGAACATTAACTTGGGATTCAAGTACAAGACCAAGATTTTTTTTTTGACCGAACGACGAATGCTGAGCGTAGCGACGCCTTTGTCCGAAGGACTACGTTGCCAATTGATAGCCCCATTCTGCTATTTTTCCGTATGTATTTCAGCATGTTTGTTCCGGCGTAGACGGAGTAATTTTTCATCCTAGCGTCACGAAAATTGGCAGGCGTCTTCTTTGAATTATTTGAATTTTAATGTCAAGCCATTTTTTTATTGGGCGAAAAAATCCAAAATGGCGGCGTTTTCTAGTTTTGTTTTTGGCGTAACCGGAGCAATTTTCATCCGATCGCCACAAAAATTGGTGAACATATTCTTTGAGTTACTTAATAATTTTTTTGTTCGGACATTTTTCCTACTGGGAGGAAAAATCCAAAATGGCGGTGACTTAAGTTTTTGTTTTGGCGTAGCAGACGTATTTTTTATGCAATCGTCAAGAAAATTGGTAGGTGTGTTTTTTTATTTTTTTTTTATTTTTATTTCGAGCTGTTTTTCTGCTTGGGCAAAAAATTTCAAAATGGCAGATTTCTGATCCGTACCACAAAAACGGACTTTGCGGCAGCTAGGGGGCTGAAATTTCGTCTAAGTATTCTTTGTCGAAATCTAAGGTGTTTTTTTGTTATTTCAAAATCCAAAATGGCGGCCATAGCGAATTATCAAAAATTTTAAAGTTGAATAACTCCATTGTTATTTGGTGGAGCCAAATTTCGTTCGGTAGTTATGTAAATTTTATATAAAAATACTTGATATTTATTTAGGAGGAGATTAATTTAAATATATGTATTTAGAAACACAAATTAACAGTGCTTTGAAACTAGTTCACCAAACATCCATTTATTTATTTATTTTGTAAATTGATTTATTATTAATTATTGCATTAACTATAATACTTATTTTATCATTCTTACACAACATTGTTCAATACTTAGCTTACAAGACGATTTGTTGCAGATATTAATAAACTAAAATTAAAATTATTAAAATGCAGTGTTCAATGCAATATTTAAAAACTAGACTAGAACATTCCTTGAAAACTCAATAAATATTTTCCGGTTTCTAAAATATAAGTGTCTTTTTGTCACCGATAACCTTTTAGAGACATATTTATAAAAGTAGTTTCCATTACTGGAAGTAGTTGTCTGGGAGCTGATGTATGACGTACTTGCGAGGATTTCAAAGGAGTAATAAAGACCACGTTTGTGCTTTCTATAGACGAGGGTTGTGAAATGATGCTTATTTGACAGGTCCGACATTTCATATCGCTCTACGAATAATAAAGTAGACATGTCTTACTATTGTTTCTATTATATGATAAATACCTAAAAACCTTTTTTGAATTTATCTTGTATTATAGAATTACCATCTATATTATCAACAAGAACATTAATTTAATTATTACCAGGTTCTCCTTTTCCTTTTATAAATAATCCTCATGCGAAATAAATATATAACTATTTTTAACATGTTTTATTGGCTTCGGTCGTATGTTAGTATGTAAAGGAACCTTGACGTAGATAGGACGTAGACATTTGAATGTCTAATTAATTTGAAACTGCGTATTTATTAAGGAACGATGACAATAATATGTAATAAACAAAAACTATAAAAAATTTTGTTGTTTATGGTTTTTGTTTTATAAAATAAAAAAAAGTTTAAAGAAACTAAAATAAACACGCTTTCTTAAAATTTTAACTAATAAATTAAAAATTTATTTAAATTAAGAATAGAAATTTTTTAACAAAAATGTTTGATAATTTAAGTACGTAGTAGTCTAATTAAAATGAATAATAACAATAATTTAAATTACGTCTTTTTACTAATAACATTGTTTGTTAAAATCTTCTAAAGTACTTAAAATTGACCGCTTAACAAATACGTCCAGTACAATGCAGACTGCTGTACACTTTGAAAATCATGTGCGCCAATATAATTAAATATCAAGAACGCGGGAAATGGTATTAACCATTCTATTGTTGGAAAGCAATAAACGTCCTGTTTTGTGTGAAAACACCAAGTACTGGGTGCGACATCAATGCACTTTAAATTGTCTAACATTATTGTATCGTATAAGCCCCTTATTGGATTTAAATTTAAATATTGAATAGAAATAAGCTTAGATTTTTATAAGGAAATTTAAATTTTATTATAAAACCAAAGTTTTTAATATTTTGATTGAAACGTCTAGATGTTTCTTCAATAATACTTAAGAGATAATGAAGGATAACCTCCTTTAAAATCGTAAGAATTGTAACATTGTGATGGCAACATTACAACATTGCGTCATCATAACACACTGTGATATTCAGCTGATCTTTTTGAATCGGTCGTTACGAATCGGTGGTTATGAATATACCATGAGTTGTTTTCAATTTACTGTAAAAGCGTGTCATCATAAAGTCATAATTTTTATTAATTGTTTTTTTTGTCTTTTTCCACTGATTCAGTCTTATTTTTTACTAGCTCGCGGAGTCGTGAGCCCATCTCCAATTTCCCTTGACACATTTAATCAGTAAATTATTCCTCATAGTTATACATCTCATACGAGTAAAGTTATTGTGAAATTAAGCGTTTAGCGCGGAGGGAGTGTGGGTTATGAAGTTTAAACATTATTCGTGGAGCTGACAAGTGTTTACTCTCCTCGTAAAGTTCTCCTCGACACTTAACGTAACTCTTGCATATTTTCGTACATTAAACAATCTGAAACTACTAACTGTTTAAATGTATATCTTTATTTCTGAATATCTGATGTAATTTTAACAGTAATGTAACCTTAAAATTAGTAAGTGTAATCTTAAAATTACTAATTTACAAAATTCGAATACTATAATTTAGTCTATACATATATTATTTTCTAGTTGGAAACATATTTCTAATGGTCTTTTCTTTGTAGTCGTAGTGTATTTTTTATTATAGTCATAACTGTATTTTTGTATGGTAAATGAGATGTTAGTCACTAGACAGTAAAAAGCTCTGAAATTTGCTTACCTTTTCTACCTTAATATATATTCTACCTTAATAATAGTCGAAGTGTTGACGGCCATTAAAAAAGCCTTTATTTAAAATACAACTTCCAGATTATATAAATAATCCTTGTATCCCAGAAGGGGGGGGGGGTTACACAAACATAAATACATAAATACAATGGATGTAAATCTTACTAATTAAGCAAACTTTAAACATTCATCTGTCGTCTATTTTATTTACTTACAAAGTTATATTTATATAAAACTAACTAGCTTATTCCCTCCCGCTTCGCTGGGTACTATTAATTTGGATGTGAACTTAGGTTGCTATGGTAACCGTTGTCTTCGTAACCGTTGCTATGGTAACTGGGGGCGTTAAGTATTTAGCTCCTACAGGTTCAAAACTTGGTGAAATGAAAAAGTTGAAATGCGTTGGGAAAGGAATTCCTTAAAATCAGTTCTTAGTGGACGTCAACGTTACAAAAGAAGTGACTATGTAAAATTTTAAGTTAATCGGACAGATAGTTTCGGAGATATCGTGATGAGTCAGTGAGTAATAAATGTAGTAGTAAATATATAGATTACAGTTCACTAATTATATAGATTACTACATATATAATCGAAATGATAATTTCCATTATCCTGGCGTCACAGTTTTGTATTTGATTTTTGTATATTACTTAAAAAATATGATATTCAAAATCGAAAAATAAAACTATTACTGTTACATAATAACTTCTTAATATAATCGATCTATATGTACAGTAATGGTGACTGAGTCACAACAGAAGTCCATTAGTCCAACCCTTGGATTAATTATTTCACACAAACACCCATTTGACCCTATTTTGGGCTCTACTAATTATGGAAGGTGCTATGAAACCATAATGTTTTGAACAAAAGATTTAAAGCACAGGTAACGTAAATAAATGTAGTTGATTTGTTTTATATTATTTACTATTTTTCCTTACATGTGTTTATTCTAGAACAATGTCAAGTTAAATAATGTAATATTATTATTAAGTTAATTACCATATAACTAATAAGTTACTGTTTCTTACGGCTGCTAAAGGCATACTAGGCATTTTAATCAAGCCAATTCTTACTAAGTAGAAATTATACTTTGTCACGAAAACAATGAAAAACTCTGACTTTGAATGTTCCTAATTATAATTAATATGTTTGTAATAAGTAATGAATAATTAAGGGACCGTTAGAGTTCAAAAGGTGTTCAATAAAACAATAATCCAAGTAGCACAATGTTAATTGTTGCTATGTTTGTAATTGTTTACACACATTTTAACTATGCCTATTTACATTGAAAATAAATAGAGAATGTGTAATTATTGTAACGAATGATAGCTTCGTTAGCAGACCAAATATTGGAGATTTGAGTCTGCCCATGTGGATGAATTTTTCATTTCATATTGATTTAAATGTGTAATTCTAAAACCATTATATTTATGGAATACTACTTTAATATTAGTTAACATATAGTTAACATCTAAATTGGAAAGGATTAATTTTTATTTAGTCTTCTTCCATTAGCCTGTTTTTCTTCAAATTTAACTACATAGTGACAGCTATCAGTCCTGTTCACATCTCCGTAATATTATTAGTTATTGTCGCGGACAGATCTCGAGATTTAATCAAGAAGTTTGATAACAGGGTCCCTGGATCATATCTTGAAGTCATTACAGTTGAGATACCACGCTCTTTGACTAACCCTATCACCATGAATTTTACAAAAAACAGGTTTTTATTTTTTAAATTCTGATGATGAAATTAACGTATTACAATTTTACCTTTATTTTATAATTAGAATGCTTGAATATATTTCTTAAACAATTTTATTATTTATCTTTAAAATATATTTTTAATTATTTTATTTTTCAAATAATGAAGAAGAATGTTTAATGAAGAAGAACGTGCTCAGGTGGTTTGGGCACGTTGAACGAATGAGTGATGAAAGAATGGTAAAAAAGATTTATATGGGAAAAGTGAGCGGTAAGAGAGACAGGGGGAGGCCTCGAGTGACCTTCGAAAATACAGTAGCTACGATACTGGAGGAAGGTCACGTAAAAAGCATGAGGACCCCCCGGAGGGCATGTATGAAGAAGTTGATGTCTGTGGCCGAGGCGAAAGAGGTATGCAGAGACCGTAGCGTTTGGCGCTCCGTCGTCTCTGGCTACCCCGCAAGGGATATGGCGTGAAGGTGAAAAAAAAAAAAAAAAAAAAAAAAAAAAAAAAAAAAAAAAAAAAAAAAAAAAAAAAAAAAAAAAAAAATATTTAATAGTAAATAAAATAATTAACTCCTCACATTCCACTTCATTAGAAAGCATATCCTTGTGCCTCGGCCGCAAATGAACGCATGCCGCCCGAAGCTTATATCCAGGAAAAGCTTTTAAATCATGCTTAGAAATATATTCGAGAATATTTAGATATAAGCCCCTTCGGTTCAAGTTCCCTCTGAATAGAAATAGTTTCTCTCCGGATCTTGAAAATGAATTTTGGTTTTTGCTTTTTCTATTGGAACTAAGCAGGGTTATAATTAATGTCCGCACCCTTTATTTACTTTACAAACCTACCTTTTCCACTTGAGTCTTGATTTAAATAGTTATAGAGCTCCTCCGAAATTTTCATTCTTTGTTTAGCTGCAATTTGAATTTTTTATTCGAATTTGGATGCTCGTATAGCTTCGTCGCATTTTTAACATGTGTCAAGCAAGAATTGCGTTGCGTATGGTTGAAGTCATATAGCACTCGTACCTAATGCCTATATTCGCACTCGTATGTCATGTTACAGTATAGTAAAGTGGAAATATAAAACAAATAAAACACACAACCATGATGGTCTATGTTTAGTGAAGAGTTGTTCATAAATAAGCAATAAACCACCTGCTTTTCATTGTAAGGGTGGGCTGCTGTCTCGCGATCTATAGCAAATTCGCTTGTAAAAAAATTTCAACTCAGCGTGGTTATTGTTTCCGTTTAATTTTAAAATTCCCTGTTATACAAACATTTTTTCAAGAAAAGTGTAATTTTTTTATAGTTATTGTATTGCAGTGGTTATGAAATTTGTTTGAATGCTTCGCTATTTTATAACAAGTCAAAAAATCTTCAGTTTTAGATTTCCTATTAATATTTACTTGTATATATATAGTTTCCGGACAAACAATAACAAAACGTTATGTATGTGTGTACAGGTATAATATTAACCGCTTAATTTATTTTCATTTTTTTAAAACGATATTATTCTCATATTGATACAGGAAATTAATATATGTTTTGTGTACTTAATAGAGCACCAATATGACATTTATAGTTCGAGAAATAAAAGAATTGTATAATAATAATCAACATTATAATGACATATAAGAAGTTGTTGGTACTATTACAAAGTGGTTACTTTCTAATTTAATTTATTTTTATCTTTATATTATACATAATGGACCTCAATAAGAAAGAAATATTATAAGAAACATTATTATAAGATATTGAAGAAAAACGGACTGAATGATTTCATTTCGTATAACAGTAAGGAAGGAAACATCGTATCTTAAGCTAACAGAAGTCGGTACGTGACCAGAAATTAATTTCCCGACGCATCGATACACTTTATATAAAGGACTTCAATTTGCTTCATGAAACATTGATTCGGTTATAAAAATATTGCATTCATTTAATGTTTACACATTTAATCGTTTTAACTGTCTTTCTCAGGCTTTACAGGAATTCTACGTCAATATGTCAGGTGTAAGTCCTTTCAGGTGTAATTTTTTATTAAGTAAAATGTTAATAAGTACATCACGGCTAACAGTTTACAGATAATATTAAGTAAATATACATTTATTATGAATATTTTTAACATTTTAATCGAAAACTTTTGTAACGTAAAATTATCTTTGATATAAAACCTGTATCATTGTTTACAATACCATATTTACAAAAGTTACAATATCATATTTACAATAGTTATCAGATATACGTTAAATAGTGGAGGCTTATTATCCGAGACCGTAAAAACGGATCATTCTGTTTTAAGAAGTTATTTTTGTTAACGATGTTGCCTTAATATGAGCAGTTTAAATGTCTTTGCTCTTATGTATAGAATATAATTTCTTGAAGTGTCTTTTTGAAGTTAAAAATAAAAATATCTCTGTTTAATTTTAATGAATGTAACAATTTAAACCATAATATTATTTTTAATACATTATAACCTGATTTAATTATAAAAGTCTAAATGCATGAGTATGAGATTACTATTATTTTGGTGGATGGATGGATGGATGGTGCTAAGTGTTGCCATATTTAATAGTACATTAACATACTAAAATTATATCAAGGCAAACGTTTACCGGCTAAAAACTGTTTATTAAACAAATACCAAACGAAATTATAATAATGTGCAGTAAGCGAACATCAATCAAGATATTTGTGTCTCTCACAACTCCCTTACTTTCACTGACAATCAGAGAGTAACTGTCGCTGACCGAGTTTTACTAACGACCTCTGCTAACTTTATAGTAACGATGAGAAGCTCCTAATTAGGCCGACCGACAATTGTGAGGGAACTTTTTATCTGTCCCGCAACTCGCAAGTAAAGCACGATCATGAAGGTAATCTTCATTTAGTTTTAATAATTGTTTGAAATATTTCAAATATTATATTTAAAAACATTAGTCAATCTGTCAAAACAATTATTACAACAGAAACAATATTATGTTCTTATTTGTTTAACTTCAATATGCTCTAGTCTAAGTTTATTATTTTTTTTTGTGTAAAATAAATGGAAAATCCTGGCCACAAGTATCTCCCCAAAACTATTTGACTCATCAAGTGACAAAAGCTTTGATATTAAAGTTAAGTTTTATTTGACTGACAGTGAATGTACCTTACAAAATCTTGAAAACTTATTCAACCGTTTATTTCAACGTTAATAAAAGAATTTGTAAAACGTCAAAATGTAAATGATGAGTTTAAGATACGTTTTGCAGAAATATATAATCGTCATATTTTTGACCAAGTTTACAACAACATTTGGTTACTTGTTTTTAATTGTATTTAAGTTACTTATCAGTAACTGCTATATAGTTATAGATATAGAATTTCACAATATTTCGATAAAAAGAAATTAATTAAGTTTTACCAGTTTCCCAATAAATAATGAAAGAAAACTATTATTAGCAATTATAATATCTAGAACGCTGTACTATAAACTACATAAAGCTGACCTAAGTCGATAACTACAATATTAACCAACTATCTAAACTACATACAAACATTATCAAAATTTTCATGCTCCAGGAATCACGTTTTAACTGTCTGGTCTGTAATAGTATCTGATAATCGTTATACTTAAAACGACTACTGTTATAGTTACTCTTCAATACAATTATAAAATTATCAAGTTTCACTGCAAAATTTTAAATGTTTTTCTAAGATAAAATGTAATTATAATAAATGTTATTTTATCAACGACCAGCATTAAAAAAACCTCACGTGACAGCAAATTGGCGCGCTTTAAAACAAGTGTCGCCACTAACGAGCAACTTTTAATAACCAAACTTATAGCGAGAAAAGAAGTGTCATAAAGAAAAATTACCGCTAAAAATATTACAGGTTTCATGGCAGACTATTATAATGGTAATAAAAGTGATTTGCACATTTGGAGTGAAACTTAGATGCAGTTTCAATGTTTTCATATGACATGAAATAATTTCAATTAGGGTTCCGCAAAGAAACATGACGAAATTTAGTGAAGTTTTTGCCTTCATTAAGCATTCTATGAAAGTTTCTTATTTTTGGAATATAAAAACGTAACGTTCTCAAAATTATTTGATATTAAGTAAGAAGTAAACTGGATACTTTTCATCGAAAAGCGGTATAATTGTGAAATCATATAATTCATTATTGCAGATACCAGTAATACCTCAAATAGATGATTATAGTGGGGAAAACTAATTAAGAATGTAAAACATGTTATTTAGGATGAAATATTTCAAATTTTTATTTGAAATTTCTGTGAGAAATGAGTAATGTGTTTACTGAACTATAGCATGGTCAGCTCGATCCTCATTATGACGACTTTGACTAATAACAACTATCTCTACACCAGCGTGCGGTAGCGATGTACTGAGAGGAATAATGAACAATTTCATTGAAATATGATCTTTATTGTTCTACTGCTAAGAGCCATAAACGTATAATAAAAAGTTAGCTGCTAGGATAAAATTGCACCCCATATTCCATGGTACGCTTTAACGGCTTCTAAAGTCATTAATAAATCACGTTTCATCTAATCTTTTATAATATAAAAAGTTGAAGCAATTACAATTTATGAAGTTTCTAATCTATTAGCAATTAAAAATATTATAAAACTATAGATTTTTCTATTTACTTCAAGTCACCAATGTACGCGAAAATTAGAAATACGGGAGCGTCATAATATATTATTTACGGTACTATTAACATTTTACTGAGTTGAATAAGCCTTCAAGTAGTTTATATTGTTTTTGGTTGAGTGTTCATTTAACCAGGATGAATATAATATTGTTTTTGTCTGTATCATTTTCAAATAGAAAAAGAACTTATTTTTGTATAGTTAGTAGTTGTGTTTCACATAGTTTATTTAAGTTTTTAGTTTTATAACTCTTTATAGATATTTTATTGTTAATTTATTATTACTTTAATATACACAAAAAAATTCAATATAAGAATATTTTCTTAATAAATGTCAAATATGTATTTGAACATTTATTATTTGATTACTCAGATATATATAAAACTATTATAATTCCTTTATTTAATTACTTAAAACTATAACTTCTTTTATTATTTAACCAATACTCATTATGTCTTATTATAATTAACATTTAAGCATGTCTTAATTTTTGAGTCATTGACTTATTTAAGAGACTTCTTACGTCACTTCCGCAATGCAAGTAAAGGATAATGTATTTTCTTTATTCCCAAGGGTAAGTTGATACTGCGTGAATTATGTACATTGCAACGCTAAAAAGTTGATTTATTTCTTAGATATATGTGATTGGCGCCGAGAGGTGGGTAGGTTGATAGGTTATCGCTCGCCTTTTTATATTTCTTCCGATAACAAAAGCTTTAGAAAGCTTTTAACTTTCCACCTTTAGAAATTTTGGAAGGTGAATTCATAATTTCTAAATCATTCAAATAATTATTTATATTTTAACAAACTCACTATTTTTTAAACATTAAAATTTAATATTATTTTTTTAATAGTTTATTTTAAAAAAATGATTTGTTATTTCTTGTTTATAAATTATTAACTAAATTGCTTAGAAAATAAACTCAGTACGGCAGTAAGACTAATGACGTATTGTAAGACTATTGTAAGTTAACTTTTTAAATTTGTAAATTATATGATTATCGTTTGATCAGAATTAGATAGAACACACTTATACGTGTCCTAAGATGATATTCAATAGTATCGTGTCAGTAATACGATCCTGAGGGATATTGAGGGTTATACCACGAAGTTTTGTCCCTGTTGAGTCGAATAAAATTATCGAATGGCACCATAGCTATTCTCCATTTGTTTTTTACTAACAAAACATTCAGCGGCTGTGTATATAACTAGGTCATGACAATAGGTAATTATAATGATCTATGTTGCATCGTAGTACGACGCGGAGTCCGAAGTGTAAGTATATATTAATATATATTTTGATAAGGAGTATTTAATTAATAGTTATATATACTTCAATTATAATATTTATTACACAATTACGAAGAGTTCGTGTTTAAGAAGACTAGTTAATTATTAAATCTTCTTGGATTGAGGTTACGACTTCTTCTAATGAGAAACAGACTAATCTCAGACCTTAATTAGCAATTAAGTTTATTATAATTATAGCTGTGACTACCGACGTTTAATTAAGAACGTAATACTTTAACACACGTGTTGGTGATTAGTCTTACAAAGTCAAGTAAAACACAAACAACTTTATTATATATGCGTTCACTCAGCCCATGAGGAATTTGTTAACTTATTGAGGACGAAATTTAGGTGTTATGAGTTTGTTTTTATTTCTTGTATTTTGTAAATGAAGTATATGTAAATTACTATAATAAAAAATGTGCTATTGAAAACATGTATCTTATAAATAATTATAGATATTTTAAACAATTTTTATTTGCAAAAAACGCTGTTGAATGTGTAAATTTATATAAAATGAACGTGTGTCAAAGATAGATCTTTTATCTTTTGCAAGGCTGTAGGTTAATGGCTCAGTGGTCTCTGTAGGTCGGTTATACTAAGCTTTAGGATTTCTAATACTTACAACTTTTTACAACTTACAACTTACAGCCTTTTTGTTTAAAGCTTGAACTTTAACTTAAATTAAATAGATTTATTACAAACTAATTATTGCCTACGTGAGTTTTTTTACGAGCCATATTATTGTAACTGACACTTCTTATATTTTGAGACGTTTGTGAGAATATTAAGTCACTTTTGAATACTTATTGTATTAAAATCCCAATATGATGTTAGAGACCATTTTTATTATATTAGTACAGTGAAAACAATCTTAGTATTATCAAATTCTGAGTATTATGTGTATTATTTACAAAACATTTTCCTAGGAATAACCCACAAATTTTTTGATTATTTTTATTTAAAAAAATGGCATTATTTTTCTTACTAATTTAATTTAATCTTTTAAAAGATATTTAAAATTTTGAAGACAACTTATACAACAATTCAAATCTTACTAGACATATAATTACAATTGCCTAACATAATAACATTTCATTGCCTAACATAAACATTAAATTACCCAAAAGTATTACATTATTATAAGTATTATAAGATTACTAAATAGAACAATACATATGTAATCTCAGTAAGCCTTATTATATAACACTTATATAATTAATATAACTTTGTATATAATTTTGTATAACAATTTAGGACTTTTAGAAAAATAATAATGTATATAATAATAATATCTATGTATAAACTGACAGACACTTAAAATTACAATGACTTTACACTGGCTTTTGGTATATTGGGTCGTAAATCTTGTAGTTTGAACACTAATGGTATCATAAATTTTTATTTCTTCTCTCTTATTTAAGTCGGTTAAATCTGATATTATTATTAATTATGAGCCTATTTCCGGTTTGTACTTTAAGCTATGCTTACAATGTTTTTTTATACTATTTTAATTTCTTTGAATCAAAACATTACAACACAGGTTTTATAGTAAGGGGCATAATATTAGTTCGTTAGAGAATGTAATACTACTAATGTATTGAACGAAGACGAATCCAAGGTGCTATCGATAAGGGAAAGTCTATTGTGCTACTCATTTTATATAATTAATCGGATCCCTGAGTTACTATTGCCTCACTACAGTTAATTAGATTGGCGGTTATTAATAGAAAGTGAAAAGGGATTAGTAAATTTTTGTTTAAGTTTATCATTCATTAGATTCAAAGTTACGATAATTGCGAGCATGTTCTTCTGTAAGCGCCAGGTTTATAAGTGTGATTGATGTGCATATCAATATATTTTATCTTAGCGTGCATCCTGGATCAAAAAGGTTGAAGGATAGATGATGAATTCTATTTTCATAGCAGTATGAGTAGCAAATGTGTAGAAGAGTAATGATGTAATTCTAAATAGATAGTTGAATAATATTGATTATGAAGATACTGTCCGCAGGTGTCTGTATGTCTGTCTGTCTGATAAGCACAAAAATTGTGTTTGGTTTATCATCACATAATATAATCTAATAAACAGACCTCACAATTAAACACCAGACCCTCTTTTAGTTAAAGTGTATAATTTGTGTAATTGATATGAAAGGTTTTATGTAAAAAGTTTAATATTTATAAAAAAGCATTATTGCGCAATATTATTTTCTTGCTGAAGCTTAAATAGATAATATAACAAAAGAATGTAATTAATTAGTTGTATCTGAATACGTAACAATGTTTTCATTAACATTTTATTTTATCTTTGTTACGAGTTGTTTCTCTATTGTTTTCTTGTGAAAAGATAATATAAATTTACAATTTTACAACGTTCATGTTCTGTGTTAGATACACTAATATTTTACATACTTTGGTAAACGATTTTAGTAATTTGAATTTGGTTAACGACATTAAAGGAGGAAAGTATTTTATTTAAAATAGGAGTTTATTTAAGTTACTACTATTTCAACAAGATTATAAAGAATAAAAATGGTAACCATAACATCTTTTTTCCTTTCTTACTATTTACGCACAGCCTAAAATATATTTATGTCATTAAGATATTTTACATTTTATTTTAGAAAAGTTTCTTATTATCTTAACAAACCTCTCATGTATCAGGGCTGATATAAAAGTGGGTCGTTTGTGATACAAAGTAGATCACGGCTTTATCGCAGGTCATTTTGGTTTGATATCTATTTTATACTTATATATTGTTAATATGTATTTTATACTTTTGTTCAATTCAATGCCGCTGTTTATCCAACCCACCATCGTTTATTGAAACTAGTTTGAGAACTGGGTATTGAGATCGGTCTATTGTAGTGAGATCGATCAGTTTACTAACAAAGGAGGTGGCGCGTTAAGTGACCATTACGACCTTAACGAGACCTATTGAGAACTAACAATGAATGAATCCTAAATCGCCTTAACAAATACATGTTTGAAAATAGATTACTCCTAGTTAATTAAAGTAATATCTATATTATTTTAACACTAAATTTTAAGATGACTTTAATGTTAAAATAACTACGCCCATTTGTAACTGTAATAATGTGTAATTTTAGATTTTGCTTTATTAAAAAACATAAAAATACTGCATGTTCTTTAAGTTAGTATTTATAAAGTAGAGCACAGTTCAAGTATAATCGAATCGAAACGGATTAGATCGTATCACAGAGTAATATCATCCAGAGCATTGATATTCTCTCTGTGAGATCTCAGACTTAATATTATTAAGGTTATTCAATAACATCGATGGCTCCGTACCTTTGTTTGCGCTTTATAGCTCATATGTTAAATTCTAGATGGGATCTAGACTGCAATTTAAAACGAGTGCTGTGATATTTCTTAATAATTCACATTCCCTTTTTGATCTAATGTCGATTTAAACGTGATTAAAAATTACACTAAATGGTTTGAGTCCGTTATATTTTTAATTTTAACTTATGAAATAAGGTTGAGTTTGAAATAATTAAAATACGTTACTTATAGTTTTAATACGTTATAAATTAAGAAATTGTACAGAGATACATCGATTATATCATTGTTTGCAGCTTCTTTGGAGCTTTGGAGCTTTGGTTGTAAAGTACAACAGTAGACCATTATCTCTATTAAGAATTCACGAAGATGTAATATTTAATGCGCTTTTTTTGTTAAAATTATTTTTAAGGATTTAATCGAAATATTTTGTTGTTGATATTCATACCACTAACATTAATTGTGAATTGAAGTTATTTTTAAACATTTTAATTTTTTGTTTTAGAAGAAATCCTATTAAAGAGTTCAAATCATACATGACTATTGTTTATATATATGTATTGTTTTTGGATAGCTGTTATATGAGTATTCTTTATAATAAATTAGCTTTTACCCGTGACTTTGTCGGCATGAATAAGCAAAAAAATATAGGGGAGACCGGGGATGGTTGACTATAGGGGCAGGTAGACTAATTGTCAAAAACGCGAGTTAGGCAAACTTTTTGCAAAGATCGACTAGGTGAGTGTATCCATTATTCCCCCGCGCATAATCATCAGAAAAACCGCGGAGCAGACCCAAACCGTTTGTCAGCTAGAGTCTATTGTTCAAAAACAAGACACTTAAGTAACTATTTTTGCCTTAATTCTATTTGTTATAACTCTTTTCATTTTGTTTTGATTGCTTGTCAAACTGTTTAATACGAATGTTTGATTTCCGAACTTTGTATGCTTCCTTATTATTTTTAATTACGACACCATTTTAAGGTTTTGGCACGTAGTTAAAAATTACTAGGTCGTTTGGGGCTGGTTGACTCATTTATAAAGGGGTTGGTTGACTATCTAGTCAACCTGCCCCATACAATTTTGGATATACTAGATATAAATTGGTATAAAAATTATTGTTCTTAACCTAACATTTCCAGTTTAGAACAATGCGAATCTATAAACGAAAGTCAAATCGACGTAAAGACATACTGGAGAGAGTATGTCGACAAGTTATTTTCGCCGAAGTATTGATTCCAGCAAAAGAATTTCCTATACCATATAAAATATCGCCATGTAGTAAATATGAAAAAAAAAGAATGCAATTCCGGACTGTCCAGATCTCAATTGACCTAGGAAAGCGTTGGCTACATAAAAAACAGACAAATATTCAGTGACGAGGAAGAACATGCATCAGAAAATTGCCCATAAGGGAGCTGATGATGTTTATTATGGATTAAGGCCTTACGAGTCCCGAAAATTTGCATATGAATTTGCAAAAAAAAAAAAATCTATTCCTGAATCATGGGATAAAAAACAGATTGCTGATGAAGATTGGGTTTTTGCTTAAACGTCATCCTATTCTCTCTATTCGATCTCCTCAAGCTACTATTTCGAGCCACTTCTTTCAACAAAAACAACATGCAGTTGTTCTTTGATTACCTAAGAACCATTTACCTACGTTTAAATGTAAGCCCTGGGTATATTTAGAATGTAGATGAATTAGGACTGACAACGGTTCACATTTCTGATAGAGTAATAGCTCATCTTGGCACCAAAAAATTTGGAAAAATGACGTCTGCTGACCGTGGTTTCGCTGGTAAGAGTCGCAGTTGCTATCTCGGCCTCGGCAATATGGTCCTTCCGTTCTTAGTTTTCCCACGTGTTCACTATAAATACTATTTTGACTATTTTAGACTAAAGGACTATCAAAGACTATTTTAGACTTGAGGTGGACCGATAGGTTCTTAACGGTGTTTTATGTTGTTGAAGATGTTCTTAAAAATTATGATTGCATTTACTGTAGTATTTAAATCTTGTTCCTTCATGGTCTTGGTACTCATTACTTCTTAGGTCAACTTACCCCTAGTGACGAGTCAACCTGCCCCGGGCACGGGTAGGTTGACTCGTTTTTTCCGTTCTATAAAATCGAGCCTATATACTATGTTTTAATAGGTATCGAGCTTATTGTAATTTCTTTCTAGAGCTGAATAGTGTCACTATCAATGGAATTGCTTTTCACAAAAATAATCATTAAAGCAATAAAAATATTAACTTTTAAACTGAAAATTGGTCAACCAGCCCCGGTCTCCCCTACATTCACATCTACTGAAAGAAACTGTGAGTAGGAAGCTTTTTTATATTCTTTGTAATAATTGTCTTATAAAAATTATATTAATATCGAATTATTTATATTACAAATGATGAAATTAGATGCAGTGAATAGACGGACGTATATTATATCATTTAAACAAAGTTACTTAACCAACTCTCTCTTTATAATATATAAATTAAATGTATTTCTATTACGTCCATCACCTTCAAATAAAATCCATCTTAGGATATCATTTTCACGGTAATTAATTAGTCCCAAGCTTACTTTCCATCAACTATCATAACAATTAAAAGTTAGTACAGAAATAAAATATTTTATTATATTAAATTTTTTCATCAAAGTAACAAGATGACTTCCTCTTACTAAACAAGAAACTTATTTCAAATTCTTATCTTTATATTAAAAAAGTAACAAATATTTTTTACAAAACTCGTAAAACGCCAAAACTTTAAGTGAAGACAAAATTTACGGCATGTTATTAAGTACAGTGAAATATTAAAAGAACAGTTTTATTACATTTTTAAAAGCAAATAAATATTTTTCTTGAGTAATAAGTTTGCTTTTTTTCATTTTGTAATTTTCTATCCTACAGTCGTTTTGATACAAGTATAATTATTATTAACATTAATGTAAAACATCAAAAATACCATAGAATTAGAGCGCAAATGCTTTTTAATTATTAAATTTACAAAAATTTATATAAAATTATATTAAAATGCTCCAATAAATAATATGTTGTTTATGAAATATATTATTTATGTTAATGTTTTAATCTATTCTCAGTTAAATTATTGAATTACTCGCTCATAGCTCAGATTAAAAAACATAAATAACTGATTAAGAATATTATGTTAAATGTATGTAAAGACTATAATAAGATAAGATATTCTAATTTAATAGCAAAAATCGTTTTTTAAATAATCTTTTCAAAATCAATTGTCTTGAGTATATCGATCATAAACATTTGCCCTCAAGAAATTTAAATATGCTAATTGTTTTCACTTGATCTTTTTTACGCATAAACGACCCTATTAAATAATCCCTATACATTCAATAATGCAAAGGAATACAATTATATGCGTAAAAACCTCCAAATGAAAAATCACGACCATGAAAATCTTACTGGCTAAAGAAATACGAGTCGTGTTAGTAAGTATGGATCGGGGGTGATCCTTAGGACGCGTTCTATATTAAAGGAGGGTTCAGTGCTTATTAAAACTAAGAGTGCAACGAAGCGACAGAAAACGCTCAGATGTCTTAAGGCTTTGAAATTTTTTTCCTAATCCCTTTTGTAGCTTTTTAACCCTTGTAAATAATGTTTACTTTAACAGTCAATATTGTAAATAGTACTAAGTGTTTGTTTTTTTTGTTGTTCAACTTAATATTACTCTGTATAACTACAAAAAAAATATAAATTAACAATTGAAGATTTCAAAAAACTTTTATTAAACAATAAAGCAAAGTGTATAGTGTCTAAATGTTTTACATTTAAACTCCGCTTAAAACGTATTGTACCGACATCGGATTAAAGATCGAAAAAAACAAATAGTTTTACTTCACTGGTACCTAAGAAGTTCGTTGAGAATTTGTTCATTAGCCTTCTTTAAAATGAATTATTCAAAGCATTGTAACGTATTAGGGAAGTTTATGAGACAGTTGTCAGTTATACCTCCTAAAAAAAAGATCCCTGAGTAAATTAAGGTTTAATGAAATGGTATTATAATTACTTCATAATTAAAAGATATGCTATTGTTACTCTTAAGAGTAACGTGATGTGGGTGTCCGTTATACAACTTACATGTGTACAAAATAAGACAAGAGGTAGTTGTATATTATTTATCTATTGGCTTTTGTCAGCGATTCCATTTGTTTGATTATAATATGCTGTCATGAAAAAATCTCTGTGACAATCGTGTCGAAAGATATTTGGATATACTGTAATATCTACAGTATAGTATAGTATAGTTTACTCTGGGGTTAAATGGGACACTTATTTATTAATTGCATCCTCTTAATAATAAGTTTATTAAAAGTTTCAACTCGCAAATGATGTGGCCTGATCATAATAAGACCATAATGTTTGTATACTAAAAATTGTTGACACTGAAATGCCAACATCCAGTGCTGGACAGATCGTAAAAATGTGTTATATTTTTATTAACCTATAAAAATGAATTATATTAATGTGTCACTGTATCTTCTTGCTTTCAGAGTTTTGAAAGTATCTCACGCTATGTCTGAATTTGGTAAATGTCCAAATTAATATAATAATCAAATTAATATAATATATTTTTATCTTATTACCTGGGTCGGAGAGATCGCAGATTCGTGTAAAGCCTGTGTTGATGACATTTTTAAAGACATTTAATTAAAAATTTTAATGTTATTTTACTTGTAAGTCGATTATTGAAAAATGCTACAAGCTAAAAACCATATACACATCCGGTCATTTTTAATGTCATTCGTACCATCAAAAGTAAACATAATAATAGTAACTATTCGATGGATAAATGTTTCATCGAAATTTGTATAAAATCAACCCGATTATGGTTCATAGGAAAAACGAAAACGATTATGTGATCACCATTACTAGTAACGAAATATTTCGTTGTTTGTCGAAGTGTTGGAAGAGGAGCATTGAAATGATTGTGTTGCTACTTCCTATTAAGTTTAACATGGCCGTATAATATATGAATAATAACATCCATTTATATTAGCACAAGAAATGAATATGACCTTTTTTAACAACATTTAGATTAGTATAGTTACATCCCAACGGTGAAAAAATGAAAGATACTTATCTATATTTTTGTCTATTTAGCGGCTTAATATTGCTTCATGTAAATAAAAATTAAAAAAAAAAAACATTAACTATGTACTCGTGGTATTTTTCATTAATACGATGTTTAGAATGTATTTAAAAATATGAGCAGGTAATGTAAATTTATATGAGTGGAGAGTAAAGGAAAAATACACCTTCAGTTAAATAATTCAGTAAATTGAAAAAGTAAAAGCACTCTGCTCTTCAGAGGTTAGCGTCTGTCAGTCCGTCTGTCACTTATGTATGACAGTCTGTACTACTTTGTTACATTTTCACACAATACGTCTGCTCCTCTTTGACCTATAAAGCCAATTCTGTTAAATAAAAATTTAAACCATTGGAAAGGGTTGATCTTTATAAGATAAAATAAATAAATAATACTCGTTGTATAAGATTACAACTAGCTATAAATAAAATATAACATGTTAAATAAAGACTCCAATTTCATAATTAGTAAGATAATTAAGTATTGAATAAAGAAAACAAAGGAAAAGTTAATTATAAAGGTGGTAATAACGTGACGTACATAATGACCAAAGTTTTGGTGATAAGGGTGAGTATGACCAAAGGAATGGATATTTAGGACAGCCATAAAGCTATATTAAACACATACAATATAAAAATATAAAATACACGACTTTATGTAATTAAATAATATGAAAAAAAACAACAGTTTCAGAACTTAAAAAAAAATTGTGATAAAATACCTTATGAATATTATTAGATATTTAAAGGAATTTATTGAATTGGTCCAATAAATGAACCAAACTGCGTTTATTGAAGCCAAAAATTGATCTAGTGCCAATTTTATTTTCAATTCCCTTGCAGTCGGTGCTACGGTACAAAGATTCAATTAATGTTTATTTAACTGCACTGACTTCATGAGATTTTATTAGATCGTGTTTATTTTATAAAAATATTACGTTACGTTCAGTTTGCAGTTTATAAAAGTATATTTATATTTACAAATTACGCTTGCGAAGCTGTTGAATGCTGTTGAAGCCATTACCACTGAACTGCACTTCTTTGCCTTTTTTTAATCTAAAGTTTATCTTTTACTTTATTTGAGTAAGGCTAAAAATATGAATTCTCATACCTATCACTTATTACTATTTATATATATTAAGTACTGTAAACATAAAATACTATTAAACTGTCTGTTTGTATCTTAAAAACTATATGTAACATTTCTGTAATGCGTCTTTAACGCGTAAGTCTACCAAAGACTCATAAAAATAAAATAAGCATAAACACTTCAATTCATTTTTTAAAGTCAAAATTATCTGGGAAAACGAAACATGTGGACAATTAAAAACAACTGGCTTTACTCTCCACATCCTTGCCTCCAGACGCTTGCTTCCCAATAGACAAAGGATGGATAAGACATAGTGCTGTAAGTGATAAAATTGGGCATCCTTTATTTTTCAATTTATCTAAAAATCTTAAAGTAATAGTTTTTCAATTTACCCTAATACAGCTTACAAATAAATTAAAGAGAATAATTTCCTTTTGATTTTATTACAATTTATTATACAAACTGAAAATTAATATATCTTTCGTATAAAAATGTTGAGTGAAAAGAAACTGAGGAAAAAAGAGGAATGATACTTTGAGGTTTTGCTTTCACAAACTTAACTACTTACAAAAGTTAACACGTCTCTGAAACTGATCCTTTAAGTAATAAGTTTTTTGGCAAATGCAATACAGTGTATTATTATTAATACACTTCTAATAAACAAATATTAAGAAACAAACATATACAACCCCTGGCGTCTGTCGAATGAATAATGTAAATGGTTTGACTTTTCATTGTATTCATAGTATTCATATTATTGTTGTTTTTTCTTGGAATAGTGCCCTGAGTGGACATTGCTAATGGCCTGCAATAAAATACTTTCAAAATTTGAACTTTATTTTTGGAAAGCCAGATTATATTATATTGTATTTTATGCAAGGAATGCGTGAATCAACTAACAATTTTTTTTCCATAGATTTTTCTTATGTCAAGATCAAGGTATTGTATTCTTGTTTGTCTACACATAGCTTTGAGTCCAAACAGACAATGCCATGGTTGACAATACTACGATACATGTTGTATACTTTACAACTATCGTATAATACAAATGACAACGAAGGATGTTCCGATGCATCGTAAATATCGTAGGCCTGGTTGGTTACATAAACTGAATACTCTCTTTTTTGCAGTAACTATTAGTATCATACGTTATTTGTGAGATATATTAATAATTTTTAGAAACTTGTTACTTATGTATTTTATTGATTTATTAGAAGTTCTCGTAGAACAGTTTATCTTAATGCAGTAGAGAATACGTTTCACAATGATAAACCTTGTGCTCATAGTACTGTTGTGAAAAAGAAAAATATCTTAATAATAATTTTAATACCCATAAGCTAACAAAAAAACTAATAGTCTGATAACTGAACTGACTGAACTTTAAAATGTTTGAATCAATCGAAACATAAATTTGATTTCATTTGGTAAAAAAAGAAATTGGATTTAAATATTCTGGAACATGAGTTATATTGTTTGTACAATACAAATCATATACCTAGTCGTTCTGTGAACAGTAGACCGCAGTACGTTAGGGGATTAGATAATGTTGGGAAATTAGTTATAGTGGATTTCACGAGATGCATTGGTTACGATATTTCACCCGTGAACCAAATATGAGCGCCAACAACCTCCGTACACTGGACCTAAAACAAAACAAAAAAATAATACACGAAATTTCAACCCGCTACCTGCCGCAAAGTCCGTTTTTGTGGTACGTATCAGAAATCCGCCATTTTGTAATTTTCGCCCAAGCAAAAAAAACGGCTCGACATAAAAATTTAAATAATTCAAAGAATACACCTACCAATTTTCGTGACGATTGTATAAAAAATACGTCTGCTAAGTCAAAACAAAAACTTAAATCACCGCCATTATGAATTTTTCCTCCCAGTAAGAAAAATGGCCCAACAAAAACAAATTTAAATAACTCAAAGAACATGATCACCAATTTTTGTAGCGATCGGATGAAAATTGCTCCTGCTAGACCAAAAACAAAACTAAAAAACGCCGCCATTTTGGATTATTTCGCCCAATCAAAAAAACGGCTCGACATAAAAAATTTAAATAATTAAAAGAATACGCCTACCGATTTTCGTGACGATAGGATGAAAAATACGCCTGCTACGCCAGAACAAACACACTGAAATACATACGGAAAAATAGCAGAATGGGCCTATCAAGTGGAAACGTAGTCCTTCGGACAAACGCTTCGCTACGCTCAGCATTCGTCCTTCGATCAATAAGCGGCTCAAACTACTTTTTGTAAGCCATCTTGAAGCTTATTCTGATATATGATTGAATTTACTGAAGAGGATATAAACTTGATATAGATATAAATTTAATAGTTTTATATTTAAACGTATAAAATTGCTCCTGTAATATTGAATTGAAAATGAAAAGCATTGTTAGATCAGCCTAAACCGTAAACATGTCAGGCCCCGCGAGGGCGTTGAAAACAAAAGTGACATTTCTTAAAAATAACTTCTATGAATCTCTCCCTGGATTAAGAAACATAGTTAGGGGTTTTATTATTTAGGGCCGCTTTAACTATCTAAACAAATCCTAGTAAATAATATTGCCTTCATATTTTTGTTTTTTTAAGTCGTCGCCTAAAGCCTAAAGTCACCTAAAGAAAACTACATTATTCAAAGCGGGTAATGTTAGTAAAAAAACGTGGACGGTTTGCCAGAGGTCGCTGGTTCGCGTCCTGTTCTTGTGTGTGATTTTTTATTTTATATGTTTAAAATAAACATTGTGATTAATTTTATGTTTATTCATTAATGTGTTTCATTTCAGAAACTGATACTGATGAAATATTGAGTTAATTGAGCGAAGTGAGCGGAGCGCTTTACTGGAGACTTTTTCACATTCTTTGTCACGAATAGGCTTGAAAACTACTTGACGGAAAATTATGAAATTTTGCAATAAAAAATACAGACATTGAGATTGGTTTTTAAAAAACAAATTTGAAAAATGTCATGTCGTTGTGGAATAATCGTCAAAAAACTGATATCCCATTGAAGTCATTGGGAAACGATGACTCATTACACTGGCTGGCTTCGCACAATATGCAAACGGTACCCGAGAATTTGCGGGCGCAGCGAATCTAAATTGAGGGTCTGTTGGCGCCCCTAGTATTTATATTATTAGAGAACTGCTTGTATTATAAATGTATGTAATTGTAAAAGTTTATGTTTGAGTTTTAATATTTGTCTCAAAGCAATATTTGTAACTTAGAAGACAAAGAGATCATTACAACAATGTCATTTAAGGCTACCGATATAAAGATAAAATAAGATTTTAATACAAATTTTTAATTGAACGGTTAGTGAAAGAATGAATGGATTTGTATAGAATTTGTCTTTCGATAGGCCGTGACACATACAAGACTCTTTTGGATACGGGCGTAGCAACCCCTCCGTTACGAGAGGTTATTGACACAGTTTGTTACTTCAGTTACTATTTGTTTATGAGCAATCATTTCCTTCTTATTTGTCACTCACGAGAGCAAATAATAATAGTTTCTTCTATTCAGTAATATTTTCTCAATTGACAATCAATGTTTAAATACTATATTGTAGTTTATATTACTATTTACATATAATATTTATAATAACAAGGCCACAGGAAAGTAAATAGACACACGTATCCAGGTTAATAGTTGTCGTATTAACAAATATTTACCGCTTGAATATTGTTATGTTATGAAATTAAACATACGATGTTTTTTGTTTTTATAATGCTAATAATAAATATCAGTACGTAATATTGGAAACTAACTACATATCAAAAGAAATATTGATATTGATATTGTGAAAATAAAATTTTCTCTCTCCACCTCGATTACCTTTGTTATAATACAGGGTGGGCCAAAAATTTTTGCAAATAGCAACACTTGATTTCTCCAAAACCGTGAGAGCAAGGGGCGCGCGGGTGACGGGGAATTGTGCGTCGTTTAATGCAATTTTAGTCACGACGGAGCGCTTCACGGGACAACAGCGGGTAAAACAATAAAACAATTTTACAAAAACAACGATTCCTACGTTAATGTACGACGCTTCTTTAGAGTTGAATACGGATTACAACGTGTAAGTGAGTATCCAAGTGTTAATTTAATTAAAGCTTGGGTTAAAAAGTTTGAGCAAACGGGGTCGACAACGACTATTAAACAAACTGGGCGACCACGTTCAAGAAGAAGCGAAGAGAACATTCGGGAGGTTGAAATTTCTGTAAGGGACGATCCAGAATCATCTACGCGTAAGCGGTCGGCGGCTCTTGCTATACCAAGAACTAGTCTGCGGCGAATCTTGCATTTAGACCTTAAACTGCACCCATATAAGCTTCAAATTGTTCAGGAGATGAAACCAAACGATTACATTCAACGCAAGTTATTTGCTGACACTATACTGGAGCGATTCTCTAGCCTTGAGAATGTATTGTTTACGGACGAGGCCCATTTTCACATTAATGGTCACGTAAATAAACATAATTGTCGATATTGGAGCACGGAAAACCCTCACTCTAAACACCAAAAGCCTCTTCATTCACCAAAAATGACAGTGTGGGCTGCCATATCCGCAAAGGGCATAATCGGTCTATACTTCTTTGAAAATAATCAAGGAAATAACGTAACTGTGAACTCAGTGGAATACGTGAAAATGTTGCGAGAGTTTTTGACACCACAGTTGCATGAATTTGAAGGATACAATAGCCGAACTTGGATGCAACAAGATGGAGCAACATGCCATACATCAAACGTGACTTTACCGGTGGTCAAAGAAATGTTTCCTAACAAATTGATTTCTCGCAGAGGTGATATCCCATGGCCTCCCAGAAGCCCGGACCTTACACCTTGCGATTTATTCTTGTGGGGATATCTGAAGAGTCGAGTATACCTTAATAAACCGACGACCATATCCCAATTAAAAGAAAAAATCCACGAGGAGATAGCCGCGATTCCTCGCAGCATGTGTCAACAAGTTTTCCAAAGTTTACGTAGTCGATTGCAGGAGTGCTAACGACGAGACGGAGCACATCTCGACGATGTCATTTTAAAAAAATAAATTTTAATAAATGATAAATACGTTAAATAAATCATAAACAAAATAACATTTGTACTTTTATTTCTAGACATGTTTCAAAAGTGCAAAAATTTTTGGCCCATCCTGTATAATATTGTAGTTAAATTATTTCTTTTAGAATACTTAATTCAATGTTATATATCTACAACATATTGTGGTTCTTGACGACATATTCTATATAATTAATAGGGAAAACCCATTTTTATACTATATTTTTGAGAACAAATATTTACAAAATTCATTTGAAAACAACATTTGGTGATATGAAAGTATTTTTAACTAAGTAAAAAAATGTAGGTATTTAGTTATTTTTTACACAAACGTCAATAAATATGTATCCTGTCAAGTTAGATTATGGTTTATTAATAATAATAAAGCTTTGTGTTAAATAATTTTTCAACATTATTCATCCAAATTGAACGACTTTCTCACATTATACGTTTATTATATTGTAACTATACACATCCCTTCAGAGAATCAATGAAATTACAGAGAAATCAAAATAAATTTACGACATTAGAGGGAGGCTGTTACTCACGGAATTTAATCAACTGGTTAAGATTAGTGGAGGGATTGAGTAAATCACTTCACTGACTCACAACCGGTGACGTGTTTAATGAAATCAATGTAGTAAATACATTATACTGAGAGTTTATACAAATGGTGAACATATGGTACAATTGTAATAAATATGAGTAAACTTTTACATCTAAAACAACAAATTTCTATTAGAATATTTGATTTGGATTTGATTTATATTACCTTATATGAAACATAAACAAATAAGTTTTACAATTGCAAGCTGTATTACATAATGTACAACAAAACTCTAATCACTTGTATCTAAAGTGAGGTAAATGTACTGTTTCATGTTTGTTGTTATTGTGTTCTCTCAACTCGAACTATGTATGTACTATGTAAATGTATCGGTGTTAGTACGTTTATATTATTATGATAAAAATTAGCTTATTTAATTTTTAAATAAATATTAAGAATCCTTTCAATAACTTGTAAGTATTAATCATTTTTACTTTTATATATATTAGACTTTTAGCATTGAGTTGATGAAAATAAGCAAATGTACATATGTGACACGAAATTTATATATATATATAGTATATGTAAGATATTTTATTAATTGAAGTTACAAAATAATGCAATCTACTCAATCTAATACTACTTAAATCTATATTGTTTATTCACTGTCTTAAATGTACAATGTGTTAAGTTAGCCTTTAATAATTTGTTACTTATCAACCTAGCGTTTTGTAAAACTATTGTATTCCATTGAGTATCCTATAAATAAATAAACTGTTTTCAGGTCCATAAAAACATTAATAAGTTGGATATAAAGAAAAAGACTTATTGCAAAATCCGTGGCAAGCAAGACGACCTTTCTTTTTAATGAAAAGGTCCAATAAAAAGTTCAAGTTTTCACAGCGGTTGCACTCCTCCTCATTTAAAGTGCACCTCACTAACATCAGAGGTTTGCACTCTAATCTCTTACCTGTCCACCACCACCTCGAGACAGAGCAACCGCACTTGCTCTTTTTGACGGAGACGCAGATACAATGTCCTTTGAGCGCTGCGTACCTGGAACATCCCGGTTACTCGTTAGAGCACAATTTTCGCTCACGTGCCGGGGTCTGTGTGTACGCACGGAACGACCTCTGTATCCTGCGTCTCCGTCACCTTGAAGACCCCACGTTTTCTTCCTTATGGATTTTAGTAGACACAGGAAACGAAAAAATCCTGTATTCCTGTGTCTACCGTTCGCACAGCGGTGATCAGGAGACAACTAGATTATTCGAGTATCTCGGTGAGGCTGCTGATATGGCTCTGCATCAGTACCCTTCAGTGCAGCTCGTCTTTCTGGGGGACTTTAATGCCTGTCATCAGGACTGGCTGTTCCCGTACCAGAAGACCGACCATGCTGGAAGAGAAGCGCGGAACTTTGCGTTGTCCTTCGACCTCTTTCAGCTGGTGAGGCAAGCGACGAGGGTACCAGATGTAGTAGGCCATACAGCCAATTGCCTGGACCTTTTGCTGACAACTGATCCGGACAGGTATCGTGTAGAGGTTACCTCCCCCTTGGGAACCTCCGATCACTGTTTGGTGAAATCTGTATTTACATATTCCCCACCAGCTTCTGAACCACATAGTGTTAGGCGAGTATGGAAATACAAGTCAGCAGATTGGGATGAGATGCGGCACTTCTTTGCATCTTATCCTTGGCGGCAGGTCTGCTTCTCTTCTTTGGATCCGTCGAGTTGCGCGGATGCTATAATCGGTGTGGTACATCAGGCAATGGAGTACTTCATTCCTTTTGCTGACGTACCCATCGGTGGCAAAGCTCGCCCATGGTTTAATGCTGAATGTGGTCATGCTGAAGACCGAAAACATTCGGCATACCTCATTTGGGCTGATGCTCGAAGCCGCAAAGCTCCGGATGTAAGTTTAAAGAAGAGAGCCTTTAACCAAGCTGCCAAGTCCTATAAAAAGACATTACGGAAGGCTCGTCGCGATCGTATTGCTAAGAATGGCGAAAAGCTCTCTGTCAGACCTACTGGCAGTCGAGCTTTCTGGTCTCTTGCCAAAGCGATCGAGTCGAACTTCTGCCAACCCTCACTACCTGCTCTGCTGAAGCCGGATGGATCTCTGGCCCATACAGCGACAGAGAAAGCGAATGTATTTGCTTCTCTGTTCGCTGATAATTCACATCTAGACACTGGCAATGCTTCTCCAGCACATCTTCCTCACTGCGGTATTTCGATGCCTGAAATCCGCATCACTAATAAAGAGGTATGGAGAGCATTGTGTCGCTTTGATGTGAATAAAGCCAGTGGTCCTGATGGTATACCAGCCATTCTGCTCAAGACATACGCAGCTGAGTTGTCTCCTGTATTGACACGTCTGTATCGCCTCTCTTTCAAGTCTGGAATAGTGCCGAAATCTTGGAAGCTTGCTAACGTGCAACCATTGCCCAAAAAAGGCAGCCGTGCCGATCCTGCCAATTATAGACCGATTTCAATCACCTCCATACTCTGCAAGATTATGGAGCGTGTATTGAACTCGCGCCTTTTAGCGTACCTTGAAGGTAACGATCTCCTCAGTGACCGACAGTACGGGTTTCGCCGAAATAGGTCCACTGGGGACCTTCTAGTGTACGCTACGCACATTTTAGGCGAGGCCATCGAGAAGAACGGAGAAGCGGTCGCCGTCTCTCTTGACGTCTCGAAGGCATTTGACAGGGTCTGGCATGCGAGCCTTATAAGCAAGCTTTCAACATACGGTATATCTCCTGGTCTGATCGGTTGGGTAACGGACTTTCTGAACCAAAGATCTCTCCGAGTAGTTGTCGACGGGTGTTCCTCGGAACCCTTGACTATAAATGCCGGAGTGCCTCAGGGGTCCGTTCTTTCTGCAACTCTATTTCTGCTGCACATTAACGATCTGTTGAAGCCCGGTATCTATGGGTATGCAGACGACAGCACAGTTGTAGAAAAATACCTGCCGAGTAGTCGGGCTAGTAGAGATCAAGTACAGTCTGAAAGAGAAGCCCTGGTGCAACGTTTGAATGACAAACTTCAGGCAGTTTCCGCATGGGGCAATGCCAATCTTGTCAAATTCAACGCCACCAAAACGCAGACGTGTCTGTTCACCGCCAAAAGGAGCCCTTTCACCTTGGCTCCTACTTTCCAGAGTGTATCTTTGGAATACAGTGACCGGCTTCAGTTGTTAGGCTTAGAGATTTCCTCGAACCTTAACTTTGGTCGGTGTATTGAGTCCAGAGCAAGAGTAGCTGCGGGTAAGCTTGCCGTTCTTGCGAAGGTCCGTCAGTACTTTACACCGGGACAGCTTCTTGTATTATACAAAGCACAGATCCGGTCGTGTGTGGAGTACTGTGGGCATATATTCGCTGGTGCCGCAAAGTCTCATCTTGCGGTTCTGGACTCAATTGAGAGGCGAGCAAAGAGGCTTATAGGTGACCCTGAATTGGTTGAAACCAACCTCCACAGCCTTGAACACAGGCGTAGAATTGCTAGCCTCTCAGTATTCTATAGGATACATTTTGGTGAGTGTGCGCAGGAATTACACGATTTAATTCCTCCGTCCCCCTTCCACCACAGGACGTTCCGACTCACGGCGGATATCCATCCTTACGTTCTGGACATTCCTCCTGTCCGAACGAAGCGCTTTGCTTCGTCTTTTTTAATGCGTACAGCGAAGGACTGGAATAGCTTGCCTGCGTCGGTATTTCCGTCCACATACAATGTGGGTGTCTTCAAGAGAAGAGTGAATAGGTTACTAGGTTAATACGCCTTACCACCTATGACTACATTTCCACTTTCCATCAGGTGGAATGTAGTCAAGTACTAACCTAGACAGTATAAAAAAAAAAAAAAAAAAAAAAAAAGACCAGTCAGCGCACGTTCACGAAAATAACGTAAGAGTAGTATACATTTGAAGTATCCTGAAGATTATAAAAATGTTATTTTTATTACTTTTTATAACTTTTGTTAGTTAGTACCAAATAATATGGTATTTATATCATATACCTTTTCAAATATTATTTTATTTCTAGTTATGTAACATTAACTTCCAATTATCATTGTAATAGTTGTTATTAGTCTTGATTTTTAAAGTATGTATAACTTAATGATTATAAGACATAATTCTTATCAAGGAAATATGGAATGCATGATTTTATAATTTAGTGCCTGTAAGTCTACAGCAATTATGCAGAGTGTGTATAATTATAGTAACGGTGTTTGCTCTTGAATGTGCCGTCATTCCGCAGAGTGTGAACACATTACAGCGTAGTAAATAGTTTATAATAGTCTGCATTCTCATATGTCTGCACATAATTCAATAAACGTTTATTAATATATTTTTTAGTTGTAAAAAATTACAGTATTAAATTAAAAAATATTAAATTTTAGATAATAATATGAAGATTTTTTATAAATAATTATTTTTTATAAAAGAAGCTCCAAATCTTTTCATAAAAATTTTTCGTATCCACGATCAATCAGTCAATGAGATTTAGGATAATATGCTATTATTGATTATCTAGCTAATAATTTTATTATGTCATATAAGCATGGAATATTCAATAGAATGTCATGATTACAGCCTTTATTAAATAACGCATGTTATAATGGCCGCTGACCACAAGTGCTCGAACCAATTGTAAAGTGTTCTAACAGCGTACTATTTGAATGAACATAGAAATTTTGCTATCACTTTAGTTAATATAAGTAAATTAAACATCGATTAATAATTATATGTCCAGCAAAAGATAAGAAGTATTGTCAACAATTTTTTTACATAGAATACTAAGAATATATATTATAAGAAAATAACACGGTTTTAAATAACATATTTTTAAAATATAAAAAAAAATATATATAATTATATAATAGTAAAAAAAGGAAATATATTTTTGGTAACGAAAGAGATATTTGATTTGTTTGATTGGATTGATTGGATTGGATTGGATCTTCACCCAATCCGTAATATGCTTTGTGACATACAAATTGTAAAATACAATACAAAATACTCTAGTATTGTGAAGTGGAATTTAAAATATTAAAAATTAACAAAAATATCTAGATTCCACTGTGTAATTTGCAACTTTTAAATGAATATATTCACCGATTAGGAAATAACAGGTTTATTTTCTTTTTACTTCCTTCGAATGTTGTTACACGTTATTAGAAGTATTTAAGTAACTGATTATAAAATATGAATGAAACATTCTTTACAGATATCATTTTTGAATAATAAACAAAGAACATCAAAAATTTATTATTTTTAATTGAATGTGTCCCTAACTTAGGTTTACGCTGTTTAAAAAAGTCTATATAGATGTTTTATTAGAATAAAATAAGTTTCTATGTAATTTAAACTCAAGATACTCAAAGCACATGATATTAGAGCTCTAATAAGATAACTTTTTTCATTACTTACACACTGCACCCGGATATAGGGCGATGATACTTTGAAAGTGTATTTATGATTAATAACTTGAAAATTTCTTTAAATATTCACTATTGTACATTTAACATAAAAATACAATATATTCTGTTATTTTATCAACGTCGGATCTTTTTAAGGTTCAAATATTTACATATATAACCTCTTTGGCAAGTAGTTTGTAAACAGTTAAAAATTTTCCGGATGCTTTAAAATATCAGTTCATCACACAATATTTAAATGTAATAGTGTAATATATACTTTATAATGATATGAGCTGATTAAAAATATTAAGATATATGAGTATCCTGTGGGTCATGTGTAACCGTTTTTTATCTTTATTTATATCGTTTTATCGTATTTTAAGAAATAGTATTTATATTACTGACAAAATGAGATAATGTAACGGTAGGTCATCTTTTTAAATACAAAAGCATTATTTTGTTATAAATTGAAAGATAGCTCATTATTACATGATTCATCTCGACCCTTGCCTTAATTACTGTTATGTATTGTGTACAGTGAATAGGTTTTGTATATGAAAATTAGGGTTTTATTATATATTAACCTGTTTAATTTTAAGTTGAGAGCGGACAATGTTTGATAAAGTTTTACTTTTGTGGTTTAAAGATCATAAAACACACAGCTTACTTAACCGTAACTTGAACATGACACCTATCAGATTAAAGTATTCTAAAGTTATGTCTTAATTATTCTCTTACAAAACCAACTTTAACACGAACTCTTACAAAACCAACTTTAGCTCTTACAAAACCAACTTTAGCTCTGCCACGCCCTGATAAAGAATCCCGAATTGGTTAGAAACTTTTCGTTCAGGTCCGATATAAATAAACGTTATTAAGAAAGGTTAAATAAAATATAATTATAATGGATCACGAAAGTTTAAATATAAAAAACTTTAAAGTATCCAATAAGTGAGTTTTGGATGAGTGCCATGATGTTATTTTTTTATATTTTTAAATCAGTTTTTTTATGAGTGAGCATTTATTTATAAATTAAAAATAAGGAATACATACTTACTTAATATTCAAATTTTAAGTGAAGCTTTTTGGTCGTCTTATTTTGGATTGTCTCTTCATAAGATTCGTATTAAAATAATTTGTAATATCAATTATTTTTGTGTTGTAAAGTTGATATTATCTATATTTTCTTAATAGATTTAAAAATGATATTATGAAGTAATGGAATTATGGTGTTAGTGAAAATGAAGTAAAAATAAGTAACGTAAACACAAAATGTTTTTGTGTATACGTTACTTATTTTTACTTCCCACGGTTGTATGAGGGGATGACTTTTACAATAAGGTAGGTTTGTTGTATTTATTACAGAATTTCCTTGTAATTTATTTATTCCGTCTCTTTAATCATCTCTCAAAATATTATTCTTGTATACATTTAATAACATTATGAGACAACATAATTCATATTAATTGTTTTTTTCTAATATTTGTAAAAGCTTAATAATAAATCTATAATAATATACGCTCTATTGACAAATAGTACGTCATGATCTCGCTGTAGGTGAGTGGTTCGGTTTCATCTATAATATAAAAGTATCCACAGATTACGAACAGTAACTCACATTGTCACAGAGACCGTAAGCAAAGCAGGCAAAGTGGTTTGTTCCGGTCCTCGACTATTATTAGCCGGTTGATTAAATTCCTTGAGTTATAGCCGTCCTCAAACGTCGTGTAGTTAGTATCGATTAGCCAGTAGTATTATTAATCCCTGAAGGGACGTGGATACCTTTTGTAACGAATATGTCGAGACGAACATGTAATACAAGATGTGGAGATTTGATTGAATTGGGAAAAATATAGAAAACGCATAGAGCAGTTTATATTAAATATTTTGAATATTTATCAAAATAAAAATAAAGTATTCTAAATAAAATTAAATGGTCATAAAACATTTATTCTGTAGTATTTGATATTATTTGTAATTCATTTGACATGTCAAGTCAATTACCTAATAACAACAAACAAATATTTTTTTATTAAGTTTTATTGATTGATTTTTGTATACACAAAAATTATTTTAACGAAAAAATATATAAGTTTATTAGCATATTTCGAGTTTAAATATTTTATTTTAAATTAGTTATTTCTTTCAATTTTGTACACACATCTTAGATTTCCAGTAATTCTAATTAAATATAAGAAACCTAGACATAAGAAAGTGACGGTTATGAAATTATTGTATTGAAATGTTTAAAAGCCTTAATAGTTAAATTATGTATTGCTTATTATTTAAAATTTCAATGCTTAATTTAATTTTATAATTATCTCACTTTTTTAGGCCTTTTCCTAATACTTTAGTGCCTTTATTTTTGAATTAATTCTTTGATTATAAACTAAATAAACTTGTTTTCTTATTAGTACTTTTGTCCGATCTTTATCCAGTATTTGGATTCAAGGAACTGAAGTCATTAAAAGTAGTTAATTTTGTTAAATTGTGTTCTGAAGGGATATAAAAATTATGAAAAATGTCAAATATAAATACATTTTTGACAATCGAATTGTTGTAATTCAATTAAAATTAATTAATTAATTAATTCAATTACAGACAAAGCTTAAACTCGTCGGTAATATACCTGGATATATAAATATTCAAAATTATATTATTTAACATAAATCTCTAAAATTATTTAACATAAATCTCTAAAAGCTAAAAAAAAATGGCTTACTATTTTAATTAAGGGCTACTTTTCGGCGTTAGTTAAGGTATAATAACTTAACTTAACTTACCTTTACGCCATATCCCTTGCGGGGTAGCCAGAGACGACGGAGCGCTAAACGCTACGGTCCCTGCATACCTCTTTCGCCTCGGCCACAGACTTCAACGTCTTCATACATGCCCTGGGGGGCGGTCTTCCTGCTTTTTATGAGACACACAAATAACATCCAGATCCTAATCATCCATCACATCTAATAATTCATTCATCTTCTGTTCCATTCCTCGTCTTAAATTCCACGTAGCTATTTGTAGCTCCGTCCTCCATCTCCCGCCGTTCGGAACATGGCGTGTTGGTTGGCAGTCACCAACGCCGCGCGTTTTTTATGTTTTTTATGGTGTCACAATTATTATTTGTTTATAAGACAAGGAAACTAAAAAGCAATTACTATTATTTACCACTATTACTTAACGGTTAAATTATCTTTTACTGTTTTCTATTTACACCGACTGTAAACCGATTTTCCACAAGGCAATCGAGACGCACATTTGGAATTACTACTGCTACTACTGCAACTCCGATTGATAAACCCTGTGTTAAATTTTAATATCTCTAATTGCTAATTAAATAAATGCTAATAAGGATTTTGTGTACCAAAAAGAAAATCTTTTGCAAATAGTGTGTACTTCAACTGTTATTAATAATTGACTTATTGTATCTAAAAAAACAACGAGACATTACAAGACATGATAACTAAGATACCAAAATCAGGGTTTTTTTCTCCAGAATACTCATTCTTCTCTTCAAGTACTCAGTTTAAAAATCTTTCAGAGTATTTCAAAAGATATCATAAACTTTTTAAGTAATAATATCTACACTTAGATGCTGAGGATAAATCTTTCAAGTTTCGTTTTAAATTTATTTTAGAAATTAATTAAACGTTATTTTAAATTGTGTCTTCGTAAGCTGCGGTTGACTGTCGTTAGGTTCAAAGCCTGAAGTTTAATGTATAAACTATGTTTTAGTAATGCCATTGTAACATGGTAAAATTCGGTCCAAATTAATACTTTGTACACCTAACTTTACATAAACTAACCATACAACTAATAGTACAAATTTCAAGGAGGATTTTATTTTATTTATTGTTAATAATTACAGTAAATTTAGTATATTTCAGTTTAATAATCGGATAACAGAAGATATATATTAGTGATGATTAAGATGTTTTAAATTTACAATACATTCTGAGTTTGTGTTTTAAAACTTGTTTTATTTAGAGTTGAATTAAAATTTGTAAACCAGATTTAAATTTCTAAAACCGCTGCACACCTAAATTCAACTAACATATCTAACATAGAGTAACATGAACATGAATCTTAGAATGGCAACATTATCTACACACCAGATTAACAAAATATTTTGAACAGTTTGATCGAAAAATATCTTACTAATTAAATAGCCTAAATTACTCGCAATTATTAAATTTTTCGAAGGTTCTTAAGCTAGTATTATTTCTTACTGGTACGGATTCATGGTCATCCGATTGAAGATTTTACACATACTCGTATATCGGTTGGTGATTTCGGAACTCTTCGATTTCGGTAAAATTTAATACCTTTTAATTACTTTTGAAGCCGATTTTATACATTTATTAGGTCCGACATGTACACAATATAAAGATATTTATCAATTCATTACTTTAAATTATAATACTTCAACGAGCACTGCTCGTGAAAGCTACATTATCTTATATATTATTATCCATTATCAAAGAAACAAAAGAGAAAGATCTCGTAACGAAGATAAAGGAAAACATTAATGTAAATCATTGTTTCCTATTTTTATGCACTTAATTAACAATTGCTTTGTTATCTAAATTCTTATAATTTTTATTACGATGATGTTTTGTATTTCTTTTGTAATTTGCGACTGCTTCGTAATCTTTCCAATAATGGAAATGTAATGTTGTTGGTTGAATTATATTCTTTAAAAATATTTTTCTAATTATGTCAAATTTTTAGAAACATGTTATGTTAATTAGATTTTAGTGAGTACTGTAGATTTGTAGTGAATGCTTACGAGACTGCAGTGTATATCTTGCATTGTTGTAATTCTATCCTTAAAAAGCGTCAGTCTCTGTTACATGTTCTGCAGCTGCGTGTCTTACTGTCAGATGATCATTGTTCACTGAAGTAATGGTTACTAAATACCAATCATAATGCATACCCGTGAGTACGATACGATATATTTTGATGACGCAACATTCTGTTTGAATATGTAAAGTCCAATACGTAAATAGTATTTGACAAAAAAAAATACAGGGCCAGTTTAGAACAGCCGTATTAAGTAATACTTTAATAACCTAAATTTTAAAATAATATTTAAAACCAGTTTGTAAGAAGTTATAAAGTTAAAAACAATAATTTTAGGCCAACTGGGAACACTAACTATATAAATTAGGGATTGCATCTATAATTTAAATAGATATAAAAATTTACACATATTTATTCATAGCAAAATTCTTGAAAAAACTAATAAAATAAATATACTATCAAAATCCTTTTTTTACTATAATATGACTATATTATTTATAAATAATAATGCAATTTTAAATCTAACAAAAGTCATTACAAAAACATATATACATGAAATAAATTCCATACATTAAATAAAGAACTATATATAACATCAAATCCTTTCGTAACATTTTGTTGCCATTGGACTTATAATAAAAGTTTGCAACATTTTAGCTTTATTAAATATGTAGTCTATAATTTATTTTAAAGAGACAACAGAAAGACAAATAAAGCAAATTAATCATTTTGATGAAACATAATATATGCTTTTTTAACCCAAGTTAAAGTTAATTAAGAAAACTTAACTTTATAAATGATAACCTACTTAGTTAGTATGCCTTTTTTTTACATAGACAAATTTGTGGTCTTTTAAAATATTGATTGTAGTCATATTCATAAATTTCACTTTATTACAATTGTAACTTATATAATAAAAGCAGTCTGTTTTATTTCCATAGAACTACTCTAAACAAAATGATATCTCACTAAATGTAACTCAAAAAAATAAGTAAAGACTCCAAAACACATTATTTTTCAAAAACAAAGAATGAAATTATACCGCGTGGTTTATCAGTTAGCCATTGAAAGGATCTCTTTGTTTTCCTCGTTTACCTTGACTTGTCGGAGTGAGATAGTAATTAAAAGCTATGGAATAACATAAAGATATATTGTTAGAAAGAGAGCAACGGAGTAGACGTATAATTAGTTTAATTTTATCATCTACAATAATCTTCAAACCAGATTTAGGTAAAGGAACACTTTAGTTTTTGAATTCATTTATTAGTTCAATCCAACTTAAATAAAATTTACACCGAATATACTATTAGTTTAAAAATCTAAAGTATTTGAAATGCAAACAATTTTGACATTCGAACGTTTTGAACACATAAAAATCAATCAATCAATCAATCAATCAATCAATCAGCACGTTGTGAGTCATAAAATGACTCACAACGTGCTGATTGATTGATTGATGAGATACATATAAATAGAAGGTAACATAAAATAAAAATGTTTTTAGACATTGTTGGATTTATTTATTTTTTAAATATTGTTCCGGACTTTATGACAGGCATCATTATGAATGGCTGCAAGCAACTTCTGACACCCCATCGTGAATTTAAATTATTATTTTACTTCACAACCAAATAATGAGTTTTTATTCACCAAAGGTGTCTGAATTAATTTTAATCAGTCTGATAACAATTGTTACTCGATACTGTCGAATAAGACAATTTAAAATAGTTCCTGATATTATTTAAACACAGTAAATAACACTCAACGACATGTGATTATAAATAATACTCACAGAGACACGTAACTTAAATTTTAAAGGAACATTGTTTTTCTCTGTTTTTAATTATTTTGATAAAATTTCTATTTATTTTAAGAGATATTTAAATTCACAAAACTAACAGATTGAATGCTAAATATTAGCTATTGTTATTATAATTACAAGCTGTCACTACCATATCATTGTTTAAGTTATTTATATTTTGGATAAAAACAAAATTTTCTATCAATTTCTTTTATTATTTCTTAGTCAGTTAATTTCATTTCATAAAAGACAATATTTATTATGTAATATTGTAATACTTTTATTACAGAGTATTCTATTGAAAGATTAATAATATATGAAAGACGTAAAATTGTTGGTACAATTTTCCGAGTGAACCGCGCCAGTGTCGGTTGTAATGAGTCGTATAGACCGCCGGGTGCTGAGTATAAAGATATCAAATCAAATCAAATCAAACCAAAACACTTTATTCGGATAACATAGATTATTAGGTACACATATTAGAAATTAAATAAAAGTAAAATTAACATAAATAAAATATTTTCTATATCATCCGAATTGGATGACCACTCAGCATATGTTGAGAATAGAAAACTCTCAACGCTGGTATTCTGTGGCTGCCATTTATTGAGCCAGGTCGCACTGTGCCTTCATTGAAAATGACAATAACAATATAACATTAACTAAACAATAGTTATAAATTAAAAACAAAACAGAAAAACAAAAAAAAACAGATATGTAGAAATGTGTTTTTGTATTACATCGTATCTTTTTTATATAAACCTATTATCCAAATAAAACAAACACTAAGTCTTAATCTCTTTTAATAACCCATTAAGTAAACCTGATTATAAAAACTTTAGATATAAAGGTTTTGACATATTATATATATATATATATATTCTCGAAGTAACCTACTAATATTATAACTGGAATGTTTGTATCATTTGGATGATTGTGTGTTTGTTCGTAAATCAGGCAGTTATTGTTTAATGCTAAATGAGTTCATCAGTGCATCATGGCTGTTATGACACGGCGTGCAGCTACAGTCATGACGAGTCATAAAAACAGTGGCTTATGGAATCGTACGCAATATTTTATATGCCTATATTCCTTGAAAGATTTTTTTCAGGTAGAATATATTAAAGTATTAAAAATTCCAGTAATATCTTCGATTCCTTTTTCAATATATTGTATACGGAAAAGTTACAAACTTTGCTTAGGGTCTGAAATAAATATAACAGATTTCACCTGTACCCACGATAGACGTAATGTTAAATACAGCAAAGGTGACAATGTCAGAGCTCAGTAAAGTGACGGAGATAAATTCCCAAAGTTGCAATTTCGAGTCCCGCTCATTGTACAATTTTTGTTCCATATTTATTTTTATATAAAATCCATCCAGTACTTCTTTCATCAGAGTCGAACACAAAAGAAAGAAATAAAAAAGCAGCATTTTCATTTATTCTATTTTTTAAATATACAGGGTGGGCCAAAAATTTTTGCACTTTTGAAACATGTCTAGAAATAAAAGTACAAATGTTATTTTGTTTATGATTTATTTAACGTTATTATCATTTAAAAAAAAATATTTTTTAAAAATTACATCGTCGAGATGTGCTCCGTCTCGTCGTTGGCAATCCTGCAATCGATTACGTAAACTTTGGAAAACTCGTTGACACATGCTGCGAGGAATCGCGGCTATCTCCTCGTGGATGTTTTGTTTTAATTGGGATATGGTCGTCGGTTTATTAAGGTATACTCGACTCTTCAGATATCCCCACAAGAAAAAATCGCAAGGTGTAAGGTCCGGGCTTCTGGGAGGCCATGGGATATCACCTCTGCGAGAAATCAATTTGTTAGGAAACATTTCTTTGACCACCGGTAAAGTCACGTTTGATGTATGGCATGTTGTTCCATCTTGTTACATCCAAGTTCGGCTATTGTATCCTTCAAATTCATGCAACTGTGGTGTCAAAAACTCTCGCAACATTTTCACGTATTCCACTGAGTTCACAGTTACGTTATTTCCTTGATTATTTTCAAAGAAGTATAGACCGATTATGCCCTTTGCGGATATGGCAGCCCACACTGTCGTTTTTGGTGAATGAAGAGGCTTTTGGTGTTTAGAGTGAGGGTTTTCCGTGCTCCAATATCGACAATTATGTTTATTTACGTGACCATTAATGTGGAAATGGGCCTCGTCCGTAAACAATACATTCTCAAGGCTAGAGAATCGCTCCAGTATAGTGTCAGCAAATAACTTGCGTTGAATGTAATCGTTTGGTTTCATCTCCTGTACAATTTGAAGCATATATGGGTGCAGTTTAAGGTCCAAATGCAAGATTCGCCGCAGACTAGTTCTTGGTATAGCAAGAGCCGCCGACCGCTTACGCGTAGATGATTCTGGATCGTCCCTTACAGAAATTTCAACCTCCCGAATGTTCTCTTCGCTTCTTCTTGAACTTGGTCGCCCAGTTTGTTTAATATTCGTTGTCGATCCCGTTTGCGCAAACTTTTTAACCCAAGCTTTAATTAAATTAACACTTGGACACTCACTTACACGTTGTAATCCGTTTTCTACTCTAAAGAGGCATCGTACAGTAACGTAGGAATCGTTGTTTTTGTAAAATTGTTTTACGCAAAAAGCACGCTGTTGTCCCGTGAAGCGCTCCATCGTGACTAAAATTGCATTAAACGACGCACAATTCCCCGCCACCCGCGCGTCCCTTGCTGTCACGATTTTGGAGAAATCAAGTGTTGCCATTTGCAAAAAATTTTGGCCCACCCTGTATATTGTTTGTCGTATTGTTAATCCAACAATATAAACACGTACTATAAGCGCTATTTCCTTGATTGTGATCTCGACTTCCGAGTTCAATCCATGTAGATATATAGATTACACGCGTTAACCAGCACTGTTTGCAGTTTATTGTGGCTGCTGGCAAGGTATTTAAGAGTGCAGACAATCTATATAATATAGAACTTCCCTACTTTAACATAGTTTATGAATAATATTTGTAATTGTAACACTATTTTATTTAACAATTTATAAGACTTTTTTGCTATATGCATCTATATTTTAAGTAATTATTAATTCTATGGTCTTCTACAATAGACAGTGGGCCGGGTGGTTAGTTTTTTACTTAATTTAATAATCAGTACAGCTTACTGTTTAAAAAACTATGTGCGTTTGATTTATCTTTAGTATACTGTTTACCTCACACTCTAGCAGCGAAGCTAAGCATCTAGTTTTGTTACCCAGCATAATATTAAATTACATAAAATAAATTGTATATTTTGTATTGAGTTGTTTTTGAACTTTCAATTGGATGATTTATTATCTTAAATAAAACATACGTAAAACAAATTATTTTGCCAATAATAAAATAAAACAGCAATATACTCTATTGTATTCTTGATTTTTCTGTTAAGTCCACAGATATGAAAGAGATTACGTACGTAATACAACCCTGTATGTAGTTAATTGTAACTGTTGGCGCAGTCGAGTTTAAAAGTTTCATTTTTGTATTAATTTCATCCTCAATATTGCCATATTGGTTCTTTAAGTTGATGATTTAACCATAGCATTTAAATAGCAAATTGAAGTAACCGTTCAAAAATACTGTTTATTTTTTCGTCAAAGTCATTGTTACAGATTAAATACCACCAATTTAAATATAATATTTTTTTTTATTTAAATAAACCAAGAATATTTTGAAAATAATATAATTGGTGACCAAGCCAGTTTAATTACGTGTCGCCACTCGACCGCCCTCTGATAAACAACTCTTCAGCGCGAGTCATGATATGTTCGGTTTTGAGCCGATTAACAATGAGTTTGTTAGATCGGATTAAATCAATAAATTTTAGGTTCTCACTAATCACGACATTCGATAAATATAACAAGTATTATGTGATTTTAAAACCAAGTATTATCTAAAGAGTTATATCGAGACTTCTAATTAAATAAAATATAATACAGGAATTACTGTTTATTACTTAAATAAGAAACTATTAAACTATTACTAAACTATTATAAACTATTAACTACTATAAGTTATATATATTAAGTTTATATTCATATCACAATATTCCAGAATTCAGGATAAAATTTTCAGAATAAATTGTATAGTGGATTTCATACAGGCAATGGGGTTTATGTTCCGATTGATCCAAAATTCTTACAAATCTCGTTCTTATAAACACTTATCAATGTGAAATGTATATCTTGCTGTATTGAAATAATCTGAGCTACGAGAATAAACTATTAAAAAAAGCTTTCAATAAATTTATAAATCCGATTAAAAAAATATTTTTATATCAGGACCGGGAAATATTAATAACGGGCGGTTTGTTTGGCGATAGGCGAATTCATTAGACTGAGCGCTCAGCGTAATAATTTAATTGATTTATTGATCCTATTAATAATTACGCTAATTCAATATACATGCACGTTTTAATAAGAGATCAAGAGGTATGCAAATGGATATGTTTATTTTTTAGTCTATTATACCTTTTGAAAAACTAATTATTACAACTGTACGTGAAATTTAACATATATTAATATGTTTTCTTGTGAATCCAAGAAAAAAAGTACAAAACTGAGAAAATATTTTTCTAAAATTTATCAAGAAAGCTTTGCCTACTTCAGTAAATTCCGAGTCCACTAAATTGGGTCGTAATGATTTTTCACGACCCGTATGCAAATTTTGTCTAAAATGAATAATTAGTTAGGTTCAGTAGATCCAGCTGTTACTACAAAAATTCTTGTTAAAAATTGTTGATGATATAACGTTTGTTCCATACCATGTTACTATGTACAAAAATACAAAAAACAGGTTTTGTATTTGACTTTGTATCTCGGTTACATTAAATTATAGATGTTATATACAAGTTAGTTGACAAATAATTAACAAATGAAAATATAATTTAAATAGAAAATTAACCACCTGAGATCATAAAAATTATTTTTAATTGTCATTATTTGTCTCCGTCATTGTAGAATCAAGAGGTAGTGTCAACAAGCAGTGTCAGCGACGCTAATTAGGTCACATCAACTGAATACAAATAGGGAACGAAAATGTCGAGTTCACATAACATAACCTTTTAAACGGTTTCAAAAGCTTCGCAAATATAATTTCGCTGATTTTGTATTATATATTTCAATTTGATTTTTGTATTGATTGAGAAGAGTTGGTTTCTTTAATAAAATGTTTGAATAACATTGAAATATTACAAAATAATATGTTTCCTCCATGTTTTAAACATCAGGACATTTAGCTTATATACGAGATTGTAGATTTCGTTTTCATATCATAAAGTAACAAAGAGAAATTATTTTTTCACATTATTTACAAATTCATAAAGACTTATTATAAAACAATACAATACAATACTTAATATAATATAATTATATAATTACTGTTTTTTTACAACTTTCTAAAATATTTCGCTTTCTAGCGATGATGGAGTTCCTGATCTTAATATTAAAAAAAAAATAATTTTGCGAAAAATATACTCAAGTTCATTATTTATTGAACATTACTGATAGTATTTTGTTCAATTATAACTTATTGGTAGTAAAATTTACTTTGAGCGTGAGTGCAGTCTTCGGTTGAAAATAATTAAACCACATAAAATCCTCGCTGTTGTTGTCTTAAACATACTTTAATAGCATTACTCTTTGTCAGCTATAACCACAAAAGTGTAGATTAATATTATATTGGTCGTATTGCTAGCCACGGATTTCTTTTATCTTATTATTAATTAATAATTAGGGTGGCTTATTGAATTGATTGAGATGGTTCTAGTTGTTCGTACAATGCTCATGAAATATATTGTCGTTTGTGAAACAGTGATCACAATAAAAATAGAAAATAAAATATTATATTAGAAAGGTAAACATATGTAATGATTTTTCAATTCCACGTGAGTTTTAACGGATGTTTGAAAACGAATTGTTTCAACGTAAGAGGCTTAAAGTTTGAAACAGAATAACTATATCAGGATTACCCTTAATCTCTCGTGCGTGACGCATCCGCATAAAAAGAAATGGAAAAATGAAACAAAATATAGTTGAATATTTTATAATATTTATATTTTTATAATATTTGTAAACTAAATATCTCGTAATATGATCTCTATTTTATGAATTTAACAAAATGTAATAAAATCAGTGCAGTGAAATAAACATTAATAAGATCTTTGTAATGTAGCACCGATTGTAAGGAATTGAAAATAAAATTGGCATTAGATCAATTTTCCTCTTTTATAAACGCAGTTTGGTGGTTCAGTTGGTGTAAGACGAGTTCTTTGCAACTAGGATAGAAAATATTTGGATGTTTTTATGAAATCCTTAAAGTTTGATTATTTTATAATATAGATTAGTTGTTTTATCATTATTTATTCTTTGCAATATAAATAAAAAAATTTAATTACATGTATTCGTGTTTAATATATTTTATATATTTGTATTCAATGTATTTAATGTAGCTTCATGATCGTCTTTAATATCCATTCTGTTAGTTATTACACTCACCTTTCAAGGATCTCCTCTTATGTGTAAAAACTTTGATCATTGCGCCACGTCATTGCCACCTTTGTAATCTTCTCCTTTGTTTTCTTTACTCGATATCCACAATGCTTTTGATAAAATCGAAGGTATTGTGGAAAGATCAATTATCGGAGCTTTTTTAACACTATATATTGTTTTATTTATAGGTAATTAACGTTTTGTACAAAGAGTTTAATATTTAATATTTATTTATTGTGATTCATAAGAAACAAAACTTTTTTATCATTTACATATTTTTAAACAAAAAAGGTATTATAGGTCAAAGCGAAGACGTTTCGTATAAACATGCAAAGTCATAGCAACAAAGTGGTGCGGGCTATCATACATAAGTGACAGACGGACTGACAGACCTCCGAAAGGCAGAGTGCAACTTTTCCAATCCATAGAGTTAATCAACTGAAGGTGTAATCCTTCTTTATTCTCCTCTCATATAAATTCACATTACCTCAACATACTTTAAGAATACGTTTTTTAAACATTGTATTAATATAAAATACCTTAAATATATAGTAAATATTTTCTATTTGTTTTAATTTATGTGAAGCAATATTAAGCTACGAAATAGACAACAACGTGGATAAAAATCTTCTTTTGCACAACATACAGATTGACCTTTTCTATTGGTTAAAAATATTGTTTCATTATCATGTTTAATTTTGGTAGTGTGGACGATGATGATGATTGAACTTCCTCGGGACTGTCTTCGAGCCGATACGACATAGTTAAAGGCAAGTATACCTGCAAGGTTGGCAGCACTCTGGCGATTCTGGCGAGTGACCCTCCTCTCACGTAAAAAATAAATAAAAAATGCCTGATGTGTTTTGTTTTTAGTCATTTGCTTTTACATTATTTCTATAATCAGATAACTAGTAAAGCAATATATACAATTATTAAAGAAATAAACAAAAATAGTCTATGTTTGGTCATACTCTTGACTGGAAATTTTTAATTACATATAGAATGAAATAATCCACACGGGTTGGACTCGAATCCGCGACCGACCTCGAATAATTAAATAGCAGCAGCATGTTTCAAACGAAATTAATGGTATTATGCAATTTAGATATCATCAGTATAACTTTATGGAACATTTACCAAACTTAGACATGACGTGGGATAGTTTCAGAACTTTGAAAGCTACAAGATACGCTGATACATTAATATAATAAACTTTTATTGGGTAATAAAATATAATGAACTTTTTTACGATCTCTCCAGTACTTGGTTGGTATGGCTATGTTATTAATATTTATTAGACAAACACTTTAAGTTCTTATTATGATCACCTGAAATCACTTTGAAAAGGGAACTTTATCTAATAAATAAAAAATTGAGGGAGCTAATTGAATAGGAACCGTAAATATGTTATTAATATTTTCATTTTAAAATTATAATTATAATACGGTTTCATTAAACCTTAATATACTTAGGGTGCACTGTATTGACAGTTTAACTGATAACTGTCTCGTTAACTTCCCCGACATTTTACAATGCTTTGAATAATTCATTTAAAGGAAGGCTCGTGAAAAAATTCTTTAAAAACCTTTTAAGTACAAGTGAAAAAAAACTTTATTTGTTTCTATTATTTTATTCTTCTGTCGTCACAATAAGGCCTGAGAGTGGATTAAATAAAAAACTTTTACAAACAAGACATTTTGCTTTATTATTCAACAAAAACTTTTTGCAGCCTTAAATTGCCAAAATATTTATGATTTTTCTACATATATATAATACAATATCGCGATGTATAATATACATACAATGATATTGTGTTATATAACTACAAAAAAATCAAAACCGTTATTTTTTATAATATGATGCTATTGATTATATGTAACAGGGGCTTTTTCGGCAACAAAAGGAACAAGGCACAAGATTCCGTAGTCTTATGGTGTTTGGGTGTTTTTTTTTCGCTCCGGTTTACTCTTATTTTTAATAAGTTCACAACCCTCTTCTAATATAGAATGCTCCCTAGGGACTACCCCCGGCCTGCATTTACTAACAGGTCCTGTTATTCCTTAGCCATAAGATATTCATCACCCTGATTTTTCCTTTAAAGAATTTTACGCATGTAATTACATTAGTTGTAATGTATAGGGATTATTTAAAGGGGCTATCTATGCGTAAAAAAGATCAAATAAAAAACAGTTCCCACATAAAAACTACTTTAGGTTTATGATCTAAGTACGTTAAGGCATTGAATTTTGAAAAGATTATTTAAAATACGTTTTTGGCTTTTTAAAATTCAGTGTGATAATTATAGCAACAAGTACTAAGTACATTCTGTATATTTTTTTTATTTAATCTTTAGAGACTTTTTACTTAATATGTTCAATCAGTCACATAATATGTATCTTTCAATGCAAGCTTTTGCTGTGAGCGTGAAATTCAATTTATTTTAGTTGAAACCGAATTAAAACAACAACGTTAATGATACATTTCATTATTTGAGCATCTCAATATGTTTTATAATTGTTTTTCGTACAATCGCTACATTGTATTACATCATTAAAAGTACTTTGATACTTGTGGTTTTAATAGTGTTTTATTAAAGATAAATTGTATTGGTATAAACTCAACCGTTTTAATTGATTTCAAGATAGAGAAAGTAACAAAACGAAAAAAACATACTTAAGGATATCATAAATCGATTGCTTATATTTAAAAATCCAAAAAAATCTAAAAAAACTGTTGTTGTTGTTGAACATAATGTACTAAAAAGAAATATTTGATAATATGCTAATGATGGAATGGGGAACTTAAAGCTTTTTACGATTACATTGAAAAGTTTATTTTACTTTTCCGTTTCTATTGGTAACTTAATTTCAAGTTTTAATGAGTAAATAACGAAAACCCTCATTCGGTGAGGAGTCGCTCACTTTATAAATTGAGATTTGAGTTTTGCTTAACATTGAAATGATAATTTTGAATGGTGCAAATATTTAAATGGGAAAATAAATTGCATTTTTGAGTACTTTCAATATACGATAAAAATATTTGTTATGTATTATTATACATTTTGTGTGTGATAACTTTTGTTTACTTTGAAAGTTAATAATTAATTACCGAGCAAATGATATACTAAGATGGATGGAATCTGAAGCGTTGGGCGTAAAATAAATACATTTAACTTTTCTATTATAAAGAGCGAGAGCCGTTCATGGGGACGTTCACATAGGGAGGGCAGTCTTCGGACTCACTGCACCTACTTCACAATTTGACAAATAAATAATTCGGTATCACAATTAGTTAATTACAATAATTACAACGAATATTATAAAGTTTCTTTCTAAAAGTTGATTTCAGTAGTTATGAACTAATATTCTGAATGTGTATTATTTTCTTATATATTTTATGCCAACGAAGTCACGAATAAAATCTCTATTAATATAAAGAATACTCATACAACACTGCAAGCTCTGCAAAAACTATCACGTTATTTTTATACTAAATATATTTTATATTCTATTTAGACAAACTTATACCAGTATCAAAAATAGACTTAACAATATTTTTTAATACTTAACGGGAATGATTAGTATACTCGTATAATTATAAATCTGTAGGTTTTCTATATATTTATTTTATATGACTCATTGACCGAATGTTTATTTGTTTTGTATCAAAATGTATATTTTTACACATTAAAAAAGGCTTCACCAATCTTCATGAAAATTACATTTACTTTACTTTACATTTACTTTGTTCATGTTAGTACAAAGTTTAATAACTCTACAGTACGTTACAGATATCCATCAAAGATGATTGCTACTTAATACCAGATGGACGGTCTGTTCGTTTGAACTTTACTTAAATCAATACTTTGAATAACTTCCTTTACACTAGATACAAATAAAACTTGTAAAGGAAAGTTTAGTTTCATATTTTAGTATAATTATTAAAATATATTTAGCAAACTAACAAGTAACAACATCATAATAAGGTTTTTATATAGGCATATATATTATATATAGTATATAGAGCAATACAAACAAATACATCCGAAAACCTACCAATCAGAAACCGAGGCAATCGTAAGTTGTTTTTATTAAATATATTGAACAAATCGAAGAACAAACTACTGTATATTTGTAAAAGAAATCGACAGTGCCTTTTATTTTCAAAATTAGACTTTGAGACGAGAACTTTCTAAATTAACAATATACAATTTTAGTTTCCCATACTTTAGTTCTTATGTATTGTATTGTATTGTATTGACAAGAATTGTTTAAGTATTTGGAAACAGAAAGAAATATTTACAAATTGAATGAAAAAACCTTAATTAAAAATGCACATACATGTTTTAACTTATTATTAATTTAGCTGTTCTTTAACAATCTAGTATTCAAATAAGATAAGGGTTAATACTGTCAGAAGCATATCAAAGATTAAGTTCCGAAGCAATAGTAAGTATATTTTGATCAGAAGCTGTTCTGAGAGCGCGCAGATCAATTGAATCAGCTGTCTTAAAGGTGACTAATAATTTTATTTTAGAGGTAATGACTGCAAATCCGCGCTTGTGAAACTCAACTCCTTGTGGAATAGAATCTTCTACATTATTGTTAAAAACTCCCATAAAAGCAAATTGGAATTTCTCTTCTATGTTACAAAGTTAGTAAGAGTGATAGTCGTTCGGGCTCATTTGTAGTTAACTGCTTTTGGTTATCTTATCAGGTAATTTTGTTTTATTTTGTATGAAAGAATATTAAAATGTTTTTCTTTTAAATACAACGTATTGTACTACTATTTTTTGTTTATTTTTTATTAAAGCTTTATCATTCAAACATACTAATCAAAATTTAATTTTCCTTACAACACCAAATAAAGACAAATGATTTTTTAAAATATATAATGTTAATGAGTAATTTTAAAGTCAAAACTCGTTGCTGTTAAGAACCTCATGGTCTTACCTTCATACATGTTTAAAGTACGCGGACAGATATCTTATTTACAATCGTCCTACACGCGTATATAAATAAAGATTTGCCACCAGATAATTAACTAATGCAAGCATGTAAATGATATCTTATAAAACAATCTTATTAAACCTTATCCGAATAAGGACCACCTAGTCACAATGAGACTAAGATTTGAATTCCAGTTAATGTGTATGGAAAAGATATTCGTGACGACATTAACACTTATTGATAAAAATTAATTTTAATACTATTATAATGTGATTAATGATAACAAATGTCATATTATATAAACATTATGCCCTATCGATGCATATTTTGGGGGAAACAAGAAGGGGGGAGTGGTTATAACCAATTTCCATGAGTCGCAATATGTAATGTAATTTATTATATTTAGTGTAAGTACAGAAGCGGTCTTATTACAAAATGTAGACTAACAAAATCTATAGTTTTAGATTCAGTTATTAAAAATAATAGGTTGTAAAACAGCTTAGATCGTGTCACAGAGTAATATCATGCAGAGCATGGATACTCTACGATCTGAGAAGTAATGTTATCAAAGTTATTCATAATAATGATGGCTCTGTGCCTTTTCCTGCGCTTCGTGGCTGCCATATTAAAGTCTAGATGCTGCCTTAACTGGAATTTAATACGAGTTCTCCGAGATTTCCTTATTATTCACATTCTCTTGCTGCACTAACGTTTATTTTAAACACGACCTGTGTTTAAAATAAACGTTAAAATGTTTGGCATCCGGTTTATTTTTATTCTCTTTGCAATAACGTTGATTTTGAAATAACTAATATGTTACTTATAGTTTTAATACTGAATGTAATTGTCCATTGTCTGTCCGGCGGTAGATAGTCTGCAGCTGAACTACGGGTCAGCTGCTAAGATCAGGGTACTACGGGACCCCGGTACCTAAGCCCTCCGGCAGCGACGCATGCGCTTGCGCGTGTAAACTGCCGGGTTACCGGTTTTGGTGTTGGATTCGTAGTGGTAATGTGGTTAGCTGTAGAGGTTCGGCGCTGTTCGTCTGGGTTCCCACAGTTGTCGGGGGCTCGTCGGATCTCGTGCGCAGCGAGAGGTAATGGACCTGCCTAAGGCGAAGGGCTGCTGCGGTCTTTTACTTCGGGGCTTGGAACGGTCCATAAGCAGAGATCCCTTCGGGGGTCACTGCAGTTCGGGTAGCCTCCTGCTTAGAGGTTAGATGGATGAGCTAGGATCTATCCGGTCACCCGACTGTACTGTAGGGTAGGCTTGCAGCCTGACTGCCTGTCGGGAAGTGAGCGTGCCTTACAGCTCCGGCACCAGCTGGAAACTGGTAGTTAGCCTCTCTGATGTTTTCAGCAAGTTATTGCTAGTGCGAGAAATCACACGGGAAGTGAGCGTGCCTTACAGCTCCGGAACCTTTCATGGAGAAAAGGTAGCTGGGTGGTCGCGATTGGACTTGTCTATGACCGATAGCCTTGCGAGCTTACTAGTCTTATAGTACCGTTGTCGGACGACTTCGGAGGTCAGATCTGCCGTACCAAGGATCCATGTGACCGGGGTAAACCTGGGCCACATGTATAGCGGCTTAACCTTTATAACCGGAGGGTTGGTGGGGTTGAGATGCTATAAACATAATCATTAGGGCGGAAGGAGGCGAGGGCGACTATGTCCATTGTCTAAAACTATTGATTTTTATTTAGCCTTCGTTGATGACTTAAATAATTTTAAAGCATCTTTTAATTTGAGATAAGGAATTATTAATTTTACTACTTAGTACCCTTCATCTTTAAAAAACTTCTAACTAGATCAAACTTTAATCAAAATTTAAAAAAAATATCTTGAAAACTTTTCCGTATCTAGAATAATAAAGACAACTTCAAATAAATATAGCTTTACAAATACAGCACAACGAGATCATGATCAAGAAACGCATGATCAAATATTCGTTTATTTACAGCGAAATTATAAAAGTAACGAAATGTATCGATTAAATCATTGTATGTTTCGGCTTCATACATACTTTCATACATTTGTATTAAAACTCATTTTAGAGCAGGACTACAAAAATCTATCATTGATTCAGATTTATATTAATAACCAGCTAGGTAATAGTTTGATTTAAAAAAACACTTAAGTTGTTTCTTCACAAACAAGTAAACCATTATCTTTCTTGAGTATTCACGAAGTTGCAACATTTTTTAAGCTTCTTTTGTTAAAGTTATTTTAAAGTTTTTAAAAAAAAGTTTCAAGTCGTTATAGATTCATGACTTGCATTTTACGAATTTTTGTATAGATTAATTATAATAATAATTTCTTCATTTATTTTCTTCATTTTATTTCATGAATTACAGGATCAGTTACTTAATCGGGTTATTTGACTCTTGTTTCAATCGTTATCCTTTTATCCGTCCGCGTCTTCGCTATTATACTCATGATATATTATTTGCTCATTTCATGAAGATATATTTACGTATATGCAAAATTACATACTAAAATAATAAAATCTTCAATGACGTGTCAAATAATTTCACAAAAAAAATTGTAAAAAATCCTACAAATTTATATAGTATTATAGATACTCATCATTATCTTTAGGCATTAAAGAGTAATATTGAGTGTATTTTTGTTTCTAGTAAAAGTTTTTTGTATTTAGAAAATAAAATTTATATAAGCCGCTTTGTCTTTACAAAATAAGATGAAATGTATTTCTATTACAGATATTATATTCAGATTCGATCCAGCTTAGTAAATTATTTTTGCGGTAATTAATTGGTCAAAGTCTTACTTCCATCAATTTCTAGAGTAACCGACAGAAAATATTCACGAATGTTTTTTGTTATATTATTTCATTCTCACATGTAACAATAGGACAATCCACTGAACAAAGGGAGTTGTTTCAAATTCTTACCTTTATCTAAAGTACATAGGAAATATTTTTCAAACCGTAACGATCGTATACTGAAAGGAAACAAAATGGAAAATTAAAATAAACTTTTTAATGTAATTATAAAAAGCTTGAAGTGCGGCTCGAATCTTTAGCATATTATTAAGACTTTCTCTTCAAAACATATTGTGCAAAACGCACAGCTTACTTAGACTTCTTTTGAATCTTTTAAAAGTAAACAATCGTTATGTTTCTCTTAAGTTCTGTTTTTATTTTTGTTATTTTCTATCCTAATCTCAATAAAACCCTCGTGTTCATGCTGATATAATTATTATTAACAACAAATCTTAAACATTATATGTTGTATTATTGTATATAATTCAGTGATTGTATGAAAAACTGTTGTAAAAACATATTGATTGATGATAATTAAATGTATTATTTATATCATTGTTTCAATCTATTCTCACTTAAAGTAAATTGAGTTTCACGCTCATACCAAAGCGTGCATTGAAATATATATAACTGATTGAACCTGCAATGTAAAAATTGTTTAAACTTTTTGCTATAAAAATTCTTAAATAAAATGCTAACACCAAGTGCTGGACAAATCACAAAAAGTATGTTATATTTTTATTAATTTATCTTCTTCCTTTCAGAGTTCTGAAACCGCCTCATGCCATATCTAAATATGATAAAATTGAAGTTAAACTATTTGAATCTTAACAAAATATAATTGTGGATATTTATTTAAATACAATGTTTAGAAAAATGTGTTTTAAAAATATTCTCAGGTAACATTAATTTATGTGAGAGGAAGATAAAAAAATACCTTCAGTGATACTGTGTATCTAAAATGTAAAAGTCCATCTGTCCATCCGGGTGTCACTTATTGCAATGACTTTGCATGTTCACGCAAAACGCTGACCTATAAAGCTATTTCTGTTAAATAAAAATATAAACCATAAGAAACGGTTGATCTGATCTGACAAAATAAAAAAAAATCCGTGCCCGCAGGGGGACACGTGTGGGTAGACCTCGTGTGTAACTCGTTTAAAATATAACTCACTACCTAAGAATAAGACATGATGCCGTTGTTTACATCAAAAATTTTCAAGCAAAAAGCGGTTTTTATTTTTTTTTCTCGGAAAACGTATCTTTTTTGGAAATACTTTTGGTACTTAAATTTAGAGTAAAAAATAACCTTTCTATTAAAAATATTTGCGAGGAGGGAATGTTTACCAGAAAAAAGTTGCCGTGGTTTTACCTACCTTAAATTTTCAAGCTATAAGTTGTTTTTATTTTTTTTTCTCAGAAACGGTATCCTCTACGGAAATACTTTTGGTACCTAAATTTAGAGTAAAAAAAAACCTTTCTATTAAAAATACTTGTGATGTCAGAATGTTTACCAGAAAAAAGTTATGAATTTTTTTCCAAAAAATTTCGGTTTTTTTACCCCCACCCCTAAATTATTGAAGTTAGGTTTTCGATTTATTTACATTAGTTATAGGTATTCATTAAAGACATCATATAATATGAACGCGATTGATCTTCTCTATATAGGGAAAAAGTTATGGTCGAAAAACTGAAATCAGAAAAAGTGAAGCCCTAGCGCCCCCTGTGTCCTGATCTCTCTGGTTAACGAACTTGACCTTCATTTTTGGATGGTTGATTTTTGTGCAAAGTTTGAAAGCGATCCGAGCGAAACTGCGGCCGCTATCGTGCTGACAAAAGTCGAATCTGGACGCACGCACGCATATATATATATATATATATATATATATATATATATATATATATATATATATATATATATATATATATATATATAAACTTTTTGACCAATGGTCATTTCGGACTCAGGGGGTCATAAGAAGACCTACTGTGAAGAAATTTTTCCAAAATTCGAAAGTCGGGTACAAATGAATGGGTAGACCGAATTCTTCGAGGTCTACCCAATAAGTGAATAAAAAATACTTTGTACAATATAGCAATTACCTATATAAAATAATATGACATGTTAAACAAAGGCTCCATTTTCACAATTTTATTAAGGTTAAAATACTTTAAAAACGGGTAAAGAAAACAAAGGATAAATTAATACATATAATAAAACCAGGAATATATGTCATTAAAAATAATAATAAAATCCAACACCTTAGCAAACTCTTATTTGTATATCAGAGAACAATTTAATTTGGTAAAATAGTGACAAAATACTGTATTTATATAATAGCATTGCAAAACAATTAAACAAAGGAATTCATCGAAATATGCGCGTTTTTTCTATTCTAGTTACAAAATACTAAAGCCTGTATATCAACAAACTGCATTTAATGGAAAAAAAATTAGCGTTTATTGAAAAAAATATATAAATTTCCCCTTACAATCGGCGCTACATCACGAAGATTCAATTAATGTTTATTTCGCTGCTCTGATTTCATCTGATTTTATCACTATTTTATAATAATAATAATAATAATAATCATTTATTTCAGGACGAGCCCATATAGTGTTAGTTACAATATATTTCTTAAAAACGAATGTTAGTATAATTACAAATTACTATTACAAATTCGATTACAATATATCACATATGTTTAACATTTAATTTCAATCATTATTTTTACTTAAATATCAATTATATATGTCAATATCAAACATTATTATAGAAAAAATCAATGTCAAAATAATTAATAAACAATAAGAAAAAAATAAAATAATAATAACAATCAAAATAAAAATAAGTCAGTCTTGCCCTATTGCTATACGTATCATTTTGTTTTGAATCGAACAGTCAGTGCGTGAAGCAATCATCTTGAGAGTGCCGTTGTTGCTCTCTCAATCTTTTTAGCAATGAGCCAACTCATGAGGTAGTAGCCACGTCTCCTGTACTGCTATGATGTCCGCCTTGTCACATAGATCTCTCACTCCATCTAAAGATCTTTTGTGAGACTTACAATTAAATGAAATAAATCTTACATTTCCTTTTCTATCCATTAATATTGTCAGTGTTATGCCTCAACGTTTGTTTTTGATGACTATCATTTTTACCCGTCATATGTACAAAACGTCGGAAAGAAATTCCCGTTGGCCACAAGCCGTCATCAAGATATATATGTAAATTAATTTTACTTACATATATTTTAAAGGCACTGTAATTACGTTCTGGCTTCATTTCAATCTTAATAGGAACTACTTTCTCTTCAGTTCTGGTAAAGATATACTGAGCAACATCATCCTCCGACACCTCCTTGTAAACATTAGTTATAAACACGGGTATCTTAATATCGGCAGGTTTAAATTTGCTATTTTCCTCTATGCGCGCTTTACCTCTCAAGGTAGTGAATTTCATATTATTATTTTTACCTTTCTTATCCACTATTGTCCAGTTTTCATTTTCATATTTTTTTTTATTAACATCCATTCTTGTAACTGCCGCAAAAGTAGTATTCTGATATAAATCATTCGTTAGCATATATTGTTTACAATCCGCGCCATTCGTACAAACAGTTGCAATCTCGCTATCGTTGGTCACTAGTTCATTGATACAATGATTCATTGTTTTCAACTTCGATGCCGGCGCATTCGATGCGGTTGGTAGTGAGCGAGAGTATTCGTTTTGTCTCTGTTTCCCGATCATATGTTCAGTTAAAGGCGTCTCAATTGACTGCGACTCGATATCAGCAATGTTTACCCTGCGCACTTTTTTATTAATGTATGAGGGTGACTGACAAGGCGTACAAAATAACGGATCAGATTTAAAATTTTCCATTTTTGATTTTAATTGATCATTTGTAACGTAATTGTTTTTTATATGATCTAACTGTGCTTTCAATAACGTAATATCCTTTAACAAGGCAGTTACGTCTATATGATCGAAGGTCACCGGTGGTAATTTATGCAGATCTTTAGCAACGAAAACTGGAATTTTCTCCGGATCAGTACTTTTAATTACTGTTAAAATGTCCTCTAGATCTCTTAATATTTTACCATCGTTTTTCTTCTTTCTTCTAATGTTTTTTATTTCCGTGGAAATTGAATCAAAGAGAAGTTTTTTCGATTTCTCCACTTCCTCAACATCGAAAGACGACACACATATACGAATTAGACTTTCCTGGTCCATTACATCCACTTTATTCATAATAAACGTTAACAATTCATCAATAACAACATTGCAATTTACACACTTTACTGTATGCGAAGTAATTTTTGATAACGAACGGTAATGATCAAGAGATAACACTCACACGTCGATACGTCAACGATGCGAGCGAGCGACTGAGCGACACACCGTATTTTATAAAATAGTGATGATATTTCATAATGTTAAGTTGACAGTTTATAAAAATATTAAATATTCAACTATATTTTCTTAATTTGTCTTACTTTCCCATTTTTTTACACATTTATATTGGATATGTCATGAGAGATGAAGAGTAATCCTGGTATAGTATTTTATAAACTGTAATTCGCTAACATTGAAACAATCCATTATCGGGTTACAAATTTCTGTTAAAACTCACGTGGGATTGAAAATTCATTGCATGTCTGGGTACACAATAAATCATGCGGCAGATGTCTAGCAAGTGGTTGGTTTTGCTCCCCTCATCCCTGTTTTAAACAGATGAGATGAGTTATTAACAAATGATGGACAAGATAAATTGCGTTAAGTGACAAAAATGCACACCCTATTTATATTACATTCTATCAAGAGGCCTTAAGGTAACAGTTTGTTAATTTATTGTATTAAATACCATTTACTGTTTCTGTGTTGTTGTTTATTTGTTACTTACTGTTGAAACTTGAAGGTGTATATAAGTTGTTATGTTATAATATAAGGTGTTAATAAGTTTAACACTGGCATGGTAACAATGCATATTTATTAAAAAGTATTAAATTCAGACACATACATATACCCTTATATACTCTTGTACAATTCAAGCCCTTAGTTTGGAGTGTTTAGAAATATATGTTATGTATATAAATTCGCTATTCTGCTAATATGAATACTGATAAGAATTACTAACTGAGAAGCCTAATTTAAATTTCAACTTTGGAAAAACAAATGGTGTGGCAACCACTGCTTAAGGTTCGATGAAAATTAAAAGAAAATACCAAATGTTTTAAGCAATAAATTTGCCGAACAACAAGCGAGAATATTAATGACGTAATAATTTTTTGTTAATTAAAATTTTACATAAAATAATAACTCGATAACATTTATTATATTTCATAATATTTTTGCAGAGCTTTCAGAATTTTCAAAATGGAAATTATTTGAATGAAAAACAGGTTGTAAATTACACGGTGACAAATAAAGACAAATGTTGTAAATGCGAAAAACCTTAATGATATTCAAAGGCCACTGCTCTTTGATAGGAAAACAGAAAAAATCATGAAGAGGATCTCTTTTTTCATCTCGTCAGCTGACTCGTGGAGATGAACTTACGATAATAAACAACACATCAAAATTTTTATCTCCGAAAGAACAGTAGTACAGTATTATTCTATCGACTAGATTATATGTAGTAGAAATTTTTTATAGATTATAACTTTTGTTTTAACAGAAACTTTATACCGGTTTTGGGGTATGTTACTTGAAATCAGTTATAACGTTAATATAGATATATATAGATATATAGCTATACAGCTGAAGTCACTCTCACTTAGCATCCCTTAGACTATGCAAAATCAAAACAAAGACTATTAACAACCAAATAAAATAAATTATAAGCCTTATTTTTATTTAATAAATGAGAAAAAACAATGTGATCCTCAATTCGTTAAAATTCAGCAAACTAACATTCGGCACAAAATTCAGTTATTTGTTTAGGTTAGAACCAATTTAAATTCGATATTCTAATACGAATCCAATTTGCAACACAACGGGCTCCAAACTTTTTCATCATCATTACTGACTATTGTAATGAATCCATATGAGGTATGAAAATGATAGGTTACGCCTACTTAGCTTATGTCTGCCTTTTATGATATTTATAATAGCTTTACTGTTGTAAAAGATAATAGATTCCTATTATTGTATTATATCTTTATTATTTTCTTAAGTTATTTTAGAATTTCCCTATAATAAATAAGGAAATTTTAAGTCATTCAAAAATACAATTAAATTTACGATCGTTGATTTGGTCAGTTAGTTCTGTTTTGACGATTACGTGCGGCAGACACTAAGACTTAAGTTACACACGATGTTACGTTATTAATTATTGAATGCCTCAAATAAATTTCAATTTTTCTTTTCATGTCTATTATTTGCTTTCTGACGATATCATAATAATAATGAAGTATTTTGATCAACTTGCGTCAGCGCTGTTTATTAGGTCACTTTAATGTAGTGACACAAATAGTGTTGGAATATTTCGTGTTCAATCTACAGTTAACACCGCCTTTCAATCTCTTCTAAAAGCCTTTACTAAATATTTCGAAAACCTTAAATATTTTGTAATACCCAACGCGTATTTAAATACTGTTACTGACTATCATTTATTTTCCTCTATACAAATATAAATATAATATGCAAAGTAACATTTTTAATACCTGAAAGATTAAATTATGAAGTGATTGAGTGATTTAGTTCTATTAATTTTGTTGCGAAAACATAACGTTTTCAGAAATGAAATTAAAGTAATGTCTAATTCAATAAAATATTTTATAAAATTAAATATTAGATTACGTTAGTGCAACAAAAAAACCTTCTTCACAAAAATTTACTAATAGCTATTTATTACATTAAATTTTCTTAAATTATACATTCTACGAAAAACACGTTTAAGCGTGTTAAGCGCGTTAAGGGACAAGAGTTAGATAAATGTGGTAATGAGGTTTTAAACTATTATTATAACTGTCACTATACACACAGACATTTTCTTAGACGTTAAATTCCCATCTACCAACGTCAATGTACCCTGTCGTGTCAGGTGCTAAAAAACTAAACTAAATAACAACACAGTAGTGTCTAAACAAAACTTTCTTAATATGGAAATATGTTTTTCAACATTGAATCTGTGTTTTAATTTCATTAAAGATAAAATAAATTGAATATTACATTCAGTTAACATTAATAATTTTCTGATAATAAACAAATAATATTGCTTAGGTATCTATTTGAGAAATATTAAATTTTATTACATATTTAAACTTTACAGCTGAACATAAGAACTGTCAAACAAAAAGGATGATTTTTTATTTGGTAGTTGGCAAGATAATTGTGTGAAGCTTATAATAGTGACAACAACAGAACAATTTTAATATAAAATGTAATTTGATTTCCGATTAAAACAACTTAGGTAAATAAAGATACCAACTCAAAATAAAGTCATCAAAACAAGCAATATCGTTATTTCGCTATTTCGAATCTTTATCTAAACGATATTTCTAACATAAATTTAGCATTTTAAATCTGTAATACTCTCAGAAGCACGGAACGTCCAGCTTCAAGCTTCCAATAAGAGCATCGCGATATGCATCGTTTGTATAGATTACTTCTACACTCAACGTCGTTTGTATAGACTACTGGTATATTTTGTTATATTTTCCGTGTATAGTCTCTTTGAAACCTTTCGCAGATCAGCGTTTCAAAGTTTTACTCATATTTTGTCGGCATACATTTTAATATTCACATGTTGTAAATTTTTGTTGGTCTGTTATCTCCCTATCTAGCCTGATCTTAATTTTGTCTTACGTTAGAACTAGATATTTTTTTAAAACCAATAGACGAAGTTATTTTTAATTACTTATTTCAAGATATAGTAATAAAGTATTGTAATTTCTCGTAAAATATATTTAATTTTTAGAGTTAAAAATTTGTCTACTGTTTTTGCATTTTGATTAAAACCCAAATAAATTATTGTTTTGTACCTAAAATTAAAAGTATTTTCCGAAGTAAAAAGTGTCCGAAATGCTGACCGAAACAATAACAACTAAAAAACTTAATATTAAGTTCGTTACAATGCTCCTTAAATATTTTCACTTTAAACCATTATCTTAGAGTGAGTGAGTGAGCTCATTCATTAGGAATTAACAAATAATGCTCACCGGAGCACTCAATTATCAACACCAGTAATCTACTACTCTTAGATATGTTTCTAAAGAAAAGTGAAAACAAATCTATATTAAGGCCTGAGAAGCTTTGGATGAAATATTCGTGATGCTTAAGACTCTCTGAAAAGGTCAATCCTTCTGTAATTTATTGGTCGGGTTGGAGAGTGTCTTTTCTTAAAGTGTTATTGCAACGCGAATCGCTCTCTTCGAATTTGATGTTGGCGCTATTTAATATAGCCGCTATAATCCTTTTTTTATTGCTCGTGAAATATGTTATAAACTCTTTGCAGTTACAATTAAAGGTACTAAATGATAAATAACAGTGTATTTATGATACAGTTTTAGAGATATCTTCAATAAATTAAATAATTAACTAAATAGAAACAAAGATATAAATATATATAATATTATTCTACTAATATTGAAGTAGCTATTTATTATGTTATTAAAATATGATCAAATCATTGTGTCATCAATCAAGTTTTATCGAGAAAAAAATTTACCAATAATAATTGAAATATCACAACAAATTGAATAATTTAGTCAACTTTTTTCATAATTTTAACAACATATAAAATTGTACATTTGTATGTTAATTACTTCATACATTTTTTAAGTCTTTATTTTAGAAAAAATATATTATTATTATTAGTATATTTTGTTTCTTATAATCTATAGTATCTATTTACATCTGTGTACGTATGTATATAAATCTCTAAATGTATATTATAACTTTATTGGGATGCAAATAACCATGATTGAGTAATACTGAAAGTTTCCAGAAAACCGTAAATATTTACGGTTTCCGGACACGACTCTGTTAGACAAGCTGACAGTCTGACGTCACGACCGGTGTTAGTGTATTTACGAAAAAGAATATAACAAATTTCTTTTCAATCAAGTTTTGCAAACTGTAGAGTGGGAGTGGGAGTGGGAGTGAAACTCGTTCACTCTGTTTTCTTAACATTTAACAACTTTCTTCTCTAAATCAATACCCTCAATCTTAGGACTTTCACATATTTTAGTTGGAAATAAATTTTACTTAATATATATATTTTCTGATACATGTTGGGTTATTTATATTATCTCTTTGTAATATTATATCGTCTCATATCTGAGTTTATTACTAAAATCTTGTGCTGTTTAAGCTTGTAAATCCCATTTAAAAAATAAAGTTTCTCCTTAATAATGAAATGAATAATACGTTAATTACATGATAACAGTAATGTAATATAAGCGATATGGTATTCATTTATGGTAGAGCTGTAATGATACATTTGAGAAGATATCTATATTTTTGTATCTATATACAAATGAGATATACATATATTTATTATTATATATACCATTTTAAGTGAACAAAACCTTAATTAAAAAAGCACTACAAAACCTAATGCTATTCCTAGATCATGGAAATCCCTAGTGAAATTAAATATTCCAAGCAGCGGCTAAAGTTCTATTTATGTGTCCTTTATTCTGCTGTAATATTCAAGCAAACAAGAACCGAGTAGTAATGGTTGCTTTATGTTGATCCCCGCCATTTGTGAGGTGTTTTCCGCACAGGAAAATACTTTTCTATTTTGATAATGATACAGCATTTTAAAACGTTTTTATTCTGATATTTTGTATTAATTTAGAGGTCCTTAGAATAATAAGATAAATTTCTGATTTTAGGAATAGAAGAAGTACTTGTTCATATCATTTTATATAACATCTCTGCCAGAGACTTTATATTGTGTTTTCAAAACTACTAGCTATCTATTTCTTTTAGAAATATATCTATTTGTTTATAAATTCATACATTATCCAACCTTTTTTTGCACTTTCTCGTTAAAATAAGATACTTTTACAGAACGAAAAGTACGATAAGTAGTAACAGGTAGTTAGCCCACCATGTGTTAATAAATAAATAAATAAACAAAGAAAAAGATATTCAAAAACACATCCGTTTCTAGTTTTGTATCTTGTACTGAATACATAGTAGTTAATGCTCTCAAAATTTTGTTGCATTACTATGGTATTACATTTTATTGTATTTGTAGACATTTTTTTATTTTAACGGCAAAGTGAAAATAAAAAAAATAAAGAGTAAGCTTACATCTGAAACTATGTACTTATTAAACAAATATAAGTAGTATATATTTCATGTGATTTTAATTATTGACTTCTTATTTATAGGAAAAAACCGAGACATTAAAATATAATTTTAAATAAGCTGTCAAAATAATGATTTTTTTTCTTAAAAATTATTTCTTGGTTAAAATAATTAAAAAAAATTAAAAACCCACGGTTTACAAATGCACTCAAAAGAAGAAAATATTTTTGCCCTATGGCAGCTCTGAGCTCCACGTCTGCCTCACTCCATCACCCCTCCTGCAGCTGTTGCCTTAATTTGTGTCAATCGTAATCTTGTACTAAGCTGAAGATTGAAAATGTGGAGCGCATCAACACACATAGAGATGTGTGTTGATGCGCTCCACATTTTACATTGAGAGTAGAGACTCTCATATAAACATTACTCTAATCTTCCTGCCACGTACATCAGTCGAGAATGTCAACTTTAATTTCTCTTCCGATCAAATTCATTGTCCATTCTAATCCATAATTATATACATATAGAATAGAATAATAGAATTTTTTTATGCTTGAATATTGCATTGTTATCGACTTCTGAGCGATCCTGAAAATTTCAGCGCTCTAGCTAGCTGGAAAGTGGGTGAAATTTTGATTGCAAGATTTTATCGCCACAAACAGACAGACTTGACGAAGACGAGCAAAGTATAACGTGGTAAAAAATTAAAAAAAAATGTTTTCGAGTATATTATAAAATATCATATACTTTTTATGTAATAATATTTACACTTTGCTCCTGGTTATACAAACCTTTCAAGTTTAATTTTAAGTTCAAGTTAGCAATTTACTGTAGCGTTATTTGAAGTCGTGGCTCCGTAAGCTGCGGCTTGCCATCGTTAGGTTAAACCCCTGTAGTTGATTGTATATATTATGTTCTAGTAATGTTAGTGTAACATTTATAGCTTGAAAGTTTTAGATCATTATTATGATATTATCATAGTATTAATTACACTTAACTGTGTATAAATAACTATATTGGTAGTAATACCAATTTCAAGGAGGATTGTTATTATTGTTAATAATTACAGTACATTTAATATATTTAAGTTTAATAATCGGATAAGAAAAAATATGGACGGACATTTGGTGACGATGAATTAAAAACTAACACATTCGTAGCGTAGTGATAATATAGCGTAATATTCCTTGTTTATAATTATTGTCGTCCTATTATTTTTTTTATTTTTATTATACTTTTTATACCTTAAATAAATGCTTTTTACAGTGTACAGTCCGTTCCAAGAGTCATTAACCAGATTCAAATTGCCAAAACCTTAGGACAATTAGCATAACATTAGCGTCTTAAAATCGCAATATTATCTAAACAATGGTTTGATAAAATTTTACAAATACGTTGATCTAAAAATAACTTATCATTATACGCAAATATGGAACTTCTTCGGAGTTTCTTAAGTTAGCATCGTTTGATGCTGGAACACGAGATCATCTAATTGAAGATTTTACACATATATCAGTTGGTGAACGTGGTTACCCTAATTATAACGGTAGCGATAAGTATATAAGATAAAAATAATTATGAATTCGTTAAATTAAAATTATAATAATTCTACGGGAACTGCTCATGAAAGCTACATTACGAGTACCTGTTCACAAGAAAACAAAAGAAAAAGATCTCGTAACGAAGATAAAGGAAAAACATAATGGAAAACATTGTTTCCTCTTTATATGCACGTAATTAATTAACAAGATTATTAACCTTTATTATATCATCTATTATATTATCTATCAAAATTCTTTTAATTATTATTACAATGATGTTTTGTATTCCTTATATAAATTCAGTCTTTCTTGTAAACCATTTTAAAGTAAAACCAGTGAAAATGAAAATACCCAGGGTATTTTCCGAACGAACTTTGACTAAATTATAAATGATAATAAAAAACAATTGATTTTTAAGTAAAATGATTATTATTTATTGAAGAAAAGAAAATGTTAGAGACCTCCTGATTCATGTTATATGTATTGCGTCTATTTTATGTGCATTTAAAGCTATACCTAAAAACCGAAAACCCATTTTTTTATTACTCCCATGAAATAAAAAAAATATTCAGGACATATCGTGTTCCTAAGAATGTTTGAATGAATGCTGAAATTGAATGTTCTCGGTTGCTATAAGAAAGTCAGGTAAAATTTACGCAAACTTAAAGCGTCTACGAAGGTTTTATTTGAATGTGTAAATAACTATTAGGTATTGAAAAACTAATGTTATTTATGTTAATGTATGTATCGTCTAGGTTTTATTGATAATAAAGAACGACTAATATTAATAGTATTTCCCAGATAATTGTATCAAAAAGTAAGTTCAATATTTTATTAGTTAAATAAAATCATATTTAAATAAATTTACATAAAACCTTTCGTCGTAGTTATAGGGATTATAAATGCGAACCACAAGAGGTTCTCATGTTTATTAGTAAGGTCTGATTGTTAGTGTGATGAAAAACTAAACAGAATATTTGTCTCTATGAGACAGACAGATAGTTGCCCTCAGGTTTATAATACAGATCATTCATCCATCTATGTACACGTCCTTACTCTTCTACACATACGAGTATGTCACTTATGAGTGACATACTCGTATGTGTATATACAGATGATGTGTGATGATGTGTATAAATAGCAGTATGCTGCTATGAAAATAAAATTCATCATCCACTCTTTTCCCGTCACAATCGTTTTGATCCAGGATGCACGCTAAGGTATGGCTAAGATAAGAGCACATCAATCACACTTATAAACATGGCGCCTAATGGAAACACCGCCATATTTCATCAAACACATCACACTTTATAATCATTGTTTGTATTTTCGAGAGAATTTAAATTGCATTTGAATCAGTTTTATCTCCATTTTATTTTATATGAAGTACCGTTGATAAATTGCACATTTAAGCAAATGATTTTAATATTTTTACAATTTATGAAAAATATATTTTCTCCAACGAAAAACATCTAAAATTTCTAATTGTTCTTTTATATAACAGTTAAGTACATTAATTTAAGAGCTGGAAACGTCAAATTTAACAAACAAAAGAATAAAAAAATCTATAGTTTGTTTCTTAAAATTAATAAGTTTGTTGTAAAAGTATAATAAATTATTTATTTCAAAACATTACCTATTATACATTATGTTCAACAGAATATTCTCGTTACCATCGTAACCTTTGATTAATTATAATCCACTAATAAATTCACAAACAATTAATTACTGCCAATCTAATTAACTGTAAGGCAATAGTAGATCAGGGATCGGTTTAATTACATAAAATGACTAGCACAATTGAGTCTCCCTTATCGATAACATCTTGAATTCGTTTTCATTCACTACATTAGTGATATGATATTGTAAGGAATATTACGGCTGTTATTATAAAATTTGTGCTGTAACAATTTTATATATATATTTTTTCATTTTGAAGCTTATAACAGATATTTATTAGTTCATTCATCTCCTGTTTAATTTTGGGTAGACCTCGAAGAATTCGGTCTGCCCATTCATTTGTACCTGACTTTCGAATTTTGGAAAAATTTCTTCACAGGAGGTCTTCTTATGACCCCCTAACTCCGAAATGACCATTGGTCAAAAAGTTTATATATATATATATATATATATATATATATATATATATATATATATATATACACGCATATATATATATATATATATATATATGCGTGCGTGCGTCCAGATTCGACTTTTGTCAGCACGATAGCGGCCGCAGTTTCGCTCGGATCGCTTTCAAACTTTGCACAAAAATCAACCATCTAAAAATAAAGGTCAAGTTCGTTAACCAGAGAAATCCGGACACAGGGGGCGCTAGGGCTTCACTTTTTCTGATTTCAGTTTTTCGACCATAACTTTTTCCCTATAAAAAGAAGATCAATCGCGGTCATATTATATGATGTCACACACTCATAAGTGACATACTCGTATGTGTATATACAGATGATGTGTGATGATGTGTATAAATAGCAGTATGCTGCTATGAAAATAAAATTCATCATCCACTCTTTTCCCGTCACAATCGTTTTGATCCAGGATGCACGCTAAGGTATGGCTAAGATAAGAGCACATCAATCACACTTATAAACATGGCGCCTAATGGAAACACCGCCATATTTCATCAAACACATCACACTTTATAATCATTGTTTGTATTTTCGAGAGAATTTAAATTGCATTTGAATCAGTTTTATCTCCATTTTATTTTATATGAAGTACCGTTGATAAATTGCACATTTAAGCAAATGATTTTAATATTTTTACAATTTATGAAAAATATATTTTCTCCAACGAAAAACATCTAAAATTTCTAATTGTTCTTTTATATAACAGTTAAGTACATTAATTTAAGAGCTGGAAACGTCAAATTTAACAAACAAAAGAATAAAAAAATCTATAGTTTGTTTCTTAAAATTAATAAGTTTGTTGTAAAAGTATAATAAATTATTTATTTCAAAACATTACCTATTATACATTATGTTCAACAGAATATTCTCGTTACCATCGTAACCTTTGATTAATTATAATCCACTAATAAATTCACAAACAATTAATTACTGCCAATCTAATTAACTGTAAGGCAATAGTAGATCAGGGATCGGTTTAATTACATAAAATGACTAGCACAATTGAGTCTCCCTTATCGATAACATCTTGAATTCGTTTTCATTCACTACATTAGTGATATGATATTGTAAGGAATATTACGGCTGTTATTATAAAATTTGTGCTGTAACAATTTTATATATATATTTTTTCATTTTGAAGCTTATAACAGATATTTATTAGTTCATTCATCTCCTGTTTAATTTTGGGTAGACCTCGAAGAATTCGGTCTGCCCATTCATTTGTACCTGACTTTCGAATTTTGGAAAAATTTCTTCACAGGAGGTCTTCTTATGACCCCCTAACTCCGAAATGACCATTGGTCAAAAAGTTTATATATATATATATATATATATATATATATATATATATATACACGCATATATATATATATATATATATATATATATGCGTGCGTGCGTCCAGATTCGACTATTGTCAGCACGATAGCGGCCGCAGTTTCGCTCGGATCGCTTTCAAACTTTGCACAAAAATCAACCATCTAAAAATAAAGGTCAAGTTCGTTAACCAGAGAAATCCGGACACAGGGGGCGCTAGGGCTTCACTTTTTCTGATTTCAGTTTTTCGACCATAACTTTTTCCCTATAAAAAGAAGATCAATCGCGGTCATATTATATGATGTCTTTGATGAATACCTTTAACTAATGTAGATAAACCGAAAACGTAACTTCAATAACTTAGGGGTGGGGGTAAAAAAACCTAAAATTTTTGGAAAAAAATTCGTCACTTTTTTCTGGTAAATATTCTTACATCACAAGTATTTTTAATAGAAAGGTTATTTTTTTACTCTAAATTTAGTTATCAAAAGTTTTTCCGTAAAAGGTACCGTTTCCGAGAAAAAAAATAAAAACCACTTTTAGCTTCAAAATTTAAGGTAGGTAAAACCACGGCAACTTTTTTCTGGTAAACATTCCCTCCTCGCAAATATTTTTAATAGAAAGGTTATTTTTTACTCTAAATTTAAGTAGCAAAAGTATTTCCAAAAAAGATACTTTTTCCGAGAAAAAAAATAAAAACCGCGTTTTGCATGAAAATTTTTGATGTAAACAACGGCATCATGTGTTATTCTTAGGTAGTGAGTTATATTTTAAACGAGTTACACACGAGGTCTACCCACGCGTGTCCCCCTGCGGGCACGGATTTTTTTTTTATGTTATCTGAATATTATTTTCAGTATTACGACTGACATTGCTTATAATATAAATTATACAATTAATTATATTAAATTTAAATTCACGTAAGCGTCTCATCGAGTGCAGTCGTATTGATGTGCTCACGACTTTATAATTAGGACGTGCTGAGTAAAGTCAGAATTTTCATCACAGGTATATTAATTAAAATGTTATTATTAACTTTTAAAGATAATTTTAATTAATATAAATAATAAAACTTTTTTACGTATAAAATTAAATTTATTAAATACATTTTTAAAACATTAAAATTTACTATATTTACATACATCTTCAGTTCTTGATTATACAGAAAGCAATTATCAGCTTGGCACTTCACGACTATTTCACAACACTTTGCTTCCACTTCGCTTAACGAAATTTTGACTAAGTTTAGAACTGGCTTTCTGCAAGAAAACGAAAGATGATTAAGATATTATTTAAAGCTGGAGTTTGTGTATCATAGTTTATTATTTTGAGGATATAAAGAAATAAATAAAATGTTGATTTTAGTAGATTCTTTTGATTTTAAAATACCTTTAATTTACTTAAGTAGTTTAAAAATAATAAGTTAAATCCAATATCACCGATGAAAGATTGAAAGGCAAAATTTTGAGAGATCTAAGCCGATGTCGGGGGTTCTGAGCCTCCTACATATCATTGAATAACACGTATGTGCACGCCGTGCTTCGATAACGACCACTAATAAAGCAGAGAGCTCCATTCGGAGTAAAATGTTGCTTTTTCAAACATAATGGTAAAAAGCATTTACTATTCCCCATCACACTAAAAATTCGGCCTGTGAATTAATGGCTCCGTTTTATGCGTGCTACCATCGGTTGCTATAGGTTCTATCAACAATAAAAGTTTTCATAGATAAAAAAATCCTCTTTACATTACACAGAAAACACTGCTTATTTATTCTACTACGATATATTCTACTTAGATGATTCTGATCTGATACTTTTTGCTAATCAAGTCATTTTAATTCAAAGCACCTGTTCTTCACTTCCAAACATTTGCCAGCGAAAGGGTATTTTCTCAAACAACGTTTGGAAGTTAGTATCGAGATATAAATAAATATTTAAGTTCCACCCTCCTTATTCAAATAATTATTAGGCTTATAATTATTATGTAAAGTTAATTGATTTTCTGACTTGAATTAAATTATAAACGACTGTTGATTTTTTGTAAGCCTATAACAATATTTACTATAAGTATACTTTTAGACCTGATTAGTGTCGCCTCAGAGATGCTGTAGGCATCATATGAGGACTCATAAAAAAATGTATCATCTGAGAGTATTTGAACTTTACAAACACAGCTTAAGTGTCTTTTATTCCTCTAACCCAGCAACAAATAGCCTTTAAAACAAGAGACTATTTCATTTCATCTCAATGTTTTGGAACCAACCTACAAAAATTTTTGTCTTTATGTTTAAATATATATCGGAATTATTGTTTTAATATATGAAAATCAATATAATTTTATTTAAATGCTGTTGTATTATTTAATCAAATTATAAAATCAGTAAAGTTTTGGATTCTTACATAAATTGTAACAATAATTAGGTTACTGACTTTACAGTAAAGCAAAACGAGATCTCAAAAAGTTATCTTATCTTTATAATTATAAAAGTAACACCCACTGTAAGTATAAAAAGAGGATTTTTATTATTAAATATGAGTGACTGTAAAAGTCATAGTGTATTCAGCATTCAATTTCATTTAAAATCGTATAATACAATTACGCGAGTTATTCGCGTAATATTTTTCACTACAGAGTTGTAAAAATATATTGAATTTTTCATTGCCTTAATATTTTCTGATTGCAATGTTATTATTAAAGTTTATTAATATTCAAATATTATTTAAATACTATGTATAACAAATAACCCTGGAACAGAAGAATAGGAGACTGTATAAATAATTTATAATAGAATACAAAAATAATCGTAGTTCAGTGTTTAGTACTAGGTTGTTTATTTTTAAATTCACTCATATAAAGTATCGATTACTGAAGTACAAATATATAACCAGAAACGAGATTGCGTCTGTGTAACATGTTACTGCGATTATAATATATTAAAAGGATCATTTTAAATATGAGATGTCTACTCGATACAAATACACAATTAGTAATTTTTATTTAATCGTAAAATCATTTCTATAATAAAGTATGACTCGTATTTATTTAAACGTTACGTGTTGATTAAATATTATACTAGTATGTACTAAGGGATATATACTATAGTTTACTAAAACTATGCATAACAAATATACAATCAAAAATAAAATTGTTAAACACAAAACATGTCACTGAATTATATTGAACACTTTTAAGTTACTTTTGGTTTCACAACGAATATCTTTAGGATATAATTATAAATATCTAAATTTTCCTATTAAGATCCATTATTCCTTTTTGTTATATAATTGTTAGATAACTATCGACGTTTAATTTTCAAACCACTGCCTTTTATTTTTTGTCTAATGTTATTATTAAAATTAAGTTAGTTAGTTTTTGGTTGTGAGAAGTGATTAACTTTGAGGGTTGTGAAATTTAACGGGTTCGTTGATATATCAATGAGAAAATAGGATGGTGTGAATACAAGCGACGGAAGAATTGATTCATTGAGTGAGTGCACGTGGTTATAACATGATTAATAACTCAACAAAGTGTTTAGTGCAAAGGCCGGTGTCTGGAATTATGTATAAGTAAAAATGATTTGAGAGTATTTACAAGAGTTGTGATTGTTTAGCACATCAACAAGAAATCAAGAAAGAACCACGGAATTATTTTATAAACTCCATCTAAAAAGGAAGTTAATTAAAAACTATTGGGTTTAAAGAGACATCTAGAAGTTTTACAGTTACTATACTCGTATATTCATATTAATGACCGATATTCTTGACCTATTTTAAAATATTTAATTTTCGTATACTAAAATAAAATGTATTTATATAAACGTTTATAATTATAACTAAATCTAACAAATTGTGTTCAAACACGTGATCCTCCTTAATCAGACTTGGAAGAAATTATATTTTTTCCCTTTTTCCGATTAACAAGTCAGTGGATATTACTAGGATTTTATAATAATACAGGAGTTGTGTGAATTCCAGTCAGCAGTAATATGGATATTATTTGAATAAATTTTAAAAATTCATTAGAACTTTAAACTTTTGTTCATTTATATGATTAAAAAGTTTTATCAAAATGTCGATCATAACCGTAGAATAATTTACAACTACCTAAGAGACCAGTTTTGGATCGGATTAATGTTTTAATGATGTAGTATTTGTAAGCTTTAAATATAATTAATTTATATTTATTGAATATTACTTTAATGTTAACTTAACTTATATCTAGTCTGTTTGCATTAGATAACCTGCTTTCCTTCGAATTTAATTAGATAGTGACAGCTATCAGTCCACTTCACATCTCCGTAATATTATTAGTTAATGTTGCGGACAGTTCTCGAGATTTAATCATGAAGTCTAACATCAGGGACTCCCTGGATCATATCTTAAAGTCATTACAGTTGAGATACCACGCCCTTTGACTAACTCTATCACCATGAAATTTATTTAAGATAATTTTATCCGTTCATATTCTTTCTTTTAAAGTCTGATGTTGAAATTAATGCATTACAATTTTACCTTTATTTTATAATCAAAATGCTTGTATAAATTTTAATATTTATTTTTAATGTTTTTTATATTATATTGTTTTTATAATAATAAATAAAATATTTAATAGTAAATAAAATATTATTTTAATTACTCACCTCGGTGCTTGCCACTTCATTTGAAAGCATATCTTTGGTCACAAACGAACGCATGCCGTCCAAAGCTTATACATCCAGACAGGGCTTTTAAAACGTAGATTACCAAGGGAAATATATTCGAGAATATTTAGAAACAAGCCCCTTCGGGTCGGGTCCAGACTGAATAGAATTCTCTTTACAACTGCAATATGAATTTTTATTCGAATTTGGATTGGATTTGCTTCAATTTTTGTTTCGTTATAAATCTCTTTGTTTTTATAAAATAAAACGGGATATATTATAAAATTTTCCTTAAAATCTTCAGTCTGGGATTTCCCATTAATAATCTTGTAATTATTTATTTTAAGGAAACTTGAAAAACGTCTACTACTATTTCGTAGATATACAAAATATCATTGTACCGATACTTAAATATAAATATATATGCTGTAGTCAGCCCATTTTCTTATCTCATTGATTACACTAACTCAACCTTACGGAAGAAGTTACGCCTTAATCTAAGGAGGGTGAATTAAGGAAATGAACGCCACAACTAACCCTCAAGTATACGAACAGATCTGTATCACCGCAACCGAAATCTTAGAAAGACATTTATCTTACGACGGAAAGTCAACATCCTGGTACGTTACGACCTTCTAGTGAATATTTTAAGAATAGACCCTATAGGTTTATTCTACTTTTGAAGCTTACATATTACAATCATTTTAATTATATTTCTAGATTTCGTACGCGCGAAATATGTTTTTTAAATAAATTAGCCGAACTTATTCCTTATAGCCTGTGAATGTCCTGCTAAAATTTGTTATGCCGATTCAGAGTTTAGCTGGTACAAACAGATAGACAGACACAGATAGAGAAAAATTATAAATATTATATTATATTAAAATGTTATATATAAAATAAATATACTTTCATATGCATTTAGTTTAAAGTTGTTAATTTATATTTACCAATAAATCATTGAATTTCATTTATATATATGTAGACTATGTTAATTACTTAATATATAACTACTTAATATATTTTCATATTTATTATCAAAAATTTTAAGACAATGTTATTCTCACATTAATACAGGAAATAATATAGACCATTCAATTATATATCATAATTATGTGTAGTTAACAGAGCATCAATTATACCTTTACAGTTTTAGAGATAAAACAATTGTATAATAATAATCTACTTACATTATAATAATATACAAAAAGTTGTTTGTATATTACAAAGTGATTACTTTCTCATTTAATATATTTTTACCTTATTAAATAATGGAAATTTATTAGTTCTCAAACAAATATTTTTATAAAGAATTGAAGGAAAGTGAACTTAATGATTTCATTTATTACAAGAATAAGGAAAGAAACATCGTACATCCCTCTAGCTAGCAGAAGTCGGTACGTGGCCGGTTATAAATTTCCCGACGCATCGGTACACATTCAGTAAAGTATGTTGATTTGATTCATGAAATATATATTCAATTTTGGAAATATTGCTTTGATTGAATGTTTTTATATTTAATTTTTTTCATCTACTGCATTTTAGGGTTAATTTATTTTGCTTTATTTTTAATACTAATTTAAAGCTAAATAAATATATTCACTATTATCTAATCAACGTAAATATGCTATTTATATTAAATATAAATCTCTCAAAGAGTAGAACATATTTTGATACTATGTTGTTTTTTCCTATATCAATTAGAGGATAAATGTAACATTAATAAGATAAATGATGATTACTAATTTGTCTGTCATTGTGGAGTCACTCCAATGAATCTCTCATTGCTTTACGTCCCTTCCATAATGGAAGTATCGAAAATTGGATTTGTTTTTTTGCACGGATAACATGTGGATTATGTAATTTCCGTCACTAAATTGTTGATTTATTGCTTAGATTTATGATGATCGGCGTCAAAAGGTTATATACAGTCTTTGTTATTACAGTAATGTGGATGTTATCGCTGACCTTTCTATTTATCTTTTAATAATGAAATCTTTTACTTTAAGAAGTTTTGTAAGGTGGATACACGATTGTTTAATATCATGTAGATGATTATTCATATTTTAATAAATTTTTTATTGAAATATTGTATTATAAAAGTCATTTTTGAAAAGTTGAATGTATTCAAGATACTATAGTATGCAGTAAATCTATATTACTATATTTTAATTTTTGAAATCCAGAACTTTTCAGATAAAAAAGATGCACTTGTTATATTATGTGTTCTAGAATTACAAAACAGCAGTTAGACTAATCATATAATGTACTTTACATTACTTTTATATTTATTTTACTTTTAAAAATAAAGTGACAAATCACTAAGAACATCAAGGTGTTATATATTATTTATAATTTCAAACGTAGTATGTCATTCAGGGTGGAGAAGTCTTCTAGTTATTTAATTTCAAATTGATAATTCACGTATTTTGAATGTACCTAAGTAATCTTGTTTTATCAAATCAACTTAATAGTTTTATTCATCATGTTCACGTTAATTCAACGCGTTTATTCTTCTTTCGCTTTTTACTAAAAATACACGTATAAAGAGTCAGCGGCCTTGATATACTAAGTCAATACATTTATAATACTACTCCATCATGAAAGATGATAATTACCCATACCGCGTGTCTCATCGTGACGCAACATGAAGTCGTAGGTTGAATGTGTTTTGACACTAAAATATGTAAGTTAAACATCACCTTCTATATTAAATATTAATATTATTTCTATAAAGATTATTTAATTAATAATTATATATTTATTTCTTTATTTTACACATATTATTATTATTGTTTAAGGGGACTGGTTAATTATTAAGTCTACTAGAAACGAGGTTACGGCTTCTTCTATTAAGAATCTAATTTCAGATCTTAACTAGCAAATAAGCTTTTCATAATTACAAATGTCTCTGCCGCCGTTTAATTAAGAACGTAATACTTTAAACCCACGTGTTGGTGATTAGTCTTACAAAGACAAGTAAAACATAAACAACATTATTGAAACTCACATAAACGTTTATTTAATGTAAATATCAGGACTCTTATTAAGACTGATAATTTGCAATTACAATAAAATATATTATATTTTGACAATAATGTTACTTTTTACATAGCAAGTAAATATTATTGGTAAAAACGTTTCGAATATGTAAATGTAACATGCATGTGTAGCACAGATGAAAGGTGACGTTTGTGTTTTGCAATGTTGTAGGTTCAGTGTGTCTCAGTACGTCAGTGAGACTAAGATTTAGAATTTCTAATGCATGCTTACAGGGCTTACAACATTAAAAACTCATTTAACGTACAATATTTAATGTATTTATTTATGGAAGAACCGAGTGTAAGTAAACACAAGTAGTTTATTAAATTTCTAATTGTATTTAAAAATGTAGTAAAGTATATATAAAACAATAGCCTAGGCTAGTGTAATATTTACTTAATAGTATGAATGTGTGTTGACATCCGTGTGAGGTTAAACATTAATTAATTATGTAATGTTGTTACTGCCGATTTTGATAACATTTCAAATTCCTTTATATAACAGTGACAATTAAAAAGTCATGATACATATTTTTAATAAACACAGCATTATTTACTTAAATTTATGTCTCAAATACTAAAACCAATAATATATTTTTTTAATGAAATGGTTAAATGTTTGAATTAGGTTAAACTAGGTCTGGTGTAGTTAGATAACAGGTGATGTGTTATCCGCTTCACCGACAAAGTAAACAATTCACGGGCCGACCTATTGTCTGTTGTAGAAGAACATAGAATTAATAATAGAACGATAACTCGTTTAGGAGGTTAAGTTACGGGTTGCATAAAAATCTTAGAAACTGTTAAGTAACAAACTACGTTACAATTATATTTATTATAACCTAAACTATGTTTTTCATATATTGAAAGTTTATCAGAATCTAATGTCTTGTTATTTTTAAAATAAATCTATAATTAATGGACATTATTTTATTACATGTTAATTTTACTCGTAAAATATTAGTTCTAGCTTATTGATAAATGAAGTTACATGATCATAAATTAGAAAGAGTATTAAGGGAAGATGACACTGAGGAGTAAGTACTCTTTAATACTTTAAGGATGATGGTCGAGTAGATAGGCACGGGTTTTCAAACGGTGTACATATACAAGTAGACATCTCCATGAGACATCAGATTAAGTACAAACTTATTTGTATTGTTTATTACTTCGACGATATTTTTCGTATTAATACCAGTTTTGTAAGAAATGTATTTTCTTTATCGTCTTTGTATTTATAGACTTTTTTGACTGCTATTTTTAGACAAAAGAATGGAGAGTTCTACTGGACAAGACACGTAAGTATCTGATATTACATATACACTTATTTACAATTATGATTTTAATAGTATATTATTAGTGATGTACTTCTTATTTACGTATAGTAATTGAACATTACCATACAATACGTTTTATATAACTAAATGCATTTATTAATATTAATAGACATAGCCTCCGACTAAAGTTAAAATACTTTAAACGTTGGATTTTAGTTAAAGCTAGGGTTGCTGGAGTTAGATAAGAAATAATAAGTTACACCAACAAATTAAACAGTTTCTGGCCCAGTCTACTCTCAGCTGCAAAAGAATAGGATTTATTACAAGGAAGATAGTAAAGAAGAAGACAACTAAAATTAGCATTAACTGATTATATTTTAGTGTAATCAAATACTTAACACCTTATCTTAGTAAACTATTTAAATTATATAAAGACAAATCATTTTAAATTAATATCAGTGTAAAAATACTTAAGTTCATAGTTACAATTACCAAAGCTCCTAAAGAAAAAGAAGCAGTTCTTAAGAACTCTAAAGAATTAACGTGACAAAATAAGGAAATGTAAAAGCAACTTTCATATTAAATTTACATTCATATCCACAAAGCTTTTATAAGTCCTGAAGTTTCCACATTTTCTTCATTGTGTGTTTATAAACGTATTATAAAGCAAAGACGGAGCCCGAATACAAATTAAGAGGTTTATTTGAAACGTTTACCTTATAAGTGTAATATGTGATGTGGTTTACTTCAACAATTGTGTTACGAAAGGTTTTATCTTATCACCTAGTTCATTTATAACTGACAAACCCTTTGTAAATACTTACTTACGAGTACACATAATAGTTGATTAATTATAAAGAAATGACATGGTTTCGCAAATTTTAGGTTCCGGATATTAGTTCAACAAAGCATCTCATCTCCTATTGTATGTATTATTTCCTATGTTTTAAGTAACCACAATCTTTTAATTTAACTACATACGAGGGTCAAACTGGAAGTTCTTAGAAAATCAAAAACTAAGCATTCTAGCAAGTTATTAGTTTTATTGTAACTTTTCAAAATAGCGTCCATTTACATCAATACATCGCTGCATTCGATGGAACCATTGAGAAAAGCACCTTGCCCACTCGGCCTTAGGGGTCTCTTCGACGGCGTTTTGAAACGCAGCCACTGCTTCTTCGGCGTCTATAAAACGTTTTCCTCGAAGTTTTTCTTTTATTTTCGGAAATAAATAAAAACCGCAGGGTGCGAGGTCGGGGCTATATGGCGGTTGACCCAGTAATTCCACGTCTGAGGTCACCAAATAGTCGATCGTTTGCCTGGCGGTGTGCGACGAGGCATTGTCGTGATGAAGGAGGATCTTGCTGCGAGGTCGTTTCTCTCGAACTTTTTCCAAGACAAGTGGCAAACAACTGTTAGTATACCACTCTGCATTAACCGTTTTCTGATCCTCTAAGACTACTGTCGCGTAATGAGCTGTCTTTCCGAAGAACGAGGCCACCATCTTTTTTCCAACACTGCGACCTCTCTTCACTTTAGTTGGCAACTCTTCGGAAGGAAACACCCACTGAGCAGACTGTCTTTTGGTTTCCGGATCATAACAGTAAATCCAGCTTTCGTCACCCGTTAGTATGTCGAACACAGCATTTGAGTCACCTCCGTTAAATTTTTGGATCATTTCTCGACACCAATCAACACGGCGGAGTTTTTGAGCCTCGGTCAAATTATGCGGTATCCAGCGGGCACAAAGCTTCCTGACCGCTAAATGTTCATGGAGGATTTTGTGCACTTGACTCATACCTATGCCTAGACTTGTCCGAATCTGCTGATAGGTCACTCTTTTGTCAGTCTCTATCATACGCCGCACAACACTGATGTTATCTTCAGTCGTCGCTGTAGAAGGCCGTCCCTCACGCAAATCATCGGTGAGATTAGTTCGACCACGTTTGAATTCATTAAACCAGTTGTAAACTGTGGCACGAGATGGGGCTTCATCGTGAAAAGCCAATCGAAGTCTATTATAACTTTCTTGTTGACTTAAATGACATCGAAAGTCATAAAAAATCATTGCACGAAAATTTTCTCGGCTTAAATTCATTCTGACGTGCACAGACAATTTTCAATTTGCCGCCAAATCGTAAAACAAATGACAAATGAATGAAATGTACACTCAATAATATTGGTAAAGAGTTCTATTTTCAAAATTTAAACAATTTTTTTTAATATAATGCTTTTAAGTGGCCAGTTCTAAAAACTTTCAGTTTGGCCCTCGTAACTCTAATAGTTTCTTACATATATAACAATATAGTCACATTATATGAAAACATAACTTAAATAATCTTAAGTATTTTTTTTTTAATTTAAAGTTTTACTATTTTAGAACCGTTGTAAATAATGTGGACGATTTGTATTGTCTCATTCATAACAAAGCAAGACAAAACCAAAGCAATGTTCCATAGCTATAGCCTTAAACCTACGCAAGAATATAAAGCAACATGTTAAAGTTGATTTGCACATATGGTATAATATATATAACTGTGCGGTGTTGTCTCGTCCTCTAGCTTAATTTTAATATAAAGAGTGCAAATTATTTCACTGAAGCTATTATTCAACGCAACTCACTAAGGTTACAACGGTTAGAAAGGGAAAAACGTCTTTAACACCTAAATACCGTTAGGTGACAACTACAGTACAATGCAAAACACAATATAATTGTACTTGTTACAATAAAATTTTAAATATAAAACACAAAGAAACGGATTGTATATGATATACAGCTCTAATAAGATAACTTTTTCATTACTTACACAGTTCATCCGGATATATTGATGATACTTGTTAATAATTCTGTATCGTACTTCAAACATAAGAATATAAAATATTCAGCTAAATTTGTATTATAGACTTTGTAACAATTCTTACAATATAAAAATACAGGACCGAATACAATATAGGATTATATGATTAAGTGTAACGACCTGTTCCATACGAAGATACGATACATACATATATAAATAATTCGGAAGCTTCACGTGAAAAGAGTATTAAATGCGGGTTTTCTTTTCTTATACTCACAATAGTTATATCAAAAATCATCCTCATATAGCGGATTATTTCTATTTTTATACTTTCTTTCATTTTAGTTTTGTCCAGGCTTCAAATAACGTTTTAGTTATATAGTATATTACATTTGCAAATTAAATTTGATGTGTATTATAATACTTGTTATCTATTGGTGGTAGAACATGGTGTTATTTCTCTCCAAATAGCAGATACAGCTTGTCTCGACCGGTGTAGTATCAACATCTCTAATGGTCCTGAAGTAGCCAATGCCTGTAGCAGCAAGTAATATCCCTGACTTTTGGTTATTCGTTGTATCGTTGCTCTGAAAATTTTGTACATTTACAACAATTACTAAGAGGACAATTCGTCTATATCATATTCTAATGAAAAACTTTTCATCGGCCATCGAATAATACATCGCTTCGAGATAAGTGCTTTAGATCTGATTTCGATATTTCTTTTAAAATGGCTTACGTCTTTTTTAGTCTTAAAACACTTTTGCTGTATTGATTTTTTTTCTTTGTTTATTTTTTGTACATTCTTTATTGTACATTCTTCATTCTTTATTGTACACCACAAAAAATTTAAAAAAAAAAAATAACAGATACAAAGTACAACAGGCGGCCTTATCGCCTAACGGCGATTTCTTCCAGGCAACCTTTAAAACATTAAGTATTAAAAAAGAAAAAACATTTGTACAGGTAGGTGGCATACAGTTACAGACTAAACGTACATATAAATAATAACACACTAATAAACATATAATATAAAACAACAATAAAACGTAATAAACTAAAAAATGCAATACACTACTTATATTATATACTACATAATTAAAATAAATAAATAAGTGATGTTCAGTGAGTGTTATACAGAAGTATCTTTACTCAGAAAGTATTCTTTTACAGTTTTTTTAAATAAAATTAAAGTTTTCGATTGCCGTATAGACAAAGGAAGAGTGTTCCACAGTTTTGTGGCAAGCACTGTAAAAGAGTGCTTATAAAATTTTGAATTATGGAATGGCATTTTTAATATTAATAATTGTGACGATCTCAAATCTTTCTGTGGTTCTAGAAATTCAAATCTTTTCTTTAAGTATGAGGGTGTAATTGGATGGAATAATACACAGTACAGCAGAGAAAGTACATGTAAATCCCGGCGTCGACGAATAGTAAGCCACTTGAGCTGTTGACGAAATTGTGAAATGTGGTCATATTTGCGCAAGCGAAATACGAACCTTATAGCTATGTTTTGAAGTCGCTCAAGTTTATTTAATTTGTCGTCGGTCAAATTAAGAAAGCTTACATCGGCATAATCTAGAATAGAAAGTAGGAGAGAATGTACTAACATAATTTTGGTAGGAATAGGCAGAAAATATCTTAGTCGCTGAAGAAAATTCATTGCCATGAATGTTTTCCTACTGAGATCTCTTATGTGAACGGACCAAGATAATGTTTGGTCTAAGTACAACCCAAGATCTTTAGCGGAGTCACAATATGGTATTATTATTTTTTTAATAATTTTTTTTTCGAATTTTCTAATTCATGGAAACAAATTGTATTTTCAGGTTTTAATTATTTTAGAATATATCAAAATAATAATAATAATAATAATAACTATAATAGTTAATAACTATTACTTACTTGGATTAAGTTTTTAAGAGAAATATTTTAATATTCTAATGGAGCCATAATATTCAATAATCGCTATCCGCCGGTGAAGTCTGTTTGTCTGTCGTTTAAAATGACATCATAACAACCGTAGTTGAAAATAAATTACTCTAATACAAAAATATAAACTTAATCGTATCATTTATTGAATAATATTATTGTTTGATGTTTATAATTTGTAATCCTGTTATTGTATACTATCTTTTGTCAATAATCGGGTAACACGTTGAACGAGAGATTCTTATTCTTAAAAGATAAAAGAAACGATACAATACGAATACGATTCGAAAGATAAGATGTATTTGGTATTCTCAGACTTAAAATTTGTAATTATAAATAAAATATTATAAAATATCAACACGGTATTAGTCATCTTAAATTTTATCTTTAGTTTCAGAACTCTGAAAGCAAGAAGATATGCCGATACATTAATATAATTCATTTTTATTGGTTAATGAAAATATTACATATATTTTACGATCTGTACAACACTGGGTGTTGGCATTTCTGTCTCGGAGACGCGGACAAAAGCCAATAGATACATAATATACAGATACCTTCTGCTTTTTTACTCATATAACTTGTATAAGAAATACCCAAATCACGATATTCTGAACCAGAACCTGAGATATTGAGTTAATTGAATAGGTATTGTAATTATATTTCTTTATAAAGTAACTATAATACCGTTTCATTAAACCTTAATATACTTAGGGATCACTTAATTGGCAGCTTGACTGAATGCTCTTTCACAAACTTCCCTAACATTTTACAACGATTTGAATAATTTTTTTAAAAGAGGGCTCATGAACATATTTTCTACTAACTTCTTGTTGCAAGTAAAATAAAACTTTATGACCATTATAATAAGTTCTGAGAGGAATTTAAATTGAAAACATTGCTTTAATGATTTAAATTGCTTTATGGCATATAAGCATTTATTTGAAATATCTTATATAGGTAAAAATTATATGTATATATTATAAACTAATATTGCGCTATTGATTAAAATGAAAAACATAAATTATTCAAGTAGGCATTTACACGCACTTTTGAATCGTCAATTATTACACTAAAAAAGATCAGTGTAGCCAATCCGTGAGTAAGTAGGTACCACCGGCTCGGAATGCTGCTCTGCTGAGAAGAATAGGCCGGAAACTAAACAGTTGCTCTTTTTGAAAGAAATTTAACAATGTTTGATGTACATTATGCTATCAACACTGCAAATGAGTCAACAACTTAAGTTCCACACATTCAGATTATCTTGATTATCGTCCTGGATGCGGTTTTTTTCAGACTACAAAATTAAGACCCATTATTTATATTGTTACATTATTTCTAGAATACCTTAACGGCAACAGTGTGAAAAGAATTTTGATTATGAAGTGTTTATCAATTAATGAATAAAAAAATAATAATGTATATATTATCAAAAAGTAATAAATTGTTTTATAAAATGGGATAAACAGTTTAAGGCTGCGAAATTGTTTTAATATATTTAATTCGCTAATTAATGGTTTAGAGCGGAGGAATATAGATAAGAAGATAAATACATATTCAAGATGTCTCTAGCATGTAAACATCATTGATTACATTAATTGTATTAAGTCAATTAGTGTTACATAATACGGCTTGCTGAGATCACACACGTATTATAATGTTAAGTACGTTATATGTAGTATAGGGTTACTTATAATACTAAGCAATAAAATGTAATACTTACGATTTTTATTTTTGAATAAAGATTTATTGTGATAGGCAATTGAAATTATATCGTCAGTGAAGATATGAACTGCTTTTAAAAGTTATTGTCGAATTAGAAAAATAAACCAAAAAGAGTTAATCAGAATATGCCATAATATATATTAGAATTTTAGTTCGCAACGAAATAATTCGTAGATAATACAAAAAATACTCCGATCTGATGTTCCTTAGGATTAAGTTAATAATGTATTGACAGAAATAATTCTGACGAAATCTTTAGTTACAACAAATACAATTTAAATTTCATTATTGTTTTTTTTTCACTTATTGCTCAATTGGAACTTCATTATATCCTTCCCAGGCTTATTACTTTAATTTATTAAAAATAGTCGTATAAAAACGTTAAAACTTCGTTAATTTCACACCAGGTGCAGTTAACTTTTAGTATCATTATAATAATCTTCTTAATTTTTTGTTATAAAACTTCGTGTCTCACTATAAGTTTGGTAATTTAAGAGTAAAAATATGATTCTTGGAGTAAAATATTTTGAAAATATTTGTATATAGCTAAGACAATCGGTTAATATTATAGTTATCGATGTAGTTAAGTACAGAGTTAGTTTTATATATCCTTTGTAGATATTGTAACTTCCTATTTATATATTGCATAATATGTGCATACAACCTCAATTATTTTTCAGCTCTAGAGATGATTAAATATCAATACAAGTACAAAATACATCTATTATTCTGTTCATAATCGTTATATTTCTTCAAAAATGTCTAAAACTCATGATTTGTATTTTGATGTTTTAATTGACAGTCAAATAAAACGTTCAATAAGTTTTAAAGTCCCTGTGAGGCACATTCACTGTCAGCAAACAGCACTTAACCTTCATGTAAAAGACCGTTAATTCCCGCCAGAATTTCTAATGCTTTTATCACTTGAAGAGTCAAATAGGTTTGGGGATCTCCGCAAACCTATTTGACTCACCCCAAGTAGATATTTGGGGTGAGGAATTTTAATACATACCTACTAATATTATAAATGCGAATGTAAGTTTGTTTGGTACATTTTCACGCGAAAACTACTCAACCAGTCGTTATGAGACTTAGTACACATATTTTTGGGGGTATTAAAACCAAGATAGGTTATATTTTATTATTATGTATATTATACATATATATATAGCGAGAATTAAAAAAGAATTGTAAAATAAATGATAAAAACATCGTTTGTCAATAAATCTCAAAATCTAGCTACTTCAACGCTATTTAGCCTCTTATTTCTCCACGTCAATATTCATTTCAATTGGCTATAGTTTCAGCTGTTTCGAATTTTTCTGTATTTATTTGAATTTTCGAGGTTGGGTGCGAAGCCGCGAGTAAATGCTAGTTTTACATATTTCTAACTCTGTGTATCCTAAACCTTGTATACCTTTAGCAAAGAGTATTTAGTACATTGTTGAAATATTTTAATAATACAATCAAAATTAAACCTTAAAATAACAGTTGATATTAAAAAAATATTAATATAAAATATAATTAAAATTTAATCATCAATTCATCAACCTAATATTTCCATAACTCAAAACATATTTCATGGAGCATAATTGTAATACTTTATTTAAAGTGTACCGATGCAGCGGGAAATACAATTTCAGTTACATTCCGACTTCTGTTAGCTTAAGATATGATCTTTCTTTACTTATTCTTAATAGAAATGAAATCTTTATGTCTGCTTTTCTTCAATTCCTTATAATAATATATTTTAATAAACTTATTATTATTGTGATATTATAAGGTTCAACTTATATTTAAGTATAATTTTACTGTAATATAATAATCATAAAACTCTTTTATCTCCAATTATTATAATGAAAAGTTGGTTTCATACTTTCTACACAATACTATGACAATCACTTGAATATTAAATATAAACTTTTTGTATGAATGTGAGAAGAATGTCATGCGATAAACTTCGGTTATAAATATTAAAATCAATTTAATTAGTTAGTATTTAATAATATAATAAAATTAATTACTTATTTCATATAACCAACCAGAGAAACAATTCAATCTAATAATATTGTAACCTTACTGCAAATCAAACTTATTCAAAGGTAAGGTAAATCTTGATATTACGTTGTGTGTATTAAATACAAATATACATACCAAATTCATTTGGTTATGTTCCGTCGGTGAGTGAGAGAATCCGGAAGCCCAAACCCCCCCCCCCCCCCCGCCAAACATGAACGCGATGCATAAAAGAAAAATACCCCAGGAGGGTACCGGCTTTGATGAAGCCGGGGACCCCCTCCCCGAGCAAAATCGGGGGAATGATCCTCGGATTTTGCTCGGGCTGCCCGTCGTATCTGGGGCGGGCAAAGTATCGCACTTAGTGTTTCCTGAGGGCAAACGACGGCAAACAGCGGCACCCCGTTCCACTCTAGATGTTGACTTTTGTAACATCCGGGGGTTTCATTCGAACCTAAACGCCGTCCACTACCACCTTGAGACGGCGCAGCCGGCCTTGTTGTTTTTGACGGAGACGCAGATATCACAACCTAGCGACACAGCGTACCTATCATACCCCGGGTATAAACTAGAACATCATTTTATACCACACGCCGGGGTATCTGTGTTCGTAAGGGAGGATATCTGCTACCGTCGCCTTCAGATTTTTGAAGGTCGGGACCTGTCCGTGCTCTGGCTGCGCGTGGACATGGACGATCACGTCAGATTCTACGCGTGCCTCTACAGGTCCCATAGTGGTAATGCACAAACAGATCAACTGTTGGGCCACGTTCAAGCGAAGATTGACGACCTGCTATCTCAGACTCCCTCCGCCGAAGTCGTAGTCCTCGGGGACTTTAACGCGCACAATACCGAATGGTTAGGGTCACGTGCAACCGACTACGCGGGGAGATCTGTGTTTAACTTTGCTCTGGCAAATGGTCTGTCCCAGCTGGTACAGACGCACACTCGTCTACCGGATGTGGACAGCCACACGCCCTCTTTGTTGGATCTTCTGCTGACTACACATCCAGAAAAGTACCAGGTCGCTGTCGAGGCTCCTTTAGGGTCCTCTGATCACTGTCTGGTACGGAGTGTAGTGCCCATTCAACGTCCAGCTCGCACAAGACCTGCGACTCGACGCGTTTGGCACTACAAGTCAGCGGATTGGGATGGAATGCGGTCTTTTTTTGCATCCTACCCATGGGGGCCGATTTGTTTCCCTTCCAACGATCCTAGTGACTGCGCTGCGGCTGTAGCTGATGTGATACTTCAGGGCATGGAACTTTTTGTACCAAGCTCTGTGGTACCACTTGGTGGCAGATCGCGGCCTTGGTTTGATGCGTCTGTCAGGGCTGCATCAGCTGGCAAACGGCAGGCTTATCAAGCTTGGGCCAATGCGTTAGTCACTAAGGATCCGAACTCTAGAGTTCTGAAGAGGAAATACAACCGTGCCTCCAGATTCTTCAAACGGCAAATCGCTAGAGCAAAGTTCAAGCATGTCGTCAAAATTGGGGATCAGCTGGCAAAGTACCCGCCTGGCACGCGCAAATTCTGGGCGCTTTCAAAGGCCAGTCTGGGCAACTTTAGCCAGCCGTCCCTACCGCCGTTGCACATGGGGAATGACTCTCTGGCCCACACGGCAAAAGAGAAAGCCGATCTCTTGGGCACTCTTTTCGCCTCCAACTCGACTTTGGACGACCACGGGAAGACACCGCCTGTCATCCCGCGGTGTCAGAGCTCAATGCCGGAAATAGTTTTTCGGCAAAAAACTATCAGGCAGACTCTATTTTCCTTGGACGTTCATAAGTCGAGTGGGCCGGATGGCATTTCTCCACTGGTGCTACGAACGTGTGCCCCTGAGTTGACTCCAGTGCTAACGCGTCTATTTCGGCACTCCTACCTTAAAGGCGTAGTCCCGGTCTCATGGAAGTGTGCCCTTGTCCATCCGATCCCTAAAAAAGGTGATCGCTCGGACCCAGCTAACTACAGACCTATCGCCATTACCTCCCTTCTCTCCAAAATAATGGAGATCATCATAAACCGACAGGTCCTAACGTACCTCGAGGATCACCAGTTGATCAATGACCGGCAGTATGGCTTTCGCCATGGTCGATCAGCTGGTGATCTTCTGTTATACCTCACTCACCGTTGGGCAACGGTTATTGAAAGCAAGGGAGAGGGTCTGGCAGTTAGTCTGGATATGGCAAAAGCCTTCGATCGTGTATGGCACAAGGGGCTTCTTTCGAAGCTACCTTCCTATGGGCTTCCCGAGAGTTTATGCAAGTGGATCACCAGCTTCCTCACTGGGCGGAGCATACAGGTCGTTCTCGACGGTTTTTGCTCGGACCCCAAGCCCGTGAACGCTGGTGTACCCCAAGGCTGCGTGCTATCCCCAACTCTGTTCCTCCTGCACATCAATGATATGTTGGATATTTCCAACATACATTGTTATGCGGATGACAGCACTGGGGATGCGGTATATTCCGGTCGTGCAGGTCTCTCTTGGGAAAACGTCGATGAGTGCCGAAAGAAACTTGTGTCTTCAATAGAGACTTCCCTGGGAATGATCTCTGAGTGGGGTGAACTGAACCACGTTCAGTTCAATCCCGACAAGACACAGGTTTGCGCGTTTACCACTAAAAAAACCCCATTTGTCGTATCACCGCTCTTCGAGAGCACTCCTCTTATTGCCTCGCCAAGTATCAGAATACTTGGTCTCGACATTTCGAGCGACTGTCAGTTTCGTGGTCATCTGGAGAGCAAGGCCAAGTTGGCCTCGACGAAATTGGGAGTGATCAATAGAGCGAGGCAGTATTTCAAACCTGGCCAAAGACTTGCGCTCTACAAGGCGCAGGTCCGGCCACACATGGAGTACTGTTCTCATCTCTGGTCCGGATCACCCCAATATCAGCTTCTACCATTTGACCGCGTACAACGGAGAGCCGTTCGGATTGTCGGGGACCCGGTGCTCTGCGAACGGCTGGACTCTTTGGCATTGCGTAGAGACGTGGCTGCTTTGTGCGTCTTCTACCGCATTTACAACGGGGAGTGTTCCGAAGAACTATTCGATCTGATGCCTACCGCCGAATTTCACCACCGCACAGCTCGCCATCGCCTCCTTTACCATCCATACCACCTGGATGCGTGGCGATCTTCAACTGTGCGGTTTTCAAGGACTTTCTTCCCACGTACCACTCAAATGTGGAACGAACTTCCTTCGGCGGTATTTCCAGATCGATACGACATGGGTACCTTCAAAAAAGGCATATATTCCTTTCTCCAAGGCCGGCAACGCTCTTGTGTATCTTCGGATGTTGCAAGAGTTCATGGGCGGCGGTGATCACATATTAACGGTGACCCGCACGCTCGTTTGCCCTCCTATAACATAAAAAAAAAAAAAAAAAAAAAAAAATACCTCGTTCGACAGGGTCCATCGTGTAAGGTAGATTCTCGTCGGTCGGATCGACAAAGAAAAACTATTCAGCAGTATTCTACTGGTCATTACGAGTCTTATGACGGGTCGTTCTGCATACATTGGGTGAGTGGGGAACCACCCCCCACCCTTATTTCCTATACGGGGGATCGCATCAAAAAACTTTTCGGACAAAAAAGTTTCCTCTTTTAATTTGTTAATTTTATAAGATTTTTCCGACAGCAAAATTTTGCTTTCTTCTGTTATACAGAAGTATAACTGCCTGTGGAAAGATAAAATCTGTATGGGGTCTATCGTTAAAGCATGCGCCAGGAAGTCATAAGTTACTAGGATGTTTATTTTCCGGCGTTACATACATGTCTTTCTAAGATTTCGGTTACGGTCATATAGATCTATTCGTATACTTATGGACTTGTTCTGACATTCATTTCATTAATTTACCCTCTCTAGATTAAGGCGTAACTTTTCCCATAAAATTGAGTTCAATAGAATAAAAAATATGTATATTACAGCACAAAACCTTGTTTATGAAAATTGAATTTAAGTAACGATATAAAGCTATTTCGTATATGTAAGAAACAGTTGGAGATTTCTTTACAACTTTTCCTTTACTGATAGATACGTTAGATAAAAATTGCTTCATCTCTCTGGTTATTGTGTCAACTGTCAACTTTTATTATATTATGTTTGTGTGTTGTTCTCGTCCTTGTCTGATTAATATTTTGTTTGTTTTAAAACTAATATAATAAACTAAGATATTAAGTAGAAAATAACTATCAAAATAGTTATACTATTGTTATATTATTATCTTACGTCAAATAATACAAATTATAATAAAATTTTATTTAGTAAAATAATTATGTATTGAAATATATGGTATTTGAGTAAACAATGAATTATATATAGTCTTATATTTGTTTATTATTATTTAGTTTATGACCAAAAACTCTATTGCACTGTATAGAATATAATTATATTGTTTAAAACTTTACGCTCGATTTTTGTAACTTTTTTTTACTCATTTATGTGTTTTCTATTTTAAGGTATATTACGAATACATATATTATATGTTACGAACTTCATTGTAAATATTTAAAGTCGCTGAATATCAAAATATTTTTTTATATTTTTTTTCCCTTAAAGCAGTAAAAATGTTGAAATATATTTTTCTTAAAATTAAATTTTTATAAAAGTAATAAAGGTTTTTTTTCCGCTGACAGGAATTCAAACAACTATTAAATAATTAGGAAACCCCAATAATATCCGCTTGCCTTTCTTTCAATTGAAAAAAGGAAAAAATCCCATTTCTTCCAAAATTGCGAACAACTGCTTAGAATTACAATTACACGATTAAGGAAGGTCACGTTGTATTCCACAATTTGCCTCGTTAGATTATATTACAGTTACATATACTTATGTCTATATGTTATTTTAGTGTACCATTTCCAAAATTAAATATATAAGATATTTTAAGAATATCTGCCAGTAATATGAATATTTAATATTTAATACTACACTAAGTGTAGTGTTAAATATTTAATGCCTTTATTATAAATTGTGTTAGCATTTCTTTTTGTTTTTTTTATTTTGTTGATGTATATAAATAATGCTACTTCTAGTGCTCAATGAGTGACGCTATCACGTATATAACAATTATAATACAAAGGGTCGCTTGACCTTTACACAGTATTAGCAACAATAACGTATATCGACCTATTGGGAGATGACTGTTAAAGGTCATCTAATAATGGTAATACGTTCTAAAAGGATAATAGGGACCTACGTAAATGGGACTTTGTATCTTTGGCATCTGTCTAAACTCATATAATGATTTGGGTTAATGTTAACAATTAAATCATATTTTTTAAGTCAATATAAGTGTTTAGTATAATTTCAATTTACCTTCTTTATAAAACAAAAAAAAAATGTCTTTTAAATTAATATTTACCTTATAAATTATTAAAACAACAAAAACTTGTTACTTTATATTTTATATTGCACAACTCAATGACTCACAAATAATAGTTTTCATTTTTCTATATATTTCGCTATTATATCGAAAAAACACAACATTTTATTAATAACTGCCTAACCAGAATGAAATATAGATTACTACTTCATAAAAGTAACTTCAAATTTAATAACGATAAAGGAATTTAAAAACATTCTCTTAATAAACTAGATACTTATAATATAATTTAATTATTGTATAATTATATTATATTTTTTTATCTCTGGGTAATTAAATATAAAACATAAACTTAACTGCAATACTTATAAAAATATATTATTACTAATAATATATAACTCATAAGTTAACTCAAGTTTGTACAAATTTATAAATAGCAATTGATAAACAATGAAAACAGGCCGGTACTTCAAATCTATACAAAACTACTTATCAATATAACATCAAGAGTTATCCAACAACATACAGACAATGAAAAACAACTACAATTACTCAATTAATAAAATATATGTGAACAAAATATTATAAAATTACTTAATGTCAATTTTTTTGACAAGTAATTGTATTTTTATTGAAATATAAAATATAAAATGAATGTTGATATTATTTTCAATTGTATTTTAATAATGTTAAGTTTTAATTTATATCGAAGTATGTCCTATGTTCGTTTACGAGCGTCACACACACATAAACAAAAGTGGAAATTACACACACACAAATACACTACATGTACACATACATCAATTTATGTAGAAATAGTAATTTACTGACAGAGACAGACCATATATAAAAAAAAGTATAATTTTATAAAAACAAGTTTGTAAAAACATTTTAGTATGAGATCATATCTTTTTCATAATAATACGATTCAAAGTAGAACATAATAATTAAATAAATTTACATATAGAGATTTTGAATACTCAGGGATCATCATCCTGGACAGCAGTCCATACTAACCTATTAATTTTTTAGTTTATATACAAATTTCTTACTTTAATATAATTTACGGTTTATATTTGTAATTGCTACTTTGTTTTAAATAAAAAAATTTACACTACCCATATCATAAGCTATTATTAATTCTATGCTCTTCTACAACAGACACTGCGTAGGCTGACGAATTGTTTGCTTTATCCTTAAGCGGATAATACATCTCCTGTTATCCAACTACGCCAGACCTAGTATTAACATATTTCAAAGATTTAACCATTTCATTAAAAAATAACTTATTCTTTATTGGTTTTTGTTTTTAATTACAATTAAAGTAATGCATTATTTAGATTAAAAACATATAGAACTATTTTTAAATAAAATATATCACTTTTATATAAATAAATTTGAAATATTATTTAATTATCAAAATCATTACATTACTAATTAGTGGTTACCTTCCAATATGGGTAATATCACTCGTCCCTGTGAGACATGTAGTCATGTGTTGTATTTAGTTTGATGATAACTACTTCTATCTTACTAAAACTGAATTGGGATTTTGAAAATAAAAAATGTATTGATTTTTTTTATGTATTTTAAAACTTCGTTATTAATTATATCGATGTGTCATGCGAAAACCTGAAAAAAAAATTTTTTTCAATTAATTATAAGCAATTAAAAGTTGATAAAATTTAAATAAAAATCACGTGACTATGAACGTGCCACGATTGGTCACCCCTAATTGTGACGTCATAATGTTATAGCTGTTAAAGAATAGTACAGCGTTTACGGCAATTACATGTGACTTGACAATAATATCGAAAATTTATTGCTAAAAAATTTGTTAGTTAATTTCGTCTAGCTATGTGTGACAAAGGATTTATGAAGGCAAAGTCTGATAATATTCCGGATGTTGATATATTTATGATAACCAATTTTTTGACAAATGATGTTCGGTTCAACTCCGCTGAAGTTCGAGGTGCCAAGGCATCAAGGTAAGTCTGTTAAAAAATAATAATATAAATAGAAATAATTAAATATTTATTTTTCATTATGTTAAATATAAATATTTATTTCATAAATTGTAGAGCTTCGCGTGAGAGTTACGGCGACAAAGCTATAGGTTATGTTCAACTTTGTCGTAAAAATAATATTTGTATCTTGAAAGGACGGGTTTGTCCAGAACATCGAGTTCGAAGCAAAGCTTATTCAGTTACTTTAATTATTAATGAAAAGTCAAGAAAAATTCAAGATGTTCAATGCCATGACTGTGCAGCTTCAGCAGGTAATTTATACTCCTATTCAATTGTAATTTTTTGATGTTATAAGCAATAATCATCTTTTCTATTGTGTGAACAGGTGGTTGTAAGCATGCATTAGCATTACTTATGTGGACCCATCGCAGAAGTGAAGATCCAACACCAACAGAAGTAGCTTGCTATTGGAGAAAATCTCGATTATCAGGCATTGGTACAGTTATAAAATATATTGAAGCAGAAAAACTGACAAAAAAAACTTCTAATACTCCTGTTGAAAATTTACTGGATAATAGTACATTTTTACAAGAAGTTATTCAATTTGCCAAACATCAACAAATAAATTCTCAAATTGGGCAATTAAATTTTGATTTAGAATCCAAAAAAACTTACTGTTTATCGTTACATCGACAAATTTTTCATTTTAATGAAAGTACTGATTTACGAGTTGAGAAATTTTTGGGATTCGCTGAAACTGAAATGACAGAAACTATGTGTAAAGAAGCTGAACAGCTAACTAAGCAGCAAAGTGAATGTGCAATTTGGTATGAACTTCGTTATGGACGTATAACTGCATCAAAATTGTATGAAGCTGCTCATTGTAAAACTGCTAATGGTTCGCTGGTTCAACAAATCATTGGTGCCAGTAAAGTTCATGAAACAAGTGCTATGATACGAGGAAAAGAGTTGGAAAAAGACGTAATCGAAGTTCTTCAGAAAGAATTGAGAATACATATAACGCGGCCGGGGATGTATCTTGTACCTAGTTATCCGATTTTTGCAGCCTCTCCTGATGGAATAACTAGCAATGCCATTGTTGAGATAAAATGTCCCACCAGTCAAAAAACTTTGGATACTTTTTTACCAAAAGGTAAAGTCAGTTTGAAGTGTAATGCACAAATGCAACTACAAATGTTATTAACTGGTAAAAAAGAAGGTATCTTTTGTGTTGCTGATCCTAATTTTGAAACAAATAAAACTATTTACATTAAAACTCTAAAATATGATGATGCACATACACAAGCTCTAATAAAAAATAGCCAGGTATTTTGGTCCAAAAATATATTTCCAAAATTATTAAAATCTGTACAAACTCAAAGTATCCAATAATGTTATTAATTATGATCCATAATATTTTGATGTTGTTTTACAAGTACAATAAATAATAAATACATTAGTTTAGATAAGACATACACCTAGTAATTTATTTTCCAATACCCATACTGTTAAGCTCAAGTCGAAATTATAGGTGCTTGTAAATTTACTAGTGCTGCAGCAATGACAACAATATTGTCTGTTAAAGGTAACATATTATGATTGACAACCGCATGAGGTTTTAGAAAATCAAACTCTCTCATTCTTCCGATAACGCGCTCTATATGAATACGTAGACCAGCGATTCGTTTACCCTGTAACACGTCAGTTTGTGATAATTTTACTCCAGAATTAACTGAAGGTGGTCGAATTAATTCAATATTTTTATCGTTAAGAAGTGAAACAATGTTTTTGAATCCTCGATCGGCCATAACAGCAGAAGTCTCGGGTAGCTCTTCTAATAATCCGCTTTCTTGAAATAGTAGTTCATCTGAAATTCGACCTCCAAACCCTTTTGATATAAAATTTATAAAACCATCTGGTGTACAAGATATTTATATTATATTTAGTCAGTTATATTTGGTCAGAGTATAAAAAGTGTAATACTTTAAAGTATTACACTTTTTATACTCTGACCAAGTTAAAGACTGGTATTCTGGATCACTTGGTTTTTCGATTTGTATCTCAAATGCATCAATAATAGCGATCACATGATTATATGAAGTTCTGAATGGTATCGGTAGTATTTTTTTTATGTTACTAGACTCCGGCATATAGACGAGTTTTTTAAATAAATGTGCTAATACAGGAACTACTTTATTAAAAATAATACTAGCATTGCTGACACTCATTCCAAACTGTTCACTTAATCTTTCAAAAGTATCTTGGCGTCGTATTTTCATTAAAGATAATTTTATATTAGTAATATTAATATTAGATATAACACTAATACGTTCGAGCATCACATTCCATTCTTCAGGAACTCCAGTATACGCTTTTAAATTATCGTTGATTAAGTAATTTGTGACTTTCAAAATTTCAGATTTTTTCACAGGAGATTGGAGGCTGCTAGAATCCATAGAACTTGAGCCAGTATTCTCCGAAAATTCATAAAAATCTTGTGAACTATTTGAATGTGTAAAACTACTAGATGACAAGCTATTTTGAGCATCTTTTACTACATTTGAAAGTGATTTTGGACGCAATGGTTTTATTGGAGATGTCGCAATACTAATGCTACCAGTTTTAATCGGTGAGCAAGATTTATTCACTCCGATTGATAAAATTTTACATTGAACTGACACGCTGCGATACTTAGGACGATTATTCACTTGTACAGCAACAGTACGGTTGTTAATATTGGTTTGTGTTTCAACAGCAACTTTTTGATCAGATGTTATATTTAAAGGATCAGAAGCAACTTCAATATTTGGCTCGTGAGGATTACCAATTGCAATACTTTCTGACGATTCATTTAAAATTTCTTCAATGATTTGTTGTCTCCGCCTTTTTTCTGCAGCTGGTCTTATAATCGTTGTAGCGCCTTGTCTTTTACGATTAGGTTGACAGTCAAACTTGTGTGGTATCACATCAATTTTAATCTTTGCTTTACTTCCCATTGTTGTGTAATAAATATAATTTTCCATATCATCTTTTAACTAGAAAAAAAACATAAACCATAATAATTATTTGAATATCATTATAACGACGGAAAATCATTATAATATGGAATTCATTCATTTTAATCTAGTCCAATACATAACCTAGAAGTTTATAAAATTATTTAAATATTCAATTGAATCAAAATCATTACATAAAAATTGATGAATTCATTACGTAAACATTTTCAATTATCAATTAAAAAAATTTTTAATGCTATAATTTTAAAAGTTATGATAAGGACTCTAGTTAAAAAAAATGTATTGACTGAACTCATCTACTTATTCGATTTGTATACTTAGATAAATAATAAGTAATAAAAATAGTGTTATGAAATACTTACATCGAAATGATCTTCACAACAAAAAAAATTCGATTTTGTTTTTGGATTATCACGGTGCACTGCTTGAAACCATTTATTTCGACGTTTTTCATCTTGGGGAACATTTAAAAACATTTTACCAGGAGTTGTTTTTGTAGTGTTCATACATAATGGTACAAAACAAGAACGATAACTTTTGAGATTCGACATTTTCAATATAAATTTGTGTTTTTATAACAATGTCAAAACAGAATTAAATAGATCAAAACACTGTACGTATTGTCTCTGTATCAACTGCTATGAATGAACTAACATTATGACGTCACATACACTCGGGTTTGTTCGGGAGCTGTCGGCGTGTCTTCGGTACTGGATTCAAAAACTTATTTTTATTTTGAAATAACTTGTGAATTATTGCAAAAAAAAAAATTTTAAAAATAGTTTTGTTATAAAACGTATATATGATCATTCTATTTATCGCAAAAAAAAAAATTTTCAAAAACCCAATTATAAAACTATATTTAATTCACCCATTATTTTATCTTATAATCATTATAATCGCATAGAGTATTGTTTTTCTTATTATTTACCACATTAGGGTTCACTTATTAAGTTGAATGAAGTACTTTCTTTGATATTAAGATATCTGAGTAAAGACTCGACTTTTAAATGACCAAAAACATTAAATATTTTACATAAAATACATTATTTATATTGTATAATATCGTTTTTGAATTGCTGGTGGGAGTAGTTCATTGACCTTCAATTGATTAAGTTATTTTATTTATTTAACTGGAATGTAAAATGTATGTAAATAAATTATTTCGTCCGAAAAAAAAAACAGCTTCGAAATTTATTATAATCTCAAATTGCTCATTAAGTTGTCAAAAATGAAAGTGTTTTGTTTATAAATATATATAAATATGTATTTTTTTATAAACATATATAAATATGTATTTAACGTGTCCAAGGATTTTTTAATATAACAATATTAATTACTTCAATAATTTATATGCATCCAAAATGATTAAATAAATATCGGACCATTTACTGCATAAAAATAAACAGATGTCAAATAAATTTGTATTAACTTCTCCTCATATATATGTTTAATTTTAGAACGCCATATTTAAACGATTTAAACATTATTTCTATTTATATATTGGTTTACATTTGCATTAACACATGTACATGTACGTAACGTTTAATTACACGTCGCTACTCGACCGTCCTCTGATATACGACTCTTCATGACATGTTCACGGAGTTAAGCTGAGCTAACAATGACGCTCATTATCATTAACAATCAGTTTTAGGGTGCGATTGATCATGGTATTTGATAAATATAATACGAATCATATATTAATATATGTTAAATCTATTAATTTTTAAAAGTTATTGGAATTGTACTCGTAATTGTAAAAATATTATGTTTTAGTAATTGTTCCATTAAATATATCTATCAAGTTTTTATTCCGTTTCAGGGAATTCGATCATATATCAGAATAAGCTTCAAAGTTGATCTCATACAAAAAGTAGATTGAGTCGCTTGTTCTATGATTTGTATATCAACAAAAATCCTCATGTCCTCGAATATCTAAACCAATTTATTTATTTTTTCACAAATCATCCCACGCAATAGGGTTTATGTTCTGACAATTCCGTTCTTAGACTATTAGTTTTTTAAATATATTATCTAAAAATATACATATATGTCATCTTATTATTAAGATGTTTTAGTTTCCTAAAATTTTTCTATGACCACAATATTTATCAATGTGAAACATTGCTAAATGTTTATAAACCTTTATTTATACCAGTATGTGTGTCTTGTGTGATTTATTTGACCTATTAACGAATACGCTGATTCAACAACATATATAGGCGTTTAAATTTTACGAATTTACGTGATTAACATTAATAAAAATAGAAATATTTTACTTTTCCGACTACGGCTTTTTAAAAGCTAATTATTACAACTCAAACTTTAATATTGTACTATATTTTTTATGAATCCATAACTTGTAAAAAATATATTTCCGTAATTAAAATACATAACATAAGTGCAAAAAATACAAGTTTTATTTAAAATAAGTTTTAGACCGGGTTTGTCAACAGAGAGTGCAATTTTGTGGCTCGAGCAGACTGTCCAGTATTATACTAAGACACGTATGCCCGTATTTGCCTGTTTTTAGACTTATCTAGGGCTTTCGACCTGGTAGATTACGGAATTTTGTGGCAGAAACTTCATCGTGAAACCACACTACCACGTGAAGTAATTGATCTATTTGGTTATTGGTACAATAAGCAACTCAATAGTGTAAAGTGGGGAGAATCATTTTCAAAAGTGTACCGGTTGGAATGTGGTGTGAGGCAAGGGGGCTTGACCTCGCCTTGTCTTTTCAACCTTTATATGAATCATCTGATAGATGAGCTCAGTAACAGTAACATAGGGTCACATAGATGGGGTCAATATTAATAACATTTACATGGTTTTACTGAGCTCATCGATCGGATCGGTAGATTAAGACGATTACTGTCTATTTGTGAAGTCTATGCGGCGGCTCAGGGGTTCAAGTACAATGCCAAAAAGAGCAAAGTCATGGTTTTTAAGGCTGGTTCAAAAAGCTACAAAACCATAATTGATGTTTCTCTTTTGCGGATCACCACTACTTAGGGTGACTAGTTTTAAGTGCCTGGGTCATTGGTTAAACGAGAACTTAGGAGACGATAAAGATATTGACAGGGAGCGAAGGTCGCTGTCGGTTCGCAACTGCAACATGCTGGCTCGTAGATTTAGACAATGTACGGAAGACGTCAAAGTAACTTTATTCATAGCGTTCTGCCAAACTTTTTACACGTGCAGTCTGTGGACCAGCTAGTACGCGTGCTTACAACGATCTCCGCGTGCAATACAATAATGCGTTCAGGATGCTGTTGGGGCTGCCGTGGCGTTGCAGTGTTTCAGCCATGTACACGGAAAGGCGCGTGGATGACTTTGAAGCCATCATTCCTAAGAGGTGCGCGTCATTACTTAATCGTCTCCGCGGCAGCCCAAACAGCATTCTGAAAGTATCTGTAGATAAATGGAAAAGCCCAGTGCTGCGTCATTGGATGGAGCTCCATATGAAATAATTGTAACTATAATTGTGAATATGATAATGTTATTATTTTAAAGTTAGTTATATAGTAATACTAACAATAGATTATAAGATACTTTGTACACTAACTCTCTATGAGCTAGTCCCAAAATAAATGATATTATTATTATTATTATTCTTATTATTATTGCTAATACAGAAAGATACACATCTGATACCGTATATGCAAAAGCTTCGGTGAATTTCAAGTCTTAGGTTATAATGGTTTTATTCGAATCATATGCTAATTTCATATAAAAAGAATAGTATGTTGTATAGAATATAGTACGTGATCTAATTGTTACTAGAAAGTGATGTTAAAAAAACTATCAAATACAAGGATTAATTTATACGTCGGAACTCCAATTCCATTAAAAAACTAAAATAATATTTGAATACGACTAAAACCCAAACAATAATATTATTAATTCGACAGACACCAGGGATCATATATGTGTGTGATGACTTTAATGTTTTAAACAGTAGTGCATTATCACGATACTAATATTAATAAATTACTTTATACGCTTTCAATATATTTCACAAAAACTTTATAATTAAATTTTTCTTTGTATTGTGAAGCATGGTACAAAATATTAACTCACCCTAAATAAAAAATATGTGCCTCTGTTGTAAACAGGGGTATATGACACATATTTTGGTCATACATTAATATGATCTCACTTCGTTCAAGAACATTTGTAATATAAGATATAATAATATTAATCATAATTTAGACAAATTGTTTTTTAAATTTATACATAAATTTAATTTAATATAATAAACTAGGAAACTATCACTTTCAGGGTTCTTGATAGAATGTAAATTAAATAGGGTGTACATTTTTGTCACTTATTAATTTATATTTACACTCACGTAGAATCTCTACTCTCTTTGTTATTTCCAGGATGTTGTTTGTGAAGGGAGCTGAAGTCAATTTCCGGTCCGGTCACTTGAGCCGGGACTGGTCCTTGTTTTCTATTACAAGACTAAAATAATTATATATTTATCTGTTACTTATACGTCATTAAAGTTTGTGTTATGTGACATTCTGAATCTAATAAATACCCTTGGATGGAAGTTATTTATTTCTGTTGTTGTATGCGATATTATTAATAAAGAAATGAAATAAAAAAAATAAACCGTACTGTAATAGTAATTTTATTATTTCCTTGTCAAGCTAACAGGTTAACATTAAATTATGTAAATTTAAGAGCAAATCATAGTGTTTAAATATTCTTTATTTTTTAAAAGATCAATAAACGTATATTTAATACAAATTGATATGTATTGAAGAGACACTTAACGTTGTTAATAATGAACCTTAAGTTATTATTGTAGCCTGCAAGTACTAAATGTTAATAAGTAGCACTGAAAGACAGTGATGAAGAACAAGTATGCCATAGCAAAGTTCATCATTCTTTCATTAAACGGTATCCGATGTAATCCATAAATTTGCATCTCAGTAGTAATCTAGTTGTAGATTTAAAGTGTAGTGAAGGAAACTTAATTTAAAGCTTCCCCACCGCATGTTCTTACTACGATCCATCAGTCCGTTTAATAGTATAAGTAGAAGTACAAGAAAAACCAAGAAAAACCACGTCGGTTCATTAACAAATAGTCGTATATGAGACAAACAGAACAATACAAACTAATCACATGACAGTTAATAAATGCACTCTCAATACAAATATCAAAGACACATATCTCATACCACATCACTCTACAGCTCAGTGAGATTATTACTTCGTTCATAGAAATATTAATTTTTACTTCGTTACTAAAATATATAATTAGCATTTATTTTCTTTGTCATTGCGTTATTGGCTTTGTTGAGGTAAATTTTCAAATAATAATAATAATGTAGAAATACTTTTGAACAACAATAAAAATTACAAAAGGCGTACTTATTTCTAAAAGTCTTCCGTACAGGACGGGACGTAAGAATACGAGAATAAAAAAAACTAAACATAAATATATATATATAGGGACATATCATAAAATATAAGTAAGAAAATCGCTACAACTTCCCATTCTCTACCCTTATGTGAAAGTATGACATTTAAATATATAAATACTTAGATATTAGGATATCAGTAATTTATTAAATGAATTAATAATAATGAGCTGATAAATACTTCAATCTAAACGGAGCTTACATTAATCAAACTACTTAATCATTCGAAACTTGTCCATAAACTATCACATCAGACTCAATAAAATGTTCGTTTTAACGTAAATAATATTATGACGCTCCCGTAGTTTAATCTTTTGCCTACAGTTGCTACTTCAAATAAATCGATTTTATTTTTTTTCCGAAGAAGACAAATTTAAAAAATGCTATATAGAAACTTTATGCTACAAAATATTTTTTGAAAAGGGATTTATGATTCGCATTAGAAGCCGCCAAAGCGTAAAATCCAATATGGGGTGCAATTATATCCTTACAACTAATTATTATACGTTTATGGCTCTTAACCCTAGAAAAATAAATATTGAAATATTCAATGAAATGGTTCGCTATTCCGCTCAGTAGAGCGCTAACCACACGTGATGTCGAGATATTTGTCATAATCAAAGTCGTATTTTGAAAGTACATAATGAGAATCGAGCTGACCATATTATGGTTCAGTAAACACAATACTAACTTGTTACAGAAATTACAAATAATAATTTAAAACATTTCATCATAAATACCGTGTATGATATTCATAATTAATTTTCCCATGCATGCATCTCTTTGAAGTGTTATACGAGTCAGTATTATTATATTATATTATTTTACAATTACACTCTAACGAGAACAAGTTTAAAAACTTTACTAAACTATTATTTATTTATACTATTAAATAAAAAACACTTAATCAATACAATATTTTCATATCTGATAAAATATTTCATAAAACAAATTGTAATACTTGTTGAAGTGTACCGATGCGTCCGGGAAATTCATTTCCGGTCACGTACCGACTTCCGCTTGCTTAAAAATGCAATGTTTAAGTTCGCTTTTCTTCAATTCTTTGTAAATATAAATTTTAAAGAACTTATTTTTATTGTAATAAAACAAAACTTAACTTCTTATATTTTAATAAATCAAAATCATATGAAAATAGGATCTTGATTTTACGTCGTGCGTAACGAAAATATGAGGAATACTATATTAAAAATGTATGGGGTTTATTCTTAAAGCATTCGCTAGAAGATCATAACGTACCAGTATTTTTTGTTTCCGTTGTTAGATGAATGTCTTTCTAAGATTTCGGTTGCGGTGATACAGATCTGGTAGTATACTTGCGGATTTGTCCTTACTTCCATTTCCCTAATTAACTTCATTCAATTCAGATTGAGGAGTAAATTCTGTCGTGAAGTCAAGTTCTTGTAATCAGTATTATAAAAAAAACTGATTTATTACAGCATAAAAATTTATATGTAAGCAAAGATTAATAAATAAACATAATTTATAACCACTGCAATACAATCTCTATAAAAAATTTATACTCTTCTAAAAAATGTCATAACAATGAGTCAAATTTAAAAGGTAACAATAAACACACTGGGTCGAAAAGTTTTACAAGCAAATTTATTATAAGCCGCGATAGAGCAGTCCACCCTTACAATGAAACACGGGTGGCTTATTGCTTATTTACGAGCAACACTTCACCACACACAGACAATAATCATAGTGTATTTTATTTGTTTCATGTTTCAGCTTTTATGAAGTTTAATATGACGTAAGAGTGTGAATATTGGATTTCAGCCATTCGTAACATAACAAATGTCTGTTAAAAGGTTAAAAATGCGACGAAACTATACGAGCACGCAAATTCGTGTAAAAAAAATCATATTACAGCTTTACTTATAAGGAAAGTGTTTTAAAAATAATCAAATCAAAACTCAAAAGAAACACGTAGGTTTGCATAATTAAACGAAGAGAGCGGCCACTGACAATTATCCGACTTAGTTCCAATAGAAAAAGCAAAAAAAAAATTCATTCTCGTGACCCGGGAGCAAATGTAAATTTTTTATCGAAACTGTTTCTGGAGCTTGTTTCCAAATGTTCTAAAATATATATTTGTAGGTAATGTACGATTTAAAACCCCCTCTTGGATATAAGCTTTAGATGGAATGCGTTCATTTGCGGCAGAGGTACAGGGATATGCTTTTTAATGAAGTGGAATATCGGGAGATCTCCACTGAAAAAATATACTTATTATTCAACAATTAAAATGTTTTATCATTAAATAAAATTTAAATTTATTAAAACATTTTTGTTGGGATAATTAATTAAATGTATATTTCGTAAACAATCATCAATTATGTTCCGAATATGTTTTGTTTATAAAATGTAGTTACAAATACCGTTAATTCTAGTTCAGAAGTGAAAAATCTGTTTCGATAAAAATTCCATCAAATAAAAACAACTAAAACTAAAATAGACAATAATGATAATAAGCTATGATCAAGGGAGCCCCTGATCTCAGTTGAACTGTCGGCAACATTAACTAATGACACTACGGAGATGTGAACAAGACTGATAGCTGGTCTCTAAGTAGATAAATTTGAAGGGGAGCAGGATATCCAATGCAAGCACGCCAAATAAAAGTGAATCTTTCATAATTGAGATTTTAACTATATGGTAAGTAATATTAAATTAATGTTCAATAAGTTTAATGGTTTTAGAGTTACTACACATTTAAATAAATATATAATAAGAAATTCATTTGCATAAGTAGTCTCCAACTGAACTCGACCTCTGGGTTACCAACGGGCCAATCTGCCGACTGAGACATCATGTCCTTTACGATATTCACATTCTCCATTTATTTTTCAATTGAAACAGACGTAGCTAAAATATTTATAAACAATTTAGCTTTAATACAAAATAAATAATTAATAATAATTAATAAATAATTTAACTTTACTACAAATATTTATAAAATAATATTAGTGATACTTTGAGTATTTTTATGATGACATAGCATAAAAATAATATGAATTATTTATGCAATTTTTTCGTATAATGTATTAAGCAAATTGCATACTAAATTAAGAAAATATATAAAAAGTGTCTGTTGATTGATAAACTGTTTTGAGTTTTGGGTTGAATCTCACATTATTATTTAGTTAAATAAAATTACCACTGAAAACTGAACAAAGTGTTAATTCAAATGACATTAGTATCATGGCTCGGTCTAATAACATTAACAACTGCGATAACCGAACACCACACGAAAGACATTCTTAGTTTTCACTTGTATTTTTGATAAGCTTCAAACTTTAAAGCGTGAATAACCTTAATTACATAACCTTAATGACGTTGCTAAAAAACAAAGATTTAAAATACACAAGACTTATATATATATATATATATATATATATAACAGTATATAAGACGAATATTTATTGTATTTAGACTAAAACATATATCTCGTAAAGTTAAATAATATTATCATGTTAATTGAATTATGATTATGGTAACATAAGGTTTGTTAAGGGTCTATCAAAAATGTTTTTTGATTACATGATTGTGTTATAGTGACATCGCGGAGCATTTTGACCATGCGTGTATTTAAGAGTTTTACAAAGCAAATTTAGTAGAAGAAATAACGATTTCTTTATATGAGAACTGTTTTAATAAAAAGCGTTTTTATAATATAATAGATTTTCATACAGAACGCCATTAATGCTTAAATCAATTATATTTAAAGTCGACAAATACTAAATCCATTATAACTGTAATCCGAACCAAAACTGGTCTCTTAAGTAGTTGTAAATTGTTCCACAATTGACATTTTGATAAAAGTTTTTAATTAAATAATTGGACACCATTTTAAAGTTATAATGAGTCTGCAAAATGTATTCCAATAATAATTATTGTTAATAACCTTTTAAAAGCTAAAGAGTTGTTTTTAATGTGATTTAAATATGTTCATAGATGCTTATTTTTGTTAATTTATTTATATTTTAAAACATTCAACTAACTCTGTGAGGTCATTAGAGCATTCGTTTGATGAAAAAAATGATAGTTTATTTATTAATTTAAACATCCACTACATTTAAAAATAACTAAACACGCTCATAACAAGAGCAATGCCTATGAATAATATAATAAATATATAATCAGATATTAGTTAGTACACAAAAATATTAATTATTATACTATAATTAATAAACGACCGTTTCTCTTATTAGCTCTCAATAATGCACATAAATTTGTTTTAATAAAATACAGTAAAGATTTGTAACAAAATAAAACCACTGTTAAAGCAATATTCTTTCCCTTAGCTATTTTCTTAGAATATTATTTCTCGGTATGAAAGTATTGTAATATTAATATCGTTTTAGCAAAATATACGTGATTGTGTGATTCTGACGAAAACTAAGTTCCATATTATTAAATATCTCAGAAACTACAACTTGCATTTGGTATTATTATTCAATATCCATTTAATATTTTATTAATAAATGTGTCTTCAAAAAAATATTTTATTATCAAATGCGTCTCGTATGACTGAATATCATATTAATATAAAAGTAAGTTAAAAGTAAGACGATTCCGCGTATTGAGGAATTAGATAATTCCTCAATACGCGGAATCGTCTTGATATGATAGATATCAAAGCTAAAATATTTAAATATATTGAAAAACATGAAATTATAATTAGTTTTACATACACAATTACAACTATTTTTAAAAACATTTATAAATAAATTCTATAATACATCTGCAGTTTTATTTAAAGAAACTATTCAAATATACATTGATGTCCTCCGAAGTGATATTGGTATAAGGAACTTGTGAATAAGTTGCCGAATGTCGATTGAACCCTTTAGAAGGGAGCCATAAATTATTCATGGCTTATGGAAATGTCAATTACAATTAGGAAGTGCAGACTAATTCTTTACTATGTTTAACATTATTTATGACTAGGTTTTCGTGACAAAATGCAATTTCTATTGAGACCTATTTAATATGGCTAGTATGCGCTTAATAGTCCAAAAAAATAACAAGTCATTAATTACATGATAATTTTTATACATTCACTATAACAAGTATTACGTGCAATATAATGGTATTAATTATAATATTATACTTACGAGTGATATCATTGTAAAACAAGCACATGTAACAATTTATAGTAAATTATATGAAACTAAACAACTGTATTTATTTATTTCTCAAATATATATACTTATTTTCATTTGTACTTGAAATATTTTTTAAAACACTAGGTTTCAGAATACCTTTCTCATTGAACATCCTTCCACATTTAGTGTGGTCCAAAATTGGGTAAAACGGCTATGTAAATTAATTAATACAAGAGTTGAACTAATGGTCTTTAGTTGTGACTCATTTTCCATCAATATAGGAATATACATGTTCAATCAACACAATGGACATATTTTAAAACAGTCTGGTTTTATTTTTAGATTATGAATATAATTATTGATTAAATAATATACAAAGAACTAATATAAACAATGACACAAGAGTAACGAAAATTATTATTTCGATTATATATATTAATTTATATAATTGTATTAGGTTTAATTTATCATTTTATCATACTAAAAGAAATAAAATTTTGAACTGTAATTTGTTTTATATGAAACATCAAGGGTTGAAGAAAGTGTCTGAGGTCTACTTATTTACTATGACTATATGAAACTAATAAAACCAGTCCGGTCACGACTCAGACATACGAGTGTAATAACTCTTATAAAGGACACCACTTTTGGGTAGACCTCGAAGAATTCGGTCTGCCCATTCATTTGTCCCCTACTTTCGAATTTTGGAAAAATTTCTTCACAGGAGGTCTTCTTATGACCCCCTGAGTCCGAAATGACCATTGGTCAAAAAGTTTATATATATATGCGTGCGTCCAGATTCGACTTTTGTCAGCACGATAGCGGCCGCAGTTTCGCTCGGATCGCTTTCAAACTTTGCAAAAAAATCAACCATCCAAAAATGAAGGTCAAGTTCGTTAACCAGAGAAATCCGGACACAGGGGGCGCTAGGGCCTCACTTTTCCTGTTTTAAGTTTTTCGACCATAACTTTTTCCCTATATAACGAAGATCAATTGCGTTCATATATTTATTTATTTATTTATATCTTTTCCACTTTGAATCATTATCAGTGATCACTTGTGTACGTCAAAATGGAAGTGTCAGGAGGGCCTATTTCGATACCAGATTTATCGTAATAAGCCCTTCTGTAAAAGCACTGTCCAACTTAATGTTAAAGCTATGAGGGTTCCAAACGCGTCCTAGTCTGAGAAGAACCACACAACAAACTCAGCCGGATATATATTTTTTTATATTGTGATCACTGTTTCACAAATGTCAATCTTAAAAGCTATTTTGGAACAACTAGAACCGTCGCAATATAATGAAAAAAATAATTATTATTATTATACAATAATTATAATAATAGCAAAAAAATTAATAATAATGATAACAATAATAAGAAATAAAAATAGGCCTGCTACACAACCAGTCACCGCAAGCAGCACCCGTTCACGAGCATAACGCAAGAGTCAGCCATCACCCCCTTCGCACATATTTGAGGGACGAGCGCAACCCGACTCCCGACGCTACCGCAAGTAATGACTTCTAAGGTATCGGTGTGATGCAACAGGTCGATAAAACGAAATTAATCTACAACAAAAATCAAATTGCGGAGATTTCTAGTTATTCGCAATATAATACAATTCATTCCCAGGCCATACCGTCGTTGATGTAATCCTGTACACTATAGTAGCATTTTTTTATCAAATTTATTTTTATATATAATTTAAATTTATTTAACGATAAACTTAAGGCTTCCTTTGGGAGCTTATTATAAAAACGTATACAATTAACCTTAAAGGATTTACCTATTTTATGGAGCCTAGTGTTGGGCATAGCGAGTTTATTTTTATTTCTCGTATTAATTTTATGAAAATCACAATTTTTTTTGAACTTAGAAATATTTTTATGAACGTAAATTAAATTTTCATAAATATATTGATTATAAACCGTCATTATTTTAAATTCTTTAAATTTGTTTCTTAAGGATTCTCTAGGTCTCATATTATATATTGCTCGAACAGCCCTCTTCTGCAGTGTGAATATGGTATCGATGTCGGCTGCATTACCCCATAAGAGTATACCGTAAGACATTATACTATGAAAGTAACTAAAGTAAACTAATCGAGCAGTTTCCATATTTGTCAATCGACGTATTTTTTTAATCGCGTATATAGCAGAACTAAGTCTACTTGATAAATCAAATATATGAGGACTCCATTGCAATTTTTCATCTAAGGTAATGCCCAAGAAAGTAGTAGATTTGACCAAGTCCAATTCCTCATTGTTTAATTGTACATTGGTTTTAACATTTTTAACATTTGGTAAAGTAAATTTAACACATTTCGTCTTTTTTTTATTGAGCAACAAATTATTGGCGTTAAACCATTGTACAACATCTGAGAGAGCATTATTTACATCGTCAATAACAGATTGCCTTCTGCTAACTTTAAAAGTAAGAGAAGTATCATCAGCAAACAACACTATCCCATGTTTTTCCCTCACTAGGTGAGGTAAGTCATTTATGTAAATGAGGAACAAGAAAGGCCCTAAGATAGAGCCCTGTGGCACACCTATTTTTACCAATGAACCGGGGGAACGTATTCCATTTACGTCTACTTTTTGAATTCTATCATTAAGATATGAACTGATCAAATCTAGGGACTTATTCTTAACTCCATAATGTTCTAATTTTTTTATAAGGATTTCGTGTTGAACGCAGTCAAACGCTTTAGATAGATCACAGAAAATGCCAAGTGCATCCTGGGATCCTTCCCAGGCTTCAAATATATTGAGTAATAGCTCAACCCCAGCATCTGTTGTAGAGCGACCGGCAGTGAAACCAAACTGGTTTTTGTGCAAGAGATTGTTTTTACTGAAAAAATCAACAAGTTGATTAAGAATTATTTTTTCAAAAATCTTGCTAAATGTAGGTAAGACTGAAATTGGTCTATAATTACTAGGATCTAATGAACTGCCAGATTTAAATAATGGAGTTATTTTACTTTGTTTCATTAGATCAGGAAATATACCACATTCTAAACTGATAATATAATGTCTTTGATGAATACCTATAACTAATGTAAATAAACTGAAAACCTAACTTCAATAACTTAGGGGTGGGGGTAGAAAAACCGAAAATTTTTGGAAAAAAAATCATAACTTTTTTCTGGTAAACATTCTTACATCACAAGTATTTTTAATAGAAAGGTTATTTTTTACTCTAAATTTAGGTACCAAAAGTTTTTCCGTCAAAGGTACCGTTTCTGAGGAAAAAAAAAACCACTTTTAGCTTGAAAATTTAAGGTAGGTAAAACCACGTCAACTTTTTTCTGGTAACATTCTCTTGTCTCAAATATTTTTAATAGAAAGGTTATTATTTACTCTTAATTTAAGTACCAAAAAAAATTTTCCAAAAAAGAGACCTTTTCCGAGAAAAAAAAATAAAAACCGCTTTTTGCTTGAAAATTTTTGATGTAAACAACGGCATCATGTGTTATTCTTAGGTAGTAAGTTATATTTTAAACGAGTTACAAGCGAGGTCTACCCAGGCGTGTCCCCCTGCGGGCACGGATTTTTTGTTTTTATTTTTGGTTTTTGAACTTCAAGTAAATATTTAAATTGACCGTATTATATTTGTAAAGGCTCTGGAAGTTAATTATCTATATACCAATATTATGTATGAGTGTATATGTATTGTCTGTGTTCTGATACCACGTCCATTATTGATAGCAGGGTGTGTGTTGAAAATGTGTGAGTGGTGACTGATTTAAAGAAGGATAATTTTAAGATTAAAGTGTTTGTATTTAATATATCAATATTTTATCAGAATTGGTGAGTTTAAATAGAAATTTAGGTTGTTTTTTAACGGTTGTCTTCTGATTTATTTGGAATTTGAAAACATCAATGATCTTATAACTAATCGTGGATTAAAGCTAAACTTCAGTATAAAGTGATTTTGGTTCAATGTACAAATATATAAAAACTATAATTTTTATGATTAAACTGGGTTTAAGAGCATAAATTACCCAAAACTTTAAGACCGCTTTAGTTTTTACGCCAATACATAGAATGAAGTATATTAAATATTGTGACACATAGGATTTGACCATCACCACAAAACTGTGTGATGGTCAAATCATCACCACAATAAATTATAACTTTAGATGTGACGGCTACAGGATATTGTAATCGATTAATTTTGTATTATTAATTTCATTTAAGTTCAAGGAGCCAATATTCCGTCATTGTTAGAATAATATTTCATATGTTAAAAATGTGGTATTTTATTAAAAAATATTTGATGTTACAAAATATTAAGCCAGTACGGTAACCGTACTAGTCTTCTACTATTCAGACGAAGTTATCTTTGGGTCAGAGAGGTTGATTCAATAAAGCTGGGAGCTTTGAGTTCAATCACTGTATCGAAGTACTGTATTGACTTTATATAACATGACATTACACCGTAAGCATACGGTGATACGGTAGATACTGCTTCATCTAAACTAGCAAGTTTAGATGAAGCAGTATCTACTCTAAAATGGCCAGTAATTCTATCAAAACGCCTAACAAAACTGTTGAGAGTTTGTACATTATAACAAAAATAATAAAGTACTTTTGTAAAATGCATTATTTGTTTAAGATATAAAAGATTCTCTATTATCTTTTGAGAAAAAAATATAATTACCTATTTAATGTTTCTAATATAAGCGTTTTGTATCGTTTTATTTGTTTACACTAAATAAAAAATACAAATATAAAAAGAAGTCTAAAAAGCTATCTAAGTCCTTTCAATTGGCTATAGTAATTATTACAAATATATATATGTTACTAATTTATTTTTTATTTTAATGCAATCTGAATCAATAGTTTCATTTAAATATTTCCATTGCTTATACAAAAAATCCGTGCCCGCAGGGGGACACGCGTGGGTAGACCTCGTGTGTAACTCGTTTAAAATATAACTCACTACCTAAGAATAATACATGATGCCGTTGTTTACATCAAACATTTTCAAGCAAAAAGTGTTTTTAATTTTTTTTCTCAGAAAAGGTACCTTTTTTGAAAATACTTTTGGTAGTTAAATTTAGAGTAAAAAATAACCTTTCTATTAAAAATATTTGCGAGGAGAGAATGCTACCAGAAAAAAGTTGCAGTGGTTTTACCTACCCTAAATTTTCAAGCTAAAAGTGGTTTTTATTTTTTTTCTCGGAAACGGTACCGTTTACGGATAAACTTTTGGTACCTAAATTTAGAATAAAAAATAACCTTTCTATTAAAAATATATGTAATGTAAAAATGTTTATCAGAAAAAAGTTATGAATTTTTTTCCAAAAATTTTTGTTTTTTTTTGCCCCACTCCTAAGTTATTGAAGTTAGGTTTTCGGTTTATCTACATTATTTATAGGTATTCATCAAAGACATCATATAATATGAACGCGATTGATCTAATTTGTATAGGGAAAAAGTTATGGTCGAAAAACTGAAAACAGAAAAAGTGAGGCCCTAGCGCCCCCTGTGTCCGGATTTCTCTGGTTAACGAACTTGACCTTCATTTTTGGATGGTTGATTTTGTGCAAAGTTTAGAAGCGATCCGAGCGAAACTGCGGCCGCTATCGTGCTGACAAAAGTCGAATCTGGATGCACGCACGCATATATATATATATATAAACTTTTTGACCAATGGTCATTTCGGACTCAGAGGGTCATAAGAAGACCTCCTGTGAAGAAATTTTTCCAAAATTCGAAAGTCGGGTACAAATGAATGGGCAGACCGAATTCTTCGAGGTCTACCCAATAGCAAACAACTGGATAATTGTTATTTAAACTGATATTTCATTATATATTAAAATCATCCAAACTAAACATGATACTCGTATATGTATTTATATATTTCCATATAAGTTTGAGTATTACGATTTAGGAACTTACAATATGATGTACTTAGCTAGTGGTTGTTCTGAAGCTCGCAAGTGAATTGAACAACTTTTATGAACTTCGAATACTAGTTGAATGTAAACTTCTATAATATTATTAAATAATACTATGATACGATATCACATTTGAAAATCTAGTATTTATCTCAAAGTATTTGGTAATAAAATGTTGGGAACTACATTTAATTTATTATTCATTATCTAATGATGTATATAAATAATCTTAAAAACTTACAAGCTTCATTTTTAAGGCTTAAAATTTTTAATTTTTATCTTAGTTTAAAGTATACATTTAATATAATGTATAATGTGCTAAAAACCTTTTATTTGCGTCTATAATAATATTAATTTCTTGAATTGATAAAATGTTTAATTTCTATTTTATCTTTAGTATAATTTTTTTAAATTTTAAATAGAGAAATATAATGCCAGTTAGTGAATCACATCACCTATGAGATACTGTGTATTGGGATGCGTTCCCGTTATGTAATGTGACGGCATCCCCAGTAGGCTACACCACGAAAAAATTGTCAGCCATTTTTTTTTTTTTTTTATTTAATTTATTAAATTCAATATCGTAATCAATTTTACTTTCTTGATTTTTTTTATGAATGACAATTTTTATTTTCAAATTGTAACTTTTTCTCCTCCCCTTTAACCTCATATAAACTCTAGTTGCCATGGTAACCGTTGTCATCGTAACCGTTGCTATGGTAACTGCTGTCATAGGCTCCTACAGGTATAAAACTTGGCGAAATGCAAAAAGTTGAAATACGTTGGGATAGGAATTCCGTAAAATCCGTTCTTAGTGGACATCTACGTCATAAAAGAAGTAACTACGTAAAATTTCAAGTTTCAATATCGGACCGATATTTTCGGAGAATTCGTGATGAGTCAGTGAATGGTAAATCGCTTATATACATAGATTATTATCAACGGTTATATAATTTGTACGACTAATTATAACGTAATTAAATTAGTATCAACGTCTCGCCAAGATATTCTTATTAAATGCTTGTATAACGTAATCCTGACTTTATATTTAGATCAATCCAAATAAAGTAGGAATTTTCGTCTTAAAATGTTGTATTTTCAGTTTCATCACTGGAGTTAATTTATTGTTAGTTTCTATTTAAATATTTAATCCCCAAAAGCGAACGTTTACAATTCTTGTACATTAAAATTTTCCACTCTTACCATTCAGTTAATTTCCGTAATATAAATAAATATAATTTAATAAGAGATTTCTCAGTAATAGTTTAATTGAATTTAAATTTATTTAAAAATACTCTGCTTATGAATACACGGAGAGATATTTAATATTTATATTAAAATACTAGCTCTAGGACACGTTTTCTACTACACGTTTTCTTTTAAACCAAATAATAAACTGTCTGTCAACTGTCTAACTGTCTATGACATTTATAGTTTTTAGCATTTATACGACTATATCTACATGAATATCCATACTAGCATTCGCAGACGATCTCGCGATACTGACACGTAATCCAAAACAATGTCAGCTACTTTTAAATGTTGTGGAGGATTTCTGTGCTTGGACGGACGGATTGAGGACAAAACCCAATAAATGCTACAGTCTGTGTCTGGGTAGGCGGAACACCAGATATACCTCTTACGATCCGGGTCTTATAATAGGCGGTAAGTGCGTTACTACTATTACCGACGCAGCTCCGTTCAAATTCTTAGGCAAAAAAATCGATTACCAAGGGCGTACTCCATCTTTAGATATAATATTCGATAGCTTTTTGAATGATCTTAAAAAGGTAGACAATCAGCCAATAAGTAACATCAAAAAGGCTTGGATATACGATAATTATTTAACATCACGTTTAAATTGGCCTTTCCTCGTTTACGATATTAATAAGACCCTTTTGTTAAAGTTAGATGCAAGCGTCATAAGGACATTGAAGTCATGGCTCGGGTTAGCGCATCCAGCGGACTCTTCTACCTTATTTAGAGACCGACACAATTTTGGGTTAAAATTAAAGAAACCATCGGAACTCTATAAACACCTAAGAGTGACCAAGAGACATATCATCTCAAAGTCGAATGATGATACTGTAACATCTCTCCCAAAAGATAAAATTGCCGCAGAGCTGGAGTCACGACTTCAATTCCATAAACAATTTATGATAGGTGCTCAAACAAATAAAGCAGGGCTAGGATCAAATAGAATAAAAAGAACCAGACATAGAAATAATAAAATCCTTTATTCGGCACGATGAAAATGATAATTACCGGTTGCACGCGATGAGCCTAGAATTGCAAAACGAATGGGTGACCATAGGAGATTTTTGTATTCCATTAGCTTTACGATGGCGCACCCTGCTTCATGATTGGTCCCCAGCATTATTAAAATTTTATCTTAATGCATTCCAAATGACTCTCCCAGATCAAAGTAACTTAGTAAGATGGGGCAAAGCCACCGAAAAATCTTGCAACATCTGCGGGGAGGCAGTAGGAACCGCGAAACACTTGCTAGTAGGGTGTAGGGTACTATTAAATAGAGGTAAATACTCGCGTCGCCACGATAAAGTATTAGAAATCATACGAGAAGCGGTTAGTCTTTCTGTAGCAAGAGCGCAGAGGGGTATAACAACCACCAAAAAATCAGTAGAGTTCGTAAAGGCAGGTTCGTCCAAAAAATCTAAATTAAAACCTTATTCCATCTTGGACGCGTCTCCTGATTGGACTCTCATGATGGACACGTATGAAAGGCAATACAAAGTCCCCGGGGATGTTTGTGTTTCGTCATCTAGGCCGGAGTTATTCCTGTATTCAAAACAACTAAGGCGCGTTAAACTTGTGGAGCTTACTGTACCCTGGGAAACAAACATACCCAAAGATCATACATTTAAGCTTAACAAGTATTACGAACTGTGTAACGAACTGATCAGGAATAAATTTATAGTTAATTTGTACGCTGTAGAAGTAGGAGCGAGAGGTATAACAGCAAAATCTCTCTACAACTTATTTAAGGATCTCGGCCTTTCTAGAACGATCATCAGTTCATTTCTGGAACGTATTTCAAAGGCGGCTTTAGTAGGTTCTTACGATATTTGGTTAGGTAGGGAGAGGAGCGTAAACAGTGAAGGTGAGCGTGTATGCGCATAGTAAAGGGGCCCCTTAAACCTACATCTGGGTCGCAAGTCCCAGGCATTGTTTGCGCTCCTCTTCTTGCAACGCGATGGGCCCGGCACCCGCACGGTGAATCCATGGAATGCTAAGAAGCTTCGTCTCTGTATTATAAAATCATTTGTCTTTGTTCATAATAAGTAAGTTTTATAATCATATTGTTCGTGTAAATTGAATTGGTACAAAAAATATTTACATTTATGCTAAAGTTTATAATATTAATATTATAAACTTAAGTATATCTAGTAAAAGTTTATTAAATACAAAAAATAAATAATTACAAAAAATGAAGAAATATTAGAATAAATATATTATAATGAATATTATTGATCGAAGGACGAATGCTGAGCGTAGCGAAGCGTTTCTCCGAAGGACTACGTTTCCACTATGTTTGACTATGTATTGCAGTATGTTTGTTCCGGCGTATTTTTCATCCTATCGTCACGAAAATCGGCAGGCGTATTCTTTGAACTATTTGAATTTTTATGTTGAGCCGTTTTTTTTATTGGGCGAAAAAGTCCAAAATGGCGGATTTCTGATCCGTACCACAAAAACGAACTTTGCGGCAGCTAGCGGGCTGAAATTTCGTCTAAGTATTCTTTGACGAAATCTAAGGTGTTTTTTTGTTATTTCAAAATCCACAATGGCGGCCATAGCGAATTATAAACAATTTTAAAGTTGAATAATTCCGTTGTTATTTGGTGGAGCCAAATTTCGTTCGGTAGTTATGTACCTATATACATACATAGGTATTCCTTTATGGAAAAGGCACTTAAAACATTGTCTTATTTCCTAACGTACTGAGGTCTACTGTTCACAGAACGACTAGTATTAATTCTAATTACTTACGTAACTTATGTAAATTGGAATAGTATTGTCAAAGAATTGCTATAAAACAATAAAAAATATGAGAATTTATGAACAATATTTATATAACAAATATCTATGATGAAATAAGATACAATAAGCACGTGACACACAAACACACGTGTAAACAACAAGTATGAGCGGCCATCTTTATGATGAAACGCTTTTATAGTAAATTGAAAACGACTCATAGTTTATTCACGTCACGAGCGATTCACAAAGATTTGCTGAATATCATAATGTTATGAAGTCCCAATGTCATAATTTTGTCAATAAGGTTAAGATTGTTACCATTTTAAAGGGTATATTATTAACACTTTCACTACCAGCTCCGTAGCGTGTACGGAGACGCAAGTTTCACCCCGTGTTTCACCCCAGGGCCGTAGCATGTACGGAGCAATTAAAAGTCAATTTTTTATAGTATTTAATTGGCTCAACATTTTTTTTACTATTTTTCCGTTTATTTAAATGCCTTTATGCAAACGTTTATATGAAAAATTGAAACAGCACACAGGGCTCAATTTCTGAAAATCTGGTGGCAGCGAAAGTGTTAATAGTAAGTAAAGGTTTATTCTTGAAGAAACATCTAGACGACTTTAAAATATTATGAATTTAAAGTTGTTTTTATGATAAAATGATAATTCCGTTATAAAAACTTGACCTTATTTTTATTCAGTATGTAAATCTAAACCCAATAAGTAGCTTATACTATACATTATTATTAGACAATTTAAAGTGCATTGACCGTCAGATTTGGTGTTTTCACACAAAAGAGGGAATTGTACGTTTTCCAACAATACAATGGATAATACAATTCCGCTAGATACTTACTATTTAATAATGTTGAGTTGTGTCATTATAATGAGCGTATCTGTTAAGCGGTGAATTTGAAATACTGTACAGTATTCTGATTATAATTTTCTGTTAAATGAACTTGATTTTAACGAACAATACTATTGTTAATGATAACACAGTAAGAAAACAATGCTTGCTTTGTACAATAATTTATAATTAATAAAACATAACTTATTACGAATATTGTACTTCAAATAATTAAATAGTGTTTTCCAAATATTAAAAAAAAAAACAAAATTAAATCCCTTTCAATACGAATTTACCCGTAAATAATTATTTCAAAAGCTTACACGAGTTTCTCTTTTCAAATATATTTATTTAATACAACTCAATTACCTTATTCAATATACTTCGTTATGACGCTTTTGAACGTGTATATGAAAGTTCTTTTAACAGTAGGTATATTATCACAGATATGTTTACTATTATAAACGAATATAATTTATTTCTTACCCCTAATACCACTTTCAAATCTAATTTTTGTCATAACGTGTTGAGTAGTCTTAGTAGTAGTCTTTATGTTGAACAGAGTTGTGTTAAAATTATAAAGCAAGTATAAAAGTTAATGTAATAATTATAAAAAAGATTTTTCAAGATCAAGATTTTAATAAACTTATTTCAAAACAGTGTTAATTTGTTATTCCAATACATTATATTATATTAACTATTAAAACTGTTGCGATAATACAAATTTATACATTTTGTAACTTATATTATTATAATAATGGTGTGTTGTAATTAAAAATCACAATTTGAAATACAATGTAACCCTTTCTCAGCAACCAGTAAAATTAAAAGGCACATAAGAAAAGGTAACTATGTACCCTTAAGAACTATACAATATGCTATTTAAAGGTTGTCAAAAAGTTCCTTGAATCTGTCTAGTTGTTTATTCTGGATCGTGAACAGCGCACTAAGAAACATTTGAACTTATGTCAGCTGTTACATAATTTACTTGCTCAATTTTAAATTATATACTTATTTTATTAAACAAATATTGAATACTAATATTTAAAAAACAGTATTAAATACAAAAAGATATTTTTCTTCTGCCGTCCCTTTGTCTGCGATTTTAAGCAAGATATTCAACTTGAATTGACGAACACATATTTTTTAAACAACTCTTTCTTGGATTTTTAAAAATATTTTTTAGCTTGGAGCTTATCCAAGTTACTTGTCGTGTCTATAGAGGATATAATAAAAGTTTTACATTCAAATAAGCCTTCTGATATCGCATCCAAAACATTTTCCATAGAATATATATATCATGAATATATATACAAAATCTGTATAATGTACAGCCTTAGGAAACAATTATTTCAACGTATAACTATTTTAAACAATGATAAGCTATGTTTGTCGATTTGTCTGTTGGTATTTGTTTGTTTGCGAGTCATGATAAATCTTGACGGTTTTAAGCTGGTTATGGTTATAGTTTTTTGGCTCACTCAGCAATTAAAACACTTTTAACTAAGATGGTCTTAGAAAAAACAACATTCATGCTTCAATTACTATTCGACACGGTCTTTTAATTGGATTTAGTGCGATGTTATATTGTAGCCGATTTTTTTCAGGACAGAACATATACAGGACATTTGTAATACTGAAAATTAATTAGAATTAAAAAAAATGAGAGTTCTAAAATAAATTATTAAGGGGTAATTTTAGAAGAAGTAGACAAAGCTGATAGCGAATGCTGGCACTAATTAAATTCTAATGGTATTAATCATTTTTCAGTTTATATAATTCAGACACCGTTAATACATGGCTGTTTATGTCAGTCGTATTAAGGATATCTTGTTATTAATAATCTGGTCTTACATCTGTCATAAAGGAATTAACTTAATTAATAGATATATTTAAGTCCGCATGATATTTTGTATGGGAGGCAATGAGATCCCTATCAATATTACAATTCAGTAGCCATGGCAATACTACTTCACCTTTATTAATACTGGCTTATGCCAGCGGCTTCGAAACAGGGGTTAAGAAATAGTCTTGTTATCATACTGGCATCTCGAGTTGCTTCTATATCTCTCGGGAAAAGTAAGGTGCATGAAATGTACCTTATGCTATTCTCTGTATCCTAGAATCATCACTTCATCATCACAGACCCAAAGTTATTTTAAATGCAGTACATACAGACATTGTCGATTTTATCATAATCTTTACAAATTTCGAGGATATTTTTTGTGATTAATAACAGCATTATTACTTTATTATACAAAATATTTTACTTAGTTCTTATTAATTAAATTAAGAACATATTAGATTATGTATAATATGACATATTGTGTATTTTTCATTAAGTCTCCATCCATAGGCAAATTTATTTAGATAATATTTTTGTTATTGTACAAGTATTAATTAGTGACCGCCTTTACGATGACTACTTACACGGTGAATTGAAAATAACTCATGGTTTATTCATGTGCTTCAAGGACTAATTTAGAGATCTTGATAATTTAGAGATCTTGATAATCTTGGTTCAATAAAAAATTAATAAAAATTATAAACAAAAAAATTAAAAAGCATAAAAAATGGAAAATGTATGGTAGAATTAAGGATTATTTTGAGTATTCGGTTTTACGAAGTCAAGCAAAAGAACTTGAAAAAACCTGCTATAAAACTTTTATTGATCGAAGTGAGAAAAATATATCATTAAATTCTAAACATTTTTGGACATATAATAAATCTATACGTAATTCCAATGAAATACCCGATGAATTGTACTTAGGTAACACTAATGTTACGCACGGTCAGAATATTGCCGGCCTTTTTAACTCATTCTTTTTTTCGGTATTTGAACCAAGTCTCAATAATAATGTACTCACTTAAAATATTAAAAACAATAATGATTGTATCATTGATAGAATAATTATAAATGAAATAATTGTTGAGAGGTATCTCAAATCAATTAAAACGGATAAGGGAGCGGGGCCAGACGGGATTCATCCTATCTTTTTAAAGCAGTGTAGCAAGACATTGGCTAAACCACTTTCTTTTTTATTTAATCTCTCTCTGAAGACTGGTACGGTGCCTATAATGTGGAAAAAATCTATTATTGTCCCTATTTTTAAAAGTGGCGATAAACACAACATAGCCAACTATCGTGGTATTTCAAAACTTTCAGTCATACCGAAACTTTTTGAAAAAATTGTTTATGATTCATTATTCCCTGCAGTTAGACCATTTATCACTGGCAATCAGCATGGATTTGTAAGCGGCCGTTCCACAGAGTCGAACTTATGTGAATTTTTAGATTTTGTTTTGAACGCTATGGATGGAGGTCAACAGGTGGACGCCGTGTATACTGATTTTTCAAAGGCTTTTGATAAAATTAATCATGGTTTACTTGTAAAGAAACTAGAAAACATTGGTATACACGGCGATCTTCTGAGGTGGATGAAATCTTATTTACGTGATAGATCACAGGCAGTGGCAGTTAAAGGTTATACGTCGAGCTTTATACCCATAACTTCTGGAGTCCCCCAGGGATCTCACCTCGGTCCATTGCTCTTTAATATTTTTATTAATTCTATAACAGATTGTTTTAAAAATTCGAAAATAATTCTTTATGCAGATGACACCAAAATTTTTTCTTTAATAAAATCTTTCGAGGATTGCAAATTATTTCAAAACGATCTAAATAGGCTTCATTGTTATTGTTTGAATAATGGTTTAAAATTAAATATTGACAAATGTTTTTCTATAACATTTTCTCGTAAAGTCAATAAAATAAAATTTAATTATAGATTAAACAATACGAGTCTTAAGATAACGACTGAGGTGAGAGACTTAGGGGTAATTCTAGACAGTGGACTTTCTTTCTCGTCTCACATTACCGCAATCAAAGCAAAAGCATACCGAATGTTAGGGTTTGTTTTTCGACAGTGTAGAGATTTTAAGAATGTAAAAACATATTTTATCTTATATAATTCGTATGTAAGACCTATTTTGGAATACGCATCTACAATTTGGAATCCAATATACTGTGTTTATAAGAATCAAATAGAAGCTATTCAAAATAAATTCCTTCGGAGGATAAACTATATCTTTGGCAGTGAGGTTATATCAGGTCCTACTCGTATGTCATTAGAGCTACGTCGTGAACACAAAGACCAAATTTTTCTATATAAATTAATTAACAATATTATAGATTCTCCTTATCTTCTTACACGTATTTATTTTAATTGTCCGAGATTGAGTGCTCGCACTAAATTAGTATTTCATATTCCAGTTTGCAGAACCAAATACGCCCGTAATCGTTTCGTGACAAGAGCTTGTAATGCACACAACGAACATTATTATGATATTGATATATTTTGTTCTAAATTGACTATGTATGTATCTTTGGTTAGAAAAGTTGTTCACAATTAAGTTCTTTTTTTTTTTTTAAATGTTTTTATGTAAAAATTAGTTTCGATTATTATCGATAAAGTTTTTTTATTGTTTGTGTATTAATATTTTAATGTTTTTTTTTCTATCTTATTAATTTGTTGTATTTTTTTTTCCATCCTTTTTGTAAACATGCTTTTAGTAAACATTTTTAATGGACACTCGCTACGTATAAATTAGTAGTGAAAACTTTTTGGCTTGTGTATATTTAAAAAAAAATGTTATAAATGAAATATTGTAAGCTGTATGTTTTCCGAAAATAAATAAATAAATAAAAAAAATAAATAAATATTCTCTTGGTATAATGTATTATCTAGTACACTATAAGATTACATGTATAACTCAACTTGAAGTAAAAGAAGGTTACGTTCATAAATAATTTACTGATACACCAACAATATTCTAGATAATTATATATAATTATAGATTTAAGTAATCAAAAGAATGTGTTAAAACTATAACAACGAAGTCTTCATGAGAACATTCCGGTTCCGCCGAATTACATACAATATAAAATTTATTGCTTTACTACAATGGATTCCTTAATACAATTGTGCTTGTCTCTTGTCATATAATTGTGTTGGCTCAAATGAGCTTCAACACACACAATAGTCGCATTGTACTGGGCATTCCTGTTAAGTGGGGAATTGTACAGGTTGGAGTTAATACAATACATTTATTACATATCCAGTACCTAAATAATTTTAGATCTTGCATTGCATTATAGTAAAAAGCTTCATTATAGGAATCGTTTGGTTTATATTATTATATTTAGTCTGATTTTATAACTTATGTAACTGAAGTTTCAACCAAGTTTGTCCTAGTCTAAGCTCAAGCGTACACGCGTTATTACATTTTTGCATAAGTTCTGACTGTCCTACCCTTTAGACATACTATTTTAAACAGGCATATTATTATTTTTATTCATACGTAGTATGATTTTTAAATATCCACATTCATAATTATATAATTAAATTGAATTTGTAAATCACCAACATAGTAATGACTGCAATCTCGACTGTTATTTATTAATTTATAAATCTTTTATAACATTTTATAACATCTCCGACATGTCCATGATTTAAGCCAATCTAAAAATGCCTCACATTTTCCAAATTCACCTATCAGTTTAAGGATTCGTCTAATCACGGTATTCGATAAATATATCGTACATATTCTGTAGTTTTAAAACGTTATCTTAAATATTATATCCACACTTCTAATTAGATAAAATATATTACAGGAGTCACTCTCTATGATTTTGAGTATATATTTTTTTGTGTTCCGCTTCAGAGAATTTGATCGCTTATCAGAATAACGCAGATTGAATCGTTTATTATATAATTTCTATTCTACCAATAATCTTCATGTCACGAACATTTAAATCCTATTTTTTTTTTACCATATCATACAGGCAATGGGATTTAGGTTCCGATTGGTCCAAACTTTTAGTTTCAGAGTAAGCTTTTCAGTATTGAATTAACATCTAAAAATATATATTTTTCGTCATCTTATTAATAAGATGTTTTTTGTTCCCTAAAAACTTTCTTTGAGCACAATGTTTATCATTGTAAAACTAATTCTCTAGTGCATTAAGACAAACCATTCTTCGGGAACTGCTAATAAAATATTAAAACACACGTGGTAAAAATAGATATGTATGTAGTGCGTGAGCAGATATTAATAACGGGTGGTTTGCTCGGCGATACCCAAACTCATTAAACTAAGCGTTCAACGTAATAGTTTAATTGGTTTATTTATGCTTTTAACAATTTAATGAATAAATATGTATGTACTTTTAAATTTTAGTTTATGTCCCGATATTGGTGTTAACATTTCAGTGTTAATAGTTTAAAGTAGATAAGTGTAATACTTGATGGTCTTATTACGATCAGACCACTTGCGAGTTGAAACTTGACCTAATAAATATATATTACTAGTCGCCCGCTCCGACTACGTCCGGGTTTTGTTTAGACTTAAACATTCAGTGAGTTAGTTAGTTAGTCAGTCATACATACTTATTACTTACTATTTCAGACTAATATAAAACTATATGAGTTTGTTAATTTTCATAGCATGAAGTACTCTTTAGTTTTCTTAAATTTTTTTTATAAAAAAAATTCAATACATTTTATAATTGCTGTATTGTCAACCAGTTATGTATATTTAGACGAGAGCTCTCATCTGAGCGTGATATTCCAATTAATTTAAATGAAAATGGATTGTCACAATAATCTAACATATTGGTACTTATAGTACTCGTATGCTGCACTTCACATATTGTTACTTATTTGAGTTTCTAATGACTTTATTACTGTTTGTACAATCACTAAATTATGTTACACTTTTACTTTCTGATTATTGGTCCTGAATTTTAGCTTAATAATTAATCTAAAACGTATTTGTTATTAATTTCTAGTCGGAAATATATAAAAAAAAAACACTTAACATATTATGTTTTGTAGGAACTTAATAATATTTTATGATTCTTCCACTTAAATCTTTTTATGATTACATTAAGTAGTAGAGTTAGAATTAAGAAGTTTATTGTACTTATCCGTTATATTGAAAACTTAAATTTCAATTTTTAATGAGTAAATAACGAGAACCTTGATTCAGCGAAGAATTGTTTACTTTGTAGACTGAGAGTTTATTTGATGAATATTTATATGGATATAATAAATAATTTTTTTGTTTACTTTCAATATACGATTACAAATATTATTTAACACAAGGATAAGAATTTGCAACAACTTTCATTATCAATATCATATGAGTGTGAAAGTCATCTTGTAACTTTTAATAATTGTATAATTATAACAATAAAATTACTTTAAAAGTTAATGAGACTTAAGCTTTTAAGTTCTAAACTGCCGCGGAAATAACTTTCAAAGATGAATTAAAGCTCGTCCAGAGTTGAGGGTAATAGAAATATATTAAGTCTTACATTATGAAGTAAGCACGTTGTGTAACTTTGTTTATATCTTGTATGGAGGTTAATCTACAGATGACTGACGGCACCTAGTGCCACCATTTCAAAAGTATATTATTTATATTATTCCAGATCTATGAAAATGGTCATTACAAAAAATACTAAAATGTCATTTGTAACAAATTTTTAAGATGAGAGTATCTTAATATGTTGAGTATGTTAACTAACATACGAAGAACAACATTAAAGAACTCATGTGTAATAAGTCGTAAACAGTACTAATAAAGTACTTCATTTGTTATGGTGTGTTGTCTACGTGTGTTACGGACTTTGTAATTTGATGTGGATGTAACATCTATAAAGTAGTGGGACGACTGACTACCTTTCCGCGTTAAATATCTTTGACCGACTATACATTTGCTTGACCCTTGAGCTTTCTATTTGTAAAAAAAGGTCTATGTAAATTACACTATAATAAAGTACGTGTATTTATATCTAATTGATATAATCGCTAATTATATGGAAAATAAATAAAGGTATCCAGAACACGAATTACATAACAATAGGTGCGTAACATAACATTAAATTACATAACATATCTATACTAAAGTCTTTAATCAATTCTTCTAAAAGAAAATTATGAATATAATCATAGAATATTCATATTATTTCTTCTGATAAAAATTAACATTATAATGTTACTCATAAATCACAATTACCAAACTATTTATCGATTAATCTCTTTAAAGGAATTACAACAAACTAATCTTAAAAACTTCCTTAATATAATATTTAAGAGAGATAATGGTTCAATAAATGGTTTTTAGATAAAGAATGTAATATTTTCTTAACTTTGAAACTAGTATCCATATAGAGATTAAGATTATTTAGTAGATCTAAATGCACGATAAATTTTTATTCTCTGGTCTTAAAATAACATCCCACACATACAAAATAATGACTTAACCGATGCATTTCGTTACTGTATCAATTTGCAGTACATTAAAGGACTACGTTTCCACTAGATAGGCCCATTCTGCTATTTTTCCGTATGTATTTCAGCATGTAGCCGGCATATTTTTCATCCTATCGTCACGAAAATCGGTTGGCATATTCTTTGAAATATTTGAATTTTTATGTCGAGCCTTTTTTTTTTGATTGGGCAACAAATTCAAAATGACGGCGTTTTTTAGTTTTGTTTTTGGCGTAGCAGGTGCAGTTTTCATCCGATCGCCGCCATCATATATTGGTAATCATATTCTTTGAGTTATTTGATTTTTTTTGTTCAGCCATTTTTCTTACTGGGAGGAAAAATCAAAAATGGCGGTGGTTTGAGTTTTTATTTTGTCCAACTCGAGCACCAGCAAAAAGTGAAGTCTCTAAGCGAGTTGATATTTATACAGTTCTCAAATAAGTTTATAGTTTGACTCGAATATGGAATACTGACAGTATAGCACAATCACGTGACAGCTTTGACTTGACTAAAAACTTAAGATAAATCATATTAATGGCTGATATTTTAAAAATATTTCAAATATTTAATTTTGGAAATTATATACTAAAATAACATATAGACATAAATATATGTAATTGTAACTTAATCTAACGAGGCCTGTGCCTTGATCAGGTAATTGTAATTCGAAGCAGTTGTTCGCAACCTTGGAAAAAAGGAGATTATTTTTCCTTTTTTTCAATAGAAGAGCAGGCGGGTACAATTGAGAATTTCTAATAATTGAATAGTAGTTTGAATTCCTGTTAGCAGAGATAATGTCCTAGTTACTTTCATTAAAACTGAATTTTAAGAGAAATCAATTTTAACTTCATTGTTTTCAGGGGTTTCCCTTAAAACAATGAAAATATATTAAAATATTTAAGCTCAACACTTAAATCCTTAACATGTTATTAAAATACGCCGTAAAAGTTAATACACATTACTGATGTATGAATTTTACAATACAAGAGCTTAAAGCTTTAAAAGATATAAAAGTATACTACTCATAATAATTGAATTTTTGATCACAAATTATAAATAATAAATACGGGTAAGATTCGTTTGTAATGATTATTGTCCTCCGTCCGTAATATTAACTATTACACTGCACGTGTTTTGTTGTTCTCTCATATCCCATTTACGATTTTTTGACTTAATAAAATCTTTGTATAATTTATCTAACTTTAGGATAACATAGGATAAGACAATAGTATCACAACATAAGTATAACAAGATAGTATGATGAGAAGAAGTTAATATTCTTTGAATAGCTAAACACGCTGTGGTCAGCGTGTTTAGCGCTGGTGTTAGCTGGTGTTACCATCGCATATGTTATTGTACAAAGTACCACTTTGTACAATAACATATGCGATGCTTCTTACTAAAAAGATGGTTCAAAATTGGTGCTAGGTGCGGACACACAAACGGATAAATTATCAAAAAAGAGGTGACCTTGCCATTATATATAAAATGTTTATTGTATATATATATTTCTTATTACAAGGACAATTAGAGGAAAACCCGTCTTAGCTCGAGTGAAATGTTTCTCTACAATGTGGCAAATGCGAAGACTGCGATTTATCTGTCAGCATCATTAGAATTTAACTAAATACTCGACATTCTGAATTTATGTTGTCTACTCGAAATTATTATTTTTATTATGTTTTATTATTAAAGAAAGATTTCAATTCAGTTTACTATATATCGATATTATTAATATAGATATGCTATTTGTATTATCGCTTAATATATTAGCTCTCAAGGCTATGATAAACTCATATTAATTTAGTTTTAAATTTGGATTGATTTAGTATCCTTATCTATAATTAAAGGTTAAAGAATAATCTGACAATTTATTTAAAACTAAAGATCAAGAAAAGTATTTACCTGTGTGAGGATTATTGCTTTCTTTTGTGAATATTAATTTTTATTTACTTTGCTGGTATTTATAAACAGTTACTTCTACATTTGAAATAACTTAATATATATATTGAGTTGATTGTTTAATGTGATTATTTAATAACATAAAGAAGAAAGAAATGAAGGCAAAAAAAATATAAGGACGATTAGATTAGATATAAGGTATTCGGTATAATTTCGTACATTATAACACATTTAATAAGTAATTGCAACTTTGTGTTGGACAATGAGTTGCGTTGTGTCAGACCTGATGAGTTGAAAAGTTTTTTTTCAAATGATATCTAAATAAGGTTTCAGAGTATAATAAAAATTGTATATTATATATGTATTTTTTGGAACTGGAATTCAACAATATTTATGTTACAGCCAGATGACTATTAATTATTTTTCTAGAAGATTGACAATAACATACAAAATAGAAATCTACTTCCATTCTGATATTTATTATTTTTTTTTTAAATCACAACTTTATTGACATATTTCTGTATGATATCAAAAAAAATACATTCTGTGTTATAAAATAACGGTAAAATAATTTGTATACTTAGCTTTAAAAAAAAAAACTAAGAATGAAAATATTAATTCTGAAAATACTTTTCCTCAATAAATAAAGATCACTTTTCACAGAAATATCAAAAGGTAAAATGAAATATCAAAGAGCTTTCAGTACACAATTTAATTACATTTCATTACATTACAGCAAATATTAATTCACTGTCTTCAAGGAATTTGTTCTTAGCTATTCAATTCTGGTCACAAAAGACAAAACTTCCCTTTCCTCATTGCGATCATCAAATGTTTTCAAAACAATTGTCTAAAAACTGTGCATTTATATCTTTTCCACTTTAATTCAATACTAGTGACCACTTGTGTAGGTTAAATGGGAGTGTTAGTAGGGCCTATTTTGATTCCATACATAAAATGAATTACTATTTCTTTTCATCTTTATTTATTGTTTACTGATATTGCCATAAAGATAAGGAATTATTTTGAACAAGTTGCGTCAACGCTGTTAATTGGGTCACATCACAAATATACGGTATAAATAGTGTTGGAATATTTCCGGTTCCATCTACAGTCAACATCGCATTCCAATCTCTTGGAACCTCGTGCACTTTCAGTATTTTCCAATACCCAAAGCATATTAAAATAATCCTGCCAACTATCATTTATTTTCCTCTTAACAATCCGAATACAAGTATAAATAAAACATAGAAAGATACTTTTTTTTTTTAAACTTCAAAGATTAAATGACTTCGGAAGGAAGTAACTTATTTCCAACCTGAGTACAGTTTTATTGACCTCCTTTGCAAAAGAAATAATAATAAAGTATTCAGAAATAGAATTACATATGAATTTATTTTTTTGTTTCATTAATATATATATATATATATATATATATATATATATATATATATATATATATATATGTAAATATGTTAGTGCAACAACATCAAAGAAACAGAATATCAAATAATAAATGGTCAGATAAGAAACAAGTGCTCACATATTCTCATCAAATAGAAGAGACCTGATGATCTTCAAACAGCTTTGTCTTAAAAAAAAAAATTCTTAAATCGTAGATTTTATCTAGAATAAACACGCTTAATTAAGGAACTATAAATAATAACATCTATTAATCAGGTTGAGGATCTATTATGATAACTGCTACAATAAACGGACAGAAACACAAATATACATTTTCTTCCACGTTCCACTGCACTCCATCAACCAACGTCAACGAACCCTCTCGTGTCTTGATTAAATTACATTATATGAAAGAATGTTTTCAGTCCAATGGCGAAAACTGAACAGTATAAAAATGCTAACAATCATTTAAGTTAGTATTTAATAATAAGGTAAGTATAACCAATAATATGAAGTAAGTTATTAAAAAGACTTCTTCAAAGTGCTTTTTAATAGAGTCAAGAATACAAAATATCTATACCTTCGGACATACAAAATAAAATTTTATTGTCTTTTTGTAATACCAAAAGGCTTTTAACTATATGTATAGAAAGTATATACGGTAATTACAAAAACGATACATATTTTTTATTTTTCTCTGTTTGTCAGTTCTGGCTAATTTCTGAAATGGCGGGACCGATTTTAACTTAAGGGGAATTTTGATTTAAAAAACGTATTCCTAGCGAACGAAGTCGTTGGCACAGATAGTCTAAATTAAATGACATTCAGATCTCAGCAAGCTTGTCAAATCAAAAATATATACTCTACATTTCACTACTTTTTATAAAGCTCTCACACGAAGACATATGTAACCCGATGGTATATGAAAAAGTTTTAATGCTGTAATATGATATACACAAAGAGTCAACTGTCGAGTCGTATCGCCAATAGCTTTTATTTATTCTTATTACAAAGCTATTAGGTACTAGGTATAAGTAATAAAATCAACAATAAATTCTAACAGGAGAGAAATACTTTATATCATGAATATATATTTTCTTAAAGTGCTGGGTGTATCGGTCATCATGTAAAATCTAGAGAACCGATTGAGACTGAAATGTTTAACTGAAGTTGACAAGACGAATTGTTTTAAATCTTATAATAGTGATCATAACAACAGGCAATATTTATAATAAAATTCGATTTGAGTATAAAATAAAACAACTTGGATAACACAAACTTAAAATAAAGTCAGCAGCAAATAATTTCAATAATCGTTATTTCGTATCTTTAAGATAGTAAAATATATTTATGATTTAATTTTGTATCTACATCAGTTTATTCTCAGAAGCACAGAACGTCCGATTCCAAGCGTCCAATAACAGCATCGCGATATGCATCGATTGTACAGATTACTTGTACTCGTATATTCAACGTCGTTTGTATAGAGTACTTGTATATCTTGTTATGCTCTGCTTGGATTGTTTCTTTCAGTCTTTTACAAATCAGCGTTTCAAAGGTTTATTCGGACTCTATTTGTTATATTTTAAAGACATCATATCCGGTTTTTAATATTCGTTTTAGTTTGTGTTTGACGGTCTAGTTACTTAGAGGTGTGACTGGGTTAACCTTATAATATTTAAGTAAGTACCTTATACAAGATACTTCATTTTTCTTCGCCTCTGTCGGCTTAAATCAAATATAATTAAATTTATTAGTATAAATTTCTATTTAGATTTTTATATTTATTATAATTATACCCCCCACCCTTTCTGTGGTTTCCCTTAAAAGTTATTTTTACAATACAATGCACATTATTTATAATACCAATATATTAATATAACTTCAAAATTAGTGAATTTTCAAAGAAAAATGCTGACCGAAGCAATGTGCGTTTTAACAAAAAATTATAGATAAGAATTTTATGTAATATCTAAAGTTTCTTTTGCAGTTACGGTTAAAGAAACTTAATTTTCTTGTTGGCTAACTTTCCTTTAAAAGTTGTTTGTTTAATTATTCTTTTGTTTCAAATATTACTTTATAAATTTTAAAATACTCAAAATACTCTACTTTTTTAGTTTTACATGCATTAATTATTTGAAGGTAAATTAACATTATGATAAGGTTGACGAAGATAAATGTCAACTTTTATTCAAAGATTATTTATTTTTGTGTGTTTATGTATGTGTGATAATACACATACACACTGCTTAATTATATTTTAAATATGTCATTGAATACACTAAATATTGTTACGTTATTATATCAAAGGCTAAGACCAGGAACAACGATGGATTATTTAAAAACTTTTTAGTCGTTCATAATTTCGTAGGTTTTCCATTTTTTTTTATTACAGGTCTAAAAATATGTTAACTTAACTTAAATAGTGTATAAATATATTTTTCTTTAATGATTAAAAACATATATTAATATACAGGTACTGCAAACATCACATTGTATTATAAATAAAGGAACTAAGTTAAAGTCAAAAAAGTTAAGGTTTGAAGTGAAAAAGATGAAATTTAAGTTCAAGAGAATAAAAAAAACTATCGGAAAACTTAACTAAAATACATAATAGAGATAAGAGTTATAAATATTTTATAGACGACGACATAAAGACTGTTATAACGTATATTGTATGCAAGTGCTAAGTAAAACAACCTACCTTTATACTATATAGGAATATAATACAATCGTTATAATAAATACAATTAGGTTCGTTTGAAGTGCAAGTTCTCTCGGGTGTCAGCGCTGTATAATATATTACGCTGGTTTGTCGTGCGGAGAAAAATCTGCAATATTGCAATCGACTAAGTCGAAACAACCAATTGAAACGGGAAACTGTGTTGAACGGTACAAATGACCTACCCGCTTTACAAGGAAACTTATTTTTTAATAATTTAAACTGAACTTTGAAGATTTGAAATATTGTTTCTCAATATAGACTAACTAGACTGTAAAGCTATAGTACAATTACGATCTTATTCAAGAATAATAATAATTTTGGCCTTTTAATAATTTCTGTTAATATCATTGGTTATAATAGGAACGTCTTAATTTATAATTTATAATTTTATATGAGTAATAATAATTATTTTACATGTTATCTTATCTTTATTATAATATGATATCCAAATATGCAGCCTGAAGACCGATATTTAATCCTGCCGTCGTCCGATCGGTATCTCTCTTATTTGCTCTTCATCCCACTCACGGTATGTTATTAATGCTTTGTGTATGAATGATCTGTAACTATAAATTCTCCCCATTATTACACGAATTTGGGACCTATAGCCATTCATATTATTTTAAATCTCTTTAGGACTTATTCTTTGATTGGAGCATAAAAGGACATATATTATTTGTGTTTCAATTTTGCACTGAACATAAAATACAATAGTACTTAAAATATATTATTGAGTCTAACTTATAAATGTAAAACAGTTATGTTTATTTTATAGGTCAGTGCCATACAATAAATTAAAGCAAAAATATATATAAAGTAAAATAGTTTATTATATTTTTTATATCATATTAAATATCTACGCTTTCTTCCTGAGTTATGTGGATATAATTCTCTGAAGGCATTTTATATTGAAGTTAGAAATTTATTAAAGCTTTATTTTAAGTCCTAGCTCCTTAAGATATTGCGGCAGGCTGTCGATAGATTTTTTTTTTTTTTTTTTTTTTTTTTTTTTTTTTTTTTTTTTTTTAATATAAATTTACCATAGACTTGTAGTCCATGCCATTTTTAATTTGTTTTATAATTATTATTTTGATTTCTTTTTTTTTTTTTTTTGAGATTTTTGCCTGTGTATTCAGGCACAAGCTGTCGATAGTTTGAAATTATTTTAAGGGGTGAAATTTAATGTAGAAATTATATTTTAGTAACATCATATTAACATTTCTAGGTTGCAAGTTTTTGATAATAATATTTGTTTTAAATTTATACTTAAAACACCTCACTGTAAGATTTGGATAACTGCAGATTCTCTCTGGCGATTACAGAATTATTTCCAGAAAGATTCCAGAGGCTAAGAATAATACTAAAACCTACCTCTGATCTCTCTGATCACTCAGGTAACATCTGTTGCCTCTTTTCTATGTGCATTTTAACCTACGCTTGATTAGCAAAAACCAGTTTTAAATTACTGTCAGTACATTAATTTAGGGCCTTAATTCAGGACATCTCGTTTTCCTTTGAAGAAAATTGCTAAAAAGTCTTAGGAGGTTTTTATTTGAATGTTGAAATATCGACAAGGTACTGCGTAAATGAAAAATTATATTATACATATATCTATATACTCCTATGTTAACATATGCATCTTGGATTTATCGGTAAATTACGACTAATTATATTTCACACCACATCTAGGGTTGTCTCAAAAATAACATAAAATTATATTCGATTCTTGAAGTGTTTATTTGTAGTGTGATGACATATCAAACATATTTTTTGTGAACAGGCAGATAAACCGACAACTGCGGTTAGGGTCTTTATACTATATATTATTCATCTATCTATACAATAGTCATTACTCTTCTACTCATATGCTACTCATACTGCTATGAAAATACTATACATCATCCACCCTTTTCCCATCACAATCGTTTTGATCCAGGATGCACGCTAAGGTATGACTACGATAAGAGCTCATCAATCATCCCAATTTATAATCATTCTTTGTATTTTCAAGGGAACTTAAATTCATTTTTATCATTTTTATCTTCATTGTGTTTTATGTGAAATACAGTTGATAAATTGCACATTTATGAAATGATTTTAATATTTTTAAAACCATAATTATACTTTTTATTTAACAAAAATGAAGCGCTAGTTTGTTTTTTTTTAATTAACAAATATGTTAAAAGTGTCACAAATATATTTATTTCAAAACATTACCATTACCATATAACACATTATGTTTTATTACGAACTTAAATTAAAACAGAATATTCCCTTTACCATCGTAACTTTAAACTAATTATAATCCATGAATAGGAAATTCTTATAAATTCACTTACAATTAATTTGATAATTAATTACCGCCAATCTAAATAACTGTAGTAAGGCAATAGTAGATCAGGGATCGGATTAATTACATAAAATGAGTAGCACAATTGAGTCTCCCTTATTAATAACATATTGAATTCGTTTCCATTCACTACATTAGTGATATGATATTATAAGGAATATTACGGCTCTTACTAAAAGATTTATGCTGTAATTTTTTGTTAATGATTTTTTTTGTTTTAAAGCTCATAACTTTTTCACAAATCCTTACTCAGAATATGTGCCTAAAACAGACATAGATAGATAATAAATAATATATATTTTTTAACTTTATTACTAATTATAATTATTTTATAATAATCTAACACAATTTGAATTATTTTGTCCATTACCAGCTACAGCATTGAAAGTAAAGAGTTACATTAATTTCGCATTCGAGTTTACGATCAATAGTTGGGGTACTGGATATGAGTTATCTATGTATCCTCCGGCATCCCTCATTTTATCGTTTCACTTCGCTACAGAGATTGATGACGTCAGCATAAATAAGCTGCGATTTTCAATGGAATGCACAAAAACATGCACTTCAGTTAGAATCTAATTTAAAATAAACTCAAGTATTTTTACGTTCTAGTTCATTGTTATATTTTTTATATAGTGCGACAAAATATTTTAATACTTTATAGTTGTCAGTGGAGGCTTATCCTACATTGTGAGGTTCTTTTTTATTTCTTATTATGGGGTATACAAAGCTCAGCGATGAAAAGCTCCGTGTTGTACTCACTTATGTAAATGTATGCGTATCACGTACCTTTATCCTCGACATACGTCAAGGATAATTAATAATCTCACGGGAAATATTCAACTTAATATTTTTTTAATTCAATCCTTCGGAATGTGGTATATTTATATTCTTTACTGATATGACAAATATAAAAACTTCGGTTCAAATATGATTCACTTTATTCATTATTCCATTCCTTAGTGATATAATAGATTGTACAATGAATACATAGTTTTATGATAATAATATGTATATTTATACGTACTTGGGTATTTAAGATGTTAGTTAAATATTATAGGTCTACGTTTATTGGAATATTATGAAATAGTTTATATACAAGTAAAAGTAGTATCATTATAAGTACTCCAACTAAATTAGAAATTACCCTTCACTTAGAGAAACATCTAAAGGCTTTAATTAACTAATATGGTTAAATCATGGAGAGACTATAGAACTTATATTAACAAGTTTCTGATTGATAGAGAGACTAATATTTTTTTATATTTGAGTTAAGTGCAATTTCAATGAATTAATATGACAAACTCCGCGGTTAAGTCAAATACATTTTATAAGCTTTGGAATATTTTTAATCGCTTTCATTGAAATATTTTGTCTAGAACCTTTTCAAAGGCTTTCAGTAAGATTGTTATACTGATACAGTAATGATTTTATTATTTTTATCTTTAAATTGACTTTTTGATCGTTAGCTCAATATAATGAAATAATACCAGATTATTATAATAAGTTATATTTTATAGTACTGTACATATGGTATTAGTAAAATAGACATAGTTACTGCCATTGGACTGTTAACGTGATACTTGTTTTTGCCAGAGATTAGGAATCGACTTTCTGAAAGAAAACGACACTTGATTTTAATATTACTTAAAGCTTGAATAAGTGTATCGTAGATTAATATTTTTAACGTGCTTTAGTACTTTAAAATAATAAATAAAATGAATATACCTAACCAGAGACTGATTGAATTTTTTTGAGATGACGTTGGTTTGAGCTGACGTTGGGGATTCTGAGCTTCCTACAAACCATTGTTGAATATGTGTGCACGCCGTGTTTCGATAACATCCAGTAATAAAGCAGAGTGCTCTATACAGATAAAAATGTTGTTTTCGTTCAAACATAGGTATAAAAGCATTTACTATTCTCTATAACAATAAAAAACTTGGCTTACGAATTACAGGCTCTGTTTGATGCTTGCTATCATCGGTTGCCGTGATGATACATGGCTTAAATGTTTCGGAATGGTTCCAAAGTTTTACCTACTATAACTAAAATAGTTTATAACTAACTAAATCTAACAACTAAAACTACTACAAATGAAACTAACTCTAACACGACTGGTTACATTTGATCAGGCATGTTAGGTTTAGTTAAAAATTCTATTAGAGTTGGTACTATGGTTGGTAATATTTTTATGAAAATAATAACTGTCGTAAATGTTATGTTATTAAGAAATATTAGGAGGTGGAAAGAGAGAAGGGGACGGTAAAATAAGTGTGTGGCGACAAATATATTTGGATATAAATATATAAAACCATGCCACATATTACACAACTACAAAACGTGAAATGTTTAACACTTGTACTACAAAAGTCCTCCTCCATCGTTTTTATTAAAATATACAAATATAATGGAAGCAAAAACAATGAAATTATTAATAATCATAATAAAAATAAATAATTTGAATATAAAATACATTTTGAACAGCTCTTTTCTCTTCGAAACGGTCATTAACAATAATTATTATTGGAATATATTTTACAGACTCGTTATAACTTTAAAGTTGTGTCCAATTATTTAATTAAATAGTTTTATCATTATAATTAATTTAAGCATTCATAGCCTTTTGTATGATAATGTTTTTTATTATACTCGTAACAATGCTTATTGGTAAGACATTTCTCATATACAATATTCGCTGTTTCTTTTTAATAAATTTGATTTTAACCAATTATTAAGATGAATGGTGTCACTTTAAAAGAATTCAAAAATCAAAATACACTCTTGATAGCTACATTACAAGTCTTATATTATCATATCCATTAATCAATTAAAATATTAATTAACTTTATTTAATCTAAATATCTATTAGTCTGAATGTTATAAATATTCGTTTTGTCTATTTTTTACCTAAGTTAAGTCTTGTGTATTTTTTTTTAATCACGGTATCTATGAAGTAATCTATGAATTTAAAAAGAATTCAGTTCTAAATAACATAGCAGTATGTATATATGCAATAAAGGTTGTTCATGTTTAAAATTTTTAAGCATATCATTAATAAAAGTAAATAATAAGTATGTCTTTCGCGTTGTGTTCGGTTATTGCAGTTGTTATTGTTATTATACGGAGTCACGCTATTAATGTAATTTGAATCAACACTGCGATCAGTTTTCAGTAGTAACTTTGTTAAAGTAACTTACATTGTAAGTTTCAACCTAAAATTGAAAATTTTGTACTTTGAAGAAAACCGTATCCAGGAAGCTATTGGGTATTTTATACATTGTTATTTTTTCTCTCTTAATACAGTCTGTTAAATCGGATATTATCATAAATATGAGCCGCGCTCTATATTTTATGCTATTATTATAACATTGTAACAACAATTATTATTAGTATTTGTAAACTAATTCAGGTATATCTTTAATGTGGATATTCACATTTTTAACTACTTTTCATTTTTCTTTAATTGAGCGAAGCGAACTGGAGACTTTTTACATTCTTTATTTAGATGATAGATTAGATGATGCTTTAAAAAAAATTGAAAAATGTTCTCAATTTTTTTTATTTTTTTTTAATATCATGTCAAAAAACTGATATCCCATTGAAGTTAATGGGAAACGATGAGTTATTACACTGGGCTCGCTTCGCTCAATATGCAAACGGTACCCGAGATTTCGCGAGCGCAGCGAGTCGAAATTGAGGGTTTGTTGGCGCCCCTAGTTAAAAACTATATGTGTATAGCACGTGAAAAATTGTCAGTGATCTATTATTTAGAAGTGTTAAAATTGTATTAAGTAAGCATATGCGTCTCGTCACTAACTCCCACATAAACAAACCCACTCCTTTAGTATAATAAGTTAATACAACTTATTTTGTAATTAAGTCTACTCTTCATAAGGATTGAAATTAATCTCACATGAAATAAAGAAACGATATTATAACAACATACAATTTAACATTAATTAATTTTATAGATACTTCGTTTTATTCTAATAAAAGGCATATATTCATATTTCCAAGGCCGGCAACGCTCTTTTGAATCCTTGGATGTTGCAAGAGTTCATGGGCGGCGGTGATCACAGACCAACGGTGACCCGCAAGCTCGTTTGCCCTCCTCTAACATAAAAAAAAATAAAAATAATTATTTTAATACAACAGAGACCGCACAATAAAGTATATAGTTATTGTACCTCACCTTCCAAGGCTTAACATCCCGTGAACAGAGTATTGTATTAAATATAAAAATACCCTTAAGTAATATTATTGTTATATAAATATTTTCATGAGCATGAGAAGAAGTTCATTTATACAATGGATTTTAATTCAATTTAAAAAGGAAGTGCTTCAGATCTCGTTATTATAGTGTCGTTATTGTCTCGTTGCTTTCAGTTTGAAATGCACTTCACAGATTGGTATTTTTTTAATTGTCTGGAAATAAATATTATATAATAATATTTAAGATATCTATCGTTATATTCACTGACTTGTGAAGGTCTTTAAAATTGTATTTTAAAACTAACTTATGTATATATCATTTTGTTAAATAAAAAATAAAGTTTATAAGTTTATACTAAGTTAATATTATTTGCGATCAAAGATATTTTACATATTATTTTATTAAAAGATAAGACTACGCAAGATGATATCATCTTTTCTGTTTACTTTATTAAACATTTTAAACATATATAGACAGACTTATGGTGACCCTCGTCAAACTGTCACCCTTACACGGAAAACATTTCTTATTTTGTTGTCACTGGTTTCTATTTCACACTTGTTACAGCCTTTTTGAATTATTTTCTGTTCTATCGTTAATATTGTATGAGTCATGGATACTACGCTATCTTGGATTGAGTGGAATTGATTTGTAAGATTATATCATTGGGATAATCGTAGTGTAGTTATAAGTATTGGTTAATTTAATTATAATAAATATTTCACTATATCCAAGTCTGTCATACTATTTCGCAATATTGGAAAATTGTGACAGCATTATGTAAATTAGGTACAGTTTAGTGACACTGACGCAAAACTGTCACCGGAGTGGGATCCTTTACAAAACTTTGCACTATCGAGCGAGCGCGCTGTCGGGTTTAATTGACAAGTTTAGAATGATTAAGTAGTTTGATTAATGTAAACTCCGTTTATGTTGATGTATTTATGGGTTCGTTATTATTGTATTCATTTAATAAGTTGCTGTCTCCCAGTTCTTATGTATTTAACTGTCATATTTTCATGTAAAGGGAGCAAATAGGAAGTTGAATCAATTTTTCTTAAAAACAAACAAATTTTAATCCCTATACAATTGTTATTTTAAAAATATTAAATTATAGATTGAATGTTATAAACATTTTTATTTTCTTATAATTGATCTATATCTGAGTTATTATGTATATATATATATATATGTATATTATTGTTCTATACCTATTAAGGTGATTCAAAAACGCATGTGAAATTTTTTTAATTTTTTTTTCTGGGGCACCCTGTCGTTTTGTACTATTGGATAAAAACTTTCACCAATTTTTTTTTAGATTTTTAAAACAAGTTTTAGGGCTCGCTACCAGGGATGAAAAGCGTTGGGTTTTATGAACGGGTAAAAAATAAGTAAAAACCTATTTTATTAAATAACTACAATAAAAATTTTAGGATAACTACTATTATATTACGACTAGTAACTTAAGATGTTAATGTAGATTTGTTACAATCAGGGAATTTTCGTCTAAAGTCTTTGACCGCCAACAATAGGTACTGCTTCTTGTCTTCGTCTGTCTTATGAAAGCTATTTTACTTTTCAATCAACGATACTCCCCTCTCAGCTGTATCGTTGATAACTTTTAGACCCTTTACAACAGTCACACATTTTTTAAACTCACAATCGTCCTTCCAGGTGTACGTCCTTTTTTAAAAAATCGCAGGAGATGGAGATACTTTTAAAAAACGTTAATGTGTGAGAAGATACGAAGTCCTCCAGGTTTTTTGGTGCAATAAGGTTTTGTTCCAGGATGGCTCGCTTTGGAGAATCTTCTGACCCTTCTATTTGAAGAGCAACAACCATTTTTTGCTTAGTTTCCAAAGAAACTTGGTCGTTAGAGAAGGCCAAACCTACAAGTTTTTCTGATAGGTACCAAAAGTGCCCCAACGCTTGTTTCATAGCAACTTTTGAAAGTGATTCATTCACTTTATTGTAAGCTAATATATCCTTCGAAAGTTGTAAGTCATTCTTTGGCGCAGACCATGCGCAAGGAGCTTGATACCAGTATTTGGCCTAAATTCGTACAGTAAAAATGCAAATATCTTTGATTCATTTAATTTCCCTCTTCGTCAGTTTTAGTTGTTCCCGAAAAAGATATATTTTAAAAGAATAGATGGCCTTTCCACCTTGCCCGATGGAGACCAGCAGGTTGCTGGAAAAGATACACCTTTCTCAGGTGTTCCTCCCAAAAATATGATTATCAGGTTAAGTAGTTCCTTATAATCGTCTCGTGGTTGAAACTCGTTAAGCTGGCTTTCAGCAAATAATGTCATCTTTTCGGTAACATCTGCTACTTGTTTTAGAGTTTCAGGGTCCGCAGTAGCTGCCTCAAAGTCCTCTTTTAGTATTTTAGGCCAACGTTTTTGCAGTCTTTTGAAGATTTATATATCTGGCCAACTAGAAGCATTAGTTGCTGAAACTACGATGGCTTCAAGCACAATCTCCAAAATGTGATGCCTGCATGGAAGCCATAATAATTTTTTCTCCAACTTTTGCTCTAGTAAGGTACAAGCTCCATTGAATCGACCTATGTTTGATGCTGTGGTATCGAAACACATCGATTTTACTTTTTCATCCAAGCCCCAGGACAATAACATTTCATAAACAGCTGAGGCCATCGCCTGCCCTCTTCAATTCGGAAGTTTTGGAACATCCAAAAGCTGTTCCACTCCCTATCCTGATACTATAACAGGCAAGTGATCCACAACCTCATGTCCCGTTATGTCCTCGAGCATTTTACCATCCCAATGAACGGTAAGCGGAACCTCTGGCTTAAACTCGCTTTTTAGAGATTGTGCGTTTTTTTTTCGTCGCTGGATTCGCTGACGCCGAATAGAAGAAAAGCTAACGTTATACTTCTCAGCATCACAGCCAGCGCTCTTGAGAGTCGATGTTAATACCACAGCAGCTTTTCGATCGCTTAACTTAGCAACATCAAGATTACAGCCAAACGGTCATCGAATAATTATTTCCTCCCTTGTTTTCGCTGTGGCTTCGAGGTAGACGGTCCTGACAATAGAGTAGCCGGCCAACTGTCTAAAGAGGTCGAAGACGACGACATTAAAAAAGGTTGCCTATATTACTACTTACTTAAAAACTAGCTCACATTCTATTGCGAAATTACAACTTTAATCTTTAAACCCTTCTAAATCTAGGTAAAAAAACGTGGAAAGGGGATATGTACCAGGTAACTAACATACCTTGTTTACACTCAGGTACAAAAATACAAAAATGCACCGCCATTTTGGTTCCCAAGGGGTGCAACCCTATTACCATAATAACGCATTTTTCAAAAACTTTAATGGATGGTAGCGACCCCTAAAGTTGACTGAAATTTTTAAAAAAAATATGAGTATATTTTTTTAAATATTGGAACCATATAAGACGGTGCCCCTAAAATTTAAAACTAGGATTTTTTGAATCACCCTAATACTATATATTTAATGCATAATATGTTTAGTTTTTTTTTAATTCCTGTTTTCTTACATCCTCTAATCTAATCTAATCTAATCTAATTCTAATGCCACGGGCCAAGTCCGAGTGACATTAACAACGTATGGGCACACGAGGAGGTTTGTAGCGATGGCCCAGCTTGTACACAAAGCCTAACTAAAGCCTGAGGACCTACACTAGTGTCATTGTCAATATTAAAATAACATAATAAATGTGTGGTTATAACGTAAGATAACGCTGTATTATGTACGTCCATAAATTTCATTTTAAATTACAGCAAATGATTGTGATTTGTCTCAAGGGCCTGTCTCTAAACTAATAACAAATAAGGGGAAAAATATTTTTCTTCTTAGAACTACCAATTAATGAAGAAGCATTAGGATTTGGAATGACACAACGTTTTTATGTTAAAAATATTATTCTCCCACTTTATAATATATAGCCTCGTATATATACTTGATCAAGTTGTATATATTGTACTTATATATATATGAGATTGTCATACGATAATATTGACTATTATTCAGTAGATTGTCTCAAAATTTTTCTTTCAACAAAAAATTTGGTCGAACCGTCCTCTAGTCTTTAATATCATTAAGTAAATTTACATAAAGCCTTGAACTCGACAATGAACTCCTTATCTTCTAATTTCCTTTTATCATCCCTTGGGTTTAAATCTGAATCTATGAAGTATAAACCAATAAAGCGTAAGTATGATACAATATGAATTTAAATAAATTTGCTTATCTTATTGGAGTGAGCTATCACTCCAAGTTATAAATTAGTGCTAAGTAATAACTGCAATATTTATATCATACCTATAAATGGCTAATAAGATAAATATTTATTGAATTAAAAACTATATTATATACCACAATATCAAGCTATTAGTCGCAAGCTTCACCTATATTAAAAGCAATTATTAACATTTCCTCGTGAGCCACGCATCAGATTTATACACTGTATAAGATACCTTTTATTACAGTTTTGCTGTCTTGATAAGTATTTTTCCGGTTGATTACCTCAAAATTACACTCATGCATTACCTCAAAATAAAGAACAAAATACTCCTAATCATACGATATAACATACATGTTCACGATATTGTTGTTAAATTTCATTACATTACCAAATATAATCTAACTTTATTTATAAAAAAAAACATATAAAGATTGTAGGGGATATATTGCGCAAGTAAGCAATATTAAATGTATATAATTGAGGTACGATGAACGCACCACACTTAGTCAGACTCAGTCACTCACTGACACACTGAGTCACACTCAGTCTCGGAGTCAGTCGCGCAATGTAATTAGATGTGAATAAACGTTTGTCGAGCAACGTCGATGTTTCACTAAATTACAATCACGTAACAATGACCCACATACCTAAATAAATAAATGGAATCTTGCATTACATGTTATTTTAATACGACGATGACGGAAGAACAACTTTCTACACAGACGACCCTTTACCGTATTTATTATTTCATTTATTACCAAAGACTCAATATTTTTATATGTCTTTTAAACGACACACATAATTGCATTAAAAGATTTTAAACGAAATTAAACGCTGAATAATACGCCTTTTACAATCACTTGCATTTAAAAATAAAACAATTTTTTTTTCTAAACCTTTACCATATTTTCAGATATCATTACTATTTTACCGAAAAAAATCGTTGGTTATTCCGCTTTGATACAAGTATGTAGGCATTAGTAGTTCTGAAATTACTTGAGTAAAGTATAAAGTATGTTAATAATTATTTTGTTGTGACTCATCGTAAGTAATGTATCATTAACCGACAAAAAATTTTTGAAGTTCAGAGTTTTATTAAGAAACATTTAAGTCGTAAGGGTCAGTTTTAAGTCAGTCGAAGTTTTTGTGACTGACGTAGATTCTGTAGCCACCGGTGGTTGTAAGCTTAAAACGGTTCTGTTAATTTGTTAATTTAAAAGCCAATATTTTTTAGTGTGGTAAATATTAAGTACTATGTATGTGAGAATAGTAAGCGTTTGTGTAGTATGTTTGAACAAAAATAACACTTCAATCTTTATGGAGCACTCTGTTGAATTACTAGATGTTATCGAAGCGCGGCGTGCACACACACATACACTTTCATCATTGGTATTGAAGAGGCTCAGAGTCCCCCTCACCGGCGCCTATCTCCCAAAGAAGCTTTTAAACAATCTCTCGCCAGGTTTATTTATTTAAATTATAGTTTTCAAACTACTAAAGCAAATTAAAGCTGTTTTAAAACCACTATTTTACTAAAATTTAAATATTACTTTCTTTAAGTAAGCAAAATAAAACTAAAAATATAATATAATAATATCATAAAAAAATAAATATAAAAATATAATAAAAGTATTATAAAATAAAACAGTGAGATATGAAACTTCACTTTTAAATAATGTCTATATCAAATTTCGTTTTCATTGATCTACAAGTCAGCTGAACTTTTTAAATTATTTCGTTTATGATTAACGCTAAATAAATAAATATATATTATTATTCCACTATTATCTAAAAATTTGGTTGTTCTAGAATGATATTTTTGTAGTTAAATATGGCATAATTTTTCAATAATCCTAAGATAGTAATAATATGTAATACCAATGTACACAAATTGTTTAGTTGTAGTCACTTCAGAAGTGTTGTCTATTAACACTCTCTTTTTAAAAATATAGAAAGAATATAAATGGAGTTTTGTTTCGTAAGTGCAATGTCTATCTAATGGAAAGGTCATATTACTATTCAGCACACTACAATGTAAGTAATTTCATGATATATATAATGTATCGTTCTTATATATATCACAAAATCTTTTAATTGTATTTATATGCTTGAGTTATACAAAAAACTAATTCCATTTTATTCTGATAAATATTGACCCAGTGTCGTCTAAGAGATCACTCCGAACTCACAAAAGACAAAACTTTTCTTTCCTCTTTGTAAAATATTTCTTCTCTTGTTTAGCTTCTATTTTATCTTCATTTTTTGTTTACAGTATTAAGGGACGATGTGATTTATTATTTACAATTATTTTATCTTACAATTTTGTTTTTAATTTGAAGTACTTTTTCTTTGTCTTTAAAAAGTTATTTGCTAATTGTTTTAAACTTTAGCGGTTTATCTTGAAAAAGATATATTTTTTTACTACAGGCTCAAATATTATGACATTCTTTTTATACAAACAAAGATAGATACAAAAAAAACTAACCAAATTCTATTTTGTTTTTAAATATTGATGTCAAACATTCTACATAATACGACATTGAACATTAAAGAGTTTATCAGTAGTTGAAACTAAATAATAGGCCTTTAAATCAAATCATAAGATTGAGTCACAAATAAACATACAATCAATACAAAACTGTTTTATCTCTGTAGGTTTATTAAAAAAACATTGGTCACTTATTTTTAATGAAACAAGTTTATCTAAAAATTATTTTCTATGTTATAAAACCATTCACACTATTATTATTATTATTATTATTTACCTTCACGCCATATACCTTGCGGGGTAGCCAGAGACAATGTCTTAATAAATATTATATTTCAATAAGTATATACTTAATAATTTGAAACAAGTAAATAAACCACCCTAAACAATCCACTCAGTTTTAAAAGTATTATCAGTTTATTTTACAGGATATACACTTTCTTGCCATAAGTAATCAACAGGGCAGGTATACTCGTAACTTAGTGGTACAGTAACTTGTATACATACTTTTTGCTTACGATCTGCTTGTTCATTCAACCATATGATGTTATAAATATTATAGTTAACTTTAATATTGATGGAACGACCTACTAAAATTATGATAGTAGTAAAAATATTTAAGAATGAAAGCATTTCTATACGATTCTATCATAACAAATGTGCTATGAATATATTTATTGAGTATGAGATATTAATTTATGATGTCATATACTCGTGGAATATTAAGTAGGCTTTCATGATTGCAGGATTTATTAAATAACGCGTGTAATGGTCGCTGACCACAAGTGCTCGAACCACTTGTAAAGCGTTCCAGCAGTGTACTATTTTGCCTATAAATTATAACTACACAGATATTATATTGACTAACTCTGCTATCACTTTAGTTATTGTATGTAAATTAATCTTGAAGTAATGTAATGATTACTTATTATATAATTATGTATTATATGTCCAGCAAAAGAGAAAGACATAGAATATTAGGAAATATAAATATATGGAAAGACGTTTTAAGAAAATAATTCGGTAAATTTAAAATAAATATTTTTATGTATTTAACTTCACGCCATATCCTTTGCGGGGTAGCCAGAGACGACGGAGCGCCAAACGCTACGGTCCCTGCATACCTGTTTCGCCTCGACCACAGACATTAACCTCTTCATACATGCCCTCCGGGGGGTCCTCATGCTTTTTACGTGACCTTCCTCCAGCATCATAGCTACTGTGTTTTCAAAGGTCACTCGAGGCCTCCCCCTGTCTCTCTTACCGCTCACTTTTCCTTTATAAATCTTTTTTACCGTTCCTTCATCACTCATTCGTTCGACGTGCCCAAACCACTTAAGCATATTCTTCTTCATTCTTACCGTAACATCTTCGCTAGTACCTGCCATTCTGTGGATCTCTTCATTGCGGATTCAGTCAGCTAAACTGACTCCGCATATTCGACGAAGAGATCTCATCTTCACAGCATTCATCTTTCTTACATTCTTCTTCTGTGTTACCTACGTTTGGCTGCCGTATAACAGCGTCGGTAGCAAAACTGCATTGTGTACAGCCAAACGTGCAGCTATGCTGACGTTTCGCCGTCTCAACAATGCAGCCAAAGCACCGTTGACTCTGTTACCGGCAGCAATACGCCTTTCCACATCCATTTCGTATCTTCCGTCTCTGCTAAACATATTTCTCCACTATTGAACATATAACGTATCTGATAACTATTGTAAATATGAAACAATAATACAGATCGAATATCAAAGATAATTTTACGTTACACAAGCTTTTGGTTGTAATTCTTAACATATTATCAATTGTATTGCTCATATTGAATCTGTACTGACAATACTGTAATGTAATATTTAAACAAGATTACATTTTTTTGAAAAAAGTAGACAATATTTAGTTTCCATAACTGAATACATATTTCATGAAGCAAATTATAATCCTTTATTTTTAGTGTTTCGATGTGTCGGGAAATTAATTTCCGGCCACGTACTGACCTCCGTTAGCTTAAGATACGATGTCTCTTTACTTACTATTATAAGAGATTATAAGATATTAAATTAAGTATACTTTTCTTCAATTTCTTATAATTCAATTTTTAAGATCTTAATATTATTGTTATAAAACGAAAGTTAATTTCTTATACATTATTATTATCTAACTATATACAATAATGTAATTACTTTAAAATTCTTTTATATACCATAATTTCAATGTCAAATGTTGGCGTGTGCTACCACCGCAGTGTAAACATACTTTTGCTTTGCTACTTAATTTTTTGTTAATGGATAATAATTAATTTTAATTCTAATGTAATTGTAATGGAAATAAAAGTCAGCGACTTCGTCCGATCAAAATGTATTAAAAATATAAAACTCATGTTTAATACATTCTGGCCGAATCAGACACACTCAAATAGTATTAGAAAAAACAAATATTTGTATAATATAAGTATAATAAACAAACACATTTGAAAATGTTTACATTTTTGTTGTTGTAATATTATTATTTAAAAAATCCACATTGAAATATAATACTAACTTCTTTATACATACTTGTTTAAAAGGAATGATTTAAAATAAACTATTTGGAGGTCCCGAAGCATGTTTGGGGAGGCGGTAACTCTCTGTGACGGGTTGACGAGTTTCCGGTTTTCCCGTGTTTTCTTCAGCAGACCGTGAACAGCTCGGTCGCTCTTCCAATGTTTTAATAAAGTAACTCAATGTCAGCACGATTTGCGAATTAAAAACGACTCTCGGTTATTTCGCAAAAACTCAACTTAATAAAGGTAATATTAAAAAAATTGTGATAATTTATCAGTACCTTTAAATACATTTATATTTAGAAAAAAAAAATGTTAAATCAATGATTTTTTCTCGTATGCGTGCTGTATATAGATCTATAATATAAAAGGTAAAGGTATTTTATTATTATGTTTAGGACGCAAAAATACGAAGCGGAGTTGAAATTGCAACAAAAACCATAAAGTAAACAGGTGAAGTGATTTATTCCGGTCCTCGACTATTATCAGCCGGTTGATTAAATTCCTCGAGTTACACTCGTTCTCTAACATCGTAAAGTTTACATCAATTAACCGTCAACGTCACTGGTGCCTGAAGGGTCGTGAGTACCTTTATAATGAATATGTCGCAAGGAATTTGCAAGACGCGGAGATTTGATTAAATAGGGAACGCTATAGAAAATGTGTATAGATTACTGAAATACAATTCGTTGTAGAATGTCTGTTTATTTCATAGGCACAGAAAATTAATTAATTATTTATTAAATAACTTAGGGACAGAACTATAAAATGTTAGTAATATTATGACTTAGCAATTTTCTTCCTTTTCTTAAACCCAAAACCGTATACGGTCTTTGAATTCATCTCTTACGTTTTATAAAACAAGACGTGACACTTGCTCCAGGGTAACTAGTTTAAGTCAAGGAGAGCCGCATTAACAGCTACAAAGTAATCTTTGCCATTGATCATTCACAAAGAGAACCTGAATCCTTCAGGTGAAAAGGGATCGTGTGTATATGTTAAGGTTATATAGTGTACTCAAGAATATCTGCAATACGTTGATATTAAAATTAATGTAGACTAAACCAGATCTGAGGTCTGTATATATTCCACGAGCCTGGGTTCAGAGATTCTTCTAAAACCTTAACTTTTTTATTTTTCTATTATTATCGATTTCTACTGGGCTAATAAATATTTTTCTCTAAATAGTTAGAGGAAACGTTTTATGATAGAAAGGACATTACTGACTCACTCAAATTCACTCCAACCATTGCCTTGGTTTTATTTTTAATGTCAGTATTACTATCATAGTCGGTTGGGTTGAGTCAAACCACAAACTCGATACTTATTTAATTGTCTCATTCATATAGAATTATGTTATTATATTTAATGTTATTATCTTGACTTACCTCCAGAGGTTTGATATTTACTAACACGTAGGGTTTGATATTTACAGTTTAATAAGTTTAATAAAATTTTAAATTTCAATGGCTTTGTCTCATTGTCACATTAAGTTAAGTATGTAAAGTGATTTGTCCTTCCCTCATCAATTGTTAAGGTTGATTAAATTCATTAAGTTACAAATAAAGATGTTAACATAATTCCTGTAGGATATTTATTAGGTTGGTAACATATTGTAATGAATATGTAACGCCAGACGATATAATTAACCTTAATGTAACCCCTGGATACAATTGGGTTAAATAAGTTAAAATTCTAAAATTTGTAAAATGTGATAAATATAATACAATTATTCAAACACTTTACATTTTGTTTCAACTATTACATTACAGGCCTTTGAACCTAGACGACATATGAGTAGAGTGGGTCAGCTCAGTTGATGTTTTCATACACCACAAATGACCGGGGTGTGTGAAGGGAGAGGCGTAATTTATAACAACAGGGAGTTGTTTTTGCCATTACTTAATGTGTTAATAAATGAGAACAATAATTAAAGGCAGCACACTGACTGACATGAAACTTATTGCTCTGTGGTTGGTCGCGTCTTGCTGTGGAGTTAAAAGTTAGAAAGAGAGAGTAAAGATAAGTTTTAACATCGTGTTGATTTCTGTTATCGAATAATATTATGTAACATGTTACATATATTACATCTATTAAATGGTCTTTAATACCTAGTTTCTAAAATCTGTGATTCAGCAATTAATTATATCCATCATCAAAGTAATTTATCGGCTAGATTGTAGTTACTACTACTAGTATTATTTTATTAGTTCTAAAATATGTTTGATTTTGCATCATTATAATTTAATTAAAAACTTTGTTTGCTGGAAGTAGATAAAACAACTGAAATCCACCACGCCACAATTGTAACTTTATAAGCTCAATATCTGTATTAGTATATTAGTAGGTCTGTCTGTGGCGTAATAGTTCTCAAACCTATAATGAATTCATTTTGATTTAGTTTTATAAGTTTAATCGTTCTATTGATCGAGTGTGAAACAAACTGAAGAATATGAACAATTATTTAGGATTCAAGACCAAGAAAATTATTTCTCTGTTTAAAAATCATCAGCTGATATTTTATAAGATTATTGTTTTTTTACTTACAATTAATATAAAAGTTGATATATTTGGTGATAATTATAAAAAAAATACATATTAATTTAGAACAACCAACTAAAATATAAAGAAAATGAAGGAGAAGTAATACTGGCGTTTAGGTATTTCATATTCAATACAATTTCCTATTTGTGTAACATAAACCAATAAAAGAACAGATTTCCGAGAAATCAGATGAATCTAATTCAGTGCTGAGTTTAGTTATTGCTCTCATTTATTTAGATATTAGCAAAAACGTGTTGTGTGTGTGTGTGTTGTGAGATATTCCCTTCCTAATAACGGTCGAATATTTATCTCGCTCTACACGTATTTGTTTTATTATTATTGTGATATACTTGTATCTTATAATATAATATATGTTAATATTTATACACAGAACATTTTAATTCATTTTAACAAAATGAACTTCACTACAATGATGAAATCTTAAGCACCATTTAAAAAGAAAAACATTGACAATAATACAAGAACACCTTCATTAACTTTGATAATTACACCTCTATCTCTAAGCCATGGTGTAACTATAACAATACTGGAGATTTGAAGTTTCCAATTTAAGTTCTTGGCGATACTTTTTAAGCTGAGTTAAAACGTCTTTCTCCAGTTTATTTTGTCCTTATAATTATCATTTTATTCAACTGATAACCATATAGGCGACTACTTTGAGGTGTATAAATATTATAGTTCAAATTGTGTTTAAATAATAATTCAGAACGCTAATAAAGTCTGTTTATAAGAACTCAACAAGTGTGTCACATCTCAGGTAATATATTATTTTCTTGCAAGATTAACAACAACAAAAACAAAAATTGTGAATCAAAATGTTCTCATCTTAAATGTTTATTAGAAATCCAGAAATACACATATTTCCAATTTCAAAATTAAATATAATTATTATTTACGATGGCTACTAAATAATAATATAAGTAACTCTGGATTCCAGTACGATAATAAGGCTATTTTTAATCTATACACCGCCAGTGAAGGCGCTGGCATAATCTAGTATTAATAATGATAAAATAATTTTATTTTAAAAATATATATGTATGTATATATTCTGCGTTAATGAAGTCATGGTCAGAGCTAGTTTATAATGTTTTATAAAATTAAAGTCATTTAACTCAACTCTATAGACTTATAATAATTAAAAATTGTGTCTATTTTTTTAATTAAAAAGGTTTATCAAACTATCAATTGTAAAACAATTTACAACTACCTCAGAGAACAGTTTTGAATCTGCTCAAAGCTACAATGGATGCAACATTTATCGAATTTAAATGTAATTGATTTAAGCATTATTAGATTTTTGTATGAAAATGAATTTCATTAACGCGTTTATTCGACGAGTTAGTTCTCAAATAAAAAAAAAGGTATTTCTTTCCATAAATTTGGTTTCCAGTACTTCTAATAATGTCGTTAATTCTTGTGTATTTCGTTTCATTGTATTTTGAATAAAGTATGAATTAAAAAAGATTCATTTCTAAATTACAGGGTTGTACGTAATAAAGGTTGTTCATGTTTAAAAGTTTTAAGCTTATTATTAATAAAAGTAAAAAATAAGTATGTTTTTCGCGTGGTGTTCGGTTATCGCAGTTGTTAATGGTATTAGACCGAGCCACGCTACTAATGTAATTTTTATTAACACTTCGTTCACTTTTTAGTAGTAATATTATTTAAGTAACTAAAAATGTAAGTTTCAACCCAAAATTAAACCAGTTTTTTTATTTTACTATGTAATTTGCTACATACTCGTACATTATAAAAATATTCCCGTGCATAAATAGAAAATATTTTAAATATCACAATACTTTTTTAACAAAATGTAATAATGCTTGAAATTGTTTCTAAGATTTTAACTATGTAATATTTAAATTTAATATAAATAAAGAATCTGAAATGATCGTAAATGAAGTGATAGCTCAGTTGGCAGTGTGTGGGTTAAGTATCGCCGAGGTCGCGATTCGAGTCTGCCTACGTGGACAAATTTTTAATTTAATAATTATTGTAATTTTTGTAGTAATTCTAAAACCGTTATACTAATTTATTATTGCTATAATGTTACTTAACATGTAGACCACATCTAAAATTTAACTTTAACTTTTCTTTGTTCTGTTTGCATTCGATCTGTTTTCCCTCAAATTGAACTAAATAAAGACCAGTTATCAGACCTGTTCACATCTTCATAGTATAATTAATTAATGTTATGGTCAATTTCCGATAATTTATCAAAAACTCAGATATCTAGGGATCCCATGACCATTTCTTAACGTCATTACAGACGATATTACACCCTTTCACTAAGTCTGTCAGAACTATTTTTTATTATAATAATTTTTATCTGTACAGGTTTCTGTCTTTTTAATTCTGAACTAGAAAGTAAGTCATTTTATTTTGAACTTTATAAACAAAATACTTTTAAAACATAATTGATAGCCTAAGAAAATAATTTTTTATTTATATTTGTCATTTTTTTATGCTTTTTGTTGTCCACTGTAAAAATATATTTTATGAATAAATTTAAATTCCACTTTATTCAAAACTACAACCTCAGCTGCAAATAAACGCATATCATCCAAAGTATATATGTCCAGGTACCAGTTTTAACTTGTGCTTTATAAACAGAAAAATATACGAGAATATTTTGAAACAAACGCCTTCAGGTCGAGTCTCCTCTATATTTCTATTGAAATAATTGAGACCAAACAATTACACGTGCTCCCCGGGCCACGAGAATGAATTTAAGTTTTTGCTCTTTCTATTGGAACTAAGTCATATTATTGTCAGTGTCCGCACCCTTCACTTATAAACACCTCCGTATTCCACTTAAATTTTGATTTAAATATTTATAAAGCTCCTCCGTTATTTTAATTCTCAGTACAGCTGCAATATGAGTTTTGTGTTCGAATTTACTCGTATATTTTCGTCGCATTTTTAACATATCTACAGCTTTTTGACAGGCATGTGTTATGTTGCGAGTGGTCGCAGTCATATAGCGCTCGTACTTAATACCTACACTACCACTTGTACATCATATTACACTTTAGCAAAGCGGAAACAGGAAGCAAATAAAACACACAAACATTATTGTCTGTGTTTGGTAAAGAGTTGTTCGTAAACAAACAATAAACCTCACGTGTTTCATTGTAAGGGTGGACTGCTCTATCGCGGCTTATGGTAAATTTGATAGTAAAAATATTTCAACCCAGCGCGTTTATTGTTTCAGTTGAATTTTTAAATTTATGGTTACGAATATGTTTTTTCGAGAAGAGCTTAAGTTTTTTAAAGCGTTTATATTGCAATGCTTATGAAAATTATTTGGATTATTTGTTAGTTTTTCACAAGTCAATAAAGTAATTGTTACTTTATTGACTTGAGAGATAATACAGAATTTTCTTAAACATCGAAATTCAAATAGTCTGATATTTCGCATTAAGATAAACTTGTATATATCTAGATATACCTGGATATATATCTGTTTATGACAAACGAAATTCAAATCAGACAAGATCAAGAACAATACATACAAATATGCCACCATAAAAGATATTTACGATTGACACAACTGTAAGTGAGATGAAGCAATTTTATATAACCTATCTATCAATAAAGGAAGAGTTGCAAACAATTGTTTCGTAAATACACGAAATGTATTTAAATCATTTACATTACATTTACAAGTTTTAATTCTGTAAAAAACTCATTTTCATATCTTATTGAACTCAACTTTACGGGAGAAGTTTCATATTAATCTTCGGAGGGTGAATTAAGGAAATGAATTCGAGTACAAGTCCACAAATATAGCAACAGGCTCGTATCACTGCAACCGAAATCTTAAGACATTTATCTAAGGCCGGAAAGTAAACATCCTGGTACGTTACGTCCTTCTAGCAAATGGTTTAAGAATTTTATTTTTATAGACCTTATATAGTTTTTATGTTTCCGGAGGCAGCCAGACTTCTGTACAATATCGGATTGCTCACATTATTATTACAAACGACGTAAAATCAAGATACAAATTACCTTTGAATGATTCCAATTTTGATGTTTTGTTTTTACTGGATTTGTTTTATATCAAATGGTTATATGAAATAAGCAGTTGATTTTATTATATTTAGAGTACAGAGTTAAAAAATTATGATATAAGTTAGTTAACTAAGAAATTTGCAATAACATAGTAAGAGAAGCATTTAAATATATATATTGATATATTGCACCTTCGCTTATTTAGCGATTCAGAAATGTACTGGAATATAACAATTGTCTAACCATTAATTAGCGAATAAGGGATATATATATATACAGAAGTAACATAACCACCTATAAACATATGGTTTAGGAATAATAATAAATAAATAACTCAGTATTTCAAGTGATTCAATTGTTTATATAACATAAAACTATCGGCATCTTTAATTATTGACCGAAGGACGAATGCTGAGCGTAACGAAGCGTTTGTCCGAAGGACTACGTTCTCAGTAGATAGGGGCATTCTGCTATTTTCAGTATGTTTGTTGTACATATTTATTTATTTGTACATATTTCAGTATGTTTGTTCCGGCGTATTTTTCATCCTATCGTCACGAAAATCGGCAGGCGTATTCTTTGAATTATTTGAATTTTTTTGATCGGGCGAAAAAAGTCCAAAATGGTGGCGTTTTTTAGTTTTGTTTTTGGCATAGCAGGAGCAATTTTCATCCGATCGCCACAAAAATTTGTGATCATGGTCTTTGAGTTATTTAAATTATAAAAATTTATACGGAATTGTATTATTTAGATAAGCATAAACACAAGATTTCTTTGAAAAAAGGCGTAACGACCGTTTTGTTACTTCAGATACTATTTATTTTATGAGTAGTTATTTGATTCTCACTTGCCTCTCACGACAGCAGAGCCAGAGGCAAAAGATAATAAATTATAATATCAATACTTTTTAAGCAAATGTCTATTCTCACTGGTATTTTCCCCTATTTATTTTAATAAAGGAGTTTGTTTATTAATGTAATGTATAATAATTGCTTTTTGGTTGGCTTTTCGAGTATTTTAAGTACCGAAAAAACTTCCGTCGAATGCAATAAAAGCTTCTGCTGAACGTTTGATATCTATGTTTTATAAAGAAACATTCTAAATAAGTAACGCTTTCTCAGTTTAATGTTACCTTCAATACTTATTAAAAAAATATATTACAATAAAAACAGTTAGGTTAACACCCTTTCTAAACACTCATCAAATACGAATAATAACAAGAGGCTGTTAAATATAACCTTTGTAATAACAAAGCTACAAGAAGGTAAATAGACAAATTCAGGGTAATAATTGTTGTATCAACAAATATTTAACGCCTAAATAAATGTATGTTACTTCTTCTCATTATTCTATAATTATATGAAAAAAAGCGGTATAACATATTTCTAAAATTTGAAATCCATTTTCATATTTCCAGTAAAATTTATTTTAATGCACGACTTCATTTGTATGGAAGTGAAAGAAATACATGGTTCCACAGAAACAATGACCTAGGCTATAGTTTTGCAAGCGTCTGACGTGTATAACATTTACCTATTTTTTATGAATTTTATTTATATAAATAGTATTAATTACAAGTTCTTTTGAAGTTAAGAGTATTCTATATTTTGATAGGGACAATAAGCTATGACCACTCTCAATTTGATAGTATAAATGCCTCCACTAGTTGTGTATTGCTTAAATCTAGACGTCTTTTTTTGTATTTTATGCAAATTAATGTAAAGATGGTAACAGTTATTACAATATTACTATATATTTTATTCTAAAGATAAATAATCTGTAATGTAATCAATTCTTTTTTTCTTTTTACTACGGTTAGTCTATTTTCTGCACATATTCAAAGAAATTTTATTGAATTTAAATAAACTAATGCATCGATATGACTTCCAAGTCTAGAGTGCAACTTCATTTAAATATAGTTTGAAGATTCCTATAGATAATAATATAGCTAATTATACGTCTACTCCATTGTTCTATCTTTAATAATAATTCTAGTATCTTATTCGATTGCTCTTAGTTACTTTGTAATTCCAACAACTCAAGGTAAAAGAGAAAACAAAGAGATCCTTTCAATGGATAAACAATAAACCAGTGGGCATTATTTCATTAAAAAACTAACTAATAAGGCATATATAATAATAATACATAAGGGTTGTTTAAAATACATTTTGGTTCCTTGGTCAACTAGGAATGATTATAGTTTCGTCATGTCCGTCCTTCCGATCATCTCTTCGCAGCCTAGCTCAGAGACCTTTAGCAATAGGTTATAATTTGACTTTAACGTACACAGTTACGCTAACAAAGTGGTAGAAATATTTTTTTGTAATATTATTTTTAGGTTAGCTCCTCTACACGTGTATTGGTATTGTATTTTTATTTTCCCATGTCCGTGGTCATATCGTTAGATAGGTCTTTAAAAATATGGTGGGAGTGCGAAAGCTATTTTTCGATTTAAGGATTTGGGTAATGAAAGTGTCCCTCCCCCCTCTTCCAGCTACACAGTTGATTTTGAAGAAATGACTTAATTCCACGATAATAGTATATAATATAAACGCGTTAAAAAGAAAACTATCAGAACAGGCTTTACAAGTTTACGAGTATTTGATTGACATTTGGAATTTTTTCCTTAAAGTAATATTTATTTAATATAAAAGCTTTTGTCCGAAATCTGATCACAAAACATGGAACAAAGGCATTTGAATATTACAGCGAACGTTTTTTTCGATTAAAAGGCAAATTGGACTCATGAGAGTTAGTGTTATTTTATTCACTGAGAAGTAAGCTTATTTCGATTGTAAAATATATGAACTAATAATAATAGTTTTTATAATAGCCTTTATAATAGACTTTACTAAAAAATTTGCACAACATTAACAGAGCAATATAAAAAATAATAAGCCGTAGAAAAAATAAAGTAAAATACCTCAAAATTAAGTTGGTTTTCCGTTGAGATGAAAGAGGTTTCGTCTGCATAATACAGAACTGGGCAGATTAAAGACTAAACTAACATAATTAACATAATGTATTCTCGCTCTAGTGTTAGATGAAACGTCCACATCATATTTATTTTTATTAAAGTAGCGGCTAATATGAGATAAAAGTTTATTAATGATTTATATAGAAATAATTAAAAGCATATATATTTATTAACAGTCTGAACAGAATACAAGCAATACTTACCAAGCTGTGGAGATGAAAAAGTTTATTATATTTATATAAAATAGTACTAATAATAAAATTACTTCTACTTCACTTTTACATTATGGAATACTTTCTGTGTCTTCTATACAACTGCGATAACACTAGTAACTAGTTGTTATAATCGTTACTTCAACTTATAAATTTCTTATACCATATTTGTTTTGCAAAATTTAATAGTTGTAAATATATTTTACTTTAATAAAAAAGACATATCATATCTATCATATAATTTAAAAGTGATACAATCTTTTACTCTAAAACATGGCAACCAAGAAGATCAATTATTAAACTTTAAATTAAAAAAAATCTAACTTGCTGACAAATAGAAAGCTGTTAATTGCTTGATCATCTGAAGTGTGTTAAAAAAAAAGAATACTTTGACACTTGATAAATTATTGATGTTCAAAGTGAGTCTTTGATGTCGGAAAGAAATCAAGTAAGTAATATAATGTATTTGTCAAAATACGTTACTACTTATTTTAAATTTTTGCCCATTATTTGAGAAAAGTACTATAAAAGCCCTGGCCTCAAAATAAATATTGATATCCTGAGATACGAGTATGTGGATGTAATACATGAAAATATTATATAGCTTTATTGTTCAAAAATATTGCAAAGACTAATGATTATTTAAAAAAAACTATATTACACAGAGGAAATGTAAAAGTGACTTTATATAAAATTTACATCAATATCGTAAAGCAAAGACGCAGCTTGAATATAAAAATATGGCTTATCTCAGTCAATTGTGTTACGAGACGTCTTATCTTATCACCTACTTCATTTATTTCTGACTTCTCTATAAATACTAAAATACACATAGTAATTGATTCATAGTTTTATTGGTATAATGAATATAATCATAGGTAACTATTTGGCTATTATCTAGTTTTGTTTTAAAACAAAACGTAATACTTTGTTAGATTTTTGAGTAACCAAAGTTTTTTTTATTTTACTACTTACCTCCATTAACTTCTTACTTATGCTGCTGATCTTTTATATAAAATAACATTTTATATTAAAACTAGCTGTGCACAATACTTCGTTCTAGCAGAATATGTTTTTTTTTATTAAAATAACCTAAATTACTTAAAAAAATAAGCTATCCGCCAGTGAAAGTTCTTTTTAAATCGGTTGTGTCAGTTCAGATATTAGCCGGAACGAACGGACAGACAGACAGTAAAAAAAATATATATATATTTTTTTTATGTAAGTACCGTATACAGTTTCGTATGCATTAAGTGAAAAGCTGTTAATTTGGAATTACAAACAAACACTTTAATTCTATCTGTATGTATACATATAAATTTAATAGTATTTAGTATCAATTGACCTTTGCATCCTTTACCATTTAAGAATCGTTGTAAGTATAAAGGTTAATGTCGTGTAGCAAAGTGTGGACTAAAGCAGATTAAGTCATTAAAAGCTGCACATCTTCAAAATAGTGTTTGCCATTCTTCACAGTACCTCTCTGAATTGTTATCCCAGGTCTGTTTGTGACACACATATAGTTGATATACGTACATATAACAATTTTGTTCCATAATTAAACGGTACACCTTGATTATATATTATTACAATATCTATCTAATCTAAATGTAATTGTAATTCTATAATCGTATAATTAATTAACAGCATTACCAAAGTACGAAATAGTAAACACATCACATGTCACATGCCCGCTCAATTATTTTTAGTGACGTTTCATTCGGAAAAAAAACACTTAACTATAAAATATTGTCGTACATTGAATTATTAATATTATACGTGTAAAAATAAACATGACAAATATACATACGTAACATTGGCATTATATAAAATAAACACGTTTTGGGCGGCGGTAACTCTCTGTGATGGATTGACGAGTTTCCGGCTCTTCCGGCTTTTCAACAGACCGTGAATAGTACGGTCGCTTTTCCGATGTTTTACAAAGCAACTGTGTGTCATTTTTTAACGACCCCACTTTCATTTTTTTGTGTGTGCCATTTTTTACGACTTTTATTTCACTACGATAATATTTTAAGTATTTCTTGGTATATTTTTACAGTTTATTTATTTACGTAATAAATCTTTTATCCTTGAATTGCCCTTGTTAATTAAAAATAATTAAATGTCGTCACACTTCATATCATTTCAAATCAAATAAAGAGTCATTTTTCAAAATCTTACAATTCTTATTAAGCAAATATGGAATGCATTAATTTATTTAATATCATATTATAGATGTAGTATGTAGTAGACCTGTATGTCGACAGCGATTATGCAGAGTGTGTATAATTATAGTAACGGTGTGAGCTCTTGAATATGTCGTCATTCTGCAGAGTGTGAACATTACAGTGTAGAAAATAATGTAAAATTAGTCTTCACACCTGTATTTCGGCACATATATAATAATAATAATAATAATAATAATTATTATTATTATTATTATTATTAATAATCGATTCCAAATATATTACTAAGTTTTATAAAGTTAAAGTATTTAATATAAAATAATTAATTTTAGGATAAAGAAAGGAAGATTTTTATATGATAATTAGTTTTAATAAAATAAAATTCAAATTACTGTTTTAATATTTTAATGCCACCTTCAAAGAGAATCAATAAGACTTGTCTGATGATGCATTGAGATCGATTCGAGTAGGCTTGGACTCGTATATCACATCGATTATTATTATTGTTAAACCTTTGTCTGTATAAAATATAGTTTTGCTGCTACCTAAAGACTAAATAAATTTTGTTTCAATTATGCATAACGAAACTTTTTCCAAAAAAAATATTAATAAAATAGTTTTCTCAAACATTAACTTAATAAATGCATGTGATAACTAATGAATACGTTTGAATACATTTAAAATGTAATCATTCACGAATACACGTTTTAATGAACAATCTTACTAATATAACGGCGTTTTAGCAATTTGAATTAGCCTATTGTTATTATAATATTCCAATTTGATTCTATCCCTAAACGATATATCTTGTCGCATTACAGTCTCATCGATATAAAATTAAACACGAGTGGGTATTCCAACCTAAATTATTACTGAACTCATCAACCACCTGCAAGTTGTACGTACAGTTACTTGTATATATATTTAAATATTACTTACGATCTCATTGTCATTCTATTTCTTTAATTATATACTTCTTATACGAGGGTGTAAGTATCATAGGTTAAATTTAGTGTTGACGTGACGACTCACTAATATTATAATAGTAGAAATAAATAAATTAATAATGAAAGCATTTATATATGATTCTATCATAACTGAATATATTTCTCTGAGCTATTAATTTACGATGTCATATAAGCGTGAAATATTTAATAGGCTTTCATGATGGCAGGGTTTATTAAATAACGCGTGTAATGACACCGCTGAACACGTGCTCGAACCACTTGTAAAGCTCTCTAACAGCGCACTATTTGAAAAAGTGTGGAAATTATGTCTTAATTATAACTACAAAGATATAACATTGACAAACTCTGCTATCAGTTTAGTTAACGTATGTAGTGTACATCCATTAATAATGATTAATATAATGATATGTATTATATCCAGCAAAAGACAAAGAAAATAGTGTCTACAAAAGATGGATAGACGAAAAAACATTATCCTTTTAGGAAAAAAACTAGTTAAAAAAAATATATATATATTTACAAAATATTCTTCTTAATTAAAAAATCATATCTTTTAAATAAATGCTTTTAAGACTAATATTTAAAAAAGACTTCATAAGCTTCACTATTTAAAAATGAAATACATTTATAAAATGTGAATTCATTTCTATATTCACAGCCGACCTCGGTAACGCACGAGTTACTTTAAATATAAAACTCAAGGAAAGACTCCGTTCTACTGAACCAGTGACCTAGGTTTTAACGCGTACTGATAAATAGGTTATCATTAACAAATTGTTTTGTTTTCTAAACTAAGTTTAATTTACTAATATTGTCTGTTTGCTGTCTCTTATAAAATAAATTGCTTACTATTTAATTAAGATAACATTTTGAAAACTAATATGGCCAATGATAACAACATGTTACGAAATACCTTAATGTTACTAAATATCTTGAACAAATATATATTTTAATAAAATAAAGGGATTAACAATTTTTTAGTAATAAAAGAAAAATATATTTTGATTTCATATACGTTAGTAATTTAAATGAGGATCTTTTTAATATCAACCGCACCCGCACGGTATAATTTTACCCCTTGGTTCAATGCTTTGTATGGACTCTTGTATTGTGAAGTAGAATTTAAAACTAAACTAGACCTCACTGTGAAATTTGTAATTTTTTATTGAATATATTCACAGATTTAGAAATAAAAGCTTAATTGTCGTTACTTTTTCGAATGTTGTTAGCAATACTTAAGTAAGCAATTATACAATATGAAAGAAGAATTCTTTGCAGAAACAATTTTTGAATACTAAACAACATAAACTATCTATTATTTTTACTTGAATATATCATTAATCTAAACCCTGTTCTAAAAACTCTATGTAAATATTTTAGTCACATTAAAAAAGTTTCTATGTAATTTAAGCTCAATATACTCAAAGCATATGATATGAGCTGTAATAAGATAACTTTTTCATTACTTACTCACTTCACCCGGAGATACTTTGAAAATGTATTTATTATTACTAATCTTCTTTATAAATATTTTATATTGTACATTAAATATCACAATACAAAATATTCTGTTATTTTATCAACGTCGATCTTTATAAGGTTCAAATATTTACGTACATAGCCACTTTGGCGTGTAGTTTGTAAAAAGTTTAAAATTTTACGGATACTTTTAAAACTCAGTTCATCACACAATATTTAAATGTAATAGTGTAATATATACTTTATAATAACATGAGCTGATTAAAAATATTAAGATATATGAGCATCCCGTGCCTCATGTGTAACCGATTTATATCTTTTTATCTTTATGTTCGAGCTATCCGTTGTGTCTGGGGCGGGCAAAGTATTGCAGTTTGTGTTTTCTGAGGACAAACGACAGCAAACAGCGGCAAACCGCTCCATTCTAAACGTGGACTTTTGCAACATGCCAGGATTTCTTCTTTAACCTAAACGCCGTCCACTACCACCTTAAGGCAGCATAGATCGGCCTTGTTATTTTAGACGGAGACGCAGATATCTCAAACTAGCGACACAGCGTATCTATCTAGCGGGGAGATCTGTGTTTAACTTTGCTCTGGCTAATGATTAAGACGCCCACTCGTCTACCGGTCGTGGACAGTCACATGTCCTCTTTGTTGGATCTTCAACTAACTACATATCCAAGAAAGTACCTGGTCACTGTCAAGGCGCCTCTAGGGTCTGCTGATCATTGTTCACATTAATTGCATTCCTATATACCTTTTGGAATTTTATTTAGTTATTAAACCGTTTTTGCGACTTTTGAACTATGTATTTGACATTGACGATGTGAATCCAGTTTATTATTATGATATAATTGTATTTTATTTCATCAATTTTTCATTTTTGCACTGTTTCAAAATAAAACTAACTATTCCAAATGTCACATTCCTCTATACGCAATATGCTTTGAAAGGAGAAAATGTTTTCTCTACCCGCAGTATCTAAAATGTGATGTGATTGATGCAAGAAGCGTTTGATCCCTTTCATGTTACTCATATTATTTTAGACCATCACTATCACCATGTCAGTAAAAAAATGTAATCAGAGTATAATTATTATTTATACTAATAATATAAAGATAAAAGTTTTGTTTGTATGTTTGTATACATAATTAAATTCAAGAACTGCTGGAACGATTTCTCTAATTCTTTCACTTGTCAAAAGTTACTACATTCTCACTATCACCCTAATTTAGAAAAAGTGTAGTCATCATGATTAGCTAATTTAATACATAATCATGGGTTTGTAAATTATTTGAATGAATATAATATTAAACTTCATTATTGAAAATTTTATTTTATCTTCAATTCTTCCAGATAAAATATTCTCACATAAAATAAATAAAAAATACATTCGTAATGTGTTATCGAAAAGATAATTTGTGTCCAAATAAATCACTTATTCCCAAACATAAAAAAAAATTGTAGAGCGAAGCCAGCCATGGGACATAAATATTGTTATAAAAAGCCTTGCGCTTTGGGTCCGTCGCAGATTTACCCTTTTATAAGTTATGCGAAATTATGGAGATTCATAAAAATACCACATTCATCATAATAATTAAGTTAAGTGTTAAGAATCGTGCAATTATAATTTATGTGAAGGTTAGTTTCTATCCCATCTAGTCTTGTTTTGTCTCGTTCAGTCCCTTTCAACTTCTGGTATAAATTACGCTAAGCCTTATTTAGAAATTTGAGAGTTTTGTCACTTTTGATACTTTTGAGGAAATCTTAAGTATTTTTTTTTATATTCTTGTTTTACTAAAACTTAACATCTTCATATTCTCCTTGAGTGACCGGGAAGTGAACATTCATTATAATTTTAAAAATATAATAACATGATGCCAACTCGCCACAATAACATATTCGTATTCACATATGCTTCTCAGTGAAAGGATATTTGAGAAATTGGGGTTAGGTATTAAATTTGTGATTCAAGCACTCTAAAGTCAATGACTAAGAAGAAGTTGGTTACAGACGGACAAAATACCGTTAGTGAGTTTTGGATGGCTGTTATGCTTTTTTATATTTTCTATATCTATATTTTTAAATGAGCATTAATTTATTAAATTTAAAATAAGGCAGGAATATTTACATAAAGTCATTCTCCATGTTTAATGGCAGTAGAGACGGCTGGCGAAATTTCACTTTGGTCAACTTTCGCCAGCCTTAAAAAGCGTCTAGAATTAGCGCGTACCAGGCAGTTACTTTGCCAGTTGATCCCCAATTTTGACGACATGCATGAACTTTACTCTAGCGATTTTCCTTTTGATAAATTTCGAGGGACGGTTATATTTCCTATTCAGAACTCTAGAATTTGAATCCTTGTGACTACCAAGCTTGATAGGCTTGCCGTTTGCCACCTGCTGCGGCCCTAAAAGGCGCATCAAGGCAGCAATCTGCCACTAAGTGGTACCATTGAGCCCTGAGGAATCACGTCAGATGAAAAGAATCAATATTGATAAGAAACTCTGGAAAATCTACAGTACACAATTATAAAAATCTTATTTATTATATTTGTTTATGAGCTTTTAAAAACACCTGAGCAAATACAAAGTTTCCAGATAACATTCTTAACCTGCAGCCTTGCAAGGGAGCTGTCTTGTTTTTGTAGATGAAATTGATAGTTGGACCGTTTATATCCATATTTTATATTTGATTTTGATGATCAACTATCATTAAATTACATTTGTCCTTACTAGTTTAAGACTTTATGTGTAGATAACAAATCAATGTTATTGGTAGATAGATTTGAAAATGAAATCGCTCTCAACAGCTACTATTGTTCGATGCTAAAAAACATAAATATAAATGCAATAAGTTTTTAGAAATAAAAATAAATTATTTTAATTCATTTAATATATTGTCAACATTTGTTATACTCTTAGCGATCAACGTGAAGTAGCAATGCCTATAGTAGCAAATAATATACCTCTACTTTTGGTTATTGTTTCGATCGCTATGAAAATTCCATACATTTATAGCAATTTATAACTTTACGACAGTTAGAAAACAAGATACAGGACACATCCTCTATATATTTGGACTTAAAACTTTTCACTGGCCATCGAATGACACATCGCTCCGAGATAAGGTATTTCTCTTAAAATAACTATAGTGAAACTAATGATAATAGTAACTATAATATAATAGCTAATAACTATTACTACTACTTCGAATATTTTTTAAAGATAAATTATTGTATACTTTATTATTCTAATAGAGCCATAATATTCTAAAAAAAAATCCGTGCTCGCAGGGGGACACGCGTGGGTAGACCTCGTGTGTAACCTATTTAAAATATAACTCACTACCTAAGAATAACACATGATGCCGTTGTTTACATCAAATATTTTCAAGAAAAAAGCAGTTTTTATTTTTTTTTTCGGAAAAGGTATATTTTTTGGAAATAATTTTGATGCTTAAATTTAGAGTAAAAAATAGCCTTTCTATTAAAAATATTTGCGAGGAAGGAATATTTACCAGAAAAAAGTTGTCGTGGTTTTACCTATCTTAAATTTTCAAGCTAAAAGTGGTTTTTATTTTTTTTCTCGGAAACGGTAGCTTTTACGAAAAAACTTTTGGTACTTAAATTTGGAGTAAAAAATAACCTTTCTATTAAAAATAATTGTGATGTAAGAATGTTTACAAGTAAAAAGTTATTAATTTTTTTCCAAAAAATTTCGGTTTTTTTACCCCCACCCCTAAGTTATTGAAGTTAGGTTTTCGGTTTATCTACATTAGTTATAGGTATATACATCAAGGACGTCATATAATATGAATGCGATTCATCTACTTTGTATAGGGAAACAGTTATGGTCGAAAAACTGAAATCAGAAAAAGTGAGGCCCTTGCGCTCCCTGTGTCCGGATTTCTCTGGTTAACGAACTTGACCTTCATTTTTGGATGGTTGATTTTTGTGCAAAGTTTTAAAGCGATCTGAGCGAAACTGCGGCCGCTATCGTGCTGACAAAAGTCGAATCTGGACGCACGCACGCATATATATATATATATATATAATATATATATATATAAACTTTTTGACCAATGGTCATTTCGGACTCAGGAGGTCATAAGAAGACCTCCTGTGAAGAAATTTTTCCAAAATTCGAAAGTCGGGTACAAATGAATGGGCAGACCGAATTCTTCGAGGTCTACCCAAAACACTATACTCGGGTGATGTCTGTCCATCTGTCAATCTCTCCAATGCTTGGAACATGACATCATGACAGCGGTATTTGAAAATAAAATATTCTTATACAAAAATATAAAAGTATTCCTATCATTTATTGAATAATAATATTATTTGATGTATATAATTTGTATTACTGATCTTTTATTAATATTGCTGTGACATTTCAATAATTACTAAGAGAAGTTTAGCAAATAACGATTACGTAATACGAAGTTTATAGTTCATTGAATAAATCTTAGAGGCTGCATTCACATCAAAACGAATTTATGTTTTATCTTTAAAATGTTATTATTTCTTGTGTCCAAAAAATGTATCAATAATATTATGTATTAAAATATGCAAGTCTAAAATGAAGCATTTCCGTTCATGGCACATACGAAATATAAAAAAAGATATATTAATGAAGATTTTCTATCAAGCCTAGCACAGACTATATTAAACCACGTGTAACGACTCAGAGCTGTTATTAGCTGCTGTGAGATTGAAAATTTAACGAGTATCATTTCCTTTATGCAGTCTTTATTCCGGTGAAAATAAAAAATAAACATAAACCAGGAAAAACGCTTTGATGTTTTATTTCAGTGTCACTTGTTTTGTTGCAAATAATATGTTTTTAATATTAAAGGAAGATTATTTGCAAACTTGGTATATATTTTTATTAAAAATATGTGTAAAAGAAATAAATATATTAACCCAACTTAGTGTAATTAGACCCATTGTTAGATCGACTAAAACCCATGCACATGTCGAGAAGCGCGTTGACGAGTCATTTATTAGAGGACGGTCGAGAGGCGACGCGTAATTAAACGATATTTACAAGATACTTAAACGTATAATGTGACGTTTTAAGAAAACTTGTGAATATAAATCAAAATTGGTTTCTTTATGTGGTGTAATCGACCCATTAATAACACAGTGTTAGAAGTATCAGGTTTAATTATTTTTAACAAATTAAAAAGAACTACTATTATATTATATTACTTGATAAAAAACTATATAAATTTCAAACATATATCGTTATATAAGTTATATAAATAAATAATGTTTTATTAGAATATAATCAAAAATGTTGTTCTATAAAAATAAATATGTTTAAAAATTATTCTATCATTTATTTATAATTTACGAGTAGATACATGCCCTAAAGTAAGTAGGTCTTTTCTAACATTTTTGCTTTTAACTTTGTAACTTCATAAAAACTGGTTTTAGATATGAATATTATTTTTTTTTGTCTACAGAATTGAAAAAATAGAGCCTATTAAGTTTAAAATATAATAAAGCTAGCTAGCCATGTATTTCTTCAAACACTAATTAGATATTGGTTTTTGAATTCAAATAGAACGTTGCGTCACCCACCATAATATATCGTATACCAGTTTATGTGTATGGATCGTGATTTGGTATTTAGTTATCATTACTTCAGTGAAGTGCAGTGCTTGATCATCTGACAGCAAGACATGCAGCCGCAGAACGTGTAACGGAGACTGACGCTTTCTAAGGATAGATTTATAACGAAGCAAGACATACACAGCAGCAATGTTTTTTTGATGATACATATTGGTGTTGGAGTTACACATACATACAATATATATATGAACTTTTAAACTATTATTATTACTATTTAATATATTCAACTATTGCAGAACATTGTGTGGATAAGTTTTTAAATAAGACGTACTACATACACGTACGTATTGCAAGCGTACATGTCCTTCTTATCTGTTGAAGTTCTCAGTTGAGTTGAAGTAAATATCAAAGTTCCACCGTACGAGTATGCAAGTTGTGACACTGATGATTTGTTGTGAAGTGCTTTGTTTAGCTTTTGAAGTCACGGTTGAAAAATCAAAGTTTCAATGGATTTTTTCCGTATATTTCTTATATAAAATAGCTGTTGGTATACCGGTTGACCGGAATTAAACAAATAAATTATTTTTATCGCAACATTTTTTAATGTTTTAAAAAATATTATGTAGAATACCTACGTTTTTTTTTACTTCTCATCAGATGGTTTGGTCATTGATCACGTTCTAAAGATTCAATGTTTTAGGCGGTGTTTATCTCGATTATAATAGCTTTAAAATTAAATATATTTGTTGTTTTTATGTATTTTTTACGTGATTCTATAACGTGTATACATTTTTTAAATAATACTAAATTTAAAACATAACCTGCGTTTTTGTGTTTTCAATTTTTTTTTTTTACTTAGCAAATATTCCTGTAATAAGAAATAATTGTGTTTTTAATGTTCTTACCTAACTGTTAAATACGACCAAATTTATTAATAAAATTATAATAAATAAGTAAACATGCTAAGAGGTTAAGAACTATGATAAAATATTTAAACACTTCACATTCACTATACACTTTACATTTTCAATTTCATAAAGACATTAAATACTATCGAATTTACACGAATATCAAATAGAGTAGGTCAGCTTAATGTATTTGGAAAAATATTATTAAAAGATTTTTTCAAGTCTTTAAATTTTAATTAATAAAATAAAACATCGATTATGTGAGTTGTTAAAATTTAAATTACAATTAATTAATTTATACAGGTCATACTTTAGTTTGAGTATTACATGAGATTTTTCAAATCACACGAATATACCAGTAGAGTGGGTCAGCTCAATTGATGTTTTTATACACCACAAATGACCGCGGTGTGTGAAGGGAGAGGCGTAATTTATAACAACAAGGAAGTTGTTTTTGCAATTAACTAAATGTGTTAATAAATGAAAACAATAAATAAAGAACAGCGCACTGAATGACATTAAACTAATTGACCTAATAAATTGTTTCGTGTTTCAGGATATCCTATACCGAATCACAAAAAAAATGTTGTTGTACGCATAAAGTGTTTTTGTTTTGTTATTATTGTTTTATACTTGTATTTTATAGTTAACAGAATAAAGTATTTTCATAATTTTAAATTAATTTTCCAGTAATGAAGAAAAACTAGTTTCTTTTCTTCTTCAGTATTCTATCTAACGCAAAATCTCCACAACTCACAACAAATAGTAAAAACTTATTGTTTCTAGCAAACATGCAAAAATTTCAGTGCTCTTGTATTTTAACATTTCGTCCTTTTTACAACACAGAATAGGCCTTTTACACCATAGGTGTTATTTTGGTTAGGTATTTATTTCAGAAATATTAATATTGATAAGAAAATAAAAAGAGCCTAAAATTATATTATAATGTTTTGTATTTTGTCAAACTTCTTACATATATATAAATATTAAAAGACAGTGTGGTAACTTAGTAACATTTTTTAAATCGTTTTTACTTGGAATATCGAACAAGGCCATAACAAAAGAAAATTTAAACTATTGCGAAATAGCAACAGCATACGAATGTCGTAAAACGTAATGTCGTATTTTTTAGAGGATGTTACTATTAAGTTATCTTTTTTAGTTTAAAGTCAATAGCTTTTAATTTAAATGCAGTCTATTAGGTGAAAGTTAAATATATGTAGCTTATATATTTTCTTTTAATAATTATAATTTTTACAGTTTAGAGAAAATATACATATACAGGGCCAATAACCACTAAATCACTATAAGTCAAAAATGTTGAAAATCTCAAATAAAATGACATTCCAGTTGTCAAATAAACAATAGTTATTAAAACTGGGTTCAACCACCAAGCAGTTTTGTCCGAAAATATTTTCTGGAAGATTCACAGTTTTCTATTTTTTTTTAATATAGCAATATATCCGATGGACAATAAAACATTTTTAACGGTCAAATAAGATATAGACGAAGTGTCTTCTATAGTCGTGGTCGCCAATAGTCGTTAAGTAAGGAACTGTTATTTATTATAATAATAAAGCTGTTAAGCAGTAATAAAATCAATAATAAATTTTAAAAAGATAGAAAATTGAATATAGAGTCCTAAAATTTATTACCTATTGGTGTAATGACATAATGAAAATTAACTTGTTTGTTAAATTGTGTTTAAATAGGACTCAATTTTTATTACATTACCAATTAATTATACAAGACTTACTAAACGCATTGTTCGTTTACAGAAAACTAGTAAACACTTTGATAATATACCTACCTAGGCGCTGGTATGTAGAATAAACAGCAAGGATAAAAAACTAATTACCTATATTTATTAAAAGTATATTTTAACCCAAAGATTTTTCAAATATTCATGTTATACATTTCAGATAAAGTTGCAACAAAACCTATGGGATGTTGACTACTCTTTATAATTACTAACAAACTATCAAACAAAAATATTGATTTTGTATTTGGTAGTTGATGAGACAAAATAGCCGTTTGAAGCTTATAATAGTGAAAACAATAGACAACAATTTTAATATAATTTGAGTTCCTAACAAAACAACTTAGGTAAATAAAGACACCAACTCGAAATAAGTCAGCAAAATAGCAATATCGTAATTTCGCTATTTCGAATCTGTGAGATAATACAATACATTTATAACATAAATTTTGAATTTTAAATAAGTAGTATTCAGAAGCTCAGGAGGTCCGACTTCAAGCTTCCAAAAGCATAGCATCGCCTTATGCATTATTTGTATAGATTACTTGTATACTCAACGTCATACAATACTTGTATATGCCGTTTGTATTTTCTAATCCTTTCACAAATCAGGGATTCAAATTTTACTCGTAATCAATTTAGTATATTTCTTCAATTGATAACAAATCATCAAAAGTTTTGGTGATTTCAAATTGCAAGGTAAAGCAATCAACTTTTGTAATAAAATAAATTAAAAAATAAATATAATTACACCAACCAGCTTATCCAATGCAATATAGTAATAATATTAATTTAACTACTTGGTATGTAATAAATCTATTGTAGTAATTTCACCCTGTTTAACTCCCCGCTTAACTGAAATGTCCAGTACAATACGACTATTGTGTGTGTTGAAGCTCATGTGAGCCAACACAATTATATCACAAGAGCCCGGCAATATTGTATTAAGGAATCCATTGTAGTAAACAATAAATTTCCTATTCTGTGTAATTCGCCGGCACTGGAATGTTCCGATGGTGATTTCATTATTATCATCCTATATTTTTAACACACCTTTCATTACTTTAGCAAGAATATGGTTGGTTTCTGAAGAACTTAAGGCCCATTTATTTCAAGTTGAGTAATACATATAATCTAACATTTTTTTATGTATTATCTACATATAGGTAGTAGGTATATATTACATAATATACGATGATATCAAATATGACACAATACAAGAGAATATTAAAAAGATCTCGAAATTACTCGTGACTGTACGATATGATTAAACCATGACTTATTTTCAATTTACCGTATAACCGTTTATCATAAAAATGGACACTAATTAATACTTGAACGATAATTACGACTATCTGAATTGATTTAATAATTGTTTGTGCAATTTAATGAAAAACATTCAACATATCATATTACGGATAATCTAAATGTTCTTTAAATCTAAATGTTGTTAAATCTAAATGTTGTAAGTGAGCATAGAACTAGGCTTACGACTTAGTTGTGCCACACGAAACAACGATGCTATTAATAATAGTATAGACAACAACAGTTTGAAGATATCCGATATCCGTTTTGTCTTTTTAACTTTTTAACATTTATCTTTTTAACTTTTTTTATCTTTTTAACACAATTAGACCAGACTTTAAAATAGTCGTTCTAATATCAGATATATATTGACACATGTGAGTGATTGATTTCATACTTGTGAAATGAACATTTCATACATGTACAGACAGGTGGTACTGTGGTTTTTGTACATTTATGTATAAAAATAGGATATAGGTTTGCTTGTTACGAGTTCACATCTTCAACCAATCCTCATTAAATATTGAAACTTTGTCCTGGGTACAGAAAAGTACATAAGGTACATTTCGTCCCAAACAGTAATTTTTTCAAAGGGATATAAAAGTAACATTGGATTTCGATACAATAACAAGTTTTGTTATCTAAATACCGTCGGTTATTACGCTGACATAAGCTAGTATTAATAAGGATGAAATAATATTACCAAGACTACAGCAGTTTTATATTGATAGGGATTTTATTGTGTATACATGTCACGCGGGATTAAACAGATCTATATCTTAGACTGTGACAAGCCAAGTGATATGGTGTGCAGACTAGAAGGTAATTCTAGTATTAGAGACGTTAGACCAGATTGTCAATATCAAAATATAGTAAATATAACTTAAATAGCCATATATTTATGGCCTCAAAATTATTTAATAGTTAAGTTTTATAATGAATCACGAGGAAACAAATAGATTAACAGAAAACCATTTCAAGCTTTGTTTGTCTGTTAATCTATTTGTATTCTATTCTTTTAAAGTACTGCATCACGTACTTAATACATTAAAAATATTTTTTATTAGGAATATATAATGTAAAAATTTAAGATGTTTTTCAATAAAATTTCAGAAGACTTACTATAGATAAGAAAAGTTACTTGGATAAGCTCCAAACTGACAATATAAAAAATAAAGGAAAAGCTTCTTAAAAAATATTTAAGAGTTCATTCATATCCAGTTTAATTTCTTGTTTAAAATCGCTGACGGCATTGTGATCACCGAATACGGTTCTTATTTTTATACAATATTGTACAATTGTTAAAAAATAAATATATAATTGAAACCGGAGTATGTAAATTGTACTGTGATATTGCAATATAATAAGCGGGACAATTATTTGTAATATGTAGTTTAATTAATAACTTTTATATATAAAAATGTATATTTGAATTACATTACAGGTAATTAAAGCGTAATCCATCGAAATAATATAAGTTTCTAATAAGTTTTTAACGTAAATCCTTTAACAAAAATTCAATTGATTAATAAATAGGATTCATTAATTTCAATATATTTTTAAAGTTTTAATATAGTTTATGCTATAAAAATATTTAAATAAAAGTCACTATGTTTGTAAGTAACTAATATATGTATATATATATTTTGAAGCATTTTAATATGCCTCGCATGTGTGAACGAATAATGTTTTATAGGGATATATATATATTCATTCTTTTGTTGTATTTGCAAACAAAGTTTGTTGTGATAGTTTTCATTATATGTACAACTATGTTAATTTTATCACGCCTCCAAAGTAAACTATTTAGGTGTCAAGAGGGTGAGGGGGAAGGGTTTAATGGAATCTTGTTCTGTTTTATCTCAAGAAGACACGAGTTTGCTAGTTTCCCTTAGAAAGCCCCATTCACCGTATCACTATTCTTAGTACCTCGCTATGTATTGGAGACCTCAACATTTCGAGAGATGGTTAGTTTGCTAGCGTTGATGAAGTGAGGAGTCATCACCAGGAGAGGTACTTCTACCCGTCGGACGAGAGACTTGCTTTATATAATTTGCAGGTCTGGAGTAAGATATTTCTTAGGCATTTCTGTGCTGTATCACCCCAGTATCAGAATCTCCCACCTAATCTCTTGACGACCGCGTATAATTATGGTATAAACTGTAATAATTACAATATTTATTCACCTTTGTTCAATATTACCTTATAAGAAGAGGTCACTAACATTATTAAGATTATGAACTGTATCTAATCTTCTTAAATATAATAAAATTTGCAATAAAATATTTTAAGACATGATCAAATTTATTGCACGAAAAATTTAAATCAAAATGGTGTACAGTATTTAAAATTACACAGATTACAGATACGCCCAGTACAATGCAGATTGTACACTACACTACAGCCAACATAATTTAATAATAAGAACGCAAGGAAATGGTATCAACTATTCTATTGTTGGAAAGCAATAAATGTCCTTGTTGTCCGTTTTGTGTGAAAACACCTAATTTTAGGTCCGACGCACATTGCACCTTAAATTGTCTAACATTATTGTATCGTATAAACTCCTTATTGGATTTGAATTAATAAACTAAATAAAAATAAGCTTAGTTTTTTACAACGGAATTATCATTTTATTATAAATCAACGTTTGATTTATAACATTTTGATGTCGTCTAGATGTTTCTCCAACAATAAACCTTTTATTACTATTCATAATAATATACCTTTTAAAATGATAGCAATCGTAAACTTATTGACAAAATTACGACATTTTGTCATCATAACATATGTGATGATATTCAGCAAATCTTTTTGAATCGCTCGTGACGTGAATAAACCATGAGTTGTTTTCAATTTACTGTAAAGTCGGACGCTCATAGTTTTTGTTTACACGTGTGTGTTTGCGTGCCTGCTCGCGTGCGTGAGTGCGTGCGTGTGTGTGTATGTGTGCTGATTGTACCTTACTTCATCTGATTGATATTTGTTATATAAATACTGTTCAGGAATTCGTATCTGTTTTATTGTTTTGTATCATTTTTTTAACAATATGCTATTATTCTAATTTACGTAAATGTATTAATTATATTATATTATATTTATATTTATATTTATATTGTTGATTATGGTTAAATAAATTTGCAAGCCACAAGCATTTATAGAAATTAAACTATTGTTAGGTATATCTGATTATTAAAACATCTCTAATAGAACTATATTTATTAAAAAATTAAAAGAATCGTAAGAATGGAAAATCTAAATGTACAAGAATCGTAAACGTTAGCTTTTGGTATTAAATATTAAAATAGGAACTAACATAAATTTTACTCCAGTTATGTAACTTCAAATGCTGCAAATCCTGAAATGGAAATTTAGACTTTACTTTGCACGTCCTAATTATAAAGTCACAGCACATTATGCAGTCATTTAATACGAATGCTCTTGACAAGACGTTAATATTTATTTTACTTATATTTAATTATATTATTTTAGTCTATTATATTATTTTATAAATTATATTCTAAGCGTTGATAATAATTTTATTATAATGTTTAGATAACAAGTATTATTTAAAAGAATTTACTATTATTATATACGCATATAAAAGATTTTTACCACAATAAAAATGTATTTTTGGTATATTTAAAACACGTTTCTTAAAAATGAAATATTTACCCTCCTTTTCCTCCTCTCCTCCATTCAACTCAAAAATAACACCATGTAAGTAAATATTTTGAAATTATTTATACACATCATTGGATAATTAATAATATTGGAAGTGAATATTCTAAGTGAGATATTCTAGTGTCATATCGTATCATAGTATTTAATAATATTATAGAAGATTGCATTCCTCAGCTAGTTGAACTTCATAAGTGCGGTTTTGGGACCATTACTTCGAAGGGAAAGTTACAAGTCGCCTTTAGGTCAAAACCTGATTCAATTCTCCTGCGAGCTCTCAGATCAACCACTCGCTAAATGTACATTCTATAGCTTCGGAACTAAATATTCGAATACTATATTGTTCGGAAACAGTAACTGTAATAAATAGATGACACATATTTTATAATGAATGTTTATTAAAATTATTTTATAATAATTCAATAAGTTCTAAATCTTAATACTTAAACTAATATGGAAATGAAAAAGTATATCATTTATAGTTTCGATATTATTTCAAAGTCTGTTTAAAAAATATAAGTCAATATCAATTTGTATAACAAATATTCAGTTGTTTGTTCGTCGATTCATTCAATACATTTAATGAATACAACTTATGATTGCTTCGACTTATATTGTTATTGCTATTGCTTGCTATGCTATTGTTTCTATGGTTGTGTATACTACATATACTATAATATATATAACTAATTATTATGAATTAATATTTAAATAAAAGTTGATTAAAATAAAAATAAGTAAGTATAAGTGAATTTTTATATATTTATAAATAATTACCTTAAACAAAATTGCCCCAGGGTTAGATATTTTGATTCAATTTATTTGAGCTGCTGCAACCTACCCGTGTATTGGATTTTTTATTAAATTTTATGCCATCGCATAAAGCCATAAGTTAAAAAATGGAGTTTCGTTAACCGTAGTTAAATTTACAGATTGACAGGAAATTGTACTGAAGTTGCGGATGCGAATAATGCCCGTGTCAATGAATTTTTATTCTATATTTATTTAAAATTTTAATAACATTAACAGGTCTAGATATGTTGATAGACAATCTTAAACAAATCTTTAATAATATTTTTAATCTGTCTGTCATATACCCGACAAATATATATTTTAAATTATTAAAATTTAGTTAGTAAATTATTCTTCATAGTTAAAGAACTCATGAGAGAGAAGTTATTGTTAAGCGTGGAGGGAGTGCCGGTTACGAAGTTTAAACGTTATGGGCGAGCTGACAAGTGTTAACTTAACTCTCCTCGTAAAGTAGTAACTCTTTCATGTTTCTGTACATTAAATAATCTAAACATACTGACTGTTCAAATGGATATCTTTATATCTGATGTAATCTGAACTGTATTGTAATCTTAAAATTAATAAGGTCGAAAATTCTTATATTATAATTTAGTCTATAAATAGGTAGTGTATTATTTATTTTATTTTTAAACAAACTAAGGCGTTAAAACATTTTTCTAAAAGCAATGTTTTGAAGAATTTAAAAACTTTTCTGAGTTACAATAAGCCTTTAAAAAAAAGTTTAGTTTGTTATAAAATAATAACAATTGATTGTATCAATAAATGTAATTTTTCCATAATTTTATGCAAAATAATATTAGTCCACGTTTTCGATAAATATATGCGATTAAAATTTGTTATATAAAGTTAATTTTATTCTAGTTCCTATTATAGTCTCTAAGCCGTAAACCTCAAGTTCTAGTTGTTATTAAAATGTAAATATCAAAGTTTATGAGACGTCAAAACTATAACGACTTAATGAAATACTTTATCTATCAATGAACTTTATTCAAGTTATTTTAAGTCGAATTTAATATTTATAATATTATGAATTTCATCTTAGATTTGAAGTTAGCTTCAATTTTGAACTAAAAATTATATAACTTTTAAAATGTATATTACTTTTATTGTTTCAACGATAATAAAATAACGTGTTTATTGGTAAACGTGTTTCACTGCAATAACAATAACATATTCTAGTATTACCGCGAGTAGCAGACACTCCTTGGCTTTTAAACGATCATCGTATACTTTAACACCTTACGACACGATCACACCAACAACTGAGAATAAACATTTTATTTCAACACTACTGTATTATTAATTGGATAAAAGATATAAATATAAAAATATTTATTTTATTAATTCCTACAATATTCTTATCCTATAAAACAAAAAAGTGAAATTTATCACTAGCGCCAAAGTAATTCAACTAGTCATGTTGTCCGTCTGGTCATAGTGTGTAAACAATTTTAATCATTCACCGGAATACAGACACACCCTAGGTAATGACATTTAGAGTATATGTTTTACAATTATGAAAGAATAGTAACATGTTTTACTTTTACTTTCTACATACTTTATCGTATATTTGATTTATTTTATTATAATTGTAAAATAAGTTAAACACTATTTGCAACTTTAAAAAGTGACATAGTTTATATCTTCTCAATTCATCCCACGTCCTGATCTTATCTTCATACATGTTTAAAGTGCACGGACAGATATCGTGTTCACAATCGTGTATAAATAAAGTAATGTCACCAGACACTAACTAATGCTAGATGCAAATAATATCTTATTAATCAATCTCGCATAAAGACCATGTAGTCGCAATGACACGAAGATTAAAATTCTAATAACAGTATTTTAAACAGGTTTTCATCAGGATATTAAAAGTTATTCATAAAGCATATTATGTAAAAAAATATTTTAATATGAAAAAGAAATTCTAATATAATATGATTTTTAATAAAAAATATCATATTATATATTATAAGCGTTGTAGGTTAGCATTGGATACCATTTTAAGAAGAAGGGAATTTGAATTTCATTTTGTGAAATGGTAAATAAAAAACCTGTTAAAAAAACTAAATTTTATTGAAAACTTAGCAATTCTGTTAACATTTTAATATTTACTAGTCGTTCTGTAAATAGTAGACCTGAGTACGTTAGGGGATGAGATTTCATCATCACTTCTATGTAACAAACCCGAAATTTATGTGCTGCCTGCTGGCAAGACAAATTGAATTGTGGTAGGTACCTACAGTGTGCTTTTTAAGTGCCTTTTCCAAAAATGAAGTATACCTATGTATGTATGTAGGTACATAATTACCGAACGAAATTTGGCTCCACCAAATAACAATGGAGTTATTCAACTTTAAAATTTTTGATAACTCGCTTTGGCCACCATTTTGAATTTAGAAATAACAAAAAAACACCTTAGATTTCGGAAAAGAATACTTAGACGAAATTTCAGCCCACTAGCTGCCGCAAAGTCCGTTTTTATGGTACGGATCAGAAATCCGTGATTTTGAAATTTTTCGCCCAAGCAAAAAAAAAGCTCAACATAAAAATTCAAATAATTCAAAGAACACGCCTGCCAATTTTAGTGACGATAGGATGAAAAATAAGCCGACTACGCCGGAAGAAGCATGCTGAAATACATACGGAAAAATAGCAGAATGGGCCTATCTAGTGGAAACGTAGTCCTTCGGACAAACGCTTCGCTTCGTCCTTCGATCAAAAATACAAGTAATGTAATCTTGGAAATATTCTGTTTTAAATCAGTCACCGCTCACACATGTTCAACCCACACCCCGCTATAGATATTGTATGTGATGTCAAAACATACAAAACGTAATGTTGGTGTTTAGAAAATTCAACAGCCTTTACAAATATAATACTGCCAATTTTCTTGACGTTCACAAAACATATAAAATATATATTGGTGTCCTTTGAATGGGTTTGAATTATATCTCTAGATAATGACCAGATTCATTTTATTAGTTGTAAATGTTTATATTGATTGCGGAGACTTCAGACAATTTTATCAATCGTCGATTTTGCATTTTATAAAACAAAATTAAGGGTCAAAAACTTAATTCATTAAATAAAATAAATTAAAGCTTATACCTAAAATTTCAATAATGAGGACATATGATTTTTATTTTATTTTAATTCTAAGGAAATAAAATTTTAAAAATATTAATATAGGGTTATGTAGACAAAACGGATGTGAAGTTATTAAGATCTTTTTTTGTACATATTGATGCAGGTACTTTGATAAAGTTAATACATATTTAGGAATATTTGAATTTTATTTTTATATAAAAGTCATATTATTGTAACCAATATTTTAAAACAAATATACAATTTACGTTAAACGTTAAGAATCTAAAAACAAAACAAGACTGTTGGAAATATATTCATTAACCCTGTCTCTATTTAGTAATGGTGACTGAGTCACTAGAGTCCATTAGTCCAACCTTTGGATTAATTAATTCACAAAAACACTCGTTCGACCCTAGTTTCGGCTCCACTAACTGTGACCATTGTGAAACGTGCTCTGAAACCATAGTGATCTGAATAAAAGATTTAAAGAACAGGTAACGTAAATATACATATTTAGCAATAAATAATTGTAGTGGTTTTTATATAATCAGTAAATATAATAATAAATTGTTACACGTCCTTGTTGTCCTTGAACAGAAACAGGCAACTTTGCAGATATAATTAATAATTTCAAAAATATATAAAATAAATCGATAACTCTTTAAAATTATTCTAGAAATAATACACACAATAATTGTTATTGGAATGCTTTTGATAGTCTTATTATAACTTTAGAAATGTGTCTCGATAGACTTTTGGATAAACTTTAGAATGAAATAAATGATTAAATTAAATACTTTCTGAATGTTAATTGTGACCGTAAAATAATTTACAACTACCTAATATTATTATATGGTTAAAGTTTTAATGGATGTTGTATTTGTCGGCTTTAAATATATTTGATTTAGGCATTCTTCTGTCTTCTGTATGAAAATGTATTTAATTAACGCATTCCTTCCTTCATGCAATTCTCAAATAAAAAAATGATATATTTATTTTTTTATAAATTTGGTTTCAAGTACTTTTAATACTTCAGTTTTAGTTTTATTTGGATTTAGTATTTGTATTTATTTAAAAAAAAAAGTTTTAATGTCATTAATTAATGTTGTGGTCGTTTGTCGAGATTAATTCATGAACTCTGAGATCAGAGATCCCTCGCTCTTATCTTAACGTCAGTACAGTTGCGATACAACGCCCTTTGACTAACTCGATCAGGACGATTTTTATTTAAAATATTTTTTTTGTAGCACAGGTTTTTTGTCTACTAATTCTGTTGTAGAAACTAAGGCAAACGCCTTAATTTCTACAACAGAATTTCAATTTTTTTAAATTTATAAATATAATGCTTGAATGTATTTCTTAAACAATCATTTTATTATTGACCTAAAAAAAAATAGTACTTTGTTTTAAACTTATATTAAATAATGAATAAGTCGTTTGATGACCACTGAAAGAATATTTATTTATTAATCAACTCCCCGGATAATTCCACTTAATCCGGAAGCGTATCCCTGTACCTCGGCTACAAATTAACACATATCATCTAAAGCTTATATCCAGGCGTGGGTTTTAAATCGTGCTTTACCTACAAAAATATATTCGATAACATTTATATACACACCCCGCCTTTCAGTTGGATTCTCTTTGAATAGAAATTTCTTTTGCTCCCCAGGTCACGAGAATGAATGTTGGTTTTTGCTTTTCGTATTGGAACCAAGTCGAATTATTGTCAGTGTCCGAACCCTTTATTTTCTTATGCAAAACTACGTGTTCCACTTGAGTTGTGATTTGAATATTTAATAAGCTTCTTCGTTATTTTCATTCTCTGTACAACTGCAATATGTATTTTATATTCTAGTTTTGATGGTCGTGTAATTTTGTCGCATTTTTAATATTTGTATATTTTTTTACAAGCATGAGTTTCGTTGCGAATGGCTAAATTCATATAGTGCTCGCACCTAATGTCTATAGTCGCATTCGAATTATTATATAGTAAAATGGAAACATAAAACAATTAAAACACACAAACGTATTACAAACACTCGTAAGCGAGCAATAAACCACCCTTTCTTCATTGTAGGCGTGGACTGCTTTATCGTGGCTTATAGTAAATCTTCTTGAAAAAAGTTTACAGCGGGTTTATTGTTTCCATTAAATTTTAAAATTCATTGTTATGCAAACATTTTTAAGAGAAGAGCTTCAATTTTATGTAGCGATTATATTGTGGTGGTTTTTAAATTTGTTTGTATTTATAAAATAGCAGTGGATATATTATAAAATTATCTTTTAAATCTTCAGTCTGAGAATTTATAATTAATATAAAGTTATATATTATATATATATTTGTTTTTAACACAAACATTTTATATAATAAAAGTCTACGGTTACAACAACTATTAGAGAGATGAAGCAATTTTTAATTTAACATATAACAATAAAAGAAAAAGTTGCAAAAAATCTCGAACTATTTCATAGATACACGAAATATCGTTATATAGTTATTTAGTGATAAATTTGTAATAAATCCGTTGTTATAATAAATCCGTTTTCTTATATGATGCAGATACGCCTTAATTTAGGGATATCTTGAGTTCATTTTCTTAATTCATCCTAAATTAACGAAGTCGAGATCAATTCCGCAAGTATTCCAACAGATCTGTATCACCGCAACCGAAATCTTAAAAAGACATTTATCTAACGGCGGAAAGTATACATCCTGCTTTAGGAGTTGACCCCATACATTTTTTATATTTTCTCAGCAGTTATACTTCTGTAAAATATAAGATTGCTCACATATTTTTGTAAACGACATAAAATTAAGATTTTACTTACCTTTGAATGATCAAGAATTCCTATGGGGTTACAGTTGTATTTGATATTTAGAAATTTTGTTTTATTTGGGTTAATTTTTAATATAATAGTTTTATTTTTTATCTAGTAGTTATCCAATTTATTATAATATTGTATACAAACTTTTTAATTAAATTTTATTATTTATTTCCGAGGTTTGTCACATAACATTTTTCTCGCATTCACACAAAAGTGATTATGTGCGTGTTGTTTTGTTTCGTTTTTATGTAAAGTGAAGTTTTAAATTTAAAATGTAAGTGATTCAGATAAAAGAATTTTACAATAATTATGTGATCTATATGTACAGTGATAATGTTAGTACTGTGTAGTTCGATTATAATAATATATAAGAAGTTAAGTTTTAATAATAATTATTTCTTTAAAAACGTATTTATAAGGTATTGAAGAAAAGCGGGCTTGATTATTCAATTTCTTATAAAAGTAAGAAAATAAATATCGTCTCTGAAGCTAACAGAAGTCGGTACGTGACCGGAAATTAATTTCCCGACGCATCGGTATACTTCGACAAGGTATTATTACTATTTGCGTCATGAAATATATAATCGATTATGGAAATATTGTTTTGATATTTTTTTAAAATTTAATCTTTAATTTAAAATAAATACTAATTTATACAGTAGCAAAAAAATATTTCCATTAATAAATACATTATTGTGTTCTGAAGTGATGTGTTTGATATATTGTATCATCGTCTAATCAACGAGTATGTGACACATTGTCTAATTAGCAAATCCCTGATACGTACAGCTATAGTATAATAATGTATAGAGTTATTGTTTTAAAACAAATGAGTAACGCAGTATTTTTACGAGTTAAATTGATTAGAAAAAAATGTTATTATCGTCAATTTAAGGAGAATTCTTTTTTGAAGATCTTTTCCAAGAGATATGACAAAGTTGTTTAGTTATTTACCCAATAACTAATTATATTCTCACGTTACATTATAATACAAATATCTATGCTCTGTTATTTTAATCAAATGATATGTTATTTTTTTATTAATTTTTTTCAGAAATGTTTTTAAATGTTTTTTTTATTTGGAATTACAAATAGATACTTTTATGTATAGATAATATAATGGATAATATTTTAAACATTATAATCGAAAACCTGTATAACTTAAAACTATCTTTGATTTAAATAATATGAAACCTCTATTATTGCTTCATATTTAAAATACTCATGCGATATGATGTTAAATAGTATATATAGGCTTTTTATCCGGGACCGTAGATACGGACCATTCTATTTGATGAGGTTATTTCTGTTAACGACATTGCCTCGATATAAACAGTTTAAATATCTTTAATTTGTTTTACATAATACTCTGTGTATATTTAATGTTACTTTGCCCTTCTAAGTGTCCAATATAATTTTTTGAAATGTCTGTTTGGTCTGAAAATATCATTATATTTAGTTTAATGTCTTTATAAAAGTTGTATAAACATTAAACTATATATTATAGTCATTAAAGATTTAATGATTTTTATTAGTTCTTGCAAATCCTTTTTTAATCTGTATTATGTCGTTGTTCAATAAACCAAAACAACAAAATTGAAATGTAAGGGAATATTAATTAAGAGTTTTTGTGTCTCATAACACACTCTCTCTCACCGACCATCAGAAAGTAATTGTCCTTAATCGAGTTTTACTCACGAACTCTGCTAACTATATAGTAATAATGTAAAGTTCTTAATTAGGCCGACCGACAATTGTGAGAGAACTTTTTGTCTCTCCCGCATTTCGGTGCTTCTGTGCAATTTGCAAGCAAAGCACGATTATGGAGGTAGGCTTCGTTTAGGTTTAAAAATTATTTACAATATTTAATATATCTTACTATATCCAAAATATTAGTCACTAAGTCAAAAGAATTATATGAGTAACTTCACTATGCTCCAGTCTTATGTTAATAAAAAGTTGTAAGATGTAAAATATATTAAGATTTCTGCCCCCAAGTACTTCCCCTTACATATTCAACTTTTCGATTGACAAAAACATTAAAAACTCTTGCAGGAATTAACATTCTTTTAAATTAATGATAAGTGCTCTTTAGTTGACAGTGAAAGTAACTCAAGAAAACTTTGAAACTTACTGAACGGTCGAGGTCACTTTAATAAGGTGTAATATTTTATAAAACGTCGAAACGATAACTCTAAGATATTTTTTGTAGAAATGGGATGATTATTAACCAGATTCGTAGCAGTATTTCATAATTGTTATTAAAGTGATTAAAATGACTTAAGTCATTTAAATAATCTTATTATTTAATTTGATCATCCCTCAAGCAGTAAAATATTTAAGATTTATTAACATTTTAGTTATACACAGAAAATAAATTGGAAGTTGGTATACATACCAACAAGGAATTAGAATATCTACCACGCTATACTTAAGTACATAAAACTTACCGAAGTCGATTACCAGAATATAGTCGTTATTTCTTCTTCGAAAGCAAAATAAAAAGGTCAGCGATAACATATCCCTATTACTGTAATAACAAAGACTAGAACCAATCAAATATATCTAAATAATAAATCAACAATTTGGCGTTGCAAGTTTAATAATAAGACGATTCCACACTGTCAGGCAAATTCATTATCATCATTTATCTTGTTAACGTTACATTTATGAACCTAAATTATATAAGAAAGAAATCAACAGAATATCAAAACATGTTGTACACTTTGAGAGATTTATATTAAACATAAGTATTATGCCTGCCGAATAAAAAGATTAAAATGTTTATTAGCACCTCAATATAAAATAACATAAAGAATACACAAGTCGGTAAAAACAAGGTGTTGAAGCACCTTGTTTTTACCGACTTGTTGTGCTTCACCGAGGTGTTTGAAATATGAGCTATCATTCCGGAGCACATAATAATAGGGTACTTAATTATAATTGCTGTATGACTATATCTTTTAAACCCTCTTATTATATAATAAAATACTCTTTAAAAGATAGATACTGTTATCCCATGTATGTATGTAATTTTCTTTATTCATACAATAATAGAGCTTGTCCCTTAAGAGAAACAAAAAAAATTAAAACCTTGTATTAAGATTAAAACAGTCAGAATTATTTCCTTCAATACAATAATGTCGAGTTACTTTAATACTACGGGACGTTAGAAACTAAACTAAGTTAATTAACGTGATCCCTAATAAGACAATGACTCTTTAATAATTACCTCATGCTCAACTCACTAATTATATTTAGAAATAATGAGTATTGATTAAGAAATATAAAAGAAATAATAAAATAAAAGAAATAATAAAATAAAAGAAATAATAAATAATAAAAAAAATAATCAAATAATAAATGTTTAAATATATGTGATAAAATTTTAAGAATGTTATAATAAATCAATTGTGCATTAAAAAATAAAAATAATAAATTAACTATAAAATTGCTATAAACAGTTATATAACAAAAAGTAAAAAAAAAACGTAACATATTAACTTAATCCTTTTTTTTCCAATGTAAAATGCTATAGACACAAACAATAATATATTTAATATAAATATATTGTCCTGGTCAAATGAACATTCAGTCGAAAACAATATAAACTACTTAAAGGCTTTATTCCCTATAAAATGTTAGTAGTAGCATTAATAATATTTTATGACGCTCTCGTAGTTTAAACTTTCACGTACATTTGTCACTTTAAGTTATTAGAAAAATCCATATTTTGCTAATATCTATAATTACTAATACTGGATAGAAATCTTGTAACTTATAATTGCTTTAACTTTTTATAAGACCAAAGATTTGTTGAATAGTGAATTATAATCCTCATTAGACGTCGTTAAAGCGTAACATGGAGCATGGGGTGCAATTTTGTGACGTGAAGCGACCTATTGTGTGACGTGTTCCGGCGCGTTGTTTAATGAAGCCGTATATATGGGAAATGGGTCTGAACATCTGCGTTGCGTTGGCGAACCGGTTTGGCGTTGAGTTGGTGTTTATTGTGTCGGGTGTCTAGTAGAGGAGGGTAGTCGCCCTCGCCTCCTTCCGCCCTCATGATTATGCTTATAGCATCTCAACCCCACCAACCCTCCGGTTATAAAGGTTGATGTAGAGGAGGGTAGTGGGATCCGAAGCGACGGCTTTCCGCTGGCCGCCCGCAGGTTGTTGGGGGCCCAATTAGTGGGTCAGCCACCCACGAAAGGCTGCCCCGCCGGCTGCGAAAAATCCCAGGGTGGCTCCATCGTGATGGTTGGCGACCAGATGAGAAGGCCCGATGGCGATCCCTGGGGGGTTCGGCCGTCCCCGCAGACTCCAGGCTAGCCTCCCAGTGGCATGACATCACCAATTTCGACGTCGGGTTCGATATGTACCGCCTCGTTCAACTGCCATTTCCCATCGTATTCTATTCACTCTTATATTTTTTTTATGAAAAAGTCCAATGAAAAGATTAAGTTTCTACAGCGGTTGCACTCCTCCTCATTCAAAGTGCAGCTCACTAATATCAGGGGCTTGCACTCTAATCTTCAACCTGTCCACCTGGATACAGAGCAACCGCACTTCAAGTCAGCAGATTGGGATGAGATGCGTCACTTTTTTGCGTCTTGTCCTTGGCAGCAGGTCTGCTTCTCTTCTTTGGATCCATCGAGTTGCGCGGACGCTAGAACCGATGTGGTGTATCAGACAATGGACTATTTCATTCCTTTTAGTGACGTACCCATCGTTATCAAAGCTCGCCCATGGTTTAGTGCCGAATGTGGTGGTGCTGAAGACCGCAAACATTCGGCTTACCTCATTTGGGCTGATGCTCGAAGCCGCAAAACTCCGGATGTACGTTCAAAGAAGAGAGCCTTTAACCGAGCTGCCAAGTCCTATAAAAAGGCATTACGGAAGGCTCGACGCGATCGAATCGTTAAGAATGGCGAAAAGCTCTCTATCAGACCTACTGGCAGTTGAGCTTTCTAGTCTCTTGCCAAAGCGATCGAGTCGAACTTCTGCCAATCCTCACTGCCTGCTCTGATGAAGCCGGATAGATCTCTGGCCTATACAACGACAGAGAAAGCGAATGTATTTGCTTCTCTGTTTGCTGATAATTCGCATCTAGACACTGGCAATGCCTCTCCAGCACATCTTCCTCATTGCGGTATTTCGATGCCTGAAATCCGCATCACTAACAAAGAGGTATGAAGAGCATTGTGTTGTCATGATGTGAATAAAGCCAGTGGTCCTGATGGTATACCACCCATTCTGCTGAAGACGTGCACAGCTGAGTTGTCTCCTGTATTGACACGTTTGTAACGCCTCTCTTTCAAGACGGGAATAGTGCTGAAATCCTGGAAGCTTGCAAACGTGCATCCAGTGCCCAAAAAAGGCAGCCGTGCCGATCCTGCCAATTATAGACCAATTTCAATCACCTCCATACTCTGCAAGATTATGAAGCGTGTATTGAACACGTTCCTTATACCGTTCCTTGAAGGTAACGATCTCCTCAGTGACCGACAGTACGGGTTTTGCCGAAATCGGTCCACTGGGGACTTTCTAGTGTATGCTACGCACGTTTTAGGCGAGGCCATTGAGAAGAATAACCGACTTCCTGAACCAGAGATCTCTCCGAGTAGTTGTTGACGGGTCTTCCTCGGAACCCTTGACAATTAATGCCAGAGTGCCTTAGGGGTCCGTTCTTTCTGCCTACTCTTTTTCTGCTGCACAATAACGATCTGCCGAAGCCTGGTATCTATGGGTATGCAGACGACAGCACAGTTGTAGAAAGATGTAGTAGTCGGGCTAGCGGAGATCAAGTACAGTCAGAAAGAGAAGCCATGGTGCAACGTTTTAGGGACAAGCTTCAGGCAGTCTTTTCATGGGGCAATGCCAATCTTGTCAAATTCAACGCCACCAATACGCAGACGTGTCTGTTCACCGCCAAAAGGAGTCCTTTTACCTTGACTCCTACATTCCAGAGTGTATCTTTGGAATACAGTGACCGGCTTCAGTTGTTAGGCTTGGAGATTTCCTCGAACCTCAATTTTGGTCGGTGTATTGAGTCCAGAGCAAGAGCAGCTGCAGGAAAGCTTGCCGTTCTTGCGAAGGTCCTCAGTACTTTACACCGGGACAGCTTTTTGTATTATACAAAGCACAGACCCGGTCGTGTGTAGAATACTGTGGTCACATATTCGCTGGTGCTGCAAAAGTCTCATCTTGCGGTTCAGGACTCAATTGAGAGGCGAGCAAAGAGGCTTATAGGCGATCCCGAATTGGTAGAAGCCAACCTCCACAGCCTTGAACACAGACGTAGAATTGCTAGCCTCTCAGAATTCTATAAGATACATTTTGGTGAGTGTACGCTGGAATTACAAGACTTAATTCCTCCGTCCCGCTTTTATCACAGGACGTCCCGACGCACTGCAGGTATCCATCGTTACGTTGTGAACATTCTCCCTGTCCGAACGAAGCGCTTTGCTTCGTCTTTTTTAATTCGCACAGCGAAGGATTGGAACAGCTTGCCTGCGTCGGTTTTTCCGTTCGAATACAATGTGTCTTCAAGAGAAGAGTGAATAGGTTACTAGGTTAATGCGTTTTACCGTCTAAGACTACATTTTCACTTTCCATCAGGTGGAATTTAGTCAAACATTAAACTAGACAGTATAAAAAAAAAATCAAAGTAAACAGTAAACGAAACGAGCTGACCATATTATAGTTCAGGATACACATTACTCATTTGTTACAGAAACTACAAATAAAAATTTGAAATATTTCATGATAAATACCGTATAAGACATTCGTAATTAGATTGAAAATGACTGTATGTACTTTAAACAGTCGTTAACATTCTAGTAATCGACTTAGGTCAATCGTCAAATACAAATTCGCGGTTTGTACAAATAATGTACTCGTAAATCTTGTCATTCAATATATTTCTTTTGGCCAAAGGAATTCATCTCTCCTGTGACCATCAATGTGCTATCTTCTCATAAAAATAATAATAATATTATAATTGCTTCGGTCATACTATATATGGTATAAGTTTTATAGATACTTCGCTTTATTGTGTTAATACAACAGAGACCGCATAATAAATTAATAGTTATTTTACTTCGCCTTCCAAAGTTTAGTATCCCGTGACAAAGGTATTGTATTTAATATAAAAACACACTTCAATTATATTATTATGATATAAATATTTTAATAAGTATTGTTATTTATATAGGCGTAATTAGTTTTTCAGTTATTTAATTATTTAGTAGTCTTATGACGATCCTCGTTAAACTGTCTCCCTCACACGGAAAACGTTTCTTATTTTATCATGTTAATGGTTTCTATTTCACAGTTGCTTTGGCGCCAGACAAACATTTTTAGTTCTATCGTTTGTATCGTGTGAGTTATGAATATTTTTAAGATATCTTGGTTTTGACATGAATTAATTTGTATCGATATCGTTTTATTGGGACTTAATCGTAGTCTAGTTGTAAATAATGATTAATTTATTTATTATTCTATTCTCTTACCTATATTCACGTCTGTCATCTCGTACTTCTCGAGACTGTAAAGTTTTAATCACATTATGTAAAATAGGTACAGTTTAGTGACACTGACGCAACTGTCACCGGAGTGAGATCCTTCACAAAACTTTAATCTATTAGAGCTCTCTCTCGGGCTTAATTGGCAAGTTTAGAATGATTGCGATAAATTTAATTAATATAGAACTAGACTTAGGACATTTGCATGCATAATTATAGTTTTAACCCGACTTTACTGTACTGATTGTCACTAGACCACGTAGTTGAAGGCATCAAATTATTATTATTATTATTTTAAGCATTTAATTAAATACACGCTATAATGAAACAATTTACCACAGTACTATCGAGAATAAAATTTTTCTTTCATTTTGAAAACAACCGTAGCTTTTTAATACAAAACAAATTGAAGTACTATTTATTCGTTAGTGTCTATCAGTAGTACCTATTAATATTCTAAGACAACTACCAACAGTAGTTTTTTTTTGGTATTTACTGTTAAAGAAATTCGAACCTTTAAATAATGTATCGATTAATAATGTGTATTATATTTATTGATATTAAACTGTTAGCGTAACAGGGAAACAATAAAATTGCTATGATAGTATTCGATTTTTTTTTTATTACATTCCTTTATTAGTGATATCACATAACATTAACAGAAACAAAAAAACTTCATAATAATAAATATAATGTCATATCATCTCGTCACAAACGGAGGATACTAGATTTGGAATCTGAGACGTTTCTGACATAAGGAAGACTTGAACTGTGAAGAGATTAGGATGTTACATGCAAACAGAAACAAGAAGAGTAATAAAAAAAACATATCTTTATCTTTATGTTAACTAACATGTCTATGCTTTGTGATAGAAAACAAGGGACGGTCCCGGCTCGAGAGACCGGACTGGAAATTGACATCGGTTCCCTTCAGAAACAACATCCTGGAAATAAGATTTAAGTAATTTTGGTAAAAGAGACCTTGAGAGGCAATTTTAAATACACAACCCTTGATAGAACATTTCTATAAAAAAGAAATCTTTTGTTTAACTAAATACGCATCTTAAACGAACTTTGTATACAATTTAATATAACTCTCAATGTTTTCTCCGAAATGACTCTAATGATTACGATGCTATAGATAACAATTTTTATTCATTATAGTAAGCAGTTAATCGAGGAAATTATGTTTTTATTTATACAATACTTTAGTTTTATGTCGCCATTATCTCCATACAGTCACTATTAAATAATGACGGCAATAAAAACACACTAATATAATTTAATCAAGAAAATTATTCTAACTACTCTATATCTTTGTATAATGATATCACTCAACAACCGGTACCAACCGTTAAATGAAGGTAAGTTGTAATTTTGATAACATGAATACTGAGTAGCAATTTACATGATAATGGAGCGACTTCTGATTAAAGTATTCGTAATGTTACAAACTACGAGACCTAGATTAGGATAAAGATAAAAAATACTTTAAAATAATGTAAGAACTTGTAAAGCCTCATTTTATTTTATTTGAGTTTCTTATGTTTTGTAAAGTATTATTTTAATAATTATTTATTTCTTTAATGTAAAACCTAAGCTAGGTTTATTTTTCCTACATTATGGAAAACTGTATCTATAAATTGAATTAAAATTTATTTTGTAAGTAATCCTAAAATTTTATTTAAATATATTATAATTTATATTCAGTATTACAAAAATGTCTATTTATTTCTTTTTAGTTATTTATAGTTATTTATAAATCGATGAACTGAAAATCTAATTTAGAAACGCCAGCCCTCTGTTTGTGTCCCATTAAATCAGAGCTTTTAGTTTATTTTTGAGAAATGTACACTCATCTGAAGAAATTGGATTGAAAATAAATTTTCAACAATGGTACTGTCCCACGCCTTAACAAGCGAAAGTCGGCGATTAAATAATGTATATTTCATATAAGGTATATTAAATATCATATTAGATTACTTAATAGTTATTAGTAATGTAAACTAATTCACTGGGTATTATTTAAATAAACTACTATTGTTTAATAAATTCTAAACATCAGAATACAAAGTATAATTAGGTTATGTTTATTATCCTAAATTGAGTTGAAATATTCGAGTTCCAAATAAAATAAAGTCTTTCTTTACCTTTTGTAACCTTCATTTCCTTCCACTTTTTTAAGACAAATTTATCTGAATCTATGAAATTTGTCCTAATATCAACAATATTTTGTTTTGTTTTTGTATTAAACGGCGACGGCTGAAAACGAAAGCTAGAATCCCGTATAGAAGTTAAGTGAACATGAGGCAAGTATAATATTATTATTACATTTTTATTTTGTATAATTGTTTTGTATTTGAATGTATGTTATTTGTTAAAGAAAAAGACTCTTTTCACAGCCAAATAAAAATATCACAAAATCAGGCCCGTATTAGCAAAGCTTTTGAAACAGTTTAGTAGGAAATGTGTTAACTACGGATTGAACACGGAATATCCGTTCCCTAACAGTACGTCACGTGTCACGTCACGTGTTGTGACCTAATTAGAATCGCTAACATAGTTTGTTGAAACACTTATTTGTTCTGTCCAATGATACCGTTTGGAAAGAACTGGGAATGAACAAAATTAAACCTTGTAAAATATTTTATTGTCTTGGATCGTCTACTTATGTACTTGAAGTATACGTTAATTAACTAATTGTTTCTTATACTTCTTGTATATGACGTCTTTAGTTTAATATAACAGATACTAAAAAATATATAAAAAAAACTTATTTTATTATACTTTATCTATGAGTTCCAGTTAATTGACTATATTTAGGTTTTACCTCAAAAACAAACTGGTTCCGCATTATGAAATAAAGGTTAGATATATCAGATAGAATTTGTACAAGCCTCCATAGTTAGAGCTTTATCACTTACCTAATTCTTCTTTGTTTTAAAAAAAAATTGGCATTTAATTAGCAAATATCCAATTTAACTCCATTTACTAGACTCGAAATTCACTGAAGCTTTTGCATATTCTTTTATTTTTTTGCGATTTTAAATATACAGATAACAATGTTGATTATATAAAAAAAGGTTATTTAAACTTATTTTAAATAAATTGAAAATGCAACTATGCAATTATGTGCATAATTTTATTCCCCAAAATATAACATTTGATACGGCTTTTTTCCGGATAATCTTAAAATTAGAGTTATAATAATTAACTTTTAAAATGCCAAGACATACATATATATTTAAAAGTGTATACATACCCGAATTGAATCAGTTTAATTATTAATATTATAAATAAATCATTTAAATTAGTTCGCTGAACGCTTTGTATATTTGGCTGTCGCCGAGCAAACCGCCAGCTTTTAATATCTCCCTCACACACTACGTACGTACTTTTATAAATTCGAGCTTATAAATATTTAAACAGCTTTAACTTTCCTTATGTATTATAGTAGTTTTTAGGAGTTGTCGTAGAACGATCTGTCTTAATGCTCTAGTGAATATGTTTCGCAATGATAAATATTGTGTTCATAGAAAGGTTTTAGGAAAAAAAAAACATCTTAAGCTTATAGTAAAACGAAAAGTTTGGATCATAAATCTTATTGGATCATATGATTTGGTAAAAATATTGGATTTCGATATTCGGGGACATGGGAATTATTGGTAAAATACTAATCATATAGCAAGTGATTCAATCTGCTTTATTCTTTATTTATATATGATCAAATTATCTGAAGCGGAATACAAACTTATTATATATTTAAAGAATATATATTATTTATTTAATCTGTTGTTAAATAAAATATTTTACAAAAATTATTAATCTCATAAGAAGTGTGGATTTAATATTTAAGATAACATTTGTTATTAAAACTACTGAATCTATATTAATACTATCGAATACCGTGATTAGTTCGGGGCCTTTAACTGATTGGAAAACGAGGGAGCATTGTTAGATCGGCATAAAACCGGGAACATGTCATGAAGCGGGCTGAAGAGTCGTTTGCCAGAGGATGGTCGAGAGGCGACGCGTAATTAAACGTTACTCACATGACACATGAACATGTGTTTCTGATAATGATTAGATTTTTAATATTTATTGCATTTTGGGCAGCATATGAATTATAAAAATAAATATATCATGGATTGAATTGTTTGTTTATAAATATTGTACCAAACTCATTACTGTAATTATGTTTAACTAACGAAATATTATAATATATTAGGAATCTACTCATATTCTCATCCATTGGCCTTTGATAAGATGATGTTTGAGCAAAACTTGATTGAGCGAAACGAACGAAGTGAGCGAAGCGTTTTACTGGAGACTTTTACATTCTTTGTCACAAATTGGCTCGAAAACTACTTGATGGAAAATTATGAAACTTTGCAATCAAAATGACACCAATTAAGTGATAGTTTTTTAAAAAAAATTGAAAAATGTCCTAAAAAAATTTTTTTTTTTTCTTTTCTAAAAACTGATATCCCATTGAAGTCAATGGGAAACGATGAGTCAATACACTGGGCTCGCTTCACTCAATATGCAAACGGCACCTGAGATTTAGCGACCGCAGCGAGTCGAAATTGAGGGTTTGTTGGCGCCCCTAGTGTAAAATATGTTTTGTGGAGTAAAAATTGATGTGGTCTAATATATCATGTTTGTTTGTCAATGTTATCGCTTTTACATCAGATTTAAAATAATGTAATGTTATTTTTTTAGTAGTAGACGATTTTTAGATTTGTTTTACTTATCGCCGTGATATGGTCCGTTCCCGGTCCCTTCAGACCACATAGGTTATATAAATACCGTTAGGCGATTTAAGTATTAGACCTTTTAGAATTCCGGATCTCATTGTGAAACGTCTATCTTTCAAAATGTTCGTCTACTAGAGAATAATAAAGGAATAAAAGAAAAAAAAATTTACAATAGCCAAGTGTCGTGCCAACAAAAGCTGATATTTCATAAAATGACTTCAAAGATTTTCACAAACATAGATTGGTGTTTTATTACTGAGGGACGCTTTGACTATTTAAACAGATGATAACATATTATGTATTGTATACATTTATTACATGACACAGAACTTAGTTTATCTCTTTGTTTTGATGGTATTTCGTATGATAGAGCTCATTGTCCTAGTGAATAGCGGTTATTTTAGTTTCATGTTACTTATTTTTTTTTCTATCCGTAATAGAAAGAGTAATAATAATAATTTAAACTGAAAATACTTGAAATATTAAAGTTGTATGTAGAAATTTAATGTGGAACAATAATTTATTATCCACTAAATAAAAAATATGTGTTTTTAATAGAAAATATTTTATTGTTAGTTCCAAAATAAGATAAAATAATTATTTTTAATTATAATAATGTAATATACTACGAGTATTATACGTCTATATCTCATAGCAGATTTTTTTTAATATTTGTATACATACATAAAATTGGAGTGTCTGTGTGTAATTCTAAATTAACAACTTTTCACTAAATGCATATGAAACTATACACGGCACTTCAGAAAAAAACAGTTATTTTATTTTTTCTATTTATCTGTCTGTTTGTTCCGACTAATTTATGAAAAGATTGCACCGATTTTAAAAGGACTTTCACAGGCAGATAGTCCTTAGTATAAAAGGATCGATCGATTTCGAACTGGAACAAAAACCATGAGGACAGGACAGGCGACGTGGTTCATTCCGGCCCTAGACTATTCTTAGCCGGTTGATTAAATTTCTTGAGTTACAGTCATCCTCAAACGTCGTGAAATTTATATCGATTAACCGGTAATTTCATTGGTCCCTGAAGGGACGTCCCTATCGATTAGACGGTAATTTAATTGGTCCCTGAAGGGACGTCCCTACCTATATAACGAACATGTCGCGAATTTGTAACGTATAATTTGTTGTTAAATAAGGTAAAATTGTAGTCATTTTTGATATAACTGCTATAAAAGTATTGTTAATTACAGAACAAAAGGTCATTTTGTGTTATTCCTAGTGTCAGTTATTATTTAGTTACTAAAATATTTTGTTCGAAAAAAAAACTCAATAAGTATAATAAAAAAGAATTTATATAAATTGCAAACTGGTCACAAACACGATTATAAAAATGTTTGGGTTTGTTTGTTTGTCAACTTTCGAAAATACCATAATAAGGCAAAAAGTTTTCAGATAACAGACTAAACTTTCACCATTGTAAGCGAGCTATGTGTTTTTCTATATTAAATTGACATTTGAACCGTTAAAATGTATGTTCTAATAAATAACAATAACGTAACACAACACAAGTTTTGACAGTTTAATTGTTTCTAGTTATGTGCTTTTTGTACTACTAGGTTTAATAGTAAATGTATGAAAGATTGACTATTAGTGTTATATGTCGTAAAACTTCCTTGTTTCCGTATACTTGCGTTATGAAGTTTTTATTAATATTACTATGATAGTTTTCTGAATTGCTAAGAGCTCAGCAAAAAAGTTTATGGTTAATTCCTTTTAAGGCCTCTCTCTCATCAAATCGTATTTTTTTTTTACTTTTTGATAAAAAAATCAAATAATAATAATCCAATAAACACTGCAATTCTAAAATAAAGCTATTATGTTCATAGCACATACGAAACATAAAAAGCTCGGAGCTGTTATTAGCTGTTGTGGAGATCGAAAATTTAACGAGTATCGTTTCCTTTATGCAATCCTCACTCCAGTGAAAATTTAAAGATAAACACAAAACAAGGAGCACGCATTGATGTTACCTTTTCTTGTTTTGATGTAAATAATATATTTCTTAATATAACAAATACATTGTGAGTGTACTTTTTTGTCAATTAACTCAAAGTGTTATTGTGATCATCTTAATACATGTCTCTCTATTAAAAGATACTTTTTTGTTGTACCTAAAATGAAAAGATATGATGTTTCATATGTACTTATTTTATAACACTAAATAGTTTTGTCCAAGTAAGATCTTTTTTACATCTTCGATTATAATTACCCAATTTTTCTATGGTCATTGATCACGTAATTATATTAAATATTGTATCCTTGTATCATTATACAGACAAACTTACTGTTAAACAGAAATTGTAATAAAAAGATTATTTTTAAAACAAGCTTTTTTCCTTAATATTTTTAAAACAAGCCTTGTTTCTTAATATTTTAAAACTAACCTTAAAATGAAAGAAATTTAATTAAGATATTTAACACAAAGTTATAATGCTACAATATAATACAATAATTATATACTTAACAGTTTGATTTAGGTATAACATGCTTTCGAATCACACGGATATACAAGTAGAGTCAGTCAGCTCAATTAGTCTTTATATACACCACAGATGACCGCGGTATGTGTGAAGAGAAAGGTGTAATTTATCCAATGTGTTTGCCATTAAATAAATGTGTTAATAAATGAGAACAACAAATAAAGACACACTGAAGGACATTAAACTAATTCTTTTGATGTTGATCACGTCTTACTGTTGAACGAAGCATAAGTTTTCTAAATAAAATATAATCTGTGTAATTTAAAAATTTTATGACAAGCTTAATAAGTAATTTAATGTTCTGTAGTCAAATAATATTATGTAACACGTTACATCTATTAACTGGTATTTCATTATGATATCTGTAATACATAATTAATTATATCATCAAAGCAGATCTAAATCTATCAGCTAGATATCAGCTGGTAGTGATAACAGTAATTTTATATTAACTTATTTGTCTTACTGTCGCTGTTTATTTATTACTTAATGTTTCATAAACCTAATCTGAAAAGAGGTGACCTTGCCATTATGTATAAAATGTTTATTGTTTTTTTTTTTTAAATTTTACTCTATTTTTTATTCAGCATCAATTTGATTTAATGTCATTTTTTGTATATTGGTTAAAATATATACGCGTATTTATATTTGTATTGTGACGTTATAGTTCTCGAGACTATGATACATTGATTTAATTTTTCTTGTTCCAAATTTGGATTGATCTCTTGTTCTTATCTATAATTTAAGGTTTATATAAAATTAAAGATCTAGAAAAGATTATCGATTTTTTTTTATAAATATACTAGGTGCGCAACTAAGTTCCCGGGTTTTTATAACCAATGAAAAATATAAAAATTTAATAGAATTACCTTCAATTACTTATTCAAAGTATCGTCCCTCGCTGGCGACACAAAATCTCAATTTTTCGGGCAATAGATGAATATCCCGACGATAAAAAGAAGGGTCTTTGGTACCAAACCAGCCATGTAACCAATTTTGCACCTCTTCCAGGTTCGCTATATGTAGCCCAGAGAAACCATGTGCCATTGACCGGAATAGGTGAAAATCAGATGGGGCACAGTTCGGTGAATAGGGCGGGTGCAGTAACAGATCCTAATTAAGACTTTTAATAGTCGCCTGGTCAAAGGACGTGCGATGACAATGAGCTTTGTCATGATTCAGTATAACCCGCTCGTGCCTCGTCTTCCATTCTGGACGTTTTTGCAACAATACTTTGTTTAAACAGCCCGATTTCAGCATATCATAATAGATAATAACTTGCTGATCCCACCAAACGCAGAGCATTGTTTTTTTACCAAATTTGGCCGCGCTGTCGACGTCGATGCTTCACCAGGGGAAAGCCACGATTTTTTACGTTTGGGATTCTCAAAATATATCCACTTTTTGTCACCAGTTACAATTCGGTGCAGAAAACTTTTTCTTTCATGCCGCAAGAGCAAAATTTCAGCAGTGGCTCTTTGGTTTTCCATCTGCTTCTCATTCAACTTATGCGGGACCCATTTTCCTTCCTTTTGGATTTTTCCCATGGCATGTAAACGCTTCGAAACACTTTGACGAGTGATATTCAATGCCTCTACATGTTGTTCTTGGGTTTTAGTAACATTCTCATCCAATAAGACTTGCAGATCAGTGTCCTCAACTTTTTTTGGTCTCCCGGACCGCTCTTTGTCCTCAGTGACGAAGTCGTCACTTTTGAAGCGCTTGAACCAATCCTCGCATGTTGTTTTTGATGGTGCTTGTGCGCCGTTGGCCTGCTTAAGCATTTGACGTGCTTTAGCTGAACTCATCTTCAGATTAAAACAGAAAAGCAAAGCTTCCCGCAAATGCTGTTTATTTGGCACAAATACCGACATCTTCTTTGAAAAAAAAAAACTTTTTACTCGCGGTTAGAAGTAAAATTATGGCGGAGAATTATTTACAATAGTCAAAGCTACAAACCTAACATAATTTTGTACATGCCAGTCTAATATATTAGTCGTGAACGCCATTTGTGTAAAAACCCGGGAACTTAGTTGCACACCTAATATATCTTTTTTCAATGAATTTTATTTATTTTTTGATATAAATATAACTTAATTATGACATAATTGACTAAAAATATAAAGAAAATTTAAATGTAGAAAATATATGGCCGTTTAGATATTTCGTTTTCAATATAATTTTTTAAACTATAATAAAACAAAAAACAAAAATAATTAATTCTGAAAATATTGTTCCTTAACAACTATTGTAAATAAAGATCATTTTTCACAGAAATATCAAAAGGTAAAATGAAATATCAAAGAGCTTTCAGTTCACAATTTAATTCCATTTCATTACGTTATAGCAAATATTAATTCACTGTCTTCAAGGAATTTGCTCTTAGCTATTTAATTCAAGATTACTAAGGATAAAACTTTACTTTCCTCATTTCGAAAATTAAATATTTTCAAAGGAATTGCCTCAAAAATTTAAATGTTTAAGGATTGTATATATATTGTTTCGTTCATTTTATCTCTTAGAGCAATTTTTTTTAATTTACTGTAATAGGAAATAATGACTTCTTATCTTAATTCTGCTAATTAGGTCTCATCACTTGTAGTGACACAAATACTGTTGGAATATTTCGTGTTGTATAAAAATAATAATAATAGTGCAATAACATAAAAAAAACATCTTCAGAAAGACCTTCATATATATTTTTCTTAAGATAAAATTTTGAAATGTCATGGATTCCACCCTAAGCACGATTAATTAAGGAACAAGAATTAGTAAAATCTGTTAAACAGAATTCGTCTAGAATTTTTTACGTGATCTGTAGACCATAAATTGGTCTGTGGTCATCTTTTAAAATAGACTTTCTTTAACTTGTATTTTAATCAAAAAATTAAAAATTCTTTCAATAATATTTTTTCTCTAAAATCAACATTTCTTCGATTTTCAATAATGCCATCATGCTTATTGGACTATGACATTTCCAATTAATTAAGATAGTTAATAATATTATGGAAGACAATAAAAACTTCATATTTCTATATTATTTTTACGAAAAAGAAAATTCATATAACGAAATTGTGTCCACGAAAAAGTTGTGAACTCTAAAGGTCAAGCGAGTCTCACTGTTTTTTTTTATCTTTTTTACAATTTTGTTCTCTACAACAACAACTTTGTTTGATTTTAATTAATGTTACCTAATAGTGTTGTCTAATACATGTTTACCACATTAACTGTATTAATTTTAAAATACTCAAAATATGAATTATTTTAAGGTTAAATTGTATCCGGATAACGGCAGAATTTCAATTATATCCACTTCATCCTGTTATATTGTTTTCAAAATAATATATGAAGTTATACAAAGTTGATTGATCTTTATTTGAAGTTAACAAGCGTACCTTTCTATCTAAATTGATTAAAAACCCTTTTTGGTTAATAAATAATGAAATTTCGTAAAAGAAGCATGATAAAAGACGTTCACAATAATATTTTGTTATAATATTAACAAGTTTTTTCTGTTCACGTTGTTATTTTCTTATATCATTAAAGGAAACGGAAGACGTTAAAAATTGGAACATTACTTCTCTAAGAATTGTGACAGACGGATTGCCATTTTGTTTAATATCATTATACAGATTTTTTATATTATATCCTCAAAAAATCCATTTTCTTTTATTTTCATTTATTTATATCTTTTCCACTTTGAATCAATACTTGTTTTGAATTCTGTTCGTCAAATGAGAGTGACGAGTGATGAGTGAGAGTTAAAAGTTCTTTTTTTTTTTCAAAAGTTTATTCCTGAGTAATTCTTCTCTATTTATCCTTATAATAATGAAAGATTAGTTTAAAACGTTAGTTTTGCAATAACCTGAACTTATGAACTTATTACCAGAACAAATTAAAACTACTATTGAAAACTATAAGTAATAATTATGATATCTTTTGAGAATTTATTTATTTATTATTTATTTATATATTTTCCACTTTGAATCATACCAGTGATCACTTGTGTACGTCAAATGGAAGTGACAGGAGGGTCTATTTGGTATGTATAAAAATAAGCCCTTCTGAAAAGACACTTTCCAACTTAAAATAAGGCTACGAGGGTTCCAATCATAATAATATTAGTCCGTTAGTAGTACCTGTTCATTATCACGATTGAATTTGGAACTGTTTGATTAATAATCTGAAATTAGGTCTTTAGTTATGGTTATTTTATATGATATCTTTTAATAATAGTTTATTATGCGATATTCAAATATGAAGGCCGGTATTTAATGATGTAGTTGCCATGATCGGTATCTCTCTTATGTGCCTCCGTCCCACTTCAGGAATGTATAAATGGTTTGTTTGCGAGTGCTCTGGTATCTATTAATGCTCTATGTCATATGAATTTGGGAATTATAAATAGAAACATTCATATATATGTTTAACTTATCAGTAATACATAGTACTAAATGATGGTATGTTAATGTACCCAATATGTTTAAGATGTTCTGAGTTATCATACCATTGTGCTGCAGTATTTACATAATGGCTGACATTATTGTCTTCTGCATTCGTAAAAATAAGATTAACCGTTGTTGCTTATATTTTTGTACAAAGATAATTATAATTATACAGTGTATTATTTCATCTTTAAATTGACTGTTAACTTTATAATCGTTCGCTTAATATAATAAAATAATACCGGATCATACAAGTTATATTTTATGGTACTGTCTGTATACAATATGCAATTAGTAAAACAATTAATACGTAGATACTTTACCAATGTAATTGTACCAATGGGCTATTAATGTGAAACTGTTCATTGAAAATCCAAATGATTAGAAAGTTAAGGTATCCGTGTATTGTTAAACACATCTGGAGAAATATTTTAATAAAAGAAAGGGAGAAAAAATTATGGTATTGTAAGTTTCTTGAATTTAACAACAGATGCAACTGACGCAGATTTGGGGGTCTCGGAGGATTTGCAAATATATAATAACGAATACCTATGTTATTATTTTTATAAAATCAAATTGATAATATTTTTAAACACAAGAAATGCAAATAGGTGAAAAGAAACGACTATTGGAATAATAAATAATTTCAAGACTATTTATTGAAAAACTCAATTCTCGATGTTTTTTAACCACGAGGAAGTTTTTCTTGTGTCAGCCATAATATTTATTTTAAGGATTGTCCTATACTTGTTACACTGTAGGGCGTAAAAAGGGAAAACACAATATATCAAGTAAGCCATTAGCTCGTTCGTATCTAAGTAACAGAATAATGGAGGACAGACTTTTGTTGAAATGGTTTTACTCACTCACTACCTGAATTGCACTAAAAAGTAAAAAATAATAAGATCTTTTTGTATCACTTCTGTACTTTGTTTTCTTGTGAAATAGATCAATTTTAAAAAACTCCTTACAATACATACATACAATATTTAAAAAGTTTTACACCTTAATGGACAGATAGAACAAGTAAGTATAAAATATATAATCCAATGTTAGGATGTTCAAATTAAACTATTACGACTATCGAGTTTCACATTTATTATATATTTTATAATATTTATAATAATGAAATATATTATATTTCAAACATTTAAAAATTTTGATGAAGTTATAAATGTTAAACAAAATATTGATATATTTTTTTAAACATTGGTGTACTAATAAGGTTTTGTTTGATTCGAGTTTTCCCCTCAAAACTAAAAACAACTCATCAGATTACTTTTATAGCTTTTGAGACAACAAATAAGTCAACAAAAGGTTAGAAATGGAAAAAAAACTGCCTGGCTTATATCGAAGCAATTTATTACTCTAAAAGCCTTTCTGTAAAAACTGTACACTAAATACCATATATGTAACTAATTACTACATTCTACAAAGTATGTAAATATGTGAATTATATTTAATAGTATCATAATATTGTAAATTCCAAAAGATATATTTTATTCATGAACGGCCAATAATAAGTCATCGTAATTGCAATATATTCTAACTTTATTACAAAATAAATCAGTAATATTAGGTCTACAACTTTGCTCCCGCCGTTTTTTTTTTTAATTTATAAATTATTATATATAAAATAAAAATGGTATCTTATTTATGTTTCAAAGTATTGTCCGTCACTTTCCATTACTTTGGCCCATCTTTCAGGCAACAAACGAATCCCGCGTCGGAAAAATTCTTCATCCTTTGATAAGATCCAAGAATCGATCCATTCTTTCACTTTTTCAAAAGAATCGAAGCACAGGCCCGCCAGACCGTGTGCCATCGACCTAAATAAATGGTAATCAGATGGAGCAACATCTCGAGAGTATGGCGGGTGAGGTAAAATTTCCCATTTCAGTGTTTCGAGGTACGTCTTGACTACTTTCGCCACGTGAGGTCGACCATTGTCGTGTTGCAAAATTACTTTTTCGTGTCTATCAGCGTATTGCGGCCGTTTTGCTTTTATTGCCCGACTCAAATGCATTAATTGCGTTCGATAAAGTGCACCAGTAATTTTTTCAGAAGGTTTTAGCAGCTCATAATAAATTACGACAATACACAACATGACCTTAGATCCGTAAATATACTGTCGAGGTGACGCCGTAGGAGTGTGGCCGGGCAATCCCCATAATGTGCGTCGCTTAGGGTTGTCGTAGTGCACCCATTTTTCTTCCCCAGTAACAATACGATGAAGAAACCCTTTTCGTTTTTGTCTTTCAAGCAGCTGTTCACAAGCAAATAAACGTCGCTCAACATCTCTTGGTTTCAACTGATACGGTACCCAGTATCCTTGTTTTTGGATCATCCCCAGCTGTTCCAGACGTTTTGATACTGCTTGCTGAGTCACTAAAATCATTATTTTGCTAGCTGTTCTTGAGTTTGGCACGAGTCTTCATTAAGTAAAGCCTCCAGTTCATCATCTTCAAAAGTTTTTTCTCTGCCACCGCTATGCCGATCTTCAACAACAAAATCACCGCTTTTAAAGCGCTGGAACCACTCGCGACACGTTCTTTCACTAATAGTATCATCACCATAAGTACTTGAAATAACCCGATGAGCCTCAGTCGCTGATTTTTTCATGTTGAAATGAAAAAGTAAAATCTCCCGCAAAGGACGTGAATTCGGTTTATAAGTTGACATATTTAATTAAGTGTAACTATATGACGCAAACAAAAATTAACTAATATCGATGTAAGTTTATATTTATAGATGTCAAAACTGATGGAAAACAACTGTGATTTATTTATTTGAACTATTACTGGCTACTAGCGCCATCTTTTGGAACACGGCGGGAGCAAAGTTGTAGACCTAATAATTAAAATAACATCAATTTCAAAAAGGAAAAGTTTTAGAAAAAGGACGTTAATAATCTGTTTTTCCGAAAAATTATAAAATGTTATCAGTTGTGGGACATTATATTAGCTATGAAACTTGTAAGCTGGAATTTAGGCCATGTTATTGATAATAGTATAATGAGAGATGATGATGAGATTATATGAACAGTTTAGAAAGAAGTCACATTTTATTATTTGATATTATATTGGGAATGTTACCTAACTTCCTCAATTATCTATTTGCTGTTTATTTTCTCGATTGCTGGTCTAATGTCAGAGAATCTGTCCTGCTGACATTAGCGACTGGTTATAATTTTTGATACAATTTTACTTTACATTTTTTTGCAATTATAAGGTGTTGTATAATAATATAACATCAACAGTTGCCAAATTATGTTGTCGACATTGTAAGATAATATATGAAATTGTGGAGCTGTGAAGTTTGAAACAACCAGACGAATAAATAACATACACTTTAACAAACAATAACTTCTTTGGAATATTTTTAAAGTATACAAAAGTGTGTTTGTTAGTTTCCATATATCGATAAAACTTATTATTCATTATTAATATTAACCAAAAAAGATTCGACACTCGTTAAGTTATGTTCTGAAAGAAGACTAACTTGGTTAAAACTCTAGGAACAAAAGTTTTAAACTAAAGTTATAAACATAATAATATACACCAAATGTTGTCAATGTTTGTATTATAATGTAGCATAATTTGAAATTATTTAGACAGGAAGGTTATTGCCTACCTACCTAAATAATAGATCTATTAATCTATTGTAATAATTCCAACCTGTACAATTTCACCCTTAACAGAAATGTCCAGTACAATACTTACTATTGTGTGTTGAAGGTCATGTGAGCCAACACAATTAAATCACTTGTGATTTGTGTTAGCTCAAACGAGCTTACACCAGCATTGTGCTTTGCTCTTGAGCCGAGCATAATTGGATTAAGGAATTCATTGTAGTAAAGCAATAAATTTCATATTCTGTGTAATTCACAGACACTGAAATGTTCTGGCGGAAACTTCATTGTTATCATCTTATAGTTTTAACACCTTTTATTACTTTAATCTAAAACTATCAAGAATATTGTTGGTAGATTATTTATGACCGTCAACCCTTCCTTCTTTTTCCTTCAAGTTGAATAATATATGTTATCTTATTATGTACCATATGTAGTTATAATAAGATAACATTTATAACTGATCTTAAACATATTATGATATACCATATGTGCACACTATATATGAAGAGAATGTCAAAAAGATGTCTGAAGTAGTCTTGAAAGAAGGACATGAATAAAGCAGAAGCTATTTTCAATTTAAAGATATAGGTATTCATCATAAAGGTGGACGCTCATTAATATTATTGCGATAATTAAGCTTACCTAAAGTTTCCAATTGTAATCGACTGCATGAAAAACACACCACAACAAATTGTTCTTCAATAGGATAATATGAACTAGGTCCTAGATTTTTTATGGTAAGTTTGGAGTAGTACGGACAAAATCTCTGTCTATTAAATTTAAAATAACTTTTTTTCTGAGTTTCTGCATCGAAATGATACCTTTGGTGAATTTTAAGGTATTCAGATATCCGTTTTTTATCTTGTAATTTTTATAAGTTTACACAAAGATATCCTACTTCCTGAGTGAGCCAATAAGCTATAACCACACTAATCACTAACAAATAAAGCTTTCGAATATACAAGATGTTTAGGATGAAATATCAGAAGCCTTATTTGAATGTAAAACTTTTCTTGCATCCTCTATAGACATAACAATTAACTTGGACACGCTCCAAACTGAAAAATATTAAAAACATCACAAGAGCTTCTTAAAAAATATTTATTAGTACATTCATCTTCAGTTTATTTTCTTGCTTACAGCGATGATGCCAGAATGTAAAAATATATATTTACATTAAATACTGTTTTCTGGGTTTTTGTATACAATATTGTTAGATTTGTACTTTAATAAAAAATAAATATATCATTAAAGGCTGAGCTAGCTAGATTTCAAGGAACTTTATGGGCAACCTTTTAGTTTACATTAAAAATAGATAGACTTACCACTGAAAAAAACATGTAAACGATATTATAATAATTAGAATATTGTTACTTAGAAAAGTCTGACATTGTTGAAGTGAAGTGATATTCTCCTTTAATTACTAAATATAGTAATCCTACATTATAATATCACAAACATTTATTAAAATGAACTATTCTAAGCCATTAAAATATAAATTTTAATAACAAAAATTTATTACAGCGTAGTCTATCGACAATATTTATTTTTAAATAGATTTTGAACCTATATCCTCGAACAAAAATTAATTAACTATTAAACAGGATGTTTTCTAATTTGTAGTTAATTTAAAATTATTTTCATAAAAATCAATAAATATTTATCACTTTTCTAAAAATAAAAACTCTTTTTCTCACCAATAACCTTTTAGAGGCAGATATTTATAAAAGTAGTTTCCATTACTGGAAGTATCTGTCTGAGGGCTGATATGTGACGTACTTGTGAGGATTTCCTAAGAGTAATAAAGAACACGTTTATGCTTGCTATAGGTGAGGGTTGTGACATAACGCTTTATTTGACAGGGCCGACATTTCATATCACTGTAAGAATAATAAAGTACATAGTATGTCTTACTATTGTTTCTAATGTATGAAAAATACCTAAAAACGTTGTTTGATTGCAGCTTGTATTAAATTTTACAATCTTAATTTAACTATTATATCAAGTAATTAATTATTATCGGGTTTTCCTTTTTCTTTTATAGATAATCCTCATACGAAATAAATATATACCCATTTTTATCGTTGTGTCGTATGCTAATATGTAAAGGTAACATTGAATACGATTTTGTACGTACTTCCAGATATCTGATTAATTTGAAACTTTGCGTACTTATTACAGAACCTACGATAACGCAAAGACATCAGAATATTATGAAACACTTTACAGTAAATTTAAAAAAAAACGTCGTATGAAAATCTGGTTTAAGAAGTTTTCCATTTATCTTTAATATAAAGTGTATTCACACTATTTTATAAAGAACCAAATAAAACTATGAAGTCTGCAATCAACGCATCTTTTTTTATTACATTTCATAGAATACAGTCTTTTAAAAAGGTGTCTTTGGAATGCTTATAGATATATCGTTTGTCGTAAAAATATGTCGTTGAAAATATTACAATGCACTATAAAATTCATATTAATCAGTATTTGGTCCTTACCAAAAAAAAATCAGTTATTCTTAAAATATTTATCACATAAGCACATAGTACGTATTGTACGTACGTATGTATGTACGAATGTTGGGAAAAGTAGGTGAAATTTATTGTTATATCTTACAGGGATCTCTCATGGATCTGCTCAAGCAGCACTTTGGATAATGGACACTATTGCTATAAATTTGAAAATCTTAGAGGTTTTTCGATGAGGGACACAACACATTAACGTAAATCTTGTATATTTTCATACATTAAACAATCTGAAACTACTTACTGTTTAAATGTATTTGTTTATTTCTGAATATCTGACGTAATTTTAACAGTAATGTAATCTTAAAATTAGTAAGTGTAATCTTAAAATTAATAATTTACAAAATTCGAATAATATAATTTATTCTATACATACATTATTTTCTAGTTGGAAACATATTTCTAGCTGTCTGTTTTTGTAGTAGTAGGCAGTAGTGTAATTGTTTAATTATGATCATAATTGCATTTTTATATAATATGATAAATGACATGACATTCCCTAGACAGCTAATAAAGCTCTGCTTTTTGCTTACCTTTTCTACCTTAATAATAATCGAAGTATTGATAGCCATTAAAGAAGACTTTATTTAAAATACAACTTCCAGATTATACAAATAATCCTCGTATCCCGGTGGGCGAGGGTTATACAAACATAAATGCATAAATATAATGGACAATGGATGTAAATGTTCATATTTATAGAGATGAGTTCAGACCATATTCATGTATCGTTTATTTTATATTTTTGTTAATTTCAGAGTTACATAAAACTAATTACAAATCACTAATAATATAGATTAATATCTGTATAATCGAAATGATTATTATCGTTATTCTTGTGTAATTGTGTTGTATTTGTTTTTTGAATATTATTAAAAAAATAAAATCAAGATAAAAAAAACTGTTTCATAAGTTCTTAATATAAGCGATCTATATGTACAGTAATGGGGACTGAGTTACAACAAAAGTCCATTAGTCCAATCCTTGGATTAATTAATTCACATAAACACCCGTTTGACCCTAGTTTCGGCTCCACTAACTGTGACCATTGTGGAAGATGCTCTGAAACCATAATGTTCTAAATAAAAGATTTAAAGCACAGGTAACGTAAATAAGTGTTGTTAATTTGTTTTACATAATTTACTATTTCTTTTTATATGTGCTTGTTCTAGAACGATGTCAAGTTAAGTGGTATAATAATATTATTTTACTAGCAATGTAAAGTATGTTATATGGGAACGAATAAAATTACCATATAATTAATAAGTTACTGTTTCCTGTTCCTATTAAGGGCATACTAGCCGTTTTAATTAAGCCAATTCTTACTAAATTGAATTAAACTTTGTCACGAAAATAATGAAAACCTCTGATTCTGAATGTTCTTAATTATAATTAATATGTGTTATTATTGTAAAGCATGATAGCACAATAGCATGATAGGGCAAGGATAGCAGGTACGAGCCCTGCTCGTGTTTGTGAATTTTTCATTTCATATTTATTAAAATATCCTCCTAAACCCATTATATTTATTGAATGTTACTTTAATGTAAAACATATATTTAACATCTAAATTGTAAAGGATTATCTGATATTTAGTTTGTTTTCTAAGATAACCTACTTACCTTCGAATTGAAATATATAGTGACCTTATCATGACCATCAGTCCTCTTCACATCACCGTAGTGTCATTAGTTAATGTTGTGGATAGTTCCCGAGATTTAATCAAGAAGTCGGAGATCAGGGGCTCCCTGGATCATATCTTGAATTCATTACAGTTGAGATACCACGCCTTTGACTAAATCTATGACCATGAATTTTATTTATACGTATTTTATCTGTACAGGTCTTTTAAATTCTGATGTTTTGTGTCTTACAATATTACCTTTATTTTATAATCAAATGAATGCTTGAATATGTTTCTTCATCAATAGTTTTATTATTTATCTCTAAAATATATTTTTTATATTATTTTGTTTTTAAAATATATTTAACAGTGAATAAAATGTTCAATGTTCACTAAAATGATATTGTTTTATTAATCAACTCCTCACATTCCACTAAATTCGAAAGCATATCCCTGTACCTCGGCCGCAAATGAACGTACACTGTCTGAATCTTATATCCAGGAAAAGTTTTTAAATAGTGCTTTACTAACAGAAATATATTCAAGTATATTTAGATAGAAGCCCCTTCGGGTCAAGCCCCCTCTGAATAGAAATAGTTGCTCCCCGGTCCCGAAAATGAACTTTGATTTTTGCTTTTTTATTGGAACCAAGCAGGGTTATGGTCAACGTCCGAGCCCTTCACTTATTTATGCAAGCCTACGTGTTCCACTTGAATTTTGATTTGAATATTTACAAAGCTCCTCCGTTATTTTCATTCTATGTACAGCTGCAATATGAATTTTTTATTCGAATTAGGACCTCGTCGCATTTTTAATATTTGTCAAGCATGAATTGCGTTGCGTATGGTTGAAGTCATACAGCACTTTTACCTATTTCTTTATTCGCACTTGTATATCACGTTACAGAATAGTAAAGTGGAAATATAAAACAATTAAAACACATAACCATGATTGTCTGTGTATGGTAAAGAGTTGCTCATAACTAAGCAATAAACCACCCGCTCTTCATTGCGAGGGTATTTGCTACAGGTCTCGCGACTTATACCAAATACCCTCGCAATTTGAAAAAAATGAACAAAAATTTACAACCCATCGTGTTTATTGTTTCCGTTTATTTTTAAAACTCATTGTTATGCAAACAGTTATTCAAGAGGTTAAATTTTGTTTAGTTATTGTATTGCAGTGGTTATGAAATTAGTTTGGATGCTTCGCTATTTTAAAAAACGGGTCAAAAAAATAACAATGGATATATTTATTAAAAAGTTGTCTTAAAAATCTTCAGTTTCAAATTTCTTATTAATATTTACTTGTGTATTAGAACATACAAAATTGATGAACAGATGAACATATTATATGATTTGTATAATACAATAACTTTATTATTTAAACAACTATAACTGAGATAAAGTAATTTTTATTTAATGTATCTATAAATTAAAATAAAAGTTGTAAAAAATATCAATTTAATTTTATATAAAAATATAATTCTAATTATATGTATGTACAGATGTATTACTATATACTTAATTTATTTTCTTATTAATGTAAACATTCTTAAAACAATATTATTCTTACATTGGTACAGGAAATTAATATGTTTTGTGTAGTTAATAGAGCACCAATATGACATTTATAGTTTTAAAATAATTGTGTTATAATAATCAACTCACATTATAACTATCTAGTCGTTGTTAGAATAAGAGGTCTATTTGCAGGTTGGCGCAGCCGCACCTAGCTGTCCTAGCTTGGAGTCGAATTATCGCATAAGAAGCTGGAAGCTTCAAGGTCCACCGATCAGAGAGGAATATCAAGAAAGGGTTTCCAAGAAGCTTGAAAGCTGTGATTCTGGAAATGAAAGTGCTGAATTATGCTGGCAGACCCTAAGAAGTGATATGGTGAAAGTAACAACAGAGGTATGTGGTAAAAGGAAAAGAGGTTTTAGTAAAAAGCGCGATGAACGGTGGGATGATGAAGTGAAAGACGCCGTGGAGTTAAAGAAGAAAGCATGGCTGGATTATAAAGCCTCTGGTAAGGATAAAAGTATGAGAGAGATAAGAAAAAGAGACTACAAGCTGCTAAAGCACAAAACGAAAGCACTTATAAAGATGAAACGTGAAAATTCTGAGAGAGAAAGGGATGAAAGGTTGACAAACAACTTCCGGGAAAACACGAAGCTTTTCTGGCGGGAATTTAGTGATTCCTGGGGTCATTGGGTAACCTGTAGAATGAAAGGGATACTTTCGAAGAACGGTGAAATCTTAACAGATCAAGCACACGTTTTGCATCAGTGGGCGGAATTCTACAAGGAGAAATATGAATGTGAGGACGCTTCGGCCTCGAGTACCAGCAAAATGCTGATTCCCGATGTAGCTGATAGTGAAATCAGTTTGGAAGAAGTGGAGAGCGCGATTCGAAGCCTGAAATGTGGTAAGGCTGCGGGAGCAGACGAAGTTACTGCCGAGATGATCAAATATAGGCCACGCGTCTTGGACTTGTTCTGGTTTTTGCGCAATTTATGCTGGAAATTAGGGGAGGACCGAGTCGATTGGCGAGGTGCAGTCATCGTACCTTTGTATAAAGGCAAAGGTTCACAGATAGACTGTGCAAGCTATAGGGCTATCAGTTTGATTAGCTTGGGCGGTAAAGTTTATGCTAAAATATTAGCGAGAAGAGTGCAAGAGAGATCTGAAAGACTGTTGTGGGAGGCCCAAGGAGGTTTTAGACCTGGAAGAGGTTGTATACAACAGATCTTTTCTCTCCGCATGATCACGTAAAAGTTTTTGGCCCTAAACCAAAAGGTATTCTGTGCTTTTGTGAATTTCGAAAAGGCGTTTGACAGGGTTGTGAGATAGAAATTATGGGAGATACTGCCCCGATACAATGTGAACGGACCCTTGCTACAGGCTGTAAAGTCTCTTTACAGAGATCACTTAGCCTGTGTGCGAGTAGGAGCTGACATGTCGCCCTGGTTTGACATCCAATCAGGTGTTAAGCAAGGTTGCGCTATGTCAGCTTGGTTGTTCAATTTGTATTTGGATAGTTGTCTCCAAGGCGTGAAAGACAGTGACATGGGAGTGAAAGTAGTAGACCTTAAGGTCAATTGCTTGCTCTATGCCGATGATGCAGTGCTCATTGCATCATCAGAATGCGATTTGCAGGCATTGGTCACCATTCTGAAAGATGGGTGTGAAAATAATGGTCTAAACCTGAATGCAGATAAGACGAAGGTTCTGATATTTGAAAGAAATAAAAAAAGAACAGAATGTAAGGTCAACGTGAATGGTAAGATAATAGAGCAAGTGAATGAAGTGGTATATTTGGGAAGTATGTTTAGCAGAGACGGAAGATAGGAAATGGATGTAGAAAGGCGTATTGCTGCCGGTAACAGAGTCAACGGTGCTTTGACTGCATTGTTGAGACGGCAAAACGTCACTATAGCTGCACGTTTGGCTGTACACAATGCAGTTTTGCTACCGACGCTGTTATACGGCAGCCAAACGTGGGTAACACAGAAGAAGAATGTAAGAAAGATGAATGCTGTGGAGATGCGATCTCTTCGCAGAATATGCGGAGTCAGTCTAGCTGATCGAATCCGCAATGAAGAGATCCACAGAATGGCAGGTACTAGCGAAGATGTCACGGTGAGAATGAAGAAGAACGTGCTCAGGTGGTTTGGGCACGTCGAACGAATGAGTGATGAAAGAATGGTAAAAAAGATTTATAAAGGAAAAGTGAGTGGTAAGAGAGACAGGGGGAGGCCTCGAGTGACCTTCGAAAACACAGTAGCTATGATACTGGAGGAAGGTCACGTAAAAAGCATAAGGACCCCCCGGAGGGCATGTATGAAGAGGTTAATGTTTGTGGTCGAGGCGAAAGAGGTATGCAGAGACCGTAGCGTTTGGTGCTCCGTCGTCTCTGGCTACCCCGCAAGGGATATGGCGTGAAGTTAAAATAAATTAATAAATAAAATATAATTATATATAAGAAGTTATTTGTATTATTACAGTGTTTACTTTTTAATTTAATTTATTTTTATCTTTATATAAAATGGAACTCAATAAGATCTTAAGAAATATATTTTTATAAGAAAATTGAAGAAAAGCGGACTTAATGATTTTATTTACTTATAAGAATGAAAGGAAACAAACATCGTATCTTAAGCTACCAGAAGTCAGTACGTGATCGGAAATAAATTTCCCGACGCATCTATACACTTTAAATAAAGGATTTCAATTTGCTTCATGAAATATTTATTCAGTTATGAAAATATTGCCTTCATTTAATGGTTATATATTTAATCGTTTTAATGTAAACTGTCTTTCTTAGGCTTTACAGGAATCGTATCCCAAGTCAGGTCCTGCCATATTGATGAAGTTTTTAATTATTTAAAAATATTTAAAAGTGCAACACGGCTAACAGGTTTAGATTTATTAACTGACAGATAGATAGATTATTATGAAAACTTTTGTAACGTAAAACTACCTTTGATATAAACCTGTATTATTGCTTCATATATACAATTCTGTTTTAAGAGGTTATTTCTGTTAACGACATTGTCTCAATATCAACAGTTTAAATGTCTTTCATTTGTTTTACATAAAACTGTGTACATATAATGTTACTTTGTTCTTCTATGTATCCAATATAATTTCTTAAAGTGTCTTTTCGAGTTAAAAACTAAAATATCTTTATTTTATATCAGTGTATCTAACAGTTTAAAATATAATATTATTTTTAATACATTATAATAATAATAATACCTGATTTAATTGTAAAAGCATGAATATGAGATAACTTTTATTTTGGTGGATGGTGCTAATTGTTGTTATACTTACTATTACATTAACAGATACATTAAAACTGTTTTAAGGCAAACGTATTTGATTGTTTAATAAACAGATAACAAACAATTATAATAATGTAAAGTAAGCGAATATAAATAAAGATATTTCTGTCTCTCACAACTCACTCACTTTCACTGACAATCAGAGAGTCAATCAAAACTCAGCAACAGCTAGTTTTACTAACGAACTCTGCTGACTACATAGTAACGATGTGGACTTACTTAGGCCGACAGACAATTGTGAAGGAACCTTTTAACTATCCCGTATTTCACTGCATTTGTGCAACTCGCAAATATAGCACAATCTATGAAGGGATACTTCGTTTAGTTTTAATAATTGTTTGAAATATTTCAAACATTACGAGTATATTCAAAAATATTAGTCCTGTGTTAAAACAATTACAATATATTTTATATTCTTATTTGTTTAACGTCAATATGCTTTGGTCTTATGTTATATTAAAAAAAAATCTGTTTAAAATATTTTATAATTTATGACTTTCTTTTCTTTTGTATTTCTCCAAATCTATTTGAGTCTTCGAGTGTAAAAACATTAAAAATTCTAGCGGGTATAAACGGTCTTTGACTTTAAAGTTAAGTGTTGTTTGACTGACAGTGAATGTTCCTCACAGAATCTTGAAAACTTATTCAACCGTTTATTACAACGTTATTTAAAGAAATGTCGATATTTTCTAAATTTCGATATTTTCGAAAATGATGAGTTTAAAATAGATTTTGCAGAAATTCACAGAATTTGCAGATTTACAACAATACTTGGTAACTTGTTTACTAGTTTCCTAGTAAATAATGAAAGAAAACTGCATGGATATCAAGAACTGTACGAAACTGCATAAAGCTGACCAATGTCAATAACTACAATATTAACCGACTGACTAACCTACATACAAACATTCTCAACATTTTCGTGCTCTTGGAAACACGTTACAAACAAACAAATATAATTTCAATTGCCTAACACAGTAACATTGTGTTCATAAACATATTATTATGTATAAGTACTCAATTTTTTTAAGTATTGTAAGATTACTAAATAGGTTAATACGTATGTAATCTCTTTAAGCCTTATTATATAACTGTAATTTAATGAATAACATCAACGTTATCAATGATACACAATAGACATATATATAGAAACATATTTATTATTCTTTTAGAATAAAGTTTTGCGCAGAGTTAAACTATTTATCTAATATTGTATAACTGTTTAGGACTTTTAGTAAAGTAATAATAATTCTATAATATATCATTAATAATAATGATACACACTTAAAATTAAAACGACTACACTGGTTCTGTTATATTGGGTCGTAAATCTTGTAGTTTGAACACTAATGGTATCATAAATTCTTATTTCTTCTCTCTTATTTAAGTCGGTTAAATCTGATATTATTATTAATTATGAACCTATGTCCGGTTTGTACTTTAAGCTATGCTTACATTTTTTTTAAATTTATTTATTTTTCTTTGAATCAAAACATTACAACACAGGTTTTGTAGTAAGGACCATAATATGAGTTCGTTAGAGAATCCTTACTATATAATAATGAGCTAATTGACTCTGTATGCACGCGCATCACTTATCTCCCACAAATCACACAATAATGTGTAATACATCAAAAAAAAGCTATTGAATCAGGCTACAAAATAGGGTAGGTACCAACCTCATACGTGACATTTGACCCTTCCTGGCCCGAAGGGCCGGGAAGTTTCCTTGTATAATACTATTAATGTAGTGAACGAAGACGAATCCAAGTTACTATCGATAAAGGAGACTTAATTTTGCTACTCATTTTATGTAATTAATCCGATCCCTAATCGACTATCGCCTCACTATAGTTAATTAGATTGGCAGTAATTAATTGAAACTGAAAAGGGATGAGTAAATTTTGGATTGAGTTTATCATTAGTTAGATTCCCTTCTGCGTAAATTGTAATTAAATTAAAGTTACGATAATTACGAGCATATTCTGTCGTTATTAAATTCGTAACATGCACATCATTTAAAACATGTATTATTTTGCTTTAAATATATTTATTATTTAAGTTGTTAGAAGATATTTATTAATTAAAAAAGACAAACTAAATCTTTTCATTTCAATTTTTATAAAATTTGTGGTTTCCATTTTCTTGAATTAAACTGTTAAATAAAAGTTCAATTAAAAAATTTTAGATGTTAAATATTTGGAGAAAATATATTTTTCATATATTGTGAGAAATATTAAAATCATTTGCATTAATATGCAATTTACCAACGGTCGTTCACATTATAGAAAATGAAGATAAATAAATGTTTCAAATGCAATTTAAATTCTCTCTAAAATACAAACAATGATTATAAAGTGGGATGGTGTGAAATATGGCGGTGTTTCCATCAGGCGCCATGTTCAGAAGTGTGATTGATGTGCTCTTAGTTCACACCTTAGCGTGCTTCCTGGATCACAACGATTGCGTCGTGAAAAAGGTAGATGATGAATTGTATTTTCATAGCAGAATGAGTAGCAAGTGTGTAGAAGAGTAATAACTAGTACATAGATAGATAAATATGGATTATGAAGATGTTACCCCAGCTCACTGTATATCTGTTTGTCTAATAACCACAGATATTGTCTTTGGGTTTTCATCGCACTACTACGAGTAAACAGACCTCACAATTAAACACCAGAACCTATTTTAAAGTAAATTGAATTACACGCTCATACCAAAGCTTACATTGAAATACATACATATGTTAACTGATTAAGAATATTACGTAAAATGTATATAAAAACTATATAAAGAACTTTACAATAAAATTTTATAATTTAATAGCAAAAAACGTATTTAAATTAATCTTTTCATTTGTCCTCAAGTAATTTAAATATGTAATAGTAATTATAGTATATCTAATTGTTTTCACTTGATCTTTTTTACGCATAAACGACACCTTTAAATAATCCCTATACATTCAATAAGGCAGAGGAATACAATTATATACGTAAAAATCTACATGTGAAAAAACTTGGCCACGAAAAGCTTATTGGTTAAAGAATTACCAGTCGTATTAGTAAGTATGGATCGGGGTTGGTCCCTAAACAGTTTTATAAAAAAAATCACATCATTTGTACCATTTAACATAATAAAAGTAATTATTCGATGAAAAACTTGTCATCGAAATCTTAATAAAATTAACCCATTCGTTGTTCATCGAAAAAACAAAAATGAAAAGATTATTTGATCACCATTAAAAGTAATGAAATTCATTGTTTGTCGAAGTATTGGAAGCGAAAGTAATGAAAGGGATGTGTAGCCGTTGTTACTTTCTGTTAAGTTTAATATAGCCAATATTCAATATAACATACATTTCTTTTGGCACGAAAATTAATTATGGCCTTTTTTAACAACACACATATTAGTACAATTACATCATCACGGTGAAATGAAGGATGATATTTATCCATGCTCTTATCTATTTCGTGGCCTAATACTATGCTCGTGATATTTTATATTAATACAATGTTTAGAATATTTTTTATGAATATGCTGAGGGAATGTGAAAATATAAGAGGAAAGTAAATAAAAATACACCTTCACATAAATAATTCAGTGCATTGAAAAAGTAAAAGCACTCTTCTCTTTGAAGATTATTGTCTGTCACTTATGTATGACAGCCTGTACCACATTGTGACATGTTCATACAATATATCTGCTCCTCTTTGAACTATAAAGCTATTTTTGTGAAATAAAAATATAAACCATAGGAAAGGGTTGATCTTTATAAGTCGAAATAAATAAATAAATAAAAATTGTTATACTCTTTGTACAAAATTATAATTAGCTATAAATAAAATAATATGACATGATAAATAAAGGCTCTTATTTCACAATACCTTTAATAAATACTTGGATATCGAATAACAAAAGCAAAGGAAAAAATAATTATAAAATTGATAATAACATGGCGTACCTAATGATAAAAATTTTGGTCATAAGAGAAAATCCTAAATTGTGAGTATAAGGGCCAAAAAGAATGAATATTAAGGACGGCCATAAAGCTATATTAGATACATAAAATATAAAGATATAAAACACAGAACTTTATGTATTTAAAAAATATGAAAAAAAACAATAGCTTCAGAACTTAAATAAAATAGTGATAAAATATCTTATCAATATTATTAGCGCTACGATAACATTTAAAGGAATTTATTGAACTAGTCCAACAACTCAACCAACAACCAGCGAACACTGAGTTTATTGAAGCTAAAAATTGATCTAAGGCCAATTTTATTTTCAATTTTCTTACAATCGGTGCTACGTTACAAAGATCCAATTAATATTTATTTCGCTGCACTGACATCATTAGATTTTATTAGATCGTGTTCATTTTATAAAAATAGTACGTTATGTTTAGTTTGCAGTTTATAAAAATATATTTATATTTACAGGTTACGCATGCAAAGCTGTTGAATGCTGTCGAAGCCATTACTATTGAACTGCATTTCATTATCTTTATTTAATCCTAAAGTTTATCTCTTACAGTGTTTGTGTAAGGCAAAAAAATATATTCTCATCTATCACCTATCACTGTTTATAATTATTATATACTGTAAACATAAAATAATGTAAAATTTTTTATCTTCAAACATATATTTATTCAACTTTTAACAATTCTGTAACGCGTCTTTAATGCGTAAGTCTACCAAAGACTCATAAAAATAACTAGTGCGCTTAAATACTTCAACTCATTTTTATAAAGTTAAAAATATCTGGGAAAGTGAATGACACGGCAAATGACAAGCAACCGACTGTTTTTACTCTCTACATCTTTGCCTCCAGATGACGAGATTCGCAATAGACAAAGGATGGATTAGACAAAGTGCTGTAAAGTGGTTATAAAATTGGGCATTCTTTATTTTTCATTTTAAAGGTCTTCAAGTAATAGTTTAATATTTTATGGTCGATTCAAATTCAGTTTTCAAATAAATTAAAAATAATAATTTTCTTTTGTCTTAATTATAATTTATTGATTACTTTTGATACTTATATAAATAAACCTTTCTTATAAAAATGTTAAGTGAAATGAAACTGAAGAACAAAGAGGAATGAAACTTTGAGGTTTTGCTTCTAGAACCTTGGTTACTTATAAAAGTTAACACTTCTCTAAAGTTGGTCCTTTAATTAATAAGTTTTTGACAAATGTATTAAACTGTGTTATTATTAATGCACTTCTATTAAATAAATATTAAATTTATACACATATATATACGACCGCTGGCGTCTGTTGAATGAATAATTTAAATTGTTTGGCTTTTCATCGTATTCAAATATTATTGTTGTTTTTTCTTGGAATAGTGCCCTGAGTGGACATTGTTAATAGTCTGCAATTAAATATTTTCAAAACTTGAACCTTTTTTTATTTTTGGAACGCTAGATCCATACCTATCATAGATACATGATTGTATCTTGTATACTGAGTGCGTGAATCAACTAACATTTGGTTCGATAAAAATATCACAATAATATCGCAAACGGAATTGTTTTTTACCTTATTCATACAATAATAAGAAGATAAATACATAAAACATATTTTTGGTAAGTTATTCTAATACCCATAAGCTAACAATAAAACTAATAGTCTACTCACTGAATTGTTTCATAAAATGTTTGACTCAATCGGAACATAAATTCCATTCCCTGGTATGATTTGGTATAAAAAGAAATTGCATTTAGATATTCGGAGACTTGAGTATAATTGCTTGAAGTTTGTATTTCTATACGCTCCTTCAGAGAACCAATGTAATTACAGACTAATCAAAATAAATTTACGACATTAGAGAAAGGCTGTTACTCAAGAAATTTAATCAACCGGTTAAAATTAGTGGAGGGATTGAGTAAATCACTTCACTGACTCACGACCGGTGACATGTTTAATGAAATCAATGTATTAAATACATTACATTGAGAGTTTATACAAATTGTGAACATGTGGTACAATTGAAATAAATGAGTAAACTCTTACATCTAAGACTACAAATTTTTATTAGTATATTTGATTTGGATTTGATTTATGTTATGATATGTGAAGAATAAATAAGTTTTACAATTTCAAGCTGTATTACATAATGTACATGTAATGTTATTGAATATATGTATAAAATATGGGAGTCATTGATATTTGTAATTGTCTTAAAAATGTTTTAACAATATATATGAAAAGATAGATATGAAAAACACCTAAACAAAGTAAAATCTGTAAAAGTGTTCAAAACGTTAAAAATACAAAGTCATAGTCCTACATTGTAAATACGTTTCATAGTTAGACATTTATTAAATGGATTACAATTATAATAAATAGATAACAACCATTTCAGGAGAGGGTTGTATGTCGTGACAAAACTTGAACTCAATCGGAGTAATTTAGAATGGTAGAGGCGTATGTAAACCAACAGAACATTCTTATATAGAGCGATCATTATACGGTAATTTTTTTATTAAATATAATCCAAATTCATATAAAATAAAAACTATTAAGTTATTTAATAAATATAAAAAAAATTTAGTTTATGTTCAAATAAATCATTTGATTCCAAAGGGTACCTCAAAGCAAAAGGAGTGGAACCGACCGTGGGACATAATTTATCTAAAAATTATACTTTTTTACCCATTGCATCCGTAACAGTCAATAAATCACTATTTGGAATATGTGTTTATGTATGTGTGTAAGTGTCAATGTGTTTGTGTATTTTATGTATATTTATTAATATGTATCATCATGCTGGAACCGAGCAAAAGATGCCACATTGTCCGGAATATATATAACAACTCACAACAAAAACTTAAATAAAAACAATAACACGTTTCAAATTTCATATTTCAGTAAACATACAGTTACTTGCCTTTTGAGTATATTTGAAATAAATATATCACATACTATTCTCATATATTTTGAAAATTAGAAAAAAGTTGATTTTCATTGTCTCTTTTTGTTGCATACAATTATGTATTGCTATTTAAATTTTTGTATAATTTAGACAATGTATTTAAAAGTTTTAATTTGTTTTATATCATGTAGTTCTAGATTAATCATATTACACATAAAATAAATACCTTGTTTATTTATCAATATTTATAAATTACTTTATGAATGTTAAATTTGAAGTTAATCTTATTAACATTTATTCAGATCCTTCAGTCAAAGTATAAATTTAAGAATACATACTTTCGCCATATTTATGATTTACTCTTCATTTCATAATACTTGAAGTGGTATCATGCAATAATTAATCAAAGATGTAACGGTCATGATTTTACAAACTTCACATCAAATGTACTTCATACTTATTTAATTAAACTTCATAACTATCAAAATATTTTGTGTTCTCTATTTTAATTAGTATTGAAGTAGATTTATAAGTTATATCTGGGAGGCTGTTAATAATAATGAAAATTCAATATTTTTTCGATACAACAGCAATGTATATAGAAAATAAGAAAACTATTACTTCTAAGCTTTTGATTAAAAAAAAATAGTTAAGGTCAGATAGCTCACACTATGTAACTCCACGTACAATGTCTCGCAGCTGTCATTAGACTTTTTGTAGATTTAAAATTCTATTTGTAACAGTCTCTTTGTGCGGTTTGAAAAAAAAAAAATTAAAAAGATTTTGTATTTCAAAAGTTGTCCAAATTGAAATGATACATAAAATATAATTATTAAAGGTATTTATTACAATGCATTTTTTTAATTACTTATACATACATAACTATATAACATGATAAATAAGATAATCTATAATTTAGTTCCATATCGATTAATAAAATGAAAACAAGGCAAGATTGTTTATCCGTCTTATTTATAAGCACCGCTCTCATCCACGCGCTATCCGCATGTTTTCTTTCCACAAATATACTATTACACAAGTGATCCGTCCCGACTTTATGTGGGTGCAATATGAGTGTCATATAATCATCACATCAAAGGTGTAAAGCTTAATGCAATAAAGTGCCGGCTGGTGGTAAGTTTCATCAATAATGGTACCGGTGTAATGTACTGTGTATACCAAAGGAACACTCAAACCCAACCAATTTATCATGCGACTTAAAGAATCCTTTCAATAACTTGTAAATACTAGGGGTGCGAACGGGACCTCGATTTTGACTCACTGCGCTCGCAAAATCTCGATAAAGTTTGGCCAATTGAACGAAGCGAATAACCCATCTTCAATTCAGCGTTCAAAGCTGAAAGCGACAGGCCAAAAATTTAGAATAATCAAATATCACATAGCAAAATATTTTTACAATTAAGTCTATGGGACTGTAATTTTTTGGTGATTATTCCTCAACAACATGAGTTCTTTTTTAACTTTTTTTTTTCACAACCATCGCTATAAATGTGCAAAATTTCATGAAGATCATTCACGGCTTGATTGATCTTCATGAAATTTTGCACAATGCCAACCCTGGACATGGTATGCAAAAAGTCTCACATAGAGCATTCCGCTCGCTCCCCTCGCTTATCTCAATTAAAGAATTAGTAAAAGAGTATTCGAGAAGTTTTTGGGTGCCAATTTGTCATTCAAGCACTCTACAGTCAATAGTAGTAAAGAGGTCGGACACAGACGGACAAAAGCGCCATTAATGAATTTTGGAACGCATCCAGAAATTTAAAATTATAATGTTGAAGAATCTAAAATACCACAACTAAGGTTTTATTAATAAGCTCGTCTGGCCATTTATAGTGTTGTAATTTTTAATATATTTATTTACTTATTTACTTATTTTAGCTAGGATCACATCTGTGACAGAGGAGTTCGAAATTAAAAATTAAATAATTCAGTTATATTTGTACTGCTTTTATTCAAATGTGTTAAAATTTTTAATTAAACTGGTTTTTGAAAATTGTATAAAGAAAATAATTTATTTATGTACATTTACTATAAATAATTATATTATTTTTTTTTCTGTTTTGTTGCCTTATATAAATCATACCAGTGTTTAACAAATTACTGTATGGCGTACGTACATTATAATACAAAAGGTCGCTTGACCTTTACACAGTATTAACAACAATAACTTACATCGACCTACTGGGAGATGCCTGATAAAGGTCATATAATAAGGGTAATACGTTTTAAAGGGATAATAGGGACCGACGTTAATGAGACTTTGTAACTTTGGCATCTGTCTGAACTCTTATAATGGTTTGGGATTATGTTAGCAATTGATAAAAATTGTTTAAGTAAAGCATAAAACTTAAGTTTTAAGTTTGAAGTTACAAAATAATGCTTGTAATGTAATGTTGTAATGTCTTAATAATTCTTTAAATATATAAAGTTAATAACATTTATTGTTTTAAATAGTAAAAATGTGTATTTTTTCTAATCACATAGTAGTGTTTCTTGTCTACCGTGTACTCGTACACTGGATACTTTGACACACCTAGTGATATAAACACGCTTCCATTTAATTATATTAATAGCATTATAAAGTATTCTTTAGACTTTATATATAATATTACTTGTTTTTATTTATGCCTAAAGAAAATAATATTTTTAACATTATAGTGTAAACATTGACAAACAGTTAAATTTGCTAATGTCAATCATAACGTTGGAATGTAAAGTTATGCTGATCAACTGAACTTCATTAGTAACTCTGATTTTTGGCGTAAAATAAAAAAAAATATTACGAGTACCTTGTTATTCAATACACATTATTTAATTTTTCATTATAATAAATAAATAAAAAATTTAATTTCTCTGTTGAAAAAAGAAAATTGCAGAACTAACAGGATGTCCGGACGAACGTTTTTTATTTTATTTTTACATATTTGATATTATTTGCTTTATGCAGTTTAACTTAATCATTTTATTTCCTGTTTGGTTTTTCTTAATTTTTGTTAACGATAAATTTATTTTTGTTATCATTTTAATATTGTAATTATTCTTGGTTTCTATTTGGTTTCTTATTTTATTAGTTACATTATACATTTTGATACTAACTTCTATAACTTAAATCTATAGGTATACAACTTACTGGCTTAAATGTAAATTTTTAAAAATCTAGTAAGTCACCGTTCTAAAAGTGTATAAGTGTTCTAAAAGTTAGACTTTACTTGGGATACACTTTAACTTATCAACCTAGCGTTTTGTAAAAGTAATGAATTTTGTTGTGTATCACTTATATCACGTGGCTTCTTATAAATAAATAAATAAAATAAATGAACTGTTTTTAGGTCCATAAAAACATTAATTACTTGGAAATAAAGAAAATGACTTATTTCAAAATTATAAGTATATATAAATTAAAGATATTGTAAAAAAGTTAAGTTTTTACGCATAGTACTTATTAAAATGGTACTTATATCATATAACTATTTTAATATTATTTTATTTCTAGTTATGTAACACTTACTTCCAGTTGTGATTGTAATAGAATTTTATTAGTCTTGTTTTCTTAAATACGTATAGCATATACTTAAACATTGATCATCATACTATAGACATTATGTAACTGATTTCGGTGTTAATAATAGACACTCAACATATCTCTACGAAATATTTGAATTATATTTTTTATTGTAAAGAAAAACAGAAATAGTTATTACACGTACATCCCCTGATCAAATGTTATTTACTTATTCCTTTTGTAAAATTAAAAGAAATCACAGTCAGCTATTATTAAAGTATGTGGCTATTTTAATACCCAGTTAAAATTCTTTAGACATTTGATTATAGTTAAAGCTAGGTCTGCGGAAGTTAGATAAGAAGCGATCAATTATCCGTCTTAAACCAACAAAGAAAACAGTTTCTGGTCCATCCCACTGTCTGTTGCAGAAGAGAATATAATTTATTACAGGAAACGATAGAATAAGACTTGCAAATGACTATTATTAAATGTAGATTTTTATGTAATCTAATGCTCATTTAATATTTAAAATAAGATGTTATTTAGTGATTATATATATTTATTAAATATATTCTTTTATATTTAGGGATTTACTCGTTACCTATATTTAGTTTGGTATTCTATTACTATTTTTATTCTAAGCAATCTTACGCATCTTTTTAGATTAAATTACATTATCATTTATTCTTTTGGTTCTCGGTATTAATAACAAAACTATGTTGGATTTTATAAAATCTAGACTTACTTATTGCCTGAATTAAGGTTTCTATTTATTTTTATAAATTATCACTCGACTACCAACACTCGACTTTCAAAATATAGTCCCTAAGTTTTAGCTCATAATTGTTTGTAAATATTAAAAGTAGGTATACTATTTTCTAAATCGAGGACAATTATATTTTCTATATCTAATTATATGTATCATTACAAACAACGACTGATTTATCCCAAAATAATATTAAATACAAATATATATTGTATACCGCAATTAATGGAAACTATTTAGTTAGAAAATATATAAATTTATTATTAAATGTTCACAGCAAGGTACATACACACATACATACAGCCTAATGAAACAATATGTAAGCCTCCGCGAGTATTTTAAATAAAGATATATATGGTATAAAAAAAAGTGTTCATTATCCTGAAGGGATTTATCTGTCTTATTTATCAATCTAAACACGTATTAATAATACTAATAAAAGGCTTTAGAAAAGAAAAAAAAATATTAGATTCATTCAAGTCCAACTTCTGTAGCACAATATCCCTTCTTCATTTCGACTCTTAAATAAATCATTTAACCCTTCCGTTGATCTTATTCTTACAATGCAGTGTTGAATTCGATTACAATCTTTACTATAAAACTAGATATGGAATGTATAAATTCCCATTTCTTACAAATTATGAGTAACATTCTAATAACGTTTGTGGTATGACACTAAATAATTTATTTAATTTCTTAGTAATGTAGTTATATTTGTATTGAAGAAATATTTGTCTTTTACCTAAATGAACTATACAAATAAACATAATTGTACTCACACATGATATATTAATAGTAACAGCATTATCAAGGTATGAAGTTGTAAACTGTCACTTACAATCACAGGTAGTTTCTTTTTAGTAAGGGCTTAAGCCTACCTTAAGTCATTTATAATATTTTGTTTCGCTCAGTCCTCGGTCTTTTCAACACCTGGCTTAGAGAGACTAGCAAAGCATACACTCAAATGGTTGTGGACATATTGGTTGGATATTGAAATACGATACTGTTTTTTCTATACATGTATGTTTTTGTTTTTCTTTTGTCTTTGATTGAATTATAAATATTATAACTGTATAAAAAACATGATAAATATAAATGTATACTGTAAAATAGACATTAAAATAAACTATCCAAAACGTGTTTATTCCCGCGGTAACTCTCTCTGATGGATTAAAGATTTTCCGCCTTTTCAACAGACCGTGAATAGCACGGTCGCTTTTCAGATCTTTTGTGAAGTAACTGAATGTCAATACGTTTATGGGAAATAAAAACTATTCCAATAAATGTCTGCTTTAAAATACTGTTTTTGTTATTTCTTGGTTGATTTTTACAGTTTATTGATTCGTGTATCTTTTATTTAAGTAATAAAACCTTTTTCCTTTAATTACCATTGATAATTTATTAATAACGAAGTTATGTAGACATATAACTTAACATCACTTAAAAGGTAATTTTTCAAAATCTTATAATTCTCTTTAAGAAAATATGGAATGTTTAATTTTATTTAGTAAATATTATTTAATTTATATGATCTTATAATTTAATACCTGTAAGTGCAGCAATTAGGCAGAGTGTGTATAATTATAGTAACGGTGTTTGCTCTTGAATGTGTCGTCAGACTGTGAACACATTACAGTGTAGCAAATGGTTTATAATTGTCTGCATTCTTGTATGGCTGTACATAATTCAAAAAACGTTTGTTATTATATTTTTTAGTTGTATGTAATTAAAAAATATTACATGTTAGATAATGATTTGAAGATTTGTTATAACTAATTATTTGATATAAAACAAGCTCCAAATCTTTTTATTTAAATTTTTCGCATCCACGACCAATCACTCAACGAGATTTATGATAATATGCTATAAAAATATATTTATTATTGATTACCAGCTAATTAATTATGATGTCATATACGAGTGGAATATTTAATAAGCTTTCATGACTGCAGGCTTTATTAAATAACGCGTGTAATGGCGCTGACCACAAGTGATCGAAGCACTTGTACACCGTTCTAAAAGCGTAGTATTTGAAAAAGCATTGCTAATTTTGCTATCACTTTAGTTAATGTAAATTAACCATCGATTAATCATTATATGTCCAGCAAAAGAAACGAAGTATTGTCAACAATTTTTTATATAGAATGCTAAGAATATATTTTATAAGAAAATAACACGGTTTTAAATAACATATTTTCTAAATATTTTTAATAAAAAATCTAAATAATATAATCATATAATAGTCAAAAAAATATTTTTGGTAATGAAAGAGATATTTCATTTGTTTTATAAATATTTTATTTCATTTATATTAATAAGTTAAAAAGAAATGAGAATATCTTTTTAATCTCCATTCAACCCGCACGGTATAATCTTCCCCCATGGTTCAATGCTTTGTATGTACTCATGTATTGTAAAGTGGAATTAAAAATATTAAAAACAAACAAAAATATCTAGATTTCACTGTGTAATTTGCAATTCTTAATTGATGAATATATATCAATTAAGAAATAACAGGTTTATTTTCTTTTTACTTTCTTCGAATGTTGTTAAACGTTATTAGAAATATTTAAGTAAGTGATTATAAAATAAAAAAGAAAAATTCTTTACTTTAATACTTTTTAATACTAAATTAACAACATAAACAGTTTTTATTCGAATTTACTCGAATATATTCCTAACTTAGGTTTTCACCGTTTCAAAACCTCTATACAAATATTTTATTAAGATTAAATAAGTTTCTGTGTAATTTAAACTCAAGATACTCAAAGCACATGATATGAGCTTTAATAAGATAACTTTTTTCATTATTTACACACTTCACCCGGATATATCGATGATACTTTGAAAGTGTATTTATGACTACTAAGATGGATATTTCTTTATAAATGTTCGATATTGTACATTAAGTATAAAAATACAAAATATTCCGTTATTTCATTAACGTCGACCTTTTTAAGGGTCAAATATTTACGTACATAACCACTTTGACAAATAGTTTGTAAACAGTTCAAAATTTTCCGGATACTTTTAAATTTCAGTTCATCACACTATATTTAAATGTAACAGGGTAATAAATACTTTATAATAATATGAGTTTTATCTTTTTTCTTTATTTGTATTCTTCGCAATAGTATTTATATTACTGACAAAATGAGATAATGTAACGGTACGTCATCTTTTTAAATACAAAAGCATTATTTTGTTATAAATTCAAAGATAGCTCATTATTACATGATTCATCTCGACCCTTGCCTTAATTACTGTTATGAATTGTCTACAGTGAATAGGTTTTGTGTATGAAAATAAGGGTTGTATTATAAATTAACCTGTTTAATTGTAAGTTAAGACTGGAGAATATTTGATAAAGTTTTACTTTTGTTGTTTAAGGATCATACAAACCACAGCTTATGTAACCGTAACTTAAACATGACACCTATCAAATCAAAGTATTCTAAAGTTATGTCTTAATTATTCTCCGACAAAACCAACATTAACACGACGCTCTACCACGCCCTGATAAAGGATCCCGAATTGGTTAGAAACTATCCGTTCAAGTCCGATATAAATCAAGGTTATTAAGAAAGGTTAAATAAAATATAATAAAAATGGATCACGAAAGTTTAAATATAAAAAACTTAAAAGTATCCAATAAGCGAGTTTTGGATGAGTGCCAGGATGTTATTTTTTTATATTTTTAAATCTGTTTTTTTTATTAACGAGCATTTATTTATAAATTAAAAATAAGGAATACTTACTTTATATTTAAATTGTAAATGAAGCTTTTGGATCGTCTTATTTTGGATAAATTATTTTTGTGTTGTAAAGTTGATGTTATCTGTAACTAACTCTCTATATTTTCTTAATAGTATTAAAAATGATATTATGAAGTAAGGGAATTGTGGTGTTAGTAAAAAGAAAGTTACAATAAGCAAGGTATACACAAAAGGTTTTTCATTCACTAAAGTACCCATGGTTGTATGAGGGGATGACTTTTACAATAAGGTAGCTTTGTATGTATTGGAGAATTTTCTTGAAATTTATTTATTCCGTCTCTTTAATCATCTCTCAAAATATTATTCTTGTATATATTTAATAACATTATAAGACAACATAATTCATATTAATTGTTTTTTTCTAATAGTCGAAGGAAAAATATTTGTAAAAGCTTAATAATAAATCTATAATAAAAGGCTTTATTGACAAATAACACGTCGTTATCTCGCTGTAGGTGAGTGCTTCGACTCCATGCGCATTTTTTTAAAAACTTCTGATCATGAAAAGTTTGCAAATATTTCTATGGATTATTTTTCTTCATCATAAATATTGTAAAATTTATATTATCGTATGCTTTCTGTGTTCAGAACTATTTTATAAAAGGGAAAAACTATTTTCTTTCATCTATAATATAAAAGTATCCACATATTACGAACAGGAACTCACATTGTCACAGAGACCGTAAGGAAAGCAGGCAAAATGGTTTGGTCCGGCCCTCGACTATTCTTAGCCGGTTGATTAAATTCCTTGAGTTACAGCCGTTTTCAAACCTCGTAAAGTTTATATCGATTAGCCGGTAATTTCATTGGTTCCTGAAGGGACGTGGATACCTTTTGTAACGAATATGTCGAGACGAACTTGTGATACAAGACGTGGAGATTTGATTGAATTGGGAAAAATATAGAAAACGTATAGAGAAGTTTATATTAAATATTTTGAATACTTATCAAATAAAATTAAATTATTCTAAATACAATTAAATGATATGAAATAATGATAGAAATAAAAAAGATAATAATCAGAAAAACATTCATTCTGTAGTATTGTGTATTATTTGTAATTCATTTGACATGTCGAGTCAATTACCTAATATCAAGAAACAAATCTTCTTCTTAATAAGTTTTACTTATTGATTTTTGTATACACATTAATTAAATTAACGAATAAACATAAGAAATTATATAAACGTATTTGGAGTTTAAGTATTTTAATTATAATTAGTTATTTGTTGTCTTTTTTCAATTATATACATGCATATTAGATTTCCAACAAATCTATTTAAATATAAGAAACCTAGTCATAAGAAACGTGACAGGTATAATTTATCTTTTGAACACAATGTCCTAAATAAACTATATAAAACTAAAAATGTCCTAAATATACTATATAAAACTCGGACCACATATGTGCACTACACTGTATCTTTAGACCTGATAGACAGGTTTTATTTAAAATTATATTCTAGATACACTTTGTAAAATTCTTCCAATATAAAAATACGATCCGAAGCCAAACACAATATAGGATTATAGAAGTAAGTGAAACGATCTACTTTTAATAACCATTAAATAAAATGAGTTTAGTAAAACTGTGATATATTTTTTATTCATTACTTTGACAATCTTGTTAGGGTTCCGTAACTCAATAGCAGTGTCTGTATATATAATTGTGTACTCAAAATTAAAATATTATTTTATTAAAACTTCAAAGAAAATATATTTTTATTAAACAAAGACAACATTTAAAAAGTAGCAATAAACTTAAGTAAATACCTCGTTCGACAGGGTCGATCGTGTTAGGTAGATTTCCGTCGGTCGGATCGACAAAGAAAAACTAGCCAGCAGTATTCTACTGGTCATTACGAGTCTTATGACGGGTCACTCTGCATATATTTAGTGAGCGAGGAACCACCTCCCACCCCTATTTCCTAAAGGGGGGGTCGCATCAAAAAAACTTTTCGGACAAATAAGTTTCCTCTTTTAATTTGTTAATTTTCTAAGATTTTTCCGACGACAAAATTTTGCCTTCTTCTGTGACTTTTTTGGTTTTTAACTTTCAACCCCTCCAGCCCTCCAACCCCCCGACCGATTTCCCCCGTTCAAGAACTCAACCTTCATTTTGTCTTTAAGAATATGTATACCAAGTTTGAAAATCCTCCGTCAATATTTGCGACCTGTAGCGTGTCCCAAAGGTTTGCACTTTCACCCCCTCTCCCAGCCCGCTCTTTAACTTTTTCCAAAAAAACGAGATGCTACGTTTGTCCTACTAATTTATCCTATCGTCCTGTGAAGTTAGATTTTGCCTACGATGAATTTGGACTGATGGATCATATATACATATATATATAGAGGGATATATAAAATTTTTTTTTTCGACGAATTCTCAATCTCCAGTTCATAAACGGCGTAGCGCCCCTACTCTGGGGTCTGGGTCCCGTCATCGCATCGATTACAATAGGTAGATTCATCTATGGAATCTACCTAAAATGACGTTATATAGAAGAGAAACAAAGTTGTGTCATAATATTTTTATACATCGCTCAAAATAGCTCACGTCTTTTTATAAAAGCAAAGTTGCTGCAATGATATTTTTTTTTGTTTATCCTTTGTTCCCTAAAATACTTTAACGGATTTTTTAATTAAAAGCAACATTAATTTTATGTTATGGTCTAAATTATTTCGGAATTGTTATATCCATTTCTTAATTATTACTTCTTTTTGAATTAAATTTTTAACATTTATAAGTTTTATTGTTTAATATTCTAATGTAGCCCTAATATTCAAATAACGATATCCGAGGGTGAAGTCTGTAGGTCTGTTTGTCTAAATAACATTTTCTAATAAATAAATATAAACATATTCATAACATTATGACATACTATTATTATTTTATGCACCTTATTTTTTATTACTGAGAGCTTACATTATATTGCAGTGTCAGATCAATAATAATTAAGAGAAGTATTTATCAAATAAAGCTTCTAATATGCGTAATACGAAATTTATGGTTAATTAATTTATCTTTGAGGCTTCACCTCATTAATATGAATTCAATATTTGTCTGTAAATTTAAAATTAAATATAACAATAATAGAAATGTTATAAAAAATTCTATTAATAAATGAAGTAATTATGTTCATAGCGTACACAAAACCGGAACATAAAAAAGGTCTATTAAAGATTTTCTCTATCTATCTAACCTAAAACAAACTATATTAAGGCACGTTTAATGACTAGGAGCTGTTATTAGCTGATGTGAGATTGAAAATTTAACGAGTATCATTTCCTTTATGCAGTCTTACTCGAGTGAAAATAAAAAAAAATAACATACAAAGGGGAGCACGCTTTAGAAGATCATGTTTTATTTCACATGTTTTGGTGCAAATAACATATTTCTTAATAGCAAGCGTTAGATTATTTAAGACGCTATAAATAAAGTAACTAAATATTACAGGAAATCTATTAAATAAGCTAAATTAAACAATTACTAATTACACAATAGATTTAAATACTCACAAAATAATAATATTAATAACAGTATAAGTATCGAAATACTTAACTTTTCAGATGTTATTAGGAACCAAATGGGTGCTCTTGGCCGTGATTATACCAACAGCTGTAACAGCTACAGAGGCGTCAGCGGCCGTTTATGGAATTTTGTCATAATCATAACTTTGAGCATTTGAATGTACACTAACAAAACAATTTTTATGAACAAATGTATTTGTAACCACCATAATTTACGTTTGTATTTAACATATTTAGGTATAGAAACTATGATTTAATATCGTAATGAGGCCTCCGGCAATAAGTTATATCAATTACTTTTATCACTTTAATATTAATATTTTTAGTAATAACAATTGTTCTACGTAAATCTTAATTCTACGTTTTAATCCATGTTTCGTTACCGTCAACCAACGTCACAGAACCCTCTCTTGTCCCCAAATAAAGAATTAATTAAATATTAACACAGTTATTATGAAACATATCCTAATTTGAATATGTTTAAATACATTTACATTTACATAAAATAGTTAAAGTTAAAATTTTGCTTAAATATGTACTTCAGGAATATTGACCAAATTTTACAGAATAAAATTGAAAAACAATATCGTAAGATAATATAGTATGGGAACAAGGAATATATTTAAATTTTATTTTTGCTTGGAATATAAAAGAAAGCTTTTGCAGAAGAAAATTGAAACTATTGCAAAAGTGGAGAAGGAAACTGGGTTACATTTGTTTCTCAAACAAGATTGTTTTTTAGTCAAATTGTAAAACCTGAACGCTAAAAAAGAGGGATGTAAAATATTAGTTTTATACTGCAGGGACTATAGAACAAAGACAAAGTATACTACTACAACTGTATGTATATATATATATATATATATGTATAGATACATATATATACACATACAGTCAGCGTTACTAACCACCAAATCACAGTTCGTTGAATGCACTAAATTCAGAAAAACAAAGCAAGCTAGATTCATTGAATATCTAAAATAAAAATGACATTCAGTTTTCAGCAAACTTGTGAAATAAAAAATAGTAGAAACAAAAACAGGGTTCAAATACCTAATAGCTTTTGTCTGAAAATATTTTCTGCAAGTTTCACAGTTTTCTATAAATTTCTGAACTAAAGCACTTATTCGAGGCAACATGCCATCCGATAGCCAATGAAAAAGTTTTAACGGTCAAATATGATATAGATGAAATGTCCTCTATCGTCCTCTAAGGCTATAGTCGTTAAGTTATGAGCTTTTATTAATTTTTATAATAAAGCTTTTACGCAATATAAAAATTAATAATAAATTATAAGAGGACAGGAAACAGGCTGCACACCTAAAGATAATTAACATATCTAACATAGAATAACACGAACGTCTTAAAATGGTAATATTATCTACACCAGATTGACAAAATTTTTTGAACACTGATCAAAAAATAGCTTATTCATTAAATAGCTTACGTTATTCACAAATATTAAACTTTTCGGAGGTTCTTAAGCTAGTATCATTTATTACAGGAAACAGAGGTCATACAATGAGAAATCATATTTCTATCAATTGACCAAAGACACGACATCACACACTTTGTTTACACATGTTTATTATATACCACATATAAAGAGTAAGAAAAAAAAAGAAAAAAAAGAAACACTAATGCAATAATCATCACGCATAGAAAAAAAATTAGATAATATTTTCCTTACAGGTTTGCTTTTAATTCATTCCACAATCAAACCTAGGAAATTGACAAAGTGATATCCGAAACAACGCGTTAGACACTCGGCACATGAGCGACATCTCACCCTACTACGATACTGACATTCACATTCATTTATCGTATCGCGAAGTTTCTATCAAACGGAAACTGAAAACATACGGACAATAAATTAAACAAACTAAAATATGGATTTACGTGTTTAAAAAAATACTCATTACTAATAATACTCTTAATTTTTTTATTTTCATTAATTAAATTAATTAAAATTTAAACCTTCCCGTGCACTGTAATAATATTTTTTTCGATTGTCAATTGCACCAAATCAAGAAACCTATTTTCATTTATTTTCATACATCTTCACAAAACTTCACATTATAAACCTATGTATCATGTTAGTAACGTTTAATTACGCGTCACAACTCGACCGTCCTCTGATAAACGACTCTTCATAGCGCTTCATGACATGTTCACGGTTTTAAGCTGATCTAACAATGCCTCTCATTTCATTAGGTTGGATTTAGGGGATATGATTCTGATAGTGTAGCAAAAGCCTGCTTATTTTTTTCTTTTTGCGATATAAATTTGATTGATAATTACTGCAATTTGAGAAAAATAATTATTAATATCCATGTTCCTTCAAAAATATTTTTTTATCATGAAATCCTATACCTTTTTGATTATGAAAATACTGAATAATCATTAATGAATATTTAAACATAAACATAAAGTTGTAGTTACACTTCCAATACCTATGTTATAATAAGTATGTTTCATTAATTTTAGAAGTCACATGGATTTTAGTTTATTTTAGAAATAATATGTATTTTTGATAGTTATCTATGTACTGTTTTACCTCAGACAAAGGAAATATAAGATTAAAAATTAAATATACCATTAATAAAGAATAAATCATTACATGCGCCCAACGAAAACGTTTCAAATAAAATTATAGTAAAAATAATAAATAGTTACAACAGAAAGTATAAGTATATAAAATTAGAGAATTAATTTAGAGATTCCTATCTCTAGTGCCCAAAACTAAATATTTTGGTCAATGGCTTATATAACAAAAATAATTTAAAAGTTTGGGGATTTTTTAGTTAATTTAATTATCAGTCAAATAAGGTTATAAGAAATATATTTGACTTTTTTCATGTCGCATATCAAACCGGGGACTTATCAATACAAATATATGTATTAACAGGATAACATTTTAACACCGTGAAATAATTAAAAAACTAAAATATATATTCTGTGATATTAAGAATTATACTATTTACATTAAAACCAGTAACACTGAAACAAATCTTCAAAGCGTGTTCCTCGTTTTATATCAATTTTGTATTATTGTAAAATTTTCAATCTCAACATTGTGTTTCGATAAAAAGACGTAAACTGTTTTGAGGTATATATTGGAATCTGATCTAAAGCACTTTTCTCATAGCGATGTGTCATCCGACGGCCGATGAAAAGTTTGAACGTTCAAGTATGATACAGACGAAGGGTGCTGTATCTTGTTTGCGAACAGTCGCCAAAGTTAGGAGCTATTGTAAATGTACTGAACTTTCAGAACAATCGAAACAACGAATAACCAAAGGTCAGGGATATTATGTACTGCTATTAATATATATATTTTCAATTTGTATGTGTGTGTTGCTGTTTTTGTTACGTAACAGAAAATCATTGGTCATATATTTTATATAAAAATAGAAAAGGTTTAACCAATATAAATATTTCGACTACACAAATAGGTGATCTATGGCCGTGCCGTATGGTCAGACAAAATGGTGAAATAGGCATACAGAACCATTGCTATTAAGCTACGGAATCTTAAAAATACTGTCAAATTGTTGAAAAAAAACGAATATCGTAGTTTGTAATATAAACTACGACATTCGTTTTTTTTTTACATTCGTATTCATTAGTGATGATGGTTCGCTGAGAGTACTTTGTTTTACATAAAATAAATACCTCCAATCATTGGTCGTAACCTCGTATAAATACCTCTCATCATCATTCATCAAATACATCAAATGGTGCCTTTTGTAATATAGATAATGCATCATTAATACTCTTGAGGGACGGAGTAGATACGGAGGAGATGTTCGATCTTCGCTTCTCTTACCGTTTCAAAAGTAGGCATTGCTACCTCACGCTGATTCCATTTGGGACGTTGATACTACACCGGTCGAGACAAGTTGTATCTGCTAGTTGGATATAAATGAGACCATGGTCTACCATATATAGATAAGAAGTATTACAATACACATTAAAATTATTTTGTACATTTGTATACTATGTAACTAAAACTTTATTTGAATCCTTAAGAGTACCAGAGCAAAAGAAACTATAAAAGTGGAATAGTCCGATATTTGACGATGACTTTTGATATTACTAGTGTGATACAACAATACTAAACCCGCATTTAATTATCTTTTCACGTGTAGCTTCCGAATAAAATATATATGTAATATATATATCGTATCTTCGTATGGAACAGGTCGTTACACTTAATCATATAATCCTGTATTGTATTCGGCCCTGTATTTTTATATTGAATAAATTTTTACAAAGCCAATCTATAATACAAACTTAAGAAAGGGAAAGTGTTTTACAAAACTTTTTTTTTTGTAATAATACAGGAAGGAATATAATATATATATTCTGCTGTTTTTGAATAGTTAAATTTCAAAAACTCTTCCTAAAGATATTACTTCAAGTATAAATTTTGCACGATCTTATTGGAAAATTAATAATAATGTGTTTTGGTAGTTATCTATTTACTAATGATTATCTTCAAAATATATTTAAGATGCAAAGTTGAAAGTAGAAGACAAGCATTGACTTATGTCATAAAAAATAAATTCTTCGAAAAAGGTACTTTTTAAACATTGCTTTTAATTGTCTCCTATTTATTATTGATATGTAATGTTATATTATAATAATATTATCATAAAATTAAATTTTAAATATTCGTATTGATAACTTGTTAATTTGAAAAAATGTCCCATTTATCGATTTTGAATTACCCTGGACAAGAAAAAGTGTGGTAACTTAAAACTATTAAGCGTATTATTGCCATATTTGAATGGTTATAAAGGAGAAGTATAATATTATACAGGTATTTAAAATAAAAATTACAAAATTTAAAGCCGATTTTGTCTAAGGCCGAATGCTAGTTCCAGAGATTAGCGCATTCATTTAAAGAATCGCTTCAGTTTTATTATATCAATAAGTATAGATTTTACTAACTGCAGTAATTATAACATAGTAATAATAAATAAGTGACTATGGTGTTGTTTAATGATACTCCGTCTATACTACATTGAATTTTAGGATTAGGATAATTTCTGTTTTATCGAAATTTTAAATTATTCTTCATAAATCCGTTTACACGAAATCGCTTTCAGGACTTAACGAATAAAACAATTTCATCCATAACATTAAAAAAACTATTGAGTTACACTTTAAAAATGAAGACAAGAGTAACTATCGTTGTAATCTAATCGCAATGCGCCAAGTCGTCTATCGCGATGATAAAAATCCATTTCCAATATACGAGTAAACTTGTATTTTAAATCCTTAGTTTTCTCTAAAGCTGTAAATCTCTATCTTCAAGTGGCTAATAAAAGACATATATGCATATTTTGTATAGATTTATGAATGCAGAATGTAATGACATTTTTTAAGTCATGTTCAAAATTGTTTTTCAATTTCTTTAAAATAGGTAAATTATGGAAATAATGTTGTGTTAACAGTTGTTGCTTACGTTTCCTCTTGGGGATAGATCTGCGTTTGTTGGCTATACATCCTGGTAAGAAGTAACACGGTTCGCATAGAACTATAACATGCACACAGAAAAGTGCTGTAAGTAAGTATGATTAAAGTTGAACTAAACCTATCTTCCTGTACAGGAGATTCTTTTGCTAATATTAGATACAATAGATAGATATTCCTTCTCTTATCTCTGTGGTAACAGCGCATTATAGATATTTTAATGTACCTTTTTATGATTGTAGATAATACATCTATTTTAACCAAAGTAACTAAAGTACTAAAAGATTTATGTCTAGAATAAATTTATAAGAGAATAAAAATTATTGAGAGGTTATTTATTGGATATAGTAAGAGTAAGATATATAATATATATGACAAATACTTATAGTTTCTTTTATTTCTTAAAATTCAATTTAATTTCAATTATAATGTACGAGATGTTTTAAAATAGGAAAATATTTAATTTTATTTTAATTAAACCAAGCTAGTTTCTGTTGTTATTGATTTTAATAGTTAAAAGTCTCCTATATGGTAAGTTGGATAATAAGTCATCACAAACCAATTTTCATCGAAATTTGCATTGCAGATTTTCCATTCCGAGTCTGTAATTTATATATATTATTTATTATTTATTAGACCTAATACTTTGCATTTTTCCATGAAATATATAAATTACAGACTACACCTCTTGACCTTGTTATTATTTTCTCAAAAAATTTGCGATCATAATAGCACAAACAGCACTATTAGATAGTATATGAAGTTCTGGTATATATTTTAAGAACTTTATAATAAATATTAAATATAGTATATGAAGTCGAAAAATGTAATATGTTGGTTTCTTTTTTTTTAACGGACAATATTATTAATACAAATAAATTATGGATTTATCTACCTTATACTAAAACTGTTAACATTTTTATTTTAACCTGATGCTGCAAATAATTTGATACGTCTTTTTCTACAGTTAAAGATCGCTGTCGTCCTGAAAAACCTTTACCATTAAATATTTAATATTAAGCTACAACTTCTCATATTGTCATCTCAAATATAATCAAGTTTTATAAATTATGTTATATAACTATAACAAATTATAGTTCAAATATTTCGAAAACAAACTATATTTTAGATACATATATATTACATATGGACAATAGATATAAAAGGTAAAAATTTATCAATGGAGATAAAAATCAATGTTATAAAGATATAGAAAAATAATAAAAATAGTATATATATATATGTACCAACTTAATATTGCTCACAAATTAAGCACTTGGCCTCAATTTTTTTATATCATTTTACTAAGTTGCACCGCATGGGTAATTGTTGAAAGTTGTCAGCCTGTATAGTTGTTTAAAGAATATTAACTTCTTAATTGCTTAGCTTTAAGGAAAAAATGTTGGTTATGTTTACCAAAATAATGCACATTTTTACAAAATTAAATAAGGTGGAAGGACAACGTTCGAATAAACATGATTTCAAATTACGCAAAAATATGTAAACACAAAATAGTACTTTAATTTTAATATGTTAGTTGATACTAACTGGGAATAAAAACTATCCCGTAGTTTTTATTGTAGTACTAACTATTATAACATTTATAATTACGTTTATATATTGTTGTAAAATAGTTAACTAGTATTGGTTTAGCGAGACATAAAATACCTTAAGATTAATTGTAATTATAGGTACAGCGTTCTTAATTAATGAAAGTAGTAATTTATAAAAGACTGCATATACTTCTATGAATGTCAGTAGTTTTCTATAACTAATATAAAGCTATTGATTAATAGACTCACCTGAACCGCAGTATATTATTTTTAATAATTTACACCACACGGTTGTTTTTGCTACTTAATTCCCTACCTTTTGGAAACAAATTATAATTAAATTTCAGAATATACTTACATTAATACGTAAATAAAATACGGTGTTTCCGTTTCGTTGCATATTACGTACGAATGTGAGATTTGTAATAGTTAGGTTTATATTTGGAAGATGCCAATTGAAATATTATATCCAATATATTAAAAGAAAAGATAATTATCCCCGTTAACAACGTCATTATTAATACTCATATATAAATGTATAATGGTCTGATGCGCACTACTCACAAGAGCTGGCCCCGACGTGATAGTTCGTGAAGTGAAATTTAAAAAATATGTAGGTACGTAATTAATATACAGGTGTACTTTTTGTCCAAACCCTCATAAACATACAACCAAGGGTTCGCAAGTCGACTAGTTTCGACCAACGACTTGGTTATATAAGGTATATTTTAAGAGACTTAAAAATGTAATGATGACACAAAGTAGATTTATCTATGAAAAATAATAAGATATAAAAAAATTATTAGGTTTTTTGTGTTTAAACTTTTGTGATCCTTTATTATTATATTATATTTAAGAGGCTTTTATCACGTTGGTTTATATTGAAAATTACCTGGATAGTTCAAAACCCTTTTGGATCCTTAGCCTTGTGCTCGGATCGCGGTGTGAAAAAGTTGGTTTTGCAAGAGAATAAATAAGAAATAACTTTAAAATAACTTATGCTTTAAGTTGATATCTATCATGTTTAACTGACGGTTAGGTGAGCAAGGATTGTAACGTGTCACGATTCTTTAACTTACAGAGGTATAACTTAGTCGAACACCCTCGGGTCTTAACCCAAATTTACACAAGTAAATATATAGAAGACCCTAATTTCATGGACAAAACCTATTCACTTTAGACAATACATAATGGTAATCACCGCAAGGGTCGAGGTGTTTAATGGTGTAATAATGTAATAGTGTAATAATGTAATAGTGTAATAGTGTAATAGTGGTGTAATGGTGTAATAGTGTAATAAATCTTTCAATTTATAATAATTAAGGCTTTTGTATCTAAATATGATGACGTACCCATTACATCATCTCTGTTTTAATATTCCGATTATTATTTCAAAACTGAAGATATTTAAATTCTGTTAATCAAAGTATATATAATAAAATATTATTAACTGAGTCTTAAAAACATAGGGAAAATATTAAAATATCAAAAATATTGAATGTTAATAAAATAATAGAGTGATTGTTTTTATGTTTAATGTACAATATCGAACATGTATAAAGAAATTTACAACTTAGTAATCATAAATAAATTTTCAAAGTATCATCGATATATCCGGGTAAAGTGTGTAAGTTATGAAAGAAATTATCTTATCAGAGCCCTCATATAATGATATTTGCTTTTAGTATTTCGAGTTTAAATTACTTACAAAATGATTTAATTTTAAAACAATATTTTTGAAGATTTTGGGAAACAGAATCTAGGTTAAGAATATATTAAAGTAAATATAATAATTAATTCTTGTTGTCTCTCTAGTAATCAAAAATGACATCTGCATATAACGATGTTCTTAAAGAGTGAAAAGAAAATGAAACTATTTTTTTTAATGGTGAACATTCATTTCAAATTTGAGACAAAAAGGAAAAATATTTTAAATTCTACTTTGTAATACAAGAATGCATACAAAGCATTCTATCCTGAGGGAAAATTATATCATGCGGGTTATTATCCAAAAACAAATAAAAATCTAATGAAATAAATATCAAAATTATCAAAAGTATTTAATCCTTTTTTTACTACAATATGCCTATAATATTTAATGTTAATGCAATCTTAAGTCAAACAAAAACTGCCGTCATTACCAAACATATATACTATGAAGTCCATACATTAAATAAATAAATATATTTAATATCAAATCTTGTCGTAACATTTTGTTGCCATTGAACTTATAATAAAAGTTTGCAACATAGTAGCTTAATTAACTATGTAGTATGTAATTTATTTTAAAAAGACGACAGACAGACAAATAAAGCAAATTTAACATTTTGTATAAATATATGCTTTAACCCAAGTTCAACTTAATTAAGAAAACTAAATTATATAAATGGCAACTCATTTATTTAGTACGTGTTAAAACCTAGGTCACTGGTTTAGTAGAACGGTGCCTTTCCTTGGGTTTAATATTTAAAGTACTCGTGCAGTGAAGTCAGATGAAAATATTTTCTATATTTTTTTGTTTGGATTCTCATTTTTATAAATGATTTTTTTACATAGAGAAATTTGGGGGTTTTTTAAGATAGTTATCTTAAAAGTTGTTGTCTAAAGATTATAATTTTAATTTAATGTTTTTTGGAAATATTTTTTTTAACCGAATTATTTTCTAATAACGATTATGACTTTTTGTATATCTTTCCTAGTATTCCATTTCAAGACAAAAACTTGTAAGACATTATCTTCTTTTTTTTAAGGACATAGATACATATAATGATTAATTGATGATTAATTTACATACATTAACTAAAATGATAGCAGAGTTTGTCAATATTATATCAGTGTAATTATTTATAGGTAAAATTTCCATGCTCTTTCAAATATTACGCTATTAGAGTAGTTTACAAGGAGTTTGAGCACTTGTAGTCAGCGGCCATTACACGCGTTATTTAATAAAGTCTATATGCCATGTCTATATAACATCATATTAAAAGCCGAGCTATTGAGGTATTTATTTATGAATTCTAATAGCATTCATAGCCTATATGTTACGATAGAATCCTATATAAATGTTTTCAATTTTAATTCATCTAATACTCCATACATTCAACAAAAATATTATTAAAAGATTTCAAATATTTAAAAAAATAAACATATAATACTACTCAAAAGAAATACACATATTTTATTATGCTTGTTTAATATTTTTTTAGCAATAAATGCATTACTTAATAATATTAAGCTATATGCATAATATATTTTATATTGAATGAAATATTGTACCAATTTCATCTAACAAAATAATAATAAACATATTATTATATTGTATCCAATAGAACACAAAGGAACATCTCTTTTATCTCAAATATTTAATGTACAAAAAAATATTATAGCCACTTTTATGTTTTTGAACTAAAATGTCTACACAAAAGAATGTATCATCCGACGGCCAATGAAAAGGATTTAATGGTCAAATATGATATGGACCAAGATTTTATTAAATTAAGCAAATATTTTACCAATTTCTAAAAATAGAAATATCCCTTTTTTACCAACACCCTTATAGAACCACATATTTATAAAGGTAGTTTCCATTACTGGAAGTGGTTGTCTGCGGGCTGATGTTCTTCAGAGGATTCTTAGATGTAATAAAGACCACATTTGTGTTTTCTAAAGACGAAGGTTGTAAAATCATGCTTGTTTTAAACTTCTGATATTTGATATCACAGTAAGAATAATAAATAAAATATGTCTTTCTATTGTGTTGCCAATATTTATATGGAAACTATAAAGGAAATAAAAACGTTGTTTGACTGCATATTATTATGTACCCATATCTAGATTAAACTAGAAGGTCAAATGAATTCTCATCAAGTGTTCCTTTTCTGTTTATCAGATTATCTATATATATTATATTATATTTTAGATAATCATCACGCGTAAATATGTAATTACTATTTTAAAAACTCCGATGTTTATAGTAGTAGACATAATCATTTTCGGGAACACAGATTTAATTTAGCTGGAATTGTTAATTTTTTAAGTCTGTTGAACATGAATTAAAACTTCAACTTATAGAACACTTTTTACTTCGGAAAATCTCCCACTTTTATGGATAGAAAAAAAGATTTGCTGTAAATACAGTCAAGTCAATATAGTATGATAAAATTAGATTAGATAGAAAAAATGAGATAGAAAAGTGGTATATATATATACCTTTAATACCACTTTAACAAAGTTACACAAACATAAACTGTTATAAAAAAAATCATATATACGTTCAAAAGAGTCATACTGATGTATATTGAAAGAGGTAATTGAGTCGTATTATATTTGAAAAGAGAAACTCGTGTAAGCTTTTGAAATAATTATTTACGTGTCAGTTTGTGTTGAAAGGCATTTAAATATGTTTATTGTTTTATATACTTTCGAAACACTTCTTCCATGTATTTGTATTACGAAAATTGAAAATGAATGAATGAATAAAAATTACGAATTTATGACTAAGCTTGATTAATTTCAATAATAAATAAATATGTGGTTTTTCCGTAACTATGAGGTACTTCTTAGCTTTTACGATCATCGTGTACGAGTACATTTACATCAGATCAACTACTGAGTAGTAAACATTTTATTTTAAAACTACTGCATTGTCAATTGGATAAATGATATACAGATCGTATTCTGATCGTATAATACAAAAGAGGTCATTTTATTACTATTTCTAAACTACCCCGTAGTGTTGTTGTTATCAATAGTGTGTACACAATTTTAATCACTCACCCCCGAGTACAGACGCACCCTAGACATAATAACATATAGGATAATATATGTTTTACAATGTTGGAACAATATTAAGGTTCCTTATCATATATTTAATTTGTTTTATTTGAAAACCTAATCATTTAAAGATAATGAATATAATTATTTTTGTGAAATAAAAACTGAGTCATTTTAATTTCACTTACAGTTTTATAAATAAGCAAAAAACCAACAATTTGCAATATTAGTAAGTGATAGTTTATATCGCCTCAATTCATCCCACATTATGATCTTATCTTCATATATAAATACATAATACATAACATACATAAATAAATTTCCATTTAAACTCACAAATTTTGTTAAAATATTGATATTTTAATAACAAGTATTTTAATCTTAATAATATCCTACTTTAAAGCAGTAATCTGTACTCCTATGTCCGAGTGTAACAACTTTCATTTATTTAGTACGAGGGGAGGTCCAAAAGTTCGTGGAATGAAAGGGATCTAAATAAAATAAAACAACAAAACTATTTTTCCTTTTCAATATAATCACCCTTAAGCTTAATACATTTATTAGACCTATAAATTAATTTTTCTAAACCACTATAAAAAATGTTTTATCTTTTCCGTCCAAATGAGCCGAAATTGCCTCCCTTACCTCATTGTCGTCGGAAAATTTCCTTCCCCTTAAGTTTTTTTTTAAATTGGGGAGTAAAAAAAAGTCACTCGGGGCCAGGTCTGGACTGTAGGGTGAGTGAACTAGGATTTCGAACCCATGCGTGTGCAGAGCAGCCATTGCAATTCTGCTCTTGTGAACCGGCGCGTTGTCTTGCAACAGCAACACACCCTTTGTTAATTTTCCTCGCCGCTTTTCCTTGATGGCATCCTTTAATTTTTCTAATATCGTTGCGTAGTATTTTCCGGTTATAGTCCTTCCCTTTTCTTTGTAATCAAACAAGATTATCCCCTCACAATCCCAAAAAACAGTGGCCATCATCTTTCCAGCCGACTCCGTCACCTTGAATTTCTTTAGCGGTTGTGTCCCCTTTTTATGCCATTGCATGGACTCTTGTTTGGACTCAGGCTCAAAGTGATGAACCCATGTTTCATCTCCCATAACAATTTGGTCTAAAATCTGTGCAGGAAACGGCGTAAGCATTCTCGGTACTCATCTTGCACTGACTTTTGCCATACCCAGGTGATCATGTAGGATTCGCAAAATGGTGGTATCTTGTACTCCAACTAATGCAGATTTTTGTTTTTTCTTTAAACGGGCATCCTCTAGTACAATTTTCTACACTTTTTCGACGATGTCCGATGTGATGACCTCAACTGGCCTTCCTGAGCGGGGGTCGTCTTCAATTGACTCTCGACCATGTTTATAAAGACCATGCCAATTATAAATCATTGATTTACTAGGGCACTGTTCTCTATAAACGACTCCCATTTCATTCAAAATGGTTTGAGCGTTTTTTCCTTGCTTGGTAAGGAATTTTATCACAGCGCGGTGTTCAATTTTCTCCATAGTTTCAGTTTTCTTCCGGATTGACTTGTTTAACAGGCGACTGTTCGTAAACGAATGACGCAATCGAGTTGAAACTCGGTATTTATGCTAATAATGAGTCTCCGATTCGTATGACACCAAACGAGCGCCCCTACCCCCGCTCCATCCTCTCCATTCCACGAACTTTTGGACCTCCCCTCGTATATATATTTATATATACTTTGAATTAATTATTTTTGTTACTCTTGTGTGATTGTTTATAATAGTCCTTTGTTATTTAATCAATAATGATATTCAAAATCTAAAAAAAAACTAGGCTATTTAAATATGTCCATTGTATTGATTCAACCTGTCTATTCCTACAGCAATGGAGTATGAGTCACAACTAGTGATTGCACTTTTACCGGGAATTTCAATTACCGGTTATTCGGTAAAAATATTTTCTTCGGTAAAAAACCGGTAAATTACCGGTAAATATTGAATTCGGTTAAAATCACTGTAAAACTTGTATTTTTCTGTTGTTAATAGTTTATTTTATTTACAAAGGAGGCTATTATAAAATATATAAATAATTTAACTTTGTTTTTTGAAATAAGCGCGAAGAAAAGTAAGAATGTCAAGAGATGTGTCATTCAACCGCGATCGTACTTTAGTGCAAAATGATCCTGCAACAGAAAAGGCTCGTTCAGATTCTACGCTAGTCGGTCGTACAGAACACAAGTAATCGAACGCTTTTTGTAAATACTTTCCGCGTACCCTCTCAGCTTTGAATAAGAGCATTTCTTTTCGCACTAACGATGCCAGGTCGTTTCGAGAAACCGTTCTAGATTGGGTGACCGTCGGTGAATTTAGTTTGCTTTGGATTGTAGAGTACAGTTTATCCTTCAAACTCGCGTTTTCTGACACAATAGGTGATGATTCTGCGGCGATGACATCATCGCAGCTTCTTGTGACAATCTCGTTGTTTTCGTTAGCTACATTTTTCTCCGACAAACGATTTAATTCAACAATAATTTTCGTCACATCACTTTTCGAAGTTTGATTGAATAAACCGTATTCACAATATTCGTTCAAACTTTCTGGTTCGTAAAGATAACGCAATACATCAGAATAAGCTGTGCGTCGGTCAGCTATGAGAACAATCAATTGATCCAAAAGTTGGTTGCTTAAAGGAGTGTTCTGACGCTTCAATTCATCTAACATAAATTTCAAAGTAACATCCGCGACATACAAATTAGCATTTCGGGTACAAAGTGCTTCCGGTAAAAAATACCGGATTTATCGGTAATTGGAGAAAAGTTTACCGGTAAAAATCGACCTTCCATTTGGGCTATTTACCGGTAAACCGGGAACGGTAATTCCCGGTATTGCAATCACCAGTCACAACTAAAGTCCATTAGTACAACCCTTGGATTAATTAATTCACATAACCGTTTTACCCAGTTTGGACCACATTAAATGTAGAAGGTGTTCTGAAACCTAGTTTTTTAAGAAATATTTCAAGCATAAACGAAAATAAATATATATATATATATATATGAGAAACAATAATGTAGTTGCTTAGTTTCATATAATTTACTATTTATATTTACATGTGCTTGTTATAGAATGGTGTGACTCGTAAGTATAATATTATAATTAATACCATTATATTGCATGTAATATTTATAGTGAATATAAAAATTAAAATGTAATTTAAGAGTTTTTATTTTTTGGACTATTAAGCATGTATTAAATAGGTCTCATTAGAAATTACATTTTGTTACGAAAACAAAGTCATAAATGATGTTAAACCTACTAAAGAATTAGTCTGCATGCTTCTAATTGTAATTAACATTTTCATAAGCAATGAATAATGTAGGAATCTCTTGTAAAGGGTTCAATCGACATTCAGAAATTTATTCACAAGTTCCTTGTACCATGTTACTTCGAAGAAAGTCATGGTATATTTGAATAATTTCTTTAAGTAAAACTGCACATATTATACTTATAGAATTTATATATAATTTTTTTTTAAATAGTTGTATTATAATTAATTTTTTATAATTATTTTGTCTTAGTAGATATTGCCTTAATACGCGCAATCCTGATATTTTTAACTTACCTTTATATTAATATGATACTCAGTTATACGAGACGCATTTCATAATAAAATATTAAAAGATATAGAATAATAAAATTAAATGAATTATCTTGATTGAGCAAATCGTATGTTAAGAGAGTTTTTAATAATACGGGACCTTAGTTTCTCGTCAGAATCACGAAATAATACATATTTCGGTAAAGCGATATTAATATTACAATTTCTGATACCGATAAATAATGTTCTAAGAAAATAGCGAAGGAAGAATATTGCTTTACCAGGGGTTTTATTTTATAATAAGCTTTTACTAATTAATTAAGTACATTATTAAGAGCTAACAAGACAGACGGTTATTTAGTACTTATAGTATAATAATTAATATTTTTGTTTAATTCTAAATATCTTATTTGACTAATTAATATTCTGATTGTTCTTGTGATATGTTCATTTATTTTTAAATGCAGTTGATGTTTAAATTAATAAATGAACTATAATTGATTTTAAATAAAATAAACTCATTTTAATCAAATGCTTTTAAGATCTTACGGATTAAGTTGAAAGTTTAAAATATAAGTAAATGATCATATGTTTAAAATAAATCACATTTAAAACAAATCTAGCTCTTTTAAATGGTTATTAACAATAATTATTATTGGAAATTTTGCTCACTAATTATAACTTCTAAATTGTGTCCAATTAATTTAAAAGTTTTATTTCAATGTCAATTGTAAAACCAACAACCTAAGAGTTGTAACATTACAACTGCTTAAGAGTACAAGTGTGGCTCGGATTAAAGTTATAATAGAACGAGCCACGCTACTAATGTAATTTGAATTAACACTTTGTTCAGATTTTTGTAGTTACTTTGATTAATTAAATAATAATATGAGTTTCAACCCTAAACTCAAAACAGTTTATTAATCAACAGACTCTTTTTATATATTTTTTAATTTTTCTATGCAATTTGCTTAAAACATTATACAAAAAAAAAGTAATATGACATAACAATACTCAAAGTATCACGATGTTCTTTTATAAATAATCGTAGTAAAGTTTGAAATTGTTGATAAGCATTTAAGCTATGTCAGTTTCAATTTAAATGAATGTAGAATGTGAAATTATCACGAAGGACATAATGCTTAGTTGGCAGATCGGGTTGGTACATCGGAGGTCGAGTCGAGTTCGAGTCTGGATGAATTTTTCATACTATATTGATTTAAATGTGTAGCTATTCTATAACAATTTTTCTTATTGAATTTTACTTTAGTATCAGGTAGTTAAAATCTCAATTATAAAGGATTCACTTTTATTTGGTTTGCTTGCATTGGATACTCTGCTCCTGTCAAATTTAACTACCTAGAGAATCTCCGTAGTGCCATTAGTTAATGTTGCGGACAGTTCAACTCTGAGATCAGAGGCTCCTTTGATCATGTATCATCATTATAGTTGTGATTTAATGGAATTTTTATCTGAACAGAATTTTGATTTTTAAAATTTGAACTTGAAATAATGGCATTTCAATGTGAACTGTGTTTTATGAACGAAATGTTTTCGGAACACAATTGATGATTGCTTATGAAATTTATTTAATTAATTATCCCGACAAAAATGTTTTAATATTATTTGTTTTTATTTTTTATTTACTGATAAAACATTTTGATTGTTGAATAATAAAATATATTCTTTCAGTGGAGATCTCCTGACATTCCATTTAATTAGAAAGCATGTCCCTGTACCTCGGCCGCAAATGAACGCATTCCATCTAAAGCTTATATCCACCAGTGGGTTTTAAATCGTGCATTACTTACAAATAAATATTCAAACAGAAACAAGCCCCAAAAATAGTTTCGATCAAAAATTTAAATTTGCTCCTGGGTCACGAGAATGAATTTTGGTTTTTGCTTTCTCTATTGGAACTAAGTCGGATTATTGTCTGTCGCCGCCCCTTTCGCTTACTTATGCAAACCTACACGTTCAACTTGAGTTTTGATTTGAATATTTATAAAATACTTCCCTTATAAGTAAAGCTGCAATATGAATTTTCACTCGAATTTGCGTGCTCCTATGGTTTCGTCGCATTTTTAACATTTTGACAGACATGTGTTATGTTGCGAATAGCTGAAGCCAAAGTGCTAGTAATTAATTCCTAATTCACACTTTTACGTCATATTAAATTTTATGAAAGCCGAAAGATGAAACATAAAATACACTATGATTATTTTCTGTGTTCAATTTTAAAACTTAAAACTCATTGTTATGCCAACACTTTTTCAAAAAAAGCGTCAATTTTTAATAGCGTTTTTATTGCAGTGGTTATAAAATTTGTTTGCCTTTTTTGCTATTTATTTATTTATCTTTACTTAAATAAAAAATTTTACGCTGTAATAAATCTGTTTTTTTATAATACTGATTACACGAACTCAACTCACGACAGAATTTACGCCTTAATCTAGGCAGGGTGAATTAAGAACATTAACGTAAGAACAAGTCTGCAAGTATATCAACAGATCCCTATCCCCACAACCGAAATCTCAGAAAGATATTTATCTGACGCCGGAAAGTAAACATCCTGGTTTTGACGGCCTTCGAGCAAATGCTTTAAGAATAGACCCGACACATTTTCAATGTTTCCGCTAGCAGTTACCGTCTCTATAATATAATATTACTCATATTTTTGTGTCGCAAAACGTAAAATCAACATACAACTTACGAATGATTTTGATTTCCAACGTGTTTACATTTTGGCATTTTGATATTAATTTTTTTGCAGTTTGTTTTATACTTATTTTTTAAATGAAGTGAGTAGTAAATTAATTATATTATTATATACACTACTTCAGCTAATATTATTATTTTATTATAAAATTGAGACTTGTTATTTATCTCACATTAAAACAAGAAGTTTATATCTGATATTTAATTGATTATCATAGTTTGTAGAAAGTTGCAGATAAAAGAGTTGTATAATAATTACATTGTAGTTACATAGTTAGACTATTATAAAATATACGAAGTTAAGTTTTGTTTTATTACAATAAAAATAAGTTCTTTTAAATTTATATTTACAAAGAATTAAAGAAAAGCGAACTTAAACATTTCATTTCTAAGGTAGCGGAAGTCGGTACGTGACCGGAAATGAATTTCCCGGACGCATCGGTAAGCTTCAACGAGTATTACAATTTGCTTTATACAATATTTTTCAGTTTTGTAAATATTGTGTTGATTTAGTGTTTTTATATTGAATAGTTTTTTATTAACAACTGTCATTTCAAGCTTTACATTTTGACTGTATTATTATATTAAAATATTTCAACAATATTGTCTACCTTATTGCAATGATTGTATCATTGCAAAAAAGTAGACAATATTTAGACTACTAAGTTAGAAAATTATGATGTAAGCTAATAACTAAGAAATAGAAAGAGCAAGTATTTTAATATATAATTGATATATATATTGCACCTTCTTATAATTTGCGACTGTGATGCACCGGATGCACAATTTCCTAACCGTTAATGTACAAAAACAACGTAATAACCTTTCAATGTATGTTTTTATAATAATAATGAATAAATTAATAGCGTAGTATTTCAAGTTATTCAATTGTTAGACAAGTGACTATAGCTTGGCGTTACATTCAGATGTCTGACCAATTCAACATTAGAGGTAATATGAGAATATAATGAAAAATCTAATATTTAAATATTGAAGATGTCTTATAGATGTTTTTATGGAAAAACTTTAGAGCTGACGTATTTGAGACGCCGTAAATAAGATCAGCAATTAGAATTCACTTATATCATATAGATTAGTCAAGTAAGTATATACCTATAGTCAAGGAACTATATACATATATATGTATAAAGAGAACCCGAATGAAAAAAAAAATATTTTTCTAAGAAAAACCTTTAACAAATCTATCTAATATAAAATAACAGACGAGGTGACGCATTGATGAACATTTTGTTAGATCGTCATCAGATAACAATCGATTTTAGTTAATCAATTATTTATCTTATTTTTTGACTTATGTTATTAATTAATCAAAAAGGTTAGAAACTGTAGTATGAAAGAGCGTTACATAGCGATTGTAAAGATTTGGTTTAAAGTTCACAACTAATTTAAATGTCAGTAAGTAATAATTTATGATACACTATTTTAAGATTTAGAAACCAACATCTAAAGTCCGTAAGCACGTTCCACCGGTACGGACAAAGTTTAGAATAGAACGGTCCATTTTAATATCGATATAACTTTGGTCACAGCGTAGACGACTGTTGGAACCTAAACTTACTTTTGGGTTGTAAGAGAAATAGAAGGTTGAGAAATATTTTACTGATAAGTTCAATGACACTACAGTATAGTGTGAATCTGAGTGGCTTAATATCATTGATTCATGTCGTTGATTGATTGAGTGAGTACATGCGGTATAACGCTAAAAAAAAGTACTTAGAGTAATACCAGCGTCTGAAATTATAATTATAGTAAAAATGATATAACAGTATTATGAATAATTGTAATTGTCTATGAATACTATACAAAAGGAAGTATAGATTAAATACTATATTATAAATTACTAATAATTAATAATAAATAATTAATAATGGTATTAAAGATATATTTAAACGCTTAAACCCTTAAGCGTTTAAATATATATATATATATATATATATATATATATATATATATATATATTATTTTCGAAATCGTATACTAAAATAACGTTTTGATATAAATTAGTAACTGTAACTTAATCTAACGAGGCAGATTGTGGAACAAAACGTGATCTTCTTTAATCAGATAATTGTAATTCTAAGCAGTTGTTCGCAATTTTGGAAGAAATGAGATTTTTTTCCTTTTTTCGAATGAAAGGCAAGCGGGTATTATTGGAATTTCCTAATTATTTAACCGTTATTTGAATTCCTGTCTAATTATTACTTATATAAAAAATTAATTTTAAGAAAATTATATTTCAACATTTTTACTGTTTTTAAGGAAAAAAACTATAAAAAAAATATATTCAGTGACTTTTAATATTTACACTGCAATTTGTTATTAAGATACACCTTGAAATGGAAAACACATTAATGTGTAAAAAAAGGTACAAAACTCAGGCGTAAAAATTTTAAAAAATTTAATTATGTACTATACAGTATAATTGGGATTTTGGTCAAAAATTATATAATAATAAATAAATATAAAACTATACGTAATTTGTTTACTAAAATCCCATTTATTTCAATATGTATTTTTTTTACTAAATAAAATTTGATTATAATTCGTATTAATTTACGTAAGATAATAATATAACAATAGTATAATTATACTGACAGTTAGTTTCTACTTAATATATTAGTTTATTGTATTCGTTTTAAGACAAACAAAATATTAATCAGACAAGGACGAGAACAACACACAAACATGATATAACAAAAGTTTACGATTGCCACAACAATCAGTGAGATGAAGCAATATAATTTAACGTATCTATCAATAAAGGAAAAGTTGTAAAGAAATCTCCAACTATTTCTTACATATACGAAAAATCTTTATATCGTCACTTAAATACAATTTTCATAAACAAGGATTTATGCTGTAATATACATATATTTATATTATTGAACTCAACTTTATGGAAAAAGTAACGCCTTGGTCTAGGGAGGGTAAATTAAGAAAATGAACGTCAGAACAAGTTCACAAGTATAATAACAGACCCGTATCACCGCAACCGAAATCTTAGAAGGACATTCATCTGACGCCGGAAAGTAAACGTCCTGGTACGTCATGACTTCCTAGCGAATGCTTTAACGATAGACCCCATACAGATTTTATGTTTCCACAGGCAGTTATACTTCTGTATAATATAGGTTTGGTCATATTTTTATTACACACGACGCAGAATCAAGATCTACCTTGATTTACAAGTGAAATAGATATTGACGTGGAGAATGCTAGATAGCGTTGAAGTAGCTAGATTTTGAGATTTATTGACAAACGATGTTTTTATCTTTATAATTTTTTTAAAATTCTCGCTAAAAATATATATATATTTTTTTTAATAAAATATATCCTATGTTACTTTTAACACCCCCAAAAATATGTGTTCTAAGTTTCATAACGATCGGTTGAGTAGTTTTCGCGTGAAAACGTACCAAACAAACTTACATTCGCGTTTATAATATTAGTAGGTATGTATTAAAATTCCTCACCTCCAAGTATCTGCTTGGGGTGAGTCAAATAGGTTTACGGAGATCCCCAAACCTATTTGACTCATTAAGTGACAAAAGCATTAGAAATTCTGGCGGGAATTAATGGTCTTTTACGTTACGGTTAAGTGCTGTTTGCTGACAGTGAATGTGTGAATGTGCCTCATAGGAACTTTAAAACTTATTGAACGCTTTATTTTAACGTCAATTAAAACATCAAAATAACAATCATGAGTTTTAGACTTTTTTGAAGAAATATAACAATTATGAACAGATTAATAGAAGTATTTTGTACTTGTATTGACATTTAATCATATCTCGACCAGAAAAGTAATTGAGGTGGTTTGCACATATTGTGCAGTGTAAAAAATATATAAAGAGGAAATTACAATATCTACAAAGGATATATAAAACGCTGTACTTAACTACATCGATAAATATAATATTAACCGATTGTCTAAGCTACATACAAATATTTTCAACATTTTTTGCTCCAAGAATCATGTTTTAACTCTTCAATTAACAAACTTATAGTGAGACAGGAAGTATTATAACAAAACATTAAGAAGACTATTATAATGATAATAAAAGTGAACTGCACCTTCTGGTGTGAAACTAAGACGAAGTTTTAACGTTTTTATACGACTATTTTTAATAAATTAAAATAATAATCCTGGGAAGGATATTCCAATGGAGCAAAAAGTAAAAAAAAAACAATAATTAAATTTAAATTGTATTTGTTGTAACTAAAGATTTCGTTAGAATTATTTCTGTCAATATATTATAAACATAATCCTAAGGAACATCAGATCGGAGTATTTTTTGTATTATCTACAAATTATTTCGTTGCGAACTAAAATTCTAATATATATTATGGCACATTCTGATTAATTCTTTTTGGTTTATTTCTCTAATTTGACAATAACTTTTAAAAGCAGTTCATATCTTCACTGAGGATATAATTTCAATTGCCTGTCACAATAAAATATTATTTAAAAACATAAAAATCGTAAGTATTACATTATATTGCTTAGTATTATACGAGTAAGTAACCCTATACTACATATAACGTACTTAACATTATAATACGTGTGTAATCTCAGCAAACCGTATTATGTAACACTAATTTAATTAATACAATTAACGTAATCAATGATGCTTACACGGTAGAGACATATTATCTTGAATATGTATTTATGTTCTTATCTAAATTCCTCCGCTCTAAACCATTAATTAGCGAATTAAATATATAAAAACAATTGCGCAGCCTTAAACTGTTTATCCCATTTTATATAACTTGATTGATTACTTTTTGAAAGTATATACATTATTATTTATTTTATTCATTAATTGATAAGCACTTCATAATAAAAAAATCTTTTCACACTGTTACCGTTAAGGTATTCTAAAAATAATGTAACAATATGAATAATGGGTCTTAATTTTGTAGTCTGAAAAAAACCGCATCCAGGATGATAATCGAGATAATCTAAATGTGTGGAACTTAAGTTGTTGACTCATTTGCAGTTTTGATAGATAGCATAATTTACATCCAACATTGTTAAATTTCTTTCAAAAAGAGCAACTGTTTAGTTTCCGGCCTATTCTTCTCAGCAGAGCAGCATTCCGAGCCGGTGGTACTTACTCACGATCTATCTACACTGACCTTTTTTACACGCACTTTTGAATCGTCAATTATTACAATAATTGACGATTCAAAAGTGCGTGTAAATGGGTACATGAATAATTTATTTTTTCATTTTAATCAATAGCGCAATATTACTTTATAATATATACATATAATTTATACCAATCTAATATATTTAAAATAAATGCTTATATGCCGTAAAGCAATGTTTTCTATTTAGATCCCTTTCAGAACTTATTGTAATGGTCATAAAGTTTTATTTTACTTGCAACAAGAAGTTAGTAGAAAATTTGTTCATGAGCCCTCTTTTAAATGAATTATTCAAAGCGTTGTAAAATGTTAGGGAAGTTTGTAAGACAGCATTCCGTCAAGCTGCCAATAAAGTGCTCCCTAAGTATATTAAGGTTTAATGAAACGGTATCATAGTTACTTTACAAATAAAGATAATTACAATACCTATACAATTAGCTCAATATCTCAGGTTCTGGTTCAGAATATCGTGATTTGGGTATCTCTTATACAAGTTATATGTGTAAAAAAGCAGAAGGTATCTGTCCGCGTCTCCGAGACAGAAATGCCAACACCCAATATGTAATATTTTCATTAACCAAAAAAATTTATTAAATTAATGTTTCGGCATATCTTCTTGCTTTCAGAGTTCTGAAACTTAAGATAAAAATGAAGATGACTAATACTGTTGATATTTTTTTTTCATTTTATTTATAATTAAAAATTTTAAGTGTGAGAATACCAAACACGTATCTTATCTTTCCATTCGTATTCGTATTGTATCGTATCTTTTATCTTTTGAGAATAAGAATCTCTTGTTCGACTTGTTATCCGATTATTGAAAAAAGATGGTAACAATAATAGTATTACAAATTATAAACATCAAATAATAATATTATTCAATAAATGATACGATTAAGTTTATATTTTTGTATTAGAGTAATTTATCTTCAACTACGGTTGTCATGATGTCATTTTAAACGACAGACAAACAGACTTCACCGGAGGATAGCGTTTATTGAATATTATGGTTCCATTAGAATATTAAAATACAAATAAGTTAATCTCTTAAAAACTTAATCCAAGTAGCAGTAATAGTTATTAACTATTATTATATATTTTAGTTTTTATTATTATTATTATTTTTATTATTATATTATCTAAAATAATTAAAACCAGTAAATGCAATTTGTGTTTCCATGAATTCGGAAATTCGTAAAAGTATTTTTTAAATCAAAAAATAAACAAAGAAAAATATCAATACAGAAAAAGTATTTTAAAATAAAGACGTAAGCTATTTTAAAAGAAATCAGACCTAAAGCACTTATCTCGAAGCGATGTATTTATTCGATGGCCGATGAAAAGTTTTACGTTAAAATATGATATAGCCGAATTGTCCTCTTAGTCATTGTTGTAAATGTACAAAATTTTCAGAGCAACGATACGACGAATAACCAAAAGTCAGGGATATTACTTGCTGCTACAGGTATTGGCTACTTCACGCCGATCCCAGTAGAGATGTTGATATTACACCGGCCGACAGAAGCTGTATCTGCTAGTTTGATATAAATGACACCATGTTCTACCACCAATAGATAACAAGTATTATAATACACATCGAATTAAATTTGTAAGTATTATATAATATATAACTAAAACGTTAAAACGTTTGATGTCTGGACAAAACCAGAATGAAAGAAAGTATAAAAATAAAAATAAGCCGATATTTCAGGATGATTTTTGATATTTCTATTGTGAGTACAAGAATAAAAAACCCACACTTAATACTCTTTTCACGTGTAGCTGCCGAATTATATAAATATGTGCGTATCGTACATTCGTATGTAACGGGTCGTTACACTTAATCATATAATCCTATATTCTATTCGGTCCTGTATTTTTTTTGTGAAATAATTTGTACAAAGCTTATCTATAAAACAATATTAAAATTTAGCAAAATATTTTCTATTCTTATGTTTGAAATATAATAAATAAATAAATATTAAAAAGTATCATCGACATCGATATATTCGAGTGAAGTGTGTAAGTAATTAAAAAGTTATCTCATTAGTGCGCTCATATCACATGCTTTGAGTATCTTGAGTTTAAATTACAAAGAAACTTAAAACTGTAATTTTAATAAAGTTATAAAATTTTTGGGTTAAGGTTAGTATAAAGTAAAAAAGTAATTGTTTTTGTTGTTTGTTTAGTGTTCAAAAAGAGTAAAAAGAAAATAAAACTTTTACTTCTTAATCGGTGAATATATTCTTAATAAAGTTAAATATTGCACAATGAAATCCAGATAGTAGCATTTTTTTATATTTTATTATTTTTTATTTTTTTTCTTTTATTAAGGAAAACAAACAGCGTTTACAATTAGACGTCTTAATTTTTTTAACATTTAGTTTGTACAATAGCCAATAAAGTTTTCACAAAATATGCGATACACGATAAGCAGGTAAAACACAGAAAAAATATAATTTTATAAATCTTACTATTAAGGAAAGGCGTGACTTCGACATAACAAATATTACAGTTTTCAAAGAAATATATATATTACCAAGGAATCACATATTAAGAATCATATAATAAAATTTATTATCTAATCTAATCTAATCTAATCTAATCTATCTAAACTTTATCATTAGTATTTTTTACAAGAGACACAAATTTAGTGCAATTATATCTAAAGTGGTCAATGGTACCATATTTATTATTGTATGCGTTACAAGCTCGAATTAAGAAGCTGTTTTTTGCGTATTTTGTTTTGACAATTGGAACAGATAACATTTTGTAATTACGGTTATTGAATCTTGGTATATTAAAGGATATTTTACTTAAAAGGTAAGAGGAATCAACCAAGGCCATGAATGATTTTGTATAGAAAAATTTGGTCTTTGTGTTCTCGCCTTTGTTTTAAAGAAATAAAATTCGCAGAAACATAACATTCAGTTTTAAATCTTCTATTAAGACATTTTAAAAATTTTAGTTGTATATTTTCTAGCATGTTAGTATAAACTCCATATTGGGGATTCCAGACTGTCGAAGCATATTCTAAGTGAGACCTTACAAGTGAATTAAAAAGCAAAATAAGTGTTTAAGGATTTTTAAAAACCTTTGTTTGGCGTAAAATAAATCCTAACATCTTCTACTTCATAATATCTGCATGTATTCAACAAAGCATGGAATCCTGGGGGAAGATAATACCTTGCGTGTTATTAGTGGAGATTAAAATCATATCTTCATTTCTTTTATTTATTTCTTATGAATATGAATGAAAACCCATTCTGTGATTATATTATTGAATGTGTGTAAGAGTTCACTCTATTTATTTCAAACATAAAACAGCCAAACATACACCCAAAAATATTAGAAAATTGTCAAAATAAGTCCAGTCAAACAAAATGATTTATTTTGTCTGTCTGGTCTGTAATTTGGTGTTTTCTATAATTAACATAGACATTGTTCATGTTATTGCAAGTCATTGTCATTGTTCATGTTATTGTCGGTAGTATATACAAAAAGTTTATAATATGATACAGACATCTATTAAAGATGACAACCTTTTATTATCAGATATACGTCTTTTCGATGGGATGTTACTTTCAATAACAACTTAAATATCTTCTTCACTAGACATCGATCAAACTTATAAAATAAAGTAACATTTCGTATTTTAGTGTAATTATTAAAACGTATTTCGTAAAAAAATAGAACTCTGTAGTTCTAAAGTAGTTCTGGAATAGAATTTTATATTATATTATTAATGGAGCCTACGACACAAGACAGGAATATTTCTTCTTTGCCTCAACGTAGGAAGTACTACTTTTGTGATTTTTGTTATATCTTTAGAGAATTACCAAACTTCAAATTCTGTATATTTTTTATTATTATATTTTAAACTTTGGCTACAATTTCATCAAACGGAATTCAATAGACGGATTTTTTTTCATTTCAGGAAAGAACGATACGATCATTATATATTGTATTAACATGGTGTAATACTAAAAATAATACTTAAAACTCTATTGTTGTAGAAAATCTTTTATTTACGTCTTTAATAATGATAACTTAAATTTCTATACATCTATGATATTTTTTTATGTTATCTGAATATTATTTTAACTATTACGCCTAACAACGCAAATATATATTATACAATTAATTGTAATATATTTAAATTCATGTAAACGTCTCATCAAGTGCAGTCGTATTAAATGACTACGTAATGTGCTCATGACTTTATAATTAGGAGGTGCTAAGTACACTCAGAATTTTCATCTCAAGATATGCTGTATTTGAAGTTTCATAACTGGAATTAAATTTATATCAGTTCCTATTTCAATGTTTAATCCCCCAAAGTTAGCATTTATGAATCTGGTACATTTGTATTTTCATGTTTTACAGTTTATTTAATTGGATAAAATTAAATTGCAAAACTAAAAGTGTTTTATTACTTTAAGTGTTAATTTAATTAACACTAAACCTTTGGTAGGTTTAGTGTTAATTAGTACCGGTCAAAGTGATCGTTCTTAAACTTTTGTAAAATTTTTACATTTTTAAACGTAATAATATCGTTATCAAACTACATGACAATTCTTAGAATATGCATATATTATTCTCTACACTCTTTGCTTTTAGTTATTTCCATTATTACCTGCGTTATATAATAAAACTTTTAATTACCGGTCAATTTGACGGCGTGCGGTAGGAACAGCTATACAAGAATTGTCAGTAGGTTTGGTGTTAAAAAAAATCATTATTGTTTTAATTTAAATTTTTGTAATATTTAATGTTTCCAGTTGCTAAATTAATGTACTATTAAACAAAAAGTACAATTATAGCTTTTAAATTTTTAATATTTCAGAGAATACACATCCTTTGTAAATTGTGAAAATATTATAGTTTTATGCAAATAGCATAAAAGTGCAATGCATCAACTTCATTTCACTTAACATAAAACAAACTAATGATAAAAATATTTTAAATGCAATTTTTTTCCCAAAATGCAAAATTTCCCTCTAAAATGCAAACAATGATTATAAAATGGGATGGTGTGAAATATGGCGGTGTTTCCATTAGGCGCTATGTTTATAAGTGTGATTGATGTGCTCTTATCTTAGTCACACCTTAGCGTGCATGCTGGATCAACACGATTGCGACGGGAAAAGGATAGATGATGAATTGTATTTTCATAGCAGTATGAGTAACATATGTGTAGAAGAGTAATGACTTGTATAATATTATGAGTAAAAATTCAAATTAAATTCAAATAACGAACACTGTTACTTTCAAATAACGAACACCGTGGCCTATAAAAGCATCGTTTAGTGGCCGGGCAGAGCACTCCTTGCTCTGACACGCGTCGGTCGTCTTGCTGGAAGTTGTCTACGGCATAATGTCATAACGTACCAAGAAGATTGTGTATTTTCATTACATAATAATTAAACCTCACTGATAAAACTACCACCTAGTGACATGGGAGTGCAAATAGGTGACCTTAAGGTCAATGGCTTGCTATATGCAGATGATGCAGTGCTCATTGCATCATCAGAATGCGATCTGCAGGCATTGGTCACCACTCTGAAAGATGGGTGTGAAAATAATGGTCTAAACCTGAATGCAGATAAGACGAAGGTTCTGATATTTGAAAGAAATGCAGAAAGAACAGAATTTAAGATCAACGTGAATGGTAAGATAATAAATAGAACAAGTGAATGAAGTGGTATATTTGGGGAGTATGTTTAGTAGAGACGGAAGATACGAAATGGATGTGGAAAGGCGTATTGCTGCCGGTAACAGAGTCAAAGGTGCCCTGGCTGCATTGTTGAGACGGCGAAACGTCAGCATAGCTGCACGTTTGGCTGTACACAATGCAGTTTTGCTACCGTCGCTGTTATACGGCAGCCAAACGTGGGTAACACAGAAGAAGAATGTAAGAAAGATGAATGCTGTAGAGATGCGATCTCTTCGCAGAATATGCGGAATCAGTCTAGCTGATCGAATCTGCAATGAAGAGATCCACAGAATGGCAGGTACTAACGAAGATCTCACGGTGAGAATGAATAAGAACGTGCTCAGGTGGTTTGGGCACGTCGAACGAATGAGTGATGAAAGAATGGTAAAAAAGATTTATATAGGAAAAGTGAGCGGTAAGAGAGACAGAGGGAGGCCTCGAGTGACCTTCGAAAACACAGTATCTATGATACTGGAGTTAGGTCACGTAAAAAGCATGAGGACCCCCCGGAGGGCATGTATGAAGAGGATGATGTCTGTGGCCGAGGCGAAAGAGGTATGCAGGGACCGTAGCCTTTGGCGCTCCGTCGTCTTTGGCTACCCCGCAAGGGATATGGCGTGAAAGTAAACAAATAAATAAATAAATAATGTCATACATACAAAATATTAGAATAAAAACGTATAGAAACAGTGCATTATAAAATAGAAAATTCTTTTCCTGTGCGGAAAACACCTCACAAATGGCGGGGATCAACATAAAGCAACCATTACTACTCGGTTCTTATTTGCTCGAATATTACAGCAGAATAAATGACACATAAATAGAACTTTAGCCGCTTGTTGGAATATTTAATTATTCTACGAATTTCCATCAGCTAGGAATAGCATTAGGTTTTGTAGCGCTTTTTAATTGAGGTTTTGTTCACTCAAAGTTGAATAAATAATCCAATTTGATATATTATTTTAAATAATATATATCTTGTTTGTATCAAGATACAAATACAGCGCTACCAAACATGTCATATCATATCATGTAAATCATGTATTAGTCACTTAATTATTAAGGAGTAACTTGCAAATTTTATTTAAAGTTTGCTTAAATAGTGCAAGATTTTAGATAATAAATTCAAATATGAAATAATATAATTTTACAAGAAAGTAATATATAGCTCCAATATGTAAAATAAAAAACTAAGTAACATTTATTTTCAGAAAGCAAGCAAAATGTGTACAAATCCGAAGTTATAAGTGTTGATATTGAGAACAAAGTTGTCAAATGTTAAGTCAACAGAGTGAAACTCGACCTCTGCAGTTCGCAAAATTTGCGTGGAAACAATTTTGTTATATTCTTTTTCGTAAAAACACGAAAACCGGTCGTGACGTCACTGTCAACTTGTGTAACAGAGTCATGTCGGAAACCCAAAATATTTACCGTCTTGTCGAAACATTATATTACTCAATCATGGTTATTTGCATAACAATAAATTAAAAATATACTAAGAGATTAAAATATTACTTACACAGATAGATACTATAAATTATAACAAAACAAAATATACAATTACTTTTTGAATGCAATTTTTTCTAAAATTATTGATAAAAAAATGGATCAAGTAATTAAAAAACAGTTTTAATTGTTTTTAAAATTATGAAAAAAGTTCATTACATTATTAAATTTAATATGAGATACTTCAATTATTATTGGTATAATCTCTTCTCGGTAAAAATTCATAATGATTTGATATTTTATTAACATAATCAGTAGCTCCTTGAATATTAGTAGCAAGAATATATATATATATATATATATTTGTTTTTCATTTTCTGTTTCATTTATTAAAGATAATCCTAAAGCTGAATGATAAATGCATTGGCATTTATAATTCAGTAACTTTAATTGTAAAGGCAAAGAGTTTATAACATATTTCACGAGCAATAAAATCATAGCGACTGTATTAAATAGCGCCAACCTCAAATCCGAGGAGAACGATTTGCGTTGCAATAACACTTTGAGAAAAGACACTCTTGAATCTGACTAATAAATTAAAGAAGGGATTGACCCTTTCAGAAAGTCGAAAGCATCGCGAATGTTTCAACCAAAGCTTCTCTGGCCTTAATAAAGTTTTGTTTGCACTTTTCTTTGTAAACATCTCTGACAGTAATGGATAACTGGTGTTAATAATGGAGATTATTTGTTAATTCCTACGTAACGAATGAGTTAGCGAAATCACTAAGATAATGGTTTAAAGTGAAAATTTTTGAGCAGCATTGTAACGAACTTTATGTTAAGTTTTTTGGTTTTTATTGCTTCGGTCAGCATCTAGGACACTTTTTATTTCAGAAAATACTTATTTTAGGTAGAAAACAACAATTTATTTGGGGTATATTCAAAATACAAAAACAGTAGACAGATTTAAAAAAATATACTTTTTTTATCCATATCAACATATGGGGTGCTTAACCTCTAAATATTTAATATATTTTACGAGAAATTACAATGAAAACCATGAAATAAATAATCAAAAAAAGCTTAGTCGATTTGTTATAAAACTTTATGTAGCTGTAAAGTAAGATCAATTTTAGATCAGGCCAGATAGACAGATAACAGACCAACAAAAATTTACAAATAGGACCAAATATGCAGATGAAATATATAAAATGCAGCACGAGTAAAACTTTGAAACGCTGATCTGCGAAATGTTTGAAAGAGACAAGGGGAATATAACAGAATATACAAGTAGTCTATACAAACGACGTTGAGTGTAGAAGTAATCTATACAAAGGATGCATATCTCGATGCTCTTATTCGAAACTTGAAGCTGGCCCTCCTGAGCTTTAGAATACTACCGATTTAAAATGCAAAATTCATGTTAGAAATATATTTTATTATCTCAAAAATTCGAAATAGCGAAATACCGATATTGCTATTTTGCTGACTTTATTTTGAGTGGATTTCTTTATTCACCTAATTATTATTACTTTATTTATTATTATTATTTGTTTTATTTTTTTTTTGTTGTAGAACTTTATGTTAAGTTTTTTGGTTTTTATTGCTTCGGTCAGCATCTAGGACACTTTTTATTTCAGAAAATACTTATTTTAGGTAGAAAACAACAATTTATTTGGGGTATATTCAAAATACAAAAACAGTAGACAGATTTAAAAAAATATACTTTTTTTATCCATATCAACATATGGGGTGCTTAACCTCTAAATATTTAATATATTTTACGAGAAATTACAATGAAAACCATGAAATAAATAATCAAAAAAAGCTTAGTCGATTTGTTATAAAACTTTATGTAGCTGTAAAGTAAGATCAATTTTAGATCAGGCCAGATAGACAGATAACAGACCAACAAAAATTTACAAATAGGACCAAATATGCAGATGAAATATATAAAATGCAGCACGAGTAAAACTTTGAAACGCTGATCTGCGAAATGTTTGAAAGAGACAAGGGGAATATAACAGAATATACAAGTAGTCTATACAAACGACGTTGAGTGTAGAAGTAATCTATACAAAGGATGCATATCTCGATGCTCTTATTCGAAACTTGAAGCTGGCCCTCCTGAGCTTTAGAATACTACCGATTTAAAATGCAAAATTCATGTTAGAAATATATTTTATTATCTCAAAAATTCGAAATAGCGAAATACCGATATTGCTATTTTGCTGACTTTATTTTGAGTGGATTTCTTTATTCACCTAATTATTATTACTTTATTTATTATTATTATTTGTTTTATTTTTTTTTTGTTGTAGAACTCTAATTATATTTTATATAAAAATTGTTCTGTTGTTGTTAATATTTTTACAAGTTTCAAACAGCTATAACTTATCAACTACCAAATAAAAGGTCATCCTTTTTTTAACTATGTTAACTGTAAATTAAACAGGAAATATTCCAACACTGTTTGTGTCACTACATGTGATGTCATCTAATTATCGGCGCTGACACAACTTGTTCAAACTATTTCATTACTTTTTTTGACAACATCAGAAAGCAAGTAAAAAACATGAAAAGAAAAAAATTAACTTATTTGAAGCAATCAATAATTAATAAACTAACATCGTGTGTAACTTACGTCTTATTGTCTACAACACGTTATCCTCAAAACAAAACTAACTGACGAAATCACAATCGAAAGTTTAATTGTATTGTTAAATGACTTAAAATTTTCCTTTTTCATTATAGCGAAGTTATAAAATAACTTAAGAAAAATAAAAACATAAAATAATAGTATAAAATAGCGATCTGTTATCTTTTACAAACGTAAAGCAATAAAAAAAAGCAATATATTTAGAAACCTTAAGAAGTCTTTTTTTAAGCAATTTCTTTAAAACCCTTTAATTTTAGAAAAATTTATTAAATAAAGTTTGTATAGATAAGAGCAAATCCTTGAAGACAGTGATTTCATATTTGATATAATGCAATGAAATGGAATTAAATTGTGTACTGAAAGCTCTTTGATATTTCATTTTACCTTTTGATATATATACGAAAAATGTGATTTATTTATTATAGTCATTGAGAGAAACTGTTTTTAGAATTAAAGTATTTTTTTAAGTTAATTTACAAAGCAATGTAAGTACAAGTATATTCATAATACTTTTACTTTGTTTCTATTTCTATTGAATTTAATACTGCCCCCTCATATAGGCGACTTTGTTATTAGAAAAGTAAAAATAATCCTAAGGAAAAGTCAATAATGTTTTCAGTTTAGTAGGTATATGATTGACACAAAACAACTTATATAAAAATATGTAGATCACCCGAAATTTTCATGTTATCTTGACAAGCTGATACATGAACAAACTGGTCTCAAGACATCTGTCTGTGTCATTATAAAAATACAATAAATATATGGAACGAAACACCGTCCGAAATATTAAATTCAAATCTTTAGAACATGATCAATTGACTAATTAGTCAACCATCTGATGAAAAGTGAAAGAAATGCCTCAAATCTAGTTTAGTCTACTCGTATGTTTGTAAAAATATAAAGTAAATATATCCTCTTGAATAAAAAATCTTATTATTTGTACAAAAGAATAAATTTAATAGTTTATTACACTGAAATACTAAATAATGACGTTTATTTGTCAATGTCCAAAATCATTAAACTGAACACTCAGAGGAATAATTTTATTGTTTAAATATCATAAAAGGCAGGCTTAACTATGTTTTTGTTAAGTTAAGTTTGGAGCCCGTTGTGTTGCAGATTGGATTCGTAACAGAACATCGAATTTAAATTGGTTCTAACCTCAACAAATAACTCAGTTTTCTGCCGGTTGTTAGTTTGCTGAATTTTAACGATTGAGGATTAACATTGTTTTTTCTCATTAAAATTAAATTTATTAAATTAAAAAATATACTAAGGCTTATATATTTGGTTGTTAATATTTTGTGTTTATTTTGATTTTTTATAGTTTAAGGAATGTCAAATGAAAGTTATTTCAGCTTCGTTTAATATACACATTTATTAACGTTATAACTGATGTTAAGTATACACATACCATAACACATAATGTTATAATCTATAAAAAAAGTCCCTCTACATATAATCTTAGTTAGTAGACAGAACAATACCGTACCATTGTTCTTTCGGAGATAAAAAATCAGTCGTGTTGTTTATTACAGGTTCATCCACAAGTCAATTGACAAGGTGAACAAAGAGATTCTCTTTATGTTTTTTTCGTTTTTGTATCAACAGCGGCAGGGCAGCGGTCTTTGAATACCATTAAGGTTTTCTTCAATTAAAATATTTTTGGCAATCCACACTACTCGTACTGCAACCATTTAGTTTACACCTTGTTTTTATTCAAAATAATTTTCAATGTGAAAATTGTACATGTTTTGCAAAAATATTTTGAAATATAAATATCACAGAGATATTTTTTTAGTGTATTTTTATATTTTAATTAATAAAAAATTACAACGTTATTAATATTCTCGCTTGTTGTTCAGCAAATTTGTTGTTTAAAACATTTGGTATTTTCTATTAAATTTCATCGAACCTTACGCAGTGGTCTCCACTTTGTTTGTTTTTTCTAAAGTTGAATTTTAAATTTTACTTCTCAGTTGAAACTTTTATCAGTATTTATATAAGCACAATAGCGAATTACATATATTTCTAAACACTCCCAACCAAGGACTTGAATTGTACAAGACAAGGGTATATGTACGTGTCCGAATTTAACACTTTTTAATATTTGTGCATTATTACAATGCCAGTGTTAATAAGTTATATACCTTCAAGTTTCAACAGTAAGTATTTAAGTTTTTAGTAAATCATAATTATTTTATGTCTATTTATAAATTGTATTTAATACAATAAATTATCAAACTCTTTCCTTAAGACCTTTTGATAAATGTAATATAAATTGGGTGTCCATTTTTGTCACTTAAAGCAATTTATCTTGTCCATCATTTGTCTATTATGAGTCTCATCTGTTTAAGACAGGAGTGAGGGGAGCAAAAACAACCACTTGCTTGTCATCTGCCGCATGATTTATTGTGTTCCAGACATTCTTGGCTTTTTAAGAATGGGTTGAAGAGTTTCCACTCATTAGTTATTAGATAAGGTATAATATTTATTTTTAATCTTATTCAAATCGAGTAGAAAAGAAAATATAGATAGATAAAAAAATGCAATGAATTTTCAATTCCACGTGATTTGTAACCTGATAATGGATTGTTTCAATGTTAGCGAATTATAGTTTATAACAGAAATAATATACCAGGATTACTCTTCATCTCCCATGACATATCCGATAAAATATAAAACGAATTGGAAAGTAAACAAATTAACAAAATATAGTTGAATATTTAATATTGTTATTAACTGTAAACTGAACATCACGTAATAAGATCACCATTTTATAAAATACACACCGGCTAATAAAATCAGATGATATCACTGCAGTGAAATAAACACTAATTGGATCTTCGTGATGTAGCGCCGATTGCAAGGGAAAATTTGTATATTTTTTCAATAAACGCTAATTTTTTTACTTTGCATTTTTTTACTTTGCAACTGTGTTAGAGAAAACCCGCATGTTTCCATGAATTCCTGTAAGTTTTTTTCTTTTGGAATGCTATTACATAAAGGAGTATTTTGCCACTATTTCACCTCACTAAATTATTCTCTGCAATACAGACAAGAGCCTGCAACAGTGTTAGGTTTTATTTTTATTTTTTAATTACATATATTTATGTATATACAACATTGAATATTTGATTAATAGATACGCCGCGTTATTATTAACTTTATAATTAACTTTTCATGTCGTATCATTTTATATAGGTAATTATAATTTTGTACAAAGTACAACATTTTTTATTTATTTATTCCGACTTTTCAGACCAGATCAACCCTTTCTACAGCTATAGCCAGGCTCTACCAGATATACTATAGATACCTTTATTTGGTGTTATGTACTTTGAAAATGTAACCTATCGGAAGAGGTTTTTTCATGTCAGCTATATATTATACTCAAACAAACGGAGTCGCGGTCGAGGCGCAAAAGCCTGTCTAATATACGACTACCTCTTGTGTTAATTTATAAACATATACCTTGTATAACGTACACCCAAACCACATTACTCTTAAGTAGTAAGTAATGATAGCTCCGTATATATCTTTTCATTATAAAATAATTTTAATACCATTTCATTAAACCTTAATATACTTCGGGAGCTCCTCTTTCTTGGCAGTTTCGTTGATAAATGTCTCACAAACTTCCCTAACATTTTGCAGTACTTTAAATAATTCATTTAAAAGAGGACTCGTAGACATATTTTCTCTCTTACTCTTTTAAATCCGATATTAATTAAATAATTTCTGAGATGGTTTTAAAATAAACATTCAGGTGCAATACATTATGCTTTATTGTGTAATTAAAAATTTTTTTCGAAATCTTTCGTTACTTAAAATATTACTGGTGTCTGTAGTTACATATAATAAAATATTGTGGTATATAGGACATTCTCTAGCCTTAAGGTGTTTGAGCGCTTTCTGTCGCTCATTTGCACTCTTAGTTAAGTAAGTTTAAGGAGGGTTACGCCCTCCTTAAATATAGACCGCACCAAAGATTGGTCCCCTGGACCGCCCGAGCCCTGCATTTACCAACAGGGCACGTAATTCTTAAGCCAAAAGATTTTCATGGCAATAATTTTTACCTCTGAGAATTTTGCGCTTATAATTATATTCCTTTATCTTATTTAATGTATAGAGAATATTTAAAGGGACCGTCAAAACAATTCGCATATTTAAATTACTTGAAGGAAAATATTTATAATTCAAATACTGAAGGCATTGCATTTTGAAAAGATTATTTAAAATGGTTTTTGGCTTTATAAATTGAGTACTCTGAGTTTAATAAATTTAATAGCAAAAAGTATTCTCGTGTCTTTATATTCCTTTATTAAATCTTTAAACATATTTTACTCAACATTCTCAATCAGTTATATATATTTCAATATCAGCATTGGTATGAGTGTGTAATCCAATTTACTTTAACTGACAATACATTGAAAAAATAACGTGACTAATACGTGTATCATCAAACAATCATTTTATAATTGTTTTTCGAATAATCATTGAATTAAACACAATGATTGAATAACTTTTGTACTCTGATTTTTATAGTTTTACCAATGTTTAAGATTTATAGTTAATTATAATTATATCACCATCAACACGACGAGAGAGATTGAGATTGAGATTAGAATATAATAACAAAATGAGAAAAAAAGTAAAGAGAAATTAAACGATTGTTAACTTTTAAAAAACTGAAAAGAAGTATAAGTAAGCTGTACGTTTTGAATAATATTTTTTAAAGAAAAAACCTTAAAAATATGTTAAAGATTCTCTCCGCACATAAAGCTTTTTACAATTACATTAAAAAGTTTGTTTTACTATTCAATTTTGTTTACTTTCAGTATACCATTGTTTCAGTTTGAAGAATAGCAAACTATGTATTTTAGATAAAAACAACAATTTGAAACTACTTCCTTACTTCAGTGGATGGTCACATTATTACAGTCTTGCAGACTGAAAAAATATAACAAAAAAAAATAGTAAATATTTTCTGTCTGTGATGCCTTTTAGTCACTATGAAAGTTGATGGGAGTCAGACTGAAACTAATTAATTACCGCGAAAATGATTAACTAAGATGGATGGAATCTGAAAGAGTAGATGTAATAGAAATACATTGAATCTTATTTTGTAAAAAGAAAGAGAAAGCGCCTTATATAATTTATATTTTCTATATACACAATGCTTTTTTTAGCATCAAAAAAAGACTTAACGTTACTTTTTAATGATAAGGAGACAGATGAGTATTTATAATAATAATAATAATAATAGTATTATAAATACTCATCTCATGATAAGTCTATATAAATCTGTAGGTTTTTTCCGTATTTCTTTTTTGTGAAATTGTTATTTTGTCTTAGTTGTTTTCATCAAGATTCATTCAAGAGCAAGATAACCCAATTAAGTAACTGATCCTGTTATTCATGAAATAAAATGATGAAAATATTCCATTAATAACTATATTATAATTAATCTATATAAATACTAGTAAAATACAAGTCATGAATTTATAATACCAACAAACTTTTTTCTAAATTTTTTAAAAGTAATTTTAACGAAAGAAGCTTTGAAAATGTTGCAACTTCGTGAATACTTAATAGATATAATGGTTTATTTGTTTGTGAAGATACGAGTTAAGTGTTTTTTAAATCAAACTATTGTTTATCTGGTTATTAATATATATTTGAATTAATGATGGTTTTTTCTGTCCTACTCTAAAATATTTTTAATACAAATGTATGAAAGTAATGTATTTTTGAGGCCGAAACATACGAAACAATGATTTCATCGATACATCTCGTTACTTTTATCATTTCGCTGTAAATAAACGAATATTTGATCATGCGTTTCTTGGTCATGATCTCGTTGTGCTGTATTTGTAAACCTGTATTTATTTGAAGTTGTCTTCCTTTTTCTAGCTACGGAAAAGTTTTCAAAATCTGTTTTATTGAAGTTATTTTTATTTATGGTTAAAGTTTGATCTAGTTAGAAGTGTTTTAAAGATGAAGGGTACTAAGTACTAAAAATAATAATTCCTTATCGCAAATTAAAATATGCTTTAAAATTATTTTAGTAAGCAACGAAGGCTGAATAAAAATCAATAGTTTTAGACAATGGACATTCAGTATTAAAATTATAAGTAACGTATTAGTTAATTCAAAATCAACGTTGCTGCAAAGAGAATAAAATTAAAAATAAACCGGATGAAAAACATTATAAGTCGTTTTTAAACGTGTTAAGATTCCAGTCTAGACAGCATCTAGACTTTAATATGGTAGCTACAAAGAGCAGGAAAAGGCACAGAGCCATCGATATTATTGAAAAACTTAAATAACCTTACTTCTCAGATCGTTGAGTATCTGTTGTTATATAAATTTTAAAAATAAAATCATTACAACATTTCATTATAAAATGACATAAATATTACTCTAAATAATAATTGTACTTGTTATTAAGGCGATTTCATCATAGACTTTAATGAAATTGCCTTATTATTAGTTCTCAATAGGTATCGTTAGGGTCGTAATGTTGTAACAAAGAAGCCACGTCTCTACGCAATGCCAAAGAGTCCAGCCGTTCGCAGAGCACCGGGTCCCCGACAATCCGAGCGGCTCTTCGTTGTACGCGGTCAAATGGTAGAAGCTGATATTGGGGTGATCCGGACCAGAGATGAGAACAGTACTCCATGTGTGGCCGGACCTGCGCCTTATAGAGCGCAAGTCTTTGGCCAGCTTTGAAATACTGCCTCGCTCTATTAATCACTCCCAATTTCTTCGAGGCCAACTTGGCTTTGCTCTCCAGATGACCACGAAACTGACAATCGCTCGAAATGTCGAGACCCAGTATTCTGATACTTGGCGAGGCAATGAGGGGAGTGCTCTCGAAGAGCGGTGATACGACAAATGGGGTTTCCTTAGTGGTAAACGCGTAAACCTGTGTCTTTAGGGGATTGAACTGAACGTGGTTCAGTTCACCCCCAGAGACTATCCCCAGGGAGGGCTCAATTGAAGACACAAGTTTCTTTCGGCACTCGTCGACGTTTTCCCGATAGAGACCTGCACGGCCGGAATATACCGCATCCCCAGTGCTGTCATCCGCATAACAATGTATGTTGGAAATATCCAACATGTCATTGATGTGCAGGAGGAACAGAGTTGGGGATAGCATGCAGCCTTGGGGTACACTAGCGTTCACGGGCTTGGGGTCGGAGCAAAAACCGTCGAGAACGACTTGTAAGCTCCGCCCAGTCAGAAAACTGGTGATCCACTTGCATAAACTCTCTGGAAGCCCATAGGAAGGTAGCTTCGAAAGAAGCCCCTTGTGCCATACACGATCGAAGGCTTTTGCCATATCCAGACTAACTGCCAGACAAACAGCAAGGGAGAGGCCCTTGCTTTCAATAACCGTTGCCCCACGGTGATTGAGGTATAACAGAAGATCACCAGCTGATCGACCATGGCGAAAGCCATACTGCCGGTCATTGATCAACTGGTGATCCTCGAGGTACGTTAGGACCTGTCGGTTTATGATAATCTCCATTATTTTGGAGAGAAGGGAGGTAATGGCGATAGGTCTGCAGTTAGCTGGGTCCGAGTTATCACCTTTTTTAGGGATCGGATGGACAAGGGCACGCTTCCATGTGACCGGGACTACGCCTTTAAGGTAAGAGTACCGAAATAGACGCGTTAGCACTGGAGTCAACTCAGGGGCACACGTTCGTAGCACCAATGGAGAAATGCCATCCGGCCCACTCGACTTATGAACGTCCAAGGAAAATAGAGACTGCCTAATAGTTTTCTGCCGAAAAACTATTTCCGGCATTGAGCTCTGACACCGCGGGATGATAGGCGGTGTCTTCCCCTGGTCGTCCAAAGTCGAGTTGGAGGCGAAAAGAGTGCCCAAGAGATCGGCTTTCTCTTTTGCCGTGTGGGCCAGAGAGTCATTCCCCATGTGCAATGGCGGTAGGGACGGCTGGCTAAAGTTTCCCAGAGCGGCCTTTGAAGGCGCCCAGAATTTGCGCGTGCCAGGCGGGTACTTTGCCAGCTGATCCCCAATTTTGACGACATGCTTGAACTTTGCTCTAGCGATTTGCCGTTTGAAGAATCTGGAGGCACGATTATATTTCCTCTTCAGAACTCTAGAGTTCGGATCCTTAGTGAATAACGCATTGACCCAAGCTCGATAAGCCTGCCGTTTACCAGCTGCTACAGCCCTGACAGACGCATCAAACCAAGGCCGCGATCTGCCACCAAGTGGTACCACAGAGCTTGGTACAAATAGTTCCATGCCCTGTAGTATCACATCAGCTACAGCCGCAGCGCAGTCACTAGGATCATCGGAAGGGAAACAAATCGGCCCCCATGGTAGGATGCAAAAAAGGACCGCATTCCATCCCAATCCGCTGACTTGTAGTGCCAAACGCGTCGAGTCGCAGGTGTTGTGCGAGCCGACCGTTGAATGGGCACTACACTCCGTACCAGACAGTGATCAGAGGAACCTAAGGGAGCCTCGACAGTGATCTGGTACTTTTCTGGATGTGTAGTCAGCAGAAGATCCAACAAAGAGGGCGTGTGGCTGTCGACGTCCGGTAGACGAGTATGCGTCTTTACCAGCTGGGACAGACCATTTGCCAGAGCAAAGTCAAACACAGATCTCCCCGCGTAGTCGGTGGCACGTGACCCTAGCCAATCGGCATGGTGCGCATTAAAGTCCCCTAGGACTACGACTTCGGCGGAGGGAGTCTGTGAAAGCAGATCGTCAATCTTCGCCTGAACATGGCCCAAGAGTTGATCCGTTTCTGCATTACCACTATGGGACCTGTAGAGGCACGCATAGACTCTGACATGGTCGTCCATGTCCATGCGTAGCCAGAGTATAGACAGGTCCCGACCTTCAAAAACCTGAAGGCGACGGTAGCAGATATCCTCCCTTACGAACACAGATACCCCGGCGTGTGGTATAAAATGGTTTTCTAGTCTATACCCGGGGTATGACAGGTACGCTGTGTCACTAGGTTGAGATATCTGCGTTTCCGTCAGAAACAACAAGGCCGGCTGCGCCGTCTCTAGATGATAATGGACGGCGTTCAAGTTGGAATGAAGTCCCCGGATGTTGCAAAAGTCCACATTTAGAGTGGGAGTGAGAGTCGTCGTGCGTTGACTCGTCGTTTGCCCTCATAAAATACAAAAGGCGATACTTTGCCCGCCCTAGATACCACGGGCAGCCCGAGCAAAATCCGAGGATCATTCCCCCGATTTTGCTCGGGGAGGGGGTCCCCGGCTTCATCAAAGCCGGTACCCTCCTGGGGTATTTTTCTTTTATGCATTGCGTTCATGTTTGGCGGGGGGTGGGGGGATTTGGGCTTCCGGATTCTCTCACTCACCGACGGAACATAACCAAATGAATTTGGTTACTACACGTCGGTCTTCTGTGAGAGGGTGGTCCTTCCCCGGTCGAGCCAGCCCAATAGGAGCTGCAGTCAGATAACTACAGCTAGGCTCTACCACCAAATATGTAAATTTATGAAATATTTAAAGCGTATTATATAAAGTTCAATCTTGTACAGACGAACGACTATCATAACGATATATAAAGCTGTTCAATCCTTTGTATTTTAAGTAAAATGTATTAGTGATTTCAAGTACTGTAGTCAGTGTCTAATCAATGATAGCATAACTATTAATTTTTGTTCATATTCTGACATGTTTTGAATTCAATAATTATTTATTTAATTATGAATTATGAGAATACAACAATCAGATAAAATAAATAATATTATGGCTGATTGTTCATTTTGGATCTAGTAATATGCACCTCATTATCACACGTCAATGAAACTGAAATTTAATTTTCGATATAATTAATGTGACTACATATCATTAAAATAATTATGATAATTCTTGATATTAATAAATGATTTTTGGACTTAGTTTAACTGATTTAAATTTAAATACTTGGAGACATATCTCAAGTAATAGAAATATAATATTATAATAATATGAACGTAAAATGTATTCTTATAAACACATGGTTCAACACAATTAATTAAGCCAATGGCAGTGGGATCAATGGCAGTGAGTTCATGACCTCAAGGTTCTCCACACAACCACCTTCGCCTTTAACTGGGCGGGAAGGTATACAACACGGATTTTAATGCTAAACACAGGATTTCTTAACTTGTATTTTAAATATGAAATGATTTACTATAACCCACATAAACGGGTTGATGGATAACAATACACTATACATTTTAACTAATAAATAAAAAATAATGTCTAACCAGAAAAGGTTTTTATTGTAAATAAATAAATATTTCAAAATTATTTATTTGTTTTAACTATAAAACGTCTATAATAAGGAGAGGTTATTAGTGAGGACAATGATGATACGACGGTGGAAGTAATTAATCGGTCCTTTTGTTGTCTAACAGCTGGATGCAGTGCACCGAAGAACTATAAGTAATGGGCCCAGTCCCTTTAATATAATAGGTAGTTCTTGAGCAGTCTTGAGACTTTACTGTCACTTGTGCCTATTAGCTGTATGAAGTATTGCCGTGTATTGGAATATTTATCACGGGATATTGAGACTCTTCCATTGATGTGCAGTGTGGGACAAAAAGATAACTAACTACTAATATGAGCAATTTTAAATCCCTGAATCAAATAAATAATAATATATGTTATAGAATACTTATTCAATTAGTATGAGTTTGCTTAAACCCAGCACCAATTGATAATTCAACCAGTCGAATTGAATTTAATAATGTAGTGTAGTTGATAAAATATTATTACGCTGTCTGCTACAGAGGACTGTATTTTACGGTATGGGGAAATTTCATTGGTGAATTTATTTTTTTCAGTCCAATCCATTCAGTTGAGTAAATATTTATCATAAATAATCTGAGTTTTGAATAATGGGCCACGACACAAACAGTTCAACTTTTTATAAATTAGTGAAATATTTTAAAATATACATTATTATTGCATATATATTAAATATATTATATTTACTTTCATATCGGGCTTCTACGTTGGATTTGTTATTGGATGTTGTTTGTGACGGGAATTGATTCCCAGCCCGGTCCCTTGTTTTCTTTCACAAGGTATAAATAATTGGAAATATAATTCGTTCAAAATTAACTAATATTAAATAAAATGTTTCAGTGAAGATCCTTCATACTATATTTTAATAAAGATTATGTTTTTGTTTGTTGGTAAGTTAGTATTCCCCTTCATCCTCCGCTCGTTACAATTTAAGTCTATCTTATGCCTTAAACGGTATTTCAGACATACCGAATCTAATATCCTCGGTTTGCTACGAGATGATATGTTATTTTATATATATCTCTGAAGTTGTTTGCTTGTTGATATTATTTGATATTAATAAAAAATGTAAGTAATAAATTATCACGTTAAAATGTTAAAATCAGTTTATAAAAATTTTAAACAAGTATCAAAGTATAGAAATGTAACAAAAAACATAAAAGTTGTGTTTTCTTGGGAAAAAAAAATCATATATGCTTTTTGATAATGAAGTAACTTGCTAATAGAAATGAGAGTCTATGGTATTGGTATAATAAATCGTCTTCACTTAATGTAGCATTACAACCTCTTCAGTAAATTCATATTGCAAATATAAATTTATTCAAAAGTTTTCCTAGGGCGTCATCTGGCTTAAGTAAATAAAGCCCTCACGTTGTAACCTACGTGCGTTGTCGATCCAAATATGTATATAATTTTACGCAATTTTAAAAATATTAGGTTATAGTGCTCCATAGAAGGCTTAAATAATTATTATTCAAATACGGAAAAGCAGAAAATAGTTCATAAATTATCAATTACTTGAACACATGTATCTACTTTTGGAAAAACATCATAAATATTCATGTATCGTGTACTATAATGATATTTCATGATATATTACATTATTACACATAGTATTCTATGTGGATAATTTTAGGATGTATAAAGAGAATATTTATAGGTATCCTAATAAATGTTTTGTTTATTTCAACTTACAAATAAACAGGTATTAAACTGTGGCTTCCTGCTTGAAAAATATCTTTAACAACTCGTTTGATACCACTATATAAGGCATAAAAGGAATGTAATTTTTAAGTGAATCTAGCTATAACGAGCATATTAATAAAGTAATTTAAACACAATTTACATAAATCAAACCAATGATTCTTTCCAAACTTGCCAATTAAACCCCACAGCCAGCTCCGATAGTGCAAAGTTTTGTAAGGGATCCCAACCCGGTGACAGTAAACTATTTTACATAACGCGGGCACAAGTTTCCAGTCTTGGTAAATAGTATGACGGACGTGGCTAGGTAGGTTAAGTAAAATAATAGACAATAATTATAAGCAATATAGTCAAATATTTATGAGGTTTAAATAATAAATACTTATAATTAGACTAGGATTGTCCCAATAAAAAGATATCATCTTACAAAACAATTCCACTCAATTTACGATAGTATAAAGACATCCATGACTCAATATACGAGTACTTAATTAGATGAACCATGATGAAAATAAAATAATAACATTAGAATATTTTATTTAGATATTTAATTAATTAATTACCTCACCTTAAAGGACTTCTAAAGGTAAAAACTTTTTGTTATCGAAAGAAAACTAACTACAAAGGCCATTGATAACATATTCACATTACTGTAAATAACAAGACTACAACTTTTCTTATCCAATTTCATTATTCTAAGCAATAAATCAACAATTTAGCGTAGCAATTTACATAATTCACACCGTATCAGGTTACCCGACCGAATAAAGAAAAATCTAATTGCCGTTACTTGCATTACGGAAGGGACGTGATAAGTCTCTTATTGGGGTGACCTCACAATGACCAAAAAAATTCGTAATCGTCGTTTATCTTTTTAATGTTACATGTACAGTCCTAATTAATATAGGAAAGAAATCTAACAGAATATAAAAATAAGTTCCATTCTATGGAATTCCCATACTTCGTACCTTTAAAAAATATATTAGAAATAATCAATAAGAGCGTTAAAGTAGCAGAACCTGTGAAGATATAATCTTATTGATATTACTGCCTTGATATAAAATATCACAAATAATATACAATTCTTATAAACAAAATGCTTCAATCGCGCCCTACAAGGTGTTTCAAATATAAAGTGTATAACGTTTTTCATATATGAGAGCATAATAATAATAGGGTAATAAATTATTATTGATGTGTGATCCTAGCTAGCGTAAACACTCCTATCACAAAGGAAAAACCAATTTAAGAGATTAATTTAGTAGAAGAAAAAGTTTATTTTCACTAAAAGGTTTATATGTTTCTTTATTAATATAATAATAAAACTTGTCCCTTAAAACTAAGATTAAAATTTAAAAAGTTTTATATTGAGATTTAAATCGTCAGAATTATCTCCGACAATACATTAATATGTAATTATCTTAAACCTGAGGGACATCATGAACTAAACTAATTTAATTAACGTCGGACTAAATCAGTGACTCAATAGTAATTAACAGATACTTCAGAGCTAATGAATATTGATTAAATTATAAAAGACATAATGTTAGAAAAGCAAATTTTTCTATTGTTAGTAATATAATAATAAATATTCAAATACATCAAATATATTTATATAAATGTTGTTAATTAACAAAGAAGTCTTCAGACAGATATATTTATTAACTTGTTATTTATAAACGAAGCACAATATGTTCATAAGCATTTTAAGATTAAAGAGATATAAACATCTTGTTATAAAAAAAAAATTAATCAAAATATAAATTAATCAAAATTAATATATAACTGGTTTATCTCTTGCAAGAGTTCTTCAATAAAGTTCTTCTTATATAGGTGATAGTTTATTTTTTTCAAATTAATTTAACAAATAAACAACTGCGTTTTTAATTTACTTGTTTATTCTAAAAAAATATATTTGTAGGCTGTTATATTAATGTGTATATATCATTATATCTCTAACTAGACATTTGGCTTATTCCAATGCATCACCTAATCTTTGATAAGACAACGATACAATATAACAATCACATCATATAAAAACACAGAATGTATTTAAAAATTATACTAGCTTTTTTGTTATTAGAAATATTGTTTAAATTAGTAATAATAAAGTTTCAAAAATAACCTAAAATATAGAGTTAAAATTAAAACGATTAAAAATAAAATGTATGTATTCAGTAATATTGCTTTGTTCATCAAAGCAATATTACTGGATACATACGTTTTATGAAGCAAATTGAAATACTTTGTTGAAGGTATATCGATGCGTTTCTGAAATTCCTTCTTGTCACGTGCCGACTTCTATTAGCTTAAGATACGATGTTTCTTTACTTACTCTTAGAAATCAAGTCATTGAGTCCGCTTTTCTTCCATTCTATATAGAAATATATTTTTATACTGACTTCCATTTTCATAAAGGTAAGTATAAAATAAATTAATAAATAAATTAGCCTTGTAAAAATTTTAGTAATGTTTCATCGAATAAATTGAAAATAAATAATAAAATTATGTTAAGTAATAATGCATAATAGTAATAACATAGAACAAACCTAGAAAAAAATATAAAATTTTCAAATAAAATTGTAACGCCAAAGTAAATTTGATCTTGATTTATTCGTATGCAATAAAAATATGATCAATCGTATATTCTAGAGAAGTATAACTGCCTGCGGAAACATAAAAAATGTATAGGGCTTATTTTGAAACGTGATACAAATAGAAGAGAATAACATAATAGGATATTTACATTCCGTCGTTAGATAAATAGTTTTTAAGATTTCAGTTGTGGTCCTACAGGTCTGTCAGTGTATTTGTGGACTTGTTTTTACGTACATTTTCTTTATTCAAGGTGAATCAATGAATAAACCTAGATGAAGATGAAGTTCTGTCGTGAATTTCTTGTAATCAATAACATAAGAAAACAAGTTCATTATAGCATTAAAATAGAGAGACGAAGCTTCTTAGCATTCCATGGATTGACCGTGCGGGTGCCAGGCAAATCGCGTTGCAAGAAGAGAAGCGCATACAATACCTGGGACTTGCGATCCAGGTGTAGGTTTAAAGGGCCCCTATGCTATGCGCATACACGCTCACCTTCAGTGTTCACGCTCCTCTCCCTACCTAACCAAATATCGTAAGAACCTACTAAAGCCGCCTTTGAAATACGTTCCAGAAATGAACTGATGATCGTTCTGGAAAGACCGAGATCCTTAAATAAAATATATATATAACGATATTTCCTATATCTATGAAATAGTTCGAAGTTTTATACATCTGTTCCTTTTATTGATAGATAGGTGATATAAAAATTGCTTCATTTCATTCACAGTTGTGGCAATCGTAAACTTATTTTTTGATGGTATGTTTGTAAATTGTTTTCGTCATAGTTCGATTTATATTTTGTTTGTCCTAAAACAAAATAAATACAAGTAAATATTAGTAGGAAATCTAAGGCTGGAAATTTAAAAATTTTATGATAATTATTCTATACAAACCCAACAAAATTCATAACCGTTGCAATATAATCCCTATTCAAAATTTAAGCTGTTCTTCAAAAAATTTTTATATAACAATGAATTTTAAAATTGAACGGAATCAATAAACACGCTGCGTTGAATAATTTTTACAAGCGAATTTACTATAAGCCGCGATAGAGCACTCCTCCCTCACAATGAATCACGGGAGGTTTATTGCCTGTTTACGAGCAACGCTTTACCCATGACTGACAGTAATATTTGTGTATTTTATTTGATTCATGTTTCCGGTTTGATAAAGTGTAACATATTACAATATAGACAATAGGTATTTTTTTTTTAACTTTCACGATTTCAATTCATATTTTTATACTGTAAACGTGGTCATGAGTAGACAGTCTACTTGTTAAAATATTATACTACTTCGATTAAAATAGTACGCGATTAAGTCCCATTTACAGTATAGACAATAGATACAAGCGATATATGACTTCAGTCATTCGCTATCCATGCTTTTCAATGGTATACAAATATTAATAATGTGACGAAGCTATACGAGCATCCAAATCCGATTATAAAATACATATTGCAGCTGTACTGAGAATTAAAATAACGGAGGAGCTTTATAAATATTCAGATCAAAATTCAAGTGTAACACGTAGGTTTGCATAAGTAAGTGAATGATGCGGACACTGAAAATGATCCGACTTGGCTCCAACTCGAAAAACAAAAACTAACATTCTTTCTCGTGAACCAGGGAGCAAAAGTAATTTTTAGTGGAAACTATTTCTATTCAGAGGGGACCCGACCCAAAGACGGGGTTGTTTCTATATATTCTCGTTTAAAATATATACGAGAATATTCTAGAGGTAATGCGTGATTTAAAATCCTTTCCTGAATTTAAGCTTAGGATTGTATTGAGTTCTTGATTAAATATCGGGAATTGTCCGCAACATTAACTAATAATACTACGGAGATGTGAACGGAACTGGTAGCTGGCCTTAGGTAGTTCAATTTGAGGGAAAACAGGTCATCTAAAGCAATCAAACCAAATAATGTGTTATAATTGAGATGTTAACTGTATATTAAATAACATTAAAGTAATATTTAATAAGTGTAATAATTTTAGAATTACTACACATCAATATAGAATGAAAAAATACGTGCCCGCAGGGGGACACGCGTGGGTAGACCTCGTGTGTAACCCGTTTAAAATATAACTCACTACCTAAGAATAACACATGATGCCGTTGATTACATCAAAAATTTTCAAGCAAAAAGCAGTTTTTATTTTTTTTCTAGGATAAAGTATCTTTTTTTGAAATACTTTTGGTACTTAAATTTAGAGTAAAAAATAACCTTTCTATTAAAAATATTTGCGAGGAGGGAATGCTTACCAGATAAAAGTTGGCGTAGTTTTACCTCCCTTAAATTTTCAAGCTAAAACTTGTTTTTATTTTTTTCTCGGAAATGCTACCTTTTACGGAAAAACTTTTGGTACCTAAATTTAGAGTAAAAAATAACCTTTCTTTTAAAAATAATTGTGATGTAAGATTGTTTACAAGAAAAAAGTTATGAATTTTTTTCCAAAAATTTTCGGTTTTTTTACCCCCACCCCTAAGTTATTGAAGTAAGGTTTTTGGTTTATTTACATTAGTTATAGGTATTTATCAAAGACATCATATAATATAAACGCGATTGATCTTCTTTGTATAGGGAAAAAGTTATGGTCGAAAAACTGAAATCAGAAAAAGTGAGGCCCTAGCGCCCCCTGTGGCCGGATTTCTCTGGTTAACAAAATTGACCTTCATTTTTGGATGGTTGATTTTTGTGCAAAGTTTGAAAGCGATCCGAGCGAAACTGCGGCCGCTATCGTGCTGACAAAAGTCGAATCTGGACGCACGCACGCATATATGTACATATTTATATATATATATATATATATAAACATTTTGACCAATAGTCATTTCGGACTCAGGGGGTCATAAGAAGACCTCCTGTGAAGAAATTTTTTCAAAATTCTTAAGTTGGGTACAAATGAATGGGCAGACCGAATTCTTCGAGGTCTACCCAAAAATCACCTACACACGCAGACCCGAACCTGCGACCTCTGGGATACTGACCCACCGCTCTGTCAACTGAGCTATAATATCGTTTACGATAATTTCACGTTCTACATGTATATTAAATTTAAATAAACATAGCTAAAGTATTTATACACAATTTTAAACAATACAACAATTATTTACAAAAGAACACTGTGTTACTTTCAGTATTGTTATTTCATATTAATTAATTCCAGGAATTTTTTTTTTATAATATAAAGATATATATTTTTTATTATAGTGACCTTGACCTTGTTAGTCTACATTCTATAAAAAGACCGCTTTTGTACTTATACCAATATAGATAATATAGTATATTAAGTAATGGTAATAATAAAGTATATTATAATTTGTTTATAAGCCCTCCCCTCTTTTTGTTTCCCCCCAAATTCTTATCGAATGACAGGGTCTAGTGTTTATATAATATGTAATTTTTTATCATTAATCAGATTATAGTAATATTAAAACTAATTTTCATAACAATAAGTTTTAGTGTCGTCACGAATACCTATTTCACTTTAACTGGAGTTATAATAATCATTGCGACACGTGGTCCTGATCCGAGATTAATTTATAAGATATAATTTGCATGCTTGTATTAGTTAGCATCTGGTGGCATTTCTTTATTTATGTACGCGTGTAGCACGATTGTGAACATGATATCTGTCCGTGTACTTTAAACATGCATCATAGGACGATAAGATTAGAAAATGGGATGAATTGAGAAGATATAAACTATGTCACTTATTTGTCAAGAATTTGTTTTTTAAATATTTACTTTAAAATTACTCATTTATATTACATATTAAGAAAAATCATTTTCCATTCGTTTTTATTTCATATTAGAAGACAAGAATAATTTTATTTATTACGTTTGAATGATAAGGCTTTTAAAAAAATAAACAAAAAATAGTAGCATAATAAAGAAAACTATGTTGTATTTAAAAGCATAAAATTGTAAAACATATATTATTCAACATGTAATTTTTTAGGGTGTGTCTGTGTTCGAATGAGCGATTAAAATTGTTTACACACTAATGATAATAACATGAATAGTAGTATTAATTTGGTGCTGGTAATAAATATAACTAATCTGTATTATATGATGAGATACTTATTTATTTATATTTATTTATTTATTTATTTACCTTCACGCCATATCCCTTGCGGGGTAGCCAGAGACATATTATATATATATATATATATATATATATATATATATATATATATATATATATATATATATTGTGTTATTCGTATATCATTTATCCATTCCTTCTTCATTAAAGATTTTAAATAAAATTTCGTTTAATAATGCAGTAGTGGTAAAATAACTTGTTTATTTGTAGTCATTAACGTGATCGTGTCGTGAAGTCCTATTGTAATGCAATGCAGCCTGATCTAAAATTAATTTAGGTGCTTGGTAGTTAAATCTTTTGTAGTCATTCCAACCTGTAACACTCCCCGCTTAACAGGAATGTGTACAATACAATGCGACTATTGTGTGTTGAAGCTCATGTCAAGCCAACACAATTAAATCACAAGTGCCCAGAAATTGGATTAATTAATCCATTGTAGTAAAGTAATAAATTTCCTATTCTGTGTAATTCTGCGACGCTGGAATATTCAGATTTGATTGTGATCGTCTTATACACACATTCCATTGATTACTTTAATCTAAAATTATGGAAAATATTGTTGTTGTTTTTGTAGAATATTTTTGGACCTAACCCTCTTTACTTTCAGGGTAAGTATCTACTTATACAGTAAGTAAGTATCTTACTTATAATCTTATTATATAATACAAAATATGTTATATGATAGTACCAGATGTGTACACAATATATGAAGAGAATATCCGAAACGTATCTGTATCATCTGTTCGATGTACCGTGTATGCTTACATCATGAAGGTGGAAGCTCATTAATATTTGTACCATAACTTAAAGATTATCTCAACTGCTTTATTAATTGTTTGTAAGTTAATGAAAAATACACAATATATAATCTTATATATAAAATGTTTTTAATTAAGTAAAGTAAATAAGGTACATTTAAAAAAATACCATTTGAAAGTCCCAAGGGATAGAAAAGTAACTTAGTAAATTTCATTACGATAATAAGGCTAATATTGTACCTATACACTACAGGTGAAGCCACTGGTGTAAGCTAGTATTAATTAAAAGAGACGAAATAATATTGCCATGACTAGAGAATTTAAAAAAACAATTTTATTGGACGGATAATTTGAATCAGAACAATACAGTACAGTATTTTAAATTAGCCGCTGAGCAGATACATGCAGTACAATGCAAACTATTCTACACCTGGAAAGTCATGTGAGCCAACATAATTAACTAACAAAACCTCAAGGAAATTATTTTAACCATTACATTGTTGAAATAAAATAAATTTGTTGTTTTGTATGAAAACCCCAAATTCTGGGTCCGACGCTCTTGACGCTCCTATTGCACCTTAAATTGTTTATGTATCGTGTAAAACCCTTATTGGGCTTAAATTTATGTATTAAATGCAAAAAAAACTTCGTTCTTTGTACTTTTACATGTCTTCTCAATAATAAGCTTATACTTATCTTAAACACCGATATACAAACATATACACATGCAAACGAAACTGACAAAGAATACTATATTTACATAAATAACATAACTGAACAATTCCTTACTTACAGATTTGTCACCGTCTAATTCTAAACTAGAGGATTTAATTCTTCCAAAGGGTAAATTTTTTCTTTAATGTTTTTAGGTTAAGAATTAATTTATAATTATAAGTTAATATTGTTCTTTGTTCATTTTAGTTTTAGCTATTGAATTAAAAAATAATAAAAATAAAAAATAAAACAAAATTACCTAATGATATAACTAAAAGCAGTTAACTACAAATGAGCCCTAACAAATATTACTGCTTCTAATGTTATGAAGATTCTATTCCACAAGTAATTGAACTCCACAAGTGCGGTTTTGCAGCCATTACCTCTAAAATAAAGTTACGAGTGTCCTTTAGGACAGCTGATTTAATTCTCCAGCGTGCTCTCAGAACAGCCGCTGGTCTCAATATATTTACTATTGCTTCGGAACTTAATCTTTGATATGCCTCTAATAGTATTAATATTTAAATACTACATTGTTGAAGAACAGGTATATTAATAATAAGAAAAAACATGCATTTCATAATTATTTAAGGTTTTTCATTTAATTTAAAAATATTTGGTTCTGTTTCCAAATCCTAAAGCAGACAGGCTTACATAAGAACTTATATGGGAAACTAAAATTGTATATTTTTAGTTGAGAATGATCTCGTCTCTCTTGTCTCCGGTCAGAGAGGTTAATTCAATAAAGCTGGGAGCTTTGAGTCCAATCACTGTATCGAAGTACTGTATTGACTTTATATACCTTGATATTACACCGTAGGGAACCTTATAGGAAGCAGGTATATATTTTGACAGTTTATTAAAACGACTAACAGGACCTTTGGAGGTTCTCCACTTTTTTATCCGTATTATAAATAATTAACATTCTATTTGGTGATTTTAGTTAGAATATAAACAAAATCTATAATTTTTTAATAAGCAATAGTAAATGTATTGAGACCAGCGGCTGTTCTAAAAGCTCGCAGGAGAATTAAATCAGCTGTCCTAAAGGACACTCGTAACTTTATTTTAGAGGTAATGGCTGCAAAACCGCACTTGTGGAGTTCAATTACTTGTGGAATAGAATCTTCATAACATTATTAAAGACTCCTATGAAAGCAAATTGGAATTTCTCTTCAGTGTTTCAAAGTTAGAAACAACTAGTAGAAATATAATAATACCGCTGGTTTACGCTACTAATATGACTGAAACTATTTATATTAATATTATAAAGGGGTAAAAATATTGTAAGTTTGTTAGTTTGTACAATAACAACAACAGTATATAAACAAGAAACTATGTTGTAGTTTAACTATTTTAATTTACAATATCTTTCATACTTGCCACTATCGGTTGCTACGTAACACAGACAACTGATATCGTTTATATTATTTTATTAGGTAAGATTGTCCTTCTTTATATGCATATTAAAATGTTACTAGTAATTGTGACTTGAAGGTGCTACAGACTGAACATAGTTCTGTAATAGCTTTATTAATTACGTATGTTTAATAGTTTGTTTTTACACCAACTCTATTTGTATTGGTTAAATTGAACACAAGCAACACGTATACATAAATTAGAAGGATGGTGAACAACGTTCTGAATGGAATTATTCCCCGTGTCACTCGAATTATCAAGTTAACTATATATTTACTATACAAAAAAAAATACAAAATATTGAATGAATTTTTTTTTGTGATTAATAAATTATCTCTTATAAATATTATAATTAGCAATTGGTTAGTTTATGAATAATTAACTAGTATCCGCCCATTGTGCATGGCGGACATTGAGCTAAGCGCAGGAAAATTCATTAGAAAAGGGAATAAATATTTAATAACAGTAATAAACAATTAATTGAAAATTTGTTGCCATGAAAGTTAGGCTGCGAGCGACACAATCACGAGTCTCTTGGTTTTTTTCATTATAACTTTTGATTTAGTCAAGCTATTTTAATTCGGTTTTTTTTTTGTAGATGCTTATTTATTGCTTCCACATTCGTACCAAATTTGACTAAAATCGCTCCAGTAGTTGTTATGTGATGAAGCGACTCAGCTCATTTTGAGGAAGACGATCGGCAAGCGCGCGCGAGAACAGTTAAGCTTAAGTCTATGGGGATTCAGTTTTTTGACCATAACTTTTGATCAAATCAAGATTTTATTAATCAGTATTTTTCTGTAGAAGCCCGTTAATAAGAGCTACAGAAATGCCAATTTTGATGAAGATCGACTGAGTAGTTTTTATGTGATGTGGCGACATAAAATTAATTCCTAAACGGTTAAGATAACCTAAAGGGATGTTGTCGATGAATGTTTTGTTTTCTGCTCCATCATATTGGAAGCCTTATATTACGACGCGTATATTTCTTGCACCAGCCACATTTCGATCTTCTGTGAGGGATGATCCCTCCACGGTCGAGCCACTCCAGTATGAGCTGCAGTCAAATAACTATAACTAGTGCAGTGTTGTTGGCATGTGACTGAAATTCAACAATATAACGGGATTTTTTTAAATTCCTATTATAATGGTTTCGATAAAAAAAACATCCCTAATATGTGCATCTTTTTAGAAAAATTATATTAACTGATATTTGTATTACATCATTTAAATTATATACATTAATATATTTTATATATATAAACATGTTAAATATAAATTTTAGCTTTTTGTATTTACTCTATTTGATTGGGATGATGGTGATTGCGTGAACCATAAGTGATTTTTAATTATTAAAGTTTTAATCTAGATGCTGTCTAGACTGGAATTGAAACGACTACTTTGAGATTTCTTTAGAGTTCATATTTCCTTTCTAACCTTACGTTGATTTTAAAATATTTAAACATTACATACAATGAAGAAATCTAAAATAAATTTCATTAACTTTTCATGTTATGTATGGAATAATAAAGGTAATCTCATATTAAAGTACGCTTTACTAAAACACAACGAGCTTGTGATTGAGAAGGGGATGATCAAATATTCATTAATTTACTACAAATTGATATTGTAATTGACTTTTAAAGGATATAGTTACATTATAACTTTACAAACAGTTTTTGAAATACTATCTCTATTAATTACTCACGAAGTTCCCTGAGACTCTTTTGTTTAAATAACTTTAAAAGATAACTCGAAAAATTGTTTCGTGGCTTCAAAGAGTGATTTATAACTTGAAATTGTTATCTAGATGAATATTGATAAATTATTGATATTTTCATCATATTTTTTCAGAAGAAAACTGTTTCAAGATTTATATATGACTAATCATTTACTGTTTTATAACACGTGTTCTGCATAATCTTGAAATTTACTTCCCCCGACCTAGCAATTTCATTCCAGATAAGTAACGATTGTATCAATAACATTATAAAAATAAAGTGTTTAGTTTCAGTTTAATGAAGGTCGAGTTTCGATATTAGAATGTTTATTTAAAAGTTTCGAGGGTTGGACAAACATAGTCGGTCGAAGTCGTATATCGCGTAAAGGTAGTCGTCCCTCTCCTTGATCGATGTTGTTTGTATCCATATAAAATAACAAACCCCGTTACAGGCGCCGACAACACACCCTCATAAATTTGGTACTCCAGTGATGTGTTCCCGTCTTATTTAAGTAGAGTAGTTTTTTAATGTTCCCGTTGATTAGTTGGCTTTTTATGTTATCCTGGCTCAATAGTAATAATTCTTATTAATGTAAATATTATTTAAATTATATAGTTAGATTTGAAGAAATAACAAATATAAATATCTGCTATATTTTAATATTTTAGAAGTTTTTAATACTTACGGTATAATAAAAATAATAATAATAGTAATAATGTGCAACCTATCCTTTGTGCAATCACATGTTTCTACCAGGTACTAATTTTCATGAAGATAAGGGAAACCGTTTTTGGTGTGTAAAGATATATGTATATATTAATAAAAGATACATATAAAAATAAACCTTCGCCAATAAGTCATGAAATTAATAATATACATACAAAATTAAAATACAGATAGAACTACAGATTTATGTAATTTTATAGGTAGATACTCATTCTCGTTAAGTATTAAAAGTAATATACATTCAGAACTACTCAAAGAAGATTTTAGAAGGGAACTTTTTGATATTTTATAAATTTTTAATATTCGCTGTAATGATTTTAATTAACTAATTTTGATAATGAATTATTTATTTTTCAAATTATGAAGTAGGTGCAGTGAGCCCGAAGACTATATATATATAAATAATGACTGTTTATAATCAATATATTTATGAAAATTTAATTTACGTTCATAAAAATATTTCTAAATTAAAAAAAAATTGTGATTTTCATAAAATTAATACGAGAAATAAAAATAAACTCGCTATGCCCAACACTAGGCTCCATAAAATAGGTAAATCCTTTAAGGTTAATTGTATACGTTTTTATAATAAGCTCCCAAATGAAGCCTTAAGGTTATCATTAAATAAATTTAAATTATATATAAAAATAAATTTGATAAAAAAATCCTACTATAGTGTACAGGATTACATTAACGACGGTATGGCCTGGGAATGAATTGTATTATATTGCGAATAACTAGTAATCTCCGCAATTTGTTTTTTGTTGTAGATTAATTTCGTTTTATCGACTTGTTGCATCACACCGATTCCTTAGAAGTCATTACTTGCGGTAGCGTCGGGAGTCGGGTTGCGCTCCTCCCTCAAATATGTGCGAAGAGGGTGATGGCTGGCTCTTGCGTTATGCTCGTGAACGGGTGCTGCTTGCGGTGACTGGTTGTGTAGCAGGCCTCATTTTATTTTTTATTATTATTATCATTATTATTATTTTTTCATTATATTGCGACGGTTCTAGTTGTTCCAAAATAGCTTTTAAGATTGACATTTGTGAAACAGTGATCACAATATAAAAAAATATATATCCGGCTGAGTTTGTTGTGTGGTTCTTCTCAGACCAGGACGCGTTTGGAACCCTCATAGCTTTAACATTAAGTTGGACAGTGCTTTTACAGAAGGGCTTATTACGATAAATCTGGTATCGAAATAGGCCCTCCTGACACTTCCATTTTGACGTACACAAGTGATCACTGATAATGATTCAAAGTGGAAAAGATATAAATAAATAAATAAATAAAATAAATACATATGTATTATAAACAAACTTACATGAACGACCCTCGCTCTTTATAATAGAAAAGTTGAATGTATTTATTTTACGCCTTCAGATGCCATCCATCTTAACATATCATTTGCGCGTTAATTAATTATGAACTTCCAAAGAAACTAAAAGTTATTACACTCAAACTACTTACTAAAATATATACTAATATAGTTTTATTACGTGTTATATTTATTCATCACTAGCAGCCCGCCCCGACTTCGCCAGGGTTTTTTTGAGACTTAAACATTCAGTGAGTTAGTTATGACTAACTGACGTAATACATACTTATTACTTAAAGTTCTTACTACTTACTTACTTAAAGTACTTATTTTAAAGCTCCAGTGGAAACCCCATCTCTCAACACTCGCAGCCAAACTCAGCTCCGACGTCTTTGCAATTAGAAAAGTTAGACAATTAACGGACATTAATACGGCTCGACTTGTTTATTTTAGCTATTTTCACAGTATTTTATCTTACGGTATTTTATAATGGGCAGTGCTGTCGAAATTAATTCTATATTTATTTTACAAAAAAGAGCTGTGCGGGCTATTTATAACTTAAAAGCTAGAGATTCTCTGAGATATGTTTTTAAAGAAATAGGTATTCTTACAGTCGGTTCGCAATATATATTTAATAACATATTATATATACGTCAAAATTTAAATATTATATAAAAAACAGTGACAGACACGCGATAAATACGAGAAATGAAAACAAACTCGTAACGCCAAAGTTTCGGCTTCAAAAAGGTAATAAATCCTTCATGGGTTTGAGTATACGCATATATAATAAAGTTCCACAAGATATCTTAGACCTTCCATTATTTAGTTTTAAATCTAAAATCAAAAGTTTATTGTTAAATAAAGCCTATTATAACGTTCAAGTGTTTTTAGTGGATCGAAATATGTAGAACTTAAGTTGTTGAATCATTTGCGGGATTTATATTATAATGTACATCACCTATTGTTATATTTCTTTTGAAAAGAGCAACTGTTGAGTTTCTGGCCGGCTCTTCTCAACAGAGCAGCATTCCGAGCCGGTGGTAGCTTACTTACGGACTGACTACACTAACCTTTTTTGTATTGTAGTAATTGACGATTCAAAAGTGCGTGTAAATGCCTATTTCAATAAAGATATTTTGAATTTGAATTTAAATTTGAATACGATTTCAGATTGGATATATCGCAAATGAAATCAATATGGAGTTTTCCTTTATTAATTTTATAGTTTAAGCAGTTACTCTGCTATTAAACTATAAATAGTTAAGCCTATCTAGCTGTGATAGTTTTCTTTTGAATTTCATTATATGAGTTACCTTTTAAACGTGTTTTTATTAATATATACCGACAACCAATTGGTTTTTAGAACTCTCGACTAAATAGTCGGGTCAAAGTATTAATTTATGTTAGTGTCAATACACTAACAGAAATTAATACTTTTAACCTCAAAATTTCAGTTTATTCAAAACCAGAACTTATTATACACTAAAACTTTCCTCAGGGATTACTCTGTCTGTTATTGAAAACAGTTTGAAAATTCGTTCAGTACTCTTCAAATTTTAACATAACAAATACTTTTATCGTATAGTGAAAGAAGACAAAAAAGCAATGTATTCTTTCCATATTAATAATTCTATCAATCAAAATTCTTATCTTTTCAATGTTTAGCAAAACTCAAATCTCAGACTACACAATGAGCAATTTCTTCTTAATCAAGGTTCTCATTATTTACTCATTTAAACTTGAAATTGAAGTTTCCAATCGAAACGGAAAAGTAAAATACACTTTTCAATGTAATCGTAAAAAGCGTTAAGTTCCCAATTCCATCTATAGTATCAATTATTTCACTTCAATATATTCAACAACAACAACAACAACATTTTACTTAGATTTTTTTGAATCTTTTAAAAGTAATCGATTTATGTTTTCCTTAAGTATGTTTTTCATTTTATTATTTCCTACTTTAAAATTCATTAAAATGGTGGGGTTGATACCAATATAATTATTAGTAACAATTGATCTATAACAAAACACTATTAAAACCACAAATATCGGAGTACAAAAACTTATTAATTATTTATTACAATGTAGTGAGAGTACAAAAAACAATTATAAAAACATATTGAGATGCTCAAATAATGAAATGTATCATTTACGTTGTTGTTTTAGTTCAGTCTCAATTAAAGTAAATTGAATTTTACGCTCACACTAAAAGCTTGAAAGATACATATTATGTAACTGATTGAACATTTATGTAAAAAGTCTCTAAAGATTAAATAAAAAAATGTACAGAACATACTCAGTACTTCCTGGTAAAATTTAATAAACCAAGACCACTGAATTCAAATAGCCAAAAACGGTTTTTTAAAAAATCTTTTCAAAATCCAATGCTTTCACATATTTAGATCATAAACATTTACTCTAAACTAATTTATGTTTGGGAATTGTTTTTCATTTCATCTTTTTTACGCAGAGACGGTCCCTTTAAATGATCTCTATACATTATAAATATTGCAAATATATGTGTAAAATACTTCATGGAAAAAATCAGGGTGATGAAAGTCTTATTGCCTAAGAATAACAGGCCCGGGCCTGGCCTAGGAAGGTAGGGCCTACGGTAGTCCCTAGGGTGCGTTCTATATTAGAGGAGGGTTGTAAAACTAAGAGTGCAACGTAGCGATAAAACACGCCCAAACACCTTAAGGCTACGGAATTTTGTCCCTTGTCCCTTTTGTTTCAGAGCCTCTGTTAACCCTTGCGACTGCCGTTTACATATAATAAATAACATTATAATATAAAAAACATACGGTTTATGTTTTTTGTAGATATATAACACAATATTATTGTGTCTGTATTATATATCGCGATATTATATTACATAAAAGTACGAAAATCATTAATATTTTTAGCAGTTTAAGGCTTCAAAAAGTTTTTGTTGAACAATAAGCAAAATGTCTTGTTTCTATAGGTTTTTTTATTTAAACCACTCTCAGGCCTTATTGCGACGACAACGAAATTAAATGATAGAAACAAAATAAGTTTTTTTTCATTTGTACTTAAAAAGTTTGTAAAGAATTTGTTCACGAGCCCTCTTTTAAATGAATTATTCAAAGCATCGAAAAATGTTAGGGAAGTTTATGAGACAGCAGTCAGTCAAACTGCCAATATGGAGCTCCCTAAGTATATTAAGGTTTAATGAAATGGTTTCATAATTATTTTATAATGAAAACATATTTATGATTCCTATGCAATTAGCTCACTACCCCACCTTCTACGTAAGAGTAAATATCATTTGAGACTGCATTATAAAAGTTAGTTTTGTAAAGAATAATACGGAAGGTATATTACAGTACATGTAAGCACTAAAAAAAAATACTTAGACGAGAAATGTTTATATTTTTTATTATTCGAGCATATATTATCAATATAATTATTTCACATCATACTTTAGAGGCGACGCTTGAGAACTAATACACATTTATTATCTAATAAGAGTTTCGTTAGTATTTTGTAATTAAGTTAAATCAAATGAAACTTTTTTGTATTATCGCCGATAAGTAATTGTAGGGATTTAAATAACATAAAACTTTTTAGAAATAACAACTTAACCCATACACTACCTGGAAATATTAAATAGAAAATGGGGGATAATATGACAATAAAATTAATTGAATAGAAATAAATATATCTATTACAAATAATCTGTATAAATACGATAATATAAAAGAGATAAAAATAGAAGAAAGAAGAAATAGAGAAAAGAGGCGTTTATTTATTACGCTTCCTTACTTTTGAGTTTATTAGATAAAGTTCCCTTTTCAAAGTGATTTGAGCCGATCATAATAAGAACATAAAGTGTTTGTCTAATAAATATTAATAACACAGCCTCACCGACACCAAGCACTGGAGAGATCGTAAAAAAGTTCGTTATATTTTTATTAACTAATAAAAATATATAATATTAATGTATCAGCTTATCTTCTTGTTTTAAGAGTGTTGTAACTATCTCACGCCATGTCTAAGTTTGGTAAATGTTCCATAAAGTTACACTGATGACATCTAAATTGGATAATATGATTAATTTAGTTTGAAATTTGCTGCTATTTATGTCTTAAACAAAATATTTTATATAATTCAGCCCGTGTAGATATTTTTTAATTCTATATGTAATTAAAAATTTTCAGTCAAGAGTATGATCAAACATGTTTATATACTTTTTTATCTGTTTAATAATTGTGTATAATGCTTTACTGGTTACCAGATTATTGAAACAATGTAAAAGCAATTGTCTAAAAACAAAACACAATATTTAATAATCATATCAATCAACACATATTTTTTACGTGAGAGGAGGGTACACGAGCGTGCCGGTCACCGATGGAAAGTGATCCCTGTGCCTACGTGCTCTGGTAACATCCTAGGAATCCAAGAGTGCTGCCAACCTTGCAGGTTCAAGTATATGCTTTTAACTATGTCATATCGATCCGGAGACAATGCCGACGGAAGTTACTCATCATGATCGCTATTCAAACTAACAAATTAAACATGATAGTAAAATAATTTCTTTTAATTAATAGAAAAATGTAATGGAATGATCAATTTGTTTGTTTTGGATAAGAAAAAACTAAAATTAAACGATTATTATTATTATTATCATTAAAAGTTACAAAACATTTCATTTATTGTCAAGGTGTTGGAAACCGAAACAGCGAAATAGTTATGTAGCTGTTGTTAGTTCCTATTAAGTGTAATATGGCTGTATAAACTATTAATAATAACATCCGTTTATTTTAGCACAAGAATTGAATATGACCTTCTTTAACAACACGTATATTAGTATAATTGCATTTCAAGGGTGAAATATTTAAAGTTTGTTATCCATGTTCTTGTCCATTTCATAACTTAATATTGCATCATGTAAATTAAAAGAAATAGAAAACATTTACTATATACTTGGGGTATTTTATATTAATACAATGTGCAGAAAAATTTATTTTTTAAATAAGCTCAGGTAATATGAATTTATACGAGAGGAAAATAAGGAAGAATTACACCTTCAGTTGTATAATTTAGTGGATTGTAAAAGTGAAAGCCTCTTCTCTTTGGAGGTTATCGTCTGTCAGTCCGTCTGTCACTTATGTATGACAGCCCATACCACTTTGTTGCTATGACTTTGCATGTTTACACAAAACGTAAGCTTCTTTTGACCTATAATACTATTTTGGTTAAAAAATATATAAAAGATAAAAAATGGTTGCTCCTTATGAATCACAATAAATAAATGTTAAATATCAAACTTTTTAAACGTTAATTACCTATAAATTAAATAATATAGTGTCGTAAAAAAAGCTCCAATAATTTATATTTCCACAATATTGTACCTTTATTAATTTGTAGAACTCTAGTAAGAAAACAAAGGTAAAGTTAATTACAAAGGTGGTAATAACGAGGCGTAATGATCAAAGTTTTACACATAAGAGGATATCTTTGAAAGGTGAGAGTAATGACCAACATAATGGATATTAAAGACGACCATAAAGCTACATTAAATACATTTAATACAAATTATATTAAACACGAATAAATGTAATTAAAAATAAAAATAAAAACCCAATAACTTGCAAGTTTTTATTTATATTACAAAGAATAAATTAATCAGGTCAAATAGTGATAAAACAACTTATTCTAAAACAATAATATTCTAAAACAAACAAACTTAAAGGATTTCATTAAAACATCCAAGTGTTTACTATCCTAGTTGCAAAGAACTACTCTTACACCAACTGAACCAAACTGCGTCTATTGAAGCGGAAAATTGATCTAGTGCCAATTTTATTTTCAACTTCCTTACAATCCGTGCTACATTACGAAGATACAATTAATGTTTATTTCGTTGCACTGATTTTATTCGATGTTATTAGACGATTTAAAATTTATAAAATAGTGATTCTATTACATCATGTTAAGTTTCTAGTTTATCTAAATATAATATATTCAACTGTATTTTGTTTTCGATTCCCATTTATTTTTATATTTGTATTTATATTGGATGCGTCAAGAATGAGAGATTAAGGGTAATCCTGATATAGTTGTTCTGTTTCAAACTTTAAGCCGCTAACGTTGAAACAACCCGTTATTAAGTTTCAAATGAATATAAATTTTTAGATATTAAATAAATATTAATATTACTATTATTTAAATATTAATATTTAAAAAAACAGTAATTATATAATTATATTATATTACATATTGTTATAAAACAAGTCTTCCTGAATTTATAAATGTTGTGAAAATATCAAAAATAATTTGTCTTTGTAACTTTATGATAAACTACAATCTCGTATATAAGCCCCACGCCCTAATATATGGATATAATATATATAATGAATATGGAGTCAACATATTGTAATATTTCTATGTTTATTATTTGAATATTTTATTAAAGAAACCAACTCTTTTCAAAAGCCAATACGAATATTACATTGGAAAATACAAAATCAGCGAGATTATATTTACAGCTTTTGAATCTGTTTAAAAGGCTATGTTAACGACGGATTGAACTCATAAATTTCGTTCCCTATTTGTAGTGCACTCATATGATGTGACCTAATTAACGTTGCTGACACTGCTTGTTGACACTACTTCTTGATTCTACAATTATGGAGACAAATGACACTCAAAAACTATTTTTATGATCTTATATTTTCATTTGTTAATTATGAATTATTTTTTCATTTGTTAATTATTTGTCAACCAACTTGTATATAACATCTATAGTTTAATATAACAGACACTAAAATACATACAAAACATTAATATTCACGAACAATTTTTTTTTCTTTCTGTGCTGTTTTCACTTTTCTCGGATGAATGGATGCCTGTGGATATGAAAAATTTTCATTAATAGAGATGCTAGAGATGCCGCTGTTTATAATTTATTGATATAGTTTATTTTCATATTTGCTTATATCACTATTTTGTATTATTATTAATCACATCTTTATGTAATTTTTTAGTAATTATAAGTAAACATGTATTTGTCGTTTTCCTTTCTTCAATAAATAATAATCATTTTACTTAAAAATCAATTGTTTTTTTATTAACAATTATAATTTCGTCAAAGTTCATTCGGGAAATACCCTGGGTATTTGCATCTTTTGTGTTTTTTTTTATTTTACATAATAGTTGCAGTAAATTAGTCTTACTATATGTTAAAACCCAATAGGATGCATAGTATGAAACAAACGTCGTATCAGCAACAATTTTTAACAAAATTTTGTAGTAACAGCTGGATCTACTGCACCTAACCAATTATTCTTTTTACACAAAAGTTGCATACGATTCGTGAAAGGTCTTTATGACCCAACTTAGTTGACTCGGAATTCACTGAAGTAGGCAAAGACCTAGTTTTTTTTTATGTTAGCGAAGGGCAAACGAGCTTGCGGGTCACCGTTGATATGTGATCACCGCCGCCCCTGAACTCTTGCAATATCCGAGAATTCACAAGAGTGGGAAAAAGTCCTTGAGAACCGCAGAGTGGAGGATCGCCACGCATCCAGGTGGTAGGGATGGTAACGAAGTCGATGGCGTGCTGTGCGGTGATGAAATTTAGCGGCAGGCATCAGATCGAATAGTTCTTCGGAACACTCCCCGTTGTAAATGCGGTAGAAGACGTACAAAGAAGCCAAGTTTCTACGCAATGCCAAAAAGTCCAGCCGTTCGCAGAGCTCCGGGTCCCCGACAATCCGAACGGCTCTCCATTGTACGCGGTCAAATGGTAGAAGCTGATATTGGGGTGATCCGGACCAGAGATAAGAACAGTACCCCATGTGTAGCCGGACCTGCGCCTCATAGAGCGCAAGTCTTTGGCCAGGTTTGAAATACTGCCTCGCTCAATAGAGCGATTAATCACTCCCAATTTCTTAAAGGCCAACTTGGCCTTGCTCTCCAGATGACCACTAAACTGATAATCGCTCGAAATGTCGAGACCCAGTATTCTGATACTTGGCGAGGCAATGCGGGGAGTACTTTCGAAGAGCGGGGATACGACAAATGGGGTTTTCTTAGTGGTAAATGCGCAAACCTGTGTCTTTAGGGGATTGAACTGAACGTGAGTGAACGGATACCATCCCCAGGGAGGGAGGGAGAAGGGAGGTCTCTATTGAAGACACAAGTTTCTTTCGGCACTCATCGACGTTTTCCCGAGAGAGACCTGTACGACCGGAATATACCACATCCCCAGTGCTGTCATCCGCATAACAATGTATGTTAGGAATATTCAACATATCATTGATGTGCAGGAGGAAAAGAGTTGGGGATAGCACGCATTCTTGGGGTACACCAGAGTTCACGGGCTTGGGGTCCGAGCAAAAACCGTCGAGAACGACCTGCATTCTCGGCCTAGTGACAAAACTGGTGATCCACTTGTATAAACTATCGTGAAGCCCATAGGAAGGTACATAACAAATAGATTTTTTTTGCAATTATGTAAATTATCTTAATATATATATTTTAATATTTTTTCTTGGATCCATAAGAAAACATATTTTAGTGTTAAATTTCATGTAAAGTAATAAGTTATAAAAAGGTATAATCGGACTAAAAAATAAACTTATATATTTTTTTATACCTCTTGATTACTTATTAAACACCTATATGATAATTGCATCAGTGTAATTATTAATGGGATCAATAAATCAATTAAATTATTACGCTGTGCGCTCAGTGTAATGAGTGCGGCTATCGCGGAATAAACCGCCCATTCTGAATATCTCCCGGTCCTGTTATAAAAATATTTTTTTAATAGTTTATTAAAAAAATATTTTTTTAATACAGGAAGGTATACATTTTACATTGATTAATATTTATACTCGTAGGTATGAGATTTATAAGAAGTTTGGATCAATCGGAACATAAACATCATAAACTATATGAAATACAGGATGAGTAATTCTGTAAATTTATTCTCGAATTCTGGTATATTCTGAAATAAATTTAAACTTGATATATATAATTGATATAATTATTTCTTATTCAAATAATAAAAAGTAACTTCTGTATTATATTTCATTTAATTAGAAGTGTCGATGTAACTTAGATAACACTTGATTTTGAGGCTACAGAATACTTGATATATTTATTGAACATAGTGATTAGTGAGAGCCTAAAACTGATTGATAATGAAAATGAGAGGTATTGTCAGATCGGCTTAAAACTAAACATTTCATGAAGCGCGTTGATTGAAATGAAATTTTATAGATAAAAATAAATAAATATTTATATTGGTGGTATCCAATCTGTAACGATAACTGTATTATATTAATATTTTTATTAAGAAATTATAATTTTAATATTTTAACTGGGTAGTCAGGTAATCTTAAAATTTTGGATAAATGTTATATATTATTTGCAATATTAAAATTTCCCTCAACGAGTTTAAGCACATAAATTTTTAACAAGGATTCCATTGATACAAAAAGGAAACATTTAAGCTCGACTGCGCCTACAGTTACGATTAACTGCAACGTTGTATTACGTACGTAATCTCTTCATCTCTGCCGACTTAACGGGAAAGTCAAGAAAACAATAAATAATGTTGCTGTTTTGTTTATTATTGGAAATATAATTTATTTAGTGTATGTTTTGTTCAAGAGAATAAATTATCCAATTGAAAGTGAAGTTAAAAGACAATTTAATACAAGATAAGCAATTTATTTAATGTAATTTAATATTAAGCTGGGTAACAAAAGTGGTGTTTAGAGTGTGTGGTAAGCAGTATACTTCAGATAAGTCAAGCGTACATGGTTTCTTCAACAGTAAGCTGTACTGATTTTACAAATAATGTGATTTATTGTTATAACAGGATAAGTGTTATCACTGTCTATTGAAGAAGACCATAGAATTAATAATAACTTAAAATAAAGTTGTTACAAAAATTCTTATAAATAAAATATCGTTACAATTACAAATATTAGTCGTAAAATATGTTAAAGTAATAAAAATTATATATAATATGGATTGTTTAAACTTTTAAATGCCTTGCCAACAGTTACAATTAAATGCATACAGTGTTGACTAACGCGTAATCTATATATCTACACGAAGTGAACTCGGAAGTCAAGATCACAATCATGGAAATAGCGCTTATAGTACGTCTTTATGTTTTCAGGTAAACAATTCGATAACAAATATATATTAAAAAAAAAAATCAGAATAAATGAAACTGCTGCTTTTTTATTTGTTTCTTTTATTTGTGTTCGACTCTTATGAAAAAAGTAGTCGATGTATGTATTATTTTATGATGTATTTTATATAAATACTAGCTGATTCCCGCCCGCTTTGCTTGGCAAATAATAACAAAGAATCACAAATTGTATGTGGGTAAATTGAAAATAATCACATATAATCACAAACTGTATGTAAGTAAATTGAAAATAATAACAAATAATCATATACTGTATGTAGGTAAATAGAGAATAATCACAAATAATCACAAACTGTTTGTAGGTAAATAAAAAATAATCACAAATAATCACCAAATGTTTGTAAGTAAATTGAAAATAATCACAAATAATTTTAAATTATATGTGGGTAAATTGAAAATAATCACTGAAACTGTATGTGAGTTACGGAACCCTAATCCTACGAATAAACATAGTGAGAGGCCATATAATTTTAATTTCTACTGCAATGCAATGGGAGAAGAGAGGGAGCGGGGGTAAACTTTGCAGTTTTTTAGCTGTAATTTTGGAACGGTTTGGACCTTTGCAAAATCCTTTCTTCTTGCACTTATTCAATATGTCAGGGGTCTTGTGTCCAAATTTAAGCTTTCTATTTATTACGGCTTGGGCTGTAGAGCGATGAATGAGTCAGTGAGTCAGTGAGTGTCTTTGTGTTTTATATATTAAGATGGAACAAAATAACTAAATATGCACCAAAAGTTGTATGACGAGCGGGACTCGAAATTGCAACTTTTTGGAGTAAATCTCCGTCGCTTTACTAACTGAGCTCTGACGCTGTTACCTTTGATGTATTTAACATTGTACGTCTGTCGTGGGTACGGGTGACATCTGTTAAATTTATTTGAAAAACCCTAAGTAACGCATATAATTTTTCAGTATAGAATAATTGGAAAAAGGAGCCACAATCAATGATGTTACTTGAATTTGTGTACTTTATTATAATTGATACTTTAAAATAATAGCTTTATTGTAAGTAATAAATACATATATCATTTTACACATGTCATTGTTTATAATTCTCGTCATGAGAAGCCTGTAGACTATGGTTCTAGCTACACGCTACGTCATAACAGCCATCATGCAGTTATTGATTATTAGAATACATTACTTATTAAATAGTAAATGCCTTCTGATTTACGAACAAACATCCAATCATGCAAATGATACAATCTTTTCAATTATAATATTAGTAGGTGTGTATGGACAGCCTTTTATAAGTATTATCTCAAAACTTATAAGGCGCTGTATTATTTATATCTAAAGTTTTTCTAAGCATCACCTAATAAGTTATATAATATAATTCTCTGTAATTCTTTTTTACATAATAGTTATTGGGTCTATTAATGACATGAAATTAACGGAATAAGAAGGAATAAAAAAATTTATATAAAATTAGTTTCTACCCAAAATATAAATATCTCAAACAATGTCATGATAGTGACAGCTTGTAATATTAATAACAATAGATAATATTTAGTATTCAATCTGTTGGATTTGCTCGTTTAAATATCTCTTAAAATAAATTGAAAGTAACGAGTGTGTGTGAAAAGTATTTATAATCACAATAATAATTACTTTGAATGCTATTCGTTCTGTCTAAATAATATCAGTAAATATATCCAATAGATTATCGGTTCTGTAGCCCTCCCGTCATAATTCAGACACCTTTGGTGAATAAAAACTCATTATTTGGTTGTGAAGTAAAATAATAATTTTAATTAACGATGGGGTGACGGAAGTTGCTTGCGGCCATACATTATGAGGCCTGTCATAAAGTCCGGAACAATATTTTGAAAATCATTAAATCCAACAATGTTTAAAACTTTTTAATTTTATGTTACCTTTTATTTATATTTATGTTAAATAAAATGACTCATTTAAAACACGTGCCGATTTTAGACACGCCTCTTTATTCTTTTGAGCGAATTGTACTTTAGTTGTATGTTTTAATTTACTACCCACTCAATTTATATTAATGTTTTAAATTTGCTTATATTCTTAGATAAATACATTTATTATAAACTAGCTGTACAGACCCTGCCACACTGACATTATGGTTGCATGCGAGAGAAATAGACGTCGTTGCGTCTGTTTCACAAAGAGCGAAAGAACAGAAAAAATTTATAAATGTGGTCAAAAAGTTCGAATTTCAAAATTGATGTCCCGCATTACAGATACGTTCAATTTTAAAACTGATCTTCTGAACGCCTCGTGTAAAAAGGAAATATGCATTGGATCGAATACAATTATAAAAAAATAGATATAGATAAGATATATAGATATCATCCATCTCTGAAACGGGTTTTACTAATATTAAAATAGAACAAGATTTGAAACAAATTTTCATTTGCTGTCAATGTTTATCTATTAATAACTCGAAGCGTCCATGGACATGTTTAGAATTTTTAATTCAAACAGGCCATACATAAAAATTTCCTTAGGAAAATGAGTAACGGCCATCTTGTTACAAAAGATTCTTGCCAGGTTTACTTCAATTACTATTTGTTTTATAAGCTGTCATTTGGCTCTTATTAACTTTCCTCTCACAAAACAGCGAATAGAAGCCAGCAAATTATCCAGCAGCAAAAGTCCATTCTGAAAAAGTCCATTCTTATTTCTGAAAATTTGAAATGTATATATTCAACATAAAAAAAAAATTGTTTCATTTACTTTTCACTACTTAAGAATATCATTATATGTTGTTGCTGAAACTAGCAACTATTAAATATAAAAAAATTCTTTTCAGTTGTAATTTTTTAACACTAAAGAAACAACAAGAACAATTTATTACATTTACTTTAATATATCGTTAACCTAAACTGTTGCAAAAAATCTATATAAATATTTTATTAAAATTAATCAGTTTCTTTGTAATTTAAACTCAAGATACTCAAAGCACAGGATAGGAGCTCTATATGATAACTTTTTCATTACTGACTCTGACAGTTCACCCGGATATATCGATGATACTTTGGAAGTGTATTTATGACTTCTAAGATGGCAACTGCTTTATAAATGTTAGATATTGTACATTAAACATAAAAATACAAAACACTCTATTATTTTATCAAAGTTGAATCTTTTGAGATTTAAATATTTTCCATATGCTTTTAAGACTCGGTTAATTACATAATATTTGTTTACCTTAAAACAAAGAAATATGACCATCCCAGCCGTTATAACATGATCATTGACTTATATATCTTTAGTTTTTGAAATAATAATCTCTATATGAAAACAGAGATGATGTACGAGTAATGGTGCGTCATCATATTTAGAGACAAAAGCATTAATTATTATAAATTGAAAGACAAGCATTATTACGCCATTAACCATCTCGACCCTTGCGATGATTACCATTACGTATTGTGTACAGTGTTTGTACAGGTCTTGTCCATGAAGTTAGGGTCGACTTATATATTTACTTGTGTATCTGTACGTTAAAACCCTTGCTTACCTAACCGTCAGTTAAACATGACAGCATATTAAATTAAAGTATAAGTTATTTAAAAATTATTCCTTAATTATTCTTTTGCAGAACCAACTTTTGATACTGTGGTTCCGCCACGGTCGGAGTACTAGGTTAAGGATCGCAAAAGAGTTTCAAACTATTCGGGCAATTTTCTTATTCTTATCTATTTTCTTATCTATTCTTATTTCAAATTATAAAAAATCAAAATTTTTAGATAAATTTAACTATTTATTTTATATTATTTTTCATAGATAAATTACTTTTGTGTTACCATTACATTACAAAGTCTCTTAAAATATATTTTGTGTAACCAAGTCGTCAATTGGTCGCAATTACAATTGACTTGCGAACCCTTGGTTGGATGTTTGTGAGAGTTTGGATAAACAGTACACCTCTAAATTAATTGCGTACCTGTATATGTTTTTTGAATTTTATTCTATCACGTTAGGGGCAGCCTTTCTGACTCGTGGAAATCCGACTTATATATTTATTAACATTGACGTTCTTAATGTGGACAATTATTTTTTTCATTTGTTCTAATATTTTGGATAATAACATTTTAATTTCGCATCTCTCAAATATAAACTTTAACTATTGCAAAACTCACATTCCTTTGTGCGTAATATACATCAAAACGGAAATAAAGTATTTTATTTACGTATTAATATAGGTATATTCTAAAATGTAATAATAATTTGTTTCCAAACGGAAATTAAGTATAGGAAAAACAACAGAGGGACGTAAATTATTAAAAAACTAGTACACTGCGGTTCAGGTATTTTATGTATCGCTAAACTAATACAACTAAATTATTTTGCAACTAATATATAAATGTAATTATAAATCTTACAATAGTTACGATGTTTGATCACAAACAAATTCACATGTACACATGGGAGCAAGCGGAAGAGAGAAGTATGATTGATTTATTCCTAGTGGATCAGCGTATTCGAAGCCAAGTTATGGACACGCGAGTGTTTAGGGGTGCTGATCTGGGAACGGATCATTATCTAGTCGTTGCTAGAATAAGAGGTCTGTTTGCAGGGTGGCACAGCCACACGACGTGTCCTGGCTTGGAGTCGAATTATCGCATAAGAAGCTGGAAGCTTCAAGATCCACCGATCAGAGAGGAATATCAAGAAAGGGTTTCCAAGAAGCTTGAAAGCTGTGATTCTGGAAATGAAAGTGTTGAAGTATGCTTGTAGAACCTTAGGAATGGTATGGTGAAAGTAGCGACAGAGGTATGTGGTAAAAGGAAAAGAGGTTTTAGTAAAAAGTGCGATGAATGGTGGAATGATGAAGTGAAAGACGCTGTAGAGTTAAAGAAGAAAGCATCGCTGGATTATAAAGCCTCGGGTAAGGATAAAAATATGAGAGAGATAAGAAACAGAGAGTACAAGCTGCAAAAGCACAAAACGAAAGCACTTATAAAGATGAAGCGTGAAAATTCTGAGAGAGAAAAGGATGACAGGTTGACGAATAACTTCCGGGAAAACACGAAGCTTTTTTGGCGAGAACTTAGTGGTTCCCGGGGTTGTTAAGTAACCTGTAGAATGAAAGGTGTGCTTTCGAAGAGTAGTGAAGTTTTAACAGAACCAGCACACGTTTTGCAGCGGTGGGCGGAATTCTACAAGGAGACGTACGACGGTAATTCCTGCAATCGATTTCATGTAAACGTAACAATTATGAAGAATAATTTAAAATTTCGATAAACAGATATTAAACATGCAGCACGATAGACACTTATTTATTATTATTATGTGGTCATAATCACTGCAGTTAGTAAAATCTACACTTATTGATACAATAAAACTGAAGCAATTTTTTAAATGAATGCGCTAATCTCTGGAACTAGCATTCGACCTTGAACAAAATCGGCTGTAAATTTGGTAATTTTTATTTAAAATACCTGTTTAATATTACACTTATCCATTATAACCATTAATGTCTCAGAATAATCCAGCCAATATGGCAATAATACGCTTTCAGGGTTTTTTCAGTAGTTTTAACCTACCACACTTTTTCTAGTCCAGTATAATTCAAAATCGATAATTGCTAAATTAATATTTAAAGTAATATCTTAGAAAGACTTTTATAAATATAACTATTCAAAAATAACAGAATCTACTCTTATATATTATATTCCTTCCTGTATTATTATAAAAAAGTATGTTAGTTAAATACTTTTCCTTTCTTAATATTGTGTAATAGATAGGCTTTGCAAAAATTATGTCAATATAATACGGGGCCGAATACAATATATTCTATATTATATAATAGTATTATATGATTAAGTGTAACGACCTGTTCCATACGAAGATACGATACATACATATATCAATAATTCGGAAACTATACGTTAAAAGAGTATTAAATAGGGGTTTTCTTTGATTAAACCAAAAGTAATATCAAAATATCGGATTATTATATTGTTCTGGTATTGTTAAGGATACAAACAACGTTTTAGTTACAAAAAAATGGTACAAAATATGTACAAAAAAAAAATTAATGTGTATTGAAATACTTTTTATCTATTGGTGGTAGAACATGGTGTCATTTATCCTCATATCCAATTAGCAGATACAGCTTGTCATGACCGGTGTAGTATCAACATCCCAAATGGGATCAGAGTGAAGTGTGTGTGTACTTTGGTAACGGCAAGAAAAGCGAAGATCGAACATCTCCGCCGTGTCTACTCCGTCCCTCACGAGTCGTAATGATGCATTCTCTTTATATTGCAAAAGGCACCGCTTGCTGTATGTGATAGATGATTTGAGAGATATTTATTTACGAGGTTACGACCAATGATAGAAGGTATTTATTTCATGTAAAATAAGATACTCTCAGCGAACCACCAACACTAATGAATACGAATCTAGTACGATATTAGTTTTATTTTTCACCGCTTTGACAGTGTTTTTAGGATTCCGTAGCTTAATAGCATTGCTTCTGTATGTCTATCTGTCGCCATTTGGCTGACCATTCCGCACGGCTATAGATCATCTATTTGTGTAGTCCAAATCAAAATCTTTTTTTAATCAAAATTAATACGAAATGTTTTTTTCTCCTAATAATAAATAATAATAATAATAATAATAATAATAAAATATAATATTTTTATGGCAGATTTTCAAAACGCTAAATACTTATATTGGTTAAACCTTTTTATTTTTATATAAATATATGATCAATGATTTTCTGTTACGTAACAAAAACAGAAACACAAACATACAAATTGAAAATGTATATACTAATAGCAGTACATAATATCTTTGACCTTTGGTTATCCGTTGTTTCGATTGCTCTGAAAGTTCAGTACATTTATAATAGTTTCTAACTTTTGCGACTTTTGGCAAACAAGATACAGCACCCTTCTGAAAGCCTTTAGTGCTCATTCTTCAAATTAAATTTTAAATAAGTATACGTTATGCGGTTACAAATTAACATTTTTACTTACACTTTAATTTTATTTGAATAGCTGACGTGGGCCGCATGCAATGGTTTGTTCTTTGTTAATGCTTTAAACTATAATTCACGTGACTGCAAAAAAATAATGAATACAACTACACAAATTTCTGTTTTTAATGTTTATATTTAAATATTCATTATTTATTATTCAGTATATTCGTAATCAAGAGGGTGCATGGATATTGATAATTATTTTCTTCATATTGCTGTAATTATCAATCGTCAGTTTTTTATCGAAAACAATAAATTTTAACCAAGCTTTTACTACACTGTCACAATCACGCTGTACCCTACATCCAACGTAATGAGGCATTGTTAGATCAGCTTAAAACCATGAACATGTCATGAAACGCGTTGAAGAGTCCTTTATCAGATGGTCTAATAGCGACGCGTAATTAAACGTTACTAACATGACACATCGGTTTGTAATTCAAAGGTTTATTAAAATGTATGAAAAGAAAATGAAAATAAGTTTCTTGATTTGGTGCAATCGACCTGAAAAAACATATTGTTTGTATTATCAGATTTAGTTAAATTTTATAACACATATAAAATACATTTTTAGTTATTTTAACTTAACTTATTACAATGCGTATTAATGGTTTATTTTTTAATTTCATTTTTATAATGAAAATAAAAAATATATATAAAATTAAGAGTATTATTAGTAATGAGTATTTTTTTTAATCACGTAAATCCATATTTTAGTTTGTTTAATTTATTGTCCGTATGTTTTCAGTTTCCGTTTGATTGAAACTTCGCGATACGACAAATGTCAGTATCGTAGTGGGGTGAGATGTCGCTCAAATGTCGTAACACGCGATGTTTCGGATATCAATTTTTTTCCGCGGTTTGATTGTAGGATAAATTGAAAGCAAACCTGTAAGAAAAATATTGGCTATTAATATTAATTACTTGAAAAACTTCTTTCTTTTTTTTTGAGTGGCGACTGTTGCATTAGTATGTTTATTTATTTTTGGTTATTTCTTTATATGTGGTAGATGTAATTTACATAAATAAAGAAAGTGTATGATGTCGTCTCTTTTGGCAATTGATACAACAATTAGCTTATATGAATAAAATATTTAAACAAAAACAATGCTTTAAAATTATTACTAATAAAATATATTTAACAAATTAAAACGTATTACTATTTTATCATATTAGTTAATAAAAAAACAAATATGTATAAAATTTCTTTTTGTACTGACCTGCCAAATATATATAAATATAATCAAGAAATTTGCTTTAAATAAATATTTATTTTAAAACATGATCCTATGTCTATTTAAGGTAAAAATAGTGGGATTCACTACAATCCAATCCTAATTTATATAGTTAGTGTTCCCAGTTGGCCTAAAATTACGGTTTTTAATTTTATAACCTCTTATAAACTGGGTATAAATATTAATTTATACGTAATTCTGACCGACGCTTTCTAAGGATAGAATCACAGCGGTGCAATATATACAAATGTTTTTAATCAATTTACGCAGAACTTGCTGACCAGAAGAAAGAATAATGAAACGGAATAGAAAAAAATTATATGGTTATGTGCATTTGTGTACCTTTGCCTTTACAATAAGTCTTTGTATACATATTATATATTTCATGGGCACGGTAACTCAATTAATTATTTATTAATTAATTTAGGAACGGATTTTTAAAAAGTTAGTAACGGCCTAGCAACTTTCTTCATTTTCTTAACCCCAAAACTATACACGGTCTTTTAATTCATCCCTTACATCTTATAACACAAGACGTGACACTTGCTGGAGGTTAACTAGTTTAAGTCAAGGAGAGCGCATTAACCACAACAAAGTAATCTTTGTCATTGATCATTCACAAAGAGAACCTGAACCCTTCAGATGAAAGGGATCGTGTGAAATACTATTAAAACGATAAGCGATCATGGTTTTAAATTATTTGTACGAATGCTAGCGATAATAATGTCAGCCAAAATATAAGATTATGGCAACCTTTGCTATCGTTGTTATTTAAATAATCTGTTTGTACAATGGTGCCGGACTTTTAAAAAATATTTCTCACAATATGTTGAGAGTGATTTTGAAGCTCTTAACCTAGTTAAATAAAAATGTTTGTAATAATTATCCATTAAAAGTATCTACAACTTCAACATAAAACTTAAATATTTTAACATACAATATTTTCTCCATGATTTGACTGTTGTCATGTAAATTACATCCTTAAGATGTTTTTTTGAGTGAAGGCTATTTTCTAAGTTAGTTGAAGTACTTACAATGATTGATTGACAGCCTGTCTGAACCGTGACTAGGTCTTTACTTTCAATTAAAAAAATATTAATCTTAAAATTTATAAAGACTTACAATATTTAACTAACATTTCAAATGCGTTTTTACAATCATATACGGTTAAATTTATTATTTTTTACATAAAATATATATTAAATGTTACAAACTACTTTATCACTAAGAAATTCAAGAGTTATATCTTCAAAAACGTCTTTTACAACTGAGGGCTTTATATTTATATTAAATATGTTATATATTTATATTTTTAATATCAATAAAGAAAATAATTATATCACAAGAAATAAATATATCATAAATTTATATTTATTAAATTAAAAAAATATATTGATTTGCTGTCTTATTTCCTGTGTAAAAAGTATAAAAGAAATATTAAAATATTATATTATTAAGTATAAAAGAAATTATCTTAAGTTGAGTGTTGATATTGAGAGCAAAGTTATGACAAGTTAAAAAAAAAGAGTAAAACACGACCTCTAGAGTTCGCAAATTTACGTTTAAACAATTTTGTTATACCGTGTTCCTTTTCTGTAAAAACATTTACTAACACCGGTCATAGTATCACTGTCAACTTTCGTAACAGAGTCGTGTCGGAAAACAGTAAATATTGACTAAAAATTTCAGCATTACTCAATTATGGTTACTTGTATAGAAATAAAGTAAAAAGTTACGTACATAGATAAAATAAGATACTAAAAACAAAAATAATTAAAATATAAATGAAAACTTTGCCTTTTTATTGCAAAACTATTAGTATATTTTTCTAAAATTATGAATAAATTTAAATACAAATATAGAATTTTTTTAGAGTCCAGAATTTTTTTTACCTAACTTAGTGAATTTGACACGTCATAATGCGCAATTGTCATAATGATAATAGAAAAAATTGAATATGTGTCGATTTTTGTCTATAATTGAATTAATTTAATTGTAAACTTTATCTTTATTTGAAATTTTTTGTCATTTTTATGTCCCTTCACACAAACACAATTTAATAACTTAACTAGTCGACTAACTATTATTGACTTCAGTTCCTTGAATTAGATTTCGAATACTGGATTAGGGCCAGACAATAGTAATATTAAGAAAACAAGTTTATTTAGTTTATAATCAAAAAGCTAAAATCTAAAAAAAGGAGGCACTGACATATTAGAAAAAATAACCTTTAAAAAGTGAGAAAAATTAAAAATAAATTTAATCATTAAAATTTAAAATAATACGCAATACTCGTACATAATCTAACATTTAACATAACCTAGCAGCTTTATTATAAAAATAAATAAAAGATCATAACTTAACGACCAAAGCCTTAGAGCACGATAGAGGACAATTCATCTATATGTGTGGTGTGTGTATATAAAAATTAAAATAACAAATTCAGAATTCACCAGATATAATTGATTTTGATTTTAACACTGACACTTTTTGTTTCAACCCTAACTCCAACAATAATTGCGCCGGCCATCTTTGTTGGCGCTTTTAAAGACAATCGTTATTCAATGAAAACACTTTTATAAAAAAAAACACTTAATCGTTATTAAAAATCAGCAATAACTATTTGTAAATTCTATTTATAATTTCCGGTCAACGATTTCATAATAATTTGATTTATTTGCCACAAAACATTTTAGTTGTTCTGTGACGGTGTTAAGATTCACGTAGTAACGCGAATATTCCATTTTAAAACAATTGTCCAAAAATTATGTTTATAAAAGTAATATTCATAATAAATTGTAATAGGAATTTACAACAACATAAAACGGATTGAAAGATCTGATTAATTGTATCGGATAGGCTCATCAATCAATCAACAATCAACAACTCTACAACAACACAATATTTTCTACCACGCGATTTCCGTAAACAAAGTAATCGTTAAAAGTCTAACTTATAATAATTAACTTTAAGACTAAAATAATTTTACGCCGACATATATGTATACTTTGTCTATGTTCTATAGTCCTTGCAGTGTAGAATGCAGTATCCGAGTACTTTTATACTATTCAGGTTTTACTATTTGACTAAAAAACAATCTTGTTTGAGAAATAAATGTAACCCAGTTTCCTTCTGCACTTTTGCAATAGTTTCAATTTTCTTCTACAAAAGCATTCTTTGATATTTTAACCAAAACTAAAATTTAAATATATTCTTAGTTCCCATAGCATATTGTCTTACAATATTGTTGTATACTCGTAGTTTTATTCTGTAAGTTTGGTCAATATTCCTGAAGTAAATATCTAAGCAAATTTTATATTTATCTATTTTATATCTTACATTTGACCACTATTAAAAAGTATATAGAATGTTGTAATATATACACATATTACATAAACACTTTCAAATTAGAAAAGTTTTTAGTCATAAGAACCGTGTTAATAATTAGTTTAGTTTTTGGTCACATGACACGAGAGGTTTCTTTGACATCGTTTGATGGTATTCATGTCTCGGAGATGAAAATGAAGAATTTAGATTTACTTACAATAGTTATTACTAAAAATATTTATATTAAAGGTCTAAAAGTTATTGATATAACTTATTGGCAGAAGCCATCTTTATGATATCAAATCATTGTTTCTATAGTTAAATATGTTAAACACAAAAGTGGAAATTAAGGTGGCTACAAATACATTTAGAAACTTAGTATTGTTCAGAATAACTGTGTTGTCAGTATTTAACCTATTAAAATGCTCATAGTTATGATTATGACAAAATACCTTAAATGGCCGCTGGCGCCTCTGTAGCTGTTAAATTGGTATAATCACAGCCAAACCCCCATGTTATTCCCAATAGCATCTAATAAATTAAGTATTTTGAAACTTATATTGTTATTAATATTATTATTTTGTGAGTATTTAAATCTATTGTGTAATTAGTATTAATTTAATGTAGATTGATTGATAGATTTTCTTTATTATTTAGTCTTTTTTTTTGTCGTCTTATCTAATACGTGCTGTTAAGAAATATATCATTTGCACCAAAACAAGTGACACTGAAATAAAACATGCTCCTCTGAAACGTTTTTTATGTTTTTTTTTAATTTTTACTGGAGTGAAGACTACTAAAGGAAATAATGCTCGTTAAATTTACAATCACACAGCAGCTAATGACAGGTCCGAGTCGTTACATGTGCCTTAATATATTTTGTTCTAGACTAGATAGATAGAGAAAATCTTCTTGAATAGATCTTTTTATGTATCGTATTGTATGTGCTATGATCATAGTTACTTAATTTTATAATAGAATGTATTATAACATTTCTGTTATCGGTACATTTAATTTTAAAGTCTAGAGATAAATTATAAATTCATATTAATGAGATGAAGCCTCAAAGGTAATTAACCATAAATTTCGTATCGCGCTTATTATAAGCTTTATTTGATGAATACTTCTCTTAATAAGTATTGAGTTATCACTGCAATATTAATGTAAGCTCCCCGTAATACAAATTATATGCATAAAATAATAATATTATGCTATAAATGTTATGAGCAAGTTTATATTTATTTATTACAGAATTTTATTTAGACTAACAGACTTCACCCGCGGATATCGTTATTTGAATATTATGGATCCATTAGAATATTAAAGTAATTATTAAAGTAATTAATTATTTAACAGAAACACGCAGTATTTTACTGCGTGTTTCTGTTAAATACTTATAAATGTTAAAAACATAATCCAAGTAGAAGTAATAGTAAAGAATCTCTGAAATAATTAAGATCATAAAGTAAAATTAATGTTGCGGTTAATTAATAAATTAAAAGTAGGAAATTTGTAAACGTATTTTGGGTAACAAAGAAAAAAATATAATTGCAACCATAAACGATAAAAAGACGTTAGCTATTCTAAGCGATATATCAAAATCTGATCTAAAGCACTTTTCTCATAGCGATGTGTCATCAAATTCAAATATGATATAGACGAAGTGTTCTCTGTCTTGTTGGACAATAGTCACAAAGTTAGAAACTGTTATTAATATACTGAATACAAGCAATACAACGAATAACCTAAGGCCAGGGATATTATATGCTGCTATTAAAATATATATTTTTAAATTGCATGTGTGTTATTGTTTTTGTTTCATAACATAAAATAACTGACCGTCGTAAAGCAAAATAAAGGTTTCATAAATAGAAATATTTAGCATTTTGAAAACTGCAATAATGCTATTTATTGGATTTGTGAACGAACATTTTCGTGATACTTGCTGTAATTGTAATTAACACAATACCTGTGACAATATGTCATTTTTGGTTTGATTTGATTTGATTCTGACTTGGTTCTGTTCTGTAAACCAACCTGTTTACTTGAGCTTGTTGCTTATCTTTAAATGTTTTTTATTTAACGAAAATACATTTTTTTTTTCAGTTTTAATAAAATATTATTTCAATTTTGAGTACACAATTAGATGATCCAAGGCCATGACGTAAGATCAGACAAAATATACCAAAATAGATATAGAGTCATTACTATTGGGCTTTGGAACCTTGACAAGATTGTCAAAGTAATTAATAAATAATATATCACAGTTTTACTAAATTAATTTTTTTTATCAACAGTAGGCATAATTGCTACTTTACGCTAACGCTCGTGAGAGTGTAAGACACTGCCCCGGTTAAAACAGCCCGTATCATTCAATTGGAGACAAAGATCGTTTCACTTAATCGTGTAATCCTATATTGTGTTCGGCTTCGGTTCGTATTTTTATATTGGAAGAATTTTCACAAAGTGTATTTGGAATACAATATTAAATAAAATCTATCTATGTACATATATAACCATAAAATCTATATACCTATAAAATAAAACCTGTCTATCGGGTCTAAAGATACAGTTCCAAACGTGTAGCGCACATGACGTGTGGTCCGAGTTTGTTACAGTATATTTAGGACATCGTGTTAACAAGACAAACAATACCTGCAATTTCTTATGTTATCATAATTTATGGTTTATTATATTAAATTGATTTAGTGTAAATCTAAGATGTATCTATAAAATTTAAAAAAGATAGAAAATAACTAATTTAAAATAAAATATTTAAACTCCAAATACGATAATAATTTTCCTTATGTTAATTCGTTAAATTAATTATTGTGTATTCAAAAATCAATAAAAAAACTTATTAAAAAAAATAATAAATAATATCAATTACTACAGAATACATGTTATTATGATTTTTATATTTACCTTTTTTATTTATATCATTATTTCAGACTATTTAATTTTATTAAGAATACCTTATTTTTATTTTGATAAGTATTTAAAATATTTAATGTAAATCAGTATATAAGTTTTCTATATTTGTATCTATTTAATCAAGACTCTACGTATTGCATTACAAGTTCGTCTCGACATATTCGTTATAAATGTATCCACGTTCCTTCAGGGACCAATGAAATTACCGGCTAATCGATATAAACTTCACGACGTTTGAAGACGGCTGTAACTAAAGGAATTTAATCAACCGGCTATGAATGGTCGAGGGCCGGAATAAACCACTTCGCCTGTTCTTCTCATGGTCTCTGTGACAATGTGAGTTCCTGTTCGTAATCTGTGGATACTTTTATACTAAAGATGAAAGAAAATACTTTTTCCCTTTTATAAAACACATATTCACACACATGTTCACAGTAAGCATATTTGAAAATGAATTTAAAATTTGAATTTAACATAAATTTACAAGCTCTTCATGATCAGAAGCTTTTTTGAATAACTCATCTAATAGACTTAGCTCATAATCAATATATTTTTTTAATCTATTGATAAAATATAGAGAGTTACAAATAACATGAACTTTACAACACAAAAATAATTAATATTACAAATTATTTTCTTTAAGTTAATTTAAAACTAAATATATAGTAATAAATACAAAATTATTTAAATATTCCTTTTAAGTTTAGATTTTAAAATAAGCAACCAATTGATAAGACTCTTAAGAAGAGATAATCCAAAATAACACGATCCAAAAGTTTCATTTAAAATTAGTATATTGTGTAAGTTTTCTTTATTTTTTAGTTCATAAATAATTGCTACTTAATAAAAAAATATATTTAAAAATATATAAAAATAACATCCTGGCAGTCATCCAAAATTCACTTATGAAATTTTGTCCGTCTGTGACCGACCTCTTCACAGTCATTGACTTTAGGCCACTTGAATCACAGAAAGCATCTAGCACCAATTGGGTAGACCTCGAAGAATTCGGTCTACCCATTCATTTGTCCCCTACTTTCGAATTTTGGAAAAATTTCTTCACAGGAGGTCTTCTTATGACCGTCTGAGTCCGAAATGACCATTGGTCAAAAAGTTTATATATATATATATATATATATATATGCGTGCGTGCGTCCAGATTCGACTTTTGTCAGCACGATAGCGGCCGCAGTTTCGCTCGGATCGCTTTCAAACTTTGCACAAAAATCAACCATCCAAAAATGAAGGTCAAGTTCGTTAACCAGAGAAATCCGGTCACAGGGGGCGCTAGGGCCTCACTTTTTCTGATTTCAGTTTTTCGACCATAACTTTGTCCCTATACAAAGGAGATCAATCGCGTTTATATTATATGATGTCTTTGATAAATACCTATAACTAATGTAGATAAACCGAAAACCTAACTTCAATAACTTAGGGGTGGGGGTAAAAAAACCGAAAATTTTTGGAAAAAAAATCATAACTTTTTTCTGGTAAACATTCTTGCATCACAAGTATTTTTAATAGAAAGGTTATTTTTTACTCTAAATTTAAGTACCAAAAGTTTTTCCGTAAAAGGTACCGTTTCCGAGAAAAAAAATAAAAACCACTTTTAGCTTGTAAATTTTAGATAGGTAAAACCACGGCAACTTTTTTCTGGTAAACATTCCCTCCTCGCAAATATTTTTAATAGAAAGGTTATTTTTTACTCTAAATTTAAGTACCAAAATTATTTCCAAAAAAGATACCTTTTCCGAGAAAAAAAATTAAAACCGCTTTTTGCTTGAAAATTTTTGATGTAAACAACGGCATCATGTATTATTCTTAGGTAGTGAGTTATATTTTAAATGAGTTACACACGAGGTCTACCCACGCGTGTCCCCCTGCGGGCACGGATTTTTTTTAATTATCTTTTCACTAAGAAGTTTCTCATACTTTATTATGGAAAGTTGCCAGCGAATATAGCTTTCAAAGAATATTAGCTTCTTACCTTTTCAAGTAAAATGTTGGTGGTAACTCTTAAACGAAAAAAAAATATTAAAGTTTTTTACCAAATTATATATAAAATACTTTAAGATGACTTGTAATTGCATGAACGCTATGTACATACATTATAAATCTCCTTAGTTTTCCATAACTATTGAAATATAGACGTACATTTAATAATTTATCTCCGCTGGTTGTTGGTTTCGCATTATTTCCTATTGTTTAGGAACAAAATATTTTTTGGAAATTTATCTTTTCACCAACACACTACGATTTTTTTTTCTATAACTATATTGATTCATATAATGTGGGTCGGAAATTGTGATGGATTGAAGCTGAAATATAAATAATAATAACAATAATAAAATAAAATAGTAATGATATATAACACTCCATATAAAAAAGAATACATTAAAAAAATATTTACGTTTACATTCTCAATACAATCAACCTCAATCTCAATGTTTAATACATATAATACTCTGGTGTCTGAGGTGATATAATAAAATAAAAAAATTAAATAGGTGTGGAATAGAAAAAAAAACCCTCATAAACGTTCAACCAATTGTTCACTATTCGACGGTAATTCGTAATTCCGGCCATTTGACGACTCCTGGGTGATACTAATTATGTTCCAAGAGACACTTAGACAACGTACACAAAACAACGGTGACATAAAGTATCTATAAAGAATACAAAATATATGAGTAAAATTATCATAACTTTTGGGTCCCTTAAAGTTTTTATGTTTAAATTTTCGTGATCCATTATTATTATATTTTATTTAAACTTTCTTAATAACGTTAATTTATATCGGAATTTGCACGCATACTTTCAAACCAATTCGGGGTCCTTAATCAGGAGCTCAGGGTGTGGCAGAACCACGCCGTGAAAGTTGGTTATGTGAGAGAATAATTAAGACATAACTTAAGAATACTTTAAATTGATAGGTGTCATGTTTAAGTTACGGTTAGATAAGCGATGGGTTTAACGTGTCACGATCCTTAAACAAAAAAGTAAAACTTTGTCAAACACCCTCCGGTCTTAACTTAAAATTAAACAGGTAAATATATAATACACCTTAATTTTCAGGCACAAAACCTATTCACTTTTCACAATACATAATAGTAATTAAGGCAAGGGTCAAGATGATTTATGATGTTACAATGAGTTATCTTTGAATTGATAATAAATAATACTGTATTAAAAAAAATGACGTAGTGTTACATTATCTCATTTTGTCAGTAATATAAATACTATTTCGTAGAATACAAATAAAGATATAGATAAAGATATAAAGCGGTTACACATGAAGCACGGGATGCTCGTATATCTTAATAATTTTAATCAGCTCATATTATTGTAAAGTATATATTACACTGTTATATGTAAGTATTGTGTGATCAACTAAGATTTAAAAGTATCCGGAAAATTTTAAACCTTTTACAAACTACATGTAAAAGAAGTTATGTACGAAAATATTTGAACCTTAAAAAAATCGACGTTGATAAAATATCATAATATTTATACTAAATGTACAATATCAAATATTTATAAAGAATTTTTCAATATGATAATCAAAAAAACACTTTCAAAGTATCATCGATATATCCGGGTGAAGTGTGCAAGTAATGAAAGAAGTTATCTTATTAGAGCTCTGAGCTTTAGAGCTTTGAGTATCTTGAATTTAAATTACATAGAAACTTATTTAATCTTAACAAAATATTTGTAAAGTTTTTGTAACAATATAAACCTAAGTTAGGGATATATTAGAGTAAAAATAATAAACAGTTTATGTTATTAGACTAGTATTCAAAAATGATATCTAGATAGTTTTATTTACTTTTAATATTTTTAATTCTACTTCAAAATACACGAGTACATACAAAGCATTGAACCATGGGAGAAGATTATATATACCGTGCGGGTGCGGTTGATATTTACATTACTAATGTAAATGAAATCAAAATATTCTTAAAACAAAAGAAAAATTTCTTTCATTACCAAAAACTATATATCGCTTTTTTGACTATTATATGATTATATTATTTAAAAGAATTCTCTTCTTTTCTCTTTCTTTTGCTGGAAATATAATGATTAATATATGGTTAATTTACATACATTAATTAAAGTGATAGCAAAATTTCCCTGCTCTTTCAAATACTACACTATTAGAAGGCTCTACTCGCACTTGTGGTCAGCGCCATTACACGCGTTATTTAATAAAGCAATCATGGATTAAGCCTATTAAGGATTCTACGTGTATATGACATAGTAAATTATTAAGTTATAATCAATAATATAATTAAAAAGTGATAATCAATATATTTCTAGCAAGTTATCGCAATCTTATATAAAGGTTTTTATTAGTTATTGATTTATTATTGCATACATGCTAGAAACTTATTAGTAAATGATTTTTAATATTTAGAAATGTATAGATAGATGTATTTCATTTCAATATAGACAATGAAATCGAAAGTAAAAGTATCTATATAAGTTAGAGTAGGTATCACAAACCCATAGTCGGTTAAATAATTTTAGTCATAAGCTGAGTGTAATGTTCAACAGTGTTTAAATTTACATCGATGAGGTTACAATATAATGGTTACTTTAATATATACATATATATATATATTTACGAAAAACTGATCAAGGAGAGGTTCAAATTAAAAATAAGTAACAAAATTTTAGAGAAAATTACAAAATAACTGAAACTATGTTTCACAAAAGATAAAAGAAGTATAAATAATAAAATATTTTAGAAACAAGTTTAAGAAATGGGGAAGTAAGGGTTGTCTTCTGTAGACATATATTAAATAGCTATACATATATATTCTTTGACCATATTGAAGTGATATTTGTCGTAATGTAATGAATGTATATTTTCTAATAACCTTAATATATATAAATAAACATATGAAAGTAATGTGGAACCTTTCTATGAGATGAGGGATACATTCTAAGTATTTAAATAATATTTTTTATAGATTGCTTTATTTTTTAACGATAAAGCTAATAGATTGCGGGGACCAGTTACAGTGAAGCGACACTTGCAGAGTGATATTGCGCATTATAACTGTCTCTAACAGATTTATATAACGATTACAAATATTTATTATGCTACTATTTTTGTTAGTTACATTACTACAATGTTAATACCCAACAAATTATTTTTAAAATATCAAATTATCTGACAATCATGAAAATATTGTAGACATAAATATATTTTTCTTTGAAGAGAAACCTAATTAATTAATTAAAATTTTGCTGACTTGCAGTTTTTAGTCTAAAATTTGAATAGAAAATACTTATTTTATCAAAAGTTATGAAAGTACAAATAAATGTAATGAGGGAGCGATTAAAACTTTGTTATTATTAATTTTTATTAGAACATTACAATAACAATAAACTAACTCAAATTGATAATAAGTGGTTATGTAAGTGAGATGTTTCAATAAAATATTACATTTTAAATGTATTCAAACGTATTCATATGTTATGAAACGCTAAATGCGTTAAATAAATATCAGAAAAAAATAAGAAAGGGGTAGATTGTTTTTGTAGTTATCTTATTCAGAGAAAATTATCGTTTATATTATATTAAAACATACAGAAAATATTAAAATAAAATAATCTAGCTGTTTCGTTGTTATCAATATGCACAACTAGATAACCTCACCAGTAGAACAATATTATACAATATTATACAGAAAGAAAGGTTTAATAATAAAAATATTCCATGTCTATATACGCCTAAGCCTAGTTGAATCAGTCAAGACTGATTCATCAAGATATGTGTTCATAAATGTCATTGTTTGATTGACCGTGGCTACGAAATATTAAAATGAAAAGATATGGAACTTGTTTTATTGATAATAATTAGTTGTATAAAAATCGCTATTTCATTATCTTAAAATTAATATTTTTTGAGTAAATACTATAAGTTTATAAAACTAAAATATATATTTATCAACGTTTATTAAATGATGTTCACATACAATAACGCAGACTAATTGTAAACTATCGTACACACTCTGCAGAGTGACGGCACATTCTAGAGCAAACACCATTACTATAATTATACACATAATCACTGTCGACTTACAGGTACTTAATTATCAGAATATATAAAATATATAAAATTGACTTCATTCAATTATACATTCCTTATTTTCTTAGATAAGAATTACAAGATTTTCAAAAAAATACCTTTTATGTGATGTTAAATTATATGAAGTCTATATAACTCCGTTATTACTAAATTATCAATGCTAATTGAAGGACAAACATACTCGAATCGATAAACTGTAAAAATCAAACAAGATATATCAAAAACAATATTTTAGCACAGACATAAATTCGAGTCGCTTTTATTTCCAAAAAACATTGGACGTACAGTTACTATATAAAAGAACGGAAGAGCGACCGAACTATTCACGGTCTGTTGAAAAGACAGAAAATATTTAATACATCAGAGAGAGTTACCGCGGCAACAAACACTTCGGAGTCTCGAACTAGTTTATTTTAATGCCTATTTTACAGTATACTTTTATATTTGTCATGTTTTTTCATTTAGGCGTAATATTTATAATTCAAACTAGGACACAAAAAAAACTAAACATATATGTATAAAAAATCGTATCATAATTCAATATAGAACCTTTTTGTTTGTATGATTATTTCTGTCCAACCATTTGAGTGTATGCTTTGTTAAGTCGCTCTGAGCCAGGTTTTTAAATGGGCGAGGACTGAGCGAAATAAAACCTTACAAACGACTTAAGGTATAATATAAAATTATAAAATGTTTTTTTTTTTTATTATACTAGTACCGTAGATTTATTTGTTTCTTCTTATTTGTGTTTAAATGTGATTAAAAAAAAAACATTTTTAGTACTCTCTGCGCAAGCGAAGCCGCTAACAAAACCCACTTTTGAATAATTAAACTGAATTTTAAAAATGTATAAAGGATGATGGGCAAAAATGTATGGGATGTGTACCCACGACCAATAACGACCAGACGTATATCGTTAGATAGCTCTTTTCATGACTATCGTTTGTTATTATGGGGTCTAGTCTCAATTCGTTGTGTGAAAAATGTTATAGTTACTTAAATGATATCTATTAAAATAAAAGTAGTTAGTTCCAGATATTTTATCTTTGTTATTATGGGGGCTAGTCTCATATCGTTGTGAGGTCTTCCAGATATTAAAAAAAATGTGGTTAAAGTTAAAAATCCCTACGTAAACCCTTAATGCAAGGTGTAATTGCCGAAATGCTCATTGCGTACGCGTCACCCGCGCGCCGCCCGCCGATCGCCCGTCGCGTCTCCGATCGCCGCCTTTATTTGTACGGAACGGCGTATTTAGTAACGTATTTTTTATTTTTTTATTTTTTTACTTCAATTATATTGTATATTGGTTACTCAAGGCATGAGGTATTCAATCCTCCAGCAGCATTTTTAAATGATGTAATTGTAGACAACATAGATGACTAGTTTTTAAATAATAAGAATTCTGTTTGTAAATCAGTAATAAACGATTTTTTTTTATTTTAGGTCTCTTTTTCACAATTTGACTGTCCTAATATTTAACTCATGTTAAGTTAACGCTGAAAGTACATGGAGTCTACACAAAAACTCTTTTTTTATATATCTAGAACTAACAACTTTTATTTTAATAGATATCATTTAAGTAACTATAACATTTTTCCCACAACGAATTGAGACTAGCCCCCATAATAACAAACGATAGTCATGAAAAGAGCTATCTAACGACATACGTCTGGTCGTTATTGGTCGGTGGGTACATTTTGCCCGTTGTCCTTTATCTTCGTGAGTATATTTTGAAGTATTTCATTAATTTAGTTTCAATCTCAATTAATCAATTATTTATGGTCTGTAATTTTTTGACTATATAAGGGTATGGAATATTTGTTTTTTTTTAACTTCATTACCATATTTCTAAGAAATTAAATAAATTATTTAGTATCATACCACAAACGATTTAAGAATAATACTCTTAATTTTGTAAAATATGTAAATTTCAAGATTCTCGTGTTAAATATAGTTTTATTTATTTTATTTTATTGAAAAAAATAGTAAAGATTGTGATTGAATTTACCAATGTACTGTAAAAATAAGATCAACGGAGGGGTTAAGTAGTTTAATTATGAGTCTAAATAAAGAAGGGTCATTCTGCAGAAGTTGGACTCGAATGTTGTTTAATGTTTTCTTTGCTTTTTTAAAGCCTTTTATTAGTATTATTAGTAATACTAACACATGTATAGATCGATAAATAAGATTTATAAATCTCTTCAGGATAATGAACACATTTTAACTTATACCAAATATCTTTATTTAAAATAATCGCGGAGGCTTATATATTATTTCATTAGGCTGTATGTATGTATGTATGTATCTTGCTGTGAATAATAATATAAAATAATAAATTTAAACATTTTCTAGCTAAACAGTTTCTATTAATTACGGTATACGAAATATTCTTGTATTTAAGATTATTTTGGAATGGCTAGTAATCTCTCGTGGTAGGTCATCATCTATTTAATAATTTTACAATTGTCCGTGATTTACTTACTTTTAATATTTACAAACAATTAAGATATAAACTTATGGACTAAATTTTGAAAGTCGTGTGTTTGCAGCTAGTGATCATTTTAAAATGAAAATCGACCCCTCAATTCAGGCAATAAGTTAATCTAGATTTTGATGTCTACCATAATTTTATTGCTTTAAGTTCATGGCACCCGAGTAAATAATGTGCTCGTTAGGCGGCCAAATCGTACTATTTATAACAATTATTTGCTGAACCATGAACATGAACCGCAGACATAAATAGTAATTTAATTGAAAAAGATGCGTGATATAGCTTAGAACAAAAATAGTATATAAATACAAAATTAAAATGTATGTAAAAATTAAATCCATAATATAAAAAAAAATGTTTATTTAAAAAAATATTTATAAGCACTAAATAACATCTTATTTTAAACTTTAAATGAGCGTTAGATTACATTAAAATATACATTTATTGTTAATAATAACCGTTTGTAAGTCCTTATTCTTCTATCTGTCTAAGTCTTATTCTATCGTTCCCTGTAATTATTTATATTCTTTTCTGCAACAGTCAGTGGGATGGACCAGAAACTGTTTTCTTTGTTGCTTTGAAGCGGATAATTCATCACTTCTTATGTAACTTCCGCAGACCTAGATTTAACTTTCATTGAATGTTCAAAGATTAAAGTAAATTAATTGTAAAAACATAAGAAAAACAAAACAGGAAATAAATATTAAGTTAAACTGCATAAAGCAAATAATATCAAATATGTAAAAATAAAATTCAAAAGTTATTTCCTCAGGACATCCAGTCCGTCCTGTTATTTAGGTTTTTTCAACTCGAAAACAAAATTTGATATTCTTTTCAGTAGAACGAAAATTTAATTGAATTACAAAGCACTCGTAGTTAAACAATTTTGTTATGTATATACTTATTTGGTATATACCAAAATCCAGAATTGTTACTGAAGTATAGTTATTCAGCGTGACTTTAAGTTCCCGGCGGAGATAAGTTGGCTTTCTGTATAAAATTATCATTTTGATTGACATTACCAAACTTTATAGTTTAAATTGCATTGTTCGATATTATTTTCTTTAGACATCAATAAAAACAAGTTATATTATTAAAAAGATCTAATAAATACTTTATAATGCTTTTAATATAATTAAATGAAAGCGTGTTTAATATAACTAGGTGTGTCGAAGTGTCCAGTGTATGAGTACACGGTAGACAAGAAACACTATTATATTATTATAAAAAAAATATACAGTTTTTCTATTTAAAACAATAAATGTTATTAATTTTTACATTTAAGAAAACTATAATATTATTTTTATGCATATGATTGCATCGTTTTGTAACTTCAATCAATAAAGTATCTTACAAATATTATCTTCACTTACACAATGTCTATTAATTGTTAACATAAACCCAAATCATTATAAGAGGTTAGACAGATGCCAAAGTTACAAAGTCCCATTTACGTCGTGCCCTATTATCCCTTTAAAACGTATTAACATTATTAGATGACCTTTACTGATACTGTGAAAAGGTCAAGCGACCCTTTGTATTATAATGTACCAATACGTCATACCGTAATGTGTTAAACACTGCATGATTTATATAAAGCAGCAAAACCGAAAAAACATTGACACAGTTAATTTATACTAAATGTATATAAATTATTTTCTTTGTACAATTTTCATTAAACCAGTTTAATTAAAAATTTAAACACAGTTGAATAAAAGCAGATAATGGCGATGATTAGAAAAAGTATAAAGTGATATAATAATTAGACTTTTAGCGTTGAGTTCATAAAAATAACTAAATAAATATGTTAAAAAATTACAACACCTTAAATGGCCAGACGAGCTTATTAATAAAAATCAAGTTGTCCTATATTTTAGATTCTTCTAAATTATAATTTTCAATTTCTGGATGCTTTCCAAAATCCACTAATGGCGTTTTATCCGTCCGTGTCCGATCTCTTAACCACCATTGATTGTAGAGTGCTTCAATGACAAATTGGGCAACCAAAAACTTATCGAATACCCTTTTACTAGTTCTTTGAATAGTAAAAATTATTAATATTTACATATTATTGAAAGGATTCTTAAAATCGCATGATTAATGTGTTTGAGTGTTCCCTTGGCATACACAGTACATAACTCCGTTACCCTTATTGATGAAACTCACAATTAGCACTACCACTAGCAGCACTACATTGCATTAATTTTAACACCTTTGATATTGGTTGACATTGACATTGCACCCACACAAAGTCGGGGCAGATCACTAGTGTAATAGTATATTTGTGGTAACACATGCACATGCTGATAACGCTTTATTAAATAATATGGATAAATAATCTTGCCTTGTTTTCTTTTTATTAATCGATATGGAACTAAATTATTTTATAGATTGTCTTATTTTCTGTATCAATATAATAAATAGTTTTATTAACAATATTTTATAAAACTTATATAATACGAACATTTGGAAAAGTTATACTCGTATAATACGAACGCTATTTTTTTAATTTAGAGTTTTACAGCACAAACGGACTGTTGCAAATAGATTTTAAATCTACAGAGCGGCTTCTGACAGCTGCGAGTCATTGCACGTGGAGATACAGTGTGTGTGCTATCTGACATTAACTGTTTAATTTTTGATTCTGTGTTTTAACCAAGAGCTTACAAAAAATAGTTTTCTTATTTTATATATACGTTTCCATTGTATCGAAAAAACATTGAATTTTATTATTAACAGTCTGACCAGATTTAATCTATAAATCTACTTCTTATCTCAATTAAATGAATACAAAAGTTTAGGATAGTTGTTGAGTTCAAGGGTTAATTAATAAATATTAAACAACAACTTAACTACAATATTGATGAAATATACGTTTACTAACAATAAATACATAAATTATAAGTACATTGTTGAAATTGTACAAAAATTTCAAAAGCAATAAATAAATTATGAAAAGACACTGATTCTGAAAATTTGTATACAACAAAAACAGACAATGAAAACCATCTTTTTTCTTAATTTACAAAATGTATGTGAAAAAGATGTCATATATTTATTTCAAATATCCTTAAAGAGCAAGTAACTGTACGTTTACTGAAATATGAAATTTAAAACTTGTTATTTATTATTTAAGTTTTAATTGTGGGTTATAATATACATAATGTACAATATCAGATCTTTTGCTCGCTTCCAGCATGATGATACATATTAACATACATATAATATACACACACACGTCGACACTTACACATATACATAAACACATATTCCAAATAGTCATTTAGTGGTTGTTATGGAACGCAATGACTAAAAAAGTATAATTTTTACATAATTTCTGTCCCACGGCCGGTTCCACTCCACGTATTTTGAGGAACCCTCTGAAACCAAATAATATGTACATAAGCTACTATTTTTTTGTTCAATAAATAACTTAATAGTTTTTATTTTACATTCAAATGGATTTAAATTTGATATAAAATGTACCTTACAATAATCGCTACGTATAAAAATGTTCTGTTGGTTCGTGTACGCCACAACAACTCCAAATTACTCCGATTGAGCTCAAGTTTTGTCACGATACACAATCCGCTCCAATGATGGTTGTCATCTATTTTGTATAATTGTAACACTAATTAACACTAATACTAACACCGATAGTCTACATATATACGTAGTACACACATAGTTCGAATACAGAGAACACAATAACGACAAACATGAAATAGTACATTTACCTCACTTTAGATACAAGAGATTAGAGTTTTGTTGTACATTACGTAATAAAGTTTGGAATGTAAAACTTATTTGTTTATGCTTCATATAAGATAATATCAACCAAATTCAAAACAAATATTCTAATAGAAATTCGTTGTTTTAGATATAAAAGTTTATTAATATTTATTTCAACTGTACCACATGTTCACAATTTGTATTAACTCTTAATCTAATGTATTTAATACATTGATTTCATTAAACACGTCACCGGTCGTGAGTCAGTGAAGTGATTTACTCAATCCCTGCACTAATCTTAACCGGTTGATTAAATTTCTTGAGTAACAGACTTCCTCTAACGTCGTAAGTTTATTTTGATTAGTCTGTAATTTCATTGGTCCTCTGAAGGAATGTGTATAGTTACAATTGTAACGAGCGTATAGAAATACAAACTACAAGGAATATTACACATGTCCCCGAATATCTAAATCCAATTTTTTTTACCATATTATACCATGCAATGAAATTTAAATTCCGATTGAATCAAACTTTTATAATTCACTTCAGTTTTTTCACTATTAGCATATATGAGTGTTTCATCTATTCATCATTTTATTATTAAGACATTTTTCTTAGTATGATGACAATGTGAAACATATTTTCTATTGCATTACGACAAACCGTTCTATGAGAATTTCTAATACATTGCTAAAATACATAAGAAAAGTAACAACTCTCTAAAAATTTGTGATATATATATATATATATATATATCACAAATAACGTATAATTCCAATAATGTTACCATTCATCTATAGTTATTGTGAGAAAAAAGAGTATTCAGTTTATTTAACCCAATACCGTAGAGTTTCAGGCGTACGACAGTCACGATGCATCAGAACATCCTCCGTTGTCATCTGTATTATACGGTGCCTGTAAAGTATACAAAATGCACTACTACTGTCAACCATGCCATATTCTGTTTGGACTTAAGGCTATGTGTAGCCAAACAACAATACAATACCTATTAAACGTGATCTTGATATTAGTAATTCTATTAAAAAAATAAGATCAAAACCATTCACTTAGTGATGTCATTTTGCATCGAACAAAATTGTTTTTTTTTTTTTTTTTTTTTTTTTTTTATACTGTCTAGGTTAGTACTTGACTACATTCCACCTGATGGAAAGTGGAAATGTAGTCATAGGTGGTAAGGCGTATTAACCTAGTAACCTATTCACTCTTCTCTTGAAGACACCCACATTGTATGTGGACGGAAATACCGACGCAGGCAAACTATTCCAGTCCTTCGCTGTACGCATTAAAAAAGACGAAGCAAAGCGCTTCGTTCGGACAGGAGGAATGTCCACAACGTAAGGATGGATATCCGCCGTGCGTCGGAACGTCCTGTGATGGAAGGGGGACGGAGGAATTAAATCGTGTAATTCCTGCGCACACTCACCAAAGTGTATCCTATAGAATACTGAGAGGCTAGCAATTCTACGCCTGTGTTCAAGGCTGTGGAGGTTGGTTTCAACCAATTCAGGGTCACCTATAAGCCTCTTTGCTCGCCTCTCAATTGAGTCCAGAACCGCAAGATGAGACTTAGCGGCACCAGCGAATATATGCCCACAGTACTCCACACACGACCGGATCTGTGCTTTGTATAATACAAGAAGCTGTCCCGGTGTAAAGTACTGACGGACCTTCGCAAGAACGGCAAGCTTTCCCGCAGCTACTCTTGCTCTGGACTCAATACACCGACCAAAGTTAAGGTTCGAGGAAATCTCTAAGCCTAACAACTGAAGCCGGTCACTGTATTCCAAAGATACACTCTGGAAAGTAGGAGCCAAGGTGAAAGCGCTCCTTTTGGCGGTGAACAGACACGTCTGCGTTTTGGTGGCGTTGAATTTGACAAGATTGGCATTGCCCCATGCGGAAACTGCCTGAAGTTTGTCATTCAAACGTTGCACCATGGCTTCTCTTTCAGACTGCACTTGATCTCTACTAGCCCGACTACTCGGCAGGTATCTTTCTACAACTGTGCTGTCGTCTGCATACCCATAGATACCGGGCTTCAGCAGATCGTTAATGTGCAGCAGAAAGAGAGTTGCAGAAAGAACGGACCCCTGAGGCACTCCGGCATTTATTGTCAAAGGTTCCGAGGAACACCCGTCGACAACTACTCGGAGAGATCTTTGGTTCAGAAAGTCCGTTACCCAGCCGATCAGACCAGGAGATATGCCGTATGCTGAAAGCTTGCTTATAAGGCTCGCATGCCAGACCCTGTCAAATGCCTTCGAGACGTCAAGAGAGACGGCGACCGCTTCTCCGTTCTTCTCGAAGGCCTCGCCTAAAATGTGCGTAGCGTACACTAGAAGGTCCCCAGTGGACCTATTTCGGCGAAACCCGTACTGTCGGTCACTGAGGAGATCGTTACCTTCAAGGTACGCTAAAAGGCGCGAGTTCAATACACGCTCCATAATCTTGCAGAGTATGGAGGTGATTGAAATCGGTCTATAATTGACAGGATCGGCACGGCTGCCTTTTTTGGGCACTGGTTGCACGTTAGCAAGCTTCCAAGATTTCGGCACTATTCCAGACTTGAAAGAGAGGCGATACAGACGTGTCAATACAGGAGACAACTCAGCTGCGCATGTCTTGAGCAGAATGGCTGGTATACCATCAGGACCACTGGCTTTATTCACATCAAGGCGACACAATGCTCTCCATACCTCTTTGTTAGTGATGCGGATTTCAGGCATCGAAATACCGCAGTGAGGAAGATGTGCTGGAGAAGCATTGCCAGTGTCTAGATGTGAATTATCAGCGAACAGAGAAGCAAATACATTCGCTTTCTCTGTCGCTGTATGGGCCAGAGATCCATCCGGCTTCAGCAGAGCAGGTAGTGAGGGTTGGCAGAAGTTCGACTCGATCGCTTTGGCAAGAGACCAGAAAGCTCGACTGCCAGTAGGTCTGACAGAGAGCTTTTCGCCATTCTTAGCAATACGATCGCGACGAGCCTTCCGTAATGCCTTTTTATAGGACTTGGCAGCTTGGTTAAAGGCTCTCTTCTTTAAACTTACATCCGGAGCTTTGCGGCTTCGAGCATCAGCCCAAATGAGGTATGCCGAATGTTTTCGGTCTTCAGCATGACCACATTCGGCATTAAACCATGGGCGAGCTTTGCCACCGATGGGTACGTCAGCAAAAGGAATGAAGTACTCCATTGCCTGATGTACCACATCGGTTTTTTGATTAATTCACTCCTCACACAAGATAAAATCACGTATCTATCATAGATATGGATCTAGCGTTCCAAAAATAAATAAGGTTATACTTTTGAAAGCATTTCATTGCTAACCATTAACAATGTCCACTCAGGGCACTATTCCAAGAAAAAACAACAATAATATTTGAATACTATGAAAACCCAAAAAATTTACATTATTCTTTCGGCAGACGCCAGGAATCGTATACGTATACATCTGAATTTAATATTTGTTTAAAAGAAGTGCATTACTAATAATACATTTTAATATATTTGCTAAAAACTTACTAATGAAAGAACCAATTTCAGAAAAGTGTAAACTTTCTTAAGTAGTTAAGTTTCTGAAAGCAAAGCCTCAAAGTATCACTCGTTTTTTTTCACAGTTTCTTTTCACTCAAAATTTTTATACGATACTACTACTACTAATATAAGTATCAAAAGTAAATATTTCAGTTTTTTAATAAATTGCAATTAAAACAAAAGGAAATTATTCTCTTTAATTTATTTAAACAGAATTTGGGTCGACTATAAGTTAAAAAACTATTACTTGAAGACATTTAGATAAAACGAAAAATAAAAGATGCTCAATTTTATCACTTACAGCACTATATCTTATCCCTTGCCCATTGCGAATCTCGTCTGGAGGCAAGGATGTGGAGAGTAAAGCCAGTTGCTTGTTATTTGTCGCTTTGGCTTTATAAAAATGAGTTGAAGTGTTTATGCTCATTAGTTATTTTTAGGATTGGTAGACTATCTTTGGTAGACTTTGGTAGACTTATTACAGAACAGACACATATATGTTTTAAAATAAAAAGTTTTATAGTACTATATGTTTACAGTATGTAATATATATAAAGTGATAGGTGATGGATGAGAATTTATATTTTTAGCCTTACTCAAACAAAGTAAAAGATAAACTTTAGATTTAAAAAAGGTAATGAAATACAGTTCTTTGGTAATAGCTTCAACAGCATTCAACAGCTTGCAAACTGCATATAACGTAATATTTTTATAAAATAAACACAATTTAATAAAATGTAATTAAGTCAGTGCAGCGAAATAAACATTAATTGGATCTTCGTAACGTAATACCGATTGTAAGGAAATTTAAAATAAAATTGGCACTAGATCAATTTTCCGCTCCAATAAACGCAGTTTGTTTCAGTTGGTGTAAAAGTTGTTCGTAGCAACTAGGATGAAAAACACTTGGATGTTTCAATAAATTCCTTTAAATTTTATTGTTTTGTAATGCTTTTTTAAAGATAAGGTATTTTATCACTATTTTTACTGATCAAATTATTCTCTGCAATACAATTAAAAGGTTGTGAAGTTGTTGTTTCTTTTCATATTTTTTAATTAGATAAAGTCCTACATTTTATATATTTCAATTGTATGTATTTAATATAGCTTTATGGCCGTCCTAAATATCCACTCTTTTAGGTAGATTCAATAGATGAATCTACCTATTGCAATCGATGCGATGACGGGACCCAGACCCCAGAGTAGGGGCGCTACGCCGTTTATGAACTGGAGATTGAGAATCCGTCGAAAAAAAAAATTTTATATATCCCTCTATATATATATGTATATATGATCCATCAGTCCAAATTCATCGTAGGCGAAATCTGACTTCACAGGTCGATAGGATAAATTAGTAGGACAAACGTACCATCTCGTTTTTTTGGAAAAAGTTAAAGGGGGGGCTGCGAGGGGGTGTGAAAGTGCAAACCTTTGGGACACGCTACAGGTCGCAGATATTGACGCAGGATTTTCAAACTCGGCATACACATTCTTAAGGACAAAATGAAGGTTAAGTTCTTGAACGGGGGAAATCGGTCCAGGGGTTGAGGAGCTGGGGGGGTTGAAAGTCAAAAACCGAAAAAAGTCACAGAAGAAGGCAAAATTTTGCTGTAGGAAAAATCTTAGAAAATTAACAAATTAAAAGAGGAAACTTTTTTGTTCGAAAAGTTTTTTGATGCGACCCCCCGTTTAGGAGATAGGAGTGGTGGGTGGTTCCCCGCTCACCCAATATATGCAGAGTGACCCGTTATAAGACTCGTAATGACCAGTAGAATACTGCTGGCTAGTTTTTCTTTGTCGATCCGACCGAAGGGAATCTACCTAACACGATCGACCCTGTCGAACGAGGTATTTTTCATTATACTCACCCTTATGACCAAAACTTTGATCATTATGTACGCCACGTTATTATCACCTTCATAATTAACTTTTCCTTTGTTTTCTTTACTCGATATCCAAATATCTTACTAATTGTGAAATTAGAGACTTTATAGTTAATAAATTGTTATAATATTTTATTTATAGCTAATTATAATTTTGTACAAAGAATATATTATAATATTTTTTATTTATTTATTTTGATTTATAAAGATCAACCCTTTCCTATGATTTATATTTTTACTTATCAGAAATAGCTTTATAGGTCAAAGAGAAGCAGACGTATTTATTGTGCGATTATGTTACCAAATGGTACGGTGTAATAGTATGGTGCTTTAAGACATAGACATAGATAAGAATCGCGTATCAAACGAATTAACCATGAACTAAACAATAGTATAACTTTATGGGATATTTTTAGCAAACTCAGATATGGCGTGAGATAGTTTCAGGACTCTGAAAGCAAGAAGATACGCTGATACATTCATATAATTCATTTTTATAGGTTCATAAAAATATAATAAAATTTTACTATGTGTCCAGCACTGAGTGTTGGCATTTCAGTGTTAATAATTTTTGGTCTACAAACACTTTATGGTCTTATTATGATCAGGCAAAATCACATGCGGGTTGTAACTTTTTAATAATTAATTGTTAAGAAGACGCAATAAATAAATAGGTGTTCCTTATAATTCCAGAGTTATAAGCTATACATTTACAGTATATCCAGATATACTGTAGATATCTTTGTTTGGTTTTACGTACTTGGTCGTCCACGTCACGATTGGCACTGAAAAGGTTTTTTCCAAAACAGCATATTATAATCAAATAAACGGAGTGGGGGACAAAAGCCAATAGATACATAATATATTAGTACCTCTTGTGCTATTTTGTACTCATACAACTTGTATAACGGACAGCCAAATTACGGCACTCTTAAGTAGTAAGTAATGGCATTATATATATTATCATTATAAACAAATTATAATACCATTCCATTAGACCCTAAAATACTTAGCTCTTTATTGGTAGTTTGACTGACAGCTGTCTCATAAACTTCCCTAACATTTTACAATACGTTGAATAATTTATTAAAAAGAGGGCTCGTGAACAAATTTTCTACTTACTTCTTAGGTGCCAGTGAAATAAAACTTTATTTGTTTCTTTCGATCTTTTTAAATGTTTTAAGGATAACATTTAGATACAATACATTTTGCTTTATTGTTTAATAAAAACTATTTTCTAAATTTTCAATTACTAAAAATATAAATGTGATTTGTAGTTATATATAATACAATATCGCAATATATGTACAGAGTAATATTAAGTAAAACAACTACAAAAACAAACACATACAACAAATACTATATACAATATAACATGATAAGACATGATAATATATGATAATATATGATAATATATCATGATAACATGATAAATAGTAAATGATAAGACTAGTGAAGTACGTGGTTTGTCCTTTACCATTTATATCCTATTTGCTAAGGTAATGTATTTACGGCGATAAGCATTGTCAAGTTTATGAGCACAACAATCTCGTGTAGGTGGAACATCCACTTACCGTGAACTAACAATAATATAAAGATATTAAGCTTATAATATCATTATATCTTATTTAACTATCTCTCCAGTCTTGTAAAATATATGAAATACAGAAGAATATACTGCATGAAATACAGAAGAAGAAAGAACAAGAAAAAGAGTTAATTGCAATAAGTCTGGCCGCCAGCTGCACTCAAAAATCAATTCCACCACAAATGGAAATCAAAAAACAAGTGTGTCTGCACAAAAACAAGGAAAAAAAAAAAAAAAAAAAAAAAAAGGTATTTCAAAACTAAAAGCAAAGTGTAAAATAACAAAGAGAACTTAGTGTGGTGACCTGTATGTGATATAATAACGAACATTTTATATAATAATATGTTCTATAGTTTTAGTTATTACAATTTCAATTTAAATTTTATATATATATTAGAATTTGTTTCAATTGAAAGATTAATTTAATAATTTATTTTGTATAATGGTAAAAATGAGATGTAGTTTAATAAAATTGTAGAATAATAATGAGGTGTAAATAAGTTTCAAATATAATATTTTTTATATGTATGTTTTACAATAATTTGTTGTTTATTTTTATTTTTATTTTTTATTTTTGTTTGAATCAATTTAATGTTGAATGCACAATTTAAATATATTGAAGATAATAATTTCTAAATAATATTATCGAGCGAATTATTAGCATATTTTTTACCTTTTGTTTTAAAGGTTGTATCCATTCATTGTGGTGAAGTACAATAGTTGTTATTTTTAATTTTATAATATTTTTACATTCGTTATTTTGAATTTAAATTTATATTGCAATGTATATTATATTAAGTATTTCACCAATAATTGTTTGCTAGTTGTCGGTCCCAGATGAATTTATATAGTTTTTGTATTTAAATATTGTATTTATTATTGTCTGGTGAAGTACAAAAGTTGTTAATTTTTAATTTTATAATAATTTTTATATTCGTTATTTTGAACTTAAATTTCTATTGCAATGTATATTATATTAAGTATTTCACCAATAATTGTTTGCTATTTTTCGGTGCCAGATGAGTTTATATAGTTTTTGTATTTATTATTGTATGTTTATATAAAAATGTGTGTATGTAATATTTAATATGAACAAATGCGGCGTTGGGGACCGCCAACCAACACGCCATGTTCCGAACGGCGGGAGGTGGAGGACGGAGCTACAAATAGCTACGTGGAATGTAAGAGGAGGAATGGAACAGAAGATGAATGAATTATTAGATGTGATGGATGACAAAGATCTGGATGTTATTTGTGTGTCTGAGACCAAACGAAAAGGCAATGATACGACCGATTTGCCTGGCAACCGGGTCGCTTTCTGGGCTGGGGTTCCAGAGGGTGGGCGAGGTTGCCAAGGTGTAGGCGTATTGTTGTCTTCTCGAATGGTTAATGCTATGGTAGAATACAAGGCGATCAACCCGAGGCTTCTTTGGGTTCGCTTTAAGCTGGGGATAACAAGAGTATTCTTGTTAGCCGTGTATGCTCCAGTATCCTCAGCTCAAATTAGCGAGCTCGAGGAGTTTTGGGAGAGTGTCAGGGATGTTCTAAGTAGTGTCAGAAGTAATGAAAAGTTGATAGTATGTGGGGATGTTAATGGATGGGTTGGAACCGCGCGAAGTGGTTACGAAAGCGTGCTAGGCAAGTACGGTGATAAGAGAGTAAATGAGGCTGGAAAGCTTATTTTGGAATTTTGTAAAGAGAGAAATTTGTTTGTGGCAAACACGATGTTTGATCATAAACAAATTCACATGTACACATGGGAGCGAGCGGAAGAAAGAAGTATGATTGATTTATTCCTGGTGGATCAGCGAATTCGAAGCCAAGTTATGGACACGCGAGTGTTTAGGGGTGCTGATCTGGGAACAGACCATTATCTAGTCGTTGCTAGAATAAGAGGTCTGTTTGCAGGTTGGCGCAACCGCACGACGTGTCCAAGCTTGGAGTCGAATTATCGCATAAGAAGCTGGAAGCTTCAAGATCCACCGATCAGAGAGGAATATCAAGAAAGGATTTCCAAGAAGCTTGAAAGCTGTGATTCAGGAAATGAAAGTGTTGAAGTATGCTGGCAGTACCTTAGGAATGGTATGGTGAATGTAGCGACAGAGGTATGTGGTAAAAGGAAAAGAGGTTTTAGTAAAAAGCGCGATGAATGGTGGGATGATGAAGTGAAAGACGCTGTAGAGTTAAAGAAGAAAGCATGGTTGGATTATAAAGCCTCGGGTAAGGATAAAAGTATGAGAGAGATAAGAAAAAGAGAGTACAAGCTGCAAAAGCACAAAACGAAAGCACTTATAAAGATGAAGCGTGAAAATTCTGAGCGTGAAAGGGACGACAGGTTGACAAACAACTTCCGGGAAAATACGAAGCTTTTCTGGCGAGAAGTTAGTGATTCCCGGGGTTGTTCGGTAACCTGTAGAATGAAAGGGGTGCTTTCGAAGAGCGGTGAAATTTTATCTGAGCAAGCACACGTTTTGCAGCGGTGGGCGGAGTTCTATAAGGAGGTGTATGAAAGTGAGGACGCCTCGGCCTTGAGCACCAGTGAAATGCTGAGTCCGGATGTAGCCGATGGTGAAATCAGTTTGGAAGAAGTGGAGAGCGCGATTCGAAGTCTGAAATGTGGTAAAGCTGCGGGAGCGGATGAAGTTACTGCCGAGATGATCAAATATGGTGGGCCACGCGTCTGGGACTTGTTCTGGTTTTTGTGCAATTTATGCTGGAAATCAGGGGAAGTCCCAGGCGATTGGCGAGGTGCAGTCATCGTACCTTTGTATAAAGGCAAAGGTTCACAGATAGACTGCGCAAGCTATAGGGCTATCAGTTTGATCAGCTTGGGCAGTAAAGTTTATGCTAAAATATTAGCGAGAAGAATGCAAGAAAGATCTGAAAGGCTGTTGTGGGAGGCCCAAGGAGGTTTTAGACCTGGAAGAGGATGTATAGATCAGATCTTTTCCCTCCGCATGATCACGGAAAAGTTTTTGGCCCTAAACCAAAAGGTTTTCTGTGCTTTTGTGGATTTGGAAAAGGCGTTTGACAGGGTTGTGAGAAAGAAGTTATGGGAGATACTGCCCCGATACAACGTGAACGGACCCTTGCTACAGGCTGTAAAGTCTCTTTACAGAGATCACTCAGCCTGTGTGCGAGTAGGAGCTGACATGTCGCCCTGGTTTGACATCCAATCGGGTGTTAAGCAAGGTTGCGCTATGTCAGCTTGGTTGTTCAACTTGTATTTGGATAGTTGTCTCCAAGGCGTGAAAGACAGTGACATGGGAGTGAAAGTTGGTGACCTTAAGGTCAATTGCTTGCTTTATGCAGATGATGCAGTGCTCATTGCATCATCAGAATGCGATCTGCAGGCATTGGTCACCACTCTGAAAGATGGGTGTGAAAATAATGGTCTAAACCTGAATGCAGATAAGACCAAGGTTCTGATATTTGAAAGAAATGAAGAAAGAACAGAATGTAAGATCAACGTGAATGGTAAGATAATAGAACAAGTGAATGAAGCGGTATATTTGGGAAGTATGTTTAGCAGAGACGGAAGATACGAAATGGATGTGGAAAGGCGTATTGCTGCCGGTAACAGAGTCAACGGTGCTTTGGCTGCATTGTTGAGACGGCGAAACGTCAGCATAGCTGCACGTTTGGCTGTACACAATGCAGTTTTGCTACCGACGCTATTATACGGCAGCCAGACGTGGGTAACACAGAAGAAGAATGTAAGAAAGATGAATGCTGTGGAGATGCGATCTCTTCGTCGAATATGCGGAGTCAGTTTAGCTGACCGAATCCGCAATGAAGAGATCCACAGAATGGCAGGTACTAGCGAAGATGTTTCGGTAAGAATGAAGAAGAACGTGCTCAGGTGGTTTGGGCACGTCGAACGAATGAGTGATGAAAGAATGGTAAAAAAGATTTATAAAGGTAAAGTGAGCGGTAAGAGAGACAGGGGGAGGCCTCGAGTGACCTTCGAAAACACAGTAGCTACGATATTGGAGGAAGGTCACGTAAAAAGCATGAGGACCCCCCGGAGGGCATGTATGAAGAGGTTAATGTCTGTGGTCGAGGCGAAAGAGGTATGCAGGGACCGTAGCGTTTGGCGCTCCGTCGTCTCTGGCTACCCCGCAAGGGATATGGCGTGACGATAAGTAAGTAAGTAAGTAAGTAAGTAATATAACATGCAACAAAAGAGATTAGGTACAAAATTCCTGACCCTTAAGATGTTTGAGCGTTTCTGTCGCTTCGTGGTACTCTTAGTTTTTATAGGCACGAAAGCTTCCTTTAATATAGAACGCGTCCTAAAGATCACCCCCGATCCATACTTACTAAGACTAAGACTCACGACGGTAATTCTTTAGCCAACAAGATTTTCATGGCCGTATTTTTTCACTTAGAGATTTTTATGCATACAATTCTATTCCTCTGCCTCGTTCAATGTACTCGTATAGGGATTATTAGAAGGGGCCGTTCTTGTGTAAAAAAGATCAAGGGAAAATAATAAATAAATTTAAATTACTTGAGGTCATGTGTTTATAATTTAAAAAGATTATTTTAAAAGTTTTTGCTTTGTGAATTGAGTGGTCTAGGTTTATTAAATTTTATTGTGAGAATTAAGTACTCTTACATCCTGTAAATTTCTTTATTTTTAGTTTAAAAACTTTTTACATAATATTTTTAATCAATTATGTATCTTTCAATGAAGGTTTTGATATGAGCGTGTATTTCAATTGCATTTCACTGAGAATGGATTAAAACATTAACATAAAGAATATATTCGTATCTAACATGTTATTTGTGGGATTTATTTTATAGTTTTTTCTTGTATATTGACTACGAATATTGAATTAAAACGTATTTTTAAAAAGCTTTTTCGCTCTCATTTTTATGGTATTTCTAATGTTTAAGAATAATTGTTAATACCAATTATACTTATATCAAAATGATCTTAGGATTAAAATTACAAAATCTAAAAAGCAAACTTATAAACTCAAGGAAAACATAAAATTTTCGTTTGTTTCTAAAAATCTAACAAAACTATTATTTTTAAATATTTCACTGTACTTAATAATATGCTGAAAATTTTCTCTTCACTTAAAAGTTTTGGTGTTTAAAAAGTTTCCGTTTCCATTTCGATTGGGAACTTTAATTTCAAGTTTTAATGAGTAAGTAACCAGAGCCTTCATTCGGCGAGGAATTGCCCTCTTTGTAGTCTGAGATTTGACTTTACTTTACATTAAACTGCTGAGATTTTTGATTGATGTAAATTTTTAAGTAGAAAAAATAAATTGCTTTTTTGTTTACTTTCAATATAACATCGTATCGAATAAATATGTGTAATTTTTTTAGATAAAGATATAAAATTGAGACAAGTTTCATTTTTAATATGAGAAAGTCATCCTGTTTGTTACTTGTTATGATTAAATAATATAATATAATGAAATAACATTATTATATTTGTGATGTTTGTGCTGTTTATGTCTGTACTAACTTTGGATTATTATGAAACTTAATGGGAAATAAGCTTGGGACTAATTAATGACCGTGAAAACGACATGCTAAGATGGATGGTATCTGAAGGTGTTATAGACTGTAATAGAAATACATTTAATTTGTCTATTATAAAGAGAGAGAACCGTTTTAGTAACTTTGTTTAAATGGTATATGGATGTACGTCTGTGGATTCGCTGCACTTGTTTTCATCATTTGTATGATAGAAAATTCGATATTACTACAATTTTGATAAAATAAAAGCTTTTTAATATTATAGCATGCTACAACTAATACAACGAATATTAAAAAGCTAACAGTTTGTTTTAGTAGTTCTGAATAATATTCTGAATGTATAGTTTTTCCTTATATAATTCTTGTCGACGAAGCTAGTTTATTTTATAGAATATTCCTAAACAATAGTCATCCATGAATTAAATTCTTAAATAGTATTTTTTCTAAATCTCAAAAGAAAATGTTAGAAAATCAACTTCAATTCATATTTAATGTTACTGGTTTGATAAAAAAATGTCTTAAAAGTAACTTTAACAAAAGAAGCGCATTAAATATTACAATTTCGTGAAAACTTAATAAAGAAAATGGTTTACTACTTTACAACCAAAGCTCCAGAAGTAAATAATCGATATATATCTTTACAATTACATTCAGTATTAAAACTATAAGTAACATATATTAGTTATTTGAAACTCAACCTTATTTCAAAGAAGTTAAAATTAAAAGTAAAACGGACGTAAACAATTTAATGTAATTTTGAAATACGTTAAAGTCAACCTTAGATCAAAAAGGAAACGTGAATTATAAGGAAATATCAGATCACTCGTTTTAAATTCCAGTCTAGACCACATCTAGATTTTAACATGTTAGCTACAAAGCGCAAGCAAAGACACAAAACCATCATTATTATTGACTTACCTTAATAATATTAAGTCTGAGATCTTACAGAGAGAGTATCAATGCTCTGGATGATATTACTCTGTGACACGATCTAATCCGTGTCGAACCGTTTATACTTGAACTGTGTTCTTTTTTATAAATACTAACTTAAATAACACAAAATATTTTCATATATTTTTTAAATGATATAAAAACTAACATTATATATTATTAGAAATAGGTGTCGTTATTTTAACATTATAATAATCTTAAAATTTAGTGTAAATTAATTTATATACTATTTTAATTAATTGACAGTAATTTATTCTCTAACTCGTACTTGTTATTAAGGCGATTTAGGATCCATTAATTTTTAGTCCTTAATAGGTCTCGTTGGGATCGTCGTGGTCAGTTAACGCGCCATTTCCTTTGTTAGTAAACTCTTATTGATCTCACTACAATAGAACAATCTCAATAGCCGGTTCTCAAACTAGTTTCAATTAACGTTGGTGGGTTTGATAAACAGCGGCATTGAAATGTAAAAAAGTATAAAATACATTTTAGCAATTTATTGTCAAGTCAAAATGACCTGAAATAAAGCCGTGATCTAGTTTGTATCACAAACGACGCACTTTTATATAAGCCCTAATACAGAAGAGCCATGTTAAGATGATAAGGAAATTTCCGGTCGTTTCTAGAATAAAATGTTAAATATCTTTACATATATTTTTGGCTTTACCTATATGAAATACAGTCTATATAGTTTCCATAATTTAATATATATATGTATGTATTGATATCCAGAATTTTTTATATTTATATTATTGTTGCTCTTTGAAAACCAGTGCCTTGTAACTGAAAATAAACTAATGTAATGTTTTTTAAAGAAGAGATTCACTTCCGTTTCCTTGCCACCTAAGCCTTATATATTTTGTTGAATAATATTAAATACACATAATACTGTTATTTAACAACTATTATTTAAAAGCAGCAACAGCATTTACATAACTGCTGTTTCATATACTATATATTTATACATATATATTCATATTCGTAATAGTTGTAAAATTTTCAAGAAGGATATTTTTTTTTAATACTTACATTCAGCATATTTAAATTTAATAATCGGATAAAAATATAGATACATATTTAATCATGTTTTTCCTTCGAGTGGTATTATGTACCTATCTTTGAATCGCAACTAACGCTTTGTTTGAGGATATTATCTATACATATACTTTCAGCAATGTTATCTTAATGATGTGTATTTAATAATAATATTTTGGATTATTGAGTAGAAATTTTTGTTTTAAAGTTCAGTGAAATTATTAAAACAGTAAAAAAGGAAAAAAATATTGCGTTTATTACCTTTCTTATTATGTAAAAGTCGTTAACCAGATCCAAATTACTAAAATCGTTTACCAAAGCATATAAAAGTCACTTAATATATCTAACACAAAGTCTTAATTCAACCCAATTCACAATATCGTATAGATATCCATGACTTACACAATACTAGTTATAGAACTGAAAATGTTTGTCCCCCGCCAAAGCAACTGTGAAATAAAACTAATAACATGATAAAATAAGAAACGTTTTCCGTGTAAGGGAGACACTTTGACGAGGGTCATCATAAGACTGTCTATACATATAAGGTATATATTTGAAAATATTAAATATAGTAAATAGAAAAGATGATATCATCTTGCGTACTCTTATCAATTTCATCTTCAATAAGTTGACAAATTCTTTATGGGCTGAGTCTACGCATATATAATAAAGTTCCACAAGATGTCTTAGACCTTCCTTTTCTTAGTTTTGAATCTAAAATCAAGTGTTTTTATAAATAAATCTTATTATAACATTCAAGAGTTTTTAATGTATCGTAATGTTTGGAACTTAAGTTGCTTACTCATTTACAGGGTTGATATTATAACATGTACATCAAACTATGTTAAATTTAATTTAAAAAGAACAACTGTTGAGTTTCTGACCGGCTCAGCAGAGCAGCATTCCAAGCCGGTGGTAGCTTACTCACGGACTGACTACACTGACCTTTATTTATTCTAGTAATTGACGATTGAAGAGTGCATGTAAATGCCTACTTGAATAAAAATATTTTAAAATTTGAATTTATAAAATATATTTTGCAACCGTCTTCATTGCCAACATTACATAAACGTTTATTTAAGTTGTTTATGTTTTACTTGACTTTGTAAGACTAATCACCAACACGTGTATTAAAGTATTACGTTCTTAATTAAATGACGCCAGTCACAGTTATAATTATAATAAGCTTAATAGCTAATTAAGGTCTGCAAATAGACTGTTTCTCATTAGAAGAAGCCGTAACCTCAATTCAAGTAGATTTAATAATAAACTAGTCTTCTTAAACACGAACTCTTCGTAACTGTGTAATCAATAATATAATTTTAATTGAAGTATATATCTATTAATTAAATACTCCTTATTAAAATATATATTAATATTTACTTACACTTAGGACTTCGCGTCGTGCTGCGAAGCGACGTGTATCTATAATTTACCTATTGTCATGACTTAGTATATACACAGCCGCTGAATCTTTGTATATGTTTTCTTAGTAAAAAACAAATGGAAAATAGCATAGGTGTAACAGTAACTTTATTCAATTCAACAGGAAAAAAACTCCGTGGTATAACATGACGCGACATCCTCGATATCCCTCGATCGTATTACTGCCACGATACGATTTAATATCGTGGCGTTATTTGTGTTCTAATTCTAATTCTGATCATAATATAATATGATACGATACGATACGATAATAATATAATATATAAAACATTACAATGACAATCTGATAAAGTAAACAAAACTAATATATCTGATATAAACTATTTTAAAACTGGCAGCTAATATCTTGTCTTAATTGTGTAAATCAAGCAATATAAACAGCAATAGTTTCAAGAAAGTAAATAAAAGAAATTAGTTTTATATCTATATCTGAGTAATGAAATAGTAAATGTTCAAATATATGCGATACAATTTAAGAATAAGATACAGTTATATTAAATCTTTTTATGCATAAGAAAGTAATAATAATTAAGAAAAAAATTGCTATAAATAGTTAAAATTCTATTATCTATAACTTATTCTAATATCTATAGTTGATAATATATAAATTAAAAACTTTATAAATTATAATTGCTTCTTCTTTTGATATGACAAAAGATTGGTTCAAAAGTGATTTATGATTCACATTAGGAGCCGTTAAAGCGTATCATGGAATATGGGGTCCAATTTTATCCCTACAGCTAACTATTTATTATACGTTTATGGCTCTTAGCCGTAGAATAATAAAGACCATATTTCAATGAATTCGTTCGTTGGTTCGCTTAATACAGCGCTAACCGCACGCTGGTGTAGAGATAGTTGTTATAGTCAAAGTCGTATATTGAAAGTAAACAATAAAGATCAAGCTGACCATGTTGTAGTTCAGTACACACATTACTCATTTGTCACAGGAACAACAAATGACAATTTAAAATATTTCATCATAAATACCGTGTATGACATTCTTAATTAGTTTTCCGTAGCATGATCATCTCTTTGAATGATTACTGGAATCTGCATTAATAATAATAATATGATTATATGATATAATAATAATATGATTTCAAAATTTATATAATATTTCCGCTTGCCGATAAAAAATATCCAGCATAATTCTTACTTAAAATCAAATCATTTTGAAAACATTACGCTATATTCCAAAAATATTTTTTTTCGTACAATACCTAACGAGGGCAAGTTTAAAAACTTTACTAAATTTCGTCATGTGTCTGTGTAACCCTAATTGAAATTATTTCACGTTGTATAAAAACGTTGGGACTTCATCTAAGTTTAACTCCACAAGGTACAAATCTCTTTTCTTATTATTATAATAATCTTCCATGAAAGCTGTAATATTTTTAGCGGTAATATTTCGTTATGGCCCGTTTTGTTTCACTATAAGTTTGTAATTATAAGTAGCTCGTTAGAGGCAACATTTGTTTTAAAGAACGCCAATTTGCTGTTATATGAGGTGGTTCTAATGTTGGTCGTTGATAAAATATTTTTTATTATAATTATATTTTATCTTACAAACCATTTAAAATGTTGAAGTAAAACTTGATAATTTAATAACTGTATTACAGAATAACAAATATAAAGTTGGCTTAACAATAGTCGTTTAAATCCCGAGAGTAACTATTATTACCAGATACTGTTACAGACCAGACAGTTAAAACGTGATTCCTGGAGCACGAAAATGTTTGTATGTACTTTAGACAGTCGGTTAACATTGTAGTTATCGATTTAGCTTAGCTTTATATAGTTCAGTACAACGTTCAAGATATCCATGCAGTTTTCTTTCATTATTTACTAGGAAACGAATAAACCTTAGTTAAATTATGTTTATCGGAAGATTTTGAAATTCTATATCTTTGAGACGAAGCTTCTTAGCATTCCATGGATTTACCGCGCGCGTGCCGGGCCCATCGCGTTGTAAGAAGAAGAGTGCAAACAATGCCTGAGACTTTGGACCCAGATGTAGGTTTAAGGGGCCACTTTACTTTGCGTAAACACGCTCTCCTTTACTGTTCACGCTCTTCTCCCTACGTAACCAAATGTCGTAAGAACCTACTAAAGCCGCCTTTGAAATACGTTCTAGAAATGAACTAATGATCGTTCTAGAAAGGCCGAGACCCTTAAATAAGTTGAAGAGAGATCCTATATTTTATTTAATTATAAGTAATTTAAATATATTTTAAAACAAGTTACCAAGTATTGTTGTAAATCTGGTTATAATGGTTATATTTCTGCAAAACCTATCTTAAACTCATCATTTTAATCTGTTAACATAATATTCAATATGGCAACAATTAGCCCCATCCACTAAAATAATAGTAATCTCATGCTCATGCATTTGGGCTTTTATAATTAGATCGGGTTATAATATATTAAAAATAATATTGCTCTTTAAACTGTTTGTTACATTAGGATAAAATAAATGAAAGACATTTAAACTGTTGATATCGAAGTACTATCGTTAACAGGAATAACCTCTTAATTACGGATCATTCTGTGCTCCGTATTTACAATCCTGGATAAAAAGGCTATTTAACTTTCCACACTTTCCACTATTTAACGTATATCTTATATATTCAATAATACAGGTTTTATATCAAAGATAATTTTACGTTACAAAAGTTTTTGATTGTAATGTTAAAATATTATTCGTAATAAATTTATATTTAATTAATATATCTTTAAACCTGTTAGCCGTGTTGCAATTATTAATATTTTTAAATAATTAAAAATTTCATCAATATGGCAGGACTTAAACCCGCTCCTGGGTTATGATTCTGCCTGCCTGAGCCTGAGAAAGACAGTTTACATTAAAACGATTTAATGTATAAACATTAAATGAAGGCAATATTTCCGTAACTGAATAAATATTTCATGAAGAAAATTGAAATCCTTTATTTAAAGTGTACTGATGCGTCGGGAAATTCATTTCCGGTCACGTACTGACTGACTTCTGTTAGCTTATGATACGATCTTTCTTTCCTTTCATTCTTATAAGTAAATAAAATCATTAAGTACGCTTTTTTCTATTCCTTATAAAAATATATTTCTTAAGGTCTTATTGAGTTTCATTTTATATAAAGGTAAAAATAAATTAAATTAAAATGTAATCACTGTGTAATAATACCAACAACTTCTTATATGTTATTATAATGTGAATTGATTATTATTACATAATTGTTTTATCTCTAAAACTATAAATGTCAAATTGGTGCTCTATTAATTACACAAGACATACAAGTGGCGCAGGAAATGCCACCTCGACCTACCTGCCACCTTGCTTCACGACAACGATCCCATAGGGGACCGCAGCGTGACGCAAACCCCCCCAGTCAGCCATGAGCCACACACGGGTACCTCATGGCCGACACGCTGGACATTAGCAGACGGCGAACGCGATCCCGAAACTGATTGAATTAACGGTCTCCCAGGGAGCACCGGCCCGTTCCGCTTTCAATCCCACCGGACAAGTCCGCGTGACATTGATAACGGACGGGCACACGAGGAGGTTTCCAGTGATGGCCCCCCAGAGGATGAAGCCCTACAACTCCGTCTTTAACTCCAGCTTACCGCCCCATCTTTGACTATTGCACTGCAGGATCGTGAAGAGACATTGTTATAGTCCTCCGTTATTAAGTGGTAGTACCAAATCGTGACCGCGAGTGTTATTGGCCGTCTGTAGAACTAGCCTGCGTGTTTAAACTTTAAGTGCTATATGACTTCAATAATACGCAATTCATGCTTGACAAATATTAAAAATGTAACGGAACTATACGAGCATTCTAATTCGAGTAAAAAAAATATACTGCAGCCAAACAGAGAATGAAAATAACGGAGGAGCTTTATAAATACTCAAATCAAAGCTCAAGTGGAACACTTAGGTTCGGACTCAGTGTCCCTGCTTGGTTCCAATAAAAAAAGCAAAAACCAATATTCATTTTCGTGATCCGGGGAGCAACTATTTCTATTCAGAGGGGACTTAAACCGAAGGGGTTGGTTTCTAAATATTCTCGAATATATTTCAGTTGGTAAAGCACGATTTAAAACCTTTTGCTGGATATAAGCTTTGGACGGTATGCGTTCATTTGCGTCCGAGGTACAGGGATATGCTTTCAATTAAGCGGAATGTGGAGAGGTGATTTATAAAACAATGTCGTTTTAGTAGATAGTTAACATTTTATTTACTATTAAATATATTTAAGAAACAAAATTATATAATATAATATTTTAGAGATAAATAATATAATTGTTTAAAAAATATATTCAAGCATTTTGATTATAAAATAAAGTTAAAAATATAATATACTCGTATAAATTTCTTCATCAGAATTTCAAAAAGCCTGTCTCATATAAAATTCATGGTGATCGAGTTAGTTAAAAGGCGTGGTATCTCAACTGTAATGACTTCAAGATATGATCAAGGGAGACCCTGATGTCAGACTTCTTGATTAAATCTCGAGAACTGTCTAAAACATTAACTAATAATATTACGGTGATGTGAACAGGACTGATAACTGTCACTATGTAGTTAAATTTGAAGGAAAACAGGCTAATGGAAGCAGACTAAATAAAAGTTAATCCTTTTCAATTTGGATGTTAACTATATGTTAACTAATATTAAAGTAGTATTCCATAAATATAATGGTTTTAGAATAAATACACATTTAAATTAATATGAAATGAATAATTCATCACTATGGGCAGACTCAAATTTCCAATATTTGGTCTGCTAACTAAGCTATCATGCGTTATAATAATTACACATTCTCTATTTATTTTCTATGTGTAGACATAGTTGAAATGTGTATAAACAATTACAAACAATTAACAACAATTAACATTGCGCTACTTGGATTATTGTTTTATTGAAGACCGTTTGAACTCTAACGGTCCCTTAATTATTAATTACTTACTACAAACATATTAATTATAATAAGGAACATTCAAAGTCAGAATTTTTCATTGTTTTCGTGACAAAGTGTAATTTCTACTCTGTAAGAATTGGCATAATTAAAATGGCTAGTATGCCCTTAACAGCTACAGAACACAGTAACTTAATAATTATGCGGTAATTTTATACGTTCCTTGCAACATAATAATATTATATTATTTAACTTGACATCGTTCTAGAACAAGCATATGTAAGGAAAAATTGTAAATTATATAAAACAATTCAACTACATTTATTTACGTTACCTGCGCTTTAAATTTTTTGTTCAGAACATTATGGTTTCATAGCACCTTCCATAATGGTCACAGTTAGTGAAGCCCAAAATAGGGTCAAATGGGTATTTATGTGAATTAATTAATCCAAGGGTTGGACTAATGTACTTTTGTTGTGACTCAGTCACCATTACTGTTAATATAGATCGGTTCAATTAAGAACATATTATGAAACAGTCGTAGTTTTATTTTTAAATTTTGAATATAATTATTTTTTTAAAAGTATACAAAAAACAAAACAAAACTATGACGCACAAATAATAGAAATAATATTTCGATTATATAGATATTAATTTATATGATTAGTGAACTATAATAAGTTTTATACAAACTATGTAATTAATTAAAAAATAAAATAGACGATAGACGAATGTGTCTAAAGTCTGCTTAATAAACATGAACATTCACATCCATTGTCCACTGTATTTATGTTTGTGAACCCCACCATCCTCGGATAAGAGGATTATTTGTATAATCTGGAAGTTGTATTTTCGATAAAGTCTCCTTTAATGGCCGTCAACACTTCGATTATTATCAAGGTAGAAAAGGTAAGCAAAAGGCGGCGCTCATTACTGTCTAGTGACTAGCACGTCATTTATCTATCTATTTATCTTATTATATAAAAATGCAGATATAATCATAATCAATTAAATACAACAATACCATTATAAAATACCTCTTTCGACAGGGTCGATCGTGTTAGGTAGATTCCCGTCGGTCGGATCGACAAAGAAAAACTAGCCAGCAGTATTCTACTGGTCATTACGAGTCTTATGACGGGTCACTCTGCATATATTGGGTGAGCGGGGAACCACCCACTACTCCTATCTCCTAAACGGGGGGTCGCATCAAAAAACTTTTCGAACAAAAAAGTTTCCTCTTTTAATTTGTTAATTTTGTAAGATTTTTCCGACGGCAAAATTTTGCCTCCTTCTGTGACTTTTTTCGTTTCCTAACTTTCAACCGCCCCAGCCCCTCAACCCCCCGACCGATTTCCCCCGTTCAAGAACTTAACCTTCATTTTGTCCTTAAAAATGTGTTTGCTGAGTTTGAAAATCCTCCGTCAATATTTGCGACCTGTAGCGTGTCCCAAAGGTTTGCACTTTCACCCCCCCTCCCAGCCCCCCCTTTCACTTTTTCCAAAAAAACGAGATGCTACGTTTGTCCTACTAATTTATCCTATCGAGCTGTGTAACTTACTGTGTAACTCGGCACCAAACGTTATTAGAATAGAAACATACACAATTAATAAAATATATTCAAACACTACGATAAAAAACTATGAAAAATTCACGTTATTAAAATCTACAAAAAAGTTTTCCAGTTAACAAATTACCTCTATTACTGTAAACAGGATATGTCCTGGACACAGTTTACTTTGAGAGTTGTGTCATGATACAAAATTATCAGTTTCTTATTCGAAGTATAAAAAATAACAACTACTACAAAAAAAAATGTCGAGATATCCAGAGAGTAAAAGGGTTCTAAGTTAATTAAACTTTGAAATAATTACAATATTATAATCAGATAAACGTATACGTATTTTTTAGGTTACTTGATTTGTATTTATTGATTGATGTTGTGCCTACATGTAATGGACTCACACAGTTATATTTTTAGTATTTTTTTAATGAGGGGAAGTAGTGCCTTGTGCAAACGTATGATACAATTATGTGACTCAATGTAATGTTGACATAAAAGTAGCATACATTAGACCCTCTCTAAAGGAATAGGTTGGAATTAGGAAATGTACAATACTGGGATTTATTGATAGGTTTTTGGAAGATTTTAGCCGGTTAGTGACGAAAGTGTGTGACGATATAAACTATAGGATTACCAAAACTATAATAATGTAGTATATTTATTTACCTTCCATATCCCTTGCGGGGTAGCCAGAGACGACGGAGCGCCAAACGCTACGGTCTCTGCAAACCTCTTTCGCCTCGGCCACAGACATCAACCTCTTCATACATGCCCTCCGGGGGGTCAAATGTAAAAACTTAATTTAACAAAATATCAGTTTGTTAAATAATGAAACCCTTCTACATATAAGGTTAATGAATATTCTGACGCGAATAGAAAATAAAATTATGGCACTGGGAATTAGTTCTACACAAATAAAATAAAAGCAATACAATAATTATAAAACACATAAATATGCTGCCTTTTCCTGAACTTCATCAGTAGTATAGAACCACTAGTACCAAATTTGTAACATCGTTTATGTATTGTAGCATGGTTAACAATATCTACACAAACTATAATATAGTATAATTGACGGCCATCAAATATAGTATATATAGTTTTTATGCGGTTGTTAACAAAACTCCTGTGATAACATATAACAAAGAAGGTTGCACAAAACATGACCTTTCTTAATCAGATGATTGTAATTCACTTATTCTGAGCCCCCAACCAATATCATTAGAAAAGCGTTTTACTTTCGGCTTAAAAGTCAACCTGAGATAATGAATATAGGCCTAATCAAGATTTAATAAATCCTTGGTTATACACTCTTTCTTCGATACTGATTTATTTAACAATTATATTCTTTATAGAATCTGAAAACTTAGAACCTTATTCAAAGATATAGACAAGAAAATATTATCATAAGCGCAAATAAAACATAAAGATAAATAAACTTATAAACACACAAATTTCGTCGGTCACAACCGGAGGATCCAAAATAAAACAAATATATTGACTTAATATTTAATTATTTTTTATTTAATTTGATCATTATACTACAGACTACGTGATCCTTGCACAAAGTTGGAGATAAGAATGAATATAATAAAATAAAATTATAATTAAATGAATACAGAAAAATAAATGTAACAAAAAAAGTTTTCAGATATTACATTCTGGGATTTTAACATGATACAATGCACCTGTGTCTAATCAGCGTTTCCACAGTTCGTGAGAATATAACAAATGCGAATTCAACAATTTTGTAACTAATACGAATATAGGAAATATCTAATTAATAATTGCAAAAATATAGGAATATAACACATAAAGACAAAAACATACGAGTATATAAAACAATATACAATAACAAATATAATAAATTAAATAACAGTACGAAGGAAAGATCTTTTTGGTCTGAGAGTAAATAATAAATCCGGGGAAGGGTTCCCGGTGATGGATGGGTATGCTTTAATCCTACATCATATTAAAACATACTCACACAAGCAATACCTCTTATGAATTGATATTAAACAGAACACAATCCAACTTCTTATAAGGTTGCGAACAACTTTTTTGAATTACAATTACCTGATTAATCACATTTAGTACCACAATCTGCCGGTTAGATTATGTTAAAGTTACATACTTTTAGGCTGAAGTTCAAAATGTGACACATTTTGGACTTCAGATGTTGGTATTAAAGTCTAAAATAGTCTAAGATTAATTATTTCACTGACATTCAAACTAGTTGTAGACTTTGTTTTTAACAAATGTTACAAGTAGAGCATGTTCGTTTTTGAGTTCCGTCTATAGAGCCGCTTATAGATGGACGCATTACCGGATAATTATTGAAAATTGTCGAGTAAAAAATTTTGATCTTGTATCAATTTATTTAGTTAATAATAATCATAAATTCTGTGTACAAATCGTTATTATATAAATTTATCACTATATTGTGTTAACTTTTGTGCATCTGAGTAATTGTCATACCCATCCTATTTATAAAAATGTAATAAATTTAAGAACTATATAGAATTCCAATATTTAGTTCCGAAGAACCAAAATGCACATTTAGCAAGTTGTTGTTCTGAGAGCTCACAGGTGAATTAAATCAGCTTTTATGTCAGTTGGCCAGGGAGGGAGAGACTAAAATATTTTATTATTGAGGAACGTGGTACATTAAAAAATACATTTTATAGTGTGTGAAGAACCTTTTATTTGCATATATAATAATAGTAAATTCTTTTAAATATAAAAATTGTTATAGAATTGTTATGAATGCTTATATAATTAATACGACTATTATCAACGTGTCGTCAAGAGTAGATATTCGTATTAAATGTTATGACTATGTAATGTGCTCATGACTTTATAATTAGGACGTGCTAAGTAAAGTCGGAATTTTCATTTCGAGATATGCTGTATTTTCAGTTTCATAACTAGAGTTAAATTTATGCTAGTTCCTATTTCAATATTTAATCCCTAAAGCTAACTTTTACAATTCTTGTGCATTTAGATTTTCCACTCCTACGATTCAGTTAATTTTCATTTTATAAATAAATACAAGAAATTGCACAATATTTGAAAAATATTTTAACATCATTAGAGATTTTTTGATAACTATTATCGAAAAATCTTTATTTGAATTGAAAGCTTGCAAATATATTCAATTATAATCAATTTACGAATATCTCTGTACGGGGAGATATTTATTATTTTTATACAAATTCTAGCTCTAGCCCCCGGTTTGTACTGAGATCTTTAATGTAAATAATAAACCGTTTAATATCTTATGAAATTTATAGTTTTTATCACTTATACGATAATATGTACATGAATTTTGTTTATTTTATAAAACCTTTTGTCTTTTTTATAATCAGTAAATTTTATTATTTATGTAAATTTAATAGGTGCAGAGAATATTATTTAGTTTATAGTAGAATTTATTAAATATAAAAATGAATAATTAAATAATCCATTTTGAAAAGAAAATATTAGTATAAATATAATACCCTTTCATAAATTTGAATAATAGCATATTGTCAAAGAATTGCTAGACAACAGAAAATAATAATCAAATATTTGAACAGTAATTATTTAAAAAATATCAAGCAGATGAAGTAAGATACAATCAGAACGTGAGAAAGATATAAACAACAACTATGAGCGACCAACTTTATGAAGGAACGCTTTTACAGTAAATTGAAAACGACTCGTGATAAATTCACGTCACTAGCGATTCAAAAACATCTGATGAATATCACATCACATATGTTATGATGACGCAATGTTGCCATCATAAAGTCACAATTGTTACGATTTTAAAGGGTAACCTTATTATTAACAATTAAGTATTGTTCAAGAAACATCTAGACGTTTCAATCAAAATATTATTAATCTAACGTCGGTTTTATAATAAAATTTAAATATTCCCTTATAAAAATATAGGCTTATTTCTATTCAGTATTTAAATTAAAACCCAATAAGGGGTTTATGCGATACAATAATGTCATACAATTTAAAGTGCATTGTGCGTCGGACCCAGTATTTGGTATTTTCAAACAAAACAGGACATTTATTGCTTTCCAACAATAGAATGGTTAATACAGTTTCCCCGCGTTCTTGATATTTAATTATGTTGGCTCATATGATTTTCAAAATGTACAATACTGCTTTGTACTGCATTGTGCAGGACGTATTCGCAAAGTGGTCAATTTTAAATAGAAGAGTTTAACAAACAATGTTATTAGTGAAAAGTGTTTTTTATTTTGACTACTACAGACTTATTCTGATCACTAACATAATAACAATAAAGGTATTTTTACATTACAGTATTTTTTTTTTCTTATTTACACTATTCTTAATTAAAATTTATTTTTAATTTATTAATTTGTAGTTTATGAAAGCGTATTTATTTTAGTTTCTTTAAACTATTATGCAATCAAACAGCGTTATTAGATATATTTCATACATTAGAAGTAATAGTAAGACATATCTACTTTATTATTCTTACAGCGATATGAAATGTCGGACCTGTCAAATAAGCATCATTTCACAACCCTCGCCTATAGAAAGCACAAACGTAGTCTTTATTACTCTTAGGAAATCCTCACAAGTACGTCACACATCAACCCTCAGACAACCACTTCCAGTAATGGAAACTACTTTTATAAATATCTGCCCCTAAAAGGTTATCGGTGAGAAAAAGACATTCATATTTTTTAGAAATCGGAAAAACATTTATTAGTTTCCGGTGACGTTCTGGTCTAATTTTAAAATATTACATTGAACATTGCATTTTAATAATTTATTTTTTTAATGTCCGCAACAATTCTTCTTGTAAGCTTAGTATTGAACAAAGTCGTATAAGATTTGTCAAGTAAGTATAATAATTATAAATCAATATTAAGTTTTTCAACATAAATAAATGAATAAACTAGTTTTAAAACACTGTTAATTTGTATTCTTAATATATATATTTAAATTAATCTGCTCCTAAATAAATATCAATTAATATTATATAAAAATATATAGTTACGAGTATGTTTCTGCTATGATTAGGTTTAGACAAAAAAACAAAAGCAAAGGGTGACTTTATTACTAAAGAGATTGTTTTCCAACGACCCAACAAAACACAATATCAACAATGCTCTAACTATTAGAATATCGTTAACTTGCTTTTTTCAGTAGTATGCTTATATATTTTTAATGTAAACTAAAAATAAAAGGTTTTCCATAAAGTTCCTTGAAACCTTGATTTGGATCATTTGGAGAGTGAACTGCACCATAAGAATTTAGTATAATATCCATGCTCAGGCTTTAATGATATACTTATTTTTTTTAAATAAAAATCTAGTAATATTGTATACTAAAACCTAGAAAACAGTATTTAATGTAAATATATATTTTTACATTCTGGCATCATTTTGCAGTCGGCGTTGAAAGCAAAAAAATAAACTGAAGATGAATGAACTAATAAACATTTTTTAAGAAGCTCTTTTGATTTTCTTAATATTTTTATTTAGTTTGTTTATTTTATTTAGTTTGAAGCACATCCAAGTTAATTGTTATGTCTATAGAGGATGCAAGATAAGTTTCACATGCAAATAAGGCTTCTGATATTTCAACCTAAACATCTTGTATATTCGTAAGCTTTGTTTGTCTTTATTTATTTGTTCGTGATCAGTGTGGTTATAGCTTATCGGCTCACTCAGCAAATAAAATATCATTGAGTAAAATATATTAATATTATCTCAGAAAAACAAAAAAAAATACCAACGTATTCACTGGAGATGAATAGAATAAAAAATATCTTATTATTTTACTGGAGTCCCCAGTTACTTTTCTAAAATAACTTTTTTGGATGATATGTCCATATTTTTCTGTTTCGTGGACAAAGTGTGTGCAATATTTGATAAGTTAAGGTTTGGTTAAGTATTTATGATACGAAATCATGACAAATGCACAAAAATCTTATTTTTATATATAGTTGTGGTCGGCGGATCTTCCCACCAACAATTGAATTTACGCAATCACAGCACCTGTGTGATTCAATTTTTAATAAGAATATTTTGAAAATATGAATTTAGATGTGATATGAGGACGATATTTTAAAATCTGCAATAAATTTGTAAAAAGAACAAGAAAAATAATGGATATCGTAATACTTTCAAACTCACCAGAAGTGTCATTTTGATGAGGATATTATATTTATAGTTTCACTTTAGAACTTTTGTAACTAGAGTTTCAACCAAGTTAGTCTTCTATCAGAACATAACTCAACGAATGTCAAATCTTTTTGGTTCAGAATACGTTAATAATTTTGAATTGTATATGGAAACAAACAAACAAACTTTTGTATACTTTAAAAATATACCAAAGAAGTTATTGTTTGTTAAAAGTATATGTTACTCGTCTTGTTGTTTTAAACTACACAGCTCTACAATTTAAATGTTATATATGATGATGGACAACATAATTTGGTACCTGTTGGTTGTATTATTATAAAAACCTTTATAATTTTACAGTATAAATAATTATATATCGTCAAAATATGTAAAATAAAATTATGTCAACTATTATAACTAGTCGCTGATTTCAGAAGTACAGATTCATCCGACATCAGACCAGCAATCAAGAAAATAAACAGCAAATCGATAATTAAGGAAGTTAGGTAACATTCCCAATATAATATCAAAATAACAAAATGCGAGTTCTTTCTAAACTGTTTTCTAGTTTGATATAGTTTACATATACTTTTTATCATTTTAATTTTCTGTAACTCTATTAATATTATTGTTGTCTTTTAATATTATAATAAAACATTCATACATAATAATTATATAATTAAAATTGAACTTGCGAAACATCACATAACTTCTACGTCGAATGTTATTTATTCTTGTTTTAAAAGACTGATAACATTTACATAACTGGTGACATATTGGACGAAAAAATTATTGACGTCCTCCTTCTAAAACTGTTCCATTGAAATTGATGTTATTTTAATTATTATTGACTTATTTTATAATAAGGTTAGAAAATATTGCAATTACGTTGACTGATTATTAGTAGGTGATCTTAAAGTCAATTGCTTGCTTTATGCAGATGATGCAGTGCTCATTGCATCATCAGAATGCGATCTGCTGGCATTGGTCACCACTCTGAAAGATGGGTGTGAGAATAATGATCTAAACATGAATGCAGATAAGACGAAGGATCTGATATTTGAAAGAAATGAAGAAAGAACAGAATGTAAGATCAACGTGAATGGTAAGATAATAGAACAAGTGAATGAAGTGGTATATTTGGGAAGTATGTTTAGCAGAGATTGAAGATACGAAATGGATGTGGAAAGGCGTTTTGCTGCCGGTTACAGAGTCAACGGTGCTTTGACTGCATTGTTAAGGCGGCAAAACGTCAGCATAGCTGCACGTTTGGCTGTTCACAATGCAGTTGTTCTACGGCAACAAAACGTGGGTAATACAGAAAGACGAATACTGTAGAGATGCGATCTCTTTGCAGAATATGCGGAGTCAGTCTAGCTGACCGAATCCGCAATGAAGAGATCCACAGAATGGCAGGTACTAGCGATAATGTCACGGTGAGAATGAAGAAGAACGTGCTCAGGTGGTTTGGGCACGTCGAACGAATGAGTGATGAAGGAATGGTAAAAAAGATTTATACAGGAGAAGTGAGCGATAAGAGAGACAGGGGGAGGCCTCGAAAACACAGTATCTATGATATTGGAGGAAGGTCACGTAAAAAGCATGAGGACCCTCGGAGGGCATGTATGAAGAGGTTAATATCTGTGGCCGAGGCGAAAGAGGTATGCAGGGACCGTAGCGTTTGCGCTCCGTCGTCTCTGGCTACCCCGCAAAGGATATTGTGTGAAGCTAAATAAATAAATAATAAATAAGTGTTACTATATACTTACTTTGTACAATCTTGTTATTAGTTACATATTTGGTAATTTGTATACATTTTTTAAAAATGAAAAGAAAAGCTTTTAGAATAACAAATTTCTTTGATATAAGTTTTGTTCTATTTCTAGACTTTTGTTGGGTTATTTGTTATTTCAAAAGCTGTCAAAATCGTAACATTTACCTACTCTAAATGTAGCGTCATGTTAATCAACCACTGACCCTGAAGAGATACACTTCTTTCTTGGACCGGTCATCACACAAAAAGTACTATAAAAGTAATCTGAAGAATTGTTCTGTATGCTTTGAGGGGAAAACTCGAAGCAAACCACAACGTATTTGTACAACAAACTTAAAAAAGTATATTTATATTTTGGTTAACATTTATAACTTCATCAAAATTTTTAAATGCTTGAAATATAATATATTTCATTATTATAAATATTATAAAATACACAATAAATGTGAAACGCAAAAGTATATATAATAGAAACGTAATAGTTTAATTTCAACCTCCTAACATTGGACTAGATTTCATATTTACTTGTTCTATGTGTCCATTAAAGTGTAAAACTTTTTAAATATTGTATATTTTATTTTTTGTTCTTATCCTAAGCCATTTTAAATGTAGAGATTTAACGTTTTTTTTAATATTGATCCTTTCACAAGAAAACAAAGTATAGAAATGGTCAAAAAGGTCTTATTTTTTTTTACTTTTTACTGCAATTTAGGTAGTGAGTGTGTAAGACCATTTCAACAAAAGTCTGTCATCCACTATTCCGTTACTTAGAGACGAACGTGCTAAGGCTTCCTTGAAATATTGTGTTTTCCCTTTTACAGTGCAACAAGTATAGGACAATACCCTTAAATTTAATATTATGGCTGACACAAGAAAAACTTCCGCGTGGTTAGAAAACACCGAGAATTAAGTTTAACATAAATAGTCCTGATGTTATTTATTATTCCAATAATCGTTTCTTTTCACCCAGTAGCATTTCTCGTATTTAAAACTAATATTAATTTGATTTTATAAAAATAATAACATAGGTATTCGTTATTATATATTTGCAAATCTTCCGAGACTCCCTAATCTATTGACAATAAAACTCTTAAATGCGTCAGTTGCATCTGTTGTTAAAATCACGAAACTTACAATACCGCCCTTTTTTCTCCCTTTATTTCATTAAAATATTTCTCCAGGTGTGTTTGACAATACACGGTTACCTTAACTTTCTAATCATTTGGATTTTCAATTACCAGTTTCCACATCACATTAACAATGTCTTAAAATTTAAATAAATTTAACTCCGGGGTTTGTAATATTATTAATGTTTACAAAGTATCCATAACTTCCGTAGTTAGTTAGTTAGTTAAAATACTTTTAGTGATATCTTGAGATTCTGTCTAAACCTTAACTTAGTAGTTTATTTAAAATAAACTATTTCGAACCTTACAATATAAGAATATTTACAATATTTCATTAACATTTATGTACTTATCTTTATACAAATTTTAATATTATTGACATATAATATATATAGAATTTTAAAATATTTAATATATAATCTAGCAGTGAAGATCTTATTGTCAAAACAATATAGATAATAAATATATTTCTTTTCGCGAGAATGAATTTAAAAAATAAAATTCGAATGTTTCCTCAGAGAACATTGATTTGCTGTCTTATCACGTGCTTATAAAGTAATTGACCTCTTGTTATGCCCAGAGTATAAACCTACACTTTAACAATTAATTAGTTTATCTAGCAACCTGTATTGGCTGTAATTATGAAATTCAAAGGCATGAAGTAACAGGAAATAATTATTTTATTACCCGAGAAATTACGAAGTATTAATAAAATACATAAATTCTAACTTAAGATATTTTATTTAGATTAACATTTGTTTATTTAATAAGCTCTATAAAATATTTATCGATTTGAAGGGCTTATTAGCATTTACATAAAGCCATATACAACTTAACTGTTAATTCAGTTTATATTTTGAGCCCTAATAAGCTTGCTTCACGAGACCAGATCCACCCGGAATAAAAATGAGGAAGATCAATTGTCATTTAAATTTTTATGCAAATATGGAGCTTCGTTCGCATTACAAACAATAAGCATAAAGTACATTTTAAAATAAAACAGAGTTTTATGATGCTACAAGGCTTTAGAACCTTTTAATAACTAGACTATTCATATGATAATGAAAATACTACAATACAATATTTACTATACTATTACTTTAATATTTTGCCTTGTGTTAATGTAATAACAAAACATAATTGTACAATTAAGTTAAATAACACACAAATATTTATTTATATTATTGTTAAGTAGTATTTATTGTAAAAAATTTTTGATTAAATTCTTGTAAATTGAATTATGTTGTTGAAGGTAACATCATTAAGCTCGAGCAGGCGTCAGTAAATATAACACAGTATAAACATATATTTTATGTCATTGTAGGAAAGTAGGGTAAGTTCAGTATGTAAATACTGCAAATTAAATAAAATATATTATTCAAACAAATTTATATTCTAAATAATATAATGTTATAAATTACAAAATTTATATTGAAAATTACTTATCTACTTAAAAAAATTATATTAAATAAGTAAAAAGTTAGAAAATATACACTTGTGGTGATTAACTTAAAAATGAACCCAAGAACGAAATTTTTTTATAAAAATGCCATAATTTTTTTAAAATTAATTGCCCTGTGTTATTTATTACTGTAGTAATTATGAAAAAAGCAAAAAAAAAAAAAAATAAGAAAATATATGAAAAACTGTTAATTCGACTTTTTTACTACAAGTATATTATAATAAAAAAGTACTTAAACAAATTAAATATTCAAACTAATAACATTAAAAAACATTAGTATTTACTAAAACGCCTTCAGTGTGACGAGTCGTCAAAGCTAATGATGAAACCCGTTTGCTCAAAGGAATCATATTTTTATTTTCACTTTCAAGTATCATTAAGACAAGCAGAGAGAAAAAAATATCGAAAAAAATTCTATAGCTTTAAAACGGATACCATATTTCTTGCTTCAGATTTTTGTAAAAACATTCCAACAGAACAGAACATTAGAAAAGAAATACAAAAAAGCTTCACCGTTATAACAGTAAGAACTTCAATAGATAATATAACAAAGGAATCTAATTAATTACGTGCATATTAATAAATAACAAAATTTTTCATTTACATTTCGCTTTGTCTTTGTTACGAAATGTTTCTCTTTCGTTTTCTTGTGAAGAGATAATATAGTTTTCACAAGCAAGTCTCATTCAATTATTTTAATTTTAAGCTAATGAAATGATTATTATTTTTATACTATATGTTTTTTGGACCCAAAAAATATTGTTGTACAACCAAATTCACTATATAAGTGTAAAATCTTCAATCGGATGTCCTCGGGTCCCAAAAACAAACGAGACTAGCTTAAAAACTATTTTTGGGACCAAAGTTTTCAAATACTTTCTTAATCTGATGTTATTATTAAATTATTAATTAAATTAAATTTTCGACGTTTATGTAATTCCGTGTTAGGTATGTTAAGTAACTTTTGTATTATGAGATGTACAGCGGCTTTGAAAATTTGAATATCCTTAACGACATTTGGGGCGGCAAGTACATTATAAGAAAATGTGTTTTTCTAAGTTATTAAGGTTTTAACGGCATAAAAAGTAATTGACCTACTATCTGACAATAATGTGACAAAAAAATTAATAATGTTATTAGATAATTATAATATTAAATGCCATATAAATAAACCTACTAGACATAACAAATGTATTGACCATATAGCGAGTACCATAGACGAAGTTACAGCAGGTGTGTTTCAATCAGAGTTGTCTGACCATAATACTTGTCAAACAATAACTTTTAATGTAAAATCGAAGCCACAACTTCTCATGTATTATTTTATTACTGTAAGAGATTATAGTAAGGATAACGTAAAAAAATTTAAGGACTGCATGAAAGCTATTACATGGAAACAAATAACAGACATCACCGATCGTGCTGATACTGACACTGTAAAACAAAATTACAATAAAATCTTCAACATATTTTTCAATGAACTTTTGTTATTCTATGAACTCTGTTTTCCTCAAATACAGATAAAAATTACAAATCAACCCAAAACTATAAAATGGATAACAAGTGGATTAAAAAAATCAGCAAAAACAAAAAGAAAATTGCGATATAAGAGCTACAAAACGAATAAAATAGAAGATAAAGATAATTATGTGAAGTTCACTAAAATATTAAAATCTTGTATTAATCAAGCCCAAAAAAAGACAAACAGAAAATATATTGCTTCGTCAGTTAACAAATGCAAAGCTGCTTGGAATGTTATTAAAGGATGCGATCATAACTTCAATCAACTTAAAGATCTGGAAGAAATAGTGATTGATAGTATGAGTATTAAAAATCCTGTTGATGTTGCTAATAAGTTCAACGACCTCTTTGTCGACAAAAAAAATAAGTGTGACTTAATGAAATACAATAAAATGACCCTGACAGGAAATGAAGTCAGCAAATCAATTTTCTTGGAGCCTTGCAGCACACAAGAGGTTACTAATACTATAAAATCCTTAAAAAATACAAAATCGGTCGGACAGGATGGTATAAGTACTATGGTACTAAAAGTTGCTGTTGAAGAGTTGTCGCCAATATTGTGCTATTTGATTAATTTGTCTTTTATCTGTGGCACTTTTCCGTCAAATTTAAAAACGTCTATTATAAAGCCAGTTCATAAAAAGGGTAATATTACTGACATCAATAATTATCGTCCTATATCACTTACCTCAGTTATCTCTAAAGTGTTTGAAAGAATTATGCACAAACGTATTATTACTTTCCTTACGAAATGCAAGACAATTAAAAATGAGCAAAATGGTTTTCAAAAAGAGAAATCAACGACATTGGCACTTTTTATGTTACTAAAAAACGTTATATCGTGTATTGACAGCGGTAGTCCAGCCTGTGTTATGTTCTGCGACATGACAAAGGCTTTTGATTATGTGTCGCATGACTTATTATTGAAAAAATGCGAATGCTATGGGCTACGTGGAGTATGCAATAAATGGTTGGAAAGCTATCTTAAAGACAGAAAACAGTTTGTTCAAATATCGAAATTGAACGAGAAAAAGATATTAACAAATTTTAACTCGTCTTTCGAAATAAATGCTTTTGGCGTACCCCAGGGTAGTGTTCTTGGGCCACTATTATTTTTAATATATATTAATGATCTTCCTAATTGCACAAAACACAAATGTATTTTGTTTGCAGACGATGTATCAATCATCGTACCGTGTATAAAAAATAATAATAATTGTATAGAAATAAACAACACTTTAAAAGATGTGCACGAATGGCTAAAAATGAACAATTTGTTTATAAACCTAAAAAAAACCAAATATATGATGCTTAGGAATAGGAAAATGTCTATTAAAGGTAACGTAATAACATGTGCCCATGAACGAATAGAACAAGTTACAGCAATAAGTTTCTTAGGTGTACGTTTAGACGAATTTTGTTCCTGGGGTCCTCATATAGCAACCTTATGTCAAAAAATTAATAAATTTGTCTATGCCTTAAGAAAAATTTCAAGGATTGCTGATCAGAGCACAGCACTATTGGCATATCATGGTTACGTTGAATCAAATCTCCGTAACGAAGATTTGATTTTGGTTTGGGGAAATGGCTCAGACATAAATAAAGTATTTCTCATACAAAAAAAGTGCATCAGGGCAATCTGTAATATGGATCCGATGCAATCATGTAAACCAAATTTTAGGCATCTTAAAATTCTTACGTTGCCAGGCATTTATATATACGAACTTGGGTGTTTTATGAAAAGATTTGGCCATGACTACTACGAGACTCGTGGAAATGTGCTATCATTTAATACAAGGGATAAGAATAAAATCTATTACCCTCAAATTAGGACTGCTTTTGGTTCTAAAAACTGCTATCACATGATGATAGTCATCTACAACAAATTGCCTTCTGCGATTAGAAATTTGCCATACTTAAGATTTAAGGTGAAACTTCGTGACTGGTTGGTTGACAAATGCTTTTACTCCGTAAAAGAATTTTGTAATATGTGATTTTGATGTAAAAATATATATAAATAATTATTTGACATATAATTATTTGACTTAATTTAATCTTGTATAATTTATTTTATTTTATTTAGTTAATTTAATGTAATTTTATATAATACAATTTAATTTGATAATTTTAGTTAATGTTATTTTTATGAAGTTAAAATAGTCTGTAATAAAATTTTGCATGTCACGCCGTTGACTAAACATGTACATATATATTAACGATATTGTGTTATGTATGCCATGTTTTCTGCAAATAAAAGATTATTATTATTATTATTATTATTATTTAAAAATATAATACACAATAATGGTAGAAAAGGAATATTATATTAATTTGATTAACAATAAAAAATCATCCTTTAAAAATGTACTGCTAGTTATATAGTTAGTTTCTATACAGTTAAGTGTACAAAGTGTGTGTATTTTTGCCCGAATATTACGATCAAGAATTTCCAAGCTATAAATGTTACTATAACATCACTAAAACATAATTTATACATTCAGTTTCAGTATTTAATAATAATTTAAAACCAACGACAGCCAGCCGCAGTGACCAACGGAGCGGCGATTAAAATAACGCTTGAATAAATTTAACTTCAACTTGAGAGATTTATTACCGAAGATCAAAGTGTAGATATTACATAAAACGTATATGATATCTTGTAATATAATCTGAATAATATTTTTTATCTGAATTTTTAACAAAGTACTTCTTTTTGGAAGAAAACTCTTTTTATGTTTTAAAGCCTCAGTGTTATAAGTCAATTATTAATATCACATAAAATACACACTACGTATATTTCACTGTGAAAAAAAAACTCACGAGAATATACAAGAATAGGTTCTACAATGTATGAATTTATAAACGTCCTTAATAAAATAAATAACTTATAATTTTGCAATTATAATACAAAGTCAGTGGCAAAGCTGTAATATATAAAATGATATAAAAAAGTACTTTTTCTATTCCAATTAATTTATTTAAAATCAGCAATTTATCTGTAACAACAGTTCTTGAAAGAGAATTTTTCAAGTTACTCAATAAACAACATATTGGGAACATTACCACACTATCATTACAGTACTATGTATTACCGATAAGTTAAACACACTAAGGAATGTTTCTAATTATAATTTCCAAATTCATATCACACAGCGGAGCATTGATAGATACAGAGCACTCGCAAACAAACCATCTATACATTCCTAAAGTGGGACGGAGGTAAATAAAAGCGATACCGATCATGGCAACTACATCACTACATCATTAAATACCGACCTTCATATTAAGATATCGCAAAATAAACTATTATTAAAAGATGTCATATAAATAACCATAACTATTTCAGATAATTAATCAAAGCGTACCTAATTCAATCGTGATTATTAACAGTTGGTAGGTACTAACGGACTAATATTATTATTATTCTCAAAAGAGATCATAATTATTTCTTATAGTTTTCAATACTCGTTTTATTTTTTATATCTTCCTCATATTATTTCCTACATCGAAATGCAGTTCAGGTTATTGCAAAACTAACGTTTTAAACTAATCGTTCATTATTTTACGGATAAATAAAGAAGAATCACTCAGAAATAAATTTGTAAAAAGAAGCACTTTTAACTCTCGTCAATCCCACTTGACGTACACAATTTCTTACAAGTATTGATCAAAGTGGAAAAGATATAAATAAATGAACACCAAAGAAAATTTAATTTTTAAGGAAATAATATTAATAAATCTGTATAATGATATTAAACAATATGGCAATCCGTCTGTCACAATTCTTAGAGGATTAATATGTTCCAATTTTTAAAGTCCTCCGTTTCTTTTGAAGATATAAGAAAATAACAATTTAAACAGAAAACAGCTTGTTAATATTATATCAAAATATTATTGTCAACGTCTTTTATCATGTTTCTTTTACGAAATTTCATTATTTAGTAACCAAAAAGGGTTTTTTACCAATTTAGATAGAAAGGTAAGCTTGTTAACTTCAATAAATATCAATCAACTTTTGAAACTTTTGTTTGACAGCAGTATAAATATAAATATAATAAATAAAAATAAATATGAATGATAAGATAATAGAACAAGTGAATGAAGCGGTATATTTGGGAAGTGTGTTTAGCAGAGACGGAAGATACGAAATGGATGTGGAAAGGCGTATTGCTGCCGGTAACAGAGTCAATGGTGCTTTGACTGCATTGTTGAGACGGCAAAACGTCAGTATAGCTGCACGTTTGGCTGTACACAATGCAGTTTTACTACCGACGCTGTTATACGGCAGCCAAACGTGGGTAACACAGAAGAAGAATGAAAGAAAGATGAATGCTGTGGAGATGCGATCTCTTCGCAGAATATGCGGAGTCATTGTAGCCGATCGAATCCGCAATGAAGAGATCCACAGAATGGCAGATACTAGCGAAGATGTCACAGTGAGAATGAAGAAGAACGTGCTCAGGTGGTTTGGGCACGTTGAACGAATGAGTGATGAAAGAATGGTAAAAAAGATTTATATGGGAAAAGTGAGCGGTAAGAGAGACAGGGGGAGGCCTCGAGTGACCTTCGAAAACACAGTAGCTACGATACTGGAGGAAGGTCACGTAAAAAGCATGAGGACCCCCCGGAGGGCATGTATGAAGAGGTTGATGTCTGTGGCCGAGGCGAAAGAGGTATGTAGAGACCGTAGCGTTTGGCGCTCCGTCGCTCGCTCTGGCTACCCCGCAAGAGATATGGCGTGAAGATCTTCTTCTTCTTCTTCTTCTAAAAATAAATATAAATAATTTTCTGCTGTGTGTTTCATTACATATTATATATAGTGTAATTTAGCATTGTGTGTATTTACACACACAAACACACACAAATACACACACATATTCACACACACACACACACACAAACACACACACACACACAAACACACACACACACACACACACACACACACACACACACACACACACACACACACACACACACACACACACACACACACAAACACACACACACACACACACACACACACACTAATAGAAACTAGTTAAGCTATCTTACTGAATTTTTGTACACATTATTTTTAACTTGTATTTAACACTTCGACATGAGCGTTTACTCTCATCTACTTCCATTCCTTTTTCCCAATTTTTTTACAAATAGTTTGAAAGAAAAATATTTTTTTTATACCTTTTTTGTTTAAAAAATTTATTAAGGCAACCATTTAAAATTTATTGTGTTAATGTTTTGATAACCATTACAGAAGTAAGTGGTAAAAGTTTAAAGCCCATATTTCTAGTAGTTTTTAAGAAAACTGGTTTTTTATGTAAAAAAATATTGGTTTCGGCAAAATACAAAAAACTTTATTCAATTGAATAAACTACATTAGTGCATCCCAGCACCATAGGATGGTTGGTCTGGGTCCTCATCATCTTCAAATGGGATTAAAAAATTCAATAATTTTTTTTTCCATTTTTTTCATGATTTATGCTTACCAAACCCCCTTAACCTTAAAATAATTCATTTTTTGAGTATTTTAAAATTTATTAAGGTTATGTGATTAACAAGTATCAGATAACACTATTAGGTAACAATAATTAAAATCAAACAAAGTTGTTGGTGTTCAGAACAAAGTTGTAAAAAGTAAAAAAATACTTTTGCGTGGAAACAATTTCGTTTTATGAATTTTCTTTTACATAAAAAATAACAAAGAAATAGGAAGTTTGATAGACTTCCACAATATTATTAACTAGCTTAATTAATTGGAAATGTCATAGTCCAATAAACATGATGACATTATTGAAAATCGCAGAAATGTTGATTTTAGAGAAAAAATATTATTGAAAGAATTTTAAATTTTTTGATTAAAAAACAAATTAAAGAAAGTCCTTTTTAAAAAAAGACCACGGACCAATTAGTCTATTATTATTTGAAACAATACGATCGCATAATAAAATACTTACTGGTTTAAAAAATAGAATACTTACTGATCAGTAGGTATTCTATTTTTATTTCATATTTTAATAAAAATTTATACGTGAATTTTGGACACAATTTAAATAAATTAACTAAATTTAATAGTTTTCAGCCCTGTTATAACTTTTATTTATTTTATTGATTTTATCCGCATCTAACACCTTATTATAATAATAAATAAAAGCTCCTAACTCAACGACTACAGCGATAGAAGATACTTCCTCTATATCATATTTACCGCTAAAACTATTTCATTGGCCATCGGATGACACATTGCTTCGAGTAAAAGCTTTAGTTCAAAAATTTATAGAAAACTGTAAAATGTACTTGCAAAAAATATTTTGAGACAAAATGTATGTCTATCTCTTTATCTGTCGATTTTTAAGTAGCCATTATTAATCATCATAATGGCTCCCAAAACTGTTTAACAGATTTTACTAATTCTTGTTCCTTAACTTAAAAACATTTTATCTTAAGAAAAAGATGTTTGAAGGTCTTTCTGAAGATGTTTTTTTGATGTTTTTGCACTAAGGTATAATTTAATATTTTAATTGACTTAGATAACATTATTTCAACTTTATTTCTAGATGCCTTATGTTTTTCAAAGCTAAGGTGAATAAAACTGAATCACTCATTCACTGAATAATTTAATGTTTCAGATTTTGAAATAATAAAAAAATCTATTGTATGGAATATTAATGTATGTATGCAGATTATATTGAGAAAAATAAATGAGAGTCGGAAGCAATATTTCAATATACTTCGGGTATTGCAAAATACGGAAAGTTATCGAAATATTTAGTAAAGGCTTTTACAAGAGACTAAAAGGCGGTATTAACTATAGATTGAACATCAAATATTTCAACACTCTTTGTGCCACTACATGCGATGTGATGTAATTAGCAGCGCTGACGCAACTTATTCAAACTTCATTATTTTTTATAACAATGTCGGTAAGCAATTAATAGAAATCGAACGAAAAATTGTAATTTGTTTTTATCAACCAATGAATATAAAACGGACATCATGTGTTACTTATGTTTTAGTGTCTACCATCCCTAATCCTCAAAACAGAACTAACTGACAAAGTCAGAGATTGAAAATTCAGTTATATTGATGAATTAATAAAAATTTTCGATAGCTATTCGAATATTACGAGTATATAAGACCCAATAAAAATATAATAATAATAATAAGCTTTTATTTCCCGTAATAAGAGGAAATAAAAATGAACAAAACAATATATTAACAATCCTTAAACAGTTAAATTTCTGAGGCAAGGCCTTTGAAAACGTTTAATTTTCGCAATGAGGAAAGTAAAGTTTTGTCCTTTGTGAATTGAAGAGCTAAGAACAAATTCCTTGAAGACAGTGAATTAATATTTGCTGTAATGTAATGAAATGGAATTAAATTGTGTACTGAAAGCTCTTTGATATTTCATTTTACCTTTTGATATTTACAATAGTTGTTAAGGAAAAATATTTTTAGAATTGAGTATTTTTGTTTTTTACAGTTAAATTTATTAAGGTATACCAAATTAAATTGAATACGAAATATCTAAACAACTATATATTTTTGATTGTAATTATCTTTATGTTTTAGTCCATTATGACATTTATTACATTATATCAAATCAAAAAGTGAAAGTTTTATATCAGCAAAGTTAAATTAATAATAATTAATACTCCTAAAATTAATTTCAAAAAAATATATAATAAAAAATAAACAAATCGTTAATCTTAATTTTATTTAAATCGAAATTCTTTAATTTTAACTATAAATTATAGATAAGAGCAGTAGATCAAGCTAAATTTAGAACAAGAAAAACTAAATCAATATGAATTTATTGTTTTTAGTCTAGAGAACTATTACGCCACAATACAAATATAAATACGCCTATCTATATTAATAATTTCATCAAGGGGTACGATGGACTCGAGAAACCCTATCTGATTAATAAAACAAAAAATAATGATCTCGAGTAAAACAAAATTCGCATTGTCTAATATTTTGTTAAATTCTAATGGAACAAGTCTAAGACAGGAAAATCACAGTCTTCACATCGGCCACTCTAGTTAATAAATGAACCCTTATTGATTGAGCTGTCACAATAAACAAATTCAGTCTTTAAAACAAAAAACAATTTGAATTAATTTTTTAGATTTTCTAAAAGATTGTGTGCTATATATATATTATCTTACAAGTTGTATTTATTCGAATAACATTAATTCTGTTTATAATAATGATACAAAGATACAATATTTACTATAATTACCTGGTCAGTGTCAAAGCCAACTTGGGGAATTATAATAGAGTTCGTAAAATAAACATTCTGAATCTTTGTTAGACAAAACTATTTAGCAAAAATAAAATATAAAAAACATACTTTTAATTGAAGATTGTTTGACTTGAAAAATAACTACACATGAAATATCATATGTACTTGTTTTAGATACAACAAAAAAATATATTTTATTGAAGAGATATGTATTAACACGATCACAATAGTTAATTAACAAAAACTTGAGTTAACTTGAGTTAATTGCCAAAAAAGTCCACTTACAATGTATTTGTAATATTAAAAAATATATTACTTACATCAAAACAAGAAAAGAAAATATTAAAGCGTGCTCTTTGTTTTGTGTTTATCTTTCAATTTTCTCCGGAGTGAGGACTGCATAAAGGAAATGATACTCGTTAAATTTCCAATCTCCACAGTATCTAATAACAGATCCGAGTCGTTACACGTGCCTTAACACAGATTGCGCTAGGTTTGATAAAAAATCTTCTTTAATAGACCTTTCTTTATATTTCTTATGTGCTATGAACACAATTGCTTAATTTTATACTTACAGCTTTTATTACACTCTATTATTGATACGTTTTATGCAAAAAAAAATAGATATTGGTAAAAATTATAACGTTTTATTAATTAACCTTTGTATTAAACGTTTTATACTAAATTCTTAATAATTAATAAAACTAACACAGTAAAAATAATAAAAACGTCATAACAGGGAATCTTTTCAACATATAACACAATAAAACATTGACTTTCTATAAAGCACATTAGAAATCATTAAATTGTAAAAAATTTTGTTATTGTTTTTATTAAAATATTTTAACGGTTCAAATATCAATTTAATAAAAAAAAATAATACAGCTTGCTACCAATGATGAAAGTTTAGACTGTTATCTGAAAACTTTTTGCCTTATTATGGTATTTTCAAAAGTTAATTAACAAACAAACCAAAACATTTTTATCATTGTTTACCAATTTATATATATTCTTTATTATTAGATATAGTTATTGAGTGTTAATTCATGCAGTATATTATCTCGAACAAAATATTTTAGTAACTAAATAATAAATTTACTAACCCTAGAAATGGCGCTAAATGCCTTTTTGTTCTGTAATTAACACTACTTTTATAGCAGGAATATCAAAAATGACTACAATTTTTTATTTAACAACAAATTATACGTTACAAGTTACGACATGTTCGGTGTAAAGGTAGGGACGTCCCTTCAGGGACCAATGAAATTACCGGCTAACCGATATAAAATTGACGACGTTTGAGAACGCCTATAACTGAAGGAAATTAATCAACCGGCTAATACCGGCTAATAATAATAAGGGCCGGAAAAAATCACGTGTTCTGTCCTCATGAATTTCTTGCAGTTCCAGTTCGTAATCAATCGATCCTTTTATACTAAAGAGTACCTCTGTCAGTCCTTGTAACATCAGCTAGCTGCCAGTAAAAGTCCTTTTATCGATAAAATGGTTTCATAGATTAGACCAAATAAAGAGACAGACAAATAAAAAATTAAAATAACTGTTCTTTATGTATATACCGTATATATGATATATATTTAAAAAATATAGTTTCATATGCATTTAGTGAAAAGCTGTTAATTTGGAATTACAAATAGACACTCCAATTTTATTTATATGTATAGAGGTAAAAATACTTTCTTCTATAAGATATAGATGTATAATATTCGTAGTATATTACATTTTTTAGTATTCAAAATAATTATATTATCAAATTTTGTAACTAACATGCGGAAAAAAAATATTTTGTATTTAGTGAATAGTAAATTATTGTTCCACATTAAAGTTCTACATACAACTTTAATGTTTCAAGTACTTTCAGTTTAAGCTCTCCATGTAACGGATAGGCAAATAGGGAAAATATTAAGCCAATATTATTTACTAGCTGTAACCTGAAATTGCGGCTATTCACTAGGACAATAAGCTCTAACATACGAAATATCATCAAAACAAACAAATAAACAATGTATAATATTTTATCATTTGTTTAAATAGTCAAAGCGTACCTAAGTAATAAAACGTCAATCTATGTTTGTGAAAATCTTTGAAGTGTGAAATAAAAGAAATAACACAATTGAACTCCAGGAAACACATTTTACATCAAGTTTTGCTCAAATATCACCTTATCACACGCCGATAGATGAGAATATGAGTAGATTCCTTGTATTTTAGTTCGCTAGTTTAACATCGTTCTAGTAGTGAGTTCAGTACAACATTTATGAACCAACAATTTAATCCATTTTAATTATTTTATTAATCCATTTGCGGTCCAATTTGCATAAAATATTAAAAATCTAATCATTTACAGAAACGTGTCTCTGCGACATGTGAGTAACGTTTAATTACGCGTCGCCTCTCGACCATCCTCTGATAAACGACTCTTCAGCCCGCTTCATGACAAGTTCCCAGTTTTAAGCCGATCTAACACTGCCCCTCATTTTCCAATCAGTCAGAGGCTTCGAAATTATTACGGTATTCTATTTTTATTTTACTTTATTTTTATTTATATATTTCCACTTTGAATCCGTACCAGTGATCACTTGTCGTCAAACGTCAAATGGAAGTGACAGAAGGGCCTATTTTGATTCGATAAATAAATCAAGAATATTCTTTAGTTTTAATAACAAGTGATATCTTAAATATTAAATCCACACATTTAGTGTTGCAAGAGTCACTCTATATAGTTTTAATATGAAAATAAATAATAAAATAAAAAATATATATTCTGTAAATACTAAGTTTGTATTCCGCTTCAGATAATTTTACCACATATCAGAATAATGCAGATTAAAACACTTGTTATATTATTTGTATTTTACCTATAATCCTCATGTCCCCGAATATCTAAATCCATTTTTTTTTACCAAATTCTACGAGGCAATAAGATTTATGACCTTTTTACTATAAGATTATAATATTTTTATTTCCTAAAACCTTTCTATGAACACAATATTTATCAAACATATTCACTAGAGCGTTAAGACAGACTGTTCTACGAAAACTCCTAAAAGCTACTATAATACATTAGGAAAGTAACAGCTTTTTAAATATTTATAAGCCCGAACTTATAAAAGTATGTACGTAGTATGTATTGAGGGAGATATTAAAAACTGGCGGTTGGTACGGTGACAGCCAAATATAGTTCAGTGTAGTAATTTAAAATATTTATTTTTATCATTAATAATTAAACTGATTCAATACAAGTATGTATTCACTTTTAAATTGTTCGTCTTGACTTTTAAAAGCTAATTATTACAAATCTAATTTTAACATTATAAAAAATTATAAAAATCCCGAAAAAATCTTGTACCAAATATCATATTTTGGGTTATAAAATAATTTACATAATTGCATAGTTGCAATTTCAATTTATTTAAATAAGTTTATATAACCTTTTTTTATATAACCAACATTGTTGAGGTAAAACCTAACTATAGCCAATTAACTGAAACAAATAGATGAATAAAATTAGTGTTTTTTAAATATTTTAGTATCTGTTATATCAAATAAAAGACATTTTATACAAGAGGTAGAAGAAATTAATTAAATTTCCAAACGTAATCATTGGACAGAACAAATAAGTATTTCAACAAACTATGTTAACGATACTAATTAGGTCACAACACGTGAATTGGTACTATAAGGGAACGGATATTTCGTGTTCACTCCGTAGTTAATACATGGCCTTCTAAATTGTTTCAAAAGCTGTGCCGATACTTTTTTGATTTTGTGATATTCCTATTGGCTGTCAAAAGAGGATTGATCTTAAACAAATTATCAAATAATATACATTGAAACATAAAAAAAATTACAAAATAATAATGTAATAATAATATTCTGTTTATTTCATGGTTAAGACATGTTCACTTAAAAGGTGAAGTTTGGAAAAGGTAAAGAAAGAATATTTATTTCATTTCAAACTCGAATAGTTTATCTCAATTTAGGATAATAAGTATAACTTAATTATACTGTGTATTCTGATGTTTAGAATTTATTGAACAATAGCCTTTTATTTATAAATAACCATTTGGTATTTAAATTGGTTTTTGTACATTCACATGTACCCTTAGGTAGAAAATAAAGAAGTGCCTGTATATAGTTATCATTGTTGTTGGCTTCAGCGTACTTATCTGGCATTACTCTTTGTCAGTGGATATTACAACTGTTTATAAAGTACGGGATTACTAGGAACAAGATTTATGTTTCGTTTTTTCTTTAATAATCCTTTGAGTAAAAAAGATGTAAGTTACTATTATTAATATTGTATAATACCATAACTCGTCCTTTTATAACTAACTATTATGACCCAATCCGTCAATCAGCTACACGCATGTCAACTATAATATATAAAATATATTACACAAAAGTTAATATATTAGATGTCGAGTATTCTAGATAAAAAACATTTGACATTCCTCGTATGTTATAGTTTTCTCTGGATGACATCTATCCATTATTTATACCCTGCTAGATCATTATACTTAGCCTAGAAATTCTTACTAAATACTTAAGTAATTATCACTACGATTCTCATTGAGTGTAGATTTTTAGGTTGTTGAACGTTAACTAAATTATTATTTAACTAAGTTAACAAACGTTAACTAAATTAATATTTTGCGGGTATGTTCTGATAGATTTTTATTTTTTTAGGGGTGTGTTAAACAAAGTTAGGTTAAGCAGAGCGTTGTTTTGTAGACTTGGTTTTAAGATTTCTATATTCTAGTTCTTAAACTTAATGTACCAAACGAATATTACTTTTCCGTTATTGTTGTTGTTATTGCAAGCGATTGAAGAATATAATGCCGTCGCTATTTTGTTGGTGTTCGGGGCGACGTGTTAGAATGAAAAAATTTCGGCTGTAGGCACATGTCAAGGCTTTTTGGTTGCCCCGGAACAAATCTAGAAGTCTTACTAGAAAGTATATTGAGATGTTATAAAATTGTAATTGGTACATTAAGGGAATCTTAGAGAGTAACTTGTACTGAAATTCCATACCTATATATCTCTTTTTGTGTCCTTTTAGATATCTTATATTGTGTCCATATAATATTGTAAAAAATAAGGTTGCTGAACGTGCTTGCAGTTTGTCGACGTTGCTGCTGCTGCTGCATTTGTCGAGGCCGCTGCTGCTGCAGCTTGCGAAGCTGTTGCTGCAACGGCTATGGGGGGTGCTGCTGCTGCGGCGTCTATCGAGGCTGCTACTGCTGCGGCTAAAGGGCCTGTGGCGCTCGAGGCTGCTGAAGCTTCTACTATTATTCATGCCGTTCATTTACAGACGACGGATCAAGCCGCTGGAGGAAGTTGTTATAAAAATGGATAATGGCTTTGAGTTCTCTTACTTAATGTAGTAGATAAATATTAAAATGTGTAAAATTCTTTATTACATTGGTTAGCATATTATAATAATTATTTCAGATAATGATTAAGTTTTATTTCTTAAACAAACTTAAAGTAAATAGTTTTGTTCGTCATATGTTTTTTGCAAGTCTCATTTGTTTGAGGGATGGGACAGAGATGAGGGATGATAAAGATCCTTAGCATTTACTATTTTATAAAATAAATACTGCTTAATAAAATAGAATGAAATCGTTGCAGCGAAACAAACATTCATTGGATCTTCGTAATGTAGGACGGATTCTAAGAAAATTCAAAATTGGCACTAGCTCCAATTTCCGCTTCAATAGATGCAGATTGGTTCAGTTAGTGAACAGACTTTAGTTCTTTGCAACGAGGATAGAGAACACTTGAATGTTGCGCTGAAATCCTTTAAGTGTTATTGTTTTGTAATGCCGTTTTATAAGGTATTTTATCACTATTTGCCTGATTAAATTATTCTCTGCAATCTAATTAAAAAGTTTTTGGAGCTGTTTATTTTTTCATAATATTATGTATATTATAATATATTGTATGTATTTAATTTAGCTATATCGCTTCCTTAATATCCATTCTTTTGATCATTATACTCACATTTTAAAGTACGCCACGTTATTATCACCTTTATAATTAACTTTTCCTTTATTTTCTTTACTTATTTTGATTTAACAGAATTAGCTTTATAGGTCAAAAAGGAGCAGGCGTATTGTGTGAAAATGTAACAAAGTGGTACGGGTTGTCATACATAAGTGACAGACGGACTGACGGACGCTAACCTCCGAAGAGCAGAGTGCTTTTACCTTTTCATTCCACTGAATTATTCAACTGAAGGTGTATTTTTTTCTTTACTCTCTTATATAAATTCACATTACCTGCTGATTTTTTAAATACATTCTGACCATCGTATTACTATAAAATACCACAAGTATATAGTTAATGTTTTCTACTTCTTTTGATTTAAATGATGCAACATTAAACCGCGAAATAGACAAGAACATGGATAAATATTTTTAAATTTAATTTTTTTTATATAATTATAATAATATATATGTGTTGTTAAAAAGTCATATTCAATTTTTGTGCTAAAATAAATTATTAATATTACAAAAATATTATTTCAACAATCGAGTTATAAATAAATTCACATATAATTCTTAAAGAATTATGATAAAATAATGTTTAAAATTGTCTACGAACATGCTGAACATGAACAGTCATATAAAGATTTTAATTAAATATTGTAAAAAAAATCATCAACACTGGCTGAACTCAAATCTGCGACTTCTTGGTTCAGATAAAAATAGAAAAAATATAATATTATGTAAATAATTGTATAAATTATAGATGAAAGTTGAGTTTAAGACATAAAATAGAAGCACATTTCAAACGAAATTAGCCATGAACTATACATAGGTTCTCCTTATATCTCCAGAGTTAACATAATATAAAACATCTACAGCATATCCAGATACACTGTAGATGTCTTTGTTTGGTCTTACGTACTTCAACGAGATAACTTATCGACACTATTGACACAGAGGTTTTTTTCTGGATAGCTATATATTCAAATTAAACAAACGGAGTCGCGGACAAAATCTTAATGACATTTCAAGTTTTAATGATTAAATATCGAGAACTTTCATTCAGTGAGGAATTGCTCACTTTGTAGACAGAGATGTGAGTTTACGTAACATTAAACTGCTGATATTTTTGATTTCAATATAAGATCGTTTTGGAAAAAAAATATTTTAGATAAAGATAAGAATTTTAAACAAGTTTGATTCATGAAAACTATTGTTGACCTTATTTTAAAAGGAAGAAATTTTAAAATAAGACGTAGATATTATCTGCCATTTTAAACACATTCAAATCAACTTCAACTAGATCAGAAAGGGAATGTGAATTATACAGAAATCTTAGAGTACTCGTTTCGATTTCCAGTCTAGACAGCATCTAGACTTTAATAAGGCAGCTACAAAGAGCAGACTAAGGCACAGAGACATCGATATTATTGAATAATCCTAATAACATGACATCTCAGATATTACAGAGAGAATGTCAATGCTCTGGATAATATTACTCTGTGACAAGATTTAATCTTATCTAGTTTTGATCAGTTTATATTTGAATTGTATTTAACTTTATAAATACGAAGTTAAATAACTTGCAGTATTTTTATACAATACTAAATAATCTAAAAATAATGTTGTAAAGAAAAATAAGTGTAATTATAACATGTTAACATTATAATCATATAAAGAATATTAGGAACTACTACAAATATTGTTTTAATTAATCGTGGATAATCTACAGTACCGTACACTGCAGTAGATTATTCATGATTCATTAAAGTATAGCTAGTACCCTAACATATACTTATTTTTAAGGCGATTCCTTCAAGATTCATTCATTGTTAGTCTTCAATAGGTCTCGTTAGGGTCGTAATGCTCAGTTAACGCGCCACCTCCTTTGTTAGTAAACTGATCGATCTCACTACAATGAACCAATCTCAAAACCGGTTTCTGAAGCTAGTTTCAAATAACGAAGGTTTGTTGGATAAACAGAGTTATTGAAATAACCAAAAAGATAAGGATTCCCTTAAGTACTTGCATTTTACTACAGAAATAAATGAAGGGTCGTAGTATTATATAATGATAACACAAATTCAAAATCATGAACTTGTGCTCTATGTATAATATGCTTCTAATTCAAACTAAATAATAGACATATTAAAATAATAAATAAATTTCCAGTCATTCCCAGAATAAGATGTGAAATATATTATATATTATATAAGAAGTACCATAGCAAATAGAGTTCTTGTATGTGTCATTAAATTATACTATTATTATGTAATACAATCAATCAATATATAATCAAGTTATAAGCAATCACAAAATATTAGAGCTTGTACTAATTTAAAACACGTTACCTTTATTTAAATTGAGTTTTTATGGTCTCGTAATATCTAGTTTAAGATATGTATTTGTAAGCGTTTTTGATTTTTAATTTGTTTTTTTACATGTCACGCAGGAAATTGATATTAAATCTTATTTTAATACAAATCTCTATAATTTTAGTGTAAACAATTCTTTTGTCTAAGACTCATTTTATCAGTTTTATAATTTTGTGGCAAAAACTATTATTTTGAATTATTATTAAGAAAACATTTCAGAGTTCTTTATTTTTGTCTATCAAAAGCATCTATAAAAGATTTAATGAGTCTCCAAAAGAGTCACGAAGGATTGTTACAAGTAACTTCTTATTTATATCTTACAAAACTAGATAAAATTAGTTAAATTAAATTCATACTGCTCTTTGTAGAATCATAAAATGAATAATTTAACGATTAAAGCAGTGTGTATACTATTTTAGTTAAATGTGCAATTTCTCATCAGTTCCCCAAGGAGTTCTGCCACAGCAAAATATTAAAACATAAAATATCAGGAGTGAAATTATAATATTAAAATATTATTTTATTAAGAATCATTACGTTTATGTTTTCGTTTATTTCAACGTATCACATTGTATTCTTTTCGTAATTTTATAATTAATTTGAAAAACCCAAAACTATATAGGAGTATCTATATATTAATACGTGATGCCAAAACTTTGGACCCCTTTTTACGAAAATTGCGCGGACGCAAGAGCATAAAAATTGGCACACTTATAGTTTATGTACAGGAGAAGTGCAGAACGCTAATATTTTTCAATAATAATGCTTATAAAGTACATTAAATCAATAAATAAAACATTACCCACACTACCATGCATTTCACACACACATGTTTCTTTTGTTTTTCATTTTGTCTAGACATAGAAATATTACACACACTACCATGCAAATTCACACACACATACTTACTGACTTAGAGTACTGACATTGACATATCAAAAATATATATATTTGCCTATACATACTCTGTGGTCAAATAGTTTCTTTTGTTTTTCATTTTGTGCATATACAGAGTACTCAAAAAAAAAGTTTAATATGTCTCATTTAATTAAATATAATAAAAGATTTTATTAATAATGCATAAAAAATAAATTAAATCAGTTAATAAAACATTATACTAACCAGCATGCATTTGACACACGCATACATACTCTGTGGTCAAATTGTTTTGTTTCTCTATTATAGACGTAGTTGAAAAGTTTGTTTGTTGTGGTTTTATTGAATGTTTAAAGTTAATTAAAGTTTTATTTGACGAATACTACGTGAAATACTGAGCGTTTATACAAATTTATGTGAGTTGTGTAGCAGTAAGATACATTTAAACGTATCGTCGTCTTTCAAGGACTATCATTATATGCATAAAGTACTGTAGCAGCAATCTGTAATAACAACATTCAGGTACAAAAATTTTTGATATTGCTGCTTCAAAGCAATTATTGTAGTTTACGATTTCAGTAATTGCATATACTTTAGGATAAATAAGTGATTTTGTGTAAAAACTTTTTCTCTTCTTGATTTCAGTAATCTATGAAAGAACTTTAATTATGCCTCGACATAGAACATTAACGAGTCGGAGTGAGAGACAAAGAAGAAGGAATATTTCTCTAAGAGGAAGGAATAATTCCTCATCAGTAGTATTAGATAGTAATATGATTTTGAGAGATGCATTTAAGTGTGCTCTAAATGTCACATTAACATTTTGTACCTGAAGTGACTTTAGGCGACCAAACTGCATTCACTTCATGTTGTCACAAGGGTAAAGCAATATTACCACCCTTAAGTCAAAATGAATATTTGATTTAAAATATTATATGATGGACTTACTTCAAATGAACCTTCAATAAAAAGTAAATCAAAAAATTATTTTGAAAATATTAGGAAATATAATTCATGTTTTGCTATGGTTAGCTCAGAAGCCAAAGTTGCTGAGGCAGTTACAAGTGGAGTGTATCATTTCAAAATACATGATCTTTTTTATCACAGATCAGGCCCAATGACTGCCGCATATGGTCGCTCACCATGTTATGCACAATTATATTTTTATGATGTTGACACTGCCATTAATTATAGATTACAAGAACATGTTAATCAAACATGTAACAACAACATAATGCATGAAATTTCACTGGAATTGGAACGCAGTAATCCTTTTGTGCGGTCATTCATTGCAATGAAAGATCATTGTCAGAGTCAAAAATCAAAACAAAGAAATTTGTATGCTCATTAAAGTAAATCATCATTTAGATCTACGCCGATTTAATGATGCAGTTCAAACGGATGTAGCATTAATATTTAATACAGTTGATAGTAAGCCACCTTTTGAATGAAATATGATTTGTTTTTCAAAAGTTAATGGTATTATTAAGAATATCTCAGCTTTGGACTCATCATTAGACCCTTTAGCATACCTACTGCTTTTTCCCAACGGTGATACTGGGTGGCATGTCAATATTGTTCATAATACACCAACTACATTTAATTCAAGAGCACCCAGAAATAAATTAACCATGCTTCAGTATACAGCCTATCGACTAGCAATTAGAGATGATTTCAGCATGTTACACCATTCACAAAAACTATTTCTGCAGTGGATTGTTGATATGTATGTGAGAATAGAGGGCTCACGATTACATTTCATTCGACAAAATCAAACAAGTCTTAGGTCTGAAGTTTACAACAATTTAACAGACTACTTAGAATTGAACATGAATTGAACATTTCTTTTAATTTCATATAATTTGTTCAAAAAAGAAATTGGCAAATAACAGTCTCGGTAAAATCTGTGGTTATAGTAGTTAGTTTTCGACAGTAGAACCTTAATAATGTTGAAATATTATATTTTAATAATGTATATTAATTATTTTAATAATGTATATTAAGTCACTTACAATTTAAATTTATTATATGGTCGAATTTCGACCACTGGGCGACCACTAGTATTTCTAATTCTATATTACAAGTATACTTCTTATAAATTAACCACTTCCATGAACTAAGAATAATTCTAACAGCTTCGTTATTACAGTTCATGTGGGCGATTCGTTCGGTAATCGAGCAAATATTTTTAAAACACAAACAAATAAATACTTTTTAAATAAATATAAAAGTGTACAACAATAAAAGTTGCATTTCATTTGAGATACATCTTCATTCTCCTCGGATCCTAATTATTACGAAATAATTAGTGCCTGTGTATTTATAAAGGATTTTTAATGATCTTTGCGTAATAACAATATAATAAATTATAGTAGTTCGATATACGATGTATTTTGCACGCTACGAAACGCAGAAACTATTACTGTTTTTTTCTTTTATTCATTCTGAAACAACTACTATATTTATAACTGTGTTTAGCATATTATTAAATTAGTTGTTATTATAAAGTACATGTTATAATACTTCAAGAGTTCAACAAAAAAGATTTCCCAATATTAAAAACAGCAGTTCCAAATATACTGTTTAAACGTGTAACAATCAGTGTCACGGGTAGAAATAAATAAAAAATAAAATATAATGTCCACCGAACATAAGTATTATTAATTTAACTTAAAAGCATTTAGTCTTCAAAACTATAACATCTATAACACGGTGAGGTTATTAGTGAGAACAATGACGATACGACGGTGCAAATAATTAATCGGTCCTTTTGTTTGAACAGCTGGATTTTGTGCACCGAAGAACGATAATTAAAGGGTCTGTTAAAGTAGTCTGTTAACAGTCTTGAGACTATTCCGTCACTTGTGTGTGTTATTTATCATGGGATATTAAAACTCTTCCGTGGACGTGCTGTCTTTTGTAACGAAAACATAACTAATAACTAATTGAGTAAATTTAAATTATTCAATCAAATACATATTAATATATACAAAAGAATATTTATTTAATAATTATAACTTTATTAACATTGACACTTCGTATCTGGCTACCCCGCAAGGGATATGGCGTGAAGATAAATAAATAAATAAATAAATATGGACATGCAAAACTTTACCAGTGAATACATTTATAGTACTAATAAGTACTGAATAATCTAATATGATATTTAATATACCTTATATGAAATATACATTAAATTGTCAATTGTTATTTAATCACAGACTGTCCACTGTTTCTTATGATATGGGAAAATTTCATTGTTGAAAATTTATTTGCAATCCGATTTCTTCAGATGAGTGAACGTTTCTCATAAATAAACTGAGAGCTCTGATTTAATTGGTCACAACACAAACAGAAGGCTGGCGTTTTGAAATTAGATTTTCAGTTCTTCCATTTATAAATTACTATAAATAGTCAAACAGAAATAAGAAGATCCTTTTTTTAATAATAAATATTTAAATAAAAGTATAACATTATTAACAAAATAATTTTTAATTCAATCTATAATACAGTTTTCCACAATATAGGAAAAATAAAACCAGCCTAGATTTGACATTAAAGAAATAAATATATAATTATTAAAATAATATAATACTTCACAAAAGATAAGAAGAAACTCACGTGAAATAAAATTAGGCTTTTCTAATTTTTACATTCTTTTACCTTAAAAATACCTATTGTTCATAATCTTTATTATAATCTAAACCTCGTAGTTTGTAACATTACGAACACTTTAATCAGAAGTCGCTTCATTGTTATGTAAATTGCTACTCAGTATTCATTTTATCCATATTACAACTTACCTTCATTAGATGGTTGGTATCGGTTGTTGAGTGATATAATTATACAAAGCTATGGAGTGGTTGGAATAACTTTCTTAATTAAATTATTGAGCTGATCTCTTAATCGTTAATTTTTTCTGTTTTACAACATCGGTAATTTTAAAACCTATAGATGTATTTTTTTAGAATTTGGCACATGGCTAGATCTTTTACTAAAGATGGTTCTGCAAAAAACAGAACAAAAAAAAAACAGTCTAGAAAAAAAGTTTAAAAAAGTTGAGATTCATTTAAAAGACAGATATATGGCTATAATTTTATTGATGATAAACTGATTTTCTTTTCAATTGAGATTCTAGACCGATAGTTGCTGTGCATGTTATAGAGCAATATTATATGCTAAGTTTGTTAGCATTAAAGAAGGGGAGGGCGCTCAGCTCAACTCCCGCAGTGCACGACGGCGGATCTTAGTATTTTTGATCCATAGCATTGTAATTATTAGAATCACTTCGGAGAAAACATTGAAAGTTATATTACAATATACACGGAGTTCGTTTAAGATGCGCATTTAGTTAACAAAACTTTACCTTTTTATAGAAATGTGCTATCAAGGATTGTGTATGCTTAAAATTGCCTCTTAAAGTCTTTATTACCGAAATTACTAAAATCTAATTTCCAGGATGTGTTTCTGAAGGGTAGTGATGTCAATACCCAGTTCGGTCACTTGATCCGGGACCGTTCCTTGTTTTCTATCACAAAGTATAGACAACTAACATATCAAAATAAAGATATCTAGACAGATATTTTTTATTACTCTTCTTGTTTCTGTCTGTATGTAACATCCTAATCTCTTCACAATTCAAGTCTTCCTTATGTCAGAAAAGTCTCAGATTCTGAATCTAATATCCTCCGTTTGTGACGAGATGATATGACATCATATTTATTATTATGAAGTTATTTGTTTCTGTTGATGTTATGTGATATCACTAATAAAGGAATGTTATAAAAATAGAATCGAATACTGTCATAGCAATTTGATAGTTTCCCCATAGCGCCAACAGTTTAATATCAATAAATATAGTACAGATAACTAATTGAAACATAATTTAAAAGTTTGAATTTTTAATAGTGAACTCCAATAAAAAACTACTGTTGGTAGTTTACTTATATTGGTAATAGGTACTATTGATATATACTAACGAATAAATAGTATTTCAATGTGTTTTGTACTAAAAAGCTGCCGTTTTTTTTTAAATAACAGATAAATTTTCTTCTTGATAGTACTCTGGTTAGTTGTGTTAATATAGTATTTAATTTAAAATTTTAATAATAATAATTACAATAAGTATAAAATAATAATAATAATAATTTGATGCCTTAAACTGCGTATTCTTGTGACAATCGGTTCAGTAATGTCGGGTTATAACTATAATCATGCATGCAAACGTCCTAAGTCTAATTCTATATTAATCAAGTTAAATGCAATGCAATCATTCTAAACTTGCCAATGAAACCCGAGAGAGAGCTCTAACAGATTAAAGTTTTGTGAAGGATCCCACTCCAGTGACAGTTGTGTCTGTGTCCCGAAACTGTACCTATTTTACATAATGTGATCAAAAGTTTACAGTCTTGAGAAATACGAGATGACAAACGTGGATATAGGTAAGAGAATAGAATAATAAATGTATTGATGATTACGTATAACTAGACTACGATTGTCCCAATAAAACGATTTCTATACAAATCATTTCCTGTCAATCCACGATATCTTAAAAATATTCATGACTCTTACAATACAAACGATAGAACTAAAAATATTTGTCCGCGCCAAAGCAACGGTGAAATAGAAACCAATAACATGATAAAATAAGAAACGTTTTCTGTAAAAGGATGACAGTTTGACGAAGGACATCTTAAAACTTTTAAATACATATAATGTACTCTTTTATTGTAAACATAGTAAATACAAAAATAATATTATCTTGCTTACTCTTATCATAGAATAAAATTACATCACAAATAGTTTTCAAGTAGTTATAAAATTATAATCTTGATATTTAATGTAACGTACAATTCTTCAAATTTATACCATTTTTTAATTTATTTCCACGGCACGTGTTTCCTTCCCACTACGATCCTAAGTCTTTTAAGCGGCGTATGAAAAGGCATTTCACATTCTTCATTCTATTTTGCTTGAGTGAGAACGGTGGCTATTTTTGACTTCACTGACTGCTTAACATCATACAGAGTGGAGTCACTTTAGTAGGCAAATATTAAAAAAAAAAGATTTTTTTTATAAATATGATTATATTCCATAATATTAATCTCAAGAAAATTTTTATAATATCAATCTGTAAAGTGCATTTCAAGTTGAAAGCAATGAGACAATAAGGACATTGCGATAACGAGATCTGAAGCACTTCCATTTGTAATTGAATTAAAATCCATTGTATGTAAACTTAATTTATATAATTAACAACACTCATTAAAATATGTGTATGACAATTATATAATTTAATTGTTTTTTTATTTAATAAAATACATTGTTCACGGGATGTTAAACCTTGGAAGGCGAGGTACAATAGCTATTTACTTTATTGTGCGGTGTCTGTTGTATTAAAATAATAAAGCGAAGTATCAATTAAACCATGCCATACCATTATTATGACCGAAGCAATTATAATATTTTTTTTTGAGAAGATAGCACACTGGTGGTCTCCGGAAAGATCAATTTCTTTTGACTAAAATAAATAAATTGAATGACAAGATGAGTTACATTATTTGTACAAACCACGTATTTGTATTTGACAATAATTGATCTTAGTAGATTACTAGATTGTTAAAGACTGTTTTAACTACATACAGACATTTTCAATTCCATCTTCGTATTCCAGGAATCACGTCTTAACTGTCTGGTATTTAATAGTGTCTGGTAATAATCATTATACTAGAAATTTAAATAAAAACTGTTCAGTTATAGAAATATTCCGCTTCTTTTCTATAAGTATATCGAATCTAGGTAAACTATATTTTTTTACAAAATTTTATCAACAGCAAATATTAAAACAACCTCACATGACATCAAATTGGCGCGCTTTAAAACAAGTGTTGCCTCTAACGAGCAACTTATAATTACCAAACTTATAGCGAGTGAGGAAGTGCCTTAACGAAATATTACCTACCGCTAAAATATTACAGGTTTCATGGAAGGTTATTATAATGATAATAAAAGTGAACTGTACCTTCTGGAGTTGAACTTAGACGTTTTTATACGATTTGAAATAATTTCATTTAGGGTTACACAAAAAACAATGAGGTATAGTAAAGTTTATAAACTTGCCCTTGTTAAGGTTTACATGGTCAGCTCGTTCCTCATTTTGTACTTTCAATATACGACTGTGACTATTAACAACTATATCTACACCAGCGTGCGGTTAGCACTGTACTGAGCAGAATAGTGAGCCATTTTTTCGGAATATGACCTTGATTTTTTAGGTAGATTCCATAGATGAATCTACCTATTTACACATAAGAGTCATAAACGTATAATAAATATTTAGTTGTAAGGATAAAATAGCACCCCTTATTCCATGTTAAGCTTTAACGGTTTCTAATGCGAGTCAAAAATCACTTTTCAACAAATCTTTGGTGATATCAAAAGTTAAATCAATTAGCTATAAGATTTCTATCTAGCATTAGCAACTAAAGATATTAGCACAATATGGATTTTTCTATTTACGAGTACTGAAAATGACTAATGTACATGACAGTTTAAACTACGAGAGCCTCAAAAATATTATTAATGTTACTACTAATGTTTTATAGAGTTGGATAAAGCCTTTCTGTAGTTTATATTATTTTCGACTGAATTTTCATTTGACCAAAACAACATATTTACATTAAATATATTATTGGTTTTGTTTATATAATTTACACGTTGGAAAAAAAGCTAATTGATTTAATATATTACGTTTTTTAGTTTTTGTTTTATAACTATTTATAGCAATTTGATAGTTAATTTATCATTTTTATTTTTGTGCACGAAAAAATTTTATATTATATTCTTTTAATCTATCGCATATATTTAAACATTTTATTTTGATTACTAAGATATAGATATAAAAAAAGGAATAACCTTTATTTCTTTTCCTAAAACTGTTACTTCCTATATAATTTAATCACTACTCGTTATTGCTAAATATAATTAAAAGTTAAGCATCTGTGAATTATCATTGTCTTATTAGTACTGGCGACAATTAACCCAGGTTAGTTTCTATCGTCCAGTAGGATTAAGGTAACTCGACATTATTGTAGTGACGGAAATAATTCTGACTATTTTAACCTTAATACAAGTTTTCAATTTTTTTTAATTTTTTCGTAAGGGACAAACTTTACAACTGTATGATTAAAGAAAATTACATACACATTCACATGGAATAGCATTTTTTTTCTTCAATTTAAATTTTTAAAAAAGTTTTTTATTTTATAGTTATTATTATTATACGCCTATTATTATATGCTCCTGAATATATCAAATACCTTGGTGAAGCTCGATGGAAGCACCTTGGTATTATCGAATATCGAGGTGGTAATAAACATTTATATCATTTTATTCATTAGATACTACTTATATCAAATATAGATCTCCTAAAGAGTGAAACTTATTTTTATACTCTGTTGATTGTTTTTTCTCTATGAATTAGGGCAATAAATGTAACAAATAAGATAAATGATGATAATGATTTTGCCTGACAGTGTGGAGTTGTCTTATTATTGAACTTGCAACGCTAAATGGTTGATATATTGCTTAGGTGAATGTGATTGGTTCAAGTCTTTGTTATTACAGTAATGTGGATATGTTATCGCTGACCTTTTTATATTGCTTTGGATATCGAAATAACGATTATATTCTGGTAATCGACTTCGGTAATTTTTATATACTTAGGTACAGCGTTGTAGATATTATAATTCCTATGTATATATATCAACTTTCTGTATATAACTAAAATGTGAATAAATCCTAATTATTTTCCTGCTCGAGAAATGATCATATTAAATGATGATATCTGTAACTTTAATGTTAAGTCATTTAAATTACTTTAAGAACAATTACGAAGTACTACTATGAATGTGGTTTATAATCGTCACATTTCTACAAAAGATATCTAAGACTTATAATTTTCATTTCGACGTTTTATGTAATATTAAACCTTATTAAAGTGACTTTGATCGTTCAGTAAGTTTCAAAGTTTTCTGGAGTTACATTCACTGTCAACTAAAGAACAGTTAACACAAAAGTAAAAAAATGTTAATTCCTGTCAGACTTTAATGTTTTTTGTCAAAGAGTTGAATATGTAAGGGGAGGCACTTGGAATCAAGAATTGTAATATATTTTATATATTAAAACTTTTTATTGACATAAGACTGGAGCATATTGAAGTTACTCATCTAATAATAATATATATTATGTAACACTTTTGACTTAGTAACGAATATTTCTGTATAAAATGATATTTATGAAATATTGTAAACAATTATTATACCTAAATTAGGCATACCTTCATAATCGTGATTTGCTTGCGAGTTGCACAGATGTACCGAAACGTGAGAGAGACAAAAAGATTAATCACAATAGTCGGTCGGCCTAATTCAGAGTTTCACATCTTTACTATATAGTTAGAAGAGATCGGCAGTAAAACTCGGTTAGCGACAATTACTTCCTGATTGTCGTTATATGACATAGAAAGCTCTTAATTAATATTCCCTTACATTTCAATTTCGTTGGTTTTTATTTATTCAACAACGAAATAATACACAATAAAGAAGGATTTGCAAGGATTAATAAATCATATCATAACATCTTTAATGACTCTTATATATAAATATACAAAATTGAATTTAATCTATAATTTTTATCTATTTATTTTCATGAGCATTAAAAAAGAATATATCATTTTATTAATGTAACAGAGCATATATGTTCATTTGTAATGTAATGTAGGAATATAAATTGTTATGGAGTAACTGTAATATCTCTTGAGAAAGATCTTCAACAAAATTAAAAAATCCTTCTTAAATAGACGGTAGTTTCATTTTGTTTAATAAATTTAACCAGTAAAAATATTGCGTTATTTATTCCGTTTTAAGAGAGCAAAATATCAAATATAATTGTAACCCCATTGGAATTCATAATCATTCGAAGAAAAGTGTAGTCTTGATTTTATGTAGTTTGTAAAAATATTTGAGCAATCTTATATTCTACAGAAGTACTCGTATAACTGCTGCGGAAACATAAAAACTGTATGGGGTCTATCCTTAAAGCATTCGCTACCCGTAAGACTCCTAAAGTCAGAAAGAGAAGACCCAAGTCGGTACTCTTCGACCCGGACGACGCGATTACGTTAGGGAACGCTACGTAAAAGCGGCAAAGCGAACATAAATACTACACATACACACACACAGCGTCTTCGCCGGCGAAGACGAGGCCCCCATCCAAGCACGTTGCTCCGGCGTTCTGCCGTCGGAAGACGTTAGTGTCAAATTCTAACCCACATCCAACCCTCGCTTCCCACCTAACGGCGTCCTGAGCCGTGGTCCGAGCCTCACAGGAGGCGCCCTCAGGACGCGCGTTCCCCTGGGGCCCTTCAGGCCCCCCTTTTCAAGGGCGGGTCTCTGCACCCGTCCATTACACCGCTGACGCTGTCATGGCCAGTAGGGCTAACAGCAGAGACAAACAAAAAAAAAAAAAACAAAAAAAAAAAAAAAAAAAAAAAAAAAGCATTCGCTAGAAGGGCGTTACGTACCAGGATGTTTACTTTCCGTCGTTAGATAAATGTTCTTCTAAGATTTCGGTTGCGGTGATACAGATCTTTTAATATTCTTGCGATGTTGATCTTAAGTTCATTTCCTTAATTCACCCTCCCTAGATTAAAGTTTAACTTTATCGTAAAAGAAAACGGATTTATTACAGCATACAAATTTATTATTTAATAACGATATAACAATATTCAGTGTATCTCAAAAATAGTTTGAGATTTTTTACAACTTTTTCTTTGATAGATCTTTAAATAAAAAATTCTTTTTCTTAAAAACTTTTATTATATAATGTTTGTGTGTTATTCATGATGTCTTAATGAATTTTGTTTGTATTAAAAATAAATATATATAAGTAAATATTAATAAAAAATTCTCAGACTGAAGATTTTGAAGAAAATTTTATAATATTTTATAAAAACAAACGAGTTTTTAAACCACTGCAATATAATCGCTATATGAAATTGAAGCTCTAATCCAAAAAATGTTTGCATAACAATGAATTTTAAAATTAAATTTAAACAATAAACACGCTGGGTTATACATTTTTTAAAAGAGAATTTACTGTAAGCCGCCATGGAACAGTCCACCCTTACAATGAAAAAAGCGTGGCTTATTGCTCATTTACGAGCAACTCTTTATCAAACACATACAATCTACGTTTTAATGTACGTGTTTTAATTGTTTTATGTTTCCACTTTACTATACAATAATATGACATACGAGTGCCAATATAAACATTAGGTACTAGCACTATATGGCTTCACCCATTCGCAATGCAACTCATGCTTGTCAAAAAAATATACAAATTTTCAAAATGCGTCAAAACTGCACGACCTGGACGGTATATAATAAGTAATAAGAATATAAGATACATATTACAGCTGTACTGAGAATGAAAATAATAAAGGAGCTTTATAAATATTAAATTCAAAACTGAAGTGGAACACGTAGGTTTGCACCAGTGAGTGAACGAAGCGGTCACTGACAATATTACAAATTCGACTTAGTTCCAATAGAAAAAGCAAAAACCAACATTCATTCTCATGAGCCGGGGAGCAAAAGAATTTATTTATTAAATTTTTGGTCGAAAGAGAATCCGACTAGAAGGCGGGGCGTGTATCTAAATGTTATCGAATATTTTTCTGTTGGTAAAGCACGATATAAAACCCACGCCTGGATATAAGCTCTAGATGATATGTGTTCATTTGTGTTCGAAGTCCAGAGATACGCTTCTGAATTAAGTGGAATGATGGGAGTTGATTAAAAAATAAATATTATTTCAGTGGTCATCAAACTATTTATTCATTATTAAATATAAGTTCAAAACAAAATAATATTAAAAATATTTTTTAATATTAATAGTAAAATGATTGTTTAAGAAATATATTCAATCATTTTATTTATAAAAAAAAATGAAAATTGTATTGCCTAAACTTCTACATCAGAATTAAAAGTTTAAAAACTGTGCATATAAAAAAATCTTTTAAATAAAAATCGTTCTGATACAGAAGTCAATTAAATACATTTTATACAGAAGGCTATTAATGCCTAAATCAAATATATTTAAAGCTGACAAATACAACATACATTATAACTTTAATCATATAATAATAAAAGGTAGTTGTAAGTTATTTTACGGTCACAACTAACATTCAGAAACTATTAAATTAAATTATTTACTTAATTCAAAAGCTTATACAAAATTTTATCCAAACACATTTCTAAAGTTATAATAAGACTATCAAAAGCATTTCAATCATAATTATTGTGTATTTTTAGGAGAATTTTAAAGAGTTATAGATTTATTTTATATATTTTTAAGACTTTTTATAACAGCTGCAAAGTTGACTGTTTCTGTTCAGTTATTGATATGTTATACTTTTAATAAATATTTATAATCTTCAAATAAATGTTGTCATACACCATATTGATTTTAGTAACCTGGCTGCTGTAGAACGGCTGACTAAGCATCAGAACACCCTTTGAACCCTTTGAAAACGGATCTCTGAATTATTCATTACTTAATATGAAAATATTCATTACAATTAGGAACATGCATAGTCATAGTTCTTTTCATTATTTTCATATGTAAGAATTTATTTGTTTGTGATAGCTATGCCTTTAATAGCCATAGGAAATAATAACTTATTAATTATATGTTAATTTAATTTATTCACTACAACATACTGTACAATTATTATGAGTACAAATAATAGCAATGATTATATTCTATCACTTAACGTCATTTTAGAAAAAACACGAATAAAAATTTATTACTATATTTACTGATTATATATAAACTACAACATTTATATATTGCTCATACATTATTAAAAATGTGTATATTTACGTTACCGGTGCTTTAAATATTTTGTTCAAAACACTATGGTTTCAGAGCACCTTCCATAGTGGTCACAGTTAGTGGAGACGAAACTAGGGTCAAACGAGTCTTTATGTGACATAATTAATCCAAGGGTTGGACTAATGGACTGTACTTGTGACTCAGTCACCATCACTGTGAGTAATCATTATATTTCCAACAGTCTTGTTTTGTTTTTAGATTCCTAATATAAGTAAAATTAATTTAACCGTAATTGTTTACATTATATAATTTTATGTCCAAAAATTATTATATTTAAATATATACATACAATTAAAATAAAATAAATCAAATATATAATATATTATAAAACAAAGTATGTAGTAAGTAAAAGTAAAACATGTTACTATTCTTTCATAATTGTAAAACATATATTACTCTAAATGTCATGTCTAGGGTGTGTCTGTATTCGGGTGAGGAATTAAAATTGTTTACACACTAATGACTAGGCGCATAACATGACTACTCGAATTACTTTGGCGGTAGTAATAAATTTAACTCTTTTGTATTATACGATTAGAATACTTTTGGTATAAAAAATTATATATTTTTATAATTTATCCAATCCGTAATACAGTAGTGTTGAAATAAAATGTTTATTTGACAGTCGTTGATGTGATCGTATCGTAAAGTATACGATGATCGTTTAAAAGCCAAGGAGTGTCTCACATTCACGGTAATACTCACATATTTAATTATTATTGCAATGAAACACATTTGTCAATAAATTCGTTTTGATATATAATAAATAAATAAATATTATCATATTGTGATTAACAACTGAAAAAAATTTGAACTCAGTTCCTCAAAGCAATCATATTTTTTATTTTTCTCCTTTATCAATATCAAGAATCAATATTAAGAATCAATAAGATAATGCAAGAGTCTAGTTATGAGATTAAGCCGAGCTATTTTTAAAGTAAGGTACTGTTTAAATTGTTCCTTATTTACTATTGATTTTTTACGATACAATTCATAGTACATATCATTGTGTAACCTGTTCTTTATATTAAATGAATTATTAAATTATTAAAATGAAACCTATTTAAATGCGATTTGAAATGTGGGGATAAAGGTATGTGATACGCAGACATTTAAATGAGTATAAGCTGAGTTTATCACCGATAAAGGTTTTGTATAAGCTTCATAGCAAGTGATAAGAAAACCCATAATATAGGTATGTGAAGACAATTTTTAACACTGAAGTGTAAACCTGTTTTTAACCGGGTTGTGCAAACAGATTTTTGCAATTTGACTTGGACTCATTCAAGCACGTAACCTTCATTGATATTGAACAAGTCACAGAGTAGATTTTTGTTTCTACTACATTTTAAATATTCTTTTATATACAACTATGTCATGAAACCTAATTTCAGGCAACTACATATGAATTCTCTAATTAAGATGCAACTTTTAAATTATGTAAATTCATGTAGAAACTAATGAAAAATGCGTCTACTCATAAAAACTGCTTATAACTGGTCTTTAAAATAATAAGCATAATCAAATTTATTGATAAAGTTCGTTTTACACTCCTAGTTTATATAATTTGTAACCGACAATTAGAATCTACAATAAATTTTGTAATTTATCCTTAACATTACCAAGTTTGATTATTACTTTAATAAAAATTATTAATTTCTCTAAATTGAATAGCAAAATGTTAGTAACATTTCAAAATATATATGTAGCATATTATACATAAAAATGAAAAAGAAACCTAAAAAACTTAAGATCTTTTTAAATTAGCTCCTCGATACAACTGAAGTGCATGTCTTTGTGCTATCCATAAGAAATAGTAGCTTATTAATACTGCAGTCATCAATCACGACTGTAGCGGAGTGAAACGAGAAAATAAGGGACGCTGGAGGATAGATAGATTAGTCACATTCAGAACCACAACTATCGAGTTTCTACTTGAAAATTAATGATATAATAGTATCGTCTTTAATTTCAATGCTGTATTTAATAATGGACACAATTTGGGTTTGATTATCATATTTTTTTTAATACATAATCAAAGTAGTAATTTATGAGCACATTATTAGATTTAAAACAAGAAATAAAATTATGGTAAGAATCAAAATTTTCATAAAAAGAATAGCACAAATTTTATAGTATGGGCCATAATATTAGTTATAGAATATCATGTCACTAATGTAGTGAACGGAGACGAATCCAATATACTATCGATAAGGGACTCTATTGTTATACTCATTTTATGTAATTAATACGATCTCTGAGTTACTATCGCCTCACTATAGTTAATTAGATTGGTAGTAATTAATAGTAAGCAGAGAGATGAATAAATTTTGTTTTAATAGTAATAACCTACTTATTAGAATCCCCACTGCGTGTTTATAATTAGTTTAAGATTATGATAATATTCTGTTTCAATTGAAGTTCGTAACATTAACATATCTAATGTGTAGTTTTTGAATTATTATATTTATTAAAGTTTTACAACGTATTTATTAATTTAATAAAGCAAATTTAAACAAAAAATAATTAATTACTTTTTTTGTTAAATTCCATTTTCGGTTTTTAAATGACCATACATAACTGTTTAACCAAAAGTATATTGCTTTTATCAATATACTTTTTTTAAATCATTAATTTTTTAACAATAAACATTAACAAGCATCTTTCATAAATTGTGAAAATATTAAAATTATTTCATAAATGTGCAATTCATTAACACTATTTCATATACAACAAAATGAAGATAAAAATATTTCAAAAGCAATTTAATTTCCAAATTGCAAACAATGAATATAATCAATCGTGGGAAATATGGCGGTGTTTCCCATTAGGTGTCATGTTTATAAGTGTAATTGCTGATTAAGTGTGATTACAAACAAACAATTCATGATATTTATTTTTATAACTTATACTGACGGGTTTTACCTCAAGTGAACTTAAATATATAATAGACTAAAGGAATCGAGTTTATTGCGTGCATCTAAATAAGAAAACTTTATTTACCTTTCTTACGAGATATTGCGCTTTTGTTTTCTTGTGTACAGATAATGTAGATTTCACGAGCAGGTCTTTTCGATTTATTTTAATGAATTGATAAGTATTTTTATATTTTATACAATTAGGTATACAATGAGCTTGAAAAGTAGTTAAAAGTATCAAACTGTATTGTTTTTACTATGGTTTTCATGTACACCAATCGATACGAGAATATGTGTAAAATCTTGGAGCGGATGGCCCCAGGTCCCGCCAACAAACGATACTAACTAAAAAAACAATAAAAGATAGGCATATTTATGTGTATTCAGTTGATAAATGTAATAATTACTATATTTCATCTTTAACTTTAAACATTGTTTTAGTCTTTTAAGATTGGTCAAGTGTTAACTTAACACTTGACCAATCTTAAAACACTAAAACAATGTTTAAAGTTTTGTTTGATCACAACTGTTGTTATTTAGTTTACTTTTTAACATTTGACACGAGAGGGTTAATAATTGATGTTGTTTGATGAGAATTAAACGTGTATGGTGACAGTTTTCATAGTAGCTCCAAATCCTGATTAAAAGATATTACGAATTTTAGTTTCTTAATTGTGTCTATCTAATCTATAACTACTACTACTCTATTTACTAAGAACATTTTATTTTAAGAAAAATCTGTTTTAAGATCTTCAGGATTTTTTTTTCGACGAGAATATGTGAGCAATTTTTTCAAGTCTTATCGTTTATTATTTGACATCCTGCTTCTTTGATGTCATCCAATATTCATATTTATAAATATTTCATAATAATAAGATTTATTTCTAAATACCGTAAAGATTTTAAAGTATTAATAAAACTAAGTCACTCAAGTAAAATCTAACATCTAACATCTTGATCCCTCCCAAAATCTTTCAGATTGATATCATTAAAGATTCTTTGTATGTTACATTTAAATGTGTATGTGATTTATACATGAATATTAAATTATAATCGACAGCATCATCTTAATATCTTAGTATAGCTATTGTAGCGAAGTTTTAAAATAACTTAAAAATATTGTTATAACAAAAATAGGAATCCATTTTCTCCTACCAGAGTAAGGAAGAAAAACAGAAAGAAAAAGGCAGAAAATTACTCAAAAAATATATTTCCAATCCTTGAGTACAATTTGCAATTCCTTTGGAAATATTTAATAATCGCAGTTAGAAAAGTAAAGTTATGTATTTGTGAACCTGAATTAAATAGCTAGAAATAAATTTATATTTGCTGCAATGTAATGGTATGGAATTAAATAATAGATGATATGAATAAATGATATGGAATTAATATAGTAAAAGCTCTTTGATATTTCATTTTACCTTTTAATATTTGTATGAAAAATGTTCCTTATTTGTTTATAGATGTTGAGTAAAAGTATTTTTAGAATTGATGTTTTGTTTTGTTAGTAATATAAAAGATGCTTTATTTATTTATTTACTCATGTACTACAATTTGTTATAACAAAATATTCAGAAATATGAAAAACATTGGATGAGCTCATCTCTAAAGAGAGATCTCTACCAGCATGGGTACATGAGAATGACAAAGTTGAATTAAAAAAATATTAAAATTATATTATAATTTTATAGTTATCAGACGTCATAGATATTAAAACGAGAAATATGTTATCAAATTTGTTTTTTTTCTGGATTTCTAATAAACATTATATATAATATTTTTTAATTTTTATTACTGATTTTTTTTAATTTCTCGATCTTCTAAGAAAATAACAAATAAACTTCTGACTCCAACACATTGTTGAATTTTAAGAAATCCAAATATATATTTATAGTCTTTATTAATATTTTGAAACCGTATTTAAACATAATTTAAACTTTATAACTGCCGATCAATATAAAATTAAACATTTTAAAATTTCCTATTACAGGCGATTTTATCTTTGGAAGAAAGAAACAATAAGGATAAAATAATAGAAATAAAAACTTCTAACTCAGATTGACTAAGCTAGCTAGCTTAGCCAAGAACTGCAATACCATTTATTGACATATTTATTTAATGGCAAATACAACTCCCTTGTTGGAATAAATTACACCTCCCGCTTAACACACACCGCGGTCATCTGTGGTGTATAAGAACATCAATTAAGTTCACCGACTCTACTTGTATATTTGTGTGATTTGAAAAATCTCATGCAATATTCAAACCAAAGTATGACTTTTATAAATTACTGTATTGTACTTATCACATTTGACGAATCAACAATTCAAATTTGCACAAATCTGAGATCCTATGTTTTATTTTCTCAATTAAAAATCAAAGACAATACAATTTTATTACATGAATATTTTTCTAAATACATTACTTAAGCTGCCCGACTCTACTTGGTATTCGTGTAGATTCAAAATTATTTAATATCTAAATCAAAACAAAATGAGAAGTGATTAATAAATATTTTATCATACTTTTTAACCTCATGGCATTTTAACTTATTTCTTTTAATTTATGTCATAAATTTTTACGTGCTGCAAAACAGTTAAGTAAGAACATTTAAAACATAATTATTTTTATTATAAGAATATTTGCTTAATAGCAAAATAATTTGCTTAATTTTGAAGAAAGGGGTCTTACAGGTTATATTTATTTGTAAAAAATTGTTTGCCGATATTATTAAAAAACTTATATACATACATGTATGAATCAAATAAACAAAAATGTAAAAAACAACAATTATATTTTATTGTAAATCCTTTACAATCGAGATTAAAACTATTAACTAAAACATTGAATTCTTCAGACGTGTTCAATTAGTAAACCACCTGATGAGAAATAAAACGAATAACTTCATAATATTTTTAAAACACTAAAAAAGGTTATGATAAAAATAATTTATTTGTTAAATTCATGTCAGCCGATATACCAACAACTACTTTATAAAAAAAATATACGCAAAAATCCAGCGAAACGTTGATTTTTCAACCGTGACTTCAAAAAGCTAAACAAAGCGCTTGACAACAAAACATCAGTGTCAAAACTTGTGTAATCGTTCGGTGGAACGTTGATATTTACGGTTCAACTGATAATGTCAGCAGATGAGAAGAATATGTATGCTTACAATGTTGCACTTAAAGACTTAGAAACTGTCTTATATAAAAACTTATCAACACAATGTTCTGCAATAGCTGAAGATATATTTAAACGAAATTTTACTGATTTTAATTTAAACATGAATAAAGGTTTTTATACTATTATTTAAAAAAAATATCTTATAAAAAAATAAATTAGTACAAACAGTTAAAGTAATATTAAAATATTAGTTTGAAATTAATTTCAATCGCTTGTCGTTAATGAACAGAATATTTAAAAGTTCATATATATATACATACAATGTATATATATATATATATATGAACTTTTAAATATTCTGTTCATTGTACATGCAATGTATATATATATATGAACTTTTAAATATTCTGTTCAATACCTGTTCAATACCTTCAACACCAATATATCTCATCAAAAGAAAATTTCTTCAAATTACAGATTTGATTATTGTATATAATTAATTGTATTAAAGTCTTTATTATGTGTAAATATATACGATAGGTATTCTCAAATGCACTATATAAAGTGAACATTATCCCTAGATACCTTTCACCTGAAGGGTTCAGGTTCTCTTGTGAATGATCAGTGGCAAAGATTACTCTGTTGCGGTTAATGCGGCTCGCCTTGACTTTAACTAGTTATCCTGGAGCAAATATCACGTTCTTGTATTATAAGATACAAGCGTTGAATGTATGGATCGTATATAGTTTCGACTTCATGATTGCTTAAAGGAAAGGAAGAAAATGGCTAACTCATAAAACTACTAAGATTTAAAAGTTCGCGTCCGAAAATAACTACAAAAACAATTTATAAATTTGCTCTGCTTCTGAAATATTTACAAAATATATTATATATATATAGTTTTTACCAAGCAAAAATGTTAGAAAAGACCTACTTACTTTAGGGCATGTATCTACTCTGTATTTTAAATAAATGACAGAATAATTTCTAAACATATTTATTATTATAGAACAAAATTTTTGATTTTATTATAAAAACACGTTATTTATTTATATAACGATATATGTTTTAAATATATATTGTTTTTTATCAACTAATATAATATAATAGAAGTTCGTTTTAATTTGTTAAATATATTTTATTACTAATAATATAGAAACAATCATTTTACAATACTATTCGTCTCATAAATTAAATGTTATATCATTTGCTAAAAGAAAAGACATCATAGATATTCTTATTTATTTTTATTACTTATGGCATAATATAAAGAGATGAGCGAGTTTTATCAAAAGGAAACTGAAATACACGGACAGCCAAATTATACAATATAAAGTATGTATTTACATTCTTTTAAAACATACAATTACTAATCATACTCTTAATTTTAAATTTTGTTATTTTCATTCACAGAAGCTATTTAAAAACTAAACCTCACTAAATACTAATACTAATACTGTAATAAGTTTCCATTAAAATCAATAACAATTGAGTAGACACGTGTAATCAAAAATTATTAAACCTGATACTAATACTGTGTTATTTATGGGTCGATTGCACCAAATCAAGAAACCTATTTTGATTTATATTCAAACGTTTTCACAAAACGACACATTATACTCCTCGACCGTCCGATAAATGACTCGTCAACGCGTTTCTTGACATGTTCATTGGTTTCAGCCGATCTACGAGTAACAATGACTCTAATTACATTACGATGGATTTAGAATTCAGCGTGAGTCTCATATTGTAGGGAAAGTCTGATCAAAATTTACTTCATTCCATCAAATATAAAAGATTGAGAATTACAGCAATTCATTTAAAGAAAGCAATTATCAACACCTACATTCCTTTAATTTTTTTTATATCATGAAGTACACGTGCGTAGATTCATCCGAAGAGCTCACTTTTGGTGAGAAAAAAGAATAATAAGAAAATATGTTATGAAATACGTCCTATGATTGTGAATGAATTAGATGTAAACATTATATACAAAAAAAAAACTACTTTTCAAATAAAATTCTATAAAAATGTTAAATTGTAACAGTATAAAAAAATGGAAACGAAATTTAATTTGAAGACTTCTAAACTTTATTGCTAACAAACAATTATTTTGTTAAGCTTTGAATTTAATAATAATCCAAAAAGTTGGGAGAATATGGAGTAACCTAAATAAAATATCAGTCATTTCAAGACCATTAATATATATATTTCTTTTACACATATATTTATAAAAAATATATATACACAATTTGCAAATAATCTTCCTTTAATATTAAAAAAAACATATTATTTGCAACAAAACAAGTGACACTGAAATAAAACATCAAAGCATTTTTCCTGGTTTATGTTTATTTTTTTATTTTCACTGAAATGAAGACAGCGTAAAGGAAATGATACTCGTTAAATTTTCAATCTCCACAGCAGCTAATAACGGCTACGAATCGTTAAACAAAACCTTGCCTTAATATAAACTGTACTAGGCTTGTAAAAACATGTGTCTTTTATAGAGACTTCCCTGGGGATGGTCTCTGAGTGGGGTCAAATGAACTGAACTGAAGAACCACGTTCAGTTCGATCCCCAGAAGACACAGGTTTGTGCGTTTACCACTAAGAAAACCCCATTTGTCGTATCACCGCTAACAAAAATGGCACCCTAAATGGGTTGCCATTTATAAAGTGTTAGTACGCATTAAAACTTAGATCTCTGGTTCAGTAGAACGATGAGTTTCTTTGAGTTTTATATTTAAAGTCATTCGTGCATTACTGAGGTCAGCTGCGAATATAAAAATGAATTCACATTTTGTAAATGTATTTCTTTTCTAAATAGTGAAGCTTCATAAGTCTTTTTTAAATATTGGTCTTAAAAGTTTGTTTAAAAGATTATATTTTTTAATTATGAAGAAAATTTTATAAATCAAAAATATTTTATTAAAAACCGAGTTATTTTCTTAAAAGGAAAATGTTTTTTCGTCTATCCATCTTTTGTAGACACTATTTCTGTTTTGCTTGACATAATACATATCATAATATGTATTATATTAATTATTATTAATCGACATAAATTACATACGTTAACTAAAGTGATAGCAGAGTTTGTCAATATTATATCCTTGTGGTTATAATTAAGGCATAATATCCATACTTTTTATAAATAGTACGCTGTTAGAACACTCTACAAATGGTTCGAGTACTTGCGGTCAGCGGATTTTACACGCGTTATATAATAAAGCCTGCAATCATGAAAGCCTATTAATTATATGATATCGTAAATTAATAGCTCAGAAAAATATAGTCATGGCATATTCGTTATGATAGAATCATATATAAATGCTTTCATTCTGAATTTATTTATTACTACTATTATATTATTGGTCAGTTGTAACATCAACGTTAAAGTTAACCTATGATACTTACACCCTCGTATAAGATGAATATAGTTAAAGAAATTGAATGACAATGAAGCCGTGTAATTAATTTTAAGTATATATACGTACGTCCAATTTGCAGGCAGTTGATGAGTTTTAGTAATAACCTAGGATGGAATACCCAGTCGTGTTAAATTTTATATCGACGAGACTGTAATGCGATGAAAAATATCGATCAAGGATTAACTAACAATAACAACATGCTAAATTAAATTCCTAAAAAGCCGTTTCAATAAAATATTCGTATTCATGCACGATTACATTTTAAATGTATTCAAACGTATTCATATGTTATCAAACTTCACTTAATCACTTATTAAGTAGATATTAGAGAAAACTAACAGAGGATTAAATATATATTTTTTTATATAAAATATTCTTTTAAGGAAAAACTTTCGTTATACATAATTTAAACAAAATGTTAATAAAATGATAAAATAGCCAGTATTTGGCTACTATCAGCGACGACAACTGAATGACCACAACAGCAAAACTATATTTTGTACACAAAAAGGTTTAACAATAGTAATAAATCTCATTGATTCTCTTTGATCGTGGCTACAAAATATTAAAACAGTAAAATGAAAAGATATGGAGTTTGTTTTGCTAAAAATAATTAGACAAATACAAATCTTCCTCTCATTATCCTAAAATTTATTATTTTATATTAAACACTATAACTTTATTAAACTTAGAAATATATTTGGAAATTATTATCAATCATGTGTATAAGACAAGACATACAGACAAGACATACAAGAATGTAGATTAATTATGGACCATTTGCTACAGTATAATGTGTTCAAACTCTGCATAATGACGGTACATTCAAGAGCAAACACCGTTACTATATTTCTTCACTCTGCATAATTGTTGTAGACTTATAGGTCTAATACATACTACATCTATAATATGTAGTAAATAAATTGATGCATTCCATATTTGCTTACCTAATGAGAATTGTAAGACTCTGAAAAATGACCTTTTATTTGATTTTAAAGGATGTGAAGTGTGACATTTTATATTTTTAATTATCATGAGCAATTGAAGGAAAAAGGATTAATTACGTAAATAAACATTATCTTAGTGAAATAAAACTGGAGTCGTTTTTATTTCGTAATAAAACTGACACACAGTTGCTTTATAAAACATCGGAAGAGCGACCGTACTGTTCACGGTCTGTTGGAAAGCCGGAAGAGCCGGAAACTCGTCAATCCATCACAGAGAGTTACCGCGGCCCCAAAAGTGCTTCAGTCAGGTGTTAAAAATACCGAGGACTGAGTGAAATAAAACCTTATAACTTACTTTAAAAACATCGAATATTGCTATTAAAAAATAGAAATAATATAAAAAATGCTACTTTGTAAGTCGGTAAAATATAGAAAACAAAATATTTTGATAGTTGTTGAGTTCTAGAAGTTTAAAAAGTTTAATTAAGTATGAAGTATCATTTGACGTGATGTTAACTTTATAAGTAATTTTCCCAAAGGATTGTTTATTTAAACTTTTAGAACATTTTATAAGCTTTAATACAAAAGCCTTTAATATAAATTATGCAAATTTCATATTAAATACTATCTATTGTTATACTAATTAGAACCTGTCACTAACATACAGAGATCTCAAAGCTGGGTACAACAAATTTTACTCACAATCTCTTTTGTTCTTTCTTAGTCAGTTTCTATTAAAAAATTAACATTATATATATTATGTAAATCATAAATAAAGAGTATTCCATTCGACATCAAGTGTTTTTTAATTAATCTAGAAATAAGTAAAAAAAACATTCAATAAGTAAACTCTTACTTATTTAATGTTTAAATTATCGTAATATTAAATTAATTTTTACACTTTATAAAATATAAACATTTATATTTAAAAAAATCAAAACATCATTTAAGATAAATAAAAGATTCACATTTTTTGGTAAATTTTTGTTGGTGGAAATGTTATTATTATACTTGGAATCCGGGACAGCGTCCGTCCGTAATGAGTCGTAAAGACAAAACATTCAAAATGATTGAATGTTGCTTTGTTAATTCCGAAAAAAGATTTATTACTTAATGTGTTTATCACTGCAGCATGGCTGTTCGTTTGTCCTGTAGTTAAAACTTTACAGTACTTTTAGAGTAGTTGCTAATGAGTCAATACAGTGTGAGAGTGACTGTATAATTATTATATTTTTTATTTTGTACATTTTTGTGTGTGTAAGTGTAGTCTGGGTGCTGCTACAAGACTTAATAAGGAAGAGTTTAATATTCTTCTGGACAAATCACTAAAACAATACAATGATAATTACCGCAGGGGTCGTGAGGGATAACGGCATGGTGATATGCAGCCTTTCATTAAACCACAATCAATGATTTGTAATTAAAGAATTTAGTTTTTTTTGCAAGAGTTTTGATGAAAGAACTGCCTTATTTAAATAATATTTCAAAGGATTTCAACTTTTAGCATTTCGACAAGTTTTAAACCTGTAGGAGTTACATTACATTTCGACAAGTTTAAAACCTGTACATTTAACGTGGTTACCACAGCATTGGTTACGAAGACAATGGATACTATGACAACGGTTACCATAGCAACCTAAGTTCATATCAAAATTAATAGCGACGCGGGCGGGAATCACCTAGTAAATATCTAGTATTTTTTATGAAAGATAAATGCTGTAAATAAAAGTGTTTTAATCATTATTACTGCATTGTATTAAATTACTGTATTGTATTAAATAGAAATGTATTTGTATTAAACTCCAGTCTAGACAGCCTCTAGATTTTAATATGGTATCTACAAAGCACAGGCAAGAACACAGAGCTATCGATATTATTGAATAACCTGAATAACATTACCACTGAGATCTTATAAAGAGATTATCAGTTCTCTGGATGATATTACTGTGTGACACGATGTAATCCGTTTCGATTCGATTATATTTGAATTGTATTCTACTTTATAAATTTTAAATTAAATAACATGCAGTATTTCCATATATCTTTTAAATATTAAAAGCACATATAGGTGTAGTTGTTATACTTTTATATAAAATCATCGTAAAATGTAGTATTAAAATAATACAAATATTATTGTACTTTTATTTATTTATTTACATTCACGCCATATCCCTTGCGGGGTAGCCAGAGACGACGGAGCGCCAAACGCTACATTCTCTGCATACCTCTTTCGCCTCGACCACAGACATCAACCTCTTCATACATGCCCTCCGGGGGGTCCTCATGCTTTTTACGTGACCTTCCTCCAGTAATATTGATACTGTGTTTTCGAAGGTCACTCTAGGCCTCCCCCTGTCTCTCTTACCGCTCACTTTTCTTATATAAATCTTTTTTACCATTCTTTCATCACTCATTCGTTCGACGTGCCCAAACCACCTGAGCACGTTCTTCTTCATTCTCACCGTGACATCTTCGCTAGTACCTGACATTCTGTGGATCTCTTCATTGCGGATTCGATAAGCTAGACTGACTCCGCATATTCTGCGAAGAGATCGCATCTCCACAGCATTCATCTTTCTTACATTTTTCTTCTGTGTTACCCACGTTTGGCTGCCGTATAACAGCGTCGGTAGCAAAACTGCATTGTGTACAGCCAAACGTGCAGCTATATTGACGTTTTGCCGTCTCAACAATGCAGTCGAAGCACCATTGACTCTGTTACCGGCAGCAGCCTTTCCACATCCATTTCGTATCTTCCGTCTCTGCTAAACATACTTCCCAAATATACCACTTCATTCACTTGTTCTATTATCTTATCATTCACGTTGATCTTACATTCAGTTCTTTCTTCATTTCTTTCAAATATCAGAACCTTCGTCTTATGTACATTCAGGTTAAGCATTAATTTCACACCCATCTTTCAGAGTGGTGACCAATGCCTGCAAATTGCATTCTGATGATGCAATGAGCACTGCATCATCTGCATATAGCAAGCAATTGACCTTAAGGTACTTACTATACTTTCACTCCCATGTCACTATCTTTCACTCCTTGGAGACAACTATCCAAATACAAATTGAACAACCAAGCTGACATAGCGCAACTTTGCTTAACACCCGATTGGATGTCAAACCAGGGCGACATGCCAGCTCGTACTCGCACACAGGCCGAGTGATCTCGGTAAAGAGACCTTACAGCCTGTAGCAAGGGTCCGTTCACATTGTATCGGGGCAGTATCTCCCATAACTTCTTTCTCACAACCCTATCAAACGCCTTTTCCAAATCCACAAAAGCGCAGAAAACCTTTTGGTTTAGGGCCAAAAACTTTTCCGTGATCATGCGGAGGGAAAAGATCTGATCTATACACCCTCTTCCAGGTCTACAACTTCCTTGTGCCTCCCACAACAGCCTTTCAGATCTCTCTTGCATTCTTCTCGCTAATATTTTAGTATAAACTTTACTGCCCAAGCTGATCAAACTGATAGCCCTCTAGCTTGCACAGTCTATCTGTGAACCTTTGCCTTTATACAAAGGTACGATGACTGCACCTCGCCAATCGCCTGGGACCTCCCCTGATTTCCAGCATAAATTGCACAAAAACCAGAAAAAGTCCCAGACGCGTGGCCCACCATATTTGATCTTCTCGGCAGTAACTTCATCTGCTCCCGCAGCCTTACCACATTTCAGACTTCGAATCACGCTCTCTACTTCTTCCAAACTGATTTCACCATCAGCTACATCTTGACTCAGCATTACACTGGTAGTCAAGACCGAGGCGTCCTCATTATTATTGTAATTAATTGGGAGTAATCTACTCTCTACCATGTGCTTGTGATTAAGGCGATTTAGGATCCATTCATTGTCAGTCCTCAATAGGTCTTATTAAGGTCGTAATGGTAGTTAACGTAACGTAAAGTTATTTAATAGTCTAATATGACTAATATTATATTTAATATACCTTACATTAAATAATATTAAATTTTCAATTATTATTTAATCTACGTCAGTCAATCGCCTTTTGTTGTGGTATAGGGAAATTTAATTGTTGAAAACTTATGTGAAATCCAATTCCTTCAAGCGAGTGAACATTTGTCATAAATAAACTCGAAGCTCTGATTTAATTGGCGACACGGAGGGCTGACATTTTAAAATTAGATATTTCAGTTCACCAATTTATAAATTACTACAAATATTTAAAAAAATATATATATCTTATATTTTAAAAAGTTTTATATTTTCTACAATATACTATATATTTCATATCAATCAACCTCAATATTTGAATATGTCATTCAATGCAGAATTTAAAGAAAATCTAATTCTCATTAGATAAGAAGAACCTCTTCCTTGTGTTTTATGTTTCATTTCAGGTATTTAATTTTCTTTTAACCAAATCTAAACTTTATAACATTCCGTCTACTTTAATCAGAATCCGCTCTTTTATTAAGTAAATTGCTTTTATTGCTCAGTATTCAATTTACCAAAATTACAACCTTTATGTAATGGTTGTTCAGTGATATAATTATATAAAGCTATGTTATAGTGCGGTTACAATAACTTTATTAACTAAATTATATTTATGTGTCTTTATTATAGTCAGTATTTAATAGTAACTGTATGATGATAATGGCGGCATAAAACTAAACATAAGCGACAGATGTTTTTGTATAAATAAAAACATAATTTTTACAAATACTTACTATAATAAAATAGTAAGTAGTTAACTTAATAATTATTTTTGGATGACTGAATGAATGAAGAAATGTAAAACTTGAGTCGTTTCCTAGAAAATATTGCGAGTTAAATTAAGATGTAAACACCGTCCGTGTAAGATGCAACTTTAGTTAAAGAAAAGTTTAAATTTTTATAAAAATGTTCTATCAAGGGTTGGTTATTACCAATACTTTATTTCCAGGACGTTGTTTGTGAAGGGAGTTGATGTCAATTTCCGGTTTTGTCACTTGAGCCGAGACCGTCCCTTGTTTTCTTTCACAATGCATACATAATTGGAAATGTATATTCCATTTAAATATTACTTAAAATAACTAAAAGGTCACAATAAAGATATATTTAACTTATTTGTATTACTCTTCTTGTTTCTGTTTGTATGTAACATGCTTCTCTCTTCAGAATTCTAGTCTACTTTATGTCATAAATGTCTAAGATTCCTAATATCATATCTTTGATTTTTATTACGATATGACGTGACCTTTCACTTATTACTTTCAAGTTATTTGTATATCTTGATATGTTATATAACATTGCTAACAAAGGAATGTAATAAAAAATGGAAACGAATAGTCTCATATTCATTTTATTGTTTCCTCAACATGCAAACAGCTTAATGCAATTTATGAAAATATATTTTATTTTTACTATCTTTTCTGGTTGAATAATAAACTAAGTACACATTTTTAATTAATACAATGTTTAAATGTTTGAATTTCTTTAATAGTAAATACAAAAAGAAACTGGTCACCAATTTAGATTGTTAAAAAGAACTACGTATAGATAGTAACAAATAAATAGAATTTCATTTTGTTTTGTACTAACAAAATTTCCATCTCACTGGTAATATCGTTGTTTCTTATAATGTGTATTTAATTAAGTCTTTAAAATAAACATAATAATAATTTGAAGCCTTAGGTTGCGTGTTCTTGTCACAACCCGTCCAGTAAATTCGGATAATGAGTATAATTATGCATGCAAAAATCCTAAGTCTAATTCTGTATTAATCAAACTGAACTAAATTGTTCTAAACTTGCCAATTAAACCCGAGAGAGTGATCCAATAGAGCAAAGTTCTGTAAGGGAGCCCACCCCGGTGGCAGTTGCGTCAGTGTCACTTAACTGTACCTATTTTACATAATGTGGTTAAAAGTTTACAATCTTGAGAAATACGAGATGACAGACGTAGATATAGGAATGAGAATAGAAAATTATTCTACTCTACTTCTTCTACTCTAATTAAATAAATTAATACTTATAACTAGACTAAGATTGACCCAATGAAACGATATAATCTTACAAATCAGTTCCAGTCAATCCACGATAGCGTAAAGATATCCAGGACTCATACAATACAAACGACAGAACTGAAAATGTTTCTACAACGCCGTTACAATTGTGAAGTAACCAGTAAAAAGATAAAATAAGAAATGTTTCCGTGTAAGAGTGACAGTTTGACGAGGGTCACCGTGAGTCAGTTTATACATATAAGGTTTATATTAAAAAATGTTACATGTTGTAAATAGAAAAGACGATATCATCTTTTAATAAAATAACGTATAAAAGTATCTTTAACCACAAACAATTATTACGTAGTATTAATCTTTATATTAGTGTCATGAAATCAAATATAATTTTCAGGTTTATTTTAAAATCTGTAAATTGCATTTCAAGATAAAAGTAATGGGACAATAAGAACATTGCAATAACGAGTTCTGAAGCACTTCCTTTTTGGTTGAATTAAAGTCCATTGCTTAAATAAACTTATCTCAATCATAAATTTAGTAATGCACACGCAATTAACTCTACTCACCTACACATTAAAATATCTATATAACAATAATGTCATTTAAGTATATTTTTATATTAAATATAATGCGTTGTTTACAGAATTTTAAATACGTAGAAGACGAGGTACAAATACTATTTACTTTATTGTTGTATTAAAAGAGACCACCTTTTTATTAACACAATAAAGCGAAGTATCTATAAACCTTAGACACATACATACTATGACCGTAGCAATTATAATATTATTTACAACAGTCTATAAGGTGCAATAAATATGTGTGTGTTTGTGTTTTTAAGTGTGAGCGTATGCGTGTGTAAGTCTGTATGTACGGTCTGTACATATAATTGTGTGGGTGTAAAAATCAACTCATAAAACGTAAAAGCAACTCCACTTCTTTATATTTTAAAGAAAGAAGCCATTCTGCTACTGTTTTATTACAAAAGTATATATTCATTGGATAGATCTGCTGCTTGCGATTAACAATGTTGTAAAGATGGCTAGATAGCTTAATGAATTGATGACTGGCAAAAGATGTTCTAATGATACTAGTAGGAGCAGCAAGGTCTTTTCTTCTTTTCATAATTTGTTTATTATTATGATACGGAATTGCTCGATGTTTTCTTAAAATAAAATTAATGATATACAATTTTCTGACGGCAAGCACATTGCTCGTGATATAAAGTTGATCAGTTGGAAATCTGTAGGGCCTAAAATACATAATCTTTAATATTGTCCGCTGAGCTCTTTCCAATTCAATAAATCTTGTCTTTGTGGCACCACCCCAGACTGATACACAATAAGTCAAGATTGATTGAATTAGAGCTAGGTAAATCGTTTTCAAAATAGTGTTAGAGGCTACGTGTCTTAAGATCTTAAAAATACAAACAAGCTTCCTTACTCTATTTGCGACCAATTCAATATGGGGATGCCAAGATAAACGTTGGTCCAAAATGACTCCAAGATATTTAGTTGAAGCTGCTTTAGTCAGTATAGTCAGCAACAAATCCTTTGTGTTAGGGAGCAATTATTATGCATTTTTATTACATAATTATCTACTGGTTGTGATAGTTCAGATATAGTAAAACAAATATACTTTGTTTTAAGGGTGTTAATAGAGAGGAGATTGATATTCAGCTATTCAGATATACGAGTCAATCCAATCTTTGCGTGGCAACGAACGTCCTCCCATGAGATTCCAGTAAATACCACGGCAGTATCATCAGCGTAAGAAAATATTTGTCCTTTAGTCAATTGCAGATTACTACAAAGTTGATTGATGTAAAGTGAAAATAAAGTCGGATCTAGAACCCTTCTCTGGGGTATACCAAATGTAACGTCCGCTTCATCACTTGTGTAACCTTTAACTCTTACGTTTTGCTTACGGTCGGTTAAATAACTAATAAAAAGACTCAAATACTGATTTCTAATACCAATTGCTTCTAGCTTTTGTATAAGGATGGGAACAGAGACAGTATCAAAAGCCTTTCTGAGATTCATAAATATCGTGAGACATTTTCGTTTATTGTCTACTTCATTTACTACTAAGGAGGTTAAATCTGAGACTGCGTCTTTTGTGGACTTTCCGTGTCTAAAACCATATTGATGGTTAGAAAGAATATTAAATTAGTTCAAGTAACTCAGTAGTCTTACATTTATTATTGTTTCTAGAATCTTAGAGATACTAGGAAGAAGTGAGATTGGTCTGTAATTGCTAATACCATCATTGTTGTTGAGTTCTGTATTCCAAGTATAAAATGGTCTTAACAGCTATATTCTCTAGTTGGCAACAGATGACCAGGAAATAGGCCATGTAGGCTTAACATATTCAGATAATTCAGGCTATTATCGCGTTCTTGTGCATATGCATTAGTATTTGTATTGTCTGTTTATATTCAACGATTATAATACACGACTTTCATTTTTTATTAAAATTATTTATAAAATTCATTTATAAATCGTGGCATCGTAACAGTAGTAACGTTATAATTATAATTTTTAATACTTTTGTTTCTATTTATTCTAATTGTCTATAATTTCGGCTGCAGTTAACCTTCTTCCTTATCTGTACCGATATAAAATCATATCCAAGGGAAGGGGAAATTTGTTTATATGGTTTACTTGATAAAAATACAAACAATTGAACGAAACAATTGAAATTTACCCTGTGAAAGAAAGAATATAAATATTAAGATATTGAAAGCATTTATTAACTAAACTGGATGTAGGCTCATAATTAATAATAATAATCGATTTAAGAAATTATAAATAAAAATTTATAATATCCATTAGCGTCCATAGCCAGTGTGAAAATCATTTTTATAGTAAGCGTTTATCATCTTTATACACATTTTTGTTTTTAAGAAGTCATAACTGGTTATACAAAATTCGATATATACTCGTAGTTTAAGGCAAAATTCATTCTAAACTGAACTGTCATTTTTATATTCTAGCTTGAACATCATTGCTAGTATTAATTTAATTAGTGTTGTATACGGCTAACTGAGATTACACACGGATTATCCTGCTAAGTAATCTTATAAAATTTGGTAATCAAATGTAATACCCATGATCACTAGAATGTTTATTAATAAAATATTATTGTGAAAGGCAATTGAATATATTTATTAAAGTTTTGAAGTGGTTTTGAAAGTTTCTTCAAATTTAAGAATCAAATCAAAGATAAAGGTAGATCTAAATGTATTACAAAATAGTAATAATAAGTTTTAATAATTTTTTATAACTAGAAATCACCATTTTGTTTTGTTATTTGTAACGAAACGATTCGTCGATAACGTTTATATAAGTTCTTAATTAAATGTTTGCAGTCACATTAATATTTATAAAAGGCTTGATTGCTAATGAAGGTCTGAGATTAGTCTGTTTCTCATTAGAAGAAATCGTAAGTAGTAGTGGTAGTAGATTTAATAATTAACTAGTCACCTTAAATACGAGTTTTTTGTTATTCTGTAATACATGTTATAAGTTAATGAAATAAGTATATAAATATTAGTAAAATATTCTTTATAGAAAAAACATGAATATTTTAATATTTAATAAAGAAGGTGATATGTTCTCCAAATTAATGCGATGGACGCATCGGTACACTTTAACAAGGTATTACAATTTGCTTCATGAAATTTTTATTCAGTTATGAAAATAAAATATTATCTACTTTTTAGCAAAAATATAATATGTTGAAATATTACATTACTGTTTTGTAAGTACAAATTTATTATGAACAATACAATGGATAATATTTTAAGAATTACAACCAAAAGCTTGTGTAACATAAAATTATCTTTGATATTAAATCAGTATTATTGTTTCATGTGTACAATATTTATCAGATACGGTATATGTTCAATAGTGGAGCCTTTTTATCCGGGACCGTAAATACGAATAATTGTGTTTTAAGAGGTTATTTCTGTTAACGATATTGCTTCGTTATCAGCAGTTTAAATGTTTTCCATACTCGTACATTGGTCTATATATATATATATTTAATGTAACTTTACATGAGTAAAATTACATTTAATATTAATGTATGAACATGTGTCCAATATATTTTTTAAAGTTTATTTTTATTTAAATTTTTAATATCCTAATTTATTAGTATTAAGGGCGTTATGTTATTTACTAATCCTTAAAAATCCTTCTTTACAATGTGTTTCTTCGTTTGTCAACAAACAAAACAAACAAAGCTATGATAATTCTCAGTAAGCGAACACAAATTAAGATTTTTATGTCTCTCAAAAACTCATTTACCTTCATCGACAATCTGAGAATAACCAAGTTTTGCTGACAAACTGCTAACTATATAGTAACGATGTGAAGTTCGTAATTAAGTCGACCGACAATATTGAAGAAACATTCTGCCTGTCCCTCATTTTCGAGTATTTGGGCATCTCTCAAGTTAAGCACGATTATGAAGGAAGGCTTTGTTTAGTTTTAATAATTATTTAAAATATGTTGTTTATAAAACAATATTATAATAGTTGTTTAGTTGAAACAATTAAATTATATATAATGTTCCTGTTTGTTTAACTTAAGTTTTGGAAATACGTAAAATATATTAAAATTCCTGATATTTGGGGTCACTCAAAGAGTCAAATAGGGTGGGATGTCCCCTACCCTATTTGACTCTTCGAGTAACAAAGGATAAAAAGTTTGTAGGGTATTAACGATCTTTTACATTAAGGTTAAGTGCTGTTTGCTGACAGGGAATGTACTGTTAAACTTACAAGGACAGGAACTTTAAAACTTATTGAACGTATTTTTTTAACGGCACTCAAATAATATTAAGATTTTATGAACATGTTCTGCAATACATATATAGAAAAGAAATAGGAAGTTGGAATATCTACAAATAATATCTAGAACTCTGTACCTAACTTTATTAAGTAAACCTTAGTCGATAACTACAATGTTAACCGACTGGATAAACTACATACAAACATTTTGAACATTGTTTCCAGGTGTGTGTTCCAGGTGGTGTGTTCCAGGATTCACGTTTTAATTGTCTGGTCTGTAATAGTATCTGGTAATAATCGTTATACTTTGGATTTAAACGACTATAGTTCAGCTAACTTTATATTTGCTACTCTGTATTACAATTATTTAATTATCCAGTTTCGCTTTTATAGTTGAAATGTTCTTGTAAGATTTTTTCAATTTTTTATCAACTGCCAATATTAAAACAACAACTAAATGTCCAAAAACGGCGCTCTTTAAGTCAAATGTTTCTTTTTATGACAATGACGTGCTGTGCGGTATTGAAATTCGGCGACAGGCATCAAATAGCTCTTCGAAACTTTGTTGAAAATGTGATAGAAAAAGGACAAAGAGGTCACGTCAGAGAGGCCAGCCGTTCACTAAGCACCGGCTCTCATACATAAATATAAACTTATTTGTAGCTATTAATGCATATTATTATTACTTTATGTATATAATCTTTACTATCAAGAGCTTTCATTATTATTCCTACGATAACTCAATAATTATTAAGAGAAGTATTCAACAAATAGAGCATGTTATACAAAATTTATGGTTAATTAATTTACCTTTAAGGCTTTACTCTCGTCAAAAAGGATTTATATTTTATCTATTAAATATAATATTTTTTTGAATAAAAAATGTGCCAATAATATAATAAAAGGTGTTCATATTATTTATATAATACATAAATATGTTTATTACAGAATATTTTCTGCCAAGCCTAACACAGACTATGTTAAGGCACGTGTATCGATTAAGAGTTGTCATTAGATGATAAGGAGATTGAAATATAACGAGTATCGTTTATGCAGTCTTGACTCAAGTGAAAATGACTTATCACTAAAAGTTACAGACATCATTATCTTATTCGACAATTTCTCGAGAAGGAAAATAATTGAGGTGTTATGGATTCTTCAACATAAGAATTTAAACACGAAGTTGGAATATTTACAAATGATATCAATAACGTTGTTTATAACTACATAGGTACAATATTAACCGACTGTCTTAACTACATACAAACATCAGCAACATTTTCGTGCTCCAGGAATCATGTTTTAATGGTCTGATCTGTAATGGTATCTGGTAATAATCGTTATTCTTGGGATAATTGTTAAGCTAACAAATATAAATTTGTTATTCTACAATTCAATTATAATATTATCAAACTTATTTTTTTATATATATTATTAAAATAAAGGATAATTATTATAAAAAAACACTTTAACAAAGACCAACACCCAAGCGAAACACCCTCACATGGGAGTCAGGAAGTGCCATAACAAAATAACCTTAATAGTTTAAAAATATAACAGGTTTCATGGTAGATTTTTATAATGATAACAAAAGTGTACTGCACCTTCTGGAGTTGAAATAGAACGAACTTAGACGAACGTTTTATACGACTTGACCTTATTTAAATTACGATGACATTTAGTAAAGTCAGTAAACAACGTGAGAGTTTCACTAAAAAAAAAAAATTTTTCTCGAGATGAAAAAAAAACGTATTATTCTAAAAATTATTTTAAATTTAAAAATAAGTATGCTGAATATTATTGGTAATTTAGTGATATCGGATTTTTACCATTGTTAGTCATCAAGTAACATTACTATGTGGTAATATCATATAATCGTGAAGTTATATATTATAGGAATGCAGATTATAATAATACACAAGCTAAATAATTTTTCTACTATATAATTCACTTAAAGAGTATTGTTTTGTGATAGGAGTGTTAACGAGATCTATGGTCACACATCAATCATAATTTATTATCCTATTATTATTGTTTATATGTGATACATTTTGTTATTATCAACTTATGTATTACTTGCGTTATTTTATATCGAGGTTCTCATCAATATTTATATCATTTTATTCATTAGATAATACTTATATTAAACAGAGATGTCCCAAAAAATGGAACATATTTTGGTACGAGTATGCTGTTGATTTTTTTCTATGTCTATAAATAGGACGATAAATGTAACATTAGTAAGATAAATGATAATGAATATGTGTGTCGTTGTGGAGTCACTCCATTATGATACTTCTGACTTACCTTCAATGCAACTAACGGATATTGGATTTCTTTATTCGGTCGAATAACTTGATGCTGTGTGAATTATGTAAGTTGCGACGATAAATTGCTTAGAGATATGTGAAAGGCGCCGAAAGATCTTGTTATTATAATGGTTGCAATTGAAATCGTTTATTTTATGAAATTTTATTAATGACCCTTAATTAACTAATACTAAATTAAAACTTATAATTATTTAATACTAAAGAGGTGGTTCCCGGTGCTTAGAATGTCTAAATTTATATAAAATAAATGTGAATCAAAGACAAATTTATATCCCTGAGTTTAAGAGCGTTGCATATTTTTGTAACTTACAAATCTGTTACCTTGAGATATATTTTTTAAAGTCTATCGCTAAGTATTATAAAGGTTATTTAACTGAGTATGCGTCTCTAATCTGAGAAAGTCATTTTATATAATAGATCGATTAATACTATCAATGTTTTTTGTGAAATCAATTAATACCATCAATGTTTTTAGTGATGCTTACACGTATCTTTAATACATATGCATCTTCTTATCCATATATCTCCATTCTAAAACATTACTTAGACAGTTTTAGAATAAATTTTGCGCTGCCTTAAACTATTTATCCAATTTTAAATAAGTATATATGACATTTTGAAAATAAAAATGTTTGTAAAACTGATAAATACCCACCCAATTTTCATGAATTTTGAAGTTTGAAGAAAACCGCATTCAGAGGTATTATACATTATTATTATTATTCTCTCTTATTTGAGTTTGTTAATTCGTATAATATTATTAATTATTAGGTATATCTGACTTGTAGTTTAAGCCATCATTGTAACTGCAGTATTTTATTCTATATCGAGTTATATTTTGTAATCTGGTTTAGTTGTAGCTTTAATAAAAGATTATTTATTCTTTCTTTTTCTTTTAAATGCTTCTTTAACAATGGCGTGTGAGAGGTGTCGGTGATTTTTTGTTTCAGCTAGAGTGAAACTACAGGTATGACAGTCTATGGACATGGATAAGAATTAAGGTTTACTGCAGCTGGAATAATCGGCAATTAAAAAAATAAAATTTAAATATTAAAACTTATAGCCTCATATTTATTAATAATTTAATATATCGTCTTTAACAGGAACGAAAGCCATGTGTTTAAATAGAGGAATGCGAATGAGTACAAATAATGTGTATCTTATCATTCAATTTATTCCCTTTAGCCAATGGAATTGTCTCCCGAGACCACCAATGTGTTATCTTCTCATAATAATAAAAATAATATTATAATTGCTACGGCCACAGTGTGTATGGTATAAGTTTGATAGATACTTCACTTTATTGTTTTAAAAGAGAAACAAAAGACAAAAGAGACGACGCAATGAAGTAAATAGTTATTGTACCTCTTCTACGTGTTTAATAACCCGTAAACAAAGCATTGTATTAAATATTATAATAGACTTAACTGATATTATTCTTATACAAATATTTAATGAGTGCTGTTAATTACTAGCTTCTGAGTGAGATAAGTTTATTTATTCAATGGACTTTAATTCAATTAAAAAGAAAGTGCTTCCGATCTCGTTATCGCAATGTCCCTATTATCTCATTGCTTTCAGCTTGAAATGGACTTTAAAAATTAATAAGTTTAAAATGGTTTTGAGATTAATATAATTAAATATAATAATATTAATAAAAATCTTCTGACGCATTCACTAAATGGAATAAATCTTAAGAATTGTATCTTAATTTAATGGATATGTTTTTTTTATTATGTTAAATTAAATATCAATATTATAATTTATAACTACTTGAAAACTATTTGTGACTAAATATACTGCATGATGTTATTTTATTCAATGATAAGAGAGCGCATGATGATATTATCTATCCTACTTACTATATTTAACTATATACTAATAACAGAGTAACTTTTATGTATATGATAGTCTTATGATGATCCTTCTCAAACTGTCTTCCTTAAACGGAAAACGTATCTTATTTTATCATGTTATTGGTTTCTATTTCACAGCTGCTTTGACACTTGACAAACATTTTCAGTTCTATCGTTTGTATTGGGTCGTAGATTTGTCGTGGAGTCGATTTATAACATGATATCGTTTCATTGAGACAAACGTATATAGTTTAAAATATTAATTAAATTGTAATATTTTTAGAAAGTCAAGTGCTATGCACGTGTAACTACGAATTGTTATTGGAATTTAATTATAAACAGGCTTAGATACCGTTGTATCAGGACGTTTCCTGCAAATACGTTTGACGGTAGCTGGAACTGTCCTTGTGTGTGTGGATGTGGATACTAATATAGTTCTATTACGTCTTATATTGTAACATCACTACAAGTAACAGGATGACTTCTAAAAAGAGCGTTGTTTCAAATTCTTATGTTTATTTAAAATATAAAGCAAATATTAACAAAACAATCGCAGATTGAGAGTTAAAATGCAATTTATTCTTTACGTATAAATATTAGCATCAATGAAAACTCTCGGCATTTTAATGTAAAGCAAAAAGAAACACAATCGCAGTCTACAAAGTAAGCAATTCTTCGCCGAATCAAGTATCTTGTTATTTACTCATTAAAACTTGAAATTGAAGTTCTCAATAGAAACGAAAAAGTACGATACATTTCATCGCAAAAAGACTAAGTAGGATGAAGATCCCTAGCATATTAAGTCTGTTTCTACAAAACATAACATTAAATATATACTTCGATTTTTTTTAATATTTTAAAAGCAAATAAACGTTTTATATTTTTCATAAATAATAAGTTTCTCACCTTCATTTTAAAATTTTCTCTCCTTACTTATTATTACAAATTAATCTAAAGCATTGCTAAAACTACAATTATCCGTCTACAAAAGCATTTCAATTAACATATTTATACTAATATTATAAAGAGGATAGATTTAATGTTTCTTTGTTTGGCATTTGGCGAGGCGGTGTATCTATCTATAACAGTTAAGCTATAAAAGGCGTTCATATATTTTAAATTATTAAATAACCACTACATAATTTCATCATCGTGATATTTTTAAGTAATTTAAATATGTGAATTATTATCCACTTGATCTTTTTTACGCACAGACGGCCTCTTTAAATAATCTCTATACGTTATGGGAAAAGAATGCAATTATCCGCGTCAAATTCTCCAAGGAAAAAATCACGGTTATAAAATCTTATGGCTAAAGAATTTACGAGCCCTGTTAGTAAATGCGGGTCGGGGGTGGTCCCTAGAGTACGTTCTATATTAAAGGAGGGTTGCGTACTTATTAAAAGTAAAAGTGCAACCAAGTGACAGAAAACGCCCAAGCACCTCAAGGCTAAGGAATTTTGTCCCTATTGTCTACTAAACAATCACGTGTTGACCCTTGAACTATGTTTACATCTAATCAGTATCAGGAGTTATATAGCACAATACATACACATATATTATATACATATACGAGTATATTTTTTAAATATTTAGGATTTAGAAAAATAAAGTTTTATACAATAAAGAAAAATCTCAATGTTTTCTATTTAAATCCATCTCAGAACTTATTGTAATCCAATCGAAATAAATAAAGTTTTATTTCACTGGTACCGAAGTAGTTCGTATAAAATTCGTTCACGAGCCCTCTTTTAAATGAATTATTCAAAGTATTGTAAAGTGTTAGGAAAATTTATGAGACAATTGTAAGTGAAACTGCCAACAAAGTGTTAATAAGTCTATGAAGGTTTAATGAAATGGTATTATAATTACCTTATATTGAAAATATATATATACGATGCTATTATTACGTACTACTTAAGAGTACCCTGATCTGGGTGTCCGTTATACAAGTTATATGTGTAAAATATTACAGGAGGTACTCGTATATTATGTGTTTGTGACAATCGTGTAAATAGTACCTCTTCGAAGTACGTAAGACCAAATAAACACATCTTCAGTATATCCGGTGTCATAAAAACACCTATTTATTTATTGCGTTCCTAAAATGCGTTTATTAAAAGTTTCATCTCGCAAGTGATTTCGCTTGATCGTAGTAAAACCATAAAATGTTTGTCTTGTAGAAATTATTAACTCTAAAATGCCGACACTAAGCGTTGGACAGATCGTTCAAATGTGTTAAATTTTTTTAACTTATAAAAATTAATTATTTTAATGTGTCAGCGTATCTTGCTTTCAGTCGCTTTGAGTCGCTTTTTCAGTTGCTTTGAGTCTTTAAACTATCCCACACCATGTCTAAGTTTGGTAAATGTTCCATAAAGTGGTACTAATGATATTAAGTTCAAACGAAATTAACAATTAAGATGGTTAATTGGTTTGAAACATGCATATTTTTTCTATTTATAATTATATATATTTTTATATAATTAGATGGGTCCCAGAGGTCGTAGATTCGAGTCCAGCTCGTGTGGAGGAAACTCTCATTAAATAATGTTTAATTAAAAATCTTAATAAGCTGAACATGATAAGACATGTTCATATTTAATTTTAAACATTCTTTTTATATCTTCAATTATAAGTCAGAACTATAAGTTGCTTTAGTAAAAAGCATGAGGATCCCTCGGAGGCATGTATGAAGAGGTTGATGTCTGTGGCCGAGGCGAAAGGGGTATGCAGGGATCGTAGCGTTTGGCACTCCGTCGTCTCTGGCTACCCCGTAAGGGATATGGCGTGAAGCTAAATAAATAAATAATAATAAATAAATAAATAAGTTGCTTTACTTGTTATCCGAATATTGCAATAATATAAAAGCAATAAGTTAAAAAACCAATTACAAATCAGACCAGTTTAAGATATTAACCGTACTACCAACATTAAACATAATAGTAAAATAATATATTAGTATAATTACATCCAAACGGTGAAAAATTGGAAGATTTATTCATCTTTTTGTCTATTTCACGGCTTAATATTGCTTCATGTAAATGAAAAGAAATAGAAAACTTTAATTATATACTCGTGATATCTTATTTCAATACAAAAGCTTGAAAATTATATTATAACCAGCGAAGATGCAAATACCCAGGGTATTTTCCAAACGAACTGTGACAAAATTATAAATGTTAATAAAAAAACAATTGACTTTTAAGTAAAATTATTATTATTTATTGAAAGAAAGAAAATGTTAAATACATGTTTAATTATAATTACTAAAAAAATTTCAAAAAAATGTGATTAATAATAATACAAAATAGATGCAAATACCCAGGGTATTTTCCGAAGGAACTGTGACGAAATTATAAATATTATTAAAAAAACAATTGATTTTTAAATAAAATAATTATTATTTATTGAACAAAAGAAAATGTTAAATACATGTTTATTAATAATTAATTTAAAAAAATACAAAAAGTGTGATCAATAATAATACAAAATAGTAATATATGAAATATGAAAATAATCTAAATCAGTAAATTATAAACAGCGTCATCTCTCGACAGTAACGAATTTTTTTCCTGTCTACAGACATCCATACATCCATCCGAGAAAAGTGAAAACAATACAGAACGAGCAAAGTTCGTTCGTGAATATGCTCAGGTAATGTTAATTTATATAAGAGGAGAGTAAAGAAAAAAATACACTTTCAGTTGAATAATTCAGTGGATTGAATAAGTAAAAGCACTCTTAACTAACTAACTTTTTGGAGGTTAGCGTCTGTCAGTCCCTCTGTCACTCATGTATGACAATCCATATCACTTTTTTGATATGACTTTGCATGTTCACGCCTTTTCTTCGGTTTGTTTACAGTAAATACCTAAAGTACAGATACCAGTATACCAAATATATCTATACTCACGATTTTATAATTTATTAAAAGTAGCAAAAAAAGACAATATTGTACAAGCTTTTATTTATATTAAAAATAATAATTTAACCTGCATAAATAATGCTAAAATACTTATTTTATAAAATAGCATTAAAAATAAAACTTAAAGTAATTCATCGAAATATCCAAGTGTTTTCTATCGTCTTAGCAAAGAAATACTTAACTAATCTTACACCAACTGAACCAAACTGGGTTTATTGAAGCGGAAAATTGAACTAGTGCTGATTTTATTTTCAATTTCTTACAATCCGTGTTACATTACGAAGATACAAATAATGTTTATTTCACTACACTGATTTCATTTGATTTTATTCGGCAGTGTTTATTTTTTAAAATATTGATCATATTACGAGTTGTTCAGTTTCCATATATTATAAAAATATATAATAAAGTATACATCTATTTTTATTACTATTATAAGACCTTATTTTAAAAACATAGAATGTCAGACATTGTGTGCAATAAATGGAACAAACAACAATGTTATTCGATATAAAATGATAAGGTAAATCGAATGGGATAAAATATATTATAAATTAATAATATAAAACATGTTATATACCAGTGTTATATGAACCATTTCAATGCTATGAAAAGTAGTAAATAAACTTTGAATCGGCATACTATGTTCAGGAGTATCGGGACTATATGTCGTCTGAAACTGTACAAATTTTGCTGGAATAAAGTGAATAACATCTTTTCTGAAGCGAATATAGATGGATGTTATTGGTATCATACGTATGTGTTAACGATGACCGCTATCTTGGATATGAAGTTTTTTTAGTTTCCATTGAAAAAAACAAAAAATGGTTTAAATGCAAAAAACGAAAATGGTATTCAAAGACCGCTACTCTTTGATACGATATGAATGATGAATATGATTTGAAAAAAAATATGAAGAGGATCTCTTTATTCATCTCGTCAGCTGACTTGATGAGATGAACTTGTGATAAACAATAGAACTGAATTTTTATCTTCGAAAGAATAAAGGTACAGTATAATTCTGTTAATTAAACTAAAACTATGTAATATGAATTTTTAACAGTTTATATCTTTCTTTTATTAGAAACCTTTACCATATACCGGTCATGGTGTATGTATGAAATCAGTTATAACGTTATGTCTTTATTAAATAAAACAGAAATAATTCTCACTTTACATCTTATAGACTAAAAAAATCAAGACAAAGACTATTTATTGACTACCAATCAATATAAAAATAGGCCTTAGTATATTTTTTGTATGGTTTGATGAAGTACAACATTATTGATCCCCAAAACTGTTAAAATTCACCAAACTAACATCCGGCAGAAAAACTCAGTTATTTGTTGAGATTAGAACCAATTTCAATTTGATATTCAGATACGAAACCAATTTACAATGCAGATATCTTGTATTGTAAGGTAGAAAAAATACGACTATCTGCATTTCGCTGTGCAATTTGCAATTTGAAAATGAGAATATTTACCGAAATTATTTTTTATTCTTGTTTACATTAAATATAAGAATATGGAATATAGAAAGTTTATTGTTTTTAATAATTATGTATGTTATATATATAGCTGAGGTAACGGTAATTTGCAAAGTATTTTTCTATAAACTGAAAGTTGGTGCAAAATAATACCATTAGGCAAATCGACGCTTGCGTTAATTACCATTATTGTATTGTGTACAATAAAGAAGTTTTGTTTATGAAATTGGGGTTGTATTATATATGTACTATAAACCGGAGGGTGTCCGAGTAAGTTATAATTCTGTAGTCAAAGAGTTGTGACACGTAAAATTCATCGCTTACCTAATCTTAACTTTATTTATTTTATTATTTTTCATAGATAAATGCACTTTGTGTCACTACTGCTTTGTTGAAAGTCTCTTGAAATATATTTTGTATAGCCTAGTGGTCGAGTGGCCAAATTTACAGTCGAATGGTGAATCGTTGGTCGAATGTTTATGAGGGTTTGAACAAATGCGTTTCTATATTTATTGCATACCAATATACGAGTATTTATTGAACTTTATTCTATCACGTCAGGGACAACTATTGTTACTAACGGACATCAGACTATTACATTCATTTAATATTGATTCAATAGTCTCCTGTGCCAATATGCGTCAAAAGAGAAAGACATTTTAATTATTTCTACTCAATATAATATAATAATATATTTAATCCATTATCTCGTACAACATTAAAAAAAAAAATAAGGTCCAAGATAAAAAATTTACACAACAATATATTTACAATCCTTGAACAGCCCAACATCTTTTAGACAATTTTTGTGAAAACATTTTACTTTCGCAATGAGGAAAGTAAGGTTTTGTCTTTTGTGGTCTGAATTGAATAGCTAAGAGCAAATTCCTTGAAGACAGTGAATTAATATTTGATATAATGTAATGTTATGAAATGGAATTAAATTGTTAAATGAAAGCTTTGATATTTGTATGAAATATATTTTTTGTTTGTTACAGTTGTTGAGGTAAAGTATTTTTAAAATGTATGTTTTCTTTTTGTTAAGCATACACAATAATGTTAACAATACGTATATTTCTATTTTATATTTAAAGTTTTAATTAGCAAAGAGGAATATGTAAACAATTTTTTTTTTTCATTTCTAAGAACATGAGTTATCATATTTTTATTTTTATTAATAATATTTTTTTTTACTGTTTTTTTTAATAATAAATAACTTTCTGATTCAAATACATTATTATATTATAAAAATTTTAATAATATATACCTACATATATAATTTTGATATATTATGAAAAAAATATATCAACACAAGTATAATTCTACTTACTAAAGACAAATTTAGAAAATTTGTAAATTGAATTAGGTTGAGGCGTTATCCTGAAAAACTTGGGCTTTGGAAATGGTTTTTAATGTCTTTGGAAGTTGTTATCTGCTCGGGCAGCTCGCGGTCGTTAATTTTTAAACTAAATTAATTTACAGTTTCAACGTTAATGTAATAGTCATTATAAAATTCCCAAGTCTTCACACCACCTACCTACACGTTTTGTATTTTGCGACTACATCAACGACCAAGTCACAAGATAGTTGTGTTGTAATTGACTAACAAGATTACATTTTAGATACATCGAGATAAACCACGTCTCAGCTGATGAATAGTTTACAAGACAATCTTTAAAAATAAATATACAGTTTTTTTTATTCATGTCAACCGGTATATCAACACAATTTTATTATACTATGTAATATCTTGTATTTATTTCAATGGACTTAAAGAAGTGATCGTTTTATAAAGATAAATAATCTCAACCCAATCTCGCAATACATATTCTGCACCGGATCTGGCTGAATCTTCCACCGGTGACGCTGTCATGGCCAGTAGGGCTAACAGCAGAGACATACAAAAAAAGAGGCTGAGTCTATATTTAAAAACATAAAATAAAGAAAAGTTCATGAAATTGTAGACTTGTAAGACAGATTTTGTAATCAAAATAGTTTTATAGTCTTTATTATGTATAAATATATAAGAAAGTTATATCTGAACACACTATTTAACGTCAACATTTTCACACGATGCCTTTTTCTCGTTATGGGTTCAAGATCTTTTTGTGAATCAATAACAAAGATTACTTTGTTACAATAAATGTATATTTATATTATCCTTGACTTAAAATAGTCACCCCGGAGCCAGAGTCGATGTTGGGATGAATTTAAAGACCGTGCATGGTTTAAGATTCAAGTTTAAGTATCAAAAGTACACAAATATACATACAATATTTTTTTTCACTCTTTATATTATTATTTTTTCAAGTCAGTAAATGTTGGGTGAATTGTACAAAAACAATAAAATTAACAGAACTTGAAGATAAGACTTCACCTGACGGTTATATGTTATAAATAGTTATTAAATTATTGTGGCCACACATAGCAGAGCGTTTGTCGGTTACATCTTGTCTAATCGAGGCTGGAGTGAATGGTTACGAGTCTGGTGCGCATATCTTGCACCGATGTATTTCCACCCTTGGAAAGCGTCAGTCTCCCTTACAAGCTCTGCGGCTGCATGTCTCGCTGTCAGCTGATCATTGTTCACATAATTCATACTCTGCTGGTATGCGGTGTATGTTGGTGACTGATGCAACATTCTATGGGAATATAAAGTATTTATGTATAATAAATAGTGTTGAGAATATAAAAACTACATGGCTTACTTAGAATATTATTATATTTTACCTTTAACAACCTCTATTTCCTTAAATATAATGACAGAACTAGTTAAAAATTTATAATTATAACCAGTCTGTATGAAATTATAAAGTAAAATGCGGTAACTTTAGGCCATGTGGCAACACTAAGTATATAAATTAGGGGTTGTATCTATTCTTTAAATAGATATAAGATCATCTTTTAAATATTTATTTTTATAGAGCAAAATTCTTGATTATATTATAATATAACATTATTTGGTAGGACAGTGCAAATAGACAAGCAAATTTTGATATATATTTTGTTTTTTTTATTAAGTAATATAATATAACAGTAATTCGTTTTAATTTATTGAATACATTATTAATAATTTAAAACTTTGAATTTCTCTAAATATTTAATTCCTCAAACTAATTGTTGTATCATTTGCTAAAAGGACATCCTACACTCTTTATAATATAATCAAGTAGTTTACACTTACCATAATACAAAGAGATAAGCTTTAAATTTAAAATAAAAAACATTCAAATGCTACAGTCGTTACGCTGATTTGCTTTCAATTTACTCCACAATCAAACCTCGGGAATTGAAATAAAGTGATATCCGAAACAACGCGTTAGACACCCAACTTGTGTTACGACACTTGAGCGACATCTCACCCTACTACGATACTGATATTCACATTCATTTGTCGTATCGTGGTGTGTTTGTCAAACGGAATATGAATACATACGGACAATAAATTAAACAAACTAAAATATGGATTTACGTGCTTATAAAAATACTAATTACTAATATAATACTCTTATTTTTTTTTTAACAAAATGTTTTTAAAAAATAAACCTCACTGCGCACTACCATAAGTTAAAATAAATAAAAAAGTACTTGATACGTGTAATCATATTTAACTAGATCTGATACTTCTAACGATATATTTTTCTATAGATCGATTGAAACAAATCAAGAAACCTATTTTGCTAACCTTTTTTGTTCAAAGTTTTAGCAACCTACATAAAGTATCAGCCAATTCAGGAATTAACATGTCACATTTTTTTCTACACTTATGTTTATAATATAAAATACATTTGGCTTTTTATCACGATTGGGGATCGAACCCGTGACTTTTCAGTTGAAGGACAAGTACTAACATGACAGCATTTCGATAATTTAAGTTAATTAAATAATAGAACTATGGGAATAGGAAAGTATGTGTCCGTAATATAAAGAAATATATTGTATATATCAAAATAAGTGACACTGATATAAAAAATCCTCTATTATGTTTATTTTTTAATTTTCAGGTCCGAGTCGTTACACGTGACTTTATATAGTCTTTGCTAGGCTTGGTACAAATATTATGTACGAGATATCTTTTACGTTTCGTACGCTTTAAAAGTAGTGCTTCATTTTAAATTAACACTTTTTATTACATCCTATTGGTACATATTATTTACAAAAACAAATATAGATAAAAAATATAAATTCGTTTTAATGAGAATAAGGCCTCACAGACTTATTTAATTAACCGTAAGCTTCGAATTACGTGATTTTTATTTGCTGTTATTGAACTATCATAGCAATATTAATAGATTATAAAAAAATATACACAATAAAATTATGCAATAAATTATACATCTATTAATTAAACAGTCATGTATTTCTAATAAAAACATAATTCAAGTAGCAGTGATAGTCGAGAAGTTATTACTATAGTAGTTTAGCTACTTTAAAATAAAGTTCAGAAAATAAAATTTGTGTTTCGTAAAATTTCGTAAAAGTATTTTAGGAAACAATGAGGAAAATATAAATACAGCAACTTTAACTTTGTTTAAAAAAGAGACGTTAGCTTTTTGGAGCGAAATAAATCTGATCTAGGGCATTTATCTCGGAGCTGCGTCATCCGATAGCCAATGAAAAGTTTTAACGACCAAATATGATAAAGACGAAGTGTCATATATGTTGTTTGTCAGCAGTCAACAGCAAAGTTAGAAACTGTTATAAACATCGTGAATTTTCAGAACAATCGCTACAAAGAATAACCACATCGTATTTTATACTGAATGTTTTTGTAATAATATTTAAATTTTTTCAGGCATTTCAAGATGTATCAAGGTTTGTCTTGATATACTCGTATAACAGAGGTTCCATTCTTGAGCATAAAAAAGGTTAAAAAATTAATAAAATTGGAACTACACCTTTCCTCCTTCCCGGAGTGTCCTTTGTAATATTTAATACAATATCTAAGTGTATCTTTATAGTAACAGCGTATATGTTTATATTTTTTATGTATCATATCCTGTGTGTGTGCTTTACACAGTTAAAATACTATGTACCATCTCACACAAATTATGTAGTAGTGAGTAACTATCATCTTCAATCGGGTAAATTAGTATAAAAACAAAGAAAAAAACATCTCCAAAATATTAGTTTCAATTCGCCAGAGAGCAATTATCGTTCGGATGTTCGTTTTGATGAAAGCATCATTTAGACCTATAACTGACAAATATTAGAGGAATCACTTAATAAATCTTTTATAAAAAAAATCTTTAATAGTTGTTATCGCTCCCAGTTATTGGTTGGCTAACATTATTTTTTCATTATACAATGCTAGATTATAAGAGAAATTGCAAATTTGCAACTTACCTACTTACGAGTACTAGTTAAAGTTAGTTAAAACATGAAATACAATGAAGTATTGATTATAATTAACTAGAAAACAACAAACTGTCTAAACTTATCTTACTGGTTTTGTTAGAACATTTTTAACAGTCCAACTGTCAATTTGATATAGAAAAACTAGACAGCTTGTTTGCAATGCTGCAAGTCTGGAAACTTTGTGTTTTATTAGGGTGTTTTCGAAAGTTTACGAACAAACAACATTTTTACCATTGTTCCGTAGGTTTACCAGAAATCAAATTATTATGGACTCCACTTACTTTAGTTATATAGCTGGAATAAAATATTGTGGTTACTAACATACATACAACACACTAGACATGACATGCTTTTTTTCTGTTAATTAATTTTGTATAGTATTATTTTATAAAAAGGTGACTTAAAAATATTTAAATAAAAATAATTATATTTTAATAAAAATAAAATCAATTGAAAGTCCACATTTTTAATTCAGATAAACCAATAGAAGTAGTTATATACACGGCATCCTTTTCAAACATCTATGCAGTCCTAACTACATATACTACTATTACAATAGTATTGTTCCTATAAAAACATGTAAGTGTGTAGCCCGAGTATCACATATATTTTTTGGAACATCATGTTACAGAAACAACCAATACCGGTCACGTCCTGTGATTTCGTTTCTAATATTTTATTTTGGTTCAAGACAGAGACGTTTGATACGAGAAGTTTGGTTTGGTTTGAACTGATTTAAATCAAAATAATCAAACTCTAAATACGATAATATATCTTCTTAAATTTTTTTTGTATAACATATTAATTTCGCCCTGTTTTGTCTTTTCGTTAGATTTTTATATTTGCCAGTGTGTGTGTACTAAAAACCTGCTTAGCTTGTTGTTATTTATAAGTTAAATAACTTAACATGTCAAACCAACAAGAGAAAATATACAATACCATGGAATAAGAGTTTTGTTACGACCTCACTTAATTGGATTTTTTTTGTGAATGTCTTTGCTGTTAGCGTTATTGGCCATGACAGCGTCACCGGTGGGTTTAATTGGTTTAAGAATACCTTATTTTATTGTAAAAGCTGGTATGTCTTCCCTTTGAAAGAAAAATGAAAAATATAATTTATATAGATTTTCTATTTTCCTTAAATCAATCATTTTCCCATTTCATCAAATTTCTACATACGTTACAAAGGTACTCACGTCACTTCAAGGACCAAGGAAATTACCGGCTAATCTATATAAACTTCACGACGTTTGAGGACGGCTGTAACTCAAGGAATTCAATCAACCGGCTAATAATACTAGAGGGCCGGAATAACCTGTCGATTCTTTATGTTAAAGACTAGCTATACCCAAGACTTAGTTAGCTCCACATATGAGTTTTTTTAAATAAATGTAACATAAATAACTCCTTATAACATCGACTATCTGCCAATGGAATTAAAATTTGCTAAAATCCAGTTTGACATCCAGCAATGGCATTTGATCATTTGACATTTGTACCTAGCCCAATACTATTCTAAGCTATTCAAAGTACAGTATTAGCTAAGTTGCTCAAGTGGGAAATTTTGGTTATTCAAAAAACATATTTAAAAACAACGAATATAGAAACGAATTTGTCCAAAACCCTCATAAACATTCAAACTTCAAACATTCCATCAACGGTTCATTATTCAACTGTTATGTCGTCCACTCAATGACCACAGGCTATATAAAATATATTTCAAGAGACTCAAGTGCAGGTGACACAAATTGGATTTATCTATGAAAAATAGTAAAATATTATTCGCAATTTTTATATTCTTCAAAGTTAGTTTTGTGATAGAAGTTTAGTTAGTTAGTTTAGCTTATTATTATAAAATAATTCGATAAAAATTTCAAACTATACGTGATATCTAGATGGTATTTTGGCAACAAAAACGGAAAATATAATATAACATTTGTAACTATCACAAACTCTAACGAGGCAGATGATTTCTAAAACGTGATCTTCCGTAATCAGGTAATTGTAATTCTAAACAGTTGTTCGCAACCTTGGAAGTTTTTTTTGTTCTTTTTTCTAATAGTAAGGTAAACGTGTACAATTGGATTTCATAACAATTGAATAGTTGTTGTTTGTATTCCAGTCAGTAGAGATAAAAACAGTATTTTAAGAAAAAATATTTCAACTTGTTTTAAAGAACAGAAACCTAAAATATTTAAAATCTTTAATATATATTAATAAAAATTATTAAAATAATAATCACATTAATGATGAAAGAATGGTACAATACAAAAACGTAAAGGTTTAAAATATTTAAAAATATACTTTACATTACAAATGAGTTTTGGGTCACAAATGAAACAATAAACACGGTAAAGGGTCGTGAAGGATGTTATTCTGCCGTTTTCTGTCATATTAAAATTACATGTAATTAATTGTATCCAAACTTCTATTTATTTAACTGTAATAAAAGGTAACTTACACAGTGTATAAGTCTGACGCGTGGCTCACGAATACATGTTAATTGACCTTATTCTGTTTTTAATACAGGTGAGGTAATATAAATATTGCAGTTATTACTTAGCACTAACTTATAACTTGGAGTGATGGATTGCTCATTCAAATAAGTTAACCAAATTTATTAAAATTAAAATTATATCATACCTTCGTTTCATTGGTTTATACTTCACAGAATCAGATTTAAACCCCAGGGATGAAGGGGAAAACTAAAGGATAAGGAGTTCAGCGTCGAGTTCAAGGCTTTATGCAAATTTACTGAATGATATTATAAACTAGAGGACAATTCGACTGATGAGATGTTTTTGTTGAGTGGAAAATTTTGTGACAACTTACCAGATAATGGTCAATGTTACTATCAGACAGTCTCATATATATATATATATATGTATGAGTACAATATATACAACTTTATATATTTAAAGTATATCACTTTATAAAAAAATAAGTATTAATTACCTTACATTACACCTAAAGTCTTACTGCTGTATGCGTTTATCTTCTTGCAAGTTTAGTTAGTTATTCAAGAACAAATGAAAAAACTAATCTTTTTTCTTGGTAACTTCTGAATTTATAAAGGATAATAACTAATTAGATGTCCTGGACACTACATTCGACTATTAATTATCAATAGTATAATCTATACTTATAATAAATCTGTAGAGAGGTCAATTCTGTACATGAAATATATTTACAAAATAAGTAGCAGGGGGTGATTAGTGTTCGATACTGATGCCAAAAATGCAGTTAAAAAAATTTTTGTCTGTCTGTCTGTCTGTCTGTCTGTTTGTATGTTATTTATAGAAAAAAAAACTACTCGACGGATTTTAACGAAACTTAGTACAATTATTCTTTATACTCCTGGGCAGGTAATAGTATACTTTTCATCACACTACAATGAATAGGAGCAGAGCAGTGAAAGGAAATGTTGAGAAAATGGGAGAAGTTGCTTGATTTTTTAAGCTTCCGTCGCGTGTGCAGCCTTAATGGTTAGAGCTACATAGAAACTATGTATAACGGAAATATTCTACATAAAAATACACGAAAAATATTCCAAGACAGCATATATCTACCTTTTATAGTTAACTCACAATAACACGCATAACTCTCGATAGCTTAGCAGTTCGGAGATTTCTTATTATATTTGTTTACTTTTACGTTTATAAAACCAATAATGCTCACCATCATTCCTAATTAAAAAAGAAACAAACATTAGCACCAATTCAATAAAAAAAGAATCATTGAAATCGGTATAGAAACACCAAACTTATACTTACTTACATGAAATACGCCAACAAGACATCGCGCGTGAATAGTGAATCAAGCTATAAGGATTATTTTTGCGTAACGGTTGCCGCGCTCGACGGGGCTCGCGGCGGCAGAGTATAAAAGGGGCGGGAGGCGAGCGCAAGCGTCATTCAATATTTGGCTGTTGATGCGTTCAGAGTGTTGAACTTTATTGACAGACAATAATTGTTATTTTATAAACCGTGCTTATCAGCGCGACTTTTTGTCTTTAAATAGTTTATTTTAATTTCTTTTGTTGTTATTTTCTAAATTAGTTTTAGTTTTGTTTAAATTCTTAACTATTAATAGTTCCTATTTTATTTCTTTTTAAGTAGATTTAGATTCGATTTTTAGATTAGATAATAGATAGATAGATTAGATTATTGTTAGATTTTTAGTTACTGATAGGTTAGTTTTGGGCATTTTATGTTTAGTTTTTTTTGTATTGAGTAGATAAAAGCGTAGGTAGGTACTTTTATTAATTATAGTATTCATAGGTATTTTTTATTTATTTTTAAGTGAAGTAGGTATAGGTAGATATTGCCTACTATCTACCTATACTGCACACGTGTTTTAGCTTTATTTTCATTTCTTTTTTTTTTGTACCTAAGTTGTAGGTAGGTAGGTACATATTTCTTAGTTTAATTCTATTAGAATATTAGGTATTTAAGTTTAAATAGGCACTTAGATTTATATTTTTTTATTATATAGCAGCTGTACTTAGAACATCTAAGGTTTTTTTTGTATTAGCATAGGTACTTTGATTAATTACAGTAGTTGTAGGTATTTCTTATTATTCATTTTTAAGTGAAGTAGGTAAGTGTAGATAGTATTGCACACGCATTAAGTATAGCTTTATTTTAATTTTTTATTCTTTTGTAATTTGTAGGTACCTACGTACATATTTATAATTCGATTAGAATATTATTTTAGTTTTAATAGGCACTTAGATTTATATTCTATTTATTATATACTTAGCTATAGTTAGGACCTCTGACGTCAGTTTTTTGTTGGGTAACTAAATAGAATTTAAGTTACCGTCGATTAAAAATAAAATAAACGATGCCACCTAAAAAACGACCATCTTTATCTCGAACTTCGAGTCAAGCTAGGAGAATGAGAATGACGCGTTCTCAAGAATCGGAAGAGGAAAGAGCACATCGGTTAAACTCTATGAGAGTTAGTGCCTCAACATCTCGAGCTAATGAAAGCTCTCCAGAAAGAGAGATGCGATTAGCAGCTGAAAGAGCGAGACGAGCTACAACACGGGCTTCTCAAAGCTCTTCTCAACGAGAGCTAAGGCGTTCCATTGACCGGGAACAACATGCGTTATCCCGAGAAGCTGAAACTGCTTTACAACGAGAATTGCGACTCACAGCTGACCGCGAACGGCATACATTATCTCGCGAGTCTGAAACCTTCACTGAGAGGGAATTACGGCTTACAGCTGACCGCGAACGTCATATTTTATCTCGCGAGTCCGAAACCTTCACTGAGAGGGAATTACGGCTTACAGCTGACCACGAACGTCATATTTTATCTCGCGAGTCCGAAACCTTCACTGAGAGGGAATTACGGCTTACAGCTGATCGCGAACGTCATATTTTGTCTCGAGAATCTGAAACTTTTACTCAATATCAAGACCGTTTGACAAATGATAGGGCGCACCATAACATGATTCGATCTCTTGAAGATGAACATGAGCATGAACAACGACTAGAGTCAGGACGCGATTATTACAATTCTTTGAGACAAGAACAATTGATTACTTTATCTAATGAAAGATTAAGAATTGAAAATATTCGGTCGCTTGAAACAGAAGAACAGCGAGAGGCCCGTCTTACTGCAGATAGATTTCGACATGGTCTTAATGACTTAGATATACACGTGGTAGATCAATCTACAAATTCGGTGGCGTGGTCCGATAAATATAAAAGTGGGTTTGCTTATAACCTCACAATTGATTACAGATCATCTTCTGAAATAGGCGATATGAACGTAGTATGTTCCTTTTGTAATGCTTCGAAGTGGAGGAAGGAGTCTGCTGGTTTCTGTTGTTCTGGAGGTAAAATAAATTTGCCTTCGTTCGAAGACCCACCGGAACCTTTAAAATCACTACTTTTAGGGGAACATTTGCAATCCAAACAGTTTTTAGATAATATTCGCACTTATAATAGTGCATTCCAAATGACATCCTTTGGTGCTAAACAAATCTCAGAAGGCCCTTTCATGCCTACTTTTAAGGTACAAGGTCAGGTTTACCATTTGATAGGGTCCCTTTTGCCTGAAGAACAACCTAAATTTCTTCAAATATATTTTGTATCCGATTACAACGAACAGTCGAATATAAGAAATCAATATTTTCCGAATTTAAATACTGAACTCATTTCACAACTTCAGAACATGTTACATCAGGTTAATTCGTACGTATGCAGTTTTAAATCGGCATTAGAAGCCCTTTCTCAAGATGGTAATAACAATTATAAAATTGTTATAAATGCCGATAAGCGTCCAACTCAGGAACACCCTGGGCGTCATAACGTTCCATCCACGAATGAAGTTGCTGTAGTACTGGTCGACCAGGAATGTGATAGGCGTGATATCGTTATACGTTCCAGAGACAATCGTTTGCAACGTATTTTCGAAACCCACAGGGCTTACGACAGTTTGCAATATCCTATGATATACTGTCGAGGGGAAGATGGTTATAATTTCGCTGTATACCAAACCGATCCGCGCACAGGCGCACCTAATTATAATAAAAAGGTGTCATGCCTTCAATTTTATTGTTACCACCTGCAAGTGAGACGGAATAGATTGGTATACTTTCAACGTTTTCGTGGCTTATTTAATCAGTTTATTGTTGACATGTACGCAAAAATTGAAACCGAAAGATTAGTTTATATACGATCTAATCAAAGGCAGCTGCGCGCTGAAGAATACGTGCACCTTCGCGATGCCATGCAGCAAGATAACGATACTGTGAATATGGGTCGTTTAGTTATTTTACCCTCTTCTTTTACTGGTGGTCCACGCTACATGCATGAACGTACTCAAGACGCTTTTTGTTACGTAAGAAAATATGGACGTCCCGACTTATTTGTTACTGTAACTACCAATCCCAAGTGGGATGAAATCACTCGGGAGCTTCTTGAGGGTCAGGCACCGCATGACCGCCATGATATTATTGCAAGAGTGTTTCATTTAAAATTAAAATCAATGATAGATCTTCTTACCAAAGATAACATTTTTGGAGAAGTATTGTGTTATATGTATAGTGTTGAGTGGCAAAAACGCGGCTTACCTCACGCACATATCTTGCTTTGGTTAAAAGATAAGGTTCGACCTAATGATGTAGACAGATTAATCAGTGCTGAAATTCCAGATCCGACTGCAGATCCCCTGTTATACGACATTGTTAAAACTCATATGATACATGGTCCATGTGGTGCATTTAACGCAAATGCTCCTTGCATGCAAGACGGTCGTTGCACTAAAAGGTATCCAAAAGCATTAGTGGATGAAACTGTAACAGGACATGATGGATACCCATTATATCGTCGCCGTTCAAGAGACAATGGTGGTTTTACTGTTGAAAAGCGAATGTCTGGACAACAGGTTACTTTAGATAATAGGTGGGTCGTTCCGTATTCGCCTGTATTGTCCAGAGCATTTCAAGCTCACATAAATGTAGAAATGTGTAATAGTGTAGAGTCAATTAAATATATTTGTAAGTACATTAACAAGGGCAGTGACCAAGCTACGTTTGCGTTAAGAAATGAACATGATGAAGTTACTAGATTTCAGTCAGGCAGATATATCAGCTCTTCAGAAGCTGTGTGGCGGATCTTAAGTTTTAATATTCACGAAAGATATCCACCTGTGACCCATCTGGATGTTCATCTGGAAGGCGGTCAACGTATATATTTTAACGCCGAAAATGTTACAGAACGATTAGAGAACCCTAGACAAACAACTTTATTGGCATTCTTTCGACTTTGCCAAACTGATAATTTCGCAAAGTCTCTTTTGTATGAAGAAGTTCCATCGTATTATACCTACGATAAACAACGAGGTGTCTTTAACCGTAGACGCCGAGGCAGGCCTGTAGATGGCGAGACAGGTATTTTCAAAGAACATGTTCTTGGTAGAGTGTATACTGTTCATCCTAACAACGCAGAGTGTTTTTATTTGAGATTATTATTACATACAGTGCGAGGACCAACATCATTTATAGATTTGAGAAAAGTAGACGATGTTGTTTATCCAACTTATCATGCAGCTTGCCAAGCGCGTCATTTGCTTGAAAATGATCAACATTGGGATGACGCTTTAGCAGAATCCTGTGTTAGTGATAATCCACGACGGTTACGCCATTTATTTGTAACATTACTCACATTTTGTAATTTATCTGATCCTGTCCAATTATGGGAAAAATATAAAGAAAAATTTGCAGAAGACTTTCTTCGGAATTTATCTCACAATAATGAAGGCGCAACTAATGATAATTTTCGAGATCTGGCTATAAATCAGTGCTTATTAGCTCTTCAGGAAGACTTAACAGCAGTAGGCGGTAAATCACTTTGTGAATATGGTTTGCCAACGCCAACCTCAGTCGGAGAGTTTACCAATAGGGAATATTCCGCAGAGATTGGTTACAACCCAATGGAACTGCTGGTAACATTAGAAAACGGTGTCCCAATGATGACTGCAGAACAACGCTTAGTCTATGATCGCGTGTGCGAGAGTGTGCAGAATAATTTAGGAACAATATGGTTTTTAGATGCACCTGGAGGAACTGGGAAAACTTTTTTGACTAAATTAATATTAGCTTATGTTCGAAATCAGCGTAAAATCGCTCTTGCCGTGGCTTCATCAGGTATAGCTGCAACATTGCTACCAGGAGGTAAGACTGCTCACACTATGTTTAAAATACCAATTAATTTAGATCGCACGGAAAGTCCAACCTGTAGTATTTCAAGAAATAGCGACAAAGCTAAGGTATTGCGTGAGTGTAATTTAATCGTATGGGATGAATGTACGATGGCCCATCGAAAAGGAGTAGAAGCAGTAGACAGAACTCTAAGGGACATAAGACAAAATGATCGACCAATGGGCGGTATTACGGTTTTATTTTGTGGTGATTTCCGACAAACCTTACCGGTAATACCACGGGGAACCCGAGCTGATGAGATTAGGGCTTGCCTGAAAAGCTCTTATTTGTGGCGTGATATACAATCGGTGCATTTGACTATAAATATGCGAGTGAGAACTGGAGACAACGCAGATAATCGTGAATTTTCTGATACATTATTGAAGATTGGTGAAGGTACCTATCCACAACTACACCAAGGAAAACTTATTCTGACACCTGAGTTATGTTGTATAGTGCAATCCCAACAACATCTTATATCTTCGGTTTACGGTGACATAACAATTATATTAAATAGGGACAATTCTTGGCTTTGCGAAAGGTCCATTTTGACTCCTCGCAATGACCAGGCATCTGAAATTAATAATAAAATACTGTCTAATATACAGGGAGAAAGCAAAGTTTATAGTTCAATAAATAGAATGGTTGATGAACAAGAAGCCACTAATTACCCGATAGAATTTTTAAATTCTTTAAGTATGCCTGGACTACCTTCTCATATAATTTGTTTAAAAATTGGCATACCGATAATTCTGCTCCGAAATTTAAGACCACCTCAACTTTGCAATGGAACTCGGCTAAAAGTAACCCAGTTGCAACAAAATGTAATCGAGGCTCAAATTTTAACAGGTTGCGGTGCAGGAGAAACTGTCTTTATTCCCAGAATTCCCATAATACCAAATAATTTTCCATTCCAATTTAAAAGAACGCAATTCCCAGTATCGGTGTGCTATGCCATGACTATCAATAAAGCTCAAGGGCAGACTTTTCGTGTTGCTGGAGTAGATCTCGGTGTTAGCTGTTTCTCGCATGGTCAATTATACGTCGCTCTTTCCCGGGTTAGCAATTCTAGGAATCTTTACGTTCACGTGCCGGACGGGTCGACTCTTAACATAGTCTACCCAGAAGCTTTGCGCTGAAACATTTTAATTTGATCTAAAAATATTAGCAATATATTATCTAAATAAAAAACAAGGAGTTACACGCTGACCGAGTCGTGGGTATAGCGTGGGTATATTATAATATTCTGCGGTTACTTATATTTTTCAACAGTTTTGTGGATTGGCATATTATATTACTATTGCCCTTCTAAAATACGAAAGTGAATCTGCCTGTTACGTCAAAACTATGAGGGAGGACATCTGCTAATTTTTTTTCGAAAAACGACGGAAACGCGGACGAAGTCGCGGGCAAAAGCTAGTTTAATTTAATAAATACTCAATTTGTTTAAAGATAAGTTGTTGTCTAAATGAATTTAAATTAGTTGCTAATTTTCTTTAAATGACTTATAAAGGTAAAAAGCTTCTATTATCGAAGGAAAAATAAAAAGGTCAGCGATAACATATCCACATTACTGTAATAACAAAATCTAGAACCAATCACATATATCTAAGCAATAAATCAACAATTCACTGTCGCAGTTTACATAATAACATTCAAACAGTTTCAAACCACTCGTGCGAATAAAAAAAAATCCAATTTCCGTTACTTGAAATACAGAAGGGACGTAAGAAGTATCTTATTAGGGCGACTCCACAATGATATAAAAATTTCTTATCATCATTTATTTCATTAATGTAACATTTATCTCACTTATTGATATAGAAAAAAAAAGTCATAAATATATAAAAATATGTTCCACTCTTAATATCTCGTATATTTGTTATAAGTGGTATCTAATGAATATAATGACATAAATGTTGATCAGAACCTCGGTTAGTATTATATTTATCGACTTAGGTCAGCTTTATATATAATATGTGCATTAAACCTCAATTATTTTTCTGCTTGAGAGATGATTACAGATGTCTAATACTTCAAATGTCAAGTCATTTGAATTCCTTTAAAAACAAGTACTTTTTTAATCTGTCCATAATACCCATATTTCTTCAAAAGATGTCTAAAACTTATAATTGACGTTAAAATATCTGTTTAAAGCTGCAAAGTTCCTGTGAGGCACATCACTGTCAAACCAACAGCACTTAACTTTAAAGTAAAAGACCGTTAATTGCTTCGAGACTTTGTAATACTTTTATCGCTCGATAAGTCGAATAGGTTTGTGGAGATACTTTGGATCAAGAATTTTAATATATGTTACATATTATCGCATAAATTCTTATTAACGTAAGACTGGAGCATATTGTTCTTAAACAAATAATGACATTGTGTATAATTCAATAATTTTGACTCAGTTACAACGAGGCTTGCCTTCATTATCGTGTTTTACTTACGAGTTGCACAAATGCGCTCAACGGAACAGACAAAATCTTTCCTTTCAATTTATCGATCGGCCTAAATAAGAAATTCACATTGTTACTATCTATATAGCTTACTATCAAGCAGAGTTATTAAGTGAAACTCGGTTGGCGATAGTCACTCTCTGGTTGTCGACGAGAGAGTTGATTAATTTTCGCTCATTGTTAAATATCATAGTAATGTTGGACCAACGAAGCAATACATCATAAAGAAGGAATTGTAACGATTCATTAAAGACATTATATTCATAATACGAATATATTAAGATATTTTCAAATGTTCAAACTTCAAAAAAAATTATATTATATATACTTGAGTAAAGTTACGTTAAATATATGTATATTATTACAAAATTATGTAAAGCAAATGAAAGACCTTTAAACTGCTGATATCGAGGCAATATCGTTAACAGAAATAACATTAAAACACAATTATCCGTATTTACGGTCCCGGATAAAAAGGCTCCCTTATTTAATGTATATCTGATAACTATTGTAAATATGAAGCAGTAATACAGGTTTTATATCAAAGATAATTTTATGTTACACAAGCTTTTAATTGTATTTCTTAAAATATTATCCAATGTATTATTCATAATAAATCTATGTATAATTAAAGATTGTCTGTAAACATGATGGCCACGTTGAACTTATTTACATTTTAAATAACAAATATTAAGTATCTAAGATAGGATTAAAGTGTCTTAATGAATAAATTTAAAACGTAATCTACATATTTAATTATATATTTTCATTAGCTTATAAAGTTTAAAGATATATAAAATTCTCGTTATATAAATTGTTTTCATATATCATATTATTATTACAGAGAATAGAATTTTTTTTTTGTAATATTGTGTGAATATAAATTCTGTCACTTGAAAAAAATTTTCACTGAATATCTTCTTAAGCTGCCGATAGTTTTATGTTATTTACACAACTGAATTACTTACAATACTGCGTTATTTATTTTTTTCCTACACTATATAATAAATCTATAAAGATTATTGTGTTATTTTTGTATACATTGTTTACTCGATAATTAATGGTTAGGCAATTGTTATATTCCAATATATACATATATTAAAATACGTACTCTTACTATACCAGTGTAAAATTCTTAGTTAACTAGCTCATATCATAATTTTCTAACTCAGTAGTTTACACATTGTTTACCTTTTTGAAAGCAATGTTGTTGTTGTAATATTTTAACAATACAGTCAATATATAAACTTTAAAATTACAAATGATATTAAAAACAATAAAATATAATAAAATTAAATCATAACAAAACATCAAACATATTTCATGAAGTAAACCGAAGTACTTTGTGAAAGGTGCACACTATTATTATATAAACCAAAACAATTTTCATAACCACTACAATAAAATCCTTATAAAAAATTTAAGCTCTTCTCCAAATATATTTGCATAGCAATGAATTTTAAAGTTAAACGGAAACAATAAATTTATTGTGAGCTGCGATAGAATACAAAGATCCACCCTTACAATGAAACACGGGAGGTTTGTTGTTTGATTACGAGCAACTCTTTGCCAAACACAGACAATAATGTTTGTGTGTTTTGTTACCATCATGTTCCCGCTTTGATAAAGTTTAATATGCGAAAGAGTAATGAATATATAGGAATTAGGTAGGAGTGCTACATGAGTTCAGCCACTCGCAACGCAACACATGTGTGTTGAAAGAGTATAGAAATGTTAAAAATGGGACGAAACTACGAGCCTCCAAAATAGAATAAAATATTCACATTGCAGCTGTATTGAGAATGAAAATAAACAATTATTGTCTTCAAGCATTTTGTTTATAAAATGAAGTTAAGATTGTATGCCTTAACTTCTACAACAGTATTAAGGGACAAAAACCTGTACAGATAAAAATTTTCTCAAATAAAAATCGTTATGATTCAGTTAATCAGCAGATGTGGTATCTCAACTGTAATAACGATAAGATAAGTGCAGGAGAGCTTCTGGTCTCAAATTTATGATTAAATTTCTGGAACTAGCCGGAACATTAACTAATGACACTATGGAGACGTGAACAAGACTAATAGCAGGTTTCTATGTAGACTAATTTGAGTGGAAGCAGGTTAACTAATACAAGCAGATAAATAAAAATCAAATCCTTTACTATTAAGATGTTAACTACATGTTATGTAACATATTAAACTAATAATGAATAAGGTTTTAGAATCACGACAATTTTAAATCAATATGGAATGAAAAATTCATTCACTTAGGCAGAAACGAATCTCCTATCTCTAGAATACCGGGCCGCCGCTCTGCAAACTGAGCTATCATGTATTACCATAATTACACATTCTTTATTATTTTTTTATTAAGAATTATACTCACAGAAGACCGACTTGTAGTAACCAAATTCATTTGGTTATGTTCCGTCGGTGAATGAGAGAATCCGGAAGCCCCCCCCCCCCCCCCCTCCCCGCCAAACATGAACGCGATGCAAAAAAGAAAAATACCCCAGGAGGGTACCGGCTTTGACGAAGCCGGGGACCCCCTCCCCGAGCAAAATCGGGGGAATGATCCTCGGATTTTGCTCGGGCTGCCCGTCGTATCTGGGGCGGGCAAAGTATCGCACTTTATGTTTCCTGAGGGCAAACGACGGCAAACAGCGGCACCCCGCTCCACTCTAGATGTGGACTTTTGTAACATCCGGGGGTTTCATTCGAACCTAAACGCCGTCCACTACCACCTTGAAACGGCGTAGCCGGCCTTGTTGTTTTTGACGGAGACGCAGATATCTCAACCTAGCGACACAGCGTACCTATCATACCCCGGGTATAATCTAGAACATCATTTTATACCACAAGCCGGGGTATCTGTGTTCGTAAGGGAGGATATCTGCTACCGTCGCCTTCAGAATTTTGAAGGTCGGGACCTGTCCGTGCTCTGGCTGCGCGTGGACATGGACGATCACGTCAGATTCTACGCGTGCCTCTACAGGTCCCATAGTGGTAATGCACAAACAGATCAACTGTTGGGCCACGTTCAAGCGAAGATTGACGACCTGCTTTCTCAGACTCCCTCCGCCGAAGTCGTAGTCCTCGGGGACTTCAACGCGCACAATACCGAACGGTTAGGGTCACGTGCAACCGACTGCGCGGGGAGATCTGTGTTTAACTTTTCTCTGGCAAATGGTCTGTCCCAGCTGGTAAAGACGCACACTCGTCTACCGGATGTGGACAGCCACACGCCCTCTTTGTTGGATCTTCTGCTGACTACACATCCAGAAAAGTACCAGATCACTCCCTTAGGGTCCTCTGATCACTGTCTGGTACGGAGTGTAGTGCCCATTCAACGTCCGGATCGCACAAGACCTGCGACTCGACGCATTTGGCACTATAAGTCAGCGGATTGGGATGGAATGCGGTCTTTTTTTGCATCCTACCCATGGGGGCCGATTTGTTTCCCTTCCAACGATCCTAGTGACTGCGCTGCGGCTGTAGCTGATGTGATACTTCAGGGCATGGAACTTTTTCTACCAAGCTCTGTGGTACCACTTGGTGGCAGATCGCGGCCTTGGTTTGATGCGTCTGTCAGGGCTGCAGCAGCTGGCAAACGGCAGGCTTATCAGGCTTGGGCCAATGCGTTAGTCACTAAGGATCCGAACTCTAGAGTTCTGAAGAGGAAATACAACCGTGCCTCCAGATTCTTCAAACGGCAAATCGCTAGAGCAAAGTTCAAGCATGTCGTCAAAATTGGGGATCAGCTGGCAAAGTACCCGCCTGGCACGCCAAATTCTGGGCGCTTTCCAAAGCCACTCTAGGCAACTTTAGCCAGCCGTCCCTACCGCCGTTGCACATGGGGAATGACTCTCTGGCCCACACGGCAAAAGAGAAAGCCGATCTCTTGGGCACTCTTTTCGCCTCCAACTCGACTTTGGACGACCAAGGGAAGACACCGCCTATCATGCTGTGGTGTCAGAGCTCAATGCCGGAAATAGTTTTTCGGCAAAAAACTATCAGGCAGTCTCTATTTTCCTTGGACGTTCATAAGTCGAGTGGGCCGGATGGCATTTCTCCACTGGTGCTACGAACGTGTGCCCCTGAGTTGACTCCAACGCTAACGCGTCTATTTCGGCACTCCTACCTTAAAGGCGTAGTCCCGGTCTCATGGAAGTGTGCCCTTGTCCATCCGATCCCTAAAAAAGGTGATAGCTCGGACCCAGCTAACTACAGACCTATCGCCATTACCTTCCTTCTCTCCAAAATAATGGAGATTATCATAAACCGACAGGTCCTAACGTACCTCGAGGATCACAAGTTGATCAATGACCGGCAGTATGGCTTTCGCCATGGTCGATCAGCTGGTGATCTTCTGTTATACCTCACTCACCGTTGGGCAACGGTTATTGAAAGCAAGGGAGAAGGTCTGGCAGTTCGTCTGGATATGGCAAAAGCCATCGATCGTGTAAGGCACAAGGGGCTTCTTTCGAAGCTACCTTCCTATGGGCTTCCCGAGAGTTTATGCAAGTGGATAACCAGCTTCCTCACTGAGCGGAGCATACACGTCGTTCTCGACGGTTTTTGCTCGGACCCCAAGCCCGTGAACGCTGGTGTACCCCAAGGCTGCGTGCGATCCCCAACTCTGTTCCTCCTGCACATCAATGATATGTTGGATATTTCCAACATACATTGTTATGCGGATGACAGCACTGGGGATGCGGTATATTCCCGTCGTGCAGGTCTGTCTTGGGAAAACAACGATGAGTGCCGAAAGAAACTTGTGTCTTCAATAGAGACTTACCTGGGGATGGTCTCTGAGTGGGGTGAACTGAACCACGTTCAGTTCAATCCCCAGAAGACACAGGTTTGCGCGTTTACAACTAAAAAAACCCCATTTGTCGTATCACCGCTCTTCGAGAGCACTCCTCTCATTGCCTTGCCAAGTATCAGAATACTGGGACTCGACATTTCGAGCGACTGTCAGTTTCGTGGTCATCTGGAGAGCAAGGCCAAGTTGGCCTCGACGAAATTGGGAGTGATCAATAGAGCGAGGCAGTATTTCAAACCTGGCCAAAGACTTGCGCTCTACAAGGCGCAGGTCCGGCCACACATGGAGTACTGTTCTCATCTCTGGTTCGGATCACCCCAATATCAGCTTCCACCATTTGACCGCGTACAACGGAGAGCCGTTCGGATTGTCGGGGACCCGGTGCTCTGCGAACGGCTGGACTCTTTGGCATTGCGTAGAGACGTGGCTTCTTTATGCGTCTTCTACCGCATTTAGAACGGGGAGTGTTCCGAAGAACTATTCAATCTAATGCCTACCCCCGAATTTCACCACCGCACAGCTCGCCATCGCCTCCTTTACTATCCATACCTGGATGTGTGGCAATCTTCAACTGTGCGGTTTTCAAGGACTTTCTTCCCACGCTCGTTTGCCCTCCTATAACATAAAAAAAAAAAATACTAAAGAATTTTAAAACTATTTCAAACATTACTACAATTATTCACAAAAGAACAAAACATGTTATATTAGCCACGGGTAGAAGTTTTGTATAATGTAGTTAGCAAATTGCAAAGTAAAAAAAAGTTTAATGTACTTAGAAAATTGCATGGAAAACAGAAAAAATATAAAAATAAGTTTGTTTATTAATATACTATTTTGAATTTTAGGTTGAACTTACATTTTAAGTTACTAAGTTACTAGTGAAAACTGAACGTAATGTTAATTCAAATTACATTAGTAGCGTGGCTCGGTATAATAACATTAACCACTGCGATAACCGAACACCACACGAAAGATATATTTATTTTTCACTTTATTTTTAATAAGCTTAAATTTTTTATGCATGAACGACCTTATTTAGAAATGATTTTCTTTTTAAATCGTAGATTACTCGGAATAACATGTATAAAAATACACAAGACTGAACAAAAGTAAAAAATAGACAAGGCGAATATTCATATCATTTAGACTTATAGATATTTAGATTAAATAAAGTTAACTGATCAATGGATATGATAATATAAGACTTTTAGTGTTAGCTACATTACAAGTCTGTAAGTGTATTTTATTTATCGGATTCTTTTCAAGCACTCGATTATAAAAATTAGTTAAAAAAATTATGACAAAGAAACAGTGAACATTATATATGACAAATGTCTTATTAATAAACATCGTTATAATGAAATCCATTTTCTATAAAGGCTTTAATTAATTATATTGAAAGCCAATAAATATTACACCCGTTATAACTTTAATCCGAGACACAATTGGTCTCTGAGGTTGTAAATTATTTTACCGTTACAATTGACATTTGGATAAAAGTTTTTAATTAATTAATTGGACACAATTTTAAAGTTATAACGAATCTGTAAAATGTCTTGCAATAATAAATATTGTTAACAGCCATTTTAAAGATGTAAAGAGTTGTTTAAAATGTATTTTATTTTTATATTATTATTTATTTTTATTACCATTATTAATAGCTTCATTGTTTTTGCTCGTCTATTTATTTTATCTACTTGACATTTTCAACTTGATGAATATACTTTGTTATTTCAATTCATAATGTACTATTTTATTAAATATAAACACTCGACATATTAAACATAATTAAGCACTTTTTAAAAAAGAATAGCTTTGAATAATATAATTGTTATGTAATCGAATATATATTTTAATAATAAATATACATAACCGGTTCTCTTGATTATCTAATCAACTTTTTAAAATAAAATAGATATACTTCACTACAGCTAAAAAGTTTAAGGCTCTTCTTTTCCCCTTAGCTATTTCCTGTGACTATTATTTATCATTTAACTTTATTATTTAATATACTTTTAAATGGTTTGGCAAAAATACTTTATTATTAAATAAGTCTAGTATAACTGATATTAGTATAAAATATCAGTCATTATATTAAGGCATTATCTAGATTCTAGATCAAAGAAGAATAATTGTAAAAAAAAATATTTGAAATTATTATGAATTGGTTTTCATTCATATACAAATTCTAAAATATATCTGCCGTTTTTTAAAAGATAATATTTAAATATACATTTATTTTCTACGACGTAATAAGGTATAAGAAGATGACGGGTATTTAAGCTCTTTTGCAAGGGATCCCTAAATTATTCACTACTTATGAAAATATTAGTTACAATTAGGAATATGCAGACTAATATATAAGGTTTATAATTGTTTTCGTCACAAAATTTGATAGTACGCGCTTAATAACAAAGAAATAATAATTGATTAAATATATGCCTATTTTAGTACATGCATTACAATAGACGTTACAATGATTATAACAAAATAATTGTAATTATTATAATATATTCCATAACATCATTGTAGAACAAATATATGGCTTAATTTATACTAAATTTATACAAAAAACTACATTTAGTGAATAGATCATATCACCATGGTTAGATATATATATTAACGTTAGATGTGCTTCAAATTCCTTGTTCGGAATATTATAGTTTCAGAACACCTTCCTCAATGACCACAGTTAGTGGAGAGAATTTTAAAAATATGTTGTAGACATTAGACAATTATAAAGGCAGAGAATTGATTAACAGATATTGAAAGTTATATAACAGTAATTTAACAAAATGTATATACCTTTTCAATCTTTTTTTTTTTTCATTTTTTTTATGTAAGAGAAGGGCAAACGAGCTGGCGGGCAACAGATAATTTGTGATCACCGCCGCCCATGACCTCTAGCAATATCCGAGGATTTACAGGAGCGTTGCCGGCCTAGTAGGTGGGAGTAAAGGCCTTTTTTGAAGGTACCCATGTCGTACCGATCCGGAAATACCGCCAAAGGGAGTTCGTTCCACATTCGAGTGGTACGTGGAAAAAATGTGCTTGAGAACCGCACAGTGGAGGGTCGCCATGCATCCAAGTGGTACGGATGGTATTGGAGGCGATGGCGCACTGTGCGGTGGTGAAATTCGGCGATAGGCATCAGATCGAATAGTTTTTCGGAACACTCCCCGTGGTAAATGCGGTAGAAGACGCACAGTGTCTCTACGCAATGCCAAGAAGTCCAGCCGTTCACAGAGTACAGGGTTCCGACAATCCGAACGGCTCGCCGTTGTACGCGGTCAAATGGTAGAAGCTGATATTGGGGTGATACGGCCCAGAGATAAGAACAGTACCCCATGTATCGCCAGACCTGCGCTTTGTAGAGCGCAAGTCTTTGGCCAGGATTGAAATACTGCCTCGCTCTATTGATCACGCCCAATTTCATAGAGGCCAACTTGACCTTGCTCACCAGATGACCACGAAACTGACAGTCGCTCGAAATGTCGAGACCCAGTATTCTGATACTTGGCGAGGCAACGACGGGAGTACTCTCTAAGAGCGGTGATACGACAAATGGGGTTTTCTTAGTGGCAAACGCGCAAACCTGTGTCTTCTGGGGATTGAACTGAACGTGGTTCAGTTCACCCCACTCAGAGACCATCCCCAGGAATCTATAGAATCTATAGAAGACACAAGTTTCTTTCGGCCCTCATCGACGTTTTCCAGAGAGAGACTTGCACGGCCGGAATATACCGCATCCCCAGTGCTGTCATCCGCATAACAATGTATGTTGGAAATATCCAACACATCATTGATGTTCAGGAGGAACAGAGTTGGGGATAGCACGCAGCCTTGGGGTACACCAGCATTCACGGGTTTGGAGTTCGAGCAAAAACCGTCGAGAACGACCTGTGTGCTCCGCCCAGTGAGGAAGCTGGTGATCCACTTGCATAAACTCTCGGGAAGCCCATAGGAAGTTAGCTTCGAAAGAAGCCCCTTGTGCTATACACCATCGAAGGCTTTCGCCATATTCAGACTAACTGCCAGACCCTCTCCCTTATTTTCAATAACAGCTGCCCAACGGTGCGTAAGATATAACAGAAGATAACCAGCCGATCGACCATGGCGAAAGCCATATTGCCGGTCATTGACCAACTGGTGATTTTGAGATACGCAAGGAGTTGCTTATTGTTTATGCTCTCCATTACTTTGGAGAGAAGAGAGGTAATGGCGATAGGTCTGTAGTTAGCTGGGTACGAGCTATTACCTTTTTTAGGGATCGGATGGACAAGAGCACTCTTCCATGTGACCGGGACTACGCCTTTAAGGTAAGAGTACCGAAATAGACACGTTAGCACTGGTGTCAACTCAGGGGCACATGTCCGTAGCACAATTGGAGAGGTACCATCTGGCCCACTTGACTTATGAACTTCCAAGGAAAGGAGGGCTTTTCGGATGAGTTTTTGCCGAAAAACTATTTCCGGCATTAAGCTTGGACACCGCGGGATGATAGGCGGTGTCTTCCCCTGGTCGTCCAAAGTCGAGTTTGAGGCGTAAAGAGTGCCCAAGAGATCGGTGTTCTCTTTTACCGTGTTGGCCAAAGAGTCGTTCCCAGTGCGCAATAGCGGTAGGGATGGATGACAAAAGTTTTCCAGACTGGCTTTGGAAAGCGCCCAGAACTTGTGCATGCTAGGCGGGTACTTTGCCAGCTGATCCAAAATTTTGACGACATGCTTGAACTTTGCTCTAGGAATTTTCCGTTTGAAGAATCTGGAGGCACGATTATATTTCCTCTTCAGAACTCTAGAGTTCGGATCCTGAGTGGCTAACACATTAGCCCAAGCTTGATAAGCCTGCCGTTTGCCAGCTGCTGCAGCCCTGACAGACGCATCAAACCAAGGCCGCGATCTGCCACCAAGTTCTACTACAGAGCTTGGTACAAATAGTTCCACGCCCTGAAGTATCAATTCAGCTACAGCCGCAGCGCAGTCGCTAGGATCATTGGAAGGAAAACAAATCGGCCCCCATGGGTAGGGTGCAAAAAAGGACCGCATTTCATCCCAGTCTGCTGACTTGCAGTGACAGACGCGTCGAGTCGCAGGTCTTTTGTGAGCCGGACGTTGAATAGGCACTACACTCCGTACCAAGCAATGATCAGAGGACCCTAAGGGACCCTCGACTTTGTAGACTTTGTAGACTTGACAGAAATAGTGGCTCAATTTTGATCCTTCTAATTTTATCGAATAATATATTACTTATGATCCTTGCTTAGTGACCAAACCAAAAGTATTCAACAACTAAAGAGTATAAATGAAATACTCAAAGCAATTGCTTATAATGTCTTTATATATATAAAAAAAAATTGAAGCAACAATACAAGTATATTTGTTTTACTTGTTAATATCAAGTTCAGTGTCAAGTAGTACTTGTTATTCTTGTATCTAGCTTTATTATCCGTGTACTGAGAAGACATCACATCATTTGATTTATTCACGAAGTCTACCAAAGAGGTGCATTTATAAAATCTTTGTTTCAGTTAATATTGAAACTAAGGTCCATCCTATTTATAATATTTAGATATAGATTTCTGGTTCGTTATAAATAAACTTTATTCACGAAATGTATAAAATTATTAAAATCAGAATATATGAAAGCAATGAAGAATTCAATAAAGATTTATATATTTGTAATCAATAAAAATGTTTCGCGACTCATGTAATTGCATTAAAAGATTTTAAACGAAATTAAGCGCTGAATATACTACGAGTTCTACAATCACTTATATTGAATAATAAAAAGCACTTTTTACACTAAATAAATAATAAACATATTTTAATTATAATGATTTATAATAAATGCCAATAAAGTACTTTCTGCTACAAATTAAATTTGGTTACAAGTTAGACTGTTTAATATTGAACTACAACAAATTTCATTACTATTAAGAATAAAAAAAATATGTTAATAACATTTCATAATCTTAAATGGTATATTATTCTCATTAATTATGGTTATTTAATATTGTTTGGCCATCCCGGAGGCTAATTAAAAAATAAATATCGGAAGTGCTTCCTATAGAAAAGTCGTGACGTTGAATTCTACACAACAAATACTGCCCCACGAAAAACTTCAAATTAAATAGGGTTAAATTGTTAGAAATGAAAATAATTTATTTAGTAATTTTAATCTAAAAAACTGAATGTCTTTGGGTAATAAAATTATTAAATCATAATATTTTAATATAATATAAATATATCAATATGACAACGTAGATAGCATCTAAACGTCTGAAACTATTGTCAGTTAATTTTAAATAATATACAGCAGTATTCTAACAATTTATATAATTTATGATATACGAATAACAATGAATCTAAATAATAAAATAGTATGATATTTCGAGGAATCCAAAGCATCCTCAAGCTGGCAACATCTCATTTCTACAATAATATCAAATATATTATAATTCCCTGTCAACAAATAAGTAATCAACCTAATCACAAACAACATAAAAAATTTTATGTGTGACTAAGTATTTGAATTACTACAGAAATGACATTTCTACGTAACACTACGTAAAATATAAAAAAGTGAACTAGAACGTAAACAAACTTAAGTTCCGAGTCATTTTAAATTAGGTTCTAACTGAAGTGTCTGTATTTGTGCAATACATAGAAAATCGCAACTTATTAATACTGAAGTTATCAACCACGACAGTAGCGGAGTGAAACGTGAAAATGACGGGTGCTGGAGACTAGATAGATAAGTCACATTCAGAACCCCAAGTATTGATCATGTACTGGAATGCAACATTAAAGAAACTCTTTAAATTTCAATGCTGTAATTCTTAACAGACAAAATTAAAAACGAAATAATTATAAAATAATTAAAATTAATAAAAAAATTAAAAATAATTATTATTTCACTCAGTATTAGGTACATATTCTAAGTAAGGATTTGTGAACATGTTATTAGTTTCAAAATAAAAAAAAAATCTAAAAAAATGTTTTAGCATAAATCTTTTAGTAAGAGCTGTAATATTCCTTAGGATATGTAGAGAATGAAAACGAATTCAAGATGTTATCGATAAGGGAGACTCAATTGTGCTACTCATTTTATGTAATTAATCCGATCGCTGATCTACTATCGCTTCACTACATTTAATTAGATCGGCAGTAATTAACCGTAAATGAATTTATTAGAATCTCCTCTTAGTGTATTGTAATTAGTTTAATGTTACGATGGTAACCGGAATATTCTCTATTAATTATTCGTAACATTAACATAATGTCTAATATTTAATGTTTTGAAATAAATATTCTTATTAAACTTTAGGATATATTTATTATTTTAAAAAACAAACTCCAGATCTTTTACAATTCCATTTTTGATAAATTCGATATTTTCACTTCTTAAATTAATGTACTTAACTGTTAAATAAAAGTACAATTACAGCTTTGAAAATATTAAAATCATTTCATGAATGTGCAATTCATCAACGGTACTTTAGATAATCTAAAATGAAGATAAAAATGTTTCAAATGCAATTTAAATTCCCTCGAAAATGCAAACAATGATTATAAAGTACGATAAAGTGAAATATGGCGGTGCTTCCATTAGGCGCTATGTTCATAAGTATGATTGATGTGCTCTTATCTTAGTTATACCTTAGCGTGCATCCTGGATCACAACGATTGTAAAGGGAAAAGGGTAGATGATGAATTGTATTTTCATAGCAGTATGAGTAGCATATGTGTGGAAGAGTAATGACTAGTAAGTAAGTAGATAGATGAATAATATATAGTATAAAGACCCTATCCGCAGTTATCTGTTTATCTGTCGGTCCAAAAAAAAAAACACGTTTTTTATTTAATCACACTACAAATAAACATTTCAAGAATCGAATATAATTTAATGTTATTTTAAGACAATCCCATGTGAAATATACTTAGTATTATTCGTGGTTTACCAATAAATTTTTAACTTAGGTACATGATACTCGTATAGATAGATATACCTGCAATATAATTTTTCATTCGAAGACGAGGTGTCCGGAATTAAAGCCCTAAATTAATTATTTAATTTGCTAACAGTATTTAAAAACCGGTTTTTGGTAATCACATACCACTTGTCTTTCAGAGTGATCAGAGGCAGATTTTAGCATTATTCATACCCTAAAAAATCTTTCTCGAAATATATCTTTGATCACCAGAGAGAATCTGCAGTCATTCAAATCATACAGTGTTCTAAGTATAAATTTAAAACGAATATTATCGTCATAAATTTGCAAACTACAGATGTTAATATGATGTTACTAAAATATAATTTCTACATTAAATTTCAAACTATCGATAGCCTGCCGCAGTAACTTACTAAGCTAGAATTTAAAATAAAGCTTTAATAAATTTCTAACTTCAATTTACTCAGGAAGGAAGCGTAGATATTAAATATTACATAAAAGTATATTATATTATATTATTTTATATATATTTCTTGTTTAATATATTGTACGATACTGACCTATAAAATAAACATAGCTGTTTTACATTTATAAGTAAGACTAAATAATATGTTTTAAGTACTATTCTATTTTATGTTCAGTGCAGAATTTAGAACAAAAAAAATATATGCAGAGGATAAGTACTAAAGTGAATTAAAATAATATAAACGGTTACAGAACCCAGATTCGTGTAATATTGGGGAGAATCTATAGGTACAAATCGTTCATAAACAAAGCATTAATTCCATACCGTGAGTGGGATGAAGAGCAAATAAAAGAGATACCGATCTGACGACTATAGGATTAAATAAGTTTTCCTGGACAGCGTGTAGGTTATTTGTAACGTTCAAAACAGTTTCCGTTTCCATTGGTTGCTTCGACACAATCGATTGCAGTATTGCAGATTTTTCCCCGCACGGCAAATTAGCATAATATATTGTAGCGGACAGCGCTGACGCCTGAGAGAGCCTGCGGTTCAAACGACCCTAATTGGATATATTATAAAGATTGTGTTATATTCATATATCGTATAAAGGTAGGTTGTTTTATTATCATATATACATTATAACATACTCTTTATGTGGTCTTCTATAAAAAATTTATAACTCTTAGCTGCAAGTCTTATCTCTTTTATGTATTTTAAATAATCAAGTTTTTCTGATAGTTTTTTTATTCTCTTGAACTCAAATTTCGTCTTTTTTCACTTCAAACCTTCACCAGTTTGACTTGACCTTCCTTTATTTATAATTCAATGTGACGTTTGCAGTACCTGTATATTAATGTTTTTAATGATTAAAGAAAAATATATTTATACACTATTTGAGTTAAGTTAACATATATTTCCACATGTAATAAAAAAATGGAAAACCTACGAAATTATGAACCACTGAAAAGTTTTTAGCTAATCCATCGTTGTTGCTTGTCTTCGACGAATAATATTTTTTACCTTTTAATATAATAACGTACTAATATTAAGAATGTCCTTTATCATGTTTCTTTCACGAAATTACCTCATTTTATTTACCAAAAAAAGGTTTTTTACCAATTTAGATAAAAAGGTAAGTCCGTTATGTAACTTCAATAAAGATCAACCAACTTTATATAATATTTTAGAAAAAACATACCTGTGAAGGAGGAAGTGAATATAATTAATTGAAAGTATCATAGCTTTCTGCCATGTGTTCAATGACATATTTATACACATACGCACTGCTTAATTATAATTAAGTGTGTATGTGTATTGTCACACATACACACACACACACACGCATAAATAATTTTTGAATAAAAGTTGACTTTTATCTTTGTCGACCTTATCATGATGTTATTCTACCTTCAAATAATTTATGCATGTAAAACTAAAAAAGTAGAGTATTTTGAGTATTTTCAATTAATTAAACAAGCAAACAACTTTTTAAGGAAAGTCAGCCAACAAGATACTTAAGTTTCTTTAACCGTAACTGCAAAAGAAACTTTATATATTACATGCAAAAGAAACTTTATATATTACATAAAATTTTTATCAAATTAGAAATATGAAACGTTAAAGTAATTCCACAGAATTTATCTGTCGTGTTTGCAAGGTAATTTCAAATGTACATCTCGTTTGTCTTGAAACTAAATGATAAAATGATCTTGGATTTGAATCAGCAACTAATTTAGTTTTTTAAATGTTCACGTAAAACATCACGTGATATACGAGTGATGTTCAAGAACAAAGATCAATGAAATTAAATCTTGACAATTTTTTGTTAAAACGCACATTGTTGATGGTCTACACATGACGTAAAGAATTATAAAATTCTGAGGAATACGCTGTCGTTCTCTTTTATTGCTTCGGTCAGAATTTTTTTCTGAAAATTCACTCATTTTGACGTTGTAGTTGTATATTAATATATTGGTATTATAAATAATGTGTATTTTATTGTAAAAAAGAACTTTTAAGGGAAACCACAAAAAAGGGTATAATTATAATACATCTAAAAATCTATATAGAAATTTATAATAATAAATTTAATTAGATTTGATTTAAGTCGACAGAGGCGAAGAAAAATGAAGTCTCTCGTATAAGGTACTTAAATTATAAGGTAATTGACCCAGTCGCACCTGTAAGTAACCAGACCCTCAAACACAAACAAAAACGAACATTAAAAAGACCAGATATAATGACTTTAAAATATAACAAATAGAATACGAATAAACTTTTGAAACGCTGATTTGCAAAAGGATTGAAAGAGACTGTCCAAGCAGAATATAACAAGATATACAAGTACTCTATACAAACGACGTTGAATATACGAGTACAAGTAATCTGTACAATGTATGCATATTGCAATGCTGTTATTGGACGCTTGTTGTTTCACTAACACATATATATATATATATAAAAATTACATATTTAACTCTATTTTTGAATTCTTCTTTATTATCTTTTGCAGCAGAGGTCAATAAAACTGTACTCGGGTTGGAAACACGTTAATTCTTTGCGAAGTCATTTTATCTTTATAGTTTAAAAAAAAAAATTCTTCCTATGTTTTATTTATATTTATATGTGGATTGTAAAGAGGACAATAAATGATAGTTGGCAGGATAATTTTAATATGCTTTGGGTATTGGAAAATACTGAAAGTGCACAAGATTCCAAGAGATTGGAATGCGATGTTGAATGTACATCGAACAGGAAATATTCCAACACTATTTATACCGCTATTTGTGATGTGATCCAATTCACAGCGCTGACGCAACTTGATCAAAATCCTTCATTATCTTTGTGGCAATACCACTAAACAATAAATAGAGATAGAGATAAAAGAAATTGTAATTATTTTCAAGAATTTTATCAAAATATCATGCCTGGTATCCTATTAACACTCCCATTTAACATACACAAGTATATCACTGGTATTGATTCAAAGTGGAAAAGATATAAATAAACAGCAAGAAAAAAAGATTATGTAAAGTAGAAAATTACCGAAACAATATATTTACAATCCTTGATATAATTTTTAGAAAATACCTTTCAAAACATTTAATTTTCGCAATGAGGAAAGTAAAGTTTTGTCCTTTGTGAATTGAATAGCTGAGAACAAATTCCTTGAAGACAGTGAATTAATATTTGCTATAACGTAATGAAATGGAATTAAATTGTGTACTGAAAGCTCTTTGATATTTCAATTTAACTTTTGATATTTAAGTGAAAAGTGATGTTTATTTATTATAGTTGTTTAGGAAAAGCATTAAAAAAAATTATATAATGTAATAATGATATAAAATTTTATATATATCAAACATCAATATTCTTGTTTGATATATAAAACACAGTCGTGAGTTTTTCTGGATTTTTAATGATAACTATATATCAAAAGTAAATGTGTTTTTATTTTGATATAGTGAATCTTCTAAAAAAATGATATATAATCTAAAAATCTATGAACGCTTCACTGTCAGTCAGTGTAAATGACAACACAGTGTTCTTAGTGTATAAATGAGCCTTTATTACATCAAGAAAGAATAGATTTTAATGACTTTGACCTTATAAACTACTATCTTAGAACTTGTGCGTGGTGGGTAGACAGGTGGATTACTTTCTACCAAATCTAAATTAGTGTTTGTTATATTTTTTATTTTTACATGCTTGCATTTTAAATTTGGCCCACTTCTGAGCTAAAATACATCTGTTAATGTATTTTCAATATATTTTTATTTACAGATTACATATTTTTTTAAACCCTTCCATGGAGGGTTCCAATCAAAGGACAAGATAGCCGCCATCACACACACATCTATGATACAAATTATTGTCCATTACTTTGTATTGTATTGTGTATTTACTTCGGAAAAGACGGTATTCACTTTATTCAACCAAAATCTGTACAATTTCAGTCAAAATATAGTCATGATACTCCTCAACGTAGGATGTTGCCAATTATATCACATAGTGCTTGGACAGTTCACAAAATACATGGTAGTTCTGTTACCCATTTCATTGTCTGTTTGGACTCAAAGCTACGTGTAGACAAACAACAATACGAGTACAATACCTATTAAACTTGATCTTTATAAAAATAATTCTAAAAAAACATGTGTCGTGTTATAATTTGATTACTTTTAATTAATCTTAAGAATTATTTTATTAGGAACAAGGTCAAAACCCATTCAGTTTGCTGTCATTATATGTCGAACACTATTGTTAGTTGATGCCGCACTCTTTGCACAGATACATGATATCTAGCGCTAAGATAAGGTTACAGATTTGAAAGCATTTCATAGTCGTTTATTGACAATGACCAGTCATGACACCTTTAGTACGCCACGTGGAAACAGTAATGACATTTTAATACGATGAAAATCTAAACAATTTACATTATTCATTCGACAAACGGTGAGGTGTCTGTTTGACTTTAATATTTTTTGTGAAAGTAGTTCATTATTACGATAGTAATAATAATTAACACCTTTATAATCAATAATATTCAATACATTTGAAAAAAATATATATGTGCAACTTTGGGAAAGTGTAAAATTTTATTAATCCTAGAATTTCTTCTAGGATTAACAAAAGTCTCAAAGTCTCATTCCTGTTTGTATCAATAGTTCCTTTTCACTCAAAGTTATTGATATGTAATATAGATTAAGTAGTGTCGAATTTGAAATAATGATAGAATGTCAAATAAAGGGTTTTCATTTTTGTCACTTAAAACAATTAGTCTTTTCCATCTCTTGTCTATTGTGAGTCTCATCTGCTTGAGACAGGGATGAGGGGACCAAAAATAGCCCCTTGCTTGTCATCTGCATCATGATATATTGTGTCCCAGACATTCTTGGCTTTTTAAGAATGGTTGAAAAAGTATATATATTCTCTTTAATTATCGTTTAAAGTTAGCGGCTTAAAGTTCAAAACAGAATAATTATATTTCGTACGCAGGACATATCCTATACAAATATAAATATAAAAGTAATGAAGAAAGTAAAATTAAATATTGTTGAATATTTTATATTTTATAAAATACACACCGTCTTATAAATAAGAATGAAATGAGTGCAGTGAAATGAACATTAATTGGACCTTAGTAACAAAGCACGGATTCTAAGGAAATTGAAAATAAAATCAGCACTACTTTCCGTTCAATTTTCTGCTTCAATAAACGTAGTGTGGTTCAGTTGGAGTGAGATTTTAGTTCAGTAACAGAATCCGTCTATGCATAAAAATATAATGTGAAAACACAATACATACAATAAATACATAATTACGTATTTAAATTACTTGAGGGTAAATGTTTATGATCTAAACAGTGGAGTCTAAAGCTAAAGGCATCTTCAGCTTTGTGAATTTAGTGGCCTAGGTTATAAAATTTCAGAGCAAGAAATACTTTTTAGTTTTCTTTATATTTCTATATAAAATAATATTTAAATACATTTTATAATTACTATTGTAATGTTATCAATCAGTTATGTATATAAAAAAATCTTCTTGACGTGACATAGCATACAGCCTTGTACAATTTATTTATAAATATTGCCTAGAGCATCGTCTGGGTGAAGTAGATAACGCCCCCGCGTTTTAACCTACGTGCGTTGTTGATCCGACTATGAATATAAATCACGCCACTTTCAAAAATATTAGGTATATTAAGTATAAGGTAACCAATAAGAAATAAATAAATATTAGGATATTTACCCACTGCAAAATCTGGTTTCAAAATGAACAAAAATTTATACTAGGGTAGACTACTGATAAACACACATAAACTATCTTTATATTGTAATTACATTCGTATATTACATAATATTCGTATATAATTAACAGTATACTTTAATTTTTAGATCTCGTTGGCGACGATCAGGTAAAGGATAAAGAAGCAAGTCAAATATTAAAATTTTATAAGTGGGTTACCAGTACTATGTAATAATTAATAATAAATAAATAATTATTTAATTTACTTATCCCGCATAGAAAACCAAATAAAAAAAAAAAGATGATAAGCAATGTTTATCCAATGGATTAATTGCTTAGACACGATGTCCTATAAACTCACACAGACAGTCTTTTACACAACGGCAGTAGGATGGTGGACTCTTATTTTAATTGTGTTAACAAAGTAATGCGATATCTAGACATGTTTATTTAATGAAAGGCTTCATCCGTCATGTTCCTTTTAAGATAATAAACATTCTGACAAAGACAGAAGAGAAATTTGAAATACTGGTACTGGGTCCTAAAAAAATTAAAGTAAGAGCGGGTAATGCTGTCCCGAACTTCATTACCTACTGAAGTAGTATTGTTAGTATTCAAAACAGCTTGCTTTACAAAATAAACGTTATTTGAATATGTACAATATATATATATATATATATATATATATATATATATATATATAAACACGGTGTCTATAAAATATAATACAGTATAAGTGCGGTTGTTAACAAAACTCCTGTAATAACAAATAACAAACAGGTTGTATAAAATGTGATCTTTCTTAAACAGAAAATTGTTATTATTTTAAATTTTCATTCTGAACCTCGAGGGGTTAAAAATTTTAAAAAAAAGATTATTAAAATCCTTGATAATAAAAATTATTGATAAAAGAAAGTCAGCGGGCGTGTAGACCACTATACAACAATTATCTTATTTATAGATATTTATATATTTACTTTCGTACTTACAACCTTACTTCAATTAATTTAGCTCGAATTCAATAACAAAAATCACTACAAAATTACAAAAAAAACTAATGTGACAAGTCGAAAACGACTGTAGAAATGATTTTTAATAAATTACATTTTAGTGTGTGTTTTAATATTTTGTTGTCCAGAATTCTTTGGCAAGCGGATAAGAAATTGCTCATTTGAATAAAAAAGTATTTACCGTTTCAATTGCAAAAATATTTATTTTATGATTTTATAGATGATAATATTTTAACTATTGTTTCGAGATCTCAATATAATTTAATTTACTTTAACAATCCTTCAGAAACCTATATGTATGTCTTACTAGTAAGTAATTATTAATATTTAGTAAGTAAAATATTATTTTAATAACTCTTTAATGTAATTAGATAAATTTTAATTGATTTATAAACAAACAAACTACCGGTTTCATTTAACCCACCAGAATAAGTATTATTAAATATATTATTATGTTGCCTTTTATTCCAGGAACGAACAGAAATTTAATTATTATCTTAACATCGTTAATCTTTTCATATCCCAAGGCTGCACAGTATTTCGCCTAGAACATGCTAGGTGGACAATATTCATGTTATCATTTCCAGGTAATCTTAATTACAAAACGTAAACAACATCCCTAAACTCCAATTCCGAGAATCTGTTGTTAACATGTTTAACTGATGAGTCATAGGGGTCAGAAGGCAGGTAATGAGCTTAATGCAACCTTTCCAATCAATCAGTTGCAATTTAGCGACACTTTCGTGCACGTCTCATAGTGGATTATAGTAATATTGTGAGTGTTTGTGATGGATATTAATACTGAGGGTAAGTCCTATTTTTTAATAAGTATTTATTTAAAACAAAATCTATTGAAATGTATTTTTAGTGTAATTTTAACATACTTTACATATTTTAGCGTATATTTTTTCAAAAAAAAAACTTTGACAGAGCTAAATTTACAGACATTCACATCTATCCGGGCTAATTCTTAGATATATCATAGGAATAACTTTATTCTATATAAAAATACACATATTATTTAGCACACTTGAGTACAACATGTTTTTTTCTTTTTTTTTCAGAACACGTTTACTCCATTTCGAGGATAGACTTTTTCGAAGAATGGTTGAAACACACGAAGAATGAAAAAAATTCGCGTGTATATGTCTACCTTTCTTCAAAATTTCACTTTGGTGACATTACTGAAAGTAGCCGAAAAGAAATAAATTTGAAAATATCCAACTTTTCAAATAAGATTGGTACCAAATTGTTGGCTTCAGGAAAGTCGAAGGAGCGTTTTTTAATTAAAAACAAGACGTGGCTGGATGAAGCAGACATACAGTTCACCGCGAGTTCTTCTGCGTCACAATCTTCGACATCGAGTGGGGCTGTGACTCCTGCAGGAAGACCTCGCAAACATTTCGAAGAATCATCGTTTAAGACGAAGAAACGTCGCGTTGTGGATCTCGTAGAATCGCGAAGTGTCAGTGAATTAGTGACTGCTGCCGAAATTGCTGTGCGTTCAACAGGCCAAAGAAAAATTGCCATCGTGATTAGAGACATTAGTGAGAACCCAGATAATATTAAGAAGTCTAAAAATACCACTTCTGTTATTCCTAGGCAGTTAAGTAGTGACGAAGCCTTAGCTTACTATATAGATTCTAAATCAACAACGCATGCATATAAACAAACAAGAAAGTGGTCCATGAAGGCAGGACATAATGTATTTCCGTCATATTTTAGTTTAAGAAAGTCCAAACAGGCCTGTCACCCTGCAGAGGAGCACATTGCTATAACAGAAACTCGTGCTGAAATAAATTTGCAAGCCTTATTAAATAAAACAGTGGAACGTCTAATATTAGCACAGAATGAAGTTATCAGCAGTGTCCTCCCAACAAGTTCATCGTTTACACTTGTTAGTAAATAGGGATGTGATAGAAGTTCTGGGCACAGCACATACAAACAGAGATTTGAAAACACTGAAGATACGGACGAGTTTCTTTTTGTATTTTCTTTGGTTCCCCTTAAGTTATATGATGGGTCCAAAATTATTTGGCAAAATCCTCGGTCTTCATCAACAATGTATTGTTGCCCAATCAAATTTATATTTGCTAAAGAAACGAACGACTTCACGTTAGCGGAGACAAACAGATTGTTGGAAGAAGTTAACGATCTTCTTCCAACACTTATCAAATTTGATGATTCTCAAATCTCTGTGAAACACGAACTTTTACTGACAATGACAGACGGAAAAGTATGCAACGCATTAACAGAAACTCGTTCATCTCAAAAGTGTTTCATCTGTGGCGCCACCCCCAAAACAATGAACGATGATCCCGCGAAGTTCAACAGCAATCAAGAACATTTTGGCTTTGGTTTATCTACACTTCATGCTTGGATTCGTTGCTTTGAATGCCTTTTACATATCAGCTACAAGTTGAATATAAAGAAATGGCAGGCTAGAAGCGACGAAGACAAAGCAGATATCAAAGTTCGTTCCGAAGAAATCAAGTTGAAATTTAAGAACGAGATGGGATGCTTATTGTTGATAAACCAAAGCCAGGATTTGGTTCTTCAAATGATGGAAACACAGCCCGTCGCTTTTTTAAGAATGCTGAGATGAGTGCTCACATCACAAGGTTAGATGTTACAATTATCAAACAATTTGATGTTATTTTGAGGACATTGTCTTCTGGATTCGAAATAAACTTAGCGGAATTCAATAAATTTTGTCTCGAAACCAGAAGACATTATCTTAGTCTCTATTCGTGGTACTGTATGCCTGCTACTGTACATAAAATATTAATTCACAGTACAGAGGTCATCAAAGCAGTATTGCTTCCGATTGGGCAGCTTTCTGAAGAGGCTCAGGAAGCACGTAACAAAGATTGCCGCAGATTTAGGGAGTACAACACCCGCAAGTGCTCGCGTGTTGCCACGAATAGAGACTTACTGTCTATGTTAGTTATAACATCTGATCCTTTGATCAATAGCCTTCGAGAGATTCCCCGAAAAAAACCGGAAAAAATATGTACAGAAGTTTTAAAGTTAATTGTAAGTCCTAGCATAGTAGAATCAAGGCCGGAATCGTCATCATATTGTCGCACAATGCCACAAAATGATGAAGATTACACTATAAAAGATTCATCAGAAGACTCTGATGATGATTATTAGGTTAATTTAGTATTTTTAATTTTATTTTTGTTGTTTGTATAATATTTTTGAATATATTTTCTGTTTTTATACCAATTTTCGTTTTTTATTACAAAAACATGACTGACTACCTATATGTAAAATAGTAAAAGCCTTGTTATATAACATAAAATAATTTTGTCCACCTAGCATGTTCTATACGAAACACTGTGGGCTGGTGTAAAACTTTATGCACATCTATTTTTAACTAATAGTACTTGACTCATTTTGGTTTTGTTATAATGACATATTGTTAATATAATAACATATTCATAATTGTTTAACATGTGAGCTGCAACTGTAACACTTCGATATATAGAGGTACGTGTATTACTTAGTATGGATTGTATTAATATTATACATGTAGTACAAGTTAATGATTATGAATTCGTCATTAAATATGCAAAAATATGATTTTTCGGTTATTTATGTCTCCGCTGAGCCGTTACTATATTTAATATTTGTTACACGTTTGTAAAATATTATGAGGTAGATTTTACACTATCCGCTATACTTGGATGGATAGAGTTTGGATAAATATTGTGGTAAATAATGATTCGTTGCGTAATTAAAATTTGTTATTTACGTTATAAAAATAAGCTTATTTTGACCTATATAACTACATAGGTCAAAATACATAACAATCACATTTAAGAATTAGTTTAATGAAAGTTAGAATTCATTAATTTCTAATGCTTTTATTTGACTATAATTATTAGTCCAGTCAAAGCCGTCACATGATCGTGCTATACTGTCAGTTTTCCGGAATCAAGTCAAACGATCAACTTATTTGGGAACTGTATAAATACCGGATAACTCGCTTAGATACCTCACTTCTTGCTGGTGCTGAGTTGGACAGTGACAAGAAGATACTGGTGTTGTGCTGTGAGTCATTATAAATGTTTACATACATTTTAGAAACTTTACTTAGTAATTAATTCTTTGAGTTATTCATAATAAAATACTAAGTCTTAGTTAATATTTAATTTATTGTGAGTGATTATAAAAGTGCGTATTAGAGAACTTTCATTATTTTTAATTGATAATAAATTTTCGTTTTTTGTAATTAATTAATTATAATTGTTATTTTTCCACTGTGCTATGTTTTTTTTGTTCTAAGAATATAAAATTGAGTATATTTGATTTTCCTTTGATAAATATGAGTAATTGTGAAAACAGAGTCGATGAATCTGATGAAGTCACCGACTCTGATCCTTTTAAACATTCAAATTCAGCAAAGCATAATATAGCAAAGCTTTGCTAATGCTAATGACGCTATTTATTCAATAAACTATCGTTATTTGAAACTATTTTGAGAACCCAGTTTTGTGGTTGGAGAGAGTGAGATCGATCCGATATTTAGAAATATATGCAAATACTGAATTTTATTTCACTTGGTATTTATACTCGTAAAATGAAATTTATTTCAAATATAATCAAATTACATCGTGTCACAGAGTAATATCATTCAGAGCATTGGTACTCTCTATAAGATATCAGACTCAATAATATTTTAGATTTAATAATATCAATGTATTTGTGCCTTTGCCTGGGCTTTGTAGCTGCCATATTAAAATCTAGACGCTGTCTAGACTGGAATTTGATACGATTATTCTGAGATTTCCTTATAATTAACATTCCCCTTTTGATTTAACGTATATTTTTATCTGTTTAAAAATGACATAAAATTATATCCAGTTTATTTTAAATTCTATCGTCTTTGTAATAAGGTCGATTTTGAATTAACTAATACGTTTACTTACAGTTTTAATATTGAATAGTAAGTGTCCATTTTCTATAACCATTGATTTCTGTTCTTAATTTACTACAAATTGATACAGTAACGAGATGCATCGGTTTAGTCATTGTCTTGTATGTGTCTTGTGTATATTTATAAAGGTAGTTTCCATTACTGGAAGAGGTTGTCTGTGACTGGTGTATGTGTGGATTTCCTAACAGCAATAAAGATCACATTTGTGTCTTCTATTGGTAGGGATTGTGACATCATTCTTGTTTGATACGTCTGACATTTGATATCACAGTAAGAGTAATAATGAAGATACGTCCTATTATTGTGGTGCTAATATATGGAAACTGTACGGAACTAAAAACATTATTTGACTACTAAATATGTAACCATTTTTTTAAACATCGATGTTTTTAGTAATAGACGTAATCATGTATAGAATACAATATAAAGTTAATTTGGGTAGAATTGTAAATTTTTTGACTGTTGTAGATGAATTAATACTTCAACATATAGAACACTTTTTACTGTGAAAACTTCTCTCACTTTTATGAATAGTCAATACAGTATGATAAAATTAGATATATATACATAGAAAAAATGTTTGTTTATAACAGTAAATATATATGTTATAATAAACTGTAATTAAAACATTCATATATACGTTCAAAAGCCTCATAATGAAGTATATTTAATAAGGTAATTGTGTCGTATTTAATAAATATATTCAAAAAGAGAAACTCGTGTAAGCTTTTAAAATAATTATTTATGTGTCAGTTTGGTTGAAAGTGATTTAAATTTGTTTTTTTTTAATATTTGGTAAACAATATTTTATTAACTGAGGTAGAATATTCGTAATTAATTCTGTTTTATAAATTATTGTACAAAACAAACATTGTTTTCTTATTGTGTTAACATTAGCAATAGTATTTTTCGGTAAAATCAATATTAATAATAATATACCCTTTACAATGGTAACAATCGTAACCACATATTGACAAAATTACGACATTGAGTCATAATAACACATGTGATGTGATATTCAGTTAATCTTTTTGAATCACTCGTGACTTGAATAAACCATGAGTTATTTTCAATTTACTGTAAAAGCGTTCCATCATAAAGTCTGTCGCTCATAGTTGTTGTTTACACATGTGTGTGTGTGTGTGTGTGTCACAAGTTGATTATATCTTACTTCATCTGCTTGATATTTGTTAAATAGATATTGTTCACAAATTCGCATATTTTTTATTGTTTTCTACAAATTCTTTGACAATATGATATTATTCAAATTAACGTAAGTATATTCATTATATTATATCATTCTCATATATTTTTTTAAATTAGATTATTTCACATTTTATTTTTTGTATTTAATAAACAAAGATAAACCAAAGTATAATATTAATACAATAAACTTAAGTATAAGCTTAAATATTCTTTGTACCTTTTCAATTTACGCAAATAATACAGTTTTAAAACTTACATATTATAAACAAAGTCAAAGGATTTCATAATATAAACGAAATACATGTAGATATAATCGTATAAATGATAAAAACTATAAATGTCATAACATGTCAAACCAAATAATGAACTGTCAAAGACAGTTTATTATTTGGTTTAAAGGATTCAATAGAAAATGTGGCCCCGAGCTAAAATTTTCATATAAATCTTAAATATCTTTCTGTGTATAGACATTCATAAGTTAATTATAGTTAAATAAATTCGCAAGCAACAATCTAAAACTAAGTTATTATTAAAAATATCTAATTTCTTGTATATATCTATATTACGAAAATTTAATTGGGGATTAAATATTGATATAGGAACTAGCACAAGTTTAACTCCAGTTACGAAACTGAAAATACAACATTTTAGGATGAAAATTCCGACTTTACTTAGCATGTTCTAATTATAAAGTCATGAGCAAATTACACAGGCATTTAATACGAATATCTGCTCTTGAAGGGTTACCAAGAACATCAAGCAACGTGTCCAGGTTTTAGTCAACCGATGCCTCAGGCAAATCCTCGGTATCTACTGGCCCGAAAAGATCTTCAATGATCCTTTGGGATCACTGCTTGGAGACGCCGATTGGTCTCCAAATAAAATGCCGCAAGTGGACTTGGATTGGTCACACCCTAAGAAGAGCTCCTGACCACATTCCAAGGCAAGCCCAGGAATGGATACCACAAGGAAAAAGTCCTAAACACACTTGGAGACGTTCAGTGGCAGCGGAACTGAAGGCGATCGGATTGACGTTGTCCGAGGCGAAGCGAATAGCCCAGAACCGAACGCGATGGCGGAGCACTGTGGACGCCCTCTGCCCCATATGGGGGCCTTAGGACATTAAGTGAAATTACGTTTGATAAGCCTTGTTTTTTTAAAACCCTTTTTTAGCAACCTATGAATAAAAATAGAATTCATTTCTAAATAACATAGTTGTATACAGTATAAATTGTTAATGCTTAAAAAATTTAAGCTTTTTAAAAATAAAATTAAAAATAAGTATGGCTTGTGCCTGATGTTAGGTTATCGCAGTTCTTAATGTTATTAGACCGAGCCACGCTACTAATGTAATTTGAATTAACCCGTCGCTCAATTTTTTGTGGTAATTTTGTTTAACTAAATAATAATGTGAGATTCAACCCAAAATTCAAAACTGTTTATAAATAAACAAACTTTTTTATATATTTTTTATTTTACCGTGCAATGGGCCTCATACAAAAAAATGCATAAATAATTTAACGTACCAATACCCACAGTATCACAATATTCGTTTATAAATAATTGTAGTAAAGTTTGAAATTTTTTAAAAACATTTTAGCTAAGCTATGTCGGTTTCAATTGAAAAATAAATGGAGAATGTGGTTGGAATAAGTGTAGATCGGGTTAGAATCTTAGAGGTCAAGTCGAGTTCTAGTCTGCCCATGGAATATTTTTTTTCCTTCCAGACTGATTTAAATTAGTGGCGATCTCCTAATATTCTACTTCTTCAGAAAGCATATCCCTGTACTTAGGCCGCAAATGAACGCATTAAATCTAAAGCTGCATGGGCATGGGTTTTAAATCGTTTATTAGCTACAAATATATATTTGAGAATATGTATGTAACCCAGGTATAGTCGACAAAAACGACATTTACTCCCGGGTCACGAGAATGAATTTTGGTTTTTGCTTTATCTATTAGAACCAAGTCAGATTATTGTCAGTGGCTCCTTTCACTTACTTATGCAAATCTATGTGTTTAACTTGAGTTTTGATTTGAATATTTTTACAACACCTGAATAAAGCTGCAATATGATTTTTTTACACGAATTTGCGTGCTCGCATAGTTTCGTCGCATTTTTAATCTTTTGACAAAGTTGTGATGTTGCGAATGGCTGAAATCATATAGCACTCGCACCTAATTCCTATATTCAAACTGTTTAATATGACGTAAAGTCATATTAAACTTCATAAAAGCCGAAACATGAAAGAAATAAAACATACTATAATCTGTGTTTGGTAGAGTTGCTTGTAAATAAGCAATAATCTTGTCGTGTTTTATTGTAAGTGTGGACTGTTCTATTACGGCTTATAGTAAATTTGCTTGTAATTTTTTTTCGACTACTGTAATGAGTGTAATTTTAAAATCCATTATATTGCAAAGATTTTTTCAAGGAACCTTAATTTTTTTATAGCGATTGTATTGCAGTGATTATAAAATTTGATTGCATTTTTTCTATTTATTTATTTATCTTGATTTAAATACAAATACATTTTTATGCTGTAATAAATCTGTTTTCTTATGTTACTGATTTCACGAATTCAACTTAATTTCATGAAATTAACTTCACGACAGAATTTACGCTTCAATCTAGGCAGGGTAAATTTAGGAAATGAACGTTAGGACAAATCCGCAAGTATACTAACTGATCTGTATCTCCGCAACCAAAATCTTAGAAGGACATTTATCTAACACCGGAATGTAAGCATCCTGGGTACGTGACGCCCTTGTAGCGAATGTTTTAACAATAGACCTCATATACTTTTAGTGTTTCCGCAGGCATTTATACGTCTCTATAATATAATATTGCTCATATTTTTGTTTCGCACGACGTTAAATCAAGATACAACCTTCGAATGCTTTGATTTCCAATGGGTTTACAATTTCATTTGAAATTTCAATATTTTGGTTTTTTGAAGTTTGTCTTATACTTATTTACTGTATGAAGTGAGTAGTAAATTATATTTTATTATTATATAATAACTACTTCAGTTAATATTATTATTTCATTCTAAAATTAAGATTTGAAATTTTTCTCACAATAACAAAATAAATAAAATAAAAAAGCCTTTTATATCCTGTAAATTTACAACTCTTACAAACTATGCAAGATTTAGTTTAGTTTATGTTTACTTAACTAATTATTTAACTTATCTACTTTTATTTAATCTACCGGAACCCCAGAATGGGTAAAGGCCTCCTCCAGTGATGCTCATTCGGCTCTGTCTTGAGCTACTTGCCTCTAGTTTGGACCAGCTATTGTTTTAATGTCATATTTCCATCTTGCAATAGGTCTCCCCCTTGTTCTTTTGCCTATTGGGTCATTCCAAAATGTTACTCTATTGGTCCATCTAGAATCAGTTATCAGTCCGTGCAACATGTCCTGCCCACTTCCATTTCAATTTTTGTGCGTAACTTAGAGCGTTTGTTGCTTTTGTTATTTTTCTTATTTTAATTAGCCGTATTTTATCCATCTTCCTTATATTTAATATGCTTCGTTCAAGTCCACTTTGACAGACGCTGATTCTTTTTTCTTGTTTCGACAGTGAACTTCCACGTTTGGCAGCCATATGTCAAACATGGCAAGAGGCTTGTGTTCATTACTTTTGTTTTAACATCTTGTGGAATATCACTTTTAATAATGTCTTTAAGACTCCAGTACTTGTTCCATGTTAATTGTATTCTTCTTTTTATTTCTGTGTTTTTGTTTTTTCTGCCGAAAGTAATCATTTTTCCCTAGTAGATATAATTTTCAACGTATTGCGATAGTTTTGCTATTGATTGTTATTGGTCTTTTCAAACTATTTGTCATTGTCTTAGTTTTTGTAATATTCATTTCTAGTCCAACTTTTGCACTAGCTAGGTGTAAGGTTTATGCCATGATTTGAAGCTGGGATTTGACTCTGATAGAAGTACTAAGTCATCTGTCAATCTTAAGTGGCTTAAGTAGGTGTTGTTTACGTAAAATCCTTATTTGCTCCAGTCTAGCTTGTTTATGATCATCTAGAGGACAGCTATAAATAATATTGGAGACATCGGATCAACTAGCCTGACTCCCCTTTCTATTGGAAACCTAGGGCCTAAGGTTTCTAGCTTGATTTTTCCCTTATTGTCGTTGTAAATGGATTTGATTATTTTCGCATATGTTTCCTCTACTTCTTGTTCCTTCAGGCTTTCCCAGATTCTTGTACTTCCTTCATTTCATCAAGTTTTCCTTCCCATGCCAAAAAATTTTATTCGTATATACTGTTAATATTTTGTGTGACTTGTTCTGTCACACTTTTTCCAGTTTCTCTAATTTCGTTTCTTTGTTCGTCCATCTCCTTTTGTATCGCTTTTAATGTAAAACTTCTTCCATCATATTTGCTTTTGTGTAGTTTGTTTTGGTATTAGTAATTCCCACTAGTGGTGCACTTGCGTATTAGTTGGCTCGTTGACGTTCAGTATTATGTATCAGTTCTAGATATCGATCTCAATCATTGTTACGAGGTAATGCGTCCCTGCCCTGGTAGATGGCGCTGTGTGTGTGATGGTGCGCAGCTTGGATGATGATTGGAAAAATAACAATTTTAAGGTTATGTTAATTTGTACATCCTATTTTTTTTCTTGTGATCTTCTATTTTTACTATTGCGCATACGAAACTATTCCAGCTCGAAATGTTAGGTCTTATGAAGAAGCGATATGTTTTCAGCATTTCTGCGTTCGAGTTCGGAATATAATGGTTCGTTTTGCATCCGCTTTTTTCGAGTTTTTAGGAGCTTAATAATATATGTTCCACTAAACTTTATCTTGGCCTGTTCACTAAGTACTATGACTCTGTACACATCATTTAATAAAAGTCACTTTAAAAATTAAATTTTAACTTTTTAACGGAGTTGATGTTTAACATGTCGCGGTGGAGATTCCTATTTCTCACAATACAAGAAGTTAATGTTTGATATCAAATTGAATGTTATAGTTTGTAGAAAGTAAATTATTGTAATTATTGCAGTTAAAAGAGTTTTATAATAATTACATTGTAAATACATAATTAGATTATTATACAATATAAAGTTAAATTTTGTATTATTACATTGAACATAAGTTCCTTAAAATGTATATTTATAAATAATGGAAGAAAAGTGAGCTTAAATATTTCATTTCCAAGCTGGCAGAAGTCGGTAGTGATCGGAAATAATTTTCCCGAGGCATCGGTACGCTTCAACAAGGTATTACAATTTGCCTCCTGAAATATGTTTTTAGTTGTGTATTGATGTAATATTTTTATATTTAATATTTCTTTAAATATGAACTGTCATTTTAACAATATATTAGATTTGTTGCAATAAGGTACACAATATTTAGACAATATACAGACTTAGAAAATTATGATATAAGATAATATAATATTAGGATAATAATAACTAAAATTGAAGTAAGTACTTTAATATATATATATATATATATATATATATATATATATATATATATATATATATATATATAGATATATTGCACCTTTGTATAATTAGTGATTGCGATGCACTGGATTATAACAGTTGTCTAACCATTAATATACAAAAACGAAATATAAACCTACCAGTATTTTAAGGCCTATCAACACTGCAGTTTAAGAAGAATTTTATTTAACTTTTCAAGTGACGGAACCATTAATCAATAACAATTTATATTAATACAATATGATAAAGATGATAAAAGTAAAGATGATCAAAACATAGTTTGAGCATCCTTACAATATATAGTTCAAATGTAGATTAAATTCTAGATTAATTCTTTTAGATATTTGAATCCTATCCCAGAGACCAGTACAAGTACTGTACGTATTAATTTTATTTTCCCATTTTGTTATTTAAAAAGTTCTACATAGCTCTCGCATTTCAGTGTATTTGTGCATCTCTCAAATTAAGCCCGATTTTAAAGAAAGGCTTTGTCTAGTTTTCATAATTATCTACAATATTTCTTATATATCAGTATATAATGAATAAATAGTCTCTAAGTCAAAATAATTGAATTATATACAATGTTTTTCTTTGTTTAATTTCAATATGTCCAGAGTTATGTTAATAAAAAGTTTTTGAAATATGAAAAATGTAATAAAATTCCTGACCCCAAGTATCTCCCCAAGCCTATTTGACTCTTCGAGTGATAGAAATATTAAAAAGTCTCGCGGGAATTAACGGTCGTTTTAATTTAATTAAGGCTAAGTGTTATTTGCTGAGAGTGAATGTGGCTTAAAGAAACATTAAAACCTATTTAACGCTTTATTTTAACGTCACTCAAATAAGGTTTAAACCTTATATTTAGCAAAATGTCAAAATTAGAATAATAAGTTTCAAATATCTTTTGCAGAAATTTTACGATTATAATTTTATAATATTATCCAGATTCATAACAGTAAGTTAAAGATATAATTATTTAAATTGATCATCTCTTGAGCAAGATAATATATATGAATTTGGAATATCTATATAAGAATTAGGATATCTAGAACGTTGCACCAAATTACATAAAAATGAGTTAACCAATAACTAGAATAACCGACTGACTAATCTACATAAAACCAATTTGACTTTTTCTTGCTTCAGGAAACGCTTTAACTGTCTGGTCTATAGTAGTATCTGCAAATAATCGTTATATTTAGGATTAAAACGAAAATTTTTAAACTAACTTTAAATTTGTTGTTCTGCAATACAACTATAAAATTATTATGTTCTAGAAATAATTGACGTAATATTACCTCTAAAGTATTATAGGTTTCATGACAGATTTTGATAATGATAATAAAAGTGAACTGCACCTTCTGGAATTGAACTAAACAAAATCTCAATATGACTTGGAATATAGCAATTAGGCTTACACAAAAAACATGACGAAGTTTTTTTTAAACGTTCTCTCATTAGGGTGTCATAAAAAAAATATTTTTGTTTTCGGAATATCAATATGTAATTTTCACAAAAATATTATGCTAAATATTGTTATCGGCATCTTGCTGTTATATTTGACATATACATTATACAGCCTATATCTGTTATAGAATAATGTTACTATACGGTAATATTATATTATTGTAAAATCATATAATATATTATTACGAACTTCAAATATACTTCAAAGAGATGCAGGTTAGGGTAAAGTAATTAAGAATATCATACACGGTATTTATGATGAAATATTTCAAATTTTCATTTGTAATTCCTGACAAATGAGTAATATGCTCTTTGAACTATAACATGGTTAGCTCGATCCTCATTGTGTACTTTTAATATACGACTGTGACTAATAACAAATATCTCTACACCAGTGTGCGGTTGGCGCTGTACTGAGCGGTATAACAAACAATTTCATCGAAATATGACCTTTATTAGTCTACGACTAAGAGTCATAAACGTATTATAAATATTTAGGTGTAAGGATAAAATTGCATCCCATATTCTACGCCACGCTTTAACGGCTCTTAATGTGAATCATAAATCACTTTTAAACAAACATTTTATGGATTTTGATAAAGCACTTATATAATTGATATGGTTTTCTACTGAGTGTCAATTAATCTGAAATAAATATTTATATAGTTTTTTAAATAGAAAATATAAATATAGAATAAAGTTAACAAGCGAACATATTTTGCATAAAATTAAATAATAAGCATAGAAAGTATGCAATTAGGTTAAAAATAAGTGAAAAAAAATGAATAATTACATTTAATTATCTTTTTTTTTCTTACTAAGGACTTTTTCTAGTAGATTTATTGATTGATTTGTTTGTTATTAATAACTAATTGAAAAATTATATCCATTCATCTGTTATGGTGATTTTAACGTGAATTCACATCTGTACCTTTTTTATACACAAAAAGATATAATAAAATATAAAACAAATATGGTATAAAATATACATATCTTATATTTGAACATTTATTATTTAATTACTTACCATTGATACTTTTATAAATTAATCAATATTCATTAGTGCTGATTTAATGATCATTTAAGCTTCTGTTAATTATTAGAGTCATTGACTGATTTAGACCGGCGTTAATTAATTAGTTTAGTATCTGATGTCCTTATGATTAAGATAAATCTATATTGATATATTGAAGGAGATAATTTAAACTTCAATACAGACTTCCTTAAATTTTAAAGTTTGTCTTAAAGGAGTATCTTTAATATTACATGAACAGAGAAGGCTACATAAATAATTTACATAAAATAAATATTTTATTACTAAATTAATCTCTTAAAGGGGAGTTACAAGGTACTTAGGTTATATATTAATCATAATTTATTACCCTATTATTATTGATTTGAAGAGTAATAGTTAATATCAAACACCTCGGTAGGGCGCGAATAAAGCATGTCGTTATCATCTACTTTTGTATTCTTTATGTTAATTTATTTTTTCATCCCTGCTACTTTATAGCTATAATAAAATATTATATACAACAAACGAAATATAAATTCCATAGAATGGAAAATATGCTTATATTCTGTTCGATTTTTTTCCTATACCAATTACGGCACTAAATGTAACATTAATAAGATAAATTATGATATTGGATTTGTCTATCATTGTGGAGTCACCCAATGAGAGACTTCTTACGGCCCTTTCATAATGTAAGTAACGGAAATTGGATTTTCTTTATTCGCACGAGTGATTTGTTACTGTGTGAATTAAGTAAATTGCGACACTAAATTGTTGATTTGTTGTTTAGATATATGTCCTATTTTTGCCCTGAAACGATATATATATCCTTCAAAGTTTATATAGCTTTACAGTAAAGTGGATGGGTAAACATATTAATAGAGGATATAAACACTTTATGTTATATATTTTTAAACCAATATATCTGCATACTATATACTGAGGAAACTATTATAAAAAATCAACAAAATTTTTTACTTACTTAAGACATTTAGACATTCGCCTATTTTTAAAACAGAACTTACACAAAAAAATCACCTGTTTTACAAAAAAAACTTTTAATTTATTACTTTATGTTATATTATACTTATAATTTTGTTACCACTCATTATTCACAAGTCTTGTATACATATTTATAGTATTAAACGGACTGACGGATCTTACTAAGAACACGCAATGGGGAAGCATTAAATTAAGTATTCTTCGCTACACTATAAAAACCTACGACTAGCTTACTGAGACGCCAATTTATGGATTACATAGGTTACCGTTTAATGTAAAAATGTTGTATTGTGCTAGGGCATACTTTTTCTCCTCTTCTGTCTCTTTATCAGGACTGCTTATTAACATTTTGAATTTGCAGGCTACAGTAATACTTTAGTGTTTTTTTATTTTATTTTAAAACTTAAGTGTCTCTTCAATACATATCAATTTGTATTATATATTTATTTATTGTTATTATTAAAAATAAAGAATATTTAAACACTATGGTTTGGACTTAAATTTTCTTAAATTAATGTTAACCTGCTTGATAAGGAAACTTAAAAAAACATCGTGACAAGAAAACAATAAAATTACAGTACGGTTTCATTTTTTTATTTCATTCTTAATATCACAAACAACAACAGAAATAAATAACTTCATAGTAATATATGAGATATCATGTTACCCCGTAACATGCAAAGCTTATTTATTCGATTCAGAATTTCACATAACACAGACTTTGATGACGTATAAGCGACAGATAAATATATATAATTATTTGTCTTGTAATAGAAAACAAGGTCCAGTCCCGACTCAAGTGACCGGACCGGAAGTGGACATCAGCTCCTTCACAAACAACATCCTGGAAATAACAAAGCGAGTAGAGATTCAACGTGAGTGTAAATATAAGTTCCTAAATGACAAAAATTTACACCCTATTTAATTTACATTCTATCAAAAGCCCTGAAGGTAATAGTTTTCTAGATTATTGTATTGAATTAAATTTAAGTTTTTATCTGAATTATATTATTTATCTTACATAAGAAATGACTTTGTATGAAGTGAGACCATATTGATGGATGACCAAAATGTGACACATATGTTTACTATATTCCGGTAAATAAATGATACATAAATATTTATTTAAGGTGACTTAATATTTTTTAACCATATTTATTAAAATATTATACTTCACGATACAAAGAGGAATGAAACTGGGAACTTTTCTTTCAGAAACTTGACTACTTACAAACTTTACTCTTCTCCAAAGATGCCTTTAATTATAAAGTTTTTGTCAAATATATTGAAAGTGTATAAAGTAATTTATTAATATTAGTAGTATTTATTATTAATATTTTTTAAAAGTCGTGACAATGCACGATTATTAAAAATATTAAAATAAGACACATACATATACGACCCCTGGCGTCTGTCGAATTAATAATGTTATTGTTTGGCTTTTAGTCGTATTAAAATTTTATTGTTTTTTCTCGGAATAACGCCCTGACTGGACATTGTTAATGATCTACAATGAAATTGTTTCGACGTACAAAATAAACCTTACATTTGATAGATTTTTTAACAAGACATTCTATTAAAAGCTTGATAACTTACCTAACTAACCATTCTTTTTACACAAACTTAGCACGTAATTTGACTTGAAATTCCCTGAAGCTTTCGTATATTCTTTTACTTCTTCCGGTATCAGATGTGTATCTGTCTGTTTGTCAGCAATGTCGTTATTTAAAGAAAGTTCATGTAAACTCACTTTAAATAAAATGAATATTTCTTGCACTTATGTGATGTGTCTTAATTCAAGAAATATATTTTATATAACTTTTGGATTTATGAAAAATATATTATAATGTGAGTTGTAATAATTATTTGTATAATATTTCTATTTTTATTTATCTTAATCATGTAAATCTGTAAAATTTAAACGCCCATATATATTTTGTTGAATTAGCGTATTTGTTGAGAAATAAATCACACACTACATACATACTTTATAAATACACGTTTATAAATATTTAGAAAGATGTTACTTTTCATATGTATTTAAAGTTTTCGTTGAAAAGGTTTGTTTTAAAGCATATTTATCGAATTTCATGATCAATCGCAGCCTAAAACTGATTGTTAATAATAATGAGCGGCTTTGTTAGATCAGCTTAACTCCGTGAACATGCCATGAAGAATCGTTTATCAGAGGACGGTCGAGTAGCGACGCGTAATTAAACGTTACGTACATGACACACAAACAAGTGTTTATGAAATGTATACAAATACATATCAAAAATACTATTTCAATAGCTTAAATACGATATTACAGAAAAAACAAAGTTTAAGTATCAAAAGTATTTCCAAAAAAGATACCTTTTCCGGGAAAAAAAATAAAAACCGCTTTTTGCTTCAAAATTTTTGATGTAAACAACGGCATCATGTATTATTCTTAGGAAGTGAGTTATATTTTAAACGAGTTACACACGAGGTCTACCCACTCGTCGCTCTGCGGGCACGGATTTTTTTAAAACCATTACGATATTCTTAACATGTAAATGTATTTAAATTTCAGGTAACTTTTAATTTTGCAATATTTCTAGCTTAAAAAAATTTATAAGAATAAAAAATTTTATTGGATCCCTTAAATTTGGTAAAGAAATATGACATTTGAGAAACTTTGCTTTATAAAGCTTCTCACTGTCACTAGATTAAGGAGGGATGTTCTAAATGTCATCACAAATCATGTAACAAAAACATTTTAATATTACAGAGAGTGTTATTTTATTCATTGAGAAGAAAACTTATTTCGATTGTAAAATATACGAACTAATAATAATATATGCCTTTACTATATATCCCAGCAGACTATTCAAAAAGCAATATAAAAAATATATAGGGAAGACAAACATCATATAATTTCATCACTTTTGATTTTTATGCTGACTTTATTGCTTTCTTAAATTTGTCTTGTCTGTTTGTAATATACCTTTAGTTCTGTAAACAATGTTTTATCAACGAGTATATTCAGTGCAATATAGTCTCTATGTAGATACCTGCTATGATTACTTATTTCAGCGTTTCAAGCTAAATTGATGCTGTAGCTAAAAAAATATATTTTTAACAACTAATAAAATAAAACAAAATCAAATTCAAAATATCTTTACTCAGGTAGGCACTTTTGAATCGTCAATTATTACAATACAAAAAAGGGTCAATGTAGTCAGTCCGTAAGTAAGCTACCACCGGCTCGGAATGCTGCTCTGTTGAGAAAAGCCGGCCAGAAACTCAACAGTTGCTCTTTCCAAAAGAAATATAAAAATTTTTGGTGATATACATTTTAATATAAATCCTGCAAATGATTCAACAACTTAAGTTCCACATATTTCGAACCAATAAAAACTCTTGAACGCTATAATAAGATTTATTTGATAATAATAATTTATTTTGAGTTCAGATTTAAAACCAAGAATAAAAAGGTGTAAGATATCTTGTGGAACTTTATTATATATTCGTATATTCGAACCCAGAGAACCCATTTCTCTCAGAGTTGTTAATATATATGTATGTAAATGACGATATTAAATGTATTATAGATTATTGTAAGGTACGCTATTATTTGATATTATATTAAAGTGATACATAAAATAAAAGCTATAATTTAATAATATACTTATAAACACTTTCTACCCAAATAAATCATTTTGTTCCAGAGGGATCTCAAAGTAAGTGGAGCGAAACCGACCGGGAGAGATAAATTGCTATAAAATTATACTTTTTTTAAACATGGTCTGGCTCTGTCAGTAAAACACTATTTGTATATAAATTTATGTATATGTATATGTAGTGTATTTGTATGTGTAAGGTGCTCTTTTGTTTGTTTGTTTTGTTGTAAGTTATAACCCATAATTAAAACTTAATATTATTAAAACAATTGAAATAATATCAACAATCATTTCATATTTCAATAAATATACAATTTCTTGCCAATGAAGTTGGTATTAAATCATTTTATAATATTTTGTTCACATACATTTTGTAAATTGAGTAATTGTAGTTGTTTTTCATTGTCTGTATTTCGTTGGATAACTCTTGATGTTATATTGAAATGTAGTTATTGCATAAATTTGAAGTACCGGCGTGTATTCATTATCAAAACAAAAACTTCTCAACGAAGTAAATACCGAGTAACGAAAGCGAATCCACTGACAAAACTCCTGATATAAATTTTGCGACGAAAAAAAACACGAACATTTTTATTCACAAACGTAAACAAACACAAAAAATGTGAATGTGTTCGGAACGTTACCAAATTGCCTTGATCAATCTAATAAAATAAAAACAAAAATGCAATTTGTGCAACGTTTCGAGCACATTCACATTTTGTGTTTGTATTTTTTTTTTGTTTGTTTGTTTGGCAACGTTCCGAACACATTCACATTTTTTGTGTTTGTTTACGTTTGTGAATAAAAATGTTCGTGTTTTTTTTCGTCGCAAAATTCATATCAGGAGTTTTGTCAGTGGATTCGCTTTCGTCACTCGGTATTTACTTCGTTGAGAATTTTTTGTTTTGATATCAATAGTTTTATAAAAGGATTGGAAACAAAATGCTGTGCGATTATTTTTCATGCAAATATATACTCATTTATTTGACCAACACATGGAACTATCTATAATGACATGAGGGACTCTCGTAGGGCCTTTAAAAACAAACTTAAATGGTGCCAAGACAATTCAGAACAGATTAAAATGGACATACTGGCTACGTCATATAGAAACAAACATTTTGGAAAATTCTGGCAACAAACAGACGAACTGAATACAAGATCGAATATTCCGGCTGAAGTAGGGGGAGTGAGCGGTTGCCGTAACATAGCAAATATGTTTAAAACACAATTTACAGTGGATCCCTGTGAGTTCAATTTCGCCGAGGCTGGCAGGGGGGATATTATAAATAATGGGGAAAGCTTTGTACGTTTCACGTCTAGCGAAGTAGTAGATACAATAATGGGTATGAAGCGTGGAAAGTCGCCTGGACATGATGGCCTGAGTGTTGAGCATCTGCGACACGCTGGTGTGCACCTTCCTAGAGTCCTAGTTTTGTTGTACAATATTTGTATAAGCCACAGCTTTCTGCCGGACTCGATGACAAGGACAATAGTCGTGCCTATAATCAAGAATAGGGCGGGGGATGCGGCGGACAGAACCAACTACAGACCGATATCTCTTGCTACCATCATAACCAAAGTGCTTGACGGCTTGCTTGATACTCAACTTAGCAGAACAATTAACATACACGATGCGCAGTTCGGTTTTAGATCAGAGCTGTCAACTGAGAGCGCAGTATTGTGTCTCAAGCAAGCTGTAAGGTACTACACGGATAGAAAGACCCATGTGTTTGCGTGTTTTTTGGATCTGTCGAAGGCATTTGACCTCGTATCCTATAAAATTTTATGGCAGAAGCTTGAAAAGGATAGCAGTTTAAGACGGGAGTTGATATCACTATTAAAGTACTGGTATGGTGCCCAAAGTAATGTGGTAAGATGGGGTGATGCACTTAGTGAACCATATAAATTAGGGTGTGGAGTAAGACAGGGGGGCCTGACGTCACCCAGATTGTTCAATCTTTACATAAACGGGCTCATAGAGAGGCTTAGCGGGGCAGGCGTCGGTTGTTCGATAGATGGCGTAATGATGAACAATTTTAGTTACGCAGACGATATGGTTCTGTTGAGCCAGTCGGTCAGTGGTCTTCGAAGACTGATAAAAATCTGTGAGGAATATGCAAAGGAGAATGGACTGAGGTATAACGCTAAAAAGAGCGAAATTTTAATTTTTCGAGGAATAAACAAACAGTTAAATTTCATTCCTAAAATACATCTGTGTGGAACTTCTCTGAAACTAGTATCTGAATTTAAATACCTTGGTAAGATTGTGAATGAACGCCTGGGTGATGATAGTGATATCGAGCGGGAGCGCAGGGCTCTGTCGGTTAGAGGCAATATGTTGGCCCGTAGGTTTGCACGGTGTTTGACACAGGTAAAATTAATATTATTTAAAGCCTATTGCCAGTCCTTTTACACGTGCAGCCTATGGGAGAACTATACGCGGCGGACATATAGCGCACTGCGTGTTCAGTACAACAATGTGCTGAGGGCTTTGTTGAGGAAGTCTCGATACTGCAGTGCATCGGCAATGTTTGCGGAGGCTCGTGTAGACGACTTCTATGCGATAATACGAAAGCGGACCGCGTCCGCAATGACAAGATTACTGAACAGCTCCAACAGTCTTCTCAGCATATTGGCGTTAAAGCTAGACACTCCCCTCTGGAGGTCCTGGGATAGTGTACACGTAGCATCGAAGCGTAGCGTATACTGACTGTAGGAGTATAGCGTTGAGTTATTTGTAGAATTAAAAAAAAAAAAAAATAATTAGAACGATGATTTCCATGAATTTTATTTTATTTAATTTCTTTAATAGTATTTTATGATTTTAATTATATTTGATTTGAATTGAATTTATATTTATTTGAATTGAATTTATGTTTAATTTTAATAATTTTATGAATTTTGTGCATTTTATTAATTTTATTTTTCTGTATAATTTGAGATTGTTATGTTGAATACTAACTACTACTATAACTACTATTATAACATTAGTTACTTAAGTTAAAATGTTACTAACACTTATGGATGAATTATCTGAAATAAATTGATTTATTATTATTATTATTATTTGGAATAGTTGCCTGTGACAAAATGAGAATGTTTTGGCTCAGAGGATGAGCGTTGTAATGACAAAGACGAGACCTCGAGTTCGATTCCCACAGGTGCCCGATTTTTATTTCATTTGATTTTTTCAGTTTCCATTTATTTTTTTAATTCATTGCTTCAAAACAGAATTTCTTCAGAATTCGGATTTTTTTCTGTAAATTTTGTTTTATTGTTACAGACGGCAATGCGTTAGTGAGTTTATTCACTGCGCAACTAGCATTGAATTTTAACCGTGTTGTGAGTACGATTCTGGCTTTAAAAGTAATTTTTTGGCAATTTTTGGTAATTTTTCATGATTTTTTGAACTTCTCACGGCCATATCTCGAAATAACGAGTTTTCCCAGATATATGCTATATACCAAATTTTAGCTCTAATTTGGGGCTACGAATGAGGAAATTTTCGAAATAATCGTTGGCGCCGTTTTCGAGAAAATGGCCGATCTGTCCCCGGCCAGTTGGCCATTTTTTGCCTTTTGACCAAAAATGTCACGCCAACAAATGTTTTTGCCATTAAAATGGACATTATTTAAAAGATAAGCTTGAGACCTTTCCAATGATGCCCAATTTGTCAATGTACGTCAACTGGTTTGGCCACAGTCCCTGTACGAAAAATGGGCATTTTTGGCCTTTCGAGGGCTGGCCACGGCCAACATGGCGGCCAAATCGAAATGTCGTAGAACAAAAAAGTCTTAGTTTTTGATGTACTTCAATCCCAGTTTGAACAAAATCAGTTGAAACTACGAATATACCCACACACAGACAAAGTAATCATCGATGGAGGCGCAAGTCAAAATTTTCAAAATGTCATATCTCATCAACCGGTGGTCGGATTTTAGCGTTTTTGGGCTTGTTGAAAAGGTCTCGACAAGGACCTTTAGGAAAATCTTTTTCAAGGTAGAAATAAGTGATTTTATACTGGTGCGGAGCCAAAAACTAAATTTTAGTCTCATTTTTCAAACGGCCGTAGAGGTGAGGCGGTAGGTATATTGCTAAGTGTAAATGCATTTTCTCGGTCTATGGGCCAAGGGCTTTCTAAAAATACCACACTCATACCAGAAGGTCTCGTGTATAAAAAAATCGATATTGCGCGTATATATACAGAGTTAGACTTTCAGCACTATGGGTGCTTTCGTCACTCTGAGCTAGCTAACGCCCGCTTTGATTTATCAATTGCTATTTATTTTTTTTTTACAATTTTGAGTTTACTCATTAGTTATTTGAGTTTACTTATTTATTAGTAACAATATATTTTCATCAGTGTTGTATTTACGTTTTATGTTTTATATTTAGTTTGCCAAAATATTAGCATATATATTTTTTTATTTAATATAATTGTATAATAAATAGCAAAATCACATACATAAATTCTCTTATTAAGTTTAAAGGTAGTTTTATTAACATTTCTTTAGATTTACTCATAGTTCATATTCTATCTTCACTTCATGTTATTCGATATGAGTTTATTCAATAATTAATTAAACATATACCGGTCACGATTTTTTAAATTTCACTCACATTTGTTTTCTACATTCTAGTGATGTATATTAGCAATTTCTATATAATTCTGGTCAGGCAGTTAATAATAAAAATCAATGTTTCTTCGTTATAGTATCAAACTATATTAAAAATAAGTTTTTTTTTTATTTGTGAGCCATTGACTTATACAATATAAAATATCAAGTAAAATGACTTGGAGCTGTCATTATTCATGAATATTAGTGTAACATTCAGCAGCTTGCAAAACAGAAAAATATACAAAGAGGAATTCGTGTTTTATAAGTTTTTAAAAGTGTACATAGCACTACGAATATTATTATTAAAACTATTTATTTAATTCTATAAATATTTTTTTTTCAAGAAAATATAAATAAATATAAAATGAATGTATAACCAACCAAAGGAACACACAAACCTAACACATTTATCATACGACTTCAAGAATCAGTAAAAGGCTATTTATTCTTAAAAAATAGTAAAAGGCTATTTGAGAAAATTTTGGTTAACCAATTTTTCATTCAAGCACTCTACAGTCAATGGTAGTCAAGAGGTCTGTCACAGACAGACAAAACTCCGTTAGTGAGTTTTGTAACACATCCAGAAATTGAGAAATGGTATATTTAATTAGTTAAAAATATGTGAAAACTTGAATTTTGTTATTAAGCTCGTCTATGGCCCCTTAAGGTATTGAAATTTTATTTATTTTTTAAAGCTAACTGTCTAAATGGTATAACACTTATATTTATTTTTATCATTTAAATGCAAAGGAAATTATTTAACAACAAACAGATATTCATAATTAATATTTTAGAGTCCATAAGTGTGTATTTATTATTTGTTCATTTTTTTTAATCTTAAACATTTTATACACAGTAATATTTATTCAAAGACTAACAAAAATTACGTTTAAAGTGAATTTTAAATTAAATAGAATCTATGCGGCACATCTATGACTATGATCATGTGTGGAAAAAGAAAGTATTTTTGTGTTCTTAAACACGACAGTGAGCTCCGAAAGTTTTGTAAAGGATCTCACTCCGGTGACAGTTTCGTTAGTGTGCCGAAACTGTTATAAATAAAGCGATCACAAGTTTCCAACTTTAAGAAAGATAAGAGATATTTAAATATAGGTAAGATAATAGATAATTGTTATACACTATATAGTAAAATATTTATTAGAAATAAATTAATGAACATTTTGAACTACACTACGGATGTACCAATAAAACAATATCATCTTACAAATCAATTCCACTCAATCCGTATCTGGATAGCGTATAGATGTCCATGCAATACAAACGATAGAACTGAAAGTATTTGTCCCGTGCCAAGGCAACTGTGAAATAGAAACCAATAACGATATAAAATAAGAAACGTTTTCCGTGTAAGGAGACAGTTTGCCAAGAATCGTAAGACTGCTTACAAGCTGCTCTGATATTGGTTTATAGTTAAAAATTTAAATTTAAAGTTAAATTTAAGATTACATTACATCATATTGCGCATTCTTATAATTGTCTCCAGAATGCGACGAGATAATTAGCTAAAATTTTTCTCATGTATGTTTGAACCGAACGCGGATGTTTTAGCGAAAACAGATAAAAAATATGTTTAGCCACTCAAAAGCTATCAAGAAAAGAAGAAAGGAGAGGGGCTCAGCTCAACACCCGCCGCGCACCGTTGGCGGATCCTAGTTGGATAAAATAACATTATGCAATACATTTAGTCATAAATAGTTTTTAGTTAGTAATAAAATTTTAAACGTTTTATGTAACACATGTATCATAAAAGTTAGTTTTAAAATACAATTCTAAAGATCTGTACAAGTTACTGAATGTAACTGTACAAGTTTTGAACAAAAAATATTTAAAACATATTACTTAATAATATTAACCTCAAAAAGAATCAATTTGTAAAGTGTATTTCAAGTTGAAATGAGACAATTAGAAGATTGCAGTAACGAGATCCGAAGCATCTGAATTGAATTAAAGTCCATTGCATAAATAAACTTAACTTACTCAAACACTAATAATGCACACATAATTAACAGCACTCATTAAATAGTAATATAACAATAATATCAGTTAAGTCTATTTTTATATTTAATACAATGCTTTATTTACGGGTTATTAAACACGGAGAAGACAAGGTACAGTAACTATTTACTTTATTGGGTTATCTCTTTTGTATTAAAACAATAAAGCGAAGTATATATAAAACAAATGAATGACATTATATATCATGACTGTAACAAATCCTCTATTTGTATTGTCTGTTAACATTCAATTATTATAATACATGTCTTTGATTTAAACTATATAACAAATTGACTTATATATATGGCTTCGTAATCATACTGACGTTTTAATTTTTTTTACTTGCAATTTAATTATTTTAATTGCCTATCATATCTCATGGCGTAAACCTACTTTTTTAGCCTTGCCGATATAGGATCAGAACGTGATAAACACCACCTTTGTAGAAATAAGAAATTACCGAAAAACTTTAAAGTTACCCAGTTTAAGAAAGAATAAAACTATTGAAGAGATTGTAAGCTTTCATTATAGCTATACCTAAACCAATTTACAACACGTATACAACTTTATATAGAATAAAATACTACAGTTACAATGTTATAGTAGTTTAAATTACAAACCGGAAATAGGCTCATAATTAATAATAACGTCATACAGATTACATACATGTTATTCTGTTAAGTAATTACTATATATGTACAAATAAAATGTTATTGAAGATTTGAAGTGCTTATAAAAGTTATCTTCAAATTTGAGAAGAGAATCAAAGAGAGTTGATAAAAATTTTGTACATTTTTTTATAAATAGATATCAAGATATTGCTTTGTTATTTATAACGATATGATTTGTAGATAATACAAAAATATCCCGATAGTATTAGTTTCTCTTCATGGTTATATTATATTAAGCTCTGCTGTTTTGTAATATGATGTTAAGATTCTAATAAAACAGGTATTCAAAAGTGACTTTAAAAATGTATATCTCAAGGTATTTGAAATGTAACAAATCTAAATAAAAATAAAATAAATCTCTTTTTAATTTAAGCTTGGACCATTTCTGTATATTTTATTATAAGTTTAAATATGTTAAATCTTTTGGTCTAGTGTTTGAAATGTTCTGAGCCTAGTCAGCATGCATTAGAAATTCTAAAGCTTACTCTCACCAAGCTACAGAGATATTGAACCATTAACCTACAGCCTTGGAAAAGATAAACGTCTTTGTCTTTTATCTTTGAAACACATTTTTTTTATATAAATTTAAACATTTTGCCAATAATATTTACTTGCTATATAACAGGTAAAATATTTGTTAAAATATATTTTTTCTAACAGCAAATAAGTAAATACTAATTATATTTTGCTAGTCTTCGGGTGTTAACCTAATATTTACATAAACTAAAAGATTATTTGAGTTTTAATAATGTTGTTTATATTCTACTTGACTTTGTAAGACTAATTACCAACACGTGTAAAGTATTACGTTCTTAATTAAACGTCGGCAGTCACAGTTATAATTATAAAAGGTTAAATCACTAATTAAGGTTTGAGATTAATCTGTTTCTCATTAGAAGACCCCATGACCTCATTTCAAATAAACGTAATAATTAACTGGTCACCTTAAACACGTGGTCTTTGTAACTCGTGTAATAAATATTATAAGGGAATGAAATTATAGAAAATATATTATTTAAATATTGAATACAGAAGGTGATATGTTCAAGTCACGTATATTAGGATCAAAACACATTCACACCTACGACTTCGCGAGACAAGACACGCGATATCGCATGGCACGATACGATATAATCGTATCATAATATCGTGGTATAACACGGATCAAATAAAATGACTATTCAATAAGCTATACAAAGCTGCTCTATCCGACAACCTACTTTGAGAGTGTGACTTTTGATGTGTCTTATGGTTTCATCGTTACTTAGGTACATTAAATATACTTGCTATCAATATTAAATTGAAAAAAATGTATTTTAAATTAGAAAAATCTCTAGTCCCACTAAATTCTTACAGATTTGTTACTGTTTAATAAAAAGAAGAATAAATATAAAAGTAAATTACATTACTTCATTAGTGTCACTGCTGTCCTATGTTGTTTATCTTCTTTTCTATTTAGTAAGAAATTCAAAAACACATTATATAATAAATCGTTGTCTTCTGGGTTACTTCTAATTTTATAAATCCTAATATAGTAGCTTAAATTTCTTATATATTGTATTCAATGTAAAAACAATGGATAACAAAATGTTGTATGTACTTCAAATTGACAGGGATACGCAAAAAATAATATAAAATTGATTAAAATAAAAATATATTTCCAAATTAATTGAAAATTTTCCTGAATTCTCATAAAACAATGTAAAAGTAAATAATAATGGATTTTAATCCCTTTAATCGGAAGAAAAATAAAAAGGTAAGCGATAACATATCCACATTACTGTAACAACCTTTCGGAGCCAATTACATAAGGACAACTACTTGCATTACGGAAGGGACTTTTGAAATCTCCTAGAGGGGCGACTCCATAATGAAAGAAAAATTAGTAATCTTCATTTATCTTATTAATGTTATATTTATTCGTCCTAATTGATAAAGGATTAAAAAAGTCAACAGAATATCAAAATATGTTCCACTCTTTGGGACATCTATAGTTAATATAAGTGGTATCTATTGAATAAAATGACTTAAATATTGATCAGAACCTCGGTATAAAATAGCACAAAGAATACATAAGTCGGTAATAACAAAATACTTTCCTACCAATGCGTTTCATAACATTATTATTATTATTATGAGCACAATAATAATAGGGTAATAAATTATGCTTGATGTGTGACCCTAGAACTCACAAACACTCCTATCACAAAAGAAAATTCTCTTTAAGAGATTAATTTAGTACAAGAATAATTTATCTTGCGTAATTGATTCATGTAACTTTCTTTATTCATACACGTACAATAATAAAGCTTGTCAATTAAGACAAAGATTCAAGTTTAGAACGCTTTATATTAAAATTAAATTTAAATAAATTTAATAAATTTGAATAATTAATCAATCACTAATCAAAAAAAGACTTTTTTGAAAGTTTCTCATAAAAGTATTTAGCTATAAGAAAAAGACATTAGATTTAATTGTTGATTTTTTTTTCACCTATAAATTAATTTTAACCTAATATATAATATAACCTGGAATATTTCCCTTGATTATTATCTAATTTTATTAAAAATGTAATCATGTTTATTTTAAACTTGTACTTTTATTGGCTACTTTAAAGAAATAGTAAAAATCTTATTTTTTTCTATCAAGACCAATTAAAATATCAATATATAGAATTTTAGTGTATTATAAATGCTATTTTATATATGAGCAAAGATTTTTTGAAAAGTTATTTATGATTAACATTAGAAGCTGTTAAAACATAACAAGGAATATGCGCTGCAATTTTATCCTTACAACAAACTACTTATTATACGTTTATGGCTCTTAGAGGTAAAATAATAAAGGTCATATTTCGATGAAATGGTTCATTATTCCGTTCAGTACAGCGCTAAACGCATGCCGGTGTAGAGATAGTTGTTATCAAAGTGAGTCACAGTCGTATATTGAAAGTAAACAATGAAGATCGAGCTCACCATGTTATAATTCATTAAATACATTACTCATTTGTCACAGAAACTTTCCAAATGAAAATTTGATTTTTTAAATTATAAATCAGTCATTTTTAATTCAAGCATGCTTATCTTTTTGAAGTATTATAGGAATCTGCATTCATATATTATTGATTACATAATTATATAATATTATAAGGTTTTGTTCTTTGATATCAAAATTAACAATTGTAAATATCAAATAGAAGTAAGATACCAATAAAAACATTTAACATAATTATTTCTACATTTCTAATAATTTTAAATTTAAGGCGCCTGTAAAAATATCATTTTTACAAGCTCCATAACGAGGGGAAGTTTAAAAACTTCACTAAATTTCTTCATGTCTCTTTGTGTAACGTTAATTGAAATTATTCCAAGTCGTATAAAAACTTCGTGACTTCGTCTCAGTTCAGCTCCAGAAGGTGCAGTTCTTTTTTTTGTTATAAGTTTGGTAATTATAACATAAGTTTCTCGTTCGTGGCCACACTTATTTTAAAGCGCGCCAATTTGCTGTCATAGGTGTTTATTTTAATGTTCGCTGTTAATAAAATCACTTCTTGTTACAGAGAAATGATATTTATTTAAAATATTAACTTAACTTAACTTAACTTTTTTTTTTTTTTTTTTTTTTAACGTCTGGAACCCATCATGGGTCCCACCGCATTCCAGGGGAGGAAGGCGCTGGGTATGTGAGACTCCTACTCACTAAACCAGACGGTTGCCGTCGCCGTCATGATGGGACACCGCGGGAACGCTTGCGCATACAACCGCGGCGCCCCGACGGACACCACGTAGAGGGCACCCCGCAACGAGAGGCCCCCTCCATAGTCGGCAGGCTTGATAGATCGCGGGGGGGTCCCCTCCCCCCCACCCAAGCCCACCTTAAGAAGAAGGCCGAAGCCCTCTTCTAGCCAGGCCCGGTCCGGAACCCAAACGCCCGGGGGAGTCTATGCTCAACCCCAAGACGCCTGAGGACCTCGTCCAGGCCCAGCTCCCTCGGCGGTGATCTCCCCGAAGGAAGACCACCGTTCGGACTCCACATGAGCGGAGAGTCAAGCACGACCCGGCTGGCTGACAGGGCCGAAACTGCCAACGGACCGCCGCCGCGCAAGACCACCACTCAAAAAGGGAGCCCGACCTCGAACCCGACAGGCCTCTACCGCCGAACACGGTGGTCAACCGAGTCCAGCAAGAAAGAGGCATAAGTCGGGGACCCACCAAGCCGGGACTAACGATCGCCGAGCAAGACCGTGGTGTCACGCTCCACGAAGGTTAATCCGGGCACCATCTTTTGCAAGGGGAAACAACCGTCCGAACCGCTCCTTAAGGAGCGACTCGAAAGGAAGAACCCCAAGCCCTAAACGCCCCTAAACCCCCGCAACCACGAGGCCACCCCAAGGTCAACTCTGCAAACAGAGAAGTACCCGGAATGACCCCGCGGCTGTCCCCCGGAAAAGAGGGCCTGTACCCTCCCACCGAATTGCCCAGGCCCACTTTCCAACGGCTGAGGCCGAAGGAAAGGGACCCGAGCCCGCCGCCGCAGACGGACCACCCCTAAGGGCAGACCGCCGCGTGAACCCCCCTTGCCAACCATGAGCCAGACTCGGGCACCTCATGGCTGACAACCCCGCGCTGGACATTAGCAGACGGCTAACGTGATCCCGAAAGACCGCATTAACCATCCCCCAGGGAGCACCGGCCCGTACCGCTTCCAATCCCGCCGGACGAATCCGGACAACATTGGTAGCGGACGGGCACACGAGGAGGTTTCCAGCATGGCCCCCCAACTTAACTTAACTTAACTTAACTTAACTTAACTTAACTTAACTTAACTTAACTTAACTTAACTTAACTTAACTTTTTTTTTTTTTTTTTTTTTTGCGTTGGAAATATCCGTTACGGATACCCGCCGGCCAGGAAGGTGATGGCCGGAGGGTTATGTGGGACTACCCGGCGGCATAGAGGACGCCGCCATTTTTAAGGCTACCCACTAAAAAACCAACGGTTGCCCTCAACGCCTTAATGGGACGACACGGGATCGCGTTAGCACTCACCGTGCCGCCCCGGCGGTTACCCCCCGAGCGAGGGTGCCCCGAGCAACTTAGGACACCCCCACGGCGTAGGCCTATGGCAGGTGAGAGGGGTCACCCCCCCCTCTCACCAAGGCCTACTGCTGGGAGAGGAAGCGGCGGGCGTACTCCCGCCTCCTTCTTCCCAGCCTCCCCCGGCGGAGCGGGTCAGAGGGAGAGGCTTGCTCCCTGACCCGCTCCGCGGCCTCCTTCGCGGCGATGACGTGCTCGCAGAAGGAGGCCATAGCGGCCCAACACCTCTCGCTGCCGACCATCGCGCCAACAAGGCGCGGCAGCGAGAGGTCCCCGCCAACCACGGCCACCAGCTCAGCGCGCTGATGACCCCAGGCTGCGCACTCCGCCACGGTGTGACGAGCCGTGTCGACGGACTCGTCACAGTGGTGGCAGGACGGGGCCGCCTCCCTTCTTGCAATCTTGTGCAGGTACTCACCGAAGCACCCATGCCCCGTGAGCACCTGCACAAGACGGAACGTCAGAGTCCCGTGCCGCCGGTTGATCCAACGATCCAAGTGGGGGCGAACTGCCCCCACTGTCGTCAGACCGGCGGCGGGGGACTCCAAGTCCCTCGTCCACCGTCGAATCAGGGCTCGGTGAGCTGAAGCCCTGATTCGAGCTGCCTCGGGCCTAACCCCCGTGGTCCTGGCTTCCGCCCGGTGCCAATACACCCCGGCGAGCACCTCCGCCTGCAGCTCCCAAGGCGGATCGCTCGCCAGGAGTGTGGCCGCAGTGTACGACACTGTACGGTACCCCCTGATCATCCTCACCGCTAAGACTCTCTGCGTCCTTCGCAAAAGGGTCTTGGAATCGGCGGTGAGGGACCCCGACCATATGGGGGCACCGAACAGCGCCATGCTCCTCACGATGCCGGCATAGAGTCGCCGGCACGGAGCCTGCGGCCCACCGACGTTGGGCAGAAGCCTTCCCAAGGCAGCCGCGGTGGACAGTAACTTCGGGGCCAGAAGGGAGAAATGAGCCCCGAAGTTCCATCTTCCGTCCAGGGTGAGACCCAGATATTTTAACTGGGCCTTCACCACCACCTCCTGTCCCTGGACGGAGATGGACGCCCGGCGAGGGGGACCCCGGCGAGGGCCGTGGAAGAGGATGGCCTCCGTTTTGGATACGGAGACCTCCAATCCCAACAGCCCTATGCGGTCCGCAACCAGCGTAGCACCGACTGTTGCCAGACGGGCCGCCTCCGCATACGTCCCTCCCCTGCATGTGACGAGGGTGTCATCAGCGTAGCACAACACCCTCATCCGCGGCAGGAGAGGACAGCGGAGCAGCCAGTCGTACCCGAGGTTCCACAAGACCGGGCCCAAGACGGACCCCTGTGGAACCCCGCGGCATACGCTACGCCGGTGTATACGCTGGTCGCCGCCAACCCACAGGACCTCTCTGTCCTGCAGGTAGCCCCCTAACAGTCTCCGAAGATAGGGAGGCACTCCATGGAACCGGAGTGCCTCAACCAAAGTCTCAAACGGAAGACTGTTGAAGGCATTGGCGACGTCCAGCGATACCGCCAGGACCACGTCCCCCTCGCGAGTTGCCTCTTGGGTCAGGTCTCTCAGAGCCCTCAGGGCGTCGATCGTCGATCGACCCGCCCTGAAGCCGAACTGAGCATCCGAGAGACCCGGCCCCACCTCCTCGAGGTGTTGGACGAGACGGGCAGAGAGAATTCTCTCGAAGAGTTTGCCCGTCTCGTCCAGCAGCACGATTGGCCTGTATGCGGAAGGGGAGTCGGCAGAACGACCCTCCTTCCGCAACAGGCACAATCTGCCCTCTTTCCAGGCCTTCGGGAACTGTCCAGTGCGCAAACAAAGGTTGAACAGTTCCCGAAGCCTGCCCCCCAGGTATTCCAGGGCGAGGAATAGAACTCGCCCCGGAATACCGTCCGGCCCCGGCGCAGTACTGCGGGCTCGGAGACGACTCAAGGCGACCTCCAGCTCGGCCTCCGTGATGTCTGGGACAGAACCCACCCCCCCATTAGAAGAAGGGGGGGCCATCACGGGAGGCGAGTGGCCGGTGGATTCAGGGAATAGGTCCCCCACCAGCCGCTCGAGGAAATCCGGCTGAAGGGACTCCATGACCGGGGCGCAAGCGGCGCGGAGTTTGTTCCGCGCCACCCGATACGGGCGCCCCCATGGGTCCCTATCGAGACCTGCCAGGATCTCCTCCCGAGCCAGGTCCTTCGCCTTCCGAATCGCCAGCCGCAGAGTCGACTTCGCTTCGCGATAACGACTCCGCAGCTGGGCTTCCAGATCCGGGTCGAAGCCGTGACGACGGCGACACCGGACGAAACTTAACTTAACTTAACTTAACTTAACTTAACTTAACTTATCTTCACGCCATATCCCTTGCGGGGTAGCCAGAGACGACGGAGCGCCAAAAGCTGTGGTCCCTGCATACCTCTTTCGCCTCGACCACAGACATTAACCTCTTCATACATGCCCTCCGGGGGGTCCTCATACTTTTGCCAAATATTGTATAAATTAAATTAGTATTGACTAATGTTAAAGACGCTTGAAAAAGATATTAAATAAAGTTATAAAATTCTTCATAAACTGCCGATAGTTTTATGTTTCTTCTAAACAATTTAATGAATTGAATTAATCAATCTAAATATTTAATTACGAAACTGTCAGATATATCGTATACTGTTCTTTAATGCTTTTAAAGGTAATATTTCAGAATATTGTGCAGACAATATTAACATATTTTGAAACTATAGTCAACAATTTAAACCCGTGAAAAGACAGTTGACATTAAAACGATTAAATAATAAATAAATATTTAATCAATGTAAAAAATTCCATAACTGAATACATATTTCATGAAGCAAAATGTAATACTTTGTTAAAGTGTACCGATGCGTCAGGAAATTAATTTCCGGTCACGTACCGACTTCTGTTGGCGTAAGATACGATGTTTCTTTATAACAAAAAATAAAATAAATTAACAAGTATTGGCTTTAATCGAATATGACTTCGTGCGTGATGAAAATATGAACAACCATACAGGTTTTATGTTATACTTCTCTGTTATATAGATAGAGAAGTATAACATAAAACCTGTATGGGGTCTATTCTTAAAACATTTGCTAGACGAGTGTAATGTCCCAGCATGTTTACTAGTAGTCTTTACAATCAGGAAAGTTGCACAATTAATAGACGTTAATACGTTTCAACCTGGAAATAAATTCCAAAGGAGTTTGTTCCAAATTTGAGTGGTAAGTGGAAGAACCTTGAATACCGCATAGTGTAAAATCGCGGTCAAAAAGTAGAAGCCGAAATTGGGGTAATTCGGACCAGAGATAAGAACAGTACTCTCGAAACAAAACAATACTAACTTAATAAACTGAAAAAGTTCCATTTTTGCACGTAATGGTATGTTATTTTGTCAATCTGTTGTTAAGATAATTTTCTTATTTTAAGATGTTCATGTAATTTTGTGTTAGATATATTAAGTGACTCTTGTATGCCTATGTAAACAGCTGTTTTGGCATACCAATAATAAAATAATGAGTCTGTTTAAGTTGTTGTGGTTTTAAAAAGATAAAAATAATAACAAAAGTAATACACAATAATTATAAAGTAATATTACACAATACTTTTTCCTTTTCTTATTGTTTAAATAATGAACTCTCACTAAAACGATACAAAAAAAATTTGTATATATATTTTTCGTATCGGATTATAAAATTTTAATATTATAAAACTACTCTACATCCTCATTGAACCCTTGATATCGTTTATTTACAGTTAAACGTCCAAAGTAATAATCGGGCACGCAAATTCTGATGAAGAATTACAAGCTTTAAATGATAATATGACGACACTGAAATATAATTTTAGGCTTTCAAAATAATTTAAAACTGACAACATTTAGCCACATTAACTTAGGCAGCTAAGATTAACTATAAACCTATAATAATTTTTCTAACATTAATTTCTTCTTCATCGTTAAGTGATTATGAAAATAAATAATATGACTATAGATTAATGACGCAAATCTATATCGTAATGCGGAGAAATGATACTCGTAGATATAGAGCTTTCGCAAACACAGCATTAATTCCATTTTTCATTAAGTCTAACATTATTATTATTCTTGCATGAGATCTGAATTTTCTTATAAATCATTAAAGTTTATTTGTCTTAAAAATCGGAGAGAACATTGAAGTTCAAAATGGTAACCTTTTCCATTGGTTATTTCGACAAATAATCGATTGTAATATTGCAGAAATCTCTCTCACAGCAAGTCCGTAACCGTAATATATTGTAAAAAGTAGCGCTGAAACCTGAGAACCTACCGTTGAAATGACTCTAATTGTATTTATTGTCACTATTAATTTTAATTGTATTCATAAATTGTATAGAATTCAGTCCCTTTTAATGATATCAGATTTTACTTATCTTATTTTTTTTTATATTGATACATGTTTAAGGTCGTCCATAAAAGATACAAACATTCTGGTTACCAGTATTATGGCTATTATGTATTTAAAATAATTAAGTTTATGGTTATAGTTTTTTTTAGTTAAACTTAAATCTCCTCTGCCCGCCACTTCGCTTCAAACATTAACAAGTGTGGTAGATTATTAAAATTTCGTTGTTCTAAGGTAATCTAACGTATTTCATGGACATCATACTATACAATATAAATTAATTTGTATAAATACATAATTTTAAAGGTAACAAACAACAGTTGCTTATTTACAAGTAGTTGCTACTTCATAGTTTCTCTAGAACTACATAAAGTTTCAGAATAGGATACAAAATATCTTTAAGATATCTTTAAGTAGAACATCACCAAATGATACTCGTGTTAATCTGTAGGCATAGACTAAACTAATTCTTGTAAAATATATTTATTTTCGATTCTACTAATTCAGCAACAAATTCAAGCAATTGCGAGAATACTAAAAAGTTTTGTTAATTACCTTTTCTTTAGAGGATAAATACATATAAATTACTTTATTATTATTTATTATTAACAATTAGTCGAGAAGTAACATCTTTTAATCTCTATTGTCTTGCTTTTCCTTTTAAGATATAAGAAAATAATAATATTAACGAAAGAAAAACCTACTTAATATAATAATGAAATATTGTGCTGAACGTCCTTTATCGTGCTTGTTTTATGAATTTTCATTGTCTATTAACCAAAAAGGGTAATTTACCAATTTAGACAGAAAGGTAAAACTGTTATCTTCAATAAAAATTAATGAACTTTGAATAATTTCTTATATTATTTGGTAAATAATGTACCAGGCTAATTAACAGTAAGTATGTGTATTCACACATACACACGCACACCGGAATATAGAACCTGGAATAAAAGATATAATTTATTTTGGCTGAACTTATCCGGATACAACTTTACCTTAAAATAATTCTTTGAGTTAATTTTAATTTTGAGTATTTTAAAATTGATAAAGTTTTATTTGAAACAAAAGAAGGTTTAAACAGACAATAGTGAGAATTTTCTAAGGAAAGTCAACAAACAAGAAACTTAAAAAGTTTCTTTAACTGTACGTGTAAGGATACTTTGGCTATTATACAAGATTCTTATCAAATTAGAAATCACAAACATTAAAGTAACTCCACAGGATTTATCTATCGTATTTGCAAGGGTCGTAATTCCAAATGTACGTCTCGTTTGAAATTTGTAAATCCTATTTAAAGTTTATTTAAGTAGCACAAGATTTTCGAAGATAAATTCAAACGTTAAAGAATATTACACCGACTTAATGTATACCCTCACTATGTATCAGAAAATATTATTAAGTAACATTAATTATAAAAATCAAACAAAATTAATGGAAATGTTTCATATGGAGAACTAAGTTGTAAAAAGTTAAAAAAGCAGAATTTAACGCGACCTCTAGACATCACAACTTTTGCGAGGAAACAATTTCGTTATACGAATTTTCTTTTCCGTAAAAACATTTACAAACACCGGTCGTGACGTCACTGTCAAAAAGTGTAACAGAGTTAGTTACATTGGGAACCGTAAACATTTACCGTTTTTTCAAAACTTTCAGCATTGCTCAATTATGGTTACAAGTATCCCAATAAAGGTAAAAGCTAAGTATACAGATTTAATAAGAAAAAATATTTACAATATAAATGAAAACTACCCATTCATTTCAATAAATTTACTATAGTTACTTTTTAAACAATGATGAATATATAATTATATAAACAATACGAGATAAAATGACCTGCAATAAAGCCGTGATCCAGTATCACAAACGACTCAAGAATTATTAATTAGGTACAATATTAACTTGTATGATACCGGATATTTAATAATAGATTTGCATGAACTTTTATATAAGCCCTGAGACCGGAAAACTAAGTGATATTAAGTTAATAAACAAATTTCCGGTCATTTCTAGAATAAAATCTAAAATATCTTTAGGACTTACTTATATATTTGTATTGAATCTATAATTGAATTAAATTCTATGTATAATGATTAGTATCAAATGAAAATCTAGTGATTTTCTTTATTTGTATAATTATTTTGATTTCCTCTAATAATTCTGTTTTTTAATCAATCATAAATTTAAACATGTACGTAAAGTGTAGCCAGAAGTGGATAACAGGATTTATGAGTAATTTGATATTACAGTAATAGGATTTTCTTTTCACACGATAAGTCCTGCTTATCGGTATTGTCTACGTCACTCATAAGTACAAAATTCTAATTATATACAAAATACAAATACAAACGATATTAGTAGTGTGGCTCCGTGTCATAACATTAACAACTGCGATAACCGAACACAACGCGAAAAACATCCTTGGTTTTTACTTTTATTAATGATAAGCTTAAAACTTTTCAGCATGAACAACCTTAATTACTTACAGCTCTGTTATATAAAAATGAATTCTTTTTAATTCATACTTTGCTCCTGATAATATTCTTATTATATTTAAACTAATAGATATTCAATTCTATAACGGTAGCAATATTACTATTTTTTTGGTGATAATACACGATTGTATCACTTATCATTTAGACTATTGACATATTAGAAATACTTAAATAAAAAATTATGAAAAAGTAATAGCATTATTTATTATTTGAAAATTGCTATAGCAATGCTTTGCGTTTTAATAATATAATCCATTTTCGTACAAAACGCTATTAATGCTAATATCAATTATATTTAAAGTCGACAAATACTATATCCATTGTAACTGTAATCCGAGCCAAAACTGACATTTTAGGCAGTTATAAATTGTTTTACGTTTGCAATTGATATTTTGATAAAACATTTTAATTAAATAAATGGACATAATATTAAAGTTATAATGAATCTGTAACCTATACTAAACGAGGTCGTTGTTAATATTTCCTCATGAGCCATGCAGCAGACTTCAGAGAGGTATTTGTGGTGTAGAAAACTACTATTATATACTTTATCTACAAGCTACATAGAGAAGACATATTGCAAATAATAAATATGAAGTAACTATATTTTTATATATTTAATTAAACACATAACATGTTCCCTTGGAGTAAGTGATTAATGATCCGTGACCGTAGGTTCGTTTCCCACGAGGGACGCCCGTTGTTTGAGTAATCCACAGATTATTTTTCGAGTTTCCTCTGGGTTTTTTTGTATCTGTGTGTATAACCCACTGGGACACAGAGATTAGTTATATATATTTATAATATTATTCAACGACCGTCAACACTTTAATTATTATTGATGTAAAGTAAAAAACGGAGGGCGGAATTCATTACTTATCTGATGACTAGCATGTTTGTTGACTTTAAACATATTGTAATAAAAATATAGTTATTATCATAATTTCAATAATACATCAATATGTTTTTGTGACAAAAAAACAACCATTAAAATATATTATTAAATTTAAATAACATATGTAGGTACGTTAGTTAGAGTAAAAGAAATTCCTTTACCTTATGTTTTTAGAGATTACAATACAGTTATCATATTCTGAAATAAAGGTATATATTTAAACAATAAGCTGTTACAGATAGTTTAATGTACGAAAACATTGCAAGAGTTACGTTACACGTCGACAACTTTACGAGGAGACTTAACACCTTTCAGCTCGTTCAGTAACGTTTAAACTTCGTAACCCACACTGCCTCCGCGCTTAACACTTCATTTCACACTAACTTTACCCGTATGAGTTATTAACTATGACGAATAATTTCCTGACTAAATGTTAAAAAGAAAATAATATATAAAAATAATACTTTTGTCGGGCACAGGCATATAAAAGATATGCTTAAAAATAATTATGAAATACTTCTTTGAGACGATTTATAGATAGGACAAGCCATGTAAAGATTATTAATATTTTAAATAAATATAGAATAAAGAATTCTCAGACACACAAATGTGCACAGGACTAGTTTATTTAAAACACAAAATTGACACAAAATAAACCAACAACTGTTATCACAATTATGCGCGAACTATTCATATAATTTTTCTTAAGATCTTTTATGGTTTTATAGTATTTCTACTATATTCTAGCTCTCCGAATATACCCGTTACATACACTACTTATATACAACATTGATACGTAACAATACGATTTGATAATATAAAGTAAAATTATACTTCTTTCAAATAGTATAAAATTATATGTGATATAACTATGAGAATATAGGCATGGGGTTTGTAGTTAAGTATTTTCTTTTCTTTTTAAAGGGCAAACAAAATATGAATTTCTTTATGTTCTTTCCTCGAAAAACCTCTAAAATGAACAAATTTATAATAACAGTCTCCATTACCCAAAGTGCTGCTTGAGCAGATCCATAAGACCCTTGTAAGGATATAACAATAAATATTCTGTTCTCAACATACATAACCATATGTACCGCGTACTAGTGTGATAGTTCTTTTAAGAATAACTGAATCTTTTTTTTTATTATATGCCAGATACAGTTTAATATGATATGTTATATAAGCTCTATAAACTGTACTGTTATACTTTCATATTTGTTCGACAAATGTATAAGCGTTCCAACGACACCTTTTTCAAGGACATGTGTTCAGTGAAATCCAGGAGAAAAAGATGCGTTCCTTGCAAACCTACCAGTTTTATTTGTTTTTTTTTTATAAAATTATTTATACTTTTTACTAAAGATAAATAAAATATTCTACAGATTTCTATACAATGGCTTATTTTTTAATTTTGTAATAATCCGAATAACAGTCTTCTTTATTAACAAAGTAAACAATTCATTGCCCGGCCTACTGTATTTTTAGAAGAGCATAGAATTAACAATAGCTCAAAACATAGATGTTGCAAAAATTCTTACAAATTGTTATAATGTGAAATGTCTGAACTCTTAAACGCCTTGCCAACAGTTACAATTAACTGCATACAACTTGGCTAACGCTGATAATCTTTATATCTACACAGATTGAACTCTGAAGTCGAGATCACATCACGGATATATCCTTTATAGTATGTGTTTCTATTTTTGGGTTAACAATTTGACAAAAAAAAAATTTAGACAAAAAAAAAAGTTTAGAAAATTAAAAATAAATGAAACTGCCGTTTTTTTTATTTGTTTCTTTTGTGTTCGACTCTGATGAAAAAGTACTGGATGGATTTAAAAATAACTATGGAATTGCGACTAAAATATAAATTATGAGAAGAAAGCTTACTTTGATTGTAAAATATACCAACTAATAATACCTCTTTGATATAAAACCTACCAGGGCATTCTTCAAGCAATGTAAAAAACTATATAAACGGAAAATCAAAAGTTATAGATTTTTATGTGTTCTATATTGCTTTATTAAACTTGTAGAATTCTTGGTCTATTTGTCTTATACGTTAAGTTTTGTAGTCAATATTTTTATCTATATTTAATAAAACATATGCTCTATGTCTATACCTGCTATGATTACTAATTTCAGCGTTTCAAATTAATGAAATGCTGTTGCTAATGGGATAGTATCAGAAAAAAGTATTCTTGAGATATATGTTTATAGATAAATAGATATTTTACTGTTGAAATTCACTTCAATATATTGTATATGAAAACATTAAACCATATCATATTATAAGATATATTACTATTTTATATTTAATTGTATCCAGTTCAAAAAACATAACTAATATTTTATTAATATACATAAAAATAGTTTTTATATCCAAATAAATCATTTGATTACAGAGAATACGTAAAAGTAAGTAGAGCGAAATCGACCGGGGAAGATAAATTACTATAAAATTACACTTTTTATAGACATGGTGGTTGGGGTCAGTCAGTAAATCACGATTTGTTTATGTATGTGTGTGTGTAGTGTATTTGTGTGTAAAGTCCACTTTTCTTTATGTGTGTGTGGCACTGATAAGCGAACAAAAGATATCGATAAGATGTTCGTTGTAAATTATAACCCCTATTTAAAATTTAATATTATTGAAACACAATTAAAATAATATCAACATTCAATTCATATTTTATGTTTAATTTATGTTATTATTGATTAGGGTTATTTCAAAAAAAATTGTCAGATTTCGCCTCCACCTTCACCAAACAGACGTACAATGTTAAATGCATCAAAGCTGGTAAAATTGGCTAAACCAATAAAAGAACTATTTCAATTATGCTTCTTATTTTTACTGAAACATTTATTTTTTTATCGAACTTTATTTCCTTGCTTGTTATCTCGACTTCCGAGTTCAATCCGTGTAGATAAAAAGAATAAAAACGTTAGCCAACACTGTATGCAGTTAATTGTAACTGTTGGCAAGGCATTTAAGAGTTCAGACATTTTATTTTATATACGATTTTCTTACTTTAACATAATTTACGGTTGATATTCGTTATTTATCTTACTAAACAGTTTGTAAGAACTTTTACACTAACTATACTTTAGGCTATTCTTAGTTATATGTTCTTCTACAACAGTAAATGGGACGGTCAATTGATTACTTTGTCGGTAGAGTGGATAATAAATCACCTGTTATCTAACTACATCAGACCGAGTATTACAACTTATTGCAAATATTTAACCATTTTATTCAAAAGGAACTTACTTTATATTGGTTTGAGTATCTTATAGACATAGTTAAGTTCATGCATTATTTAGATTAAAAACATGTAGAACTATTTCTAAATGAAATATATCACTGTTATATAATAAAAAATAGAAATGTTATTAAATTTCATAATCAGGACTAAACAACGTAACACTAATTATTAATGATTACCTTCCAATGTGGATAAAGTAAGCGCGTCACTATGAGACCTGTAAACACATGTTATATTTAGTTTGGTGATAACTAGCGCATTTGCATAAACACATCTGGATATCATGTGCGTAACGTGTAATTACGCGTCGCTACTCTCCTCTGATATACGACTCTTCATGACATGTTCACGGAGTTAAGCTGAGCTAACAATGCCGCTCATTATCATTAACAATCAGTATTGGCCGCGATTGATCATGGTATTTGATAAATATAATAATTTAAGTATTCTAATCTAATCTAATTTTAATATAAGTTAAACCTATTATTTTTATAGTTATTGGAATTGTTCTCGTAATCATAATAGATGCTAGACAAAGATATTTTCTATAGTTCATAATTCCATTAAATATATATATCTAGTTTATATTCCGCTTCAGGGAATTCGATCATATATCGGAACAAGCTTCAAAGTGGATCTCATACAAAAAGTAGATTGCGTCGCTTGTTATATGGTTTGTATATTAATAATAAAATTCATGTCAACAAATACCTAAATCCAATTTCTTTTTTTTCACAAGCCATCCCAGGCAATGGGATTTATGTTTTACCATTAGCTCATGTGTATTGGAAATATATTATCTGTGTTTACACATGTTTATGTGTGTTTCATCTATTCGTCATCTTATTGTTAAGTTTTTATTGTTTTCTAAAACTTTATATGAACACAATATTTATCAATGTGCAACATATTAAGTGACCAAGCTCTTACTAGAACGTCTTGTTAAAAGTTCTATAAGATATAAGGTTCATATTAAACTGCAAAATTAATTTTGTACATATATGTATTTTATTGGACAAATAATGAATTGATCAACATATACTTTAAATACATACGTAGAATATCCGAGATAATAAAATACTTTTAAAGATTTATTTTTTGTCTCACCTGTCTCCAGACGGTATCATTGAACAGAATAAACAGATAGTTTTAACAAGTTACTCGTATGTCAATAATGCTAATGAGATTGCAACACATAAATACAAATAGCGAACACTAGCGATTCATTACAATAGCCATTATATGCAGTGTGACCATGCCTTAATAATAATATAGAAGTTCTGAGTTCGTTGGGCTGTATTGAACAATTGGTTTGTATGTTGAATGTTGAATTTAAATTGGTTCTAACCTCAACAAATAACAGAGTTTTTTGCCTCAATTTTAACAATTTGGAGTCAATATTGTTTTTTTTCATCAATCAAATATTTCACTAAGGCTTATATATATTACTGTTTTGTTAATAGTAATTAGAAATACAAATTTTTCTTTTAGATAAAGAGGTGTTTTCGGGTGAAATAGTACATAGTACAATAGAGAAACTAAATGTAAATCCCGGCGTCGACGTATGGGAAGCCACTTGAGTTTTTTGCGAAATTGTGAAATGTGGTCATATTTGCGTAGGCTAAATATGAACCGTATAGCAAGGTTTTGAAGTCTCTCAAGCTTGTTTAGTTTGTCCTCGGTGAGATCAGTATAGCTTGCGTCGGCGTAGTCTAGAATGGACAGAAGAAGTGAATGTGCTAACATAATTTTGGTAGGAATTGGAAGGTAAAAACGCAGTCGACGAAGTGACCTCATGGTAATAAATATTTTCCTACCGATTTCTTTTATTTGTATAGACCACGACATTGTCTGATCCAAATAAATGCATAAATTTTTTACAAATGAACAATACGGTATAGTAATGCCATTAAATTGTATAGGTGGTAAGTTTCGCCTGTCCACTCTTGATATCATACCGGGACTCCCAATAACAATAGCTTGTGATTTTTCAGGGTTTAATTTGAGACCAAAATGCTTACTCCAGTTACTAATTGAACTGAGGTCATTGTTAATGGCGGTAACAGAACTATCAAGATTTTCAAGGCGTGAATGGTGGTTAATCTGAATATCATCTGCATACATGTGATAGAGAGAAGAGATATATTGAGTGATGGAATTAATGAAAATGGCAAATAGTAAGGGAGATAACACGCCGCCCTGAGGTACCCCAGCCGGGACGTCACACCAGGATGATAACAAATTATCAGTCCGAATGCGCTGCCGACGGCCCGTGAGGTAACTTCGAAACCAGTCTATCACTGATGGAGATATGTTAATAGAACGTAACAGGCCTAGCAGGACATCATGGTCAACAGTATTAAAAGCATTACTGAAATCTAGCAACGCTAGAATTGTAAGCTTTTTATTGTCCATTGCCAATCGAATGTCATCCGTTACCTTAACTAATGCTGTGACTGTACTGTGACCAGGACGGAAACCGGATTGAAAAGGGCTAAAAAGGAGATTTTTATTTAGGAAACGAGTTAGCTGTTTATGAATTAATTTCTCAAGGATTTTTGAGAGGAAAGGTAAAATAGAAATAGGACGGAAATCATTAATATTAAGTGGTTTCAACTTTTTAGGAAGAGGAATGACTTGAGCATATTTCCAAGAATCGGGAAATGTACTAGTTGAAATGGAATAATTTAGGATATGAGTTAATGTAGGAGAAATAATATCAAGGATTGGAATGATCATGTTACGGCTGATACTGTCAGCGCCAACAGCATTAGAAGATATTGATTGTACGTTCTCCTTAACATCACATTCAGTGAAGGGACAGAAATTAAACGGCAAAAACTCAGGAGTCGGAAACGATGAAAGAATATTTTAAGTTCGTTCTTTATAAGACCTGTCAATGACATCTGACGACGAGAAATGTTTATTGAGAAGTTCAATATCAATATCGATGGAAGGTGTATTTGATGAGGCTGCTGTACCGACTCCGAGCGATTCAAGAAATTTCCACGTTTTTGCTGTATCACCGTGTTCGATAGATTTGTGTATATGGCGTCGTTGTGCATCTCTACACGATGTATTGCAGCGATTTCGAGACTTTATATAATTATTTTTATGTACGTCATTGTTGTTTAATTTAAATTTGTATTTCGCATGATTTTTTTTCTCCATTAGGTTTCTCATTTCCTCTGTCAACCACGGTGCTGGAAGATGTTTCATTTTAATCGGTTTGACAGGAGCATGGGTATCATATAAATGATTTAGTGTTTGATTTAATAATTCGACTTTAAGGTCTATACAGTCGCTATTGGTAATAACAGACCAATCTATCTTAGAAGCATCCTCATAAAGGCGTTCCTTATCAATTCCTCCAAAGTTACGTTGCAGAAGTATATTAGATTTAGCTTTTGGAGGACGAACCTTGTAAGAGAGATAAATAAGATCATGATATGAAAATGCATCAGCTGAGAACTGGCCGTGTTTTATTACAAATTCAGGCGAAGAAACTACAATTACATCTAGAAGGGAAGGAGTGCAGCCAGGAAAATAATGTGTAACCGAAAGAGGTAATAGATGTAGGTTACAGGAATCTATTAAAGACAAGAGTTTATTTTTGCGGTAGTCATTTTTAATTAGACAGGTATTTAAGTCACCCATTATAATGGAATGACTGTAGAGAGCGGTAAATTTTTCAAGTAAAATTTCAAAGGAATTAAAATAATTTGTTATGGACGGAGGATTATAAAAAACACCAAGGAGGATTTTAGTGTGCAATAACATTACCTCTATCATGAGATGTTCAGCAGCATCATGGGTTGGAGGTTGAGTAGACGTACTAACAACATTAAAAGGAATATGAGAACGTAAGTATATCGCTACTCCGCCTCCCATTTTACCAATGCGATCGTTACGTATAAGATGAAATCCTGGCAGGGAGTAGGAGATTGAGGGTAAACAAGGCTTAAGCCAGGATTCAGAGATAAGAATGGCATGAATATTGCGCGATTCAAATGACGCAAGCATATGGGGATAATGAGCCGGGATACTTTGGGCATTAATGTGAATAATATTAAACGATTTCAGAGAATCGGAAAAACAGGAATTGAGAGTTATGTTAAGAGGCTGGTCTGATGTACTGTGAAAACCATCCTCACTACACGATGCATCACTAGACGACATTGAATTAAAGTTTTTACTACTATTACTATCAATTGAAGACATATTTAAAGTTATATATATTTATATGTATATGTATTTATATGTATACAAATAAAGAATATTTATAGAAGTTTAAGACATAAAAAATTACATATGTATTCTTCAGAAATAGCACGAAAACCATATTTTTATTTGTTCTTGACAAACCGGCGTCGGGTGCACCTTACAATAGTGATCGTAATAAAAAAGTTGATTTGAGTACCTTCCTCAAATTAAATAAAGTCAGCAACTTTGCTATTTAAAATTTTTGAGATAATACAATAGGTTACTGATATAAATTTTGCATTTTAAGTCGGTAGTATTCGCAGAATCACAGAACGTCCAGCTTCCAGCGACCAATAAGAAAGTATCGTTTGTATAGATTATCAAAACAAAAACTTCTCAACGAAGTAAATACCGAGTGACGAAAGCGAATCCACTGACAAAACTCCTGATATGAATTTTGCGACGAAAAAAACCACGAACATTTTTATTCACAAACGTAAACAAACAAAAAATGTGAATGTGCTCGAAACGTTGCACAAATTGCATTTTTGATTTTATTTTATTAGATTGATCAAGGCAAGTTGGCAACGTTCCGAACACATTCACATTTTTTGTTTGTTTACGTTTGTGAATAAAAATGTTCGTGGTTTTTTTCGTCGCAAAATTCATATCAGGAGTTTTGTCAGTGGATTCGCTTTCGTCACTCGGTATTTACTTCGTTGAGAAGTTTTTGTTTTGATATCAATAGTTTTGTAAAAGGATTGGAAACAAAATGCTGTGCGATTATTTTTCATGCAAATATATACTCATTTATTTGACCAACACATGGAACTATTTATAATGACATGAGGGACTCTCGTAGGGCCTTTAAAAACAAACTTAAATGGTGCCAAGACAATTCAGAACAGATTAAAATGGACATACTGGCTACGTCATATAGAAACAAACATTTTGGAAAATTCTGGCAACAAACAGACAAACTGAATACAAGATCGAATATTCCGGCTGAAGTAGGGGGAGTGAGCGGTTGCCGTAACATAGCAAATATGTTTAAAACACAATTTACAGTGGATCCCTGTGAGATCAATTTCGCCGAGGCTGGCAGGGGGGATATCATAAATAATGGGGAAAGCTTTGTACGTTTCACGTCTAGCGAAGTAGTAGATACAATAATGGGTATGAAGCGTGGAAAGTCGCCTGGACATGATGGCCTGAGTGTTGAGCATCTGCGACACGCTGGTGTGCACCTTCCTAGAGTCCTAGTTTTGTTGTACAATATTTGTATAGGCCACGGCTTTCTGCCGGACTCGATGACAAGGACAATAGTCGTGCCTATAATCAAGAATAGGCGGGGGATGCGGCGGACAGAACCAACTACAGACCGATATCTCTTGCTACCATCATAGCCAAAGTGCTTGACGGCTTGCTTGATACTCAACTTAGCAGAACAATTAACATACACGATGCGCAGTTCGGTTTTAGATCAGAGCTGTCAACTGAGAGCGCAGTATTGTGTCTCAAGCAAGCTGTAAGGTACTACACGGATAGAAAGACCCATGTGTTTGCGTGTTTTTTGGATCTGTCGAAGGCATTTGACCTCGTATCCTATAAAATTTTATGGCAGAAGCTTGAAAAGGATAGCAGTTTAAGACCGGAGTTGATATCACTATTAAAGTACTGGTATGGTGCCCAAAGTAATGTGGTAAGATGGGGTGATGCACTTAGTGAACCATATAAATTAGGGTGTGGAGTAAGACAGGGTGGCCTGACGTCACCCAGATTGTTCAATCTTTACATAAACGGGCTCATAGAGAGGCTTAGCGGGGCAGGCGTCGGTTGTTCGATAGATGGCGTAATGATGAACAATTTTAGTTACGCAGACGATATGGTTCTGTTGAGCCCGTCGGTCAGTGGTCTTCGAAGACTGATAAAAATCTGTGAGGAATATGCAAAGGAGAATGGACTGAGGTATAACGCTAAAAAGAGCGAAATTTTAATTTTTCGAGGAATAAACAAACAGTTAAATTTCATTCCTAAAATACATCTGTGTGGAACTTCTCTGAAACTAGTATCTGAATTTAAATACCTTGGTTAAATTGTGAATGAACGCCTGGGTGATGATAGTGATATCGAGCGGGAGCGCAGGGCTCTGTCGGTTAGAGGCAATATGTTGGCCCGTAGGTTTGCACGGTGTTCGACACAGGTAAAATTAATATTATTTAAAGCCTATTGCCAGTCCTTTTACACGTGCAGCCTATGGGAGAACTATACGCGGCGGACATATAGCGCACTGCGTGTTCAGTACAACAATGTGCTGAGGGCTTTGTTGAGGAGGCCTCGATATTGCAGTGCATCGGCAATGTTTGCGGAGGCTCGTGTAGACGACTTCTATGCGATAATACGAAAGCGGACCGCGTCCGCAATGACAAGATTACTGAACAGCTCCAACAGTCTTCTCAGCATATTGGCGTTAAAGCTAGACGCTCCCCTCTGGAGGTCCTGGGATAGTGTACACGTAGCATCGAAGCGTAGCGTATACTGACTGTAGGAGTATAGCGTTGAGTTATTTGTAGAATTAAAAAAAAAATTAATTAGAACGATGATTTCCATGAATTTTATTTTATTTAATTTCTTTAATAGTATTTTATGATTTTAATTATATTTGATTTGAATTTAATTTATTTGAATTGAATTTATATTTAATTTTAATAATTTTATGAATTTTGTGCATTTTATTAATTTTATTTTTCTGTATAATTTGAGATTGTTATGTTGAATACTAACTACGAGTACTATTATAACATTAGTTACTTAAGTTAAAATGTTACTAACACTTATGGATGAATTATCTGAAATAAATTGATTTATTATTATTATTATTATTATTATTTGGAATAGTTGCCTCTGACAAAATGAGAGTGTTTTGGCTCAGAGGATGAGCGTTGTAATGACAAAGACAAGACCTCGAGTTCGATTCCCACAGGTGCCCGATTTTTTTTTCATTTGATTTTTTCAGTTTCCATTTATTTTTTTAATTCATTGCTTCAAAATAGAATTTCTTCAGTATTCGGATTTTTTTCTGTAAATTTTGTTTTATTGTTACAGACGGCAATGCGTTAGTGAGTTTATTCATTGTTTATTGTTGTTATCATGTGTTTATTACTGTGCAACTAGCATTGAATTTTAACCGTGTTGTGAGTACGATTCTGGCTTTAAAAGTCATTTTTTGGCCATTTTTGGTCATTTTTCATGATTTTTTGAACTTCTCAGGGCCATATCTCAAAATTACGAGTTTTCCCAGATATGTGCTATATACCAAATTTTAGCTCTAATTTGGGGCTACGATTGAGGAAATTTTGGAAAAAATCGTTGGCGCTGTTTTCGAGAAAATGGCCGATATGTCCCCGACCAGTCGGCCATTTTTTAGTTTTTGACCAAAAATGTCACGCCAAAAAATGTTTTTTCCATCAAAAGGGATATTATTCAAAAGATGAGCTTGAGACCTTTCTAATGATGCCCAATTTGTCAATGTACGTCAACTGGTTTGGCCACAGTCCCTGTACGAAAAATGGCCATTTTTGGCCTTTCGAGGGCTGGCCACGGCCAACATGGCGGCCAAATCGAAATGTCGTAGAACAAAAAAGTCTTAGTTTTTGATGTACTTCAATCCCTGAAAGCTTGAATAAAATCAGTTGAAACTACGAATATACCCACACACAGACAAAGTAATCATCGATGGAGGCGTCAGTAAAAATTTTCAAAATGTCATATCTCATCAACCGGTGGTCGGATTTTGGGCGTTTTGGGCTTGTTGAAAAGGTCTCGACGAGGACCTTTAGGAAAATCTTTTTCAAGGTGGAAATAAGTGATTTTATACTGGTGCGGAGCCAAAAACTAAATTTTAGTCTCATTTTTCAAACGGCCGTAGAGGTGAGGCGGTAGGTATATTGCTAAGTGTAAATGCATTTTCTGGGTCTATGGGCCAAGGGCTTTCTAAAAATACCACACTCATACCAGAAGGTCTCCTGTGTAAAAAAATCGATATTGCGCGTATATATACAGAGTTAGACTTTCAGCACTATGGGTGCTTTCGTCACTCTGAGCTAGCTAACGCCCGCTTTGATTACTTGTACATTCTGTTATATTCCGCTTGTATAGTTTCTTTCAATCCTTTTGCAACTCAGCGTTTAAAGGGTTTATTTGTACTCTATTTAGTATATTTTATAGATATCATATCCATAATTTCTTATATTCACTTTATGTAGATTTTTGATGGTTTATAAGTTAATTGTAGCGGAGAATGTGTAAACAAATTTATATAGTAACTAGCTTATGCCAGCGATTACAATTCCCCTTGGGTCATGTCTAGGTAAAGATTGTTGACTTGCTTTCAACGCGCACAATACCGATTGGCTAGGGACACGTGCCACCGACTACGCGGGGAGGGAGATAAATTGTCTGTCCCAGTTGGATAAAACGCACGCTCGTCTACCGGACGTGGACAGCCATATGTCCTCTTAGATCTCAGCTGACAACACATCAAGGAAAGTACCAGGTCACTGTCGCGGCTCCCCTAGGTTGCTCTGATCATTTCTTGGTACGGAGTGGCCTTGACTTGACTTACTGGCCTATTGGGCAAAAGAGAAAGCCGATCTCTTGGGTACTCTTTTTGCCTCCTGTGTCTAGCGCACCGTCGACTCTGGCTATCCCGCAAGGGATGTGACGTGAAGCTAAATGAATAAATGAATAAATATACTTATATGTGTATGCAGATTATACAGAGTAAAACAAATGTTAGTCGGCAGTAGTATTTTAACATGCATTGGGTGTCGCAAAATACTGAAAGTCGTTAATAAGTAAAAGCTTTTACAAGAGATTGAAAGGCGATGTTAACTGTAGATTGAACACGAAACATCCAACTCTATTCGTCCCATACATGTCATGTGACCTAATTATCAACGCTGACGTAACTTGTTGAAAGTTCTTCACTGAGATTGCAAAAAAATATTGTAGGAAAATATATATACATATATAAATATAATTTTCACCAAACAATAAATATAAAACTAACATCCTATGTAACTTTTATTTCTGCGTCTGGCTGGCTGAAATGGCTGACGAAGTGAACGCGTGAAATATAATAATTTGACTGTATTGTTGAATGATCGGCATTTAAATAATGATTGTTTACTTTATCTGTTGGAATGTTTTATAATAAACAAAACAACATATTTAAATTCTTAAAAGTGCCAAATGTTTTAGGCAATTCGTTGAAGGCGTTTAGTTTTTACAATGAGAAAAGTAAAGTTTTGTCTTTTGTGACCCGAATTGAATAGCCAATTCCTTGAATTAATATTTGATATAATGTAATGCAATGAAATGGAATTATATTGTATACTGAAAGCTCTTTGATATTTAATTTTTTCTTTCGTTATTTGTATGCAATATTTAAAAGACTTACTAATTACACTTGTTAAGAAAAGAATTTTAAGATTGATTTTTTGTTATATCTGGCAATCAGATTTATCTTTTTTTTTTTGCTGAAATAACTTTATTTGATCATTACAATAAAGTAAAAATTGCCAAAAAAAATTTTGTTTACTTACTTCTGAAGATAAACTTAATAATGTCAGTGGTAGTCCAGTGACGACCGTGGCTATTAAAGGTAACTAAAACAAATTAATGTTATTGACATTTTGAAAAGAAAGTTTATTTTTATTATTATAAATTACAAATAATCTTTTTAAGAAAAAAAAATCTTTAATATCCTTTACAATGCCATTTAGGGAAACATTCTAAATGCAAACCATACATTTTTTTGTTTTCCTTCATTGGATATAACTCTTGAAGACCTTATTACAGAAGGCCTTCCTGACTGATCTTTGGATTAGAAGTCAAATCCTGTTGTAAATATCAGCTAGCTAGCAATCCTTCTTCGAAAGTTTACTAATGTCATACAGTACATACTCATTGTAAATATACTTCCAAGTTTTCTAAAATTTTAACGAAGGCGATTTATCTTTTAAATATTCTTGCATAATTTTAAAGATATCATCTACATGATTTGATTGAAAAGACTCTTGTGGAAAATCTGCATCGACTTCCTTCCAATCCAATTGCAGATTTTTAGCCTTTTTTCGTTTAGGTTTGCGTAAATGAATTTCAAACTGGCCGGGAACATTTTTCGTCGTTGTATCTTCTAAAATACTCGTATCTTTGTCAATTTCTTCATAATCAGAAAGCCTATCTGGTGGCAGTTCGACTATATCTATCTGTCCCTTTTCCAAGTCGGACCAAATTTCTTAATCTTCTATTATATCCTCTATTTCTTTTAAGCTCAAAAACCTTTTAGATACCATTTTGGGTATCTAAAAAAATTAATTACAAACATATAGTTGTGAAAAATAACTTTAATTTATAAAATATTTGGACTTACCAGTTACCAGTAATATTTTTACCACTATGTTTTTCTTTATAAATCTAACACTAATGTAAATAGTGCATAAAATTTTATACATTAAGTAATAGAAAGAGTATTATAATAAATTATAAAGAAAAATTTTGAACACAGTGATGTTCACTGAATAGGAACGATACTTAAGCTGAACCAAAAAGGTATCAAGGTTCTGTCCATGAAATTAGAGTTCTATTATATATTTACTTGTTTAATTTAGGGTTAAGACCGGAGGGTATTCGACTAATTATAATAATATAGTAGTTCAAGGATCGTGACACGTGAAGCCAATCGCTTACTTAACCGTAAATTAAAGATTAAAAATCAAGTTTTTTTTTCTAGTATTAATATATGCTTAATAGTAATATGCTTTGTGCAAGAAATGTTTGAGCTTTTTGTTGTTTGTCCATGTTTTTATATTTATTTTAGAAAACTTTATGCTTTTTAAGATTCACCTAATTAATAGAAAAAAAATAATCAGAATTTATTTTGTTATAATGTCAATTATATAAAAAATATTTGGCAAAACATAGTTTAATTATATTTTATCTTCAATCTCTCTAATTTTTCGGTATTATAAAATTAATCTTTAAAGTTATAGGAATTATTTTTAATAATATTGTAACGTGATGTCGGAAAGATACTTTGTGACCAAATAAATCATTTGTTCCCAAACGGAAAATAAATGTTGTGAAACTAACCCTAGGACATAAATTATGTAAAAAAACATGCTTTAGTGAACACCAAATTATAGAGTGACCCGAATATTAATTGTTGAAAACTACTGACATTCATAAAAATATGTATAGCCTCGAAGCTTCTCATTAAAACGATATTCAAGACATTGAGAAGATAAGACACAGACGGACAAAATAGCAGCTTAAAGTATAATAATTTGTCGTATCAATTACTTTATTCTAAAGCTTATGCTAATTACTATACTCTGTCTATATCTTCCATAGAGTCAAAAATAATATTTTCTTAATGCGGAGTTCAGATATTCGTAAGAATAATTAAGAATATTTATATAAAAGGTTTTCAAAAAGCTTTTTCAAGTATTTTATTCACTGAAGTGTTCCCTTTGGTATGAGGGGATTTTACAAACAGGTATGTCTTGTAAGTATATTTTAGAATTTCCTTATAATTTATTTATTCGATCTCTTTTATATCTTCCATATTAAAGTCTTGTATAAAATTTCTTTTATTTTCATTTAGGCATTTACGTCATTGTCACTTAGGCATTTGTTATTCGGTTTCTAATAAGGCTAATAATGTAAAAAATTGACAATTCTGTTAGTTGAATTAGTCCAATAACATATATTTTATTGTTATCAATCTTTTATATTATATATAGTAGGTTTATTGGTAACATATTTTCAAAGTGTATTGCAGTTGACTTGCAATCGCATACACAGAAATAGGAAATGGAGGACACCTACAAAGTTTCGGGTTATAATAAAAATGTATTCAGTACGAGCAAAGTTAATTAACTAAATAGTTGTTTTCTTCAAATGTTTATTATAAATGTTAAAATATTAGAGAATTAGGTAATATTATATTTAATACATTAATATATTTTAGACGTAGCAGTGTTTTAAATTGTTTACCGTAGGAGTATCTTGTGTAACAATCCATAAAATGACATGATTAAATGCAATAAAATAAATATTTTTAATCGTGATTAATTAGACAATCAACAAAATAAATATTTGATTTCAAACCATCACCGTCAAATAGCACGTATCTCGTTATCTCGCTGCAGCAGGGTGGTTCCAGTCAATGCGGTGAGTCCACTGTTTGAGCTAATTAACAAAGCTTCCGATTATGAAAGCTGCTAATTTTCCAGTAGGACTCAAATACATTTAAAAAAGATTAATGTTTATAATTTTCGTAAAAGTCATTAAATCCACTCTTTTTCTGGTATATATTGCTATATCAATAGTATAATTATATTACTTTTCAATCAAAACGTATATACTATTGATCTACATCTTAAATAGGAAAATAGTTTTTTTTTAATATCGTTAGTGTAAAAGGATCCACAGATTACAAATAACTACTCACAATGTCACAGAAACCATAGAGAGAACAAGTGAAGTGATTTATTCCGACCCTCGACTATTCTTAGCTGGTTTATTACATTCCTTGAGTTACAGCCGTCTTCAAACATCGTGAAGTTTACTTCGATTAGCCGGTAATGTCATTGTTAAAGGAAGGGACGTCCCTTACGTGTAATGAACAAGTCGCGACTAATTTATATCGCAAGAAGAGGTTTGATTAAATAATAAAGCTACAGATTTTTTTTAAATTACCAGTTAACATTTTATGGAGAATGGAAGGAAATACGAGTATTCGAAGAATAATAAAAATATATTTAAATATTATCAACCACACTTTTTCATTTGACATATCAATTACTTAATGAATAATAACATTTTGTTTGATTTTTGTGTACACCTGACAATATAAGACTGTCTGTCTGTCAGGTCTTGTTAATAAAATTTAGAACTTGTAGCACACATATGTAATCCCAGTTTTATATAGCATTAGCGGTGCCTACGGCTAACCGATATATATATATATAAATATATATATATACTAGGGGCGCCAACAGACCCTCAATTTCGACTTTGTCGGGTCGGGTAATATCGGGTGTCATTTGCATATTGAGCGAAGCGAGCACAGTGTAATGACTCAGCGTTGTGGACAAGTCTCAAGTAGAACGCTCCGCTCGCTTCGCTCAATTATATAATAACCTATATATATGTATATATATATATATATATATATATATATATATATATATATATATAGGTTTTTATAGACAGTCAGTTCTTATTTTATACATATATAGATAGATAGGCTTTATTTAATATATACTGACTTTGTAAGAATTCTTCCAATACAAAAATAGGAAGCCGAATACAATATAGGATTATATAATTAAGTGAATCGACCTGTTACATACGAAGATACAATACATACATATATAATTCTGTAACTATACGTGGGAAGAGTATTAAACGAGGGTTTTCTTTTGTTGGATCCCCAATAGTAATATCAATTTTCATCCTCAAATGTCAGATTATTTCTATACTTTTATTTGCCATGATTTTGTTAGTTTCAAACCACGTTTAAGTAACATAGTGTATACAAAATAAATTTATGACGATGGGAATGATGTAAAAAATAGGTTAGCTTTATTAAATTATGTTATCTATTGAGTCAAAGCATGTTATTATTTATCTCCAACTGACTATCACTGGTTAGAGTGAACGGAGCGGTACCAATGTCTCACAAAGCGTTGGTACAGTAGCTTTTTTGATATAGTAAGAAAAAAGAAACTTGAAATCCTCAATTTTTTACCCACCCTCGAATGATAATACATCTATAACTCATATTATATTGCATATGTCATAAGCCTTTGTTTGCTATACTTGAGATATTTATTTTACATAACCATTAAAGTAAATGAGTTTAGTTGACTATATAAACTACGATATTTTTTTTATTCATTACTTTGCCAATATTATTAGGGTTCCGTAACTTAATGGCAATGCGTCTGTATGCCTGTGTCCATTCTGTCTGACCTTATACCACGGCCATTGATCGAATTTTTAATTAAAGTTGAAAAGAAAAATTATTTTCTTTTAAAAAAATATTTTGAACATGATACGTAAGTTTTCTTTTAATTAGCATTTTAAGAGCTTAAGTAAAAATGTAGTTATACAGAACAAAACCAAATATATTGAATATTGTCATAGTAATGTATTAATTACAATTACTATTCCTTATTAAACTTTTAATAAAATACAGTCACATACAAAACCTAATTTGAAAGTTTTATTGATTGCTCTTGGAATTCTGTACAGTTATAACAGTTTCTAACTTTGGGACGATTGATATGCCATATAAGATACAGGCCACTGCGTCTATTTCATATTTGAACATTAAATGTTTTTTCATTGGCTACCGATGACACTTCACTTCGAGATAAGTGCTTTAGATCAAATATATTTCGCTCAAAAGAGCAGACGTCGTTTATTAAACTAAAGTGCTTATTGGTTTCTGGTTTTTTCTTCATTTATTTTTTCCACAAAAATCCCGATACCCGACATAACAGTAATAAATATTGTAAATTAATTATTTTACACTTTGACTGAATGGGCCTTAATATGTTATTAATTATATAATTGAAGTCAGTCCGTATGTCTTTGAATTGCCTTTATTGTAATATCTTTAAAGCAGGAAATTGCAACTATACTTTTAAATTTCATGTTTTTACAGCAGTAGTATTATTTTTTTAATTAACTTAAGGTTAAGATGGTTTTCGTGCTAATGTCTTTAATTGAGAAGTCACAAGTAAATTTTGATATCATTTATTTTAATTTGTTAAGGTTTGGTTATGGGAATGGTGGCTTGACTTCTTTAAATGTATTTCGTTTATATGAAACAAATTGAAGGCAAACTTTAAAGGAAATGTTGTCTATTAATAATAAATATTTTTTTCAATGCATGACGACTGTTGCATTTTTCATATTCCGCTTTTTTCTTCGTATTATGGTAGATGTAAATAACATATATAAAGAGAGTATTCTACACTTTCTTTATATATGTTTTGTCTTCTCTTTTAGCGAAAGATATAACAATTAATTTAATTATGAGATAAATATTTTGTAAACTAAATTGTTTTAAAATTGTTACTAATAAATTATATGTAATCATTAAAAAGAATTATTATTATATTATATTAGTTAAAATAACAAGATATATTGCAAATATATATCAAATGTATATATTGCTCAAAAAAATAAATTATTTATAAAATAAAATTCAATCCTTCATATAAGTAGTGTACTGAGTTGGCCTAAAATTTTTGCTTCTAACTTTTAATAAATTGCTTATAAATAAAAATTTTAAAGTAATTCTGTCTACAGATAAAAAAAGGTTGTTAAGTTTAATATTTAACAAGGTTAGTCTAGACTAGTCATTACTTCTTTTCTCAAATATTATTAGGTATTTACATTTAAATAAAATGTGGCGTCAGTCACCATAATACACCGTATACTTCATCGTGGGTATGAATCTTGGCATTTAGTAACCATTACTTCAGTGAACAATGATCAGCTGACTGGAAGACATTCAGCCGTAGAGCGTGTAACGGAGACTGACCAAGAATGTAATTCCAAGGATGCAAGATAGGAGTATGCCTCGCAGCTTCGTAAGCATTCACTACACAGCCAACAGCCTCCACCCGACAAACGCTCTACTGTGTTTGGCGACAATAATATCATAGCCATTTATATTATGTAACCGTCAGTCAAGGCCTTATCGTTAAGTTCTGTTTATTTTTATTGTTTTTTTACAGTTTGCCCAGAAGCTGTTGACCTGAAAATTCTGACTCGTTGATACTCTACCGGAATAAAATACTGCTTAAATAATAAAATGCTTTTGGACTTAGAAATTTTCATATTGATGTTATTAAATCAACGTTGAAACCGTAATTTAAATTCGTTTAAAAATTAACGAACGCGACCTGCCTGAGAAGATAAAAACTTCCAAAGATATAATGTCGTCCACAGACCAAGTTTGCTAAGATAACAACTTAATTAAATTTTTCTTATTATCTTTTTTCTAACCTCTTTTTTGGGAAATAGAATTACAATAATATTCAATATATCTTGAATTCATATTTTATTTTCACGACTTTTTTATGGAAAACGATATAAAAACTGTTGACAACATTTACTATTAACTGCAAACATTGTCCAACGTATTCACTAGGTAGTTTTGACATATATATTCACATTTAAAACTGGCAATGATTTGGTATTCCTATAGTTTTTTAACAAATCTTGTTAAGCGGTAATCATTTAGAGTGGGTCATCCCAATCGATGTTTTTGTACACCACAAATGACCGGGGTGTGTGAAGGGAAGTCATTTATAACAACAAGGGAGTTGTTTTTGCCATTAACTAAATGTGTTAATAAATGAGAACAATAATTAAAGTCAGCACACTGAATGACATGACACTAATTGCTATGTGATTGGTCGCGTCTTAGTGTTTAATTAAGATAAGTTTTAATTTCTTCTTTAATTTTGTATCAAATAATATTATGTAACATTTATCACATCTATTAATTAATATTTGATCCTGACTTCCTAAAATCTGGATTTAATGAATTAATTATATCAATAGTAAAATATCAGCAGGATTGTAGTTACAGTATTAACTTTAAAAATTTATATTTAATTACTACTTGTGCCTGACCATTTTATTGATATTTAAGACTATTGATTTAAACAAATTTATAGGATATTCTTCAGAAATAGCTCGGAAATAATATTTGTATTTGTTCTTGTATATTCTGTTATATTCCGCTTGCATAGTCTCTTTCAATGCTCTTGCAACTCAGGGCTTCAAAGCTTTATTTGTACTCTATAGGTATATTTTATAGATAACACATTTACATAAAGCGAATATAAGAAAGTATGATATACGTTCTTAGGTTCGCTTTATGTAGATTTTTGACGTTTTATAAGTTAATTATAGGCGAGAATGGGTAAACAAATTTATACTGTAACTAGCTTATGCCAGCGACTATAATTCCCTTCTGGGGCCATGTCCGCGGCGAATATTGACGACCTGATTTCACAGACTCTCTCTGCCGAAGTTTGCCGAATTTTAATCTGGCATTGGAAGTGTTCCGAAGAGCTATTTGATCTGATGCCTGCCGCCAAATTTCATCATCGCACAGCACAGCACGTTATTACCTGCTATACCATCCGTACCACCTCCATGCGTGGTGACCCTCTACTACATTTACCACTAAAATGTGGAACAATCTTAATTTAGCGCTATTTCTGGACCGATACTTCATGGGTACCTTCAAGAAAAGCGTATACTCCAAGGCCGGCAGAGCTCTTGCGATTCCCCGGATGTTGCAAGAGATCGTAGGCGGTGGTGAGCACTTGTCATCAATGACCCGCCCGCTAGGTTGCCCTCCTTTTATATAAAAAAAAGCTACATTTTGGTGGTACAGTAATTTGTATATATACGTTTTGCTTACGATCTCCTTGTCTACATTTAGCAATACTATTATCATATGATATTCAATTGTTATTACGTTGTAAATATTATACAAGTATGAAACAGATATAACACGAACGATTAATTATTATTAACACACAACACACAAGTGATCACTGATAATGATTCAAAGTGGAAAAGATATAAATAAATAAATAAATAAATAACAAATATGACAAGAAAATATTTATTGAGTACGTGCTTTTAATAATATTCTTAATTGAAACTTCAATTCTTTTAAACTAACACTTATAAAACTAATATTTAAAAGAGACTGTAGTACATTTATAAATATGGATCCAATTCTATATTCGCAGCAAAACTCAGTAATGCACGAGTTACTTTAAATATAAAACTCAAAGAAACGCACCGTTTTATCAGTCAAACGGTTCAGACCAGTGATTATATTTTTTATTTCATTAATAATCATAAAGATAACATAAAGAAATGAAGATATATTTAAGTCTAAACCCATAACCCGCATTCTATAATCTTCCCCAGGATGTTTGCAATGCTTTGAATGTATTCGTATTGTGAAATATAATTAAAATATGAAAAAACAAACAACTGGAAATGCAATTTTAATATTAATATACTTTAAAAGTTTTATTCTCTTTTCAGTCTTTTAGAATATATTATATGTTGTTAGCAGTACTTATGATTACGATTATCAAATATTATATAATTATTTGTAGGTATCGTTTTTAAAGAGTAAACAAACAACGAAAACCTTTTTTTTTACTACTTTAATTTTACTTAAACGAAAAATTATAATTTTATAAATATTAAAGATTAAAGTTTATTTGTAAATAAAACTCAGGATACTTAAAGCATGTGACATGAGCGCACTTATAACATAACTTTTTTCATTACTTACACACTTCACCCGGATATAGGTCGATGATACTTTGAAAACGTATTTATGTACTAAGTTGGAAACTTCTTTTTAAGATTTCGGTATTGTATATTAACATAAGAATACAAACTATTCTGAATATGTTATAAACGTCGATTTAAATTTCATTTTTCAAATTTAGAAAGATCGTATCATGTTTATTATTATTAATAACTTTGTATATTTTTATTATTTTTATTTAAATATATTTATGTACAAATATAAAGAAAGGTTGAGATGAGGTATAGGTAAGCCATCCTTTTTGCAAAGTATTTTTTATAAACTGTAAGATGGTGCAAAATTACACCATTAGAAAATTACCACTATAGTATTGCGTACAATAAATAAGTTTTGTCTATGAATTTGGGGGTTGTATTATATATTCACTATGAGACCGGACGGTTTTCTACCTAGTTATAATTATTTGGTGACATGATTGTGACACGTGAAACCCATCGCCAAATAAAAATATATATAAGTTATTTTAAAGTTGTCTTAATTATTCTCTTGAAAAAGTAATTTTAAGGAATTCAAAAACCGTAAAACTGAAGTTTAGTTTATTATTTTTCATAGATAAATCCAATTTGTGTCACCATTAAACTGTTGAGAGTCTCTTGAAATATATTTGGTATAGCCTAGTGGTTGTCGAGTGGCTGAAAATGCAGTTGAATGGTGAATCGTTGGTGAAATGTTTGAAGTTTGAATGTTTATGAGGGTTTGGACAAATTCATTACTATATTCATTGCATACCAATATATTTATTGAGTTTTATTATATCATGTCAGGGGACAACTATTGCTACTAATGGACATCAGACTGTTATATGTAATTAACATTGATTAATTAGACATTCTTCTGTGCGCAACATGTGTACAAGAGAAGAGAAACATATTTTAACTATAATAGGTTTGTGAATCCTTTTGACGTTACTATTGTTATTTTGTTTCTGCCTTTGTTTAATAAGAAACTATTGTAAACAGATTATGCATTATTTTAATATAATTTTCAAAAATATTTTAACTAAGTAAAAGAAAATGTTTATATATATATTGTGGTTCGGTTCAATCTTTAAATTAATAGCTTATATCAAAACAAAAACACTCCGTGTTTAAGGTAACCCCAAGTTCCCGGGCCATCCATGCATCCGGCCAATGAAAGTCGTGATATCGGTATGGCCCAAGTTCATCCGGTCATTGAAAGTCGTGATATCGGTATGGCCCAAGTTCATCCGGTCATTGAAAGTCGTGATATTGGGATGGCCCAAGTTCATCCGGCCATTGAAAGTCGTGATATCGGGATGGCCCAAGTTTAAAGTTTTATTTTTCAACAGAATGGTGGCGAATGAGCGACGTTATCTAGTAGGTTTGAGCAGGTCTTTATCAGGAGGTCAATGATGACCACTACCTTCGCCACCATATCCTTAGCTATTTGTAGCTTCGTCCTCCACATCCCGCCGTTCGGAACATGGCGTATTGGTTGGCGGTCCCCAACGCCGCATTTGTTCATTTTGTTATAATAAATTAACTATTTTCATTACATTACATAACAATTACAAATAATAATAATAATAATAACAAGAACAATAAATTAAATATTTTCAGTACATTAAACAACAATTACAAAAAATTAAAAGACCATTTCAGAAATTAAATAATAATAACAATTAATAACAACAACAATAAATTAAATATTTTCAGTACATTAAATAACAATCACAAAAAAATTCAATGACAATTACAAAAATTAAATAATAATATTACAATAATTTAAATATCATTACAATAATAATAATAATAATAATTGTTGTGGGGTGCAAATGATGCCGGTGAAGCTGTCGTGCTTGTAGGCCAGCAGTGAATCGTTGCCTTCGGAGTCCGTGCGTTCGTCCAGGCCGGTCGACATACCGGCCACGCTGGTGCTGCACTGCTGACTCGGTGCCGCCGCCGCTACTGAATGCATTCTCGCAGCCCTGTAGAACATTCCTTCGCGAGACGCCAGTTTCGCGAAATTAGAATATCTTTATATTCTCTAATGTATAGATAAATATTGAATATTCTTCTAGATAATTGTGTATTTCGAAAATATTCACTTTAATTTGCAACTTTAGACAATGTATTTGAGATAATTTAGTAAATGTATGTCGTATTAAAATGATTTTTACAGATATAAATGATTTTAAGATAGTTTGTTAAGACAAAGGAAGCACTCAATCCAATTATCTTTTGCTAATATTTCCTCTGCTTCTTGATGTGACACTTTCACTACACCACTGTTCCTTCACCATTTTTTCCTTTGATTACTTATTCACTGCTACCAATTATCCGACAATCTAATTAACTTAAGAGCCTCGAGTGACCTTCGAAAACACTGTATCTACGATACTGGAGGAAGGTCACGTAAAAAGTATGAGGACCCCCCGGAGGGCATGTATGAAGGTTGATGTCTGTGGCCGAGGCGAAAGAGGTATGTAGGGACCGTATTATAATTTTTTCTGACAAACAGATGAATCTACGAGCGGGTATTTCAAGATAAAAATATAATATTCAAGGAATATGGATATTGATAATTATTTATCTCATATTGCTGTCAATTATCAATCATCAATTGTTTATTCTAAAATAACAAACCAAGCTTTCCCTCCACTATAAGAACCACATTGTACCCTAAACCCAACTTAATGAAATGAGAGATATTGTTAGATCGGATGTAAACAGTGAACATGTCACGAAGCGCGATGAGGAGTCGCTTATCAGAAGAGGGTCGAGTAGCGACGGGTAATTAAACGTTACTCACATGACATAGATGTTTAATGTTGGTGAAAATGTATGAGAATAAATGAAAATAGTTTTCTTGATTTGGTTCAACTGACCTGAGAAAAATATAGTGTTAGTAGTATCAGATTTAGATAAATTGGATAACACGTATCGAGTATTTTAAAAAAAATAATTGTAACTTATTACAAAGCGCAATGAAATTTATTTTTTAAATACATTTTATTAATCAAAATAACAAATATAAAAATTAAATGTATTATTAATATTCAATGTTTATAAAATCACGTATATACATATTTGTTTGTTTGTCAGTTTACTATTGATAGAAACTCACAATACCACAATGTATGTGAATGTCAGTATCGTAGTGGGGTGAGACGTCGCTCAAGTGTCGTAACACGTATTTCCTGTCTAACGAGTTGTTTCGGATATCACTTCATGTCAATTTCCGAGATTTGCTTGTGGCATAAATTGAAAGTAAACCTTTAAGATAAATATTGTATTAATAGAGATTACTTTTATTAATTTTTTCTATGAGTGATAGGTGTTGCATTTGTATATTTCTTATATTATATATTTTTCTGTAAGATCCCTTCTAGCAAATGATATAACAATTAGTTTTATGAAAGAAATGTTTAGAGATATTAAATGTTACTAATATAAAATGTAGAGGCTGCTAAGTTCAAAATTTAATATGGCTAGTATAGCCATGTAGTTATTTTGATTCTCAAACACTAAATAGGTATTAGACTTAACATTCAAATGAAATGTTGCGTCATACACCAGAACACAGTATACTAGTAAGAGTAATAGTTTACGCGTATGGATCAGGATTGGTATTTAGTAACTATTACTACAGTGAACAATGATCATCTGACAGGAGTATCTGCAGCCTCAAAGCATGTAATGGAGACTGACGCTTTACAAGGATGGAATTGCAACGATGCAAGATAGGAGTATACACGGCAACCTCGTAAGCAATCACTCCAGCCTCGATTAAACCAGACGTTATCGACAATCGTTCTGCTATGTTCAGCCACAATTATTTCAAAACCATTTATAACATGTAACTATCAGGTCTCAAGAGTCTTATCGTCAAGTTCTGTTTATTTTTATTGTTATTGTTTAATGGGTCTTGAAGATACTGACTTGAAGAATAATTTAAAGAAATTTTGATGTGTATGTATAGTATTGTATATTTCATAGGCACAATAAATTATAAATATATTATTTATTAATAAATCTAGGAACGGTACTTTAGATTTTAGCAATATTATGCATTTACTTAATTACTTAGCAATTTTCTTCCTTTTCTTAAACAGAAAACTATACACGGTCTTTAAATTCATCCCTTACATCTTATAACATAAAAACGTGACACTTTCTCCAGGCTAACTAGTTTAAGTCAAAGAAAGCCGCATTAACCACAACAAAGTAATCTTTGTCATTGATCATGCACAAAGAGAACCTGAATCCTTCAGTTGGGAAGGGATCACGATCCCTTGTGAAACTGTTCACCAACTCAGTATATTCAGGAATGAATTTCTTATATATATTTTAAAATAATAATAACTATAAAACAAAGCCATTGAAGTGAAAATGTGTTTCATGGCTCAATATGTTTTTTCTCAAAAAATCCGAATCCACTTGTTGATATTCAATAATCTATTCAAAACTCTCTTCTCTGTACATGGTCATTAGGCTTTAGTTATAGCGTTAATTAAATTAAGTAAGCCTGGAGACACAGATCTGAGTGATTCGGTGAAGAGAGCTTTGTTATATTTGTAGTTCTTATCTACGACGCCAAATGCGGGTTTTTGGATAGTCACCGACACTATCACTTCACTTCACTTCATATTTTAAATAGCTTGTTTATGAATGCTCAGTATGTTTGACATCTCCAAGTGATCCTGTAATGATCAAATATCTTCACAGTTGTCGAAGTTAAAACATTCCGACCATATTTTATATTAACTTTGTGAAGTGCAGCCGCCAAAGTATCATCATTTTTGAAAAAAAATTTAATAATGAAGACATGTTATTCTATCGTGCAACGTTCCATTTTTACTAACCTTATACTATTTTGTAGGGTTGCCAACCCTTTATCGCATTTTCAACCATTTTTCTTGCATTAGTTTTAGTATAACCAAGTATAATACTTTATTTGTATACAGAAAGTTTGTCCAAGTTTAAAACAAATCATTAAATAAATAATTAGATTGAAACAAATAGTTAAACGAATAATTAATAAAATAATAAATAAAGCTATTTAAACTAAAATAGCTCTTTTCTTTTAAATTTGTTCAATCACCGTCAGATAAAACGAAGGAGATTTTTTATTGCTCATGTTGTAAGTGTATTCAATAGTTTGGATTTTAACCTTTAGATTAAACTTAGTCTAATGTAAACACTGCCTTACTTTGAAGTTAGCTGCTAAGGTTAATCACTTATTGATTCTTGAAAGAGGAAAATAAAAAATATGATTCCTTTGAGGTTTTCTCATTAGCCTTATCGACCTCTCATACTGAAAGCTTATTAGTAAATCCTTACTTTGTTTTTATTTAGAATACATAGTGTAATGGTAAAAGTATTTGACTACTATAAGTAATTCGAAAAAACTGATAACATATAATTGGTGTCGTGTTTAAAGTGCCGGGTTGAATTCTGTAGTTAAGCCGGTCGACACAAGTTCGATCCCCAACGAGTCTCCGTATTATTATCTTTTTAATTTAATTTTAAGTTTATTTAAAAATAATTTGCAAGTAGTGTTATATTGTTATATTAAGTTATTAGAATAATTTTAAGAGTAATTTCAATGTGAGTGGTCGTGTACTAGTAACGAGTTGAAAATATCAATTTACCGACATTTAGATAATTATAATATTCCGCTATTGTACATGGCTTTGAGATATTGTTAATGCGATTGAGACGTGTATTATAATCATACTATTGTTTTAGTTTATTGTTTAGTCCAGGGGTGAGTATTTGCACAATATTAATTAATAGATTATGTAAGTAATATAGTTAAGTTTAGTGTTGAATTTGTTTTTATTTTGTTTATATAACCTATCGAAACGCCTTTTCTTGAAGAGGTCTTGAGGCAACCCATGAGATATCTAAGTTTGAATCAATGAACCGATGACTAGCTATTCTGGATGTGGAAGGGCATCAGCCAACTTATACCTTGTGCATAACCCTCCTGGCGCTCAATTGTACAGATAATAGATTTAAGTATCTCATAAGTATTATGGATTAAATTATGTGTCCTGTAATCTTAGTGTGACTTTGATTTCTTAATACTTATTCAAAGTGTATTTAAGAACATAACAATAGATATAAAAAAAACAACTACTGCACAGTTACTTTGTTTAATATTTTAATCGCAATATGGTAGTATATTTATAATAAACAAAGAATTTGTTTATTTAATCTCGAACTTTTAAAATTTATTTTACTTTTACAGCAATTATTATTTATAGAGCCTTTAATTTCAACAATCTATTGAATTTTCACCTAATAATTTAAATGTTACAATAAAATATATTTTTTTTGTTATTTTTGAAATTATTAAGTAAATGTTTTTAAGCAATTAATAATGTACAATACAAATTTTATAACTTATAAAGAGTTTCTTATTTAAAATTATAAAATTGACATAATTTATTTTATAATTGTGACACTGAATTTACATCATTTCGATAATAACAGAAAATATCCAAATATGTTAGTTTACATTTAGTGACGCTTGCTCGATTAATTTAATTCCATTTACAACAATTTTATCAACATTTATTGTAAAAACTTTTGATTAATACAAGTATAATTATGTACCTATGTATATTTTACCACAAGACAAAGTAATAAAATAATTCTAGGTATTATAATATTTACTTTATCATATGAATAATCCAGCTTGATACGGGTTGTAGGTTTTACAAAAGCATCATAAAATTCTGTTTTTTTTTATAATGTACTTAATACACATTGTTTGGGATGAAAAGGAAGCTCCATATTTGCATAAATATTTAAATAACAATTGAACTTGCTCATTGTTATTCCGGGTGGATCTACGACTCGTAAAGAAGGCTTATAATTAAGACTCAAAATACAAAATAAGGCAAAAAAAAATAAATACAATTTAATGTAATACAAAAGATTAAATTAATATTTTTATCAGTTCAGGTTATTATTAATATTAAATGTAATCTAATAACTCATATAAATATTTTTTTGTATAACATTAGGTTTTGCAAAGCCTTCGTGTACAAATACCTGAAATTTAGTAGAACACATTGATGTAAAACTTCATAAATTTTATTTAAAATAAGGTTTAATATATTTTTCGCTCATTTATTTATATCTGTAAAATGGTAAAATGAATTACAACTTAAAAAGAAAATTATATGATATTTCTAAAATATTCATTAACATTGTATTCTCCCAATTTTTGAGTATACTAAATGATCATTTCCTATTCATTGGTGCCTCTGAAGTTTTTAACAAATGTAGGTAAACTAATTACATGTGAAAATTATTACTCCGCACCTAATCAATGCTCTCGTGAAATATTCGACTCAATACTGTTTGGAAAGCGATTTACTTACTTTATTGATATGATAATTATAAAATCTTCACTAGGATATAAGACAAAATATTAAGTATATAATTCAATGCATATTATATGTCAATAATATTAATATTATTTGTGTACATGGATGTAAAATGTTGTAAGTCTTCTTCTATCGTAAAGTTAATAAATTGTTTGTTTAAAAGTAAAGACTCAGTTATGGTTTAGACAGGATCACAAGAAATCATTATAAGTACTTCAACTAACTTAGAAAACACCCTTCACTCGAAGAAACAACTTAAGGCTTTAATTAACTTGATATAGATAAATCATAGAGATACTATTGAATTTTATAAGATATTTTGTTAACAAGTTTTCGATGGGCAAAGTTCCGATAAAATTATTTATTTTTAATATAATATAGATACTTTAATGGATTAATATTACAAGCCCTTTAAACTAGATTAAGATTTTCAAACTAAACATTTTGTGTAGAAATATATTTTAAAGTTCCGGCGCCATTATATAAAATGGATATTTAGATAACAAACATATCAAACGTTGTTGTATTCTAGGTACGAGTACTTGGTAACTATCTTAAGATGTTCTCAGGTTTCATAAGATTGTGTTTCAGTATTTACATTTTGGCTCACATTGTTGTCGTCTGCACTCTTATACATAATTTACACCGTTATTGCTTGTATTTTATTATTTAATACTATTTAAAAAATTATTATTAGAATTAAATTAGAATATTACTATTCGTCCAAAAAACGAAAACTAAAACCTTATTCCATCTTGGACGCGTCTCCTGATTGGACTCTCATGATGGACACGTATGAAAGGCAATACAAAATCCCCGGGGATGTTTGTGTTTCGTCATCTAGGCCGGATTTATTCCTGTACTCAAAACAACTAAGGCGCGTTATACTTGTGGAGCTTACTGTACCCTGGGAAACAAACATACCCAAAGATCATACATTTAAGCTTAACAAGTATTACGAACTGTGTAACGAACTGATCAGGAATAAATTTATAGTTAATTTGTACGCTGTAGAAGTAGGAGCGAGAGGTATAACAGCAAAATCTCTCTACAATTTATTTAAGGATCTCGGCCTTTCTAGAACGATCATCAGTTCATTTCTGGAACGTATTTCAAAGGCGGCTTTAGTAGGTTCTTACGATATTTGGTTAGGTAGGGAGAGGAGCGTAAATAGTGAAGGTGAGCGTGTATGCGCATAGTAAAGGGGCCCCTTAAACCTACACCTGAGTCGCAAGTCCCAGGCATTGTTTGCGCTCCTTTTCCTGCAACGCGATGGACCCGGCACCCGCACGGTGAATCCATGGAATGCTAAGAAACTTCGTCTCTGTAAAGATAAGCTGATACAGTATTGATTTTGTTATTTCTATCTTTAATTGACTGATAACTTTATAACCGTTAGCTCAATATAATAAAATAATAACAGATTATACAAATAACATAAGTTATGGTAATGTACGTACACTATTAGCAAAATAGTTAACGCGTTTTAGATATATTTATTGAAAATACAAATGTTTGTCAAATTGAGGTATCCATGTATAGTTAAAAAGATCTGGGGCAATATGTTAATAAGATAAAGGGGACTAAAAATAACGGTATAATTAATTTCGTGAATTAAGAATAGCAACTACGTAGTCAGTTAAGTTTTACATTCTCAAAGGATTTGTAAAAATCACATTATTTTAAATTACAATAACATGACGTTAGAGTTGATATTGATTAAAATTTTAATAAAAGACACAATACTTCTTTCATTATTGTTATAAAATAATATGAAACAAAAGTTTAAAATATATGGTAAATGCTAATTACTGAGAAGAAATTGTTATTAATATAATGAATTAATTTTAAACCCTGCTCTCGATGTTTTAGAACCCATGACGAAGTTATTTAAGGGATGTCACATACGTGCTACACCGTGGGGCGTAAAAAAGTAAAACACAATATTTCAAGTAAGCCATTAAGCACGTTCGTCTCTAAGTAATGACATAATGGATGATAGACTTTTGTTGAAATGGTTATACTCACTATCTGAATTGTACTACGAAGTAAAAATAATATATCAAGGCTTCCTTTTTATGCTACTATTTTATATATATATATATATATATATATATATATTTAGTATATAGTAAGAAAGATCTTAAATGTCTACATTTGAAATAAGATAACAAAGTTATTATAAATATATTAGTGTATTTTTTTCAATATAATAGTACATATAAGTTTTCGGTGTATATTTAGGAAGTTCAAATTAAACAATTACTACAATTGTATTTGAAATTTAATTTGTATAAAATATATGTTTACTATTTACATATTATGTTTTGACTAAGACATATATGTATATTCAACATTTCTGTTGTATAAATCATGTTTTGTATGCTTCGAGTTTTCCCCTCAAAGTTAAAAGAACGATGCATCAGATTACCTTAATAGTAGTTTTTGTGTGATGGCCGATCCGAGCACAAAGTATCTTCTTCAGGGTCAGTGATTGATGACCATGACACTACATATAGTGTATGTAACTGTTATGATTTTAAAAGCTTTCTCTAACAAAACAAGTTATCAGAAGGCAACAAGATGACTTAGTAAATGTGGTTATATTGTTATTAGTCACTTTAATGAAAAATTTACTTGTGTTCTTCAAAATTCAAACATAGTGTAGAATTCGCATTAGAATATAACAATAACCGGTACGAAATAACATCCTCAACTTTGTAGGATATGAGAAAAATAATTTATATAATAGACAAATTATAAAGTTGTAAAACTAAAACAACAAGACAAACATAATACAGTTTCTAAACATACATTAACTTCTTTGGTATTGTTCTAAAGCAGTATACTGAAAGATTGTTTGTTTCCTAACTTATATCAATGCAAAATTATTAATGTATTCTGGATCGAAGGAAGTCGTTGAGTTATGTGCTGAAAGCGGACAAACTTGAACGAATCTCTAGTTACAAAAGAGTTACATAAGTTTTAAAGTTAAATAATAAATATAAGAATTTAATGCAATGTAGCATGATTTAAAATTGATAGGTAATAAATCTATTGTAGTAATTCCAACCTATACCGTTCCCCCCTTCACTGAAATGTCCAATACAATGCGACTATTGTGTGTGTTGAAGCTCACGTGAGCCAACACAATTAAATCACAAGAGCTGGGCACAATTGTATTTAAAGAATCCATTGTAGTAAAGCAATAAAATTCCTATTCTGTGTAATTCGTTGGCACTGGAATGCTTAGATGGAGAATTCATTGTTATCATTGAAATGAAATTTTAATATAATATATCAAGAATGTTGTTGGTGTTTCTGTAAAGTATTCAAGAACTTAAGGCCCTTCTATTTGAAGATTATTAATACATGTTGTTTTATTATTATTTTCATATATTATTAGACATAAGTAGTAGGTATATATTACATAATATAAGATGATACCAGATATAACATAATATATGAAGAGAATATCAAAATATATCTAAATTAGTCTTGGAAGCACGATATGAATAAACCATGAGTTATTTTCAATTTACCGTATAAGCGTTCATCATAAAGGTTTTACACACACATAACTTGAAAAGTTTCTCAATGTGCTGTTCATGTTCTAAATTAAACTACTGGAAAAATTTCAAGGAACTTTTGGACAAACTTTTATTTAAAAGTTGCATATTTTGCAGTTGTGAAAAGAGCAGTTTCCCTTTTTATGTTTTGTGAAAATGTTACTGATCGCTGAAAATTGTTAATTTAAAAAGGTTATTGTGTTTTAATTAAAAATTTTGTGATTTTTAATTATAACACAGTGATATTGTAATGTAATAGTGGAACAATTATCCTTTGTCATGTGTATAGTAATTAATAAATTTTACATCAAAATGTTCATTTGAATTATATAAGTTTTAATTAAAGTGTAATCCATAGAAATGATATATTTTTTAAAATACGTTTTCAACATACATTTTCGAAAACAAAATCCATAGCTTAATAAACAGCATGTTCATTTCTTTGTCAAATTTGATCCTATAATTTAATCTTACTCTCAATCGCCGATGAGTAAAATTGAATTTACGTTATATTTATAATAAATAAAGAGAGTTTTAATTAAATTTAAGAAAACATAAGTCTGTTCGTTTACCACAAAATAGCCCATTTACCGTATCACTGCTCCGCCAAATACCTCATTAAGTATCGGAGTTTTAGGCCTCGATATTTCGAGCGATGGTTAGTTTAGATCAACTGGAGTGCAAAACTAAGCTAGCGTCGATTCAATTGGGAGTGATCAACCAAGCGGGGCAGTTCTAGACGTCAGACCAAAACCTGCTTTATATAAATTGCATGTCAGGCCTCAGATAGTAGTGCGGTTGTCATCTCTGAGGCGTATCACCTCCGTATCAGCCTCTAGCATCAGATCCCGCTTATAATTACCGTATAAACTGTATTACTTATTTTACAATTTAATCACTTAATTCAATATAAAGTTTATAAGAAGATTTGTTGCTGCTGTTAAGAAATTAAAATTATGAAATTTATCAAATCATTTTTAATAAAATATAATTTATTATAAAATATTTTAAAACAAGACCACGAGCTTCACGAAAAACTCCGTCAATTATTTTTATACTGATATAGTACAAGAAGTTAAATATCGGATTGTAATATTTTTATATCAACATGGTATAACATGGAAAAAAATAATAAATACGTATATACATAATTGAATAAAGTTAGTTTTAATTTGTATATATATTTGTAAGAATATACTGTTATAACAATTTTTATATATACATTCAAAAGCCTTATAATGAAGTACATTGTATAAGGTAATACGTGTCGTAATAAATAAATACATTTCAAAGGGAAACTCATGTGAGCTTTTCAAAGAAGTATTTACGTATCAATTCTTGTTGAAAGGGATTTAATTTTCATTTTTTATCTTATATTTGGAAAATATTAACGAACTTAGAACAAAGATACGTAATTTAATGTTTTATTCATTATAAATCAATTGTAAATCTTTCCCATTATGTTAATATTAACGTCTCTAAAGGAAATAGGTATTGAATAATCTAATTTCAAAAGGTAATTCTGTTTCACTGATAATATTGTTCATTAAAATTAAGTTTATTTGCCGGAAAATTTTAATCGAAAATCTGTAGAGTATTTAGAATTCACCTCTTAGCAGATTGTTCAGTGCAAAGCAGATTATACAGATTATTGTATCCTTTGAAAGACATGTGAGACAACATAATTAAATAAAAAGAACGCAAGGAAATGTTATTAACTATTATATTGTTAGAAAGCAAGTTTATTAAGCTTATATCATTTAAAATCTTAACAATAGAAACCTAAGAAAGAAGAAGAATTAATTAATTCAATTTACTTAAGAATTTCAATATACTTAAGAATGGTTTTACTGTTTGATGTAGTAAAGTATTTCTATTTTGTTAAAGCAAAGTTTACAACATTATTTACAGTTTATAAGAGACACAGTTATGTAGTCATAATAAAATAATTGATATCTTTATGTCTAATTATATTATTCAATGAAATTATATTCTTGTAGAAAGAGTGCTTTGTCATTCCGTAGTGTGTATTTAAATTTAAGAAAATGAGCAATTAATAAATTTATATTTTTTTCTTTAAATGGTTTCTTTAATGACCTTACAGAGTTATTTATGTGTTTTTCGTAGAAAATATAAATAATAAAAATATATATCATCATATTAAAAAAATTGAAGTGTCTGTTTCTAATTACAAATTAACAGATTTTTACTAAAGGTATGAAAATATATACAACAAATATATAAAAAAAAAAATTTAAACGAAGACGTGGGCACATCTCGTATATTTATTTATATTTAATAATAAAAAATAACAAATTTCAACTCTTCAGAATGGTTACTGAGAATTATGATTATTGAAATAATATCTATAGACTTGTTATAACTTAAAATTATGACCACTTTCATATTCAATTAAGAAGTTTTACCCAAATGTCAATTGTAACCGTAATACAATTTATAACGTCATAAGAGACCTGTTGTGGTTGGGATTAAAGTTATAAAGGATGTGGTATTTGTCAATTTTAAATATAATTTATTTAAAATTTATAGTCTTCTGTATGGAAATGAAAATTGTTTCTATTAAGGCAATCTTTCGCAGAGGCGTTTCTCAAATAAAAAAAAAATCCGTGCCCGCAGGGTTACACGCGTGGGTAGACCTCGTGTGTAACCCGTTTAAAATATAACTCACTACCTAAGAATAACACATGATGCCGTTGTTTACATCAAAAATTTTCAAGCAAAAAGCGGTTTTTATTTTTTTTCTCGGAAAAGGTATCTTATTTGGTACTTAAATTTAGAGTAAAAAATAACCTTTCTAATAAAAATATTTGCGAGGAGGGAATGCTTACCAGAAAAAAGTTGTCGTGGTTTTACCTACCTTAAATTTTCAAGCTAAAAGTGGTTTTTATTTTTTTTCTCAGAAACGATACCTTGTACGGTACAATTTTTGATACCTAAATTTAGAGTAAAAAATAACCTTTCTATTAAAAATACTTGTGGTGCAAGAATGTTTACCAGAAGAAAGTTATGATTTTTTTTCCAAAAATTTTCGGTTTTTTTACCCCCACCCCTAAGTTATTGAAGTTAGGTTTTCGGTTTATCTACATTAGTTATAGGTATTTATCAAACACATCATATAATATGAACGCAATTGATCTCCTTTGTATAGGCACAAAGTTATGGTCGAAAAACTGAAATCAGAAAAAGTGAGGCCCTAGCGCCCCGTGTGACCGGATTTCTGTGGTTAACGAACTTGACCTTCATTTTTGGATGGTTGATTTTTGTGCAAAGTTTGAAAGCGATCCGAGTGAAACTGCGGCCGCTATCGTGCTGACAAAAGTCGAATCTGGACGCACGCACGCATATATATATATATATATATATATATATATATATATATATATATATATATATATATATATATATAAACTTTTTGACCAATGGTCATTTCGGACTCAGGCGGTCATAAGAAGACCTCCTGTGAAGAAATTTTTCCAAAATTCGAAAGTAGGGGACAAATGAATGGGCAGACCGAATTCTTCGAGGTCTACCCAAAATGTTATTTCTTTTTCATAAATTCAGTTTCCAGAACTACTAATAATTTTGTTAATTCTTTTGCATTTTATTTTGAACAAACTAAGAATTAAAAATTCAATTCTAAGTAACATAGCTGTAAGTAATTAAGGTTGTTCAGGCTTACAATTTTTAAGCTTATCAAAAATAAAAGTGAAAAGTATGTTTTTTGCTTCTTGCTTGCTTGCTTCGCTTATCGCAGTTGTTAATGTTATTACACGGAGCCACGCTACTAATGTAATTTGTATTAACACTTCGTTCAGCTTTTATAAGAAATTTTGCTTAACTAACTTCAAATGTAACGTTCAATGCAAAATTCTAGCAGTATAATTATAAATATTACTATGTAATTTGCTAATATCACCTTTGCAAAAATTAATATGATATAACAATACTCAAAATATCAAAATGTTTTTCTTTAAATATTAACGTTTGAAACTGTTTTTATCATTTTAACTACGTGTATTTAAGTTTAATTATAAATATAGAATGTGAAATGATCGTAAACGACATGGTAGTTCAGTTTGCAGGGCGATGGGTTGGTGTCCCAGAGGTCACAGCTTTGAGTCTACCGATGTGGATGAATTTTTCTTTTCATATTTAATGTGTAGGCATTTTAAAACCATTAAACTTATTGATTATTACTTTAATTTTACATAACATATAGTTAAAATCTTAATTGTAAGGGATTAACTTTTATTTGGTTTACTTACATTAGATAACCTGTTTTCCCTCAAATTGAACTACATAGAGACCGGCTATCAGTGCTGTTCACATCTCCGTAGTGTCATTAATTAATGTTGCGCACAGTTCGCAAGATTGAATGAAGAAGTTTGAGACCAAGGGCTCCCTTGATGTTATCTTAACGTTATTACAGTTGATACCACGCATTTTGACCAACTCTATCAGAATGAATTTAATTTGAGACAACCTTTATCGCTACAGGTTTTTGCCTCTTAAAATCTGATCTAGAAATTAAGGTATTACAAATTTATCTTTACTTTTTTTAAACAAAATGCTTCAAGACCATAAAAGCTTAAGAATATATTTTTATTTAACTAAATATGTATATATATTTGTTTTTAAATTATATAAAACTAAGAAATGAAATATTTGATAGTCACAGATTTTTTTTTGTTTCTTAACTAATTCCCCACAATCTACTTCATTTGAAAGCATATCCCTGTACCTCGGCCGCAAATGAACGTATTCCATCCAAAGCTTATATCTAGGCAGTGGTTTTAAATTACTTATTAACAATATATATATATATATATATATATATATATATATATATATATATATATATATATATATATATATATATATATATATATATATTAGAAAAAAGCCCCGCCTTTGAGTTGTGTCCCTCCTGAATGGAAATAGTTTCGATCATGGAATTACATTGGATCCCCGGGTCACTGGAATAAATTTTAGTTTTTGCATTTTCTATTGGAACCACTCCAGATTATTGTCACTTATTTATGCAAATGTACGTGTTCCACCTGCGATTTGAATAAAATATTTATAAAGCTCCTCTGTTATTTCCATTCTCAAAGCTGCCATAATATGAATTTTGTATTCGAATTTGGATTCTCGTCGCATTTTTAACATTTTTGTAAATCGAAAACAAGAAGCAAATAAAACACACAAATATTATTGTCTGTATTTGGTAAAGAGTTGCTCGTAAACAAGCAATAACCCCCGTGTTTCATTGTAGGGTGCTCTATCACGGCTTATAGTAAATTCTTTTGTTATAAAAATTTCAACCCAGCGTGTTTATTGTTTCCGTTTAATTTTAAAATTCATTGTTATGCAAACATTTTTTGGAGGAGGGCTTATATTTTTTACAATCATTATATTGCAGTTGTTTTGAAGTTATTTTAGGTTTTTTAAAAGTTATAGTGAAAATATTATAAAATAAAAAAAGAGTCTGAGATTTTTCGTTAATATTTACTAGTATACATATTTTAGTTTTAAAACACCAAAATTTAAATAAACAAGATCAATAACGCGCAAACATTATTTTATGAAAGTTTAATTCATTGTTATGAAATATATCTATTTTCTCATGTTATTTAACTCAACTTTATGGGAGTTACGCCGTAATCTAGATTAAGGGAGGGTAAATTAAGGAAATGAACGTCACATCTAGTCCGCAAATATACTAACAGATCTGTATCACCGTAACTGAAATCTTATAAGATCATCTTACGCCGGAAAGTAAACATCCTGGTACGTTGTGACTTTCTAGCGAATGCTTTGAAGATAGACTCCATACAGTTGTTATGTTTCCGCAGGTATTATATATATTTTTCTATAGTATAGGATTGATCAGATTTTTGTTACACAGAAAATAAAATCAAGAACTTACCTTTGTATGATTTTTAATTCCAATATGTATGTGGTATGTATGTACGGGGTATGATAGGTACGCTGTGTATAATATAATATACACAGCGTACCTATCATACCCCGGGTATAAACTAGAACATCATTTTATACCACACGCCGGGGTATTTGTTTTCGTAAGGGAGGATATCTGCTACCGTCGCCTTCAGATTTTTGAAGATCGGGACCTGTCCGTGCTGCGCGTGGACATGGACGATCACGTCAGATTCTACACGTGCCTCTACAGGTCTCATAATGATAATGCACAAACAGATCAACTGTTGGGCCACGTTCTAGCGAAGATTGACGACCGGCTTTCTCAGACTCCCTCCGCCGAAGTCTTAATCCTCGGGGACTTCAACGCACACAATACCGAATGGTTAGGGTCACGTCACTACGCGGGGAGATCTGTGTTTAACTTTGCTCTGGCATATGGTCTGTCCCAACTGGTAAAGACGCACACTCGTCTAACGGATGTGGACAGCCACACGCCCTCTTTGTTGGATCTTCTGCTGACTACACATCCAGAAAAGTACCAGGTCGCTGTCGAGGCTTACTTAGGGTCCTCTGATCACTGTCTGGTACGGAGTGTAGTGCCCATTCAACGTCCGGCTCGCACAAGACCTACGACTCGACGCGTTTGGCACTACAAGTCAGCCGATTGGGATGGAATGCGGTCTTTTTCTGCATCCTACCCATGGGGGCCGGTTTGTTTCCCTTCCAACGATCCTAGTGACTGCGCTGCGGCTGTAGCTGATGTGATACTTCTGGGTATGGAACTTTTTGTACCAAACTCTGTGGTACCACTTGGTGGCAGATCGCGGCCTTGCTTTAATGCGTCTGTCAGGGTAGCAGCAGCTGGCAAGCGGTAGGTTTATCAAGCTTGGGCCAATGCGTTAGTCACTAAGGATCCGAACTCTAGAGTTCTGAAGAGGAAATACAACCGTGCCTCCAGATTCTTCAAACGGCAAATCGCTAGAGTAAAGTTCAACCATGTCGTCAAAATTAGGGATCAGCTGGCAAAGTACCTGCCTGGCACGCGCAAATTTTGGGCGCTTTCAAAGGCCAGTCTGGGCAACTTTAGCCAGCCGTCCCTACCGCCGTTGCACATGAGGAATGACTCTCTGGCCCACACTGCAAAAGAGAAAGCCGATCTCTTGGGCACTCTTTTCGCCTCCAACTCGACTTTGGACGACCAAGGGAAGACACCGCCTATCATCAAGCGGCGTCAGAGCTCAATGCCGGAAATAGTTTTTCGACAAAAAACTATAAGGCAGATTCTATTTGACTCGTCGTTTGCCCTCATAAAACACAAAAGGCGATGCTTTGCCTGCCCCAGATACGACGGGCAGCCCGAGCAAAATCCGAGAATCATTTCCCCGATTGTGCTCGGGGAGGGGGTCCCCGGCTTCATCAAAGCCGGTACCCTCCTGGGGTATGTTTTTTTTAGGCATCGCTTTCATGTTTGGCGTGGGGGGGGGGGGGAGGGTTTGGCTTCCGGATTCTCTCACTCACCGACGAAACATACCCAAATGAATTTGGTTAGTACACGTCGGTCTTCTGTGAGAGGGTGGTCCTTCCCCGGTCGAGCTAGCCCAATACGAGCTGCAGTCAGATAACTACAGCTAGCTTCTACCACCTAAAAATCGCGAACAGACAGACAGCCAGACGCGGCGGGGGACTTTATTTTATAATATATAGTGATAATTAGAGATAAAATATTTTTATGATAATTATATTACTGAATATTAAGCTTACTGTGTAATTGAAATATAATAAAATATAACAAGTTAAATCTTATATTATTACAACAATAATAAAATATATTTTTATGAGGAATTGAAGAAAGTGGACTTTATGATTTAATTTCTTATAATAGTGAGTAAAGTACCATCGTATCTTAAGCTAACAGAAGTCGGTACGTGACGTGACGTGAATTGAAATAATATTAAAACTTATAGAAAAATTTAATTATCACTCAAGCAGAGAAATAATTGAAGTTGTACTAACATATTGTGCAATACTAGGCGCGCCAACAAACCCTCAATTTCGACTCGCTGCGCTCGCGAAATCCCGGGTGCCGTTTGCATATTGAGCTAAGCGAGCCCAGTGTATTGACCCATTGACTTCAATGGGGTATCAGTTTTTTGACTAGACATTAAAAAAAAATTTTTTTTTGAGGATATTTTTAATTTTTTTTTTAAATCTTCACCTGTGTGTCTTTTTGATTGCAAAGTTTCATCATTTTCCGTCAAGTAATTTTTGAGCCAATTCGTGACAAAGAATGCAAAGTCTCCAGTAAAACGCTCCGCTCACTTCGTTCGCTTCGCTCAATAAGATATAAATAAATAGGTAATTGGAGTATCTATAAAAGATATCTGGAACGCCGTAACTAGAATATTAAACGACTAAACATACAAACATTTTCAACATTTTCTTGCTTCAGGAATCATGTTTTAACTGTATGTGGTCTGTTAAAGTATTTGGTAATAATCGTTATGCTTGGGATTTAAACGACTATTGTTGACTATTATTAACTTTATATTTGTTTTTATGCAATACAATTATAAAATTATCAAGTTTTTTTTCTTGATATATAGAATCTAGATAAAGACAATAAATATAAAATCATTTTATCAACGAACAACATTAAAACAACCTTATGTGACAGGAAATTGACGCGCTATAAAAATATGATAATACAATCCCGAAAATTTTAAATACATATTTAAAATTGCATTTTCAATTTTGTAGTTTAGTATTACTTCATGCAAAATAAAAAACAGAGAAAACATTTGTTATAACCCTATTTCCGTACATTAATAAAATGTGTAGAAATATGTATTTTATAAATAAACACTTATAATGTGAATTTATATGAGATGAAAGTAAAGAAAAATACACCTTCAGTTGAATAATTCAGTGGATAGAAAAAGTAAAAGCTCTCTGCTCTTTGGAGGTTAGCGTCTGTCAGTCCGTTTGTCACTTATGTATTACAGCCCATACCAGTTTGTTGCTAATACTTTGCATGGTCACGTAAAATATTGGCTTCTTTTTGACCTGTAAAGCTTAAACTATAAGAAAGAGTTAGAATTTACAATACAGAATTAATAAATATAAAATATTTAACTCATTTTGCATACTATTTAGCTGTCAATAATATATTATGCCATGTTAAAAAAAGATCCGTGTGGTAATAACGTGGCGTAAATATGAAAGTATTGAACATGATGGAATACCTTTGAAAGGTGAGTATAATGTTTTTATTATATTTGATGTAAACTAATATATAATTAAATTTGATGTTAACTAAAAAATAAACATAAGTCTTTTTGCGTACCTCTTGATCATATATTAAACACATGTATGTATATTGAATCAGTGTAATTGTTAATAGGATCAATAAATCAATTAAATTATTACGCTGAGCGCTCAGTCTAATGAGTGCGGCTGTCGCGGAACAAACCGCCCGTTATTAATATCTCCCTGTAATGTTATAAAAATATTTTTTAAATCGGGATTATACATTGAAAGCTGTTACTTTTTTAATATACTTCAATAGTTTATTCTCGTATTATTATATCATATTGATAAATATTTCGCTTATAGAAAGATTTTACGGAACGAATACTTCTAAATAATAAAACGACGCATATTTTGAAATATATTATTCTGAAGGCTTATAGAGAAAATATTGTAAGAACTGAAGTGTATGAGATTTATAAGAGGTTTGGATCTATTGGAACATAAATCCCATTGCCTGGGATTATTTGGTTAGAAATTCGAAATTGGATTCATTTATTCGCGATTATAAAATAATAATCTGTTTTCTATACGAAATCCACTTTAAAATTTATTCTGAAAATTACTTAAATCGTAATATATAGAATTTAACAGTTTCATATTTAAATAATAAAGAGTAACTGCGGTAACATTTTATTTAATTAGAAGTGTGGAAACTTTTGATATAGTATTTGGTTAAAACTACAGAATATACTTATATTTAATTTATCAAATATTGTGATTAGTAGGCACCTAAAACTGATTGGTATGGAATATGTGATTCATTGTTAGATCGGCTTAAAACTGAACATGTCATGACGCGCTTTGAATAGTCGTTTATCAGAGGACGGTCGAGTGGCGACGCGCAATCAAACTGGCTTGGCCAAAACTCATATTATTTTGAAAACATTGTTGTAAATTTTATAGATAAAAAATAGTACTAATTAAATTAGTGATGTTTAAACTGTAACGATGAATTTTACAAAGAAATAAACAATTTTTGAACGGTTAAAAGACACAAACTAATTTTAAAATTTTAACTACCCTAAGAGAGTCGTAAAATTTTAAAGAAATCTTATATTTTAATTGTAATATTAAAAATTTTCTTAACAAGTATAAACACATGTACAATAGTACAAATATATTTAAACATGTTTATAAAAAGGTTCCATTGATACAAAAAGGAAACATTTAAACTTGACTGTGGTGCCAACAGTTACGATTAACTGAATACAATGTTGTAATACGTACATAATGTCTTTAATCTATGCTGACCTAACGGGTAAGTCAAGATTACAATAAAGTATGTAGCTTATTTCTGATTTTAGACAAAATAATTAAATTTATGTATTAGAAATTATATGAAAATAAATTCTTCAACTGATCGTCAATCAACTCCGCTCGCCATAAAATGAAAATGAATCTCCAAAACAATTGAAATACGTTTTAATATAAACTAACTGCATTTAAAGTGCAATATTTATGTATTTATTTACAACACAACAGCCGAGCGTCAACGTAAGTATTTTAATAGTCAATAGAAAAATTTATTCAATTTGTAAATTGTATATGAAAATGTCGTAAAGTATAGGTAAATCACTACTCTAGACTAAAGTTGAATAATTGTTTAATAACTATGTATAAAGCACAAGAAACCAATTTTTATCATCCAATTAAATACATATATCGGAAATTTATTGAATTATTATTCTTTTTAAAAAAAAAATAGAATCGCTGACAGTATAGTAGTCATCGATTCTATTGTAACTATAACTATAATAAGATATACCAACTATAGTTCTATCATTTTATATTAGTTATTATTTTAAATAAATAACATTTTAATTAAATTATACAAACTGATATGGATTCTACTTACAATGTGTATTCCTCGAAAATCAGTCCTGCTCATAAAACACCCTTTTAGTACAAAGATTCTCTTCTATTCAAGTGAATCGTTGCTAGTCAATCACAATACTTTTTTACATAATACTATCAAACACTCTATTTAAGTAACTCTTATTCGGATGGCTTTAAGTGTTACAATTCATAAAATAATGTCATAAAGAAGGACTAATTATTTAAGAAGTTATTTACAAACAAACAACATTAAATTTAACAATCCATCAATTCAACATGGTCAAAATCACCACTTCTTAAATCCTACGTCGGCCATCTTAATAAACAATTCAACATAGTCAAAATCACAATTTCTTAAATCCTACGGCGGCCAAATTAAACATAGTCAAAATCATAACTTCTTAAATCTTGCGTCGGCCATCTTAATAAACAATTCCGGATGTGTAAATAACAAATGTGGAATCGATTATAATAATAGACATTGATGAGTTGCATTTACAATGATTGTTTAAATAATTATAAGTATGTAAATCAATTAATTTGATTTCTCAATAATATTCAACGCGGCGACATATATGATTACATGTCTCTTACGGTCTTTGTGATATTGCTTACATTAGAAGATAGGCATTACTTAATTATGATACGGCAAATACGGTGATAGGAGGGTAAATGAGGCTGGAAAGCTTATTTTGGAATTTTGTAAGGAGAAAAATTTGTTTGTGGCAAACACGATGTTTGATCACAAACAAATTCACATGTTCACATGGGAGCGAGCGGAAGAAAGAAGTATGATTGATTTATTCCTAGTGGACCAGCGTATTCGAAGTCAAGTTATGGACACGCGAGTGTTCAGAGGTGCTGATCTGGGAACGGACCACTATATAGTCGTTGCTAGAATAAGAGGTCTGTTCACAGGTTGGCGCAGCCGCACGGCGTGTCCAAGCTTGGCGTCGAATTATCGCATAAGAAGCTGGAAGCTTCAAGATCCACCGATCAGAAAGGAATATCAAGAAAGGGTTTCCAAGGAGCTTGAAAGCTGTGATTCTGGAAATGAAAGTGTTAAAGTATGCTGGCAGAACCTTAGGAATGGTATGGTGAAAGTAGCGACAGAGGTATGTGGTAAAAGGAAAAGAGGTTTTAGTAAAAAGCGCGATGAATGGTGGGATGATGAAGTGAAAGACGCTGTCGAGTTAAAGTAGAAAGCATGGCTGGATTATAAAGCCTTGGGTAATGATAAAAGTATGAGAGAGATAAGAAAAAGAGAGTACAAGCTGCAAAAGCACAAAACGAAAGTACTTATAAAGATGAAGCGTGAAAATTCTGAGAGAGAAAGGGATGAAAGGTTGACGAACAACTTCCGGGAAAACACAAAGCTTTTCTGGCGAGAAGTTAGTGGTTCCCGGGGTTGTTCGGTAACCTGTAGAATGAAAGGGGTGCTTTCGAAGAACGGTGAAATTTTAACTGAACAAACACACGTTTTGCAGCGGTGGGCGGAATTCTATAAGGAGATGTATGAACGTGAGGACGCCTCGGTCTTGACTACCAGCGTAATGCTGAGTCAAGACGTAGCCGATTTTGAAATCAGTTTGGAAGAAGTAGAGAGCGTGATTCGAAGTCTGAAATGTGGTAAGGCTGCGGGAGCAGATGAAGTTACTGCCGAGATGATCAAATATGGTGGGCCACGCGTCTGGGACCTTTTCTGGTTTTTGTGCAATTTATGCTGGAAATCCGGGGAGGACCCAGACGATTGGCGAAGTGCAGTCATCGTACCTTTGTATAAAGGCAAAGGCTCACAGATAGACTGTGCAAGCTATAGGGCCATCAGTTTGATTAGCTTGGGCGGTAAAGTTTATGCTAAAATTTTAGCGAGAAGAATGCAAGAGAGATCTGAAAGGCTGTTGTGGGAGGCCCAAGGAGGTTTTAGACCTGGAAGAGGGTGTATAGATCAGATCTTTTCCCTCCGCATGATCACGGAAAAGTTTTTGGCCCTAAACCAAAAGGTTTTTTGTGCTTTTGTGGATTTGGAAAAGGCGTTTGACAGGGTTGTGAGAAAGAAGTTATGGGAGATACTGCCCCGATACAATGTGAACGGACCCTTGCTACAGGCTGTAAGGTCTCTTTACCGAGATCACTCAGCCTGTGTGCGAGTAGGAGCTGGCATGTCGCCCTGGTTTGACATCCATTCGGGTGTTAAGCAAGGTTGCGCTATGTCAGCTTGGTTGTTCAATTTGTATTTGGATAGTTGTCTCCAAGGAGTGAAAGATAGTGACATGGGAGTGAAAGTAGGTGGCCTTAAGGTCAATTGCTTGCTATATGCAGATGATGCGGTGCTCATTGCATCATCAGAATGCAATTTGCAGGCATTGGTCACCACTTTGAAAGATGGGTGTGAAATTAATGGTCTTAACCTGAATGTAGATAAGACGAAGGTTCTGATATTTGAAAGAAATGAAGAAAGAACAGAATGTAAGATCAACGTGAATGATAAGATAATAGAACAAATGAATGAAGTGGTATATTTGGGAAGTATGTTTAGCAGAGACGGAAGATACGAAATGGATGTGGAAAGACGTATTGCTGTCGGTAACAGAGTCAATGGTGCTTTGACTGCATTGTTGAGACGGCAAAACGTCAGCATAGCTGCACGTTTGGCTGTACACAATGCAGTTTTGCTACCGACGCTGTTATACGGCAGCCAAACGTGGGTAACACAGAAGAAGAATGTAAGAAAGATGAATGCTGTGGAGATGCGATCTCTTCGCAGAATATGCGGAGTCAGTCTAGCTGATCGAATCCGCAATGAAGAGATCCACAGAATGGCAGGTACTAGCGAAGATGTTACGGTGAGAATGAAGAAGAACGTGCTCAGGTGGTTTGGGCACGTTGAACGAATGAGTGATGAAAGAATGGTAAAAAAGATTTATATGGGAAAAGTGAGCGGTAAAAGAGACAGGGGGAGGCCTCGAGTGACCTTCGAAAACACAGTAGCTACGATACTGGAGGAAGGTCACGTAAAAAGCATGAGGACCCCCCGGAGGGCATGTATGAAGAGGTTGATGTCTGTGGCCGAGGCGAAAGAGGTATGCAGAGACCGTAGCGTTTGGCGCTTCGTCGTCTCTGGCTACCCCGCAAGGGATATGGCGTGAAGGTAAATAAATAAATAAATAAATAATTATGTAATGATGTTAATGCCGATTTTGGTAGTCATATAAAATTTTAAAGTTCTTTTACATAACAGTAACATTTATTAAGTTATTGTACATATTTTTTATTTATGCAATGCATTCTTTCATTAACTGTTTTTCTTAAAAAAATATACCAATAAGATGTAAAATAAGGTTTAATAAAATGGTTAAATGTTTGAATAAAGTTAAAATAGGTCTGATGCAGTTAGATAACAGGTGATGTATTATCCGCTTCACCGATAAAGTAAACACTTCACCGCCCGGCCTATTTAGAGCCGCACGCCCGGTCTGTTGTAGAACAACATTTATAGGGAGGTGGCAAAAAATCTTATAAATTGTTAAGTAACAAACTATTTTACAATTACAAATATAACCTATAATATGTTTTTATATTATTCTTAATCTAATATCTTCTTTCTTCGTAAACTATCAGATATAATACATACTTGGCATTTCATATATTTATAAATTTTATTTTTTAATAATCAGTTTGGAGACTTTAACTGTGACAGTAACTTTAATTAAGGAACATGACATTTGACAAGCTTTACAGCATAAAGCCTCTCATTATCGGTTCATTCTTGGAGGATGTTAAAAATGTCATCACAAAACGTGTAACAAAACAATCTAATATTACTGCGAAAGACTTTTAAGATTGAAGAGGAAATTTGGCACCGAAGAGTTAGTGTTATTTTATTCATTGAGAAGAAAGCTTATTTCGATTGTAAAATATACGAAATAAGAATAATATATGCCTTTACTATAAAATCCAGAAGAGCATGTCAAGAGCAATATAAAAAACTATATAAAAAGAAGGACAAAAAATCATCTACTTCATCTACAATATTTGTACTACACGTTTAGTTTGTAAACAATGCTTTTGTCTTTATTCAATGTAACATAGACTCTACGTACCTGCTGTAATTACTAATTGCAGCGTTTTAAGCTAAATTGTTGTTGAAGCTAAATGGATAAGATTAAAATTTTGTATTCTTAACAATCATGTTTGTGTTTAAATTTACCTCAAGGTATTATTTCCAAGTTTTAAAGTGCTAAGCTAGTGTTGATAACATATATGTATGTATATGATAATATTAAATGTATTATAAATAAGGTACATTTTTATTTTATATTATATTGATTAAGTTTTCCAAACATAATAACTATTATCTCATTAATATACATTGTAAATAGTAGTCTATGTCCAAATAAATTATTTGGTTCCAGGGAGTACCTCAAAGTAAGTGGAGTGGAACAGACCGTGGCACATAAATTGTGTAAAAATTACACCCTTTTAAGCATTGGGGTCCGGAAAAGTCAGTAAATCTATTTGAAATGTGTTTATGTGTGTGTAAGCAAGTACATGTGTGTGTATTATGTCTGCTTCTCTCCATATATCTGTTAAGTTGGAAAGCGAATATAAGATTTTACTTTGTTCAGAGTGTAAATTAAGATACACAATTAAAAAAAATCATTATATCTACAGTTAGTTGTCAATGAAGTGTGTATGAATTATTTATATAATATTTTATTCACATATATTTCATAAATCGATAAACTGTGGTTGATTTTCATTCTCTGTTTCTTGTTGAAATACTCTTGATAATATAATGAAAACTTCAGATTTTGCACAAATTTGTACCAGTGTGTTATCCTTTATCTATTGCTATTTTAATTTTAATACAATTTTGACAGTGTGCTTACAATCAGTATTATTTGTAAGTCGATGTTTTATATTTAATTAGTCAGAATGCGTATTTAGTTTATAAACTATATTTTATTCTATATAATATAATTATTACACGTATAGTAAATGTCTAGTTTATTTATCTATAATTTTTTATTTACTTTATCATTGTTAAATTTGAAGTTGATTTTAATAACATTAATTGTAATAAATCGGACATATTAACAATTTTGATAATTTTTCAACTTAAACATTATTTATTATATAATAATAAAAAAATATGATAATCTATAGAACGAGTTTAGTTCCATTAGCATAATATTTTTGTATAGTTGCAAAATTTATATCATTCAATATAAAAAGTGTAAAAGTCAATACAATGTACTGCCGGCTAGTTAGCTCTATCAATGTGGTTTAAGAGATAATGTTCTATAGATAAATGTATACAAAGGAACACACAAACCCAATACAATTATCATGCAACTTTAATAATCCTTTCAATAACTTGTATATATTGATATTTTTTATTTTTATATATATATATATAGTAAAGAATTAGTAAAAGAGTATTTGAGAAACTTGTGAGTGCCCAATTTGTCATTGAAGCACTCTGCAGTCAATGGTAGTAAAGAGGTTGGACACAGACGGACAAAGCTCCATTAGTGAATTCTGGAACGCATCCAGAAATTGAAAAATGGTAATTTTAAAGGTTAAAGCTGATTTGCAAATATGGTATAATATATAATTTGTGTGGTGTTGTCTTCTAGCTTAATTTTAATACAAAGAGTGCAAATTATTTCTCTGACGCAAGTTTACAAAAGAGCCAAAATAAAAATTAACTCAAAATCATTTTATTTGAAAAATGACTTCTAAATAGATTAATGTTTTTAGTGAAAAAAGACACAACATTTTTGTGTTACTATTACCTAACCGGCTGTATTCCAATTTTGCATTGGAGCATTTTGTTAGCTAAATTCAGTGTAAGGCTGCCATTTTGTCGGTTAAATAAATATTTAGTTCTATTTAACCATTAGAATTAATCACCTTTGAAGAAGTTTAATAATAATTAATAAAAAAAAGGATTGATAGAAGTTTAATATTAATTTAAGTATAAGATTTTTTGATGTGATTTTTAAGAAAATAAAACGACGTGTAATTGTTAATTTTAGAAATACTTATTTTTTTACGACAGTAATAGTCAGGTACCAATTTGATATCATTTAGTTTGTTCTACTATTATTATAAGACTTTTTAAGAATATAATTATTTTGTAGATGATTTATTTTTGTAAAATATAGGTTTTGTAAAATATAGGGAATCATTTATTTTTGTAAAATATAAGTATTTTTGACATAATTTTTAAGATATTGAACAAAGTTTTGAATACAAAATAGACTTTTGCGCATTTTTAGCCTCATGTCATCGTATACAATATGTTTTATTTGATTTGTGGCCCTTCTGTATTCAAGGAGCGATAAAGGTATAGAGTTTTATGAACTCGTCAACATATCAAATATTAAAGACACAATAACTTCTTCAAACCTAATCAGAGTTAGCGAACAACTACAATATAATTGTGCTCAATAGAACAAAATAAATAATAACAATAATTAGCAATATATGCAAAAATAACTCTAAGAATTTAATAGCAGTGGTAGATAAGAAAACAAATGAATTTATTATTAAAAGGAATGTCGCAATTTTCACTTGCGATTATTTTAAATAAAGATATTCGATATAAGAAAAAGTTTGTCACTATCCTGATAAGATTTATCTATATTATTTATACATATACATGTGTTAAGAATACTAAAAAGAACATGAAAACAAGAAAGAAAAACTAAAATATAATATTTATTTGAGTCCAAACGCCTGAAGAACAATGTACCTTCGTTATTCTGACTCATAAATAAACTACTTAACCCTTAACTCTTCTCTTAACCTTATTTTTACATTACATTGTTCCATTCTATTACAATCTTTTTTATTTGTTTTGTTATAAAATAAAAAAGAAAATACATTATACAAGCATCTAAAAACCTACATATATTAAAAAATGATGTGATTCTAAAATCATAAATAAAATAAAGAATATATTCAATTTCTTAGACGCTGGAAGGTTAAAAATGAAACAAAAACAAACGAACATACCTTCTATTAGTAAAAAGTTACAGAATATAAAATCCATGAGTTATTGAATAATTTAGATTGAAAAAATAATAATAAAAGACTTCAAAATAAATTAACATAGAATTTTTTAACAAATTTAGATTGTAGCTTAATTTTGTCAGCGGCTTCGTCCGGCCAGAGTGTATTAAAATGATTTTTTTAAACACACACAAGCACAAATGAGAAGAAATAAGTAATTATATAGTATATGTGTAATCATATACCAAAATATTTGATAATTTTAGATATTTTATTATTGTAAAATATACTAACGAATCACTATTCAGTTTCATATAATATTTTATATTTTACATATTTTTTGGCAAAATCCTAAACAAAATATTTGACTCTCATTTAAATTAACCATACAAATAAACCTAATTATACTCTTACAATCATATATATAATAACAGCATCGAAAATAGTAAACTGTCACATGACATCTGATAATCGCAGGTCATTAATAACGGCCTGGGGTTAATTGTAAGGTTTTATTTCACTCAGTCCTCAGTCTTTTCAACACATGGTATGGCACAAATAATCATACAAAAAACTTTCCACATTAATATATGATACTAACTTCTTTTTTAATATATATTTATATACATTTTTATAAATTGAATTATTAATATTACACCTACATAAAAACATAAAAAATATACATGTATAGGGTAACATTCGTATTATTTTGAAATAGACTAGTTCGAGGCCCAATAACTCGGAGGCGTCGTAACTCTCTGTGATGGATTGATGCTTTTCCTCCTTTTCCGGTTTTTCAACAGACCGTGAATAATTCGGTCACTCTTCCGATGTTTTATAAAGTAACTGAATGTCAATATGATTTGGCGAGATAAAAGCTGCTCCCGTTTTAGATCTGAGTTAAGATATTTTTATGTCTCTTGGTTGATTTTTTACAGTTTATTGATACGTAGAACTTTTATTTTAGTAATGTATCTTTATGGTTCAAATGCAGTTGACAATTTTGAAATAACGAAAGACACTCACAAGTCATATCACTTAGAACTATATAAATATATTTTTTTCAAAAATATTACAATTCCTATGAAACATAATATGGTATGTATTTTTTATTTCTTATTATAGATGTTAAGTGCTCTTATAATTTAGTACTTAGTCGATAGCAATTATGCAGGGTGTGGATAACTATGTCATCTCTTGAATGTACCGCCGTCTCGTAGAGAGCCAACACATTACAAATAGTTTAAATTAATCTCCATTCTTGAATATCTGCACTAAATGTTAAAATAAGGTAAACTAATTATTACAATTATAATTATGATAATTACTATTATTTATTTTTATTAAAAAAAAACATATCTTTTTCGCTTTTAGTGCTTTTAGCTCCAACGAGTATCAAATGTCGATCCATATTTACAAACTTTCAAGTTTATACTAAAGTAGTTAATTATTTGTAAATTATTAAAACAATTTTTCAAAAATAAATATAATCACAATAATAATTTGCTATCTGTGCCTAGATTCTATTATGAATAGGTTAGTTAAATAGACTTGGTTGAAATATTATAGTAAAATTACAAAATTATCTATAATTTAACCAACAAATTAGTGATGAGTGCTTCAACAAAATGAATTTTTTGTCTAATTCAATTATCCTTGGTTGGCTTTCTTTAATATCAACCAACGAGTAATCGTTTATTATGCCTTTAATATGCATGCAAGCCAACATCTCATAAATATAACAACGTTTTTATAATGTTTAATTTTTCAATGTTATATTCTCTTGAAACAACATCATTACAAACTTTTAATGGCCTCCCTCACTATAACCATACGAACATTTTGCATTTGTTTGTATTTTCATATATTTGGATAAAATAAATATTTAGTATTTTCAATTCAAGTTACGGATTCAAAACTAAAGGCTGGCAAAACTTTGTTAATTAATTACTTTGTTTTTAACGTTAAAAATATATATTCATACTATTTTACGATTATCCATTAATTTGGTTCATGTTCAGTTTATTTAATTACTTCACAGCAGTAACTGTGGGGTAGTTACATTATAACATCACTTTTAAATAAAAGCTTTTCAATAACTAATAGTAGATGTCTTTAATAATACCTATTTACATGTATATATGTATATATTTAAATTTCTAAATATATTTTAACTATCAATAAGATAGCAATATTTGTATGTATGTACACATAAACATAAATTATAAGCAATTTTGAAATTTTCGGTATATATTTACGGTTTCTTGAAGCGACTCAATTATACAAGTAGACAGTGACGTCACGACCGGAGTTAGTAAATGTTTTTACGGCGAAGAAAAAGCTTACAACAAATTTGTTTCCATGCAAAAGTTGCGAATACTAGAGGTCGTGTTTAATTTTGTTACTTAATTTTTGACAACTTTTTTAGAATACAGATCTCTATAGAAACACTTGTCAAATAAAATATTTGACACATTTAATTAGCATTTTGGTATTTAATAAATTTATTATATTACCCTCTTATGATAACAATATTATTAATTGTCTCTCCTAATGTTATTAACATGATAACGGACAACAATGTAATACAAGTTATATGGTAATTACGAAGATTGCTTGCGTCGTCCCTAGATGCTGTACCAGGATAAATATTAAATTAATTGTATAATAAATTGTTAGTAAACCCTTAAAGAAAAAAATTAACGAAATATCCTATTAAATCTCATGTCACAGTGAAATTAAATATTCCAAGTGTATATATGTATTCTCCTGTAATATTAAAAAGAAGCGAGTAGTAATGGTTGCTTTATGATGATCCCCGCCATTTGTGAGGTGTTTTTTTCTTTATACTAACATATGTATCGCGTATGTTTTATGGATTATGGCAAATGAAAACATTTATATTTCCCAAAGGAATTGTCTCAAAAAAGTAACTTCAAATCGATAATTAACGTCATATTTAATCCAATTTTATGTATGTTTCATCGCAGTTACATAAATTATATAATATTACACGTACACCACAAGGGATAATGGCATTTGTTACTGAGGTCTGTTTATTAGTGTGAGGAAAAAATAAATAGAATTTTTGTGGTTATCCAACAGACAGATACACGGCCAGCTGCGGTTAGGGTCTTTATACTATATATTCGTCTATATATTTACGAGTCATTACTCTTCTACACATATGCTTCTCATACTGCTATGAAAATACAATTCATCATCTACCCTTCTCCCATTACAATCGTTGTGATCCAGGATGCACGCTAAGGTATGACTAAGATAAGAGCACATCAATCACACTTATAAACATGACGCCTCATGAAATAACCATTCAACTTTATCACAATTTTTTTGCATTTTCAAGGGAAATTAAATTGTATTTAAAACACATTTATCTGTATTTTATTTTATGTGTTGATGAATTGCACATTTATGAAAATAATTTCAATATTTTCACAATTTATGAAGAATATATTTTTCGAAATATTCTAAATATTAAATGTTCTTTAAATGTACTTTTTATTTAAAGACAAATTTGCTTTTTAAAGTTATTAAGTAGGTTTTAAAAGTTTAATAAATACATTTATTTCAAAACGACATATAACACATTATGTAGCGAACTTCAATTTATAAAAATTATAATATTATCGTAATTATTGTAACCTTAAACTATAATACACACACAGGGGATTCTATTGAATGATAAATTTGCATGAAAATTTACTCATCGCTTTTACTTTTAAATAATTACTGAAAATCTCATTAATAATAATTAAACGATAGTCAATCATGGAATAATTACATAAAATAAGTATTACAATAGAGTTTCTCTATCTCTCTAAAAACTGACATCAATTTATATATTTACTTTTTGAATATGTTCGTTATTAGCATTGAAATTAAAAACATTACTTTAATTTCAATTTCAAGTATAAAATTGATAGTTGAGGTTTTTAATGTAAGTTATCTGTGTATCCTCCAGCATCCCTCATTTTCTCGTTTCAATCCGCTACAGTTGTGATTGATGACTTCAGTATTAATAAGCTACTTCAGTTGTATCGAGGAGCTAATTAAAAATGAATTTCAGTTCAGTTCTAGGTTTTAGTACTTATATTTTTATGTATCTTTTAAATAGTACGAGAACAATATTTCTAATCTTTTTATCGGAATTAAGCTAACAAGATAGACACTATTAAAAGTTTGTGAGGTAATGTTTAGAATTAAGTAAGTTTATATTTACTGTAATTTTATTTCTTTCTAATTGTATGTGTCAAATTATTATTTATATTTAGTCTTAAAATATAGAATAAACTTTTTTAAAAAATTTTGCCTGCTTATAATTTTAAAAAGCAGCAAATCTGGTTCAACTAATAAGGTCTACAGTTTTCATTACATCTACATAAATTTACGTAATTTAAAACTTGTATCTTGATTAGCGTATTCATATGCGGTTGCTGAATTATATAAAACTTTTTTATGACATAGTTTTATTTAAAAATATGTAGAATGTAGTAAAAACAAAAGAAAAATCAACTAAAAAGTCCAATGAAGTTTAGCGCTTGAACGAGTCCAGGCCGAATTGCAAAAATCTGTTTGCGCGACCCAATTAAATGCGGATTTACGCTTTCAGTGTAAAAACTGTCTTCAAATACTTAGATTCTGGGGTTTTTATATTTATTAGCATGAAGAATATAAAGCTTTTATTGGCGATAAGCTCAGTGTTGTTCCGACTTATGTAATATAACTATAATAGGTCATAATAGCTTATGTATTATTATTGCATATTAATTAATTCATTTCACTTAACTATAACATCATACTAAATTTCATAAATTTTAATTAAGTTTTTTTTGTTTTCTAAAATAATTTTAAGTGAACCTGACGGCTCATTTATCAGTGACCGTTTATCAAGTACTTGATACTTTGCAATTATTTTTTTCTAATAATAGTTAATGTACAGATTTTATCTCCTTCTATATATGTGTATCTTTGTACCAGATTTAGTAAAAAAAATACTAGTTTAGGATACAAAAAAAGGACGAGTCTTATCTTTAAAGAGAAATATCTACCAGCTATATAAGATATGTTTATCTGTTAACAACAAAAACATGTGTTTTCGATGAACTATCAGAAGGTTTATTTGTATGTAAAACTAATTTAAATTAGCTTCAACTTAAAATATATAAAAAATTCAAGGAATGAGAACAATGAACTAAAATAGTTATTAGTTCATTCATCGTCAGTTTAACTTCTTGCTTACAATCACAGACACCATGACGTATTCCAGGTTTTAGTATTCAATATTCTTAATTCGTATTTTAATAAAAATGCTATATAAATAAATGCGGCGTATGTAAATAGTAGTGTAAAAATATATAAAGTAAAAAGTTCTCAATGCTGTTCACGTTCCGAATAAACTACTGAACCGATATAAACGAAGTTTTGGTCAACTTTCTATCTAAAAATAGCATATTTTATAGTTCTGATAAGTGCAGTTTCCCTTTTATTAAGTTTTGTTAAAAAGTTACTGACCCCTAAAAATAAAAATTAACTGTATTATGATTAGAATATTGTCACTTTTAATTACCATATTACGACATTGCAATACAAAGTGAGACAAGTCTCCTTAATACTTTAATGATAAATAAATAAAAACTTTCCTGCAATTGTTATATTAACAAATAACTAATCCATATAAATGTTTATGTGAATTATATTAAAGGTAATTAAAAAATAATTCATATAAATGAAGTATTTTCATATAAATCTACCAACAAAAACAAAAATTATGTGATCATTTAATAGTATGTTTACTAATTTATAGTTAATTCTAATATATTATATATTCCTACTTATTGAAGCTGAAACCTATTGACCGCTTAGTTGAAGTAAGTGAAATTAAATTTAACCTTATATTAGTAATAAATCGTACGTAAATTGACCTCATTTATGTAATTAACGTATGTGAAGTTGAAAATTATGAGAGTTTTAATTAGCTTTTAGTTTTACAGAGATTTTATAAAAAAGAATACATTTCATTTTTAAAGTTTTAAATTTGTTTTTGTTGGCAAAATAAAATGATTTTCTGTAGATCACAAAAGCAAAAGTTTTATGTAATTTATGCATATTGAATACGAATATTCTTTTTAATGGGACTACCGCTTAGTTACAAAACCGACCTTGATTTTATAATATTGTGATTGAAACATCTCGATTACAATAAAACAAAAAATGACGTCTATTTCTTGTTTTTTTGCAATCGAAATAGAAAATAACGATATTTTCCAAAAAAATTTTTTTTTCCATTTTTAATTCTTATTTAATATCTTTAAATCTTTGTTTAATAATTTTTTGTTCCATATTCTTTATAGTATCATAAAAAAATACAATGTACATTAAATGACTCATCTGTATTATTCCTTACTTTAAAATAATGAAGAGAAATTCTGGACTACTGTCACAGGAGCCTTCAATAATATTATAGAAGATTCCATTCCACATGTAGTTGAACTTCATAAGTGCGGTTATGTGGCCACTACTTCTCACATCAGCAACTGATTCAATTCACCTCTGCGCTTTCAGAACAACCGCTGCACTAAATGTACTCACTATTGTTTCGAAACTTAATCTTTGGTATGCTTCTAAAAGTAATAATATTTTTAATATTCTCCTTCGCTTTCTGCTAAAACTTTCTTTTTCAAAATCTTATATTTTGAAATTATAAGACAATATTGATTTCATAACAAACAATTTATTTATTTGTTCGTAGATCTGTTTAATACATTTTATGAAAACAACGTATGCTTGCCTCAGCTTTTGATTGGATAGTTCATGAAAGTATATGTTTGCACTGCTGTCTATACTTATATAATATATGTACCTAATTATAAATTGTGAAGATATTTAAATAAAACTGTTGATCCAATTCCCATTAAAATAAACAATCTTATAGAACAACGGAGTTGTGATTTGTTTGTTTGCGAATATGTTTTAATAGTTATACTGAATATGAAACAAAACATTATTTTATAAGTTTTATCGATATCTAGTTCAGAAGGATATACGAGTATTTAAGGTACTTATTAAAGTAAGATCTAAACGATCAGACGTCCATCCTGTATTAAATGGTTATCATCTTTAATCATCTTTACATATTATAGAATTTTTATATGAGCTACCGACTTTGCAATAACATGAACAATGTCTATGTTGATTACAGAAAACATCTATTAAAACATTATTTGTAAAAAGCTCCATAGGACGTAATATCCTGGCAAATAACAGCAAGACAGTGTCGTCGCACGTATGTGCTTTGACTCAAAGCTTTCGGCTATATTAAATCAACCTCTCTGGCACACACTTTAGGCAACCACTTTAGGCACAGGTATGAACATAACAAAATATTACTTTTTATATAAAATACCACATTCTTAAAATATGAAATATTATACTAACACATAAAATCCCAAGTGTTTATAAGCTCACCATATCTACTATGAATTATAACGATCGTATTAAGAAGGTTAGGTTTTTACCTTTACCTTCCATTTTCCCAGAGGTATATCGTAAAAATAAATAGAATTACGTCTAAATCTAACACTAAAAATATACAATAAGGGTTGTTGTTATTAGTAATACGTGACAAGCTGCTATCTAAAATTATATTTAATGTTAATAATAAAATATTTTTAATATTATTGAAATTGTATGAGCGTGTAATAATACTAAACAACTATATAATATCACATTTACTACCTTATGAGATACCACTGACAGAGATTATGTCATCCAACCTGTCATTGTGTAACTTGCATTAAGATAATTCGGACTCAGCTGCATGTACTAAAGTTTAGATTGTAATAGGCTTACTATATTATTTCATATTGCAAGATAATCGAGAAATTCAATGTGTTGAACCATCATTTTAACTTTCTATTTAGGTGGTTCTACTGTAGGTATATATTTTTGGTTTAAAAAAAAATATTCTTGAATGTTAAAATAAACTGTTAAGATAATAGTAATATATATTATAAGCTAATATTAAAAAAAAACTTTTAATATTTTTTGTGTGAATTATTTTTAATATTTTATTATAAAATCTATGAAGTATCTATTAATGTTCATGTAATCACAAATAAGTATCAAATTAATAGACAATATACAAACAAATATCAATACACAAAACATAATAAAAAACCGTAGTTTATAAAGCTTTGAAGCTCTGAAGGTTCGGTTGACTTCGTGAATAAACCAACATTCTAAATTGAGGTTAGTCCGGCGAGTACCCTAACAGATATTATTCTGTGTACAGTTCAAAGAGTCTTAACTGGGTTTCCAAATGTTGAAATACAAATTTAACTTGTTGATTAAATTTTTACTTCTTAGATTATTTACTTGTTTATTATTTCTATGAGTAATTAGGAGATTTTTTCCAGCTATTACCTATATATTTTCAAACGTGCCAAGTGTGCCACGAGCTGATGGTCATCAAGATGGTCATGAAGAAGAACATCTGGATATTTGCTAAGATGAACTATAGATATAAGATGGAATGACATGGTGGTAAAAAATATGCAGCTAGGAAGAAATTCCAATTTTTCAATTCACAGCACGAAACACCTGAAATGACAACTTCAAGCGTTCTACTTCTGTAAAGGGTGGCACTGTCCCGGTCATGGCAACCCACATAAGAACAATAGTCAAGTGACTACATACATTACATTCAGATGTCCGACCAATTTAACAACAGTACATGTAATACGAGAATATAATAAAAAGTCCTAACATTTAAATATTGAATATGTCATATATGTGGGCCAAGAATTCGTTAACATTTAAGTGTAACTTACCACGCAAACTATTGCCGCGCGGGGCGCGGGCGCGGGCGGGGGCAATAACTCGCTTCTTGGAAATTTAGTCGCAATGGATCGCTTCACGGGGCCACAACGCGCTTACTGTGTGAAACAGTTTTATTTAAACAACTTTTCGCTCATTACTGTGAGACGCTTATTTCGCGTTGAATATGGTTTACACGACTTAAGTCAGTGTCCAAGTGCTCCTTTAATAAAGAAATGGGTGAAGAAGTTCGAAGAGATGGGATCTACACTAAATGTGAAACAAACCGGCGGCCCGCGGACTTCTCGAAGCGAAGAGAACGTGCAGCAAGTTTCCGCTTCTGTTCGACGTGATCCAGATTTATCGACGCGCAAACGTTCGGCTGAATTAGGATTATCCCGCACATCATTACGCCGTATTTTGCAATTAGATTTGAAATTACATCCATATAAGATCCAGATAGTGCAAGAACTAAACCCTAATGATTTAAATTTTCGTAAGTCATATGCCGAAACAATGTTAACTCGATTCAGTAATTTTGACAACATCTTATTCTCTGACGAAGCCCATTTCCACCTAAATGGACATGTAAACAAACAGAATTGCAGGTATTGGAGCAGCAAAAATTCCAAAGCTAAACATGAAAGGCCACTTCACTCTCCTAAGGTAACTGTATGGGCTGCAATTTCAGCAAAAGGAATCATCGGACCTTACTTTTTTGAAGATTCTCGAGGTCGTTCAGTTACTGTTAATTCTGCCGAGTATGTGAAAATGTTACGGGAGTTTTTAGCACCGATGCTACTGGAATTTGCTGGCTATAATCGTAACACATGGTTTCAACAAGATGGAGCTACGTGTCACACATCGAACGAGTCCTTGCCGGTGGTCAAAGAAATGTTTCCGGAAAAGCTGATTTCCAGACGAGGTGACATCCCATGGCCGCCCAGAAGTCCAGATCTATCCCCAGCAGACTTCTTTTTATGGCGTTATTTAAAGAGTCGTGTCTACATTGATAAACCGAATACACTCCGTCAACTTAAAGAAAAAATCATCGAAGAGATGTCGGCGATTTCGTGGTCTCTTTGCAGAAGAGTATTCGAAAACTTCAGGACTCGCTTAGATGAGTGCAAAAACCGAAACGGTGGTCATTTAGACGAAATAATTTTTAAAAAATAAATTTCAACTAATTAGCTTTCTCGTAAATAAACTATTTCTAAAATATGTTAAATGGTTTTTTTTATACGATTTTTTCAAATGTTAACTAATTCATGGCCCACCCTGTATTATAAAAACAACCCTAGAGCTGATGGATGGAGACTATAAATAAGTTCAGCATTTCCTATTAATAATTTTAAAATTATTATTTTTACTATTTTAGGTAGATTCCATAGATGAATCTACCTATTGCAATCGATGCGATGACGGGACCTAGACCCCAGAGTAGGGGCGCTACGCCGTTTATGAACTGGAGATTGAGAATCCGTCAAAAAAAAAAATTATATATCCCTCTAGATATATATGTATATATGATCCATCAGTCCAAATTCATCGTAGGCAAAAACTGACTTCACAGGTCGATAGGATAAATTAGTAGGACAAACGTAGCTTCTCGTTTTTTTGGAAAAAGTGAAAGGGGCGGCTGGGAGGGGGGGGTGAAAGTGCAAACCTTTGGGACACGCTACAGGTCGCAAATATTGACGGAGGATTTTCAAACTTGGTATACACATTGTTAAGGACAAAGTAAAGGTTAAGTTCTTGAACGGGGGAAATCGGTCGGGGGGTTGGAGGGCTGGGGGGGGGTTGAAAGTTAAAAAACGAAAAAAGTTACAGAAGAAGGCAAAATTTTGATGTCGGAAAAATCTTAGAAAATTAACAAATTAAAAGAGGAAACTTTTTTGTCCGAAAAGTTTTTTGATGCGACCCCCCGTTTAAGAAATAGGGGTGGGGGGTGGTTCCCCGCTCACCCAATATATGCAGAATGGTCCGTCATAAGACTCGTAATGACCAGTAGAATACTGCTGGCTAATTTTTCTTTGTCGATCCGACCGACGGGAATCTACCTAACACGATCGACCCTGTCGAACGAGGTATTTTATTAAAAAATCTAACGAAAAAATACATTTTTCGCTTGTATTTAATATAAAATAAAAGAAAGTTAGTCAATTCTTTATCTTATTGTCTTAAAACTATTATATATTTCAAAAATAAATGTCATTGCAATAAATATAAGGAAATAATTAAACTATTTTTTTCTTCATCTCATACATGTTTAATAATATATTTTTTAATAATTTATATTAATCTACAGTTAACAGGTGACTCGCACTTATACTGCCGTCGCTGATTTGAATCTGTCAAACTTCACTATCACTTGACTATCCATTTGAATAGGATTTAAAAAATTCTGTTTTTAAACCAAATATATCATACAAAGAAAATCAAGTAACGTGAAAACTATAGGTATATTTTTAATTAAACAATTGAATAAATCAATTTACTGTTTGAATATCTTTTTGACTGTTATAGCACTTTTTTTTAATATTTTGATGTGAAACTGTTAATTTTCTGCAAAGATTTGCATTCGTCTGCGTGGATTTTAATGATATGAAAACTTAATATATTTTATAGCCTTTTATCCTATAATTATATTAATTTATATTTTATCAGAATTGTATATATAATAATACAACTATTAATTGTGTGTTTTATTAAAAAATATATAATTATAATAATGATGAGTACACAATAGTAATGATTACAGTAAAACAGAACATTTCTTGGAGTATTGTATATGTATTAATAAGCACACATAGACAACGATCAATAACGTTCCTCGTTTGAGAAACATACGTTGTAAAATTATTATGAAACGCTTTTACAGTAAATTAAAAACAAGTCATTATGTAATACTCTGTAGTACTTTTCCATTTACATTCAGTACATAGTAATATATGACAATTTTTTCTTTAAAAAAAAATTCTTTAAACAACCATCAGCACGTTACATATTGAGCACATCATACATATGTTGAGAACAAAAGATGTCCTTTATTTTTATATCTTACAAGCTCCTCATGGATCAGCTTAAGTAGCAGTTTGCGTAATGATAGTTGTTACTATAAATATAAAATTTGAGAGATTTCCGAAAAAAATACAAGGACATATTTTATTTTTCTATAAAGAACAAAAGAAGATATTTAATTACATATAACCTATATTCTTATTGCTATGTCATATGATTCTTATTATTTATACATTAAAGAGATACTTATTACACATTAAAATGATACTTATTACAAATAAATATCATTTTAATGTGTATTATCTTACACTTAAACCTTATAGGTTTGATATCAACTCAATAAAATACTTCTATGTCAATTAAATTGGTTAAAGTTATTTTATGTACAACTTAATACTCATAATTAAAGTATTAGAAATCATACGAGAAGCGGTTAGTCTTTCCGTAGCAAGAGCGCAGAGGGGTATAACAACCACCAAAAAATCAGTAGAGTTCGTAAAGGCAGGTTCGTCCAAAAAATCTAAATTAAAACCTTATTCCATCTTGGACGCGTCTCCTGATTGGACTCTCATGATGGACACGTATGAAAGGCAATACAAAATCCCCGGGGATGTTTGTGTTTCGTCATCTAGGCCGGATTTATTCCTGTATTCAAAACAACTAAGGCGCGTTATACTTGTGGAGCTTACTGTACCCTGGGAAACAAACATACCCAAAGATCATACATTTAAGCTTAACAAGTATTACGAACTGTGTAACGAACTGATCAGGAATAGATTTATGGTTAATTTGTACGCTGTAGAAGTAGGAGCGAGAGGTATAACAGCAAAATCTCTCTACAACTTATTTAAGGATCTCGGCCTTTCTAGAACGATCATCAGTTCATTTCTGGAACGTATTTCAAAGCCGGCTTTAGTAGGTTCTTACGATATTTGGTTAGGTAGGGAGAGGAGCGTAAACAGTGAAGGTGAGCGTGTATGCGCATAGTAAAGGGGCCCCTTAAACCTACATCTGGGTCGCAAGTCCCAGGCATTGTTTGCGCTCCTCTTCTTGCAACGCGATGGGCCCGGCACCCGCACGGTGAATCCATGGAATGCTAAGAAGCTTCGTCTCAATTAAAATTTTACGTGAAACTTGTGACTGCAATTCTGAACTGAAGGTAATTATAATAATTTATATTACTTTTATTGTTTCAACGATAATAAAAATAAGGGATTTATCGATAACCTTGATTCATTGCCCTATTAAGGGGGTATTCTGGTCTAGAAAATTGAAAAAATCGATTTATTTTTTTGGCATATTTTCAAAGCTTAGACTTTCAAAAATATGCTCTTAAAAGGATTTTTCAAAATTCGAATTATTTTGAGAGATACAGTGGATTTTGTGACGCGGCACTTAAACCGGCCGAGCGGAGTGATTACACAATGAATGGCAGATGTTTTCCAGGAATTCTTTTGTATCCGACTTGAGCTCGTTATATACCTTTTTCCTAAGTAACTAAGGTCCAATGTATGGTTATGGGATCGCCGATTAATCCAAAGTGAGTATTAAACATAATTTAATTTATCTGAGTTATTTTACTGGAAATCTTTCTCAAACTTCAAACGCGTTTTTCTCAAAACTCCTTTTGTTGAGGTGGTTGACACGATATCTGAAGTTCTATCTGACCGATTCCTTTGAAATTTTGTGAGATTCTTTTTCATACATTTCTATATCACTGGAGCTAAGGATTTTGAAAAATTTTAATTTGAAGTATTTTTAAAAAAATCGTAAAGATCGAAAAACAGGGGTAAAAATATATTTTTTTTTCAAGTAGACACCATTTTGTGAATTTTTTATTTTTTTTTTCGGCCGTAGGTTAAGATGTAGCGACATCTTTACTAATTAAGAATTTTTTTTGTTTATTCGATTTAGATCACTACAAGGGTTGGAATCATGTCAACCAGGGAGCACTGTTTGACTAGCAACCCCTACTTCACCGACCTGTCACTGGATGAATTTTTGACTTTTTTTTTTTTTTTTTTTTTATATACTTTAAAAATCAATAAATATTATATAAAAAAATGTATACTAAAAATGTTTTTAAATTTATTTTTATCCTAATTTGAAAAATACCCAAAAAGTAGGGCTCTAGACCAGAATACCCCCTTAATGATGTATTCATTTATTTAAAAATTTACATATGTAATAGAAGTTTTATTATTAAATATGTATACAGAGTTAATAAATGATTTTATTATAGATAATATATAATTTATTAACTCTAATAGTATTCTAATCGTATAAGATAAATGAGTTCAAGTTACTACTACTTTCAGATCAACTCGTGTCATGTTATCTTCATTAGTTTGTAAAGAATTTTGATACACCCTACAAACCTAATGAAATTTAGGGTAACATATATTTTAGAATTTTGAAAGAACTAGCTTCCGCCTGCGGCTTCGTCCACGTGGTGTGTTAACTAGGCTAAGTTCTAATAGCGTTCAAACTATCCATGTCCAATTTAATTTCAAACGGCTCATATATATATTACACGGTCCTATTGGATCCTGAAACGGAGCTTATTGGACGAAATGGTAATTTGTTAGCATTTCTCGATCGCAAACAGTTAAGACAGGTTTCCCTTCTGCTATTATATTTCTTGTTTTTTTCGTGACTTCCAGCGCAATTACCGGGATAAAAAATATCCTATGTTTTAATCCAAATAATAACCTTTCCGTGTGAAAGGTTTGGTCCACATCCGTTTAGTTGTTTTTGCGTCAAAGAGTAACAAACATCCGTCCACCCTAATAAACTTTAGCATTTATAATATTAGTAGAATATTTACATATTTTGCTTTTTAAAATGTATTTTTGTTTATTTTTTATTTATAAATCTAACCATTAATCATAACATAACATCAACTACTAATAAATGGTTTATTACTTTTCTTAAAATATAATGTAAATGACTAATTTTAATGTCATTGTTACAAACCTCCTACACTCGTATGTAAATAAAAAAAACTAAACTGCAACCAGAACTTAAACTAATGTAAGCATGCAAATTCTATCTTATAAATAAATCTCGGATATGGACCATGTAGTCAAAATTAAAATAATTATTAGAATTCCAATTACAACGTATTAAATAATTCGGGAGGACGATAAAAGTTATTGAAACGAAAATTCGTTTAAATATTATTTTAATGTGATTTATGATCAAAAAAATATGATCTAAACGTCCTATATTTCGAGACCAATTTGGCGAGAAGGAAAATGGAGGAACTGTCATAACTACATTGGATGTGTCACAATATTTAATATACTTTATTATCTTTATTGGTGTATGAACTAAACCGGTCTTATCATAACACGTAGACTACGTATAGAACTTAAGTCTGGTTAATTCATAGTCTTAGATCCAATTTAATAAAAAAAACATCGTTTGTAATGAAAAGTACATAAAATCATGAACGAATATCACTTTAGTGTCAAGTTAGTGTTAATTAATTCCGGATACTGAAGTTAAATACTTCTCAACAAACAGAAAACAGTTAAAATCAAACTAAATTTCGATTAAACTTTACCCCAATCTTGAAAATATTCTATTTTAAATCTGTCATCACTCACATATGGTCAACCAACTAAATAATGTATGTGATATAAAAACACCGACAATACATATAAAATAGAGACTCGTACTTAATATTGGTTTATAGAAACTAAATTTTAAGAGCACAAATATAATAATATCTACAATATAAATATTCACTGGGGTTCATAAAACAAATAAAAACATGTGGTGTACTTTAAAAGAGTTATTATGTCTGAATCGTACCAGACTGGATTTATTACTAAAAACTGTTATATAACTCAGCATGTTTAAATTAATATTTTCAAAATAATCAATTAATATATTAGGGATCCGTTTGCAAAGGGTTCAAATGGTCTTCTACTCTTTATTCAGCCGTGCTTCTATCAGAGACTTTCAAAATAAACGTATAAGATAATAGTTATGTGAAGATTGTAAATTTAAAATTTTCTTCAATGAAACGAACAGACATATTTAAGAAATTTTTTATATGAAATAACAATATTTTATGTCTTTAAGTGTATAAAACAGTGTATTTTTTAATTAGTTTTATACCAATATCAGTTGTACGCATTTAATAACATAATATTTTTACAAAACCCATTCTAACTGTATTGCATAATCAAAATAAGTTGTAAAAAGTCGAGCAAATTTAACTTTAAGAGTGATTTTGGTAACACTAGTAAGTACTACTTTAGTTAATTTTGTATTATATACATATATATGTATGATATTTTGTTGAAACAATATTAATATTATTATAATACTTTTGATACCGCAATAAGTTTAATACTTTTCAATAAAGTAGACAAATAATATTCACATAATATATCTAAGGGGAAGAAAATTGCTTTAAGATTGGTTTTATTATCTTATAAAACCTTTGCTGTAGTGAGGCACTTCTCTTTTATTAAAACAAAATTATGTTCTTAACATAATGTAGCGCTTATAAGAGACTCTTATGTATTAATATTAATAACATAATGAATATTTGATTGTATATTAATTATACTATTCAAAGGCATTGTTCTTGTGATAGGAGTACTTAGTACTTAATGTAGTGAGAGATTAAATTTAATACAATAGTAAATTAATAATTGAACTTTAATTGAAATTCTATTAAATTGATTCATTTTTTTATCTATGCTTAGAAAATTCACCGAACTAAGACAAGTATCTTTGAAGCTATTAAGATTGCTATAAAACATAAATAATATATTTTATAATATTATACATTTAATACAACTATAAGCTAATAATGTCAAATTGTTAAAGATGTCAAGTGAAAAGTTTTGATCTTTTATTAAATTATTATTTATTATTAATAATCATAAATTCTGTTTGCCTTCGTACATATCGTTATTATATAAATTTGTCACTACATTCTGTTAATTTGGAGCATGTATAAGGATAATGCTGAATTTAATATATTTAATGTCACCATTTCCTCCCGTGATGTACGAGGTGACAGAGGGATCGGTTTTCCGGATGGGCAGCAGCGTCCTCTACTATACCATATAATACCACCCTGCGATCGTCAACCTGCCAGCCAAGCGTGGCGTTTATGGCATCCGCTCATGCACCGCGATCTTTGGGGGAGGCCTTGCAGTAGACGTCTATAGACTGATAAGAAGAACACAACTCTTTATCTTAAAATAGTTATTAACAATAATTATTATTGGACTAAAATTTACAGACTCATAATAACGTTAAACAATTTTAACGTTCATTTATTTAATTAAAAATTTTATCAAAATGTCAATTGTAAAACAATTTACAACTTCCTCAGAGACCAGTTTCATTTTTAAACTTAATTATTATTGGCCTTCTGTATGAAAATGGATTATATTATATTATAACAACGCTACAATTAGCGTTAATTTCTATTTCCAAACTGCCTTATCAATTAAGGCAGTTCGGAAATAGAAATTAAGGCATTGCCAATTTAACCTTTATCTTAATAAACTGTTTTAAGATCATGATTGATGGAAGCCCAAGAAATACATATTATATGATGTATACTCAATTAAATAAAGATATGTTTGGAAGCACACTAAAAGAATATTTTTTATTTTTCAACTCCCCACATTCCATTTATTCCAGGAAGGGGTTTTAAATCATCAATTACCGTCAGAACTATACACGAGAACGTTTAGAAACAAACAGCCACCGCTCTGAATAGACAAAGTTTCGAGAAAAAAAAAATTGCTTCCTGGATCACGAAATATTTTCATTGAAACCAAGTGGGATTATTGTCAGTGCACCCTTCACTTACTTATGCAAACCTACGTGTTCCACTTGAATTTGGATTTGAATATTTATAAAGCTCCTCCGGTTTTTTCATTCTCTGTACAGATGCAATATGATTATTATATTTTAATTTGGAAGCTCGTTTAGTCTCTTAATTTTTAATATTTGTATGCCGTTTTGTCAGGCACGAATTCATGACTTGCTAGTGGCTGAAGTCATATAGCGCACATACCCAATGTCTATGAACATAGAACTCGATTATGAAGGTAAGCTTCTGGCTTCTGAGCACAGAGTCATATATACAATATTATTATTTCCTTAACTCCACTCAATATGCTCCAGCTATATGTTAATAAAAAGTTATTGCAGAAATATTTTAAATAAATTAAAATTCCTGATTCCAATTATCTCCCCTAACCTATTTGACTCTTCGACTGACAAAATCATTAAAAAGTCTATAGGCAATTATCGGTCTTTAACATTAAGGTTAAAAGCTGTTTGACGATCACTGAATGTTCCTCACAAGAACTTTGAAACTTATTGAACGTTTTATTTTAACGTCACTCAAATAAGGTTTAATATTTTGTAAAACGTCAAAATAGAAATGAAGAAATTTAGATATCTTTTGAAGAATCTGATCTGTCGATTAATATCAGATTTACAACATAATTTGGAAATTTTTGTTTTTGATTTGGAAGATTTCACATTAAATATAAAAGTTATAGATGTAAGTATCACATTTGGTAATCTTACTATAACAGGAAAATAGGAAATGTTCACTAACTTTCATGTAAATAGTGAAATATAGAAAAATAAAAGTTAAAATATCTATATATCTACCTAACCAGCTGAGCTAAGTTAATACTTAGAAAATGATAAAGTACATATAAACATTTTTAACATTTTCGTGCTCCAGGAATAATGTTTTAATTGTCTGGTCTGTAATAATATCTGTTAATCGTTATACTTGGGATTTGAACGACTGTAGTTGAGCTAACTTTATATTTGTTATTCTGCAATACAATTATAAAATTATCAAGTTTCTTTTCTATATAGACAAAGAAAGGATAATTATTATAAAAATAATTTTAGCAACAGTAAATACTAAAACAAACGTGACATCAAATTGGCGCGCTTAAAACAAGTGTTGCCTCTAACGAGCTACTTTTAATTACCAAACTTATAATAGGTGGAACGAAATATAACCGTTAAAAGTCTTACAGGTTTCATAGCAGATTTTTATAATAATAATAAAAGTGAAGTGCACCTTCTGGAGTCTAACTTACACTACTTACTGGAAGTTGAATCTTAAAATTAATTCAATAATTCTTATATAAAAACAATATAATTGTTATAAAAGTTCTTAAAAACTTATTTAGTGACAAATTTAAGGCGTTACTGGGGAGTTTGGTGTAAAAACCTATACAATCAACCCTAAAGGTCAATTATATATTTTAGGGAGCCTAGTGATGGGCATAGCCAGTTTATTTTTATTTCTAGTATTAATTTCATGTACATCACAATTTTTATTGAATTTTAAAATATTTTTGTGTAAATATAAACTAAATTTTAATAAATATATTGATAAAATATAAAATTCTTATAATCTGTTAATTTTTTTTTGCATCTTCAATTAGGACGATAAATGGTGGTAACGAATTGGTTACACTGTGGAGTCGCTACAATAAGAGACACCTTATGGCGGTAATACAAGTAACGGAAATTGGATTTCCTTATTCGCGCGGGTAACTTGATACTGTGTCAATTATGTAACTTGCGACGCTAAATTGTTAGTTCATTGCTCAGACATATCTATAGTTATTACACCTTTTTATTTTTCTTTAGATTATTATTATTTTTTTACCTTTGGAAGTTTTTTGGGTGAATTCATAATTACTTTTAATTAATTTCGATAATATGTTTTCATAAATTTTTTATTTATCTATTTCTTTTATAAAACGGTACTATTTCTCCATTTATACCATACCAATGTGTATATCTGTTACTTGGCCAACATAGTAATAATAAAAGTAATATTATAAATGCTATAATCAAAGCGTGCGATATGACATTCATTTGTTTTATAGATGCTTCGCTTTATTGTTTTAATATAAGAGAGACCACATAATAAGGTAAAATAGTTATTTTCATGAACGTGTTAAGCATCCCGCAAAAAAAACATTATCCTAAATATAAAAATACACTTAAGAAGCCTTGTGGTTATATAAATATTTAATGAGTGCTGTTAATAAGTTCTTGAGTGAGAATAAGTTTATTTATACAATGGACTTTAATTCAATTTAAAAGGAAGTGCTTCAGATCTCGTTATTGCAATGCCTTATTGTCTCATTGCTTTCAATTTGAAATACGCTTTACAGATTTATATTTTTTTAATTGTCTTGCGATTTATATTATTGTTATATTTTGTATAATAATATTTGTTAACATTTTAATATTATGTTATATGTGTTATATAGTTAGGTTTTAAACTTAACGTATGTGAGACATGACTTTTTAAATTAAATATCAAAATATAATTTAGTAACTATTTCAATCCAATTCAATATATATAGGGTATAATGACCCTTCTCCAACTCTTACACGGACAACGTTTCTTATTTTATCATATTATTGGTTCCATTTAATGCTTTGGCGCGAGACAAACATTTTCAGTTGCATCGTTCGTATTTTATAAGTCGTTTATATCTTTACGCTTCCGTGTATTGTGTGGAAATGATGTGTAGGATGATCTTGTTTTATTGGGACCTTCGTACTCTAGTTATAAGTATTGGTTAATCTAAGTCTCTTAAATATTTCACTATATCCCCGTCTCCCATACTATTTCTATACGCTGGAAATTTGTGACCGCATTTTGTAAAATAGGTACTAATAACTAATCGTTTTGTGACACGGATACAACTGTCACCGGGGTGGGTTCCTTTACAAAACTATCGGAGCTCGCTGGCGGGTTAAATGGACAAGTTTCAAATGATTCGGCAGTTTGATTTATGTGAGCTCCGTTCATGTTGATGTATTTATGAGTTCGTTTTTGTCAGATACGCTTAACAAAGCACCTTTTATCTAAGTTTTATATTTTAACTTGCATGTTTTTATTTATCACCAGTTCCACTCAAACGAGAGGTTAACGACTTTTTCCAGAATAAACAGAAGTAAGAAAATATTGTTAAATATATATGTATGAGTTTATAATAACTACAACTAACTATATCCAATAACTACAACTACTACTATCCAATAACTACAGTTATTGGATATATTATTATGTATACATAGAATTAATACGTTTAGTTACAGAAAACTGTTTTTAATGAAATTATATTCATAGTTAGATATTATTCTTTTTAAAATATAGAAACATAGTAAAATTTCATAAAGAATACATAAACTATTATATATTTGGTATTCCTAGAATATGATTATGCCTAACAAATGTATAACATTTCATTGTAGGAACGACTGGAAATTTCATTATTACCTTAGAATCTATTTGTAATTCAATAATATCGGTGTCTCTCTGCCTTTGCACTTTTTAGCTCCCATATTAAGGTCTAGATGTTGTCTAGACTAGAATCTGAAACGATTTTTCTGAGATTTCCTTATAATTCACATTTCCTTTCTGATCTAACGTTCATTTCAACGTTTATAAGTGACATCAAATGATTTGCTGTTAATTTTTAATTTTATCGCTTTTGAAATAAGGTCGACTTTGAATTAACCAATACGATACTTATATTTTTAATACTGAATGGAATTGTCAATTTCTTATGCACTTTAATTTCTATTCAGCCTTCGTTGCTTAAGATGAGGAACTTATTATTTTTAGTACCCTTTTAATTTCTTAAAGCATTTCTAACTAGGTCAGGTATAACAATAAATATTAAATAAGAATAGAATTATAAAGAGAATTATAAACAAAATAGCGCTTCTCAAATACACACTGAGCTTATGAATGATAAACAGACGATTATTTTATGGTAATTTACTACGATTTGATACAGTAACGAGATGCATCGATTACATAATTATTTCGTAAGAGTTAACTTTATTCGCACTTTCATACATTTATAACATAAAGTCATTTTAAAGCAGGAGAATAAAAATCTGTTACGGATGTAGATAATGAATCACATACTCATATATATTAATAATGGGATAAACAATAATTTGAAGTTTAAAAACGATATATGTTGTTGTTGAATGTTAGCTAACCATTATTTCTCTTAAGTATTCACAAAGTTGCAATATTTACTAAAGGTACTTATTTTAGTTGAAATTACTTTAAAGACTTTAAAATGATGTATCAATTATAATATATTAGTTATTATTTAGTTAATCACTAATATTAGTTAAAGTTATTTATTAAACATTTTTATCATTTTGTTTCATAAGAAAACTGATTTGAGAGTTCAATTCATGTATGGCTGTTGTTTATATTAACATAAACACCTTATTGGTTGACAATATAATTATACATGTTCTATATATCTTTAGACTAGTCTCCTTATTCTTTGCAGTAAACATTAAAGTGTTTATTTCTAGTTTAATGTAGGTCAATCCTCGAGATCAAAGATTAAAATGTTTATTTTAAGGTTTCAAGGTAAACAATTATAGAGACAGTCGAAGCCGTTTATTGCTGTTTATTATCAATATATTTATGAAAAAATAATTTATGCAAATAAAAATATTTCAAAATTCAATAAAAATTGTAAATAAAATACCCGGTTATTTTTAAAACCACAAATATCAGAGTACAAAAGCTTTTCAATCAATAAAATAATTTAGTGATAGTGCTAAAAACAATTATAAAAACGTATTAAAATTCTCAAATAATTAAAATGAATTTCACGCTCATATCAAAGCTTACATTGAAAGATTGCTGATTGAAAATATTATGTCAAATGTGTCTAAAGATTAAATACGGAAATATACAGAATATAAAAGACAAATCAACTTACAAAGCCAGAAATGGTATTACAATTTCAAAGCAAATAATCTTTTCAAACTCCAATGACTTCAGTATTAGGATTATAAACATTTACCCTTAAGTAATTTAAATATGTCTGAAATTCTCTGATTGAAAATCACAGCTATGAAAATCTTATTGGCTAAAAAATTACGCGCTCAGTTAGTAAATGTGAGCCGGGGGTGGTCTCTAGGGTGCGTTTGAAATTAAAGGAGGGTTGCGTACTTATTAAAAGTCAGAATGCAATGAAGCGACAGAAAACGCCCAAAACACCTTAAGGCTAGGGAATTTTGTCCCTTTTGTTACCAAACGAGCCCTTGTTAACCCTTGCGAATGTCGTTTACATCTACAACAATATTCGGTTTTAGTTTTTTCTATTTATATAACACAATATTATATATTTTTAAATTTTCACAATATTTCCATTTATATCCTTCTTAGAACTTATTATAACGACATCGGAATTAAAGTCTGATCGAAACAAATACAGTTTTATTTCACTTGTACTTAAGAAGTTAGTAGAAAATTTGTTCACAAGCCCTCTTTTAAATGAATTATTCAAAGCATTGTAAAATGTTAGGGAAGTTTATGAGACAGCAGTCCGTCAAACTGCCAATAAAGTGCTCCCTAAATATATTAACGTTTAATGAAATGGTGTTGTAATTACATTATAATGAAAAGATATTTAAGATTCCTATTCCATTAGCTCACTATCTCCCCAATATATCGTTATAAAAATTAGTTTTTTAAAGAATTATACAAGTAAGTACTAGCTTTTATCCGCAACTCCGTTTTGTGATTCTAAATAACCGTGATAAAAATGCTCTCCCTGTGGAAATCATGTCTATCGGTTACCTCGTTGAGACATGAAAGAATAAACAAAGGCTTGTGCAGTTATATTATTATAATAGTTATTATGATTCTTTGAACTATCCGTAGCACAAGTCTTTAAGATGTTTACTTATAAATAATTTTAAACGATGACAAATTCATCGACACAGGAAAGTTTCGAAATTGGAACCTAAAGCTTTAAATATTAAAGTAAACATAATCGGTGGTAGACCATAACATCGAGTCGCCGGCAAGGTTACCACCCATCGGGCAAAGTCGTGCCGCAAAGCGGCCTAGTCGTGTTCCGGCACGTTGTTCGATGAAGCCGTCTATATGGGAAATGGGTCTGAACAGTTGCGTTGCGTTGGCGAACCGGTTTGGCGTTGAGTTGGTGCTTATTGTGTCGGGTGTCTAGTCGAGGAGGGTAGCGGGATCCGAAGCGACGGCTTTCCGCTGGCCGCCCGCAGATAGTTGGGGGCCCAATTAGTGGGCCAGCCACCCACGAAAGGCTGCCCCGCCAGCTGCGTAAAATCCCAGGGTGGCTCCATCGTGCTGGTTGGCGACCAGATGAGGAGGCCCGATGGCGATCCCTGGGGGGGTTCGGGCGTCCCCGCAGTCTCCAGACTAGCCTCCCAGTGGCATGACATCACCAATTTCGGCGCCGGGTTTGATACGTACCGCCTCCTTCAACTGCCATTTCTCATCCTATTCACTCTTTTATTTTATTTTTTTATTATGAAAAAGTCCAATAAAAAGAAGAAGTTTTTACAGCGGTTGCACTCCTCCTCATTTAAAGTGCACCTCACTAACATCAGGGGCTTGCACTCTAATCTCTTACCTGTCCACCACCACCTGGAGACAGAGCAACCGCACTTGCACTTTTTGACGGAGACACAGATACAATGTCCTCTAAGCGTTGCGTACCTGGATCATCCCGGTTACTCGTTAGAGTACAACTTTCGCCCACGTGCCGGGGTCTGTGTATACGCACGGAACGACCTCTGTATCCTGCGTCTCCGTCACCTTGTCACCACTTTTTCTTCCTTATGGATTTTAGTAGACACAGGAAACGAAAAAATCCTGTATTCCTGTGTCTACCGTTCGCACAGCGGTGATCAGGAGACAACTAGATTATTTGAGTATCTCGGTGAGGCTGCTGATATGGCTCTGCATCAGTACCCTACAGTGCAGCTCGTCTTTCTGGGGGACTTTAATGCCTGTCATCAGGACTGGCTGTTCCCGTACCAGAAGACCGACCATGCTGGAAGAGAAGCGCGGAACTTTGCGTTGTCTTTCGACCTCTTTCAGCTGGTGAGGCAAGCGACGAGGGTACCAGATGTAGTAGGCCATACAGCCAATTGCCTGGACCTTTTGTTGACAACTGATCTGGACAGGTATCGTGTAGAGGTTACCTCCCCCTTGGGAACCTCCGATCACTGTTTGGTGAAATCTGTATTTACATATTCCCCACCAGCTTCTGAACCACATAGTGTTAGGCGAGTATGGAAATACAAGTCAGCAGATTGGGATGAGATGCGGCACTTCTTTGCATCTTATCCTTGGCGGCAGGTCTGCTTCTCTTCTTTGGATCCGTCGAGTTGCGCGGATGCTATAACCGGTGTGGTACATCAGGCAATGGAGTACTTCATTCCTTTTGCTGACGTACCCATCGGTGGCAAAGCTCGCCCATGGTTTAATGCCGAATGTGGTCATGCTGAAGACCGAAAACATTCGGCATACCTAATTTGGGCTGATGCTCGAAGCTGCAAAGCTCCGGATGTAAGTTTAAAGAAGAGAGCCTTTAACCAAGCTGCCAAGTCCTATAAAAAGGCATTACGGAAGGCTCGTCACGGTCGTATCGCTAAGAATGGCGAAAAGCTCTCTGTCAGACCTACTGGCAGTCGAGCTTTCTGGTCTCTTGCTAAAGCGATCGAGTCGAACTTCTGCCAACCCTCACTACCTGCTCTGCTGAAGCCGGATGGATCGCTGGCCCATACAGCGACAGAGAAAGCGAATGTATTTGCTTCTCTGTTCGCTGATAATTCATATCTAGACACTGGCAATGCTTCTCCAGCGCATCTTCCTCACTGCGGTATTTCGATGCCTGAAATCCGCATCACTAACAAAGAGGTATGGAGAGCATTGTGTCGTCTTGATGTGAATAAAGCCTGTGGCCCTGATGGTATACCAGCCATTCTGCTCAAGACATGCGCAGCTGAGTTGTCTCCTGTATTGACACGTCTGTATCGTCTCTCTTTCAAGTCTGGAATAGTGCCGAAATCTTGGAAGCTTGCTAACGTGCAACCAGTGCCCAAAAAAGGCAGTCGTGCCGATCCTGCCAATTATAGACCGATTTCAATCACCTCCATACTCTGCAAGATTATGGAGCGTGTATTGAACTCGCGCCTTTTAGCGTACCTTGAAGGTAACGATCTCCTCAGTGACCGATAGTACGGGTTTCGCCGAAATAGGTCCACTGGGGACCTTCTAGTGTACGCTACGCACATTTTAGGCGAGGCCATCGAGAAGAAAGGAGAAGCGGTCGCCGTCTCTCTTGACGTCTCGAAGGCATTTGACAGGGTCTGGCATGCAAGCCTTATAAGCAAGCTTTCAACATACGGTATATCTCCTGGTCTGATCGGTTGGGTAACGGACTTTCTGAACCAAAGATCTCTCCGAGTAGTTGTCGACGGGTGTTCCTCGGAACCCTTGACAATAAATGCCGGAGTGCCACAGGGGTCCGTTCTTTCTGCAACTCTACTTCTGCTGCACATTAACGATCTGCTGAAGCCCGGTATCTATGGGTATGCAGACGACAGCACAGTTGTAGAAAGATACCTGCCGAGTAGTCGGGCTAGTAGAGATCAAGTACAGTCTGAAAGAGAAGCCATGGTGCAACGTTTGAATGACAAACTTCAGGCAGTCTCCGCATGGGGCAAAGCCAATCTTGTCAAATTCAACGCCACCAAAACGCAGACGTGTCTGTTCACCGCCAAAAGGAGCCCTCTCACCTTGGCTCCTACTTTCCAGAGTGTATCTTTGGAATACAGTGACCGGCTTCAGTTGTTAGGCTTAGAGATTTCCTCGAACCTCAACTTTGGTCGGTGTATTGAGTCCAGAGCAAGAGCAGCTGCAGGAAAGCTTGCCGTTCTTGCGAAGGTTCGTCAGTACTTTACACCGGGACAGCTACTTGTATTATACAAAGCACAGATCCGGTCGTGTGTGGAGTACTGTGGGCATATATTCGCTGGTGCCGCTAAGTCTCATCTTGCGGTTCTGGACTCAATTGAGAGGCGAGCAAAGAGGCTTATAGGCGACCCTGAATTGGTTGAAGCCAACCTCCACAGCCTTGAACACAGGCGTAGAATTGCTAGCCTCTCAGTATTCTATAGGATACATTTTGGTGAGTGTGCGCAGGAATTACATGATTTAATTCCTCCATCCCCCTTCCATCACAGGACGTTCCGACACACGGCAGATATCCATCCTTACGTTGTGGACATTCCCCCTGTCCGAACAAAGCGCTTTGCTTCGTCTTTTTTAGTTCGTACAGCGAAGGACTGGAACAGCTTGCCTGCGTCGGTATTTCCGTCCCAATACGATGTGGGTGTCTTCAAGAAAAGAGTGAATAGGTTACTGGGTTAATGCGCCTTACCATCTATCTACATTTCCACTTTCCATCAGGTGGAATGTAGTCAAGCACTAACCCAGAGGGTATAAAAAAAAAAAAAAAAAAAAAAAGACTTAGGCCTTCATAAGTAATTATAATCTTATATTATTGGATACATTAAGGAGTGATTGGTATTCATCCCTGGATATATGTTTAGATTCGTATGAATTATCGAGGATTGATGATAATCTGCTGTCCATTTATCGTAATAAAAATTAATTTAATTCTATTCAATATTAATTAAAACGACAGGATGTATTTTATTTTTCATGTAATTTTAAATTTTTTAATTAAGATTTATATATAAAATGCTTTTTAAATCTTAATATAATATCAAAATAATTTTATTTTATCACTTATTCCAATACTGGAATCATAATTGTAAAGAAATAATTATTTTCATTTGGAAAAAATAGGACTTTTATCAAAAACTATTATACGATATTAATAAAAATTAAAAGAAACAGACTATAATGCAGACAAACTCAACTATTTGCAAAACGTTAAGAGGTGCATGCGTCTTAGAATGAGGGTATATTTTAAAGGGCAAGTTGTGTCCGTAATTAGTTTAGTTATCCTACGTAGCTCCCTGTCGTTGACGGGACGAGCACGACGAGACTGCATAACTGACACATTGTCTAAACATTTGCGTTTAAGTTAACAATAGAAACTGTTTATTATTAATGCAGCAAATTTCATATCACAGTATTTATTTAGCAATATTTATATTATATAAATAGGGTTAAAGTTAGTATAGGACTCCATACATTTAATCAGAGAACATAACGTTTTAAAAGCTTAACGATATAAAGCCTCTCACTGTCAATACGTTAAGGGGAGATGTTCTAAATGTCATCACAAATCGTGTAACAAAAACATTCTAATATTAAAACGAAGAGCTTTTCCGATTGAAAGGCAACTTGGGCACACGAAGGTTAGTGTTATTTTATTCGTTGAGAAGAAAGCTTATTTCGATTGTAAAATAAACGAACTAATAATAATATATGTCTTTGCTATAAAACCAGCAGAGTATAAATTCATGACTTGCCTTCATGATTTTTAAGTGCATTATATTGCTTTCTTAAACATGTAGAATTCCTTATCTATTTGTCTTAAAAATTTAGTTCTGTAGAAAATGTTTTTATGTATATTCAATATAACATGCTCTATGTCGACACCTATTATAATTACTAATTATAAAAGGATAATATCAGAAAAATGTATTCTTGAGAAATATATTTATATAAAAATAGATATTTTACTGTTGAAATTCATTTCAATGTAATATAAACGTAAACATTAAACCATAGCGTATTATAAAATTTATTACTATTTTATAATATATTGAATTCAGATTAAAAAAAAAGTAATAACTATTATTTTATTAATATATGATAACATTATAAATGGTAGTTAATGTCCAAATAAATCATTTGGTTTAAAGGTTACCTCAAAGTAAGTGGAGTGAACTGACTGTGACGCATAAGTTGTAAAAATTTCACCTTTTTGACATTAACGCCCAGAATAGCCAGTAAATCACTATTTTTATATATTTTTATGTATTTGTAAGTGTTTATGTGTGTGTGTGTAACCTCTATTACTGTTTATATACCCCTAATGCTGGAAAGCAAACAAAAGATTTCACATGTTTAGATGTAGGTATATATAAACTATAAATAAAACTGAATACATCAAAATATTTAAAAACTAAATTGGAAAATAATATCAACATTCAATTCATATGTTTATTGTAACATTAATTGGTTGATTGAAATGTTAATTAGTTGTCAATAAAGTATTTATTAAATAATTGTATTACATTTTAATCACATATATTTTGTAAATCGAGAAACTGTAATGATTATAAATGTCTATTTCTTGTTGGATTACTCTTGATGGTATATTGAAAACTTTAGTTTTTTCACTAATTAGCAGTATCAGTACACACTTATTATTTATCAATTGCTATTTTAATTCATGTACAATTTTGACAATGTTTTTATAAGTTATATATGTATATATTGTTAGTAAACATATATTTTTAACAGTATTATATATAAGTTAGTCTTATATATATATTTTGTATATTTTTATATTATAAGTTGAATCAGCCATAGTACTTATTTGCGAAGACATCACATTTCTATATCTGTGATTTACTCTTCACTTCATATTACTTGATATGAGTTCGTTCCATAATTAATTAAAGCAATAACGGTCACTATTTTGCAAACTTCACGTCGAAAGATATTTCATACTTAATTAATTAAACGTTTTAAACTTCAACTCAATAACTATACAAATATTTTCCTTATTTTACTGAAGCATGGAGATAAATTTCTGGCCAGAATGTTTTTAATAATAAAATTTGTTATTTTTTTGGATACAATGTATGGAGAGAATAACAAAACTATTATAAGTGAGCTGACAACTAAACCTCAGTAATAACAATGAATTTTGATATTTTAATATACTAGACAAAACCGTTTTTATATTAAAATATAGTAAACATAGTTTATTTCTGTGTGTTGAGAAACCTTCAGTATTGATGTCACGTCAAATAGAAATAATTTATTTTTAGGTTGACAAAGAATAACTATGTTGGAAGAAAATAAAATATATTTATGTACAATTGCAACTGGTTCATCATTTCTTTAAAAAAATACAAAAACACAGTATAAGATTTTATAACAGATTGGAAAATGATTTGTACTAAAGATAGAACACGAAATCTCCATCTAGTATGTGATGTGACCTAATTAGCATTGCTGACACTGTTTAAAGTTACTTACTACCTATTGACATAGCTTTAATATACTTAAATATAATGCAATATAGTGGTTATTATATATTAATGTTATAATAATCTAATAAACTTATTTTTATTGTATTATTTAAAATAAACATGTGAAAATCCACGTTTTAGTAATTTAAGTCTAAAGTGTTATATATTTGTGGTCACTGGTTGGGTTGTTGTAGCATGTTATATATATGAAATAATGTTTGTTTTGATACTGAGTAACTCCTCTAGGATTTCTGTAGTAAAAAACAACTTTTTAACATATATCTGTCAAATTATTTTAGTTTTAAGCAAATATTTGAACTATCTGACTATATTATTCCAGACAATATATTTCATTATAGCTTGTATCCTTAATTTATATCTTCATTAAACAAAACGTTTCTTAAATTAAATATATATATATATATATATATATATATACGTATTGTAAATGAAAATTAAAAACACTTCTTTATTGACATAACCTAATATATATTTGAAGTATCCTGATGTTAAGGAATGTTAGATTATTAATCACGGTACTTATTTCATATTAAATAGTTGTTTCAGAACTTTTTCAATATCTTTTTTTTTTATTTATGTAGCACTTAGTTCCAATTGTCGATTTAACAGTTTGATATTAGTTTTGTTTTATTTGTATTTAGATCAGCGAAGATGAATTTCATCTTTTATTTAATGGTTCTCTATTGGTGCGTTTGTGTATATATATATAATACATGTAAATACACATACACACTGCTTAATTACATTATATGCAATATGTCATGGAACACACGGCAGACATGATACGTTCAATTATAATCACTTCCTCCTGATATATTGTTTTCAAAATAATATATGAAGTTATAGAAAGTTGATTGATCTTAATTGAAGCTAACGCTTACCTTTCTGTACAAATTGGTAAAAAGCCGTATTTGTTTAATAAATAATGAAATCTCGTTTCGATTTTCACAATAACATTACGTTATTAACAATGTTTTTTCGTTCGTTAAAATTGTTTTTTTCTTATTTTAAAAGAATTAAATATGGAGGTATTATTCCGCGAGGATTTGTGATACACGAATAGACATTTTGTCTGTAAGTGTTTGTTTTTACAAATACAATCTCATTTTGAAATTTATTATAGATATTCTAAGTGCCTTCTATATTCTGTGTTTTCAATGTATAAAATATATCATGTTATCACATTCAGAAATTGAGACAAAACTTAAATATGTTATATAAATAATTGAGATATCCCTGAAGGCAATACCTAAAAAATTACGAGACACAAGCTACAGATATCTACAGATTACGTGATAGTATATTGGTTTGTATGTAAAAGAAGTACAATTTTAAATTATGAAAAATTTTAAAACTATATTGTAAACTATAAAATAATTATGATCTTATACTATTAGTAAATAGTAATTTCAGTTAGCATTCATCATCGGGTTTGGAATATCTCAATTGATCTGTCGTAGTAGAGGAGAAGTTGGCGTTTCTATAGGTTCATTATTGTCTCAGGCATTTATAGATTTTAAGTTTAGCACGAATAAGCATAATTCACAAGCATAATTCACAAATAATATTTATTTAATAAAAATAAACAATTAAAATAAATTAAGTAAGTGACAGTAACAAATAGGAATTTTATAAGTAGGTTGAAAACTCAGTGTTCTGTTTGCTTCTAAAATATGTCATGTAAACGCTGAATATTATCTCGAATTGATATAAATATATATATATATATTTTTTTTTTATTTCCACATAAAACATCCTGTTTATATAATTGATGTTTATGAACAAAGAAAAGTTATATTAAAGGCTTGGCTAATTTCTCAAATAGCAATATTTAGTGCTAAAATATATATAGCCTTTAAGTCATTAAATATTATTTTATTGTAATTATATAATTATTGCAATTTCTTATATCTCATCACATCAGAATAAAAAGTGTTTAGAAATAGTGCATCATTATTAAAATAGAAATGGCTTTTCCTGTGCGCCTTACAAATGGCGAGGGTCATCATAAAGCAACCATTATTAAATACTTCCTCTTTGCTCGAATATTACAGCAGCATAAATAACACATAAATAGAACTGCATCCTCTACTTGGAATATTTAATTTCTCTAGGAATTTCCATGAACTAGAACTAAATAGAATGTTGCAATAATTTTTGCAGCGCTTTTTATTTCTTTTTTGATTACTTGCAATCGAATATATAATCCAATTTGACATATTATTTTAATTAATTTAATATATATATATATATATATATATATATATATATATATATATATATATATATATATATATATATATATATATCTCTATTTAGATAGATATATTTTCATATGTGTCATTACGGCGTTATACCACCAAATGTCTGTACATCTTTGCCCCTACCATGTTAATAACGTATTATGCTTTTAATGATTTTGTTTGCTTAAACATACATAATTAAAATTATAAGAAAGTATTATATTATAGCCCAAATGTATCCTCAATCAGAAAAAATGTTAATAAATAATATTAATTACCAAGACAACGAAATCTGTTAAAATTTACCATAAGTTTCAAAAGTATCAAAATAGGGAACTAAGTTGTTAAAAGTTAAATAAAATCAAAGTGAAATACGCCCTCTACAGTTCGCAACTCTTGCGTGGCTACAATTTTATTATACGGTATTCCTTTGTCGTAAAAATATTTACGTACACCGGTTGTGACGTCAACTTCCTTAACAGAGTCGCGTCGAGACAACGTAAATATTTACACTTTTGTCAAAACTTTCAGCATTGCTCAATTATGGTTACTTGTATCCCAATAAAGTTATAATATATTTGATGTAAATAGATACTATAAACAACAAGAAAGAAATATATAAATAATTATTGCAAAGTTATTTTTTCTATAATTATCAAAAAAAAAAAAACAAAAGTTCAATACATCGAGCATGTTATAGACTAATATAAATACTTGCTTGTTCTTAAATTTCTGTATTTGTTTTTACTAAATTCATCAATTCGACATGTGATAGTCCAGTTATTAACAAAACATAATTAAAAAAAGAAGTATGTTCTAAATTATTTAGAAGCGTTTAAAAAAAAAGATAAATGTAATCATTGAAATTTCTAATAATATATGCAATAACTTTTAAGACTACATTGTTATCTCGGCTTCCAAGTACACTTGCGATATTAATCTCTTCATTGTATTTTAAATGATGGACGAACATCAACCCACCAGATTAATAAAATATACGAGGGGAGGTCCAAAAGTTCGTGGAAACATAGGGATCTAAATAAAATAAAACAACAAAACTATTTTTCCATTTCAATATAATCACCCTGAAGCTCAATATATTTGTCAGACCTATGAATTAATTTTTCTAAACCACTATAAAAATATGTTTTATCTTTTCCGTCAAAATGAGCCGAAATTGCCTCCCTTATCTCATTGTCGTCGGAATATTTCCTTCCCCTTAAGTCTTTTTTTAAATTGAGGAATAAAAAAAAGTCACTTGGGGCCAGGTCTAGACTGTAGGGTGAGTGAACTAGGGATTCGAACCCATGCGTGTGCAGAGCAGCTATTGCAATTCTGGTCTTGTGAACCGGCGCGTTGTCTTGCAAGAGCAACACACCCTTTGTCAATTTTCCTCACCGCTTTTCCTTGATGACATCCTTTAATTTTTCTAATATCGTTGCGTAGTATTCTCCGGTTATAGTCCTTCCCTAGTCCTCCCTCACAATCCCAAAAAACAGTAGCCATCATCTTTCCAGCCGACTCCGTCACCTTGAATTTCTTTGACGGTTGTGTCACTTTTTTATGCCATTGCATGGGCTCTTCTTTGGACTCGGGCTCACAGTGATGAACCCATGTTTCATCTCCCGTAACAATTCGGTCCAAAATCTGTGCAGGTTTATCTCCACACAACTCCAAAAAATGCTTTGACGCTTCGACGCGCTGCTCTTTCTGAAACGGCGTGAGCATTCTTGGTACCCATCTTGCACTGACTTTTGTCATTCCCAGGTGATAATGTAGGATTCGCAAAATGGTGGTATCTGATACTCCAACTAATGCAGATAATTGTTTTTTCTTCAAACGGGCATCCTCTAGTACAATTTTCTCCACATTTTCGACGATGTCCGATATGGTGGCATCAACTGGTCTTCCTGAGTGGGGGTCGACTTCAATTGACTCTCGACCATGTTTATAAAGACCATGCCACTTAGAAATCATTGATTTACTAGGACACTGTTCCCTATAAACGACTCCCATTTCATTCAAAAAGGTTTGAGCGTTCTATCCTTGCTTGGTAAGGAAATTTATCACAGCGTGGTGTTCAATTTTCTCCATAGTTTCAGTTTTCTTCCAGATTGACTTGTTCAGCAGGGACTGTTCGTAAACGAATGACGCAATCGGGTTGAAACTCGGTATTTATTTTAATGATGAGTCTCCGATTCGTATGACACCAAGCGAGCGCCCCTACCCCCGCTCCATCCTCTCCATTCCACGAACTTTTGGACCTCCCCTCGTATATATGTGATCTAAAATATTTCGTGTCCTCTTATAATTTATTACTGATTGTATTCATACTTCAATATATAAATAAAAAATAACTAACCTAACTTAACGATTATTGCAATAGAGAACGATAGAGAACAGTTCGTCTGTATCATATTTCACGGTTAAAACTTTTCCATTGACCATCGGATGACATATTGCTTCGAGTAAGTGCTAAGTTCAAAAATTTATAGAATACTGTGAAATTTGCAGAAAATATTTCCAGATCAGTCACCTAGCAGCTTGCTAGGTGACTGATCCCTGTTTTTGTCACTATTGTTTATTTTACAAGCTTCCTGAGCCTGGATATCCTTTTTATTTTACTTATTCTATATGTTTAGTATTCTTAAATTTAGTATGTTCGAGTAACTGTGATTTGGAGGTTAACGACCCTGACTAAGAAGTTGAACACTGTGCTAAACTATTTTTTTTTTTTTTTTTTTTTTTTATGGAATAGGAGGGCAAACGAGCTGGCGGGTCACAGATGATTTGTGATCACCGCCGCCCATGGACTCTTGCAACATCCGAGGATTTACAGGAGCGTTGCCGGCCTTGAAGGTGGGAGTAAACGCCTTTTTTGAAGGTACCCAAGTCGTACCGATCTGGAAATACCGCCGAAGGGAGTTCGTTCCACATTCTATATATGTATACAGCAAAATATTTGTTTTTTTTTAGAACAAAATAGCAATGTTAACTGAATGTAATATTATTTTATTGCATCTTCTTACTTCTGATCAAAATTGAAAGACTGATTCCATGTTTAAAAACTTGTTCCTATTGTTTGGTTTTATAACATCTGATACGAGAGGGTTCGATGACGTTGATTGATGAGAATGGAACGTAGAAAAAAATATCTATTTGTGTTTCTTTCTTTGTAATAATTAATATACATACATATTAGCACTTGACATAATAGCTTTTAAACCTGATTAACACAGTTTACTTATATTAGTTCCTTAATTAAGCGTCAATAATATAATCTATGATTTAAGAAAATTTTATTTTAAGAATAAGCTGTTTGAAAAACATTAACTCTCTTCTATTTGATAAGCACATTTGAGTATTTTTTCAAATTGCACCGTTTATTATTTTATAAAAAAGTATCTTTGTGTGTTATTGTATGCAAATTATAAAGAGGAAAGTAAATGATGGTCGGAAACAGTATTTTAATAAACTTCGGCTTTTACAAAATACTGAAAATTTACCAAATATTTTGTAAAAGCTTTTACAAGAGATCGGAAGGCTGTATTAACTGTAGATTGAATACTTAATATTCCAACAGAGTTTGTGTCACTACATGTGCTGTGACCTAATTAGCAGCGCTGACGCAACTTGTTCCAAATACTTCATTCAGTAAGCAATTAATAGAGATAATACAAAAAAATATATATGTTTTCATCAAACAAATATATAAAACTAGACATCGTGTGTAAGTTTTGTTTTAGTGTTTACCGCCCATAAAAAAAAAACAAAACTAACTAACTAGCAAAGATTAAAAATTCAGTTGTATTGTTAATTAATTAAAATTTTCCTTATTTAGTAGAGCTGGATATGTTATAAGACAGACCCATTTGTTATACAGTAGTGAACTTCTAAAATACCTCAAGAATATTATAATAATAAAAATAGTAATCCATTATCTCCTACGGCAATAAAGAAAAAATAAGAGCTCCAAAATAAAAAAAATAAAAAATAAAAAAATATTAACAATCCTTAAAAAGTACAACATCTTTTAGGTAATTTCTTTGAAAGCATTTAATTCTCGCAATGAGGAAAGTAAAGTTTTGTCTTTTGCGACCCGAATTAAATAGCTAAGAGCTAATAGCTTGAAGGCAATGAGTTAATATTTGATGTAACGTAATGAAATGGAATTAAATTGTGTACTGAAAGCTCTGTTATTTCATTTTACCTTTTGATATTTGTATGAAATATGGTCTTTATTGGTATAGTGGTTGAGGAAAAGTATTTTTAATATTTTATGTTTTATTAAGTAAACAAAACAATGTTAATAATAATTATATTATTGTTTTATATTATCAATAGTAATAAATATATTCGAAATTTTTATTTTCAAAGAGGAATGTGCTTTTTGTTGTTTTAAAGACAACTTTGTTGTTTTATGGATTTCTAATAAACATTATAAATCATATTTTTATTTTTATTAACAATATTTTTTGTTATAGTCAATCTTTTGAGAAAACAATAAATAAATTTCTGACTCTAATATATTGTTGGATTATTAGAATTTCAATAATATATCTTCATTAGCATTCCAAAACATTTTTTAAATATAATTTTAAATGCCTATAAATTTTGAATTAAACATTTAATGGTTATTACCTCATATAGCCGAGTTGAAAAAAAAACCAATAAGGATAAAGTAAACAAAAAAAAAATTAACTCAACTTAATCAAGCTTACCTAGCTTACCTAGCTTAGCAAAGAACTTAACTGCAAAACTAACAAACTGCAATAGTAGAATAGAATATATATTTTTTTCAGTTAGCTAACTAACTGAAAAAAATATATATTATACATACTCTTGTTGTGTAAAAGACGTAGTCTGTGGTGTACAAAGGAAAAATGATAAAACCCAAGAGTCTTTGCATTAGATAGAATACCAAGGACTTTCTTTACTACAAGCCTTGAATTTCAGCTCTGAATGAAGTCCACCTAAACTCTTGGAAATCCGTCCCCTTTTTGATTTATCCTTCATTAAGACAAATTATATTGAATACGAAATATCCAAACGCCAATATTTTGACCTAATTTTGTTTATATTTTAGTATGTTGTTTCAAATTAATGAGTAAAGTATGTTATTTTAATTAACAATTAAAAAAGTTTAGTTTTTTAAGTTTTAAACTTAAAAAAACTAAATTAAAACTATGACGCCACAGATATATCTACAAATGTACAAATACAGATATTGAGCTTATAAACTCACAATTGTAGCGTGGTGGGTTTCAATTTAGTGTACGTTCAGTGAACAAAGTTTTTTATTATATCGAAATAAGGCTAAATAAATATATAATAACACTAACACATAAAAATACAGTTAAAAGTTTATACATAATGGCAACCACAATATCTCAAGGTCACCTCTATTTCGATGAGGTTGATGAAAGATTAAGTAACAACTAAACAATGACACGAGACAGTGTGGAGAATAATTATTAAATAAAGTAATGAAGAAGTAATAAGTAAATAAAAATTAAGTAAATACAGCTGATAAATTACTTTGATGAGTAATGTAGTTAACTTCTGGCATGCAGATTTCAGAAATCAGGATCAAACTGAAATTAACAAGTACAACTAATTATCATTTATATAATATTATTTTATACAATTGAACATGACGTAACATATCGTAAAACTAAGAGTCCTGTCACTCAGAATATATGCCATTTAGAAAACTTACGCTTATTTCAAGAGGAAGACGCGACTAACCACAGAACAATTAATGACATGTCATTCATTCAGTGTGCTGACTTTAATTATTGTTCTCATTTATTAACACATTTAGTTAATGGCAAAAACAACTCCCTTGTTGTTATAAATTACGTCTCTCCCTTTACACACCGCGGTCATTCGTGATGTATGAAAACATCAATTAAACCGACCGACTCTACTTGTATATCCGTGTGTTTTTAAAGCAAGTAATATAATGTTATGTTTACAATCAAAATGTTACGTTTTTATAATATTTTATTGTGTTGTAATATTTCAACTTATTTATGGTAAATTTCATAATGAATTCGATCGCATTTTAAAGTTTACATAATATTAAGAAACATAATAACTAAATTATTTTGATATAATATATTTTTGCATGTAACGGAGATGCGAATATTAAGATGGATGTGTGGGGTGGTAAGAAAGGTTAAATGAGTATATTAGGGGAAGCTTGGGAGTAGCGCCAGTGATATAAAAAGTTAGAAGTAGCCTTCTGTCATGGTATGTACATGTTATGAGGAGAGATGTAAGGCATGTAACAAAAAGAGTGCTGGGTATGGTAGTAGAAGAATGGACACGTAGAGGACGGCTGAAGAAAAGATGGATGGATTGCATGAGAGACGATATGGAGAAGAAAGAAATGTGTAGAGATGAGTTAGAGGAGAGTATGGAAGGAAAAAACATATTGCACCGACTTCAAATTTGAGATATGGGCAAGAATATGATATTTTTTGACAAAACAAAATTGCAATGTCTATTTACTCAGATAACATTACCTTTGCCTATCATAATAATACATATGTACATTACTGGAAATAATTACATGGTCAGTGACCATATAAGGTTGGATAATTATAATGGTATGTAAAATAAACAACTTATTAGACAAAACTATGCTATGTTAACAGAGTTATAAATATATTCTATTATTTATAGATTTATTAAACTTAAAATATAAATACATATTAAACTATATAGTTATAGTTTAAAATGCCTAATCAAAGCAAACATTAATACAGTTCGATAATACTTAAGATTTACTTAAAGCAATTGTATCCATGGTTAAATAATAGTTAATTGAATAATGGCGTCTGGCGTTACATTTTTATTACCATACTCGTATGTTACCAATCTAATAAATATCCTACAGTAATTATGTAACAGTCTTATATAACCTGCAGTGTGTAGGAACTTTGTAACTTAACAAATTTGATCAACCTTACAATCTTAGTTTGTGTTACAATGAGTCAAAATAATTGAAGTTTACAATTTTATTATACTTATTATACTGTAACCCCAGCCAATTGTAAATGTCAAGGCTTTGGAGGTAAGTCCAGAAAATTCTAAATATACATATATAGATAAATAAATATAAATATATATAGTTATCCGACTACAGCTCGTATTGGGCTGGCTCGACCGGGGAAGGACCACCCTCTCACAGAAGACCGACGTGTAGTAACCAAATTCATTTGGTTATGTTCCGTCGGTGAGTGAGAGAATCCGGAAGCCCAACCTCCCCCCCGCGCCAAACATGAAAGCGATGCCAAAAACAAAAATACCCCAGGAGGGTACTGGGTTTGATGAAGCCGGGGACCCCCTCCCCGAGCAAAATCGGGGAAATGATTCTCGGATTTTGCTCGGGCTGCCCGTCGTATCTGGGGCGGGCAAAGTATCGCCTTTTGTGTTGTTTGAGGGCAAACGACGAGTCAATGCAGCGGCACCCCGACCCACTCTAAATGTGGACTTTTGCAACATCCGGGGACTTCATTCCAACTTGAACGCCGTCCACTATCATCTGGAGACGGCGCAGCCGGCCTTGTTGTTTCTGACGGAGACGCAGATATCTCAACCTAGCGACACAGCGTACCTGTCATACCCCGGGTATAAACTAGAACACCATTTTATACCACACGCCGGGGTATCTGTGTTCGTAAGGGAGGATATCTGCTACCGTCGCCTTCAGGTTTTTGAAGGTCGGGACCTGTCTATACTCTGGCTACGCGTGGACATGGACGACCATGTCAGAGTCTACGCGTGCCTCTACAGGTCCCATAGTGGTAATGCAGAAACGCATCAACTCTTGGGCCATGTTCAGGCGAAGATTTACGATCTGCTTTCACAGACTCCCTCCGCCGTAGTCGTAGTCCTAGGGGACTTTAATGCGCACCATGCCGATTGGCTAGGGTCACGTGCCACCGACTACGCAAGGGAGATCTGTGTTTAACTTTGCTCTGGCAAATGGTCTGTCCCAGCTGGTAAAGACGCACACTAGTCTACCGGACGTGGACAGCCACACGCCCTCTTTGTTGGATCTTCTGCTGACTACACATCCAGAAAAGTACCAGATCACTGTCGAGGCTCCGTTAGGTTCCTCTGATCACTGTCTGGTACGGACTGTAGTGCCCATTCAACGGTCGGCTCGCACAATGCCTGCGACTCGACGCGTTTGGCACTACAAGTCAGCGGATTGGGATGGAATGCTGTCCTTTTTTGCATCCTACCCATGGGGGCCGATTTGTTTCCCTTCCGATGATCCTAGTGACTGCGCTGCGGCTGTAGCTGATGTGATACTACAGGGCATGGAACTATTTGTACCAAGCTCTGTGGTACCACTTGGTGGCAGATCGCGGCCTTGGTTTGATACGTCTGTCAGGGCTGCAGCAGCTGGCAAACGGCAGTCTTATCAAGCTTGGGTCAATGCGTTAGTCACTAAGGATCCGAACTCTAGAGTTCTGAAGAAGAAATATAATCGTGCCTCTAGATTCTTCAAACGGCAACTCGCTAGAGCAAAGTTCAAGCATGTCGTCAAAATTGGGGATCAGCTGGCAAAGTACCCGCCTGGCACGCGCAAATTCTGGGCGCTTTCCAAAGCCACATTGAGCAACTTTAGCCAGCCGTCCCTACCGCCGTTGCACATGGGGAATGACTCTCTGGCCCACACGGCAAAAGAGATCTCTTGGGCACTCTTTTCGCCTCCAACTCGACTTTGGACGACCAGGGGAAGACACCGCCTACCATCCCAGTCAGTCAGAGCTCAATGCCGAAAATAGTTTTTCGGCAGAAAACTATTAGGCAGTCTCTATTTTCCTTGGACGTTAATAAGTCGAGTGGGCCGGATGGCATTTCTCCATTGGTGATACGAACGTGTGCCCCTGAGTTGACTCCAGTGCTAACGCGTCTATTTCGGTACTCCTACCTTAAAGGCGTAGTCCCGGTCACATGGAAGCGTGCCCTTGTCCATCCGATCCCTAAAAAAGGTGATAGCTTGGAACCAGCTAACTACAGACCTATCGCCATTACCTCTCTGCTCTCCAAAGTAATGGAGAGCATTATCAATAAACAGCTCCTAACCTACCTCGAGGATCACCAGTTGGTCAATGACCGGCAATATGGCTTTCGCCATGGTCGATCGGCTGGTGATCTTCTGTTGTATCTTACACAGCGTTGGGCAGCTGTTCTTGAAAGCAAGGGAGAGGGTCTGGCAGTTAGTCTGGATATGGCGAAAGCCTTCGATCGTGTATGGCACAAGGGGCTTCTTTCGAAGCTACCTTCCTATGGGCTTCCCGAGAGTTTATGCAAATGGATCACCAGCTTCCTCACTGGGCGGAGCATACAGGTCGTTCTCGACGGTTTTTGCTCGGACCCCAAGCCCGTGAACGCTGGTGTACCCCAAGGCTGCGTGCTACCCCCAACTCTGTTCCTCCTGCACATCAATGATATGTTGGATATCTCCAACATACATTGTTATGCGGATGACAGTACTGGGGATGCGGTATATTCCGGCCGTGCAGGTCTCACTCGGGAAAACGTTGACGAGTGCCGAAAGAAACTTGTGTCTTCAATAGAGACCTCCCTAGGGATGGTCTCTGAGTGGGGTGAACTGAACCACGTTCAGTTTAATCTCCTAAAAGACACAGGTTTGCGCGTTTACCACTAAGAAAACCCCATTTGTCATATCACCGCTCTTCGAGAGCACTCCCCTCATTGCCTCGCCAAGTATCAGAATACTGGGTCTCGACATTTCGAGCGACTATCAGTTTCGTGGGCATCTGAAGAGCAAGGCCAAGTTGGCCTCGAAGAAATTGGGAGTGATCAATGCCCTCCTCTTACATAAAAAAAAAATAAATAAATATATATATATATATATATATATATATATATATATATATATATATATATATAAAGCAAAGTAGCAAAGGCAACTGACTATTGTTTTTACTGTAGGTACAGTTACCGCTATAATATAATATATAATAGTAAATGCTTCCTTACTACTGCAATTTATGAACCATAACATTATTTATTCATTTCATTTTTATAAATTATATTAAAAATAAATATTTTCAATGCGTAAATAGCAAAAATAATTCAAAAAGTTTGGATATTTTTAGCGACCTACATAAAGTATCAGCCAATTCGTATGTCACATTATTTTTTCTTCACATATCTTCATAATGTGAAAAGTATTTGGCTTTTTTCACGGTCAGAGATCGAACCGGTGACTTCTCAGTTGAAGGACATGTATTAACACTAAATGACAATTTAAATTGATTAAAAATTATACAATTTTTGCAAATAATATGCTCGTGATATTAAGAAATATAGTATTTATATTTTACATTTGCTTCTCGTTTTATGTTTATTTTGTAATTTTCTCTGGAGCGAAGACTGCATAAAGGAAATGATACTCGTTAAATTTTCAATCTCCACAGCAGCTTATAACAGCTCCGAGTTGTTACACGTGCCTTAATATAGTCTGTGATAGGCTTGATAGAAAATCTTTTTAATAGACCCTTTTTATACTTCGTATGTGCTATGAAAAAATTGCTACATTTTAGATTTACACCGGTTATTACAATCTATTATTCGTATTTTTGTTGACAATATATGAATTCATTTCGATGAGAATGAAGCCTCAAATGTTTATTCAATTAACTATAAACTTCGTACCACGCCATCGTTATTTGCTGAATTCTTAGTAATTATTGAACTATCACAGCAATATTAATGAAAGTTCTTTCTAATACAAATTATGTACATCAAATAATAATAATTTATTTAATAAGGACGAATACGTTTATATTTGTGTTTTACAATATTTTATTTTCAAATACGGTTGTCTTGATGTCATGTTAAAAGCATTGATAATCTGACAGACGGACGGACTTCACCCAAGGATAGTGTTTGTTGAATATTATGGCTCCATTAGAATATTAAAGTATAAAACGATGTATTTTTTCTCTTAAAACGGTAATCGACCTAGCAGTAGTAGATATTGACAATTATAGTTCTCTTATTATTATTTGTTATTATTATTGTCATTTTGACTATAATTATCATAGTTTTTATAGCTACTCTAAAATAATTAAGAATAGATAAGACAAATTTTTTTAATTACAATAAAGATATGTGAAGAAGATAGTTAGTATCTATAAACAATGATGATAATTAGTTCAAATCAGATGTTGGTAACGTAATAACTCGTGTTCGATCTTTCGTTAAAATCATTTTCCAATCTGTTACAAAATCTTCAATTATTTATATTTATTTAAACATTGCAATATCTTTTCCTTTATTGCCAATTTAAAAACAAATTATTCCAATTTCGCGTGACATCAGTCCTGCAGCTTTCATTTTTTATGAAACTTTAGTGATATACTTTTAAAATACATAAGAAAAGTAACATGTTTTTAAATATTTATAAACACAATTGTATAAAAGTATGTATATAGTGTGTGAGAGAGATATTAACAACCAGCGGCTTGCTCGGCTATAGCCGAACTCATTAGACTGTGCGTTCAGCGTAATAATTTAATTGATCTATTTACCCTATTAATAACTGTGCTGATTCAATATATAAGAATTAATACGTGTTTAAATTTATTTCTTCATGTGATTGAGAGGTATAAAAAATTAAAATATGTTTATTTTTCTAGCTAAGACGTTTTAAAAGTTAATTGTAACAATTCAAACATTAACAATAAGAGGAAGAAAGTTTTAAATGTATTTTAGAGGTTAGAGGAATAGTTATCAGATTAACGTTTACGTTTTATAGTTTACTATAAATAGGAAATTAAACATTCGAAAAAATATATATTTTCAAATTTTCTAGTTTCATTCTGATTTATCTCCACACGTCATGATTGGACAGAATGAAGAGATAGTATCAACAAGCTGTGTCAGCGATGGTAATTAGGTCACACACATGGCTACACCTACAACTAGGAAACGAAAATGTCGTGATCAATCCGTATTTAATATTGCCTTTTAGACCGTTTTAAAACCTTTGCCAATATAATTTCACCGATTTAGTGATTTTTAATGTGATATTCGTATCGACTGTGAAAAGTGTCGTTTTCTTAACCAAATATTCAAATAATGCCTACATTAAATAATAAATATATGAAATATATAAAAAACATTGTAAATTCACAGAAACTTGTTTTAAAAACTATATTTTAAGAATGAATCAAAATGAAAGTTAGAAAAGTTCAAAAGAAAAGGATATTTTTTTCTTTATAACTCAAATATGATAGATACCGTTTGTAAATAAATATTATTTAATAATATAATTTCTTTTTATTCGACAAAACGAGAAATTACCACCTTCTAGCGGTGACGGAGTTCCTGAACATAATAACTAAAGATATATTATACGTTTCGAATTTGTTACACAATAGAATAAAATTTAATAATAACCTGATGGTATTATAATTGGTTTGTGAGTGTGAGTGTACTATTCGGTTGAAAATAATAAAGTCCTTTTGTATAAAGCCATCGTTGTTGCTGGCTTTAGCGTACTTAACGGGCATTACTCTTTGTCAGCGGATATTACAACTGCTTAAAAAGTACGGGATTACTGGGAATATGATTTATGTACCGTTTGTCTTTTTAAATAATTAAAAGCTGAATATAGTTACTATTGAATTTTAATTACACAATTTATTTTTAGGCACTCCTCAATATACAATGTTATATTTGTATAAAACTTAGGTTAAACAAAAGATAATGAATGAATATGTTTATCTTTCGAATACACTCTATATTGCTCTAAGATAAGAAACGAAAACCTTTTTTATACACAAAAAATAATAAAAATATTGCACTGTTGTATTAGTATTTCTATTGTCCTCATTTTATTTTCAAATTGACAAGGATACTTACATTGGAGTGACATTTGATTGATTTTGATTTATAAGATAAATGTTAAAAGAGCAGACAGTCCGTCTCTTGACAAATATTTACTGCCGCTTATATACTCGTACATCCGTACTGTAATAAAAGCTGTGAATGAGGTTTTACTCACTCAATGAAACGCAGCCATCTGTGAGACAATAGTACTGTGCATACAATCTTAGGTAAATTAGCTGTAGCTATGTAAAAAAACACTAAAATATTAACGGTATAACCAAGTTTTTTATACTTCATGTCAATTAATTACAGTAGCCATTATCTGCAATGTCCATGCCTCATCGATGATGTAAAAGTTCAGAGTCTGTAACGTTCCATTGCACATTGTTTTGTGTCGCGAAATTCGAATTTTAATTGGTTCTAACCTCAACAAATAACTGAGCTTTCTGCCGGAGGTTAGTTTTCAGAACTCTAACGATTTGTCAATATTGTTGTTTTTCAACAACTAAAAATTACATTAAGGCTTCTAATTAATTTTGTTTGTTTGTTAATTGTGTTTGTCTTGATTTTTTATATTTTTATCGGATGCCAAGTGAGTGTCTTGCCACGAAACTAAAGTAAGTTTTGTTTACAATATATAAAACTTATAAAGCTGATAAGAATCATGGAATAAATATATATTTTTTGGTTGTTGTATCAAAGAGCAGTGGCGTTTTGACTTCCATTAACATTTTTCGCATTTAGAACATTTTTCGTTTTTTGTCAATCGACGGTAAAGAAACTGTGTAGTCTTTTTTATTGAAAATTATTTGCATTGTCAATATTGTATAAGCATTATAAAAATGTTATATAATAAATTTTAGCGACTTTTTAATAAGTTTAGGTTATTTTTCTTAAAATATATTTTTAATGTTATTTAATTTATATTACTTAATATTATAACATTATTTACAATATCTCTCGCTGTTCAGCATTTTTGTTGTTTAAAATACTTAATGCACACTTAATGTCAATTTTTACCTAATCTAAAACAGTGTTTGTAATATTTTTTATTTTCCCAACTTGCAATTTGAATTTGACCCACTTCTTAACTGAAACTTGTATAAGCACTTTTATTAGGAGAATAGTAGATAACTTATTTTTGTAACGCATTTGCTAAAAAAATATTAATTAACGGAGCAACTTTGGAAAAGAAATGTAAACTTTTGTATTCTTAACACCCATTCTTTTGGTCATTACACTCACCTTTCAAAGATATTTCCTTTAAAACTTTAGTCATTACGCCATTATAGTTACCTTTTCCTTTGTGTTCTGTACTCAATGTCTAAGAATTTTATTAAGGGTTATTATGAAATTACATCCTTTATTTAATGTTATAATATTTTTTTTATAGCTAAATATAATTTTTCACAAAGAGCAAAATATTTTTCCAGAGCAGACCAACCCTTCCTTATGGTTTATATTTAATCCAATATGATCATGCAAAGGCATGGCAAGAAAGTAGTACGAGCTATCATACATAAGTGACAGCAGGATTGACAGACGCTCACCTCCGAAGAGCAAAGTGATTCCACTTTTTCTACACACTGAATTATTTAACTGAAGTTATTTTTTCTTTACCCTTGTCTCACATAAGTTAACATTAACTCAAAATATTTTTAAAATGCGTTTCTCTAAATATTAAATTAATATAAAATACCACAATTATGTAGTAAATGTGTTACAATTGTTTTAATTTACATGAAGCAATATTAAGCTACGTAAACATGGATGAACTATGAACGTGGATAAACATCTTTGAACTTCTCACCGTTGGGATGTAATTGTACTAATACATATATCTTACTAAAAAGGTTATATATAATAATTGTTTTGCTAAAATAAATTATGTCATTATTGATTTTTAATAATACTCATATTAAACTTAATAGGGAGTAACGACAGTTATATAACCAGTCCGCTGTTTCTACTTTTAATACCTCGACATTCAATGCAATCAATGCGATCAAATAATCGTTTTATTTGCGTTTTCCAGTGAACAAGGAACGGGTTGATTTTATTCAAGTTTTGATAAAACGTGTTTTCATTGAATAAAATATATTATTTAATATTATGTTTAATTTTGGTATTGCGGATGATGATTATAAATTAATTTCTTTTGTCAGTGTCTCCGGATTGATTCGACATGGATACTTTAAAAAAAGGAGTATTCTCTAACTTCCAAGGCCAGAGACGCTCTTACAATTCCCCAGATGTTGCAATAGTTCGTAGATGGCGGTGATCACGTACCATCGATACATGCTCGTTTGCCCTTTTTCACATAGTAAAAAATAATTAAAATCTATTAGACTTTAATTCCGATATCGTTCTGAGAGGGATTTAAGTAGAAAATATCGAGATACAAGACCTTGTGCTTAATTGTATTTTTTATCTTAAATTGGAAAAATATATATATAAATATATGTATATATTATAAAGTATTATTGTGCTATGTTGAGTCCTGATATTGATAAGATATAAATATTATTCTTAAGGGTTAACAGGAGCTCGTTTGGGAACAAAAGGGACTACGGACAAAATTTCCTAGCCTTAAGTGTTGTGGCGTTTTCTGTTGCTTCTTTGCACTCTTACTTTTAATAAATTCACAACCCTCCTCTAATATAGAACGCACCCTGAGGACCACGCCAGGCCCGCAGTTACTAACAGGCACTCGTAATTCATTAGTCATAATATTTTTATGATTGTTTTTATGCCTTTGAAAATTTTATGCTTATTATTACATTCCTTTGCCTTATTTAATGTATGGAAATTATTTAAAGTAGCAATTGGAAATTATTTTAAGAATATTTTCACATGATATTTTTGAAGCAAAAACGGTCTTTGCATCAAAAATATCATGTGAAATTTTTTTCTCATATTAAACAATTTACTAATTATTACTTGATTTTAATATTTTTTTCTAGTCCAAATACTGAAGTCTAAAAGTCTGCTACGAACAATGGTCACTCACCTTAAGTCAATAGAAAAATCCATATTTTTTTACTATTAAAACAAATTTAAAAAATAAAACTTTATAAAATAAAATTGCTATTTTTTTACATGATAAAAGATTGTAAAGTGATTTATGAATCGCATTAAAGTTACCGTTAAACCGTTAAAGCGTAAAATGGAATATGGGCTGCAATTTTATCTCTTAAACTATTTATAATACGTTTATGGCTCTTAGCTGTAGAACAATAAAGATCATATTTCAATGAAACTGTTTATTATTCCGCTCTGTACAGCGCTAACCGCACGCTGGTTTAGAGATAGTTGTTATTAGTCAAAGTCGTATATTGAAAGTAAACAATGAGGATCGAGCTGACAATAGTTCAGTAAACACATTACTCATTTGAATCTCAAATGAAAAGTGAAATATTTCATCGTTAATTAGTTTTATCTAGCATGTTTTCGAAGTATTATTGGAATCTGCATTCATATATTATATGATTATATAATCTTAAAGTAAATTAATGATAAAAATATTTAACATACCCATTTTTAATAGTTTTGAGAACATTACATTTTTATATTCCGAAAACAAAAATATAACTTTTAGTCACACCCTAAAAAGGAGAAATATAAAAAAGTTCACTAAATTTCTTCATGTTTCTTTGTGTAACCGTAATTGAAATTATTCCAAGTCGTATAAAAACTTTGTGACTTCGTCTCAGTTCAGCTCCAGGAGGTGCAGTTTAATTTTATTATCATTATAAAAATGAAACCTGTAATATTTTGTTATAGCACTTCCTGATTCGCTACAAATTTGGTAATTAAAGTTGCTCGTTAGTGGCGCCAATTAGATTTTGTTTTTGTTGATCTTATAATTGTATTGCAGTTTTACAAATATAAAGTTAGCTTACCAAGTATAACGATTATTACCAGACACTATTACAGACCAGGCAATTAAAACGTGATTCCGGAAGCACTTAAATGTTTAAATGTTTTTATGTAGTTTAGACAGTCGGTTAACATTCTAGTATCTACTTAGGTTAGCTTTATGTAGTAAAGTACGGCGTCCTTGATATGTAGATATTACAACTTCCGATTTCTTAATTTTTGTATTGCATAATATGCGAATACAACCTCAATAATATTTCTGCTCGAGAGATGATTAAATCTATCTATAATTTTTAATGTAAAGTCAGTTGAATTCCTTTAAAAAAAAGTTACGAAATACTTTTATGAATCTGTTCATAATCGTCATATTTCTTCAAAATATGTTCTCATCATTCAAAGATGTTCTCATCATCATTTTGATGTTTTAATGGGCATTAAAATAAAATGTTCAATAAGTTTCAAAGTTCCTGTAAGGTACATTCACTGTCAGCAAACAGCACTTAACCTTAATGTAAAAAACCGTTAATTCCCGCGAGACTTTTAATACCTTCATCACTTCAAGAGTCAAATAAGTTAGGGGAGGATACTTGAGGCGATGAATCTATTTTACATATTTCCGAATATTTTTTTTTTTAACGTAACACTGGAGCATATTGACGTTGAACAAATAATGAAATTGTGTATGATTCAATTATTTTGACGCAGTGACTAATATTTCTGTACATAGTAAGTATTATATAAGAATAAAACGAAGCTTGCCTTCATAATGGTGCTTTACTTACGAATTGCACAAATGCGATATGACGGACAGATAAAAGCTTTCCTTACAATTTATCGATCGGTCTAATTAAGAAATTCGCATCATTGTTATATAGATATTATAGTTCGACAGTAGAACTCGATCAGCGACAGTTACTCTCTAATTACTGGTGAGAGTAAATGCATTTTGAGTGACAAAATTTTCTTAATTTATGTTTGCTTGCTGTAAATTATCATTTCAATTTTGTTTTTTTTTATTTATTGCTCAACGAAATAATAAAAAATAAATAAGGATTTGATTTGGTAATCATTGGTCGTTTGATTGTATAATCTATACATATAAATAAAAATTTAAGTGTATCTTTGTAATTCCACATGAAAAGTCCATCACTAAGTGCATATCACAGTATATACGGTAATGATAAAAAGAAATCATCAATATCATCAATATCATTTTATAAATGTAACAGAGAATATATATTTATTTGTAATGTAATTTAGGAATATAAATTATTATTAAAGAACGGTCATATCACTTGGAAAAGATCTTCAATAAAGTCAGAAAAACCTCCTCAAATTGCCAATAGTTAATTTTTTTCTAATTAATTTAACTAATAAATGTTTTTGAATTAGTAACAATAAAGTCCAAAAATTATAACCCTGAAAAAGATAGTTGACAATAAAAAAAATAAATATAAAACATATAATCAAAGTAATATTTCCGTAACTGAATACATATTTCATTAACTAAATTGTAATACTTTATCTAAAGTGTACCGATGCGTCGGAAAATTAATTTCCAGTTACGTACCGACTTCTGTTAGCTTAAGATGCTATGTTTAATTACTTACTTTTATAAGAAATTAAATAATTAAGTCCGCTCCGCTCTTCTTTAATTCCTGATAAATATTTTAATTTTTGTGTCGTGTGTGTGAGCAATCTTATATTATAGAGTATAACTGCTGGGGAAACATAAAAACTGTATGAGCTCTATGCTTAAAACATTCTAGAAGGACGTATCGTACCCGGATGTTTACTTTCCGTCATTTGATAAATGTCCTTTTAAGATTTTGGTTGCGGTGATACAGATCTGTTAGGATACTTGCGGAATTGTTGTTACGTTTATTTCCTTAATTCACCCTCCCTTTATTAAAGCGTCACTTCTCTTGTGAAATTGAGTTCGTGTTATCAATAAGATAAGCAAACAAGCTTATTATAACATATAAAATTATATTTAAGTCATGATATTTCGTATATCTATGAAATAGTTCGAGATTTTTTAACAAATTATTATAATAATTTTTTAACGTTAAATAAAAATTTCTTCATCTTATAGTTGTGACATTCGTAAACTTATTTTATTAAATGTTTATATGTTTATCTGATTTAAATTTAGTATGTTTTAAAACTTATGTATACAAGTAAATATTAATAGGAAATATCAGGATTTAGAGTTTTAAGACAAGTTTTTAATAAATATATCTCATGTTACTTTTTTGACTTGTTATAACAATAACAAATTTCATAACCACTGCAATACTGTCGCTATAAATATTTAAGCTCTACTTGAAAAAAGGTTTGTATAACAATGAATTTAAAAATTAAACGGAAACAATAAACATGCTATATGACTTTAGCCAGTCACAACGCAACACATGTTTTTCGGAAGAGTAAAGAAATGTGACGAAACTATACGAGCATCCAAATTAGAATATAAAATTCATATTGCAGCTATACTGAGAATGAAAATAATGGAGGAGCTTTATAAATATTCAAATCAAAGCCAAAATGGAACAATTAGGTTTGCATAAGTAAGTAAAGGATTCGGACACTGACAATACTGCTTGGTTCCAATAGAAAATACAGAAACCAAAATTCATTTTAGTGAACTGGGGAGCAACTATTTGTATTCAGACGGGACCCGACCTGAAAGGGCGTGTTTCTAAATATTCTCGTATATATTTCTGTTGGTAATCCACGATTTAAAACCCACTCCTGAATATAAGCTTTGCACGGTATGAGTTTATTTGCGGCCGAGTTACAAGGATATGCTTTCTTATGAAACGGAAGGCGACGAGTTGATACATATAAAAAAATATCTGTGGACATTGATGGTTTAATTTATTTTTAAATATATTAAAAAATAAAAATATTATATTATTATTATTTAGCTTCACGCCATATCCCTTGCGGGGTAGCCAGAAATGATGGAGCGCCAACCGCTACGATCCCTGCATACCTCTTTCGCCTCTGCCACAGACATCAACCTCTTCACACATGCCCTCCGGGGAGTCCTCATGCTTTTTACGTGATCTTCCTCCAGTGTCATAGATACTGTGTTTTCGAAGGTCACTCAAAGAGTATAATAAAATAATAAAATGATTGTTTAGGAAACATATTATTATTTAAAAATTATTATGCTTAAGCATTTTATTTAAAGAATAAAGGTATAATTCTAATGCATTCATTTCAACGTGAGGATATAAAGATAAAAACCTGTACAGATAAAATTTCTCTAAAAAAAATCATTCTTTAGTCAAAGGGCGTGGTATCAATTAATCAATTATGATTAAGGGAGCTCCTGATCTCAGAGTTCTTGATTAAATCTCGGGAACTGTTCGCAACATTACCTAATGATACTACGGAAATGTGAACAGGACTAATAGCTGGTTTCTAGGTACTTCAATTTGAGGGAAAGTATGTATGTGGGTAATCTAATGCAAGCGCACCAAATACAAGTTAATTCTGTAACAATTGAGATGTTAACTATATTTCGAGCCAAATCTGATCTCTTACGTTGCTGTAAATTGGTTTACAATGGTATATTTTAAAATTTATATTATTTATTTATTTGATTTATATATTTTTGAAAACACACCAGTGATCACTTGTGTATATCAAATGAAAGTGACAGGAGGGCCTATTTTGATATAGTATGTACAAGCCCTTCTGTAAAGACACTCTCCAACTTAAAATAAGGCTACGAGGGTTCTAAACGCGCCCTGGTCTGAGAAGAATCACACAACATACCCAGTTTTTTTTTTGTTGTGATTACTGCTCCACAAACGTCAATATATTTAGTGACCAATGTACGAACAATTAGAACCATATCAATCATGATAATTAATAATAAGAAAAGGCTAGCAATATGACCAGTCACCACAAGCAGCACCTGTTCACGAGCATAACGCAAGGGTCAGCTATCACCCCCTTCGCCATAATTGAGGGAAGGGGGCAACCCGGCCCCCACCGCTACCGCAAGTAATGACTTCTAAGGGAGTGGTGTGATGCAGTCAGTAGATTGAACGTGATTAAAAAACAGCGTCGGAAAAAATTAAAAATAACTTATTTTTACTTTTAATCACATTTATATATATATATATATATATATATATATATATATATATATATATATATATATATCTTTAATCCTTCCACACAAAGAAATGTGAATCGGTAATTCATTTAATTCTATGGCTTTCCTTATTTAAACAAACCTCTACGTCTTGCGTTACAAATTCATTGCGACATGTTCATTATAAAGGAAGGCACGACCCTTCAGGGACCAATGATGTTACCGTCTAATCGGTGTAAGCTTCACGATGTTTGGGGATGAGTGTAACTCAAGGAAATTAATTATCCGAGAAAAAAACAGTTGAACAAAAATATTATTTTTAAAATATGCATGAGTCTTTCGGAAATATTGAGAACTTTTTCATAATCGGAAGGTAATAATTCATACAATGGACTTACCATATGGACTCGGACCACTCGACTACAGCGAGATAACAACGTGCTAAGTTACGATAGTAGCTTGAACAGATGACAAATATAGCAGTTTGCAAACTTTATTCCTATAATAAATTGAAGGAATTGAAATGAATCCGTAAAAATGTAAACATTATTTGACAGATTTACTTCTTCTGATTAGAATCGCTTGCGTTCTATGAAACCAGTATTATTGTAGATTTATTATTAAATATTTTTTTTACAAAAATTTCCTTCGACCTTTACATACCGAATAACCATTTCTATAAATTATGTTATATTATAATATAACTAAATGTTTACAAGAATTATACTTAAGGAGATGATAAAAGAGTTGAAGGAAATAAATTACAAGGAAATTTTGTTATAAATTCAACAGGCATACCTTATTGTAAAAGTCATTTCCTCATACAGCCGTGAGCACTTCAGAGAAATAAATATTTGAAAATCTTTTATGTACCTTGCTTATTACTCTCCTTTTCACGAACAATATAATTCCGTTATTCAAATCATAATTTTTAAATGTAATGAATTTTAAATTACATCAACTTTACAACGCAAAAAAATGTATACTACAAATTATTTTCTTTAAGTTTCGAAACACAATGTAATTTTAAAACTAATATATAGTAATATATTCCACATTATTTATAGTTATTCAGTTTATTTTTTTAAATAAACTACAAATTAATAAGAGTAAGAAAAGATAAAATGATCCAAGAGCGACGGCAAACATTTGAATTTTATGTAAGTAATTAATGTATAATAATGTATAATTGCTCATTATCAAAAATACAGCTACAAAAATATAAAACAATTAACCTGGCAGTCATCCAGACCTCACTGATGGAATTTATACGTCTGTGACCGACCTCTTCACAGTCATTGACTTTAGAGTGCTTGAATCACAAATTAAGCACCTAGCGCCAATTTTTAATCTTTTTACTAATAAGCTTCGTGTACGTTATTGTGGCAAGTTGTCGGAGTATATAGCTGTTACTCGTAAAAGAATGTTCTTAACTACTCAAGGACAAATTGTATGTGTAACTCTTACATGAAAAATTTATTTAAGATTTGTACCAAATTATACAGGAAGGAAAAACAAAGTTTAGATAAGGGATACCTCTATATTCTAAGATTGAATTGCTAATCGATATAAAGGTCACGACTTTTGAGGACAAGTGTAACTCAAGGAATTTAATCAACCGGCTAAGAGCAGTCGAGGGTCGGAATAAATCACTTCGCCTGCTCTCCTCGTGGTTTCTGTGACATTGTGAATTCCAGTTCAGTATCTGTGTATCCATTTATACTAAAGATTAAATAAAATAACTATTATCTTCAATAAGATGGATAATAGTATATTCTTATTGAATTGATAAAAACACAATTTAATACTAATTTTAGGCAACATAGGAAACAATAATATAATAGAACGCCAATGTAACGGTATTTACGAAAATACTGTTTTCAAATATATATGAGACCTACGGGATATTTAAAAGCCTTTCATGATCGAAAGCTTTTTCAAATAATTCATACAGTGACTCACCGCATGGAGTCGAAACTCTCACCTACAGCGAGATAAGAACGTGCTATTGACGGTAGCGGTTTGAAATCAAATAGGCGGGAATTCTTAATTTTGTAACATTATCACTTGTAGTTTACATTTGAGTAAAATAATACTATTTATTTAGATTATACTGTTTACACTTATATTTTAACGTTTAAAAAAACTTTTATTAGGTATCCTATATTTCCATTTCCTGCGAATGACTGCTGCAATGCACGAAAAGATGTATACATTATTGGACATATCTCTTTCTATTGATGACGGTCGCTGTCGGTCAAAGCCTATATTATAATATATTTATTAGTAAGTTAGAGTCCCACATATTGTCATACGTAATATATATTACACATATATACATCTATAGCGTATATACGTTTATATGTTCAATTATAACTTACACTATGAACGGTTCTATAAAATAAAGATCTAAAATACTATAACAATAAAATATGTACTACTAATTCTTACTGAACCATTATACAAATGTCACTGCTTCGTTTTTTTATATTCGAAATATTTATTTTTGTTAATCATGTTATCTTAAAATATAAAAAAATGTATACAAAATTTCTATTTTGCAAGATAATAAATGGGATGGAATAAATAAATTACAAACGAAATTCTGCTTAAATTCAACAGACCTTATTGTAAAAGTCATCCCCTCATACAACCGTGTTAATTAAAAAACAAATATTTAATTTATATATTTTTTAATTTTTAACTATTTTTTATAAACAAGCGGTTAAAAATAAAAAAAGTCCTGGCAGTCATCCAAAACTCAATAATGGAATTTTGTCTGCGACCGACCTCTTCACAGTCATTGACTTAATAGTGCTTGAAACACTAATTAAGCACCTAACACCAATGCTATTGTGGAAAGTTGCCAGCTTGTTTAGTCATTCAAAGAATATTAACTTCTTACCTGCTTAAGACAATGTAGGTTATTCTTTAAAAATAATATATACCTATGTAAAAAATTAACAAAATGTAACAACTAAAACTTTAAATTATTAAATCGTGATTTGTCAAATATTTAATTTAAATTGTACCATAAAAGTAATTTTGATAAATTTCATCTTCTCGTTCCCACCATTATTTAACATTTTTATAGCAAACAATAACAACTTGTTCTATTACTTTTGGAAATGTTAAATATTTATATAGTTGATTGTACATTCATTTAAAAGATAAGGATTGTTGTGTTTTTTAGGAAATAGGTAATTAAAATTATACTAAAGCCTTCATTATATTCACTTAAATAATATCTATTAATAGTTACTATAAAATCAAATCACTGTTAGAGTATAAACAGATGACAAAGTTACAAAGACCCATTTACGTCGGTCCCTATTATCTCTTTATACCTTTCAATGCAGCTATGGTATCAGCGTGAATTTCAATTTCCTTTAACTGATAAAGGATTAAATGGAGCTTTACAATATGTTTATATAATTGTGTTTTATAATCACTAAATTAAATTTAATAATTAAAAAGCTTTTTGTATTTTGATATATATATATGGTTTTACCAATGTTTTAGATAAATTGCTTATGTTTGTATCATGACGACAGTTTTAGTTTAATTTAGGATAAATAATGATATCCTAAGACGGATAGAATCTAAAGACGTTGGACGTAATAGCATTATATTTAATTTGTCTATTATGAAGAGAGAGATTAATCGGAAGACTGCATAAAGTTGCTTTCAGTAGTGATACAGTAATCAGTTTTCACAGTGCTACAAGAAAAAACTTAACTTACTACGTAAACTACGGATAAAAATATATAAAAATACATACATAAATTAAATATACTATCTTGAGAAGAAAAGTAGTATATTCATTACATTAGCGTGTTGATGATTGATAAGATAATATAATTACGAATATTTACCAATTTGGTTTGGAATGTTCTTCTGAAATCTGAATGTATTATAAATATTCACGTAAACTAAACCATGCAACAACAATATACCATATGATAGACTGATTTTAATTATTATTCCAACTAATAGGAAGGTTAGCAATAAATAAAATAAATAAATACACACAACATTAAAGTACTTCTTGATAAAATGTAATAAGCCGAATTTATTTAATTTAAAAAACCAAAAACATTTTTTAAATAATCTTTTCCAAATCCAATGCCTTCAAGTATTTAGATCATAAAAATTTACCCAACAGTAATTTAAATATGGGAATTGTTTTTCATTTGATCCTTTTTACGCATAGATGGCCACTTTAAATAACCTCTGTACATAAAATAAAGCAAAGGAATGCAATTTTATGCGTAAAATTCTCCAAGGGAAAATTACATGGTCCCTAGGGTGCGTTCTATATTAATGGAGGGTTGGGTACTTATTAAAAGTAAGAGTGCAACGAAGCGATAGAAAAACCCAAACACTTTAAAGTTAGGGATATAGTCTCTAGTCTTTTGTTGCCAAATGAGCTTTTGTTAACCATTGCGAATGCCGTTTACATCTAATCAATCAGCCAATACTGTAATTATATAACACAATATTACTCTGTATTACATGTTGCGACATTGTAATATTATATATATTATAATAATACAAAAAATATTTATATTTTTAGCAAATGCAGATTTGTAAAAAAAAATAAAAAATAAAACAAAATCTCTTGTAACTATATATTTTCCATATAAAACTCCCCGCAAAACTTATTCTAACGATATGTGAATTAAAGTCTGATCGAAACTAATAGAGTTTTATTCCACTTGTATCTAAGAAGTTAGTAGAAAGTTTGTTCGAATGTTAGCGAACTTTATGAGATAGTTGTCAGTCGAACTGCTAAAGTGCTCCCTAAATACATTAAGATTTAATGAAATGGTATTATAGTTACTTTATCATGAAAACATATTAACGATTCCTATTCAATTAGTTCACAATCCCGCGTTCATTTAAGAGTAATTTTATTTTGGACTCCATAAACAAACACATCTACAGTTATACTTTCAGTTATAACTTTTATTATATTAACGTAAACAAGTCTATTAGATGTTTAGATGCTATAATTTATAAGATTTTCGTTTTAATTAAATTATTATTACTGAAATCTAAAAAGAAAAATACAAGACTTGAAATAAATGTATGAATAAAACAGAATCAAATTTCATCGTCACAAGCTAAACCTGGGTCAGCTAACTGTAGCTTAAAATATCAAAAGTCTAAGCAAATAAAAAATTTAAATACCTTAACTAGAAATTGTAATTTTTTCATTCTTGTATATAGTATCATTATCATTATGTCATATCATACTTTTGAGACGAAACTTTAGAACCGAATACATGTATTTTCTAATGAGAGATTCTTTAGTATATAACTAAATAAAGTAAAATAATTGTGTATGAAAGCCATAAAGTAATTATATGGATTAATATTACATAACATTATCTATAAATAGCAAATTCACCCAAACAATATTTGGTAATTATATATAGAAATTGGAAGTAAAGAATTGAATAATATTTATTTAATATAATTAAATCAAATAAAAATTTTATAAATTACATGATCCATTTGTATCAAGTAATTGCATATAATATGTACAAAATAAAAAAAAATAATTATAACAACTTTACCAAATATTTCAAATATGCCAAATAAACGAAAATATTCGAATTCATATTCTATGATAATAATCCAAAACGCGAAAAAACATATTTATAAAAACCTAAACTCATTTCCTTATTTCCCGAAGGATTTCTTTTAACGCACTTCCTTTGTATCACAATGAAAGAAATACGTCGTTCCACTAAACCAGTGACCTGTTCTCTGAGTTTGCTTGTCTGCTTTCTCTTTCCTCTGACTTTTAGATTTATTTTTACTATTGTATAATTATCCTTTCTTATATGATCACTAATATGAAAACTAACACTTCAAATTTAATCTTTTTTCTAGTTTTGTTCCATTGTACTTAGAGACTAAAAAAGTTTTTAAAAAAATTCCCTGACTTTAACAAAATTGGGATATACTTTACTTTGGGTATATCCCGTATTTTGATGCGGATAAAAGTTCTAACTAATATATAAATTTAAACTTCCTTCAAATATAATATAATAATAAATATATTCGGAGTAAGTTTATTACGGACATTGAACTAATGCGTCGATATAAAATGAAGTATCTAGGGTGCACCGTTAATTAAACCTCGTTTGAAAATTCCTGAAGATAAAATGAAACAAATTTTACGTCTACTCCATTGTTTTCTGTATCGATTTGTTGTTATATCAATTGTTCGTAACAATAATAATACAACACAACACAATACTAATACAACACTTTTAAATTTTAAGAAATATTATTTTATAAATACTTTATTTTAAATATATTTATTATTCCAAAAGAGTACTACTACTACTAAATCGAGTGATATCTATAGCTAAATAAATCAGTGCGACGATCATACACAGGATCAGTAATGGTTTCTATAAAACATGTAACAGTAGAATGTAGTAGTAGATCAATCAATTTCTAATATTTTAAACCATCAGTTTACATCTCGTCGACTTCATTAGAGAATAATAATATTCAAATCACTAATTAAGGCATATCAATTTTAAAAAGCAAATAATTTGTATAATAATTTTTAAATTATATTATGACAAAATAATATTTCAATTCATTATTTGTATTTCGTACCTATCATGGCGATTCAGTTCAAAGGATTGAAAGACGCAGCTGCTCGGCGTCGGCGCCTGAGACTCTTCTCAAACATTAATAACATCGACATCAGGAATTTTAATTTTCGTTTTGTTATGATTACTTTAAATTTGTTATTTCGATTGTTTAAGTGATATTATTAATTAAATAACTGAAAGTGAAAATTTTCTACCGAAGAATCTTCTCTTTGATAGATAATTTAAGATATGCATAAAGAATGATAAGACAATTTTTTAAATACTAATTCATTAAAGTATTAATTCAATATATTTTTTTATAAAAAAAAACAACAACATAACAACAAAATAGAAATATTATAATTTATAAATAAAACTATAAAGTATCGATAGTGCTCCCTTCCCTATTTGTTGATTATGAGCTGGCGCGTCGGTTACAATGAAGCTGATGTCTTAGTTATGTGATTGGCTGTCGATGTCTTCAGCTCCGCCCCTTGTCTTTGAATTTCTTTGGTACAATCCAGCGCATCATTGTAATAAAAATTGTTGATATATAAATTTAATTTAATATTTTTCTTAATAAAGAATACTCAAAGAAAGTATCATTGTATTCATTTATTAAAGCAAATTATTATAACTGAAATAAATTATTAGATTTAAATTACACATTAAAGTTACTTAGTATTTTATAAATGAATATTCTTCTGTCACAAAGATATCATTCATTGAAATATTTTTATATTAATGTTATTATTATTAACTAGAAGCAATGCAAAACAATAATACCAATTTTTAATACATTGGTTATTATTTGCAGGTAAAAAAATCACTTTAAAAAAATATTTATTTTGATTAAATAGTTATAGGTTTTGTCTTTGAATGTACTTATGAAGACGATGGCCAAAACGAAGGTCAGTTAGTGTTTTTTCGGCGTCAATTAGTTGCTGCGAGGGCTCCTCGGCGGTGACGGGTCTATTTTTTCGCAAATTTAATGAAAACGAATGTTTTTGAAGTGGTAGTTTAATAATTCTTAGTTCGTTTCGTTAACTTTTATATTTATCTGTTTTAATTTATAATTGTTAGTTGTTGTTGGTAATACCCGTGTTTGTCCTACCGATGGCCGCACTATTGTCCAGGCAGTCCAGAGAGTATGACAAGGACACACTGTGTATCCTCATGTAGATGTTCAGCCTCTACGTCTCACATGCGTGGGACTGGAGGAACTAATTATATGCCATTTTTGACGCACTCCAACTGCCCAACCAACAAGCTCTGTGACGGATAGGAATATTTCGAAGTAGGATGAAAAAACCATTTAAAATGACCAAACTTCAGTCATTATTGCCTAGAGACAGACCGGTTATAGAAGCCTTCTGTCAGCTTTTGGATCAGCCTGAAAGCAATCCTGACTTTGAATAATATCATCTGGACTTACGAAAGTACATTTAGTAGGAATGGGTTATAGAACAGAGTAAATGTACGACATTGGAGTGTCGAAAACCCACGTATAGGACTTGAGAACTCGCACCGGTAACTATTTTCAGTCAATGTATGGACTGCAATACACGCAGGTACTTTGATTTGTCCCATATTTATTGACGGTACTCCCGATAGTAAAAAAAAATTAGATATTTGAAATGGTCCCGTCGTTGTGTATGTTGATCAGTTTTCTTTGCAAACGCATAAGTAAACGCACAACAAATATGGTACCATCTCGACGGAGCGCCTCCTCATTCCCTGTTGTCTTCAAGAGAGCCTTTGGATATCAATGAATCGGCCATTTTGGGCCAGTGCGGTGGCCACAACGATCGCCTTATTTAATATCAATACATTTTTTTCTATGGGGTTACAATAACAATTATGTTTATCCACAGGACATACAAACAATAGACGTATTAAATATAGAATTATATGTGCTTTAGATAAATTAAAAAGTATAGCTGATAATGGTAATTTATTTGCAAGAGTGCGAATAAACATTAGAAGATGTAACATATATATTGTAAATAATGGTGGTCACATCGAAAATTTGAAAATTTTGTTACTTTGTGTATGATGATTGGTTGATTTATGATTAAATAAGTGAAAATTATAAGTTTATGATATTAATAAATATAATATTAACAGTGAATATTCCATTGAAGTCATTTTGTTGTGAAATGAATGTACCTATTCCTCCATCGTTGTTAGTGACGCAATCAACGTGAGCTGTTGCCGCTCTGGACAGGTTAGTGACTCCATATACAACAACATTGATTTTGGGTAGACCTCGAAGAATTCGGTCTGCCCATTCATTTGTCCCCTACTTTCGAATTTTGGAAAAATTTCTTCACAGGAGGTCTTCTTATGACCGTCTGAGTCCGAAATGACCATTGGTCAAAAAGTTTATATATATATATATATATATATATATGCGTGCGTGCGTCCAGATTCGACTTTTGTCAGCACGATAGCGGCTGCAGTTTCGCTCGGATCGCTTTCAAACTTTGCACAAAAATCAACCATCCAAAAATGAAGGTCAAGTTCGTTAACCAGAGAAATCCGGTCACAGGGGGCGCTAGGGCCTCACTTTTTCTGATTTCAGTTTTTCGACCATAACTTTGTCCCTACACAAAGGAGATCAATCGCGTTCATATTATATGATGTCTTTGATGAATACCTATAACTAATGTAGATAAACCGAAAACCTAACTTCAATAACTTAGGGGTGGGGGTAAAAAAACCGAAAATTTTTGGAAAAAAATTCATAACTTTTTTCTGGTAAACATTCTTACATCACAAGTATTTTTAATAGAAAGGTTATTTTTTACTCTAAATTTAGGTAACAAAAGTTTTTCCGTAAAAGGTACCGTTTCCGAGAAAAAAAATTAAAACTACTTTTAGCTTGTAAATTTTAGGTAGGTAAAACCACGACAACTTTTTTCTGGTAAACATTCCTTCCTCGCAAATATTTTTAATAGAAAGGTTATTTTTTACTCTAAATTTAAGTACGAAAAGTATTTCCAAAAAAGATACCTTTTCCGAGAAAAAAAATTAAAACCGCTTTTTGCTTGAAAATTTTTGATGTAAACAACGGCATCATTCTTAGGTAGTGAGTTATATTTTAAACGAGTTACACACGAGTTCTACCCACGCGTGTCCCCCTGCGGGCACGGATTTTTTTTTTTAATTATTGAATACTTTTAGTTGAAAACAATCTTTCTTCAAATAAGTATTACAAAATATTTTATAGGTTAAAGTGCCGTTTACTGATATATTTTATGCTCACTAGAATTCGTGGAAAATATACAAAAATACCTTGCATATATGTATATATTTTTTCAGTGTAATAAATTATTAAAAACGCATAGATTAACGATTTTCCGGCTTTCCATAGAACGTGAACAGTACGGTTTCTCCATCGATGTTTTATAAAGTAACTGAATGTCTACTTTTTTGCGCAATAAAACGGCTCCAGTTTTATTTCCCCAGCAAGAAAATGTTTTACATATTTTATGGTTGATTTTCACAATTTATAGATAAGTGTAATAACATTTCACATTAATTAACATCACATGAGGGACATTTTTGGGTAGACCTCGAAGAATTCGGTCTGCCCATTCATTTGTACCCGACTTTCGAATTTTGGAAAAATTTCTTCACAGGAGGTCTTCTTATGACCCCCTGAGTCCGAAATGACCATTGGTCAAAAAGTTTATATATATATATATATATATATATGCGTGCGTGCGTCCAGATTCGACTTTTGTCAGCACGATAGCGGAAGAAGTTTCGCTCGGATCGCTTTCAAACTTTGCACAAAAATCAATAATCCAAAAATGAAGGTCAAGTTCGTTAACCAGAGAAATCTGGCCACAGGGGGCGCTAGGGCCTCACTTTTTCTGATTTCAGTTTTTCGACCATAACTTTTTCCCTATACGAAGTAGATCAGAAAGGTTATTTTTTACTCTAAATTTAAGTATCAAAAGTATTTCCAAAAAAGATACTTTTTCCGATAAAAAAAATAAAAACCTCTTTTTGCTTGAAAATTTTTGATGTAAACAACGGCATCATGTGTTATTCTTAGGTAGTGAGTTATATTTTAAACGAGTTACACACGAGGTCTACCCACGCTTGTCCCCCTGCGGACACGGATTTTTTTCAATTCCTATCAGGAAAATATGGAATGCATCGTTTTATTTAGTAAATATTAGGTATAGATATTAAATTCTACAGCAAATATGTAAAATGTAGATACAGTGAAATCCGGTTAAGACGACTCCCGCGTACAACGATTTCCCGCTTATTACGGTCGAATTCGATGGTCCCTACGACATTCCTATAATGCCCTATACAAAACTTTCTCTTTATAACGCTCCTCTTTATTACGGTTTTCCGCTTATAACGATTGTTTTCCACGAGTCCCATCCCTTACTACCTGGGAAAATCTTCACGTTTATAACGATTTATTTTTATCTGTTACTGAGTAATGTCTATACTTAATGTCTATACAATGAGTGATGTATGATGTATTTCGTCGTTATGTTTTGACGAGTAATCTTAGTTCGAAAGTTCGAATGTTCGAAAGTTCGAATGTTCTAAACAATAAGGTTTCGACATTAATGCAATCGACATTGGATTCATTTTTTCTGCGAGAATAAATTGTAGTCTCACTCATTTGTATAAACAATTCTGTATATAAATAAAAATTTAACGATTATTTTCGAATTGTTTTCAATTTTTATTAAACAAATTCTTTGTTTATGAGTTTGTATCAATTTTTGCTTGCAGACCTATAATGCCATATTGAATTTAACGCTCATACGTTTATAACGTTTTCCCGCTTACAACGCTGTTTTGCTTTGGTCTCTAGAAAATCGTCTTAACCGGGTTTCACTGTAATTATAATAGCGGTAATATAATCGCGGTGTTTGCTCTTGAATGTGCCGTCAGTGTGCAGAGTGTGAACGATAGTTTACAATTAGTCTGCGTTATATTGTATGTCCATATCATTTAATAAACGTTTATAAATATTTGTTTTAGGTTTATAAACTTATAATATTTAATAAAAAAATGTTTATGTTTACATAATGAAATGAAGATTTTTATAAAACTAATCATTTGTAATAAAATTTTCTATTTTCATTTTAATATTTCGTAGCCACGATCAATCAATCAATGAGATTTATGATCATGTATCCAGATTGATTCGACTGGACACATTGATTGGACGTACATACACATTGAATATCTTTATTATTGAACCTTTCTATGTATAAATATAATTCTACTGTTGAGGTCATTTAGTGTTCGATGTTGATAACAACTAAATTACTGGAATTTTTTATTTTAATATTTTGTGTATGTTTTATTTATATAATGAATAACATATCAGTAATATATCTAAAGAAAACATTTTAATCCTCCTTTAGTTTTTTCTGATATATACTTAATAAATGTATTTGATAATTTATGAATACATTTGAATATATTTAATATTCAATCGTTCATAAATACACACATTTCATTGAAAGATCTTTCCTATATAACCACGTATTAGCAATTAGAGTTAGTGTATTGTTATTGTAATATTCCATTGAATCAACATCATTACAAAGTTTTGACCTTCCCCCCCCTCATTACACGCGTGAAAACATTTTGTATTTGTTCATAGTTTCATAAATTTGGGTAAAATAAATGTTTGGTATTTTCAATTCAAGTTGCGAACTAAAAATTGCAAACAAGCAAAACATTATTTAATTGAGTAAGTTTTACTGCAACGCAATATATATTTATACAAATTCGTTATTATCCAATAATGTGGTATTTCAAAAGTGACTTGTGATAAAAACATTGTGACAACATAACTTTTACATAAAAGTAATATAATAATAAATAATTCTAAAGATTATTTTAATCTGATAAGGATAAGTGATAATAAGTAAAATTAGTGTGGAACTGTTCTCATTAGGATATCTCATTCTGATGATTTTTTTTAATGCGTATTTATAGCTATATTACAATATCAATTAAAATACGACGGAACTTCCCGGCCCGGGGGGCCGGGAATGGTCAAAGGTCACCTATGAGGTTGGCACCCACCCTATTTTGTAGCCTGATTCAATAGCTTTTTATTGATGTATTACACATTATTGGGTGATTTGTGGGTGATAAATGATGCGCGTGCATACAGAGTCAATTAGCTCGTTATTATATAGTAAGGATAAGGATATTTCATATTTATTTCATAACTTACAAAACTATCTATGAACAATTAATTTATCGTTTCTGTATTTGTTGTTTTATAATAATTTTAGTTATGTTATCATATTTAAGTTATTAAAAAATTATTTTTCATTACATTATGACAAATATTAACACACTTTCGGATAAGAAAGGGTTCAAAGCTTTTCAATTCGTATTCACATAAGACGAAACTTTACTTCACTCTGTTAAATATCCTTCTTCTCTTTTTTAGTTTTTATTATTATTTTCATTTCTTCAAAGTGTTAATGGACAGGATTATTTATTTATTACTATTTTATTAATATTTTGCTAAATATATTTCAGTACTTACAATAACTTTATATTTAATTTAAACCAGTATTTTTTTTTTTTTTTTTTAACAAAAAAAGTATTTACATCGCTATTAAATGTTTAGTTATATTTTATCTGTATCAAATCTGCTGTTAATTAATCCTATTATTCTATTCAAAATTGAATGATTTATCAAAAGATTTATCGTAAATTCATCAAAGAATTTATCGTAAATTGGCAAATCGAAAAGGTATTGATTATAGGCATAGCTGTAAAAATAAAGACAGTAATGTTCTGTATAGAAACAGCATGTGAAATAATTGAATATGAAACAAATCAGACACACACCTTTCCTTATATTTTAAATACTTATATATGTATAATAACTATATATCTATATAAAAACAGAAACTGAAACTATTTAATTTACATTTTAAATACTTATATATGTATAATAACTTATATATGTATAATAAAAACAGAAACTGAAACTATTTAATTTTCAACAAGTTATATTATAACTAAGTTGAGACTAATAATTCGTTAATAAATGATATATTAATATTATTAAAATAATTAATAATCTAAAAAATATTTTTTGGTCTTTAAACGACGCTTCTTTACGCCTATTATATAGTCGATGTCGTAGATTAGTACGATACATCTTTTTAAATAACCATTATATAAGTCTCTTCGATATAAACTTCAACAGGTCTGGGAATTTCAAACGCAGATTATGACGAAAACTCCATAATCGGATATGAATTGGATTATACTAACTTATATACGATTTTTGCTTACGATCTCTTTCCCTGTATTCAATTATACCATTTTCACGTGACATTAAATTGTTTTTACTGTATAATTCCATTCCTTCCACTGAACTAGTGACCTAGGTTTTAACGCGGGCTGAATAAATGGGTTACTATTTACAGTGTTTAGTTTTCTTAACTAATTTCAACTCGATACTTTCTTTTTTAATAATCTTAACTGAACTACAAAGATTTGAAATATAATTACGATCTTATTCAACAACAATAATAATATTGTCTTATTAGTAGTTTTTGTTAATATCCATAATTGTTGTAATCTTTTTATTTTTACATTATTATACGATATATATAAATATTTCGAAATTATTTTTTTTTATAATCTCAACTGAACTACAAAGATTTGAAGTATAATTACGATCTTATTCAACAACAATAATAATATTGTCTTATTAGTAGTTTTTGTTAATATCCATAATTGTTGTAATCTTTCTATTTTTACATTATTATACGATATATATAAATATTTCGAAATTATTTTTTTTATAATCTAAACTGAACTACAAAGATTTGAAATATAATTACGATCTTATTCAACAACAATAATAATATTGTCTTATTAGTAGTTTTTGTTAATATCCATAATTGTTATTATCTTTTTATTTTTACATTATTATACGATATACATAAATATAAAAGAAGGCCGGTATTTAATCCTGTAGTCATCAAATCGGTATCTCTCTTATTTCCCACTTTATTCCACTCACGGAATGGAATTAATTCTTTGTTTGTCACTGATCGGTACCCATCAATACTTATTACTTGGTTGTAGTAAAAACAGATAAATATAAAATAAATATAGTTTTTGAGTTGTATTTCTACACTGAACATACAGTAGATAATTTTATATTTACTCTAACTTATAAATGTAAAACAGTCATGTTCCTTTTATAGATATGTACAATAAATTCAATTAGATATACATACAACATACTTTTTATGTAATAATATATATCTACGCTTTCTTCCTGAGTAATGTGGATATAACTCTCAAGGTATTTTAAATTGAAGTTAGAAATTTATTAAAGCTTTATTCAAAATCCGTAAGTTACAGCCGCCGGCTGTCGGTAGTTTGAAATTATTTTTAAAACCTGAAATTTAATGTTTAAATTATATTTAAGTGACATCATAGTTTTTGATAATAGTATTCGTTTTAAATTCCCTAAATTTATATTAAAAAAACGAAACCTGCTCGTGAAAACTACACTAACTCTTCACAAGAAAGTTCTTGTAACAAAGATAAAGGAAAATGTTAATTAAACACATTGTTTTCTATTTATAAGAATATTTATTATGTAATTAGCGCAAGTGTAAACTGATTAAGAACACAACTAATGCAAGAAATACATTATCAGTTCTAAACCTATTGAAGACGATATTTTTAAATGTAAAACATAACTGAGTATTTTACGACTAGGTATATATCGGATCCTAGTGATACGATTGATTCTGCGTTACTGACATATCAGGACATATGAAGTACATTTCAGGTACAGTCACAAGATTAATTTAAAAATTATTATCCTCATAATAACCAATTGCTATAAAACCTTTCATCAAATTTACATAAATTATCTTGAATCTGTTTACTGTAATGAAAAAAGAAGCATAATTTTAATGATTATTCGACATGCAAACAGACAACTGCGGTTAGGATCTTTATAATACATATTATCCATCTATATATTTACAAGTCATTACTCTCCTATACGTATACTTCTCATACTGCTATAAAAATACAATTCATCATCTATCCTTCTCACGTCACAATCGTGTTGATCCAGGATGCACGCTAAGGTATGGCTAAGATAAGAGCTCATCAATCACACTTATAAATATGGCGCCTAATGGAAACATTATATTTCACACCATCCCACTTTATAATCATTGTTTGCAGCTTCAAGGCCACTTAAATTGTTAACAATTTAAAATATTGCTATCTTCATTTTATTTTATGAGGAGTTGTTAATTTATGAAGGATATTTTTTTTTCGAAATATTAAAAATTTCAAAGCTTCTATATATGTACTTTTAATTTAAGCGTTCTTAATTTTTAAGTAGACTTAAAAATTAAGAATGCTTAAATAAAAAAAAAACTAACTAAAAGTTTAAATTAACAAGGATCAAAATTATAGGATATAGTTATTGTCGTTGTGTATGTTTCTTTTTTATAAATTAATAAATATGTTTTAAAAGTTAAATAAGTCATTTATTTCAAAACAATACATATAATACATTATGTTCATGTTACGAACTTTAATTAGAACAGAATATTGTCATAATCATCGTAGACTTAAACTAACAATAATACACGCAGACGGTTTTCTAATAAATGATAAACTTCAACCAAAATTTATTCATCCCTTTTTAATTTTCAATTAATTACTTCCGATTCAATTAACTATAGTGAGGCTATAATAAATCAGGGATGGGATTAATTAAATTAAAATGACGATAGAGTTCCCCACATCGATAGCATCTTGAATTCGTTTCCATCCACTACAATTATTTTGAACATCTAACAATGAAACCCAACTTCAGAATTTAGTCTTAAATTGTGTTCATTACTAGAATAAAAATTGAAATAGTTATTCTAACTTCACATTTGAGTATAGAATCGTAGTTGGGGTTTCTGGAAGTCACTTATGTACAGGTATAAAGCCTCCAGCATTCCAAATTTTTTCGTTTCACTCCGCTACAGTCGTGATTGATGACTTCAGTATAATAAGCTACTATTTCCTATGAATTGTACTGACTTAGACTTTGGTATCGAGAAGCTAATAAAAATAAGTTTGCCTGGTTTTTACAATATTTTTACGGGAAATATTTCAAAGTTTTATTTGTAGTTGAAAATTTATTTCCATTAGGTAAATGAGAAATTTCAATTATTTCGAGATCTTATTTGGAAATCTGAAGATGAGTCTTTTCAAAGTAAAGTAATTATAAATTTTAATTATTGTAATAATCAACATCTTATTACTATCATAAAAATTTTATTATTTTATAACAATCACAATTTTGAATATTTAGTATTTAGTTAATTTAATTCAAACGGAATTGTATTCCTTATAATCGCTGTAAAGGAGGCTTAGGCTTAGACTCTATACTTAATAAAGTCTATTATTATTTCAAAAAATAGAAATTTTGATTGAACAAATTTTATAGAAGAATTTTTATATACAAAAATATTTAAATTGTAGTAAAAACCAAAAATTTAAGTCAGATTGCAAAAATCTATTTGTATGACACAATTTAATTCGGATTTATGCTTTCAGTGTTAACAACTGTCTTCATATGCTTACATTGTGGGGTTGTTTTTTATCTTTTATTATTAAAATACTAAGATTTGATCGCTGACAAGCTCCGTGTTGTACGCACTTATGTAAATATATGCGTGTCACGTATCTTTATCCTCGCAATGCGTCAAGGATGATGTGATGTAATAAAACTATATTTCTTCCTAGTAATATACAAAGTATATACTATTTTTATTTATAGACAGTAAGTTTGTCAACGTCAAAACAAATAAATACTAAACCCTAATTTGTAACAGGTTTAGGTTTATCTTGTCAGTCCAATTAGTACTTTGGTAGGGTTAATAGTAACATAATGTAAATATTTCCATACTTTGAAGATAGCTACTGGTCTTAATCACTTATCTAGAACTCTGCATTATCTTAATGGTACTTGAAAAAATATATATATGGTTCTCTCATTAGCCTTATCGACTCGTCATATTAAATTCGTTTTAGTAAATACTAATATTTATTATTTATTTACATTAAATTGATACATTTGAAATATGGTTTTGCAAGAAAAGCCATTTTTAGTAAGGCCAAATGTTATCGTACTATCTAAGTAGTTATATTGTAGGTGTATATTTTAAGGAAAATTTATTCTTACTTATAGAAGAACTTGTTCCAGATTATAAGATAGATAGATAATATATTACTAAAAGTAATTGAATATATTTAATGAATTATGGTTAATGTTTTATGATAAAATCTATGTAGTATATATTAATGTCCCTACAAAAATCAAAAACAAGTAGAGAAGTAAGAAATATAATTAAATAAGTTAAGTTAAAAATAAGTTATGCGCAGCAGCAGTGAATTAAATTCTTTTGTAAATTTGTTGTAAATTTAAAAGCAAATATTAAATAAATTATAAAGCGCATTTAAGATAAAACATTTTCATGTGGTATTTATCTTCATATACTGTATAATTTACTGTTTTGTATATATTTATATTATTTGAGTAGAAGAAAAAACGCAAAGAACTTCGTTCCCGAGGGAGTGCCCCAAACCACTGAAATTATTATGTTTTTTCTTATAGTTAATATTATGAATTCAAATGAAAATAATCCTTTAAAAAGGAGTTTAGTGTAAAGTTTATGAGTTTGTGTGTAGGAAGTAATCTTAATCAACATCATAAACCTTTAGCATCATTTAAAAAAATGTTTCAGTGTAGAAATAGGCAGTTTATTATTTCTTAAAAAAAAAATTAAAGGAAGTTTACGAATAAACGATCAAAACCACGCTGATAAATAAAAAAAATTGTAGATAAAACTTTTTAAGATAATTTTAATTTTATTACATTATTAGGGAATTTAAATATTTATTTACATATTATGCTCTTGATTATACAGAAAATCCTCACCAGTCTCTCACTTCACAACTATTTCACAAACATTCAAATAGAACAGTCAATTTTGCCTCCACTTGGTTACGTTAAATTTGAATTAATTTTAAAAACAAATTTTTGCAGGAATTTGAAAGGTTAACATTATTGATTTAGAGTCTGATAGTTTAATAATCTGTTTCAACCAAAAAAAAATATTATTATTTTGATTTTAGTAAACTACATTCGTTTTTAAATCGTTTTAAAAAACGTTCATTTACTTCAATATATCTGACGAGAAAATCATTGAAAAAGATTCGAGCCGGTGATGGGGATTCAGAGCCTCCTACATACCATTGATTAATATTTGTGTGCACGCCAGGTTTCTATAACGCTCACTAATTCAGCAGAGTGCTCCATTCAGATAAAAATGTTGTTTTTGTTCAAACATACTGGTTGGTATAAAAGCATTTACTATTCCCCATCACACTAAAAACTCGGTCTACGAGTTAATGGCTCCGTTTTATGCGTGCTACCATCAGTTGCTACAGGTTCTATCAGCAATAAGTGCTTTGATACATTTAAAACCCGTTATTACATTACAAAAAAAACACTGCGTCTTCTTTCTATTACGATGATACATTCCACTTTGATAATTCTGAATAATGAACTGGACTGGAGTCTAAGAACAAGCAATAGAATTTAATAACAGACACAACTGATATCGTTTATATTATTTTATTAGATACGATTGTCCTTTGTTTTATGAATGCCAAAATGTTACTAGTGTCAGCGACTTGAAGGAGCTGTGGACTTAACACAATGTATCAAGTTGTAGCTCCGATTCCGTTAAATATAAGCATGACAGCAATGACTATCATTAAATGTAATCTAATAAGTTAGATTTATTGCGGACCTCAAAAGAACCTCATCTGATGTATGGAATATGCGCAGAAAAATATGTCTTAAAAGTAACGGTTTATTTTATAATTAAATTATTTGAAAATACTACAAATGTTTGTTCATTTTGTCGATATTTTCTCGGACAAAGTAAGAAATTTAGTATCAAGATTTAAATAAATATTTCATTTTTACCCTCCCTGTTAATGACTGGGTAAAGTAGTAGTAGATAGACTAACATTTTTTTATGGTTTCATTATATGAAGTTGATTGTTTTGTAACCTAATATCCGTTGTAATTGCCTTTGTCAAATTCTTGAAATCTATAACAATATTTTCTATTAGTATACTTTTATACCTATATAATGTAGCCTCATGATTGCTTTAGGCATTGTACACCAACTCTATTTGTATTGGTTAAATTGAACGTAGACATACGTAAACACATATTAGAAGGATAGTAAATAACGTTGTTAATGGGATTAAATTCAATTCAAGGATATTTTCATCCACATCTCTTGTAAAATTAACTTTACTTTTAACAACGAATAATGTGTAACCTATTTATGAATAAATTTACGAAAATTTTATTAATAAATATTATTTCAAATCACGTTCTCTGTACTGTTATAAATATATTGTAGTTATAATGTTTTTGTCAGATTATGATTATAATAAATTGTCTAACTTTATGGTGGGTTATCAGTGATGAATGATTTGCTCTGATCCTCAGTCGTATTGGAAACTGCGTGACAAATAATCCATTTCTTCTTCAAGCTCTGTTTGTAATAAAATATAAAACGTAGTTACAAAAAAACTATATTTTACGTTAGGTTATTAATATATTAAACTAAATATTTTCCCACTTAATTGTTTGATACAAGGTACAATGTTATATAGATTTATAATTGTTTAATCAAAAAGAGCTGGACTATTATTTTTATTATATCTTTTACGCGACAACAGTTAACCTCTGAAAGCAGAGGCTCTCAATGTATGTGTACATCTTATTATGTACATATAAGTATTATATAAAAATAATATTTAATAGTTTTGTGCCATGCCATTACTCGTAAAAATTAATAACATACCTTTACCTAATACATACATACATACTAATATAAATATAAAATACTGATACACGGACTAAGTTCAGAGCTACAAGTGATTATTAATTTTATTAGACTATTATGAAATTAGTTCACTCAATAATGCATAATAAGTGAGAGTAGAACTGTATTTCTAATGGTTCATAAACATATACATTTTGTGATTATAAAATCATATTTATCTAATAGTCAAAAGGTATTTCTGACAGTTATTATTATTGAGCCTTAATTGTAACTATAAATGTAAATTTTATAATTTGTAGCAATAAGTAGGCAAGCGGCTTTTACCATAAAGCATTAATGAAATGTGGAAAAATCTCTATACACTTGAAATTTAAAACTATAATGACCGATTAAAGTGTAAGAAATAATTTTAATTATTCAATTGAGGTATTAGTGATACAGCGTTCAATTTCGTTTAAAATCTTTTAATTAAATTTACAATACATTATAAAAAGATATATAAAAACTGAAATTTCTATTTTAATAATGTTTCTTTTGTAGCTGAAAAACACTGGTTTAGGATATTATTAAAAGTTGTTTACTTTTCGTTGTTGATGCCGTTCAAGCTCTTACTAATCTTGAATATTCATAGACACAAACTGTTATCTTATTTTTATAAAGATCCAAATAAAACTGAGAAGTTTGCAAGGAACGCTTTTTTCTCTTCTGGATTTCACTAAACACATAGTCCTTGAAAAACATGCCATTGGAACTCTTACACATATTTCGTATGTCATAAAAGAATGAAAATACTACAATACACTATAATATTTATCATAGTTTATAACAAAGCAAAGCTTATATAACTAGTCATATTAAACATTACCTGGCGCTTAATAAAAAAGAAAGATTCAGACACGTGGTACATATTGTTACGTATGATGAGAAAAGACGGCGATATTTATAGTTATATCCGTACAAGGGTCTCATGAATCTGCTCAAGTAGCACTTTGGGTAATGAAAGCTATTATTATAAATTTCTACATTTTAGAGGGTTTTCGACAAGGGAAAATGAGGAAATTTATATGTTTGTTTCTTAAGAAAATACTTAGCTATATGTAGTTTGTGGGATATATGCCATGCTTATATTCTCATTGTTATGTCACACATAGTTTTATATTATATGAAATAAATATAATTTTACTTTGTATTATCAAATCGTATATATATCATAATAATGTAATCAAGAGATTATATAAATAGTATATGTAATGAGTATAGAACTAAGGTATAGTAGACATTCTTCAATGTGCCAATAAGGAAAACCTTAGATACCTTAAAAGCGATAAGAAAAATTATATTCTTATGAACAGTTGGCGCCGTGATGGCGGTGACAGCTGGTTGTTTTGTGTGAATTTTGTGATTTAAATAAACTAGTCTAACAACAAAATTTATTCTTGGTTAGAAATTCTGGTTTAATTTATGTGCGCTACTGTAAATCTACTCATTTTTATTAAATTTATGCTATGACATAAAACCATAGGTAAGTTTAAAAGGTGAAATGTCGTCGTGTCGCTACCCGTAGCTGAATTTACAGAGTGGCGGGATGTTTTACTGAGGATGCAGATTCGAGTCATGTCCATCTTAATTTTTTATTCTATATTTATCTAAAATGTTTAAATGTTATTGGACGAGGCGACAAGTGTTAACTCTTCAAATTGTCGACACCCAACGTAACTCTTACATGTTTTCATACATTAAGCAACCTAAAACAGCTTGCTTGCTTAAATGTATATCTTTCTATTAATATCTGTTAACTGTATTGTATCTGGAAATACATAAGAATTTCGTATAATCTAAGTAACATATATTATTTAGCATTTAGGGATATAATTTTTAATGGTTTGTTTTTAGTAGACCTTGAAGAATTAGGTCTGCCCATTCAGGTGTACCCGACTTTCGAATTTTGGAAAAATTTCTTCACCGGAGGTCTTTCTTATAACCCCCTGAGTCCGAAATGACCATTGGTCAAAAAGTATATATATATATATATGTAAGTATTTATATATATATATATATCAAAAAGTATTTATATATATATATATATGCGTGCGTGCATCCAGATTCGACTTTTCTTAGCACGATAGCGGCCGCAGTTTCGCGCGGATCACTTTCAAACTTTGCACAAAAATAAACCATTCAAAAATAAAAGTCAAGTTCGTTAACCAGCGTAATCCGGTTACAGGGGCCGCTAGGGCCTCAGTTTTTCTAATTTCAGTTTTTCGACCATAATTTTTTCCCTATACAAAGTAGATCAATCTTATTCATATTATATGATGTCTTTGATAAATACCTATAACTCAACGAATGTAGATAAACCCAAAATTTTTGGAAAAAAAATCATAATTTTTTTCTGGTAAACATTCTTACATCACAAGTATTTTTAATAGAAAGATTATTTTTTACTCTCAATTTAGGTACCAAAAGTTTTTCCGTAAAAGGTACTGTTTCCGAGAAAAAAATAAAAACCGCCGTTAAAAATTTAAGGTAGGCAAAACCACGGCAACTTTTATCTAGTAAACATTACCTCCTCGCAAATATTTTTAATAGAAATGATATTTTTTTTTTAAATTCAAGGCAACGCACTAGGTACTCCTTTGACTAAGCCAAATAAAATTACCACAGTTTATTCTCGCAAGGGGTGTTATTCTTAGGGAGTGAGTTATATTTTAAACGAGTTACACACGAGGTCTACCCACGCGTGTCCCCCTGCGGGCACGGATTTTTTTGTAATGAAAACATCTTAATGTATTTTTGAAATAATAATTATAACTGAATTTTTATAATAAATAAGGGTTTGAAGGTCGTTGAACACAAATAATTTACAAACCCCCAGATTATATACATAAACCTTGTGTCCAAATGGGTTATTTTAACAGATATAAAGGGAACAGAGTGAAGTCGAAACAAAATTCTATGGATTACACAAACAAGGGGCGACCCTCGTGGGAATTGATCCTACGGTTACGGATTATTGACCACTCCAAGTGATCATTTTATATATTTATTTATTTATTATGTAATAATACATATTCATTACTTGCAATTTCTCAGTCTTCTCTCTGTGGCCTTGTAGATAAAGTTTCTAATAGTGGTTTTCTATACACAAGTGTCTCTGAAGTCTGATGCATCATGGGGAAATATGAATAACGACCACATTCTGCTGACGCTCGCGAGTAATATCTGATCGGAAAACTTATATGTTTGACATAAATGTTGCAGCTGCGCTAAGTTATTCCTTTTATAAAATTAATTATATTCCAAATCTTAAAATAAAACAATAATGGTTGAAAATATGTTCATTGTATTGATTGAAAATATGTTCATTGTATTGATTGTCTGTCCTCAGTTACGGAGACTAAGTCACAACTACAGTCCATTAGTCAAACCCTTGGATTAATTAATTCACATAAACACTCGTCTGACCCCAGTTTCGTCTCCACTAACTATAGCCATTGTGAAAGATGCTCTCAATAAAAGATTTAAAGCACAGGTAACGTAAATGAATATATATCTAGTTATGAATAAAAAATAAATAAATGCAATTGTTTTGTTTTATATAATTTACTATAAATTTTTACATGTGCTTGTTTTAAAACGATGTTAAGTAAAATATTATAATAAATATATTAATATTATTTTGCTTGCATTAATCTACGTTAGATTGTAGTAAATGTATAAAAATACCGTATAACGAATGAGTTGTTATTTATTAGATCTATTAACCGCAACTAGCCATTTTATAAAATTGCTAAGTAAAAATTACACTTTGTCACGAAAACTATGAACGAACTTTTATATGAATATGCATATTCCTAAGTAATATTTTCATAATAAGTAATGTTTAATTTAGGGATCAGTTGCCAAGTAATGCCAATAATGCCAATGCCAGTAAAGTCTCAATATTGCTCACAGACTACCTTCCCAGACCCTTTAATTACTGTTCTTCGGTGCACTGAATCAAGGACCGATTAATTATTTCCACCGTCATATTTTTTTTAATTATTGTTCTCACTAATATATATATATATATATATATATATATATATATATATATATAAATTTATTTGTTTATATATATATATATATATTAGTGAGATATATATAATATATATATATATAATATTTATTTATATATATATATATATATATATATATATATATATATATATATATATATATATATATATATATATATATATATATATATATATATATATATATTTATATATATATATATATATATATATATATATATATATATATATATATATATATATATATATATAACCTTACCGTGTTGTAAACGCATTATAGTTTAAACAAATAAATATTTAATAGCGTTCAAAATGACAGTATTTATTAATTTTATTTATTGTATGGTAGTAAGAAAAAGACGTCATGCCACCGCTCAAAAGCTTTTTTATCTTTAATCAGTATGTTTTACTTGTTAATAAATAACTGAACACTTGGAAAAAGTTATAAAACAGGTAAAGATTATATAATTATATTTAAATTTGTCTTAAGCAAACCGAACTTTATGTGTACCAATTATTATTATATTGTTATTTGAATTACAAAAGTTTATTATAAGACTTACAATAATATGAAATAATAAAGTTCTAACCTGACCTATATCTGTCTCATTACGTTGTCCAAGTCTTCAAAGATATATAAAATTGCTAGTTAACGTGTATAATTCTGAGTCAATTATCAAATTCGTTAAATTGAGTAACATTATAAATAATGGATAGTATACTTAATATCAGGATCTATTATTTTGGATATAACATAAATATTATATAAAAATTGTTAATATTATGATTAGGACTTAAGGTAAAAGCAAAAAAAAACTTAGATATCAATTTTCTGCGTGTTGTGTGAAAGAAAATACCACTAATATAATAATAAATTGTTCTTAAACACAATAGTGAATAATAATTCACTCCTTGCTACTTTAAACAACATGCATATTGAAGATATATATTCAACATATAAAAATCTATGATTGATTGAAAAGATGTATTAAAAAATAATCAAAATAATTGGATTCAGATCTAAGCAATGATGTGTTTTAAGAGAGTCTAAATTTTAACATTTTGTCATCTTCTATAGGTAATGTTTATATAAAACATTCGATTATATTGTAAAATCACAATATAATTTCAATAAATTCATAAACTGTATTTGCTAATGGTATGTCCTAAAATATATACAGTACATTTTACTCTAGGAACGAGCTTAAATTTCATTATTATCTTAACATTGGTTATTGGCTGGTATAAAAGTTTATGTCAAAGTAGTTGATATATTAATTATTGTTAAATATGGGAGCTGCAGCTGTAAGACTTCGATATATATATATATATATATATATATATATATATATATATATATATATACATATATATTATTATTTGCACATATAGTACAAGTTAATGATTATTAATGTATGAGTATGAATGATATCTATACCTTTGGGTTACCTTAGAAGTTTTTGAAATAAAATTATATACTTAAACCTTTTGTTTAGCTCAATAACGGTGTTTATCACCATCGTTATTTGAAACTAGTTTAAGATATAATTAGTGAAGTAAAATATAGTTCAAACTAAATTGATCAAAATTAGATCGTATTACAGAGTAATATCATCCAGTGCATTGATATTCTCAGTTTAAGATCTCAGACGTAATATTATTATAGTTATTTAATAATATCGATGTGTCTATGCCTTTACCTGCGCTTTGTAGCAGCCATATTAAATCCAGATGCAGTCTAGACAGCAATTTGAAACTTTGAGATTTCCCTATAATTCACATTCCCTTTCTGATTTAACGTTGATATGATATAAGAAAATGACATAAAATGATTTACGTCTGTTTTATTTTTAAATTTATTTTTTTTGAAATAAGGTTGATTTTGAATTAACTCATACATTACTTATAGTTTTAGTAGTAAATGTAGTTGTTTATTTCTTATAAACTTTCTATTCAGCCTTCGTTGCTTACTAGAATAGTTTTTAAGCATCTTTTAATTTAAGATAAGGAACTTATTAGTTTTAGTAGCCTTCATTATTTAAAGCATTCCTAACTAGGTTACACTTTTACCTTAAATAATAAATAAATTCAATAAAATTGATTTTATAATTTTTTTCTTAGTACGAGTAGCAAAATGAACAGAACTATAAACTAAACAGCGCACACACAAATACGGCACAATGAGGTCATGAATGATAAACAGATAATGAAATATTCGTTAATTTACTGCAAATTGATACAGTAACGAGATACATCGATTAAATCATTGCTACGTATGTGTCGGCTTAACTCACAATTCATACATTTATAACCTAAAGGTATTCTAAAGCCGGAGAATAAAAATCTGTTATGGATTTAGATAATGAATCACATACTCATATACTTACTCTATCCACAGTCACAATTAAAAATAAACAATTTGGAAACTGTTATTTTTATTCAATTGTTCATTGTGTTTGCTTATTTATGAGAAAATATATTGTAAAATGTTTCGTGAAATTAAAATGTTAAATTAAATATTCAAATGAAGGGTGTTAATAATATCATTCATTAATTTAAGAACGACGGTGAAAAGTTTGAAGATGTTTAATCATGTTCTTCTCTATTTCGTACTTGTATACCACAAGTACATGCATACATTTATATAATGTTCAGAAAAATATTTTTTTTATTTATGTGATTTTGTGAGACTAAAGAAAAAATACACCTTCAGTTGAATAACTCATTAGATTGGAAAAGTAAAAGCATTCTGCTCTTCGGAGGTTAGCGTCTGTCAGTCCGTTTGTATCTGTGACAGGCCGCACCACTTTGTTATTAAAGCTATTGTTTAGCGTGAACTTTGCATGTTCACGCTAAACAATAGCTTTTCTTCATATAATGTTCTTCATTAATTCGGTTAAATTAAAATAAAGTCGATATAAAGGGGTTCCTTCTTATAAATCAAAAATTACCTGTAAATTAAACAGTACATTTTGTTAAAAAACGCTTCAATCATTTATCTTTCCACAATACCTTTAATAAAATACTTGGAAACCGATTAAAGAAAACAAAGGAAAAGTTAATTACAAAGGTGGTAATGACGTGATGTAATTTTACAAGCATTGCACAAAATTAAATATATTTGAAAAGTGAGTATACTGACCAAGTGAATGGATATCAGTGACTATAGAAGCTACATTAAATACAGACAATACAAGCATACAAAATATATTAAACAATTTAAATAAAAAGGTACAGAGAATAAATTATCTAGATAAAATAGCGTATCTATAAAATAGTATTCCAAAACAATAAAATTTAAAGGAATTCGTCGAAACACCCAAGTGTTTTCTATCCTAGTTGTAAAGAACTAAAGTCTTACACCAACTGAATCAAACTGAAGTTTATTGAAGCGAGAAATTGAGATAGTGCCAATCTTATATTCAATTCTCTTACAATCGGTACTACATTACTAAGATTCAATTAATGTTAATTTCGCTGCACTGATTTCATCTGGTTTTATTAGGCGGTGTGTATTTTATAAAATAGTGATTATATTACCTTATATTCAGTTTCCAGCTACTAAAAATATTAAATAATCTACTATTTTTATTAGTATGTTTTATTTTCCTATTTATTTTTGTATATGAGAAATGAGGAGTAATTCTCGTATAATGTAACTGTAATCCAATTCCAAATCCAAGAAATCTATAAAGGTGAATATTACTTTAAACGTCGGATTAAAATAAATATATAAACAGTATAAACTAGTCATATCGTATTATATTACTCAAATGTGGAATATTAAAGAAATAAGCCATCGTATTTGATTTAAGACGACTATTTTATTGAGTGGTTTGAGTCTATGCGGTAAATTCTTTTGTGTGAGATTTTTTAAAAAGTTATTTAAAAAAACATGAAGGCTTCAAAATATTCCTGTGGAATCTATATATAATGTATACTTTAAAAATAATATTTCTGTAAATATCATTAAATTAACGCTTTGTTCTCGTGTAGTGCCATATTTTCCAAATTAAATCACTATTATAGACTTATATTTAACAATGTGATGATTATAAGTACATTTTTATTACAATGTGTTAAATGTCAACAGACATGCCAGTCATCAGGTAGTAATAAACTCTGCCCTCCGTCTTTTACTTTACATCAATAACAATCTACGTGTTGACGGTCGTTGAAAGAGATTATAAATATATATAAATAATCGTTATGTCCCAGTTTGTTACATAAACAGATACAAAGGACCCAGAGGAAACTCGAGGAAAATCTGTGGATTACACAAACAATGGGCGTCCCTCGTGGGAAACGAACGTACGGTCAAGGATCATTGACCAGTACTCCAACTCATGTAATAATATAAGTTACTTCATATTCATTACTTGCAATATAACAACGTTTATAATAGTAGTTTCCTACACCACAAGTGTCTCTCTAAATTCTGCTGCATGACTCAACAGAAAATATTAATAACGATCTCGTTCAGTACAGGTGACGATACGAGTGGTATTTCATTAGTACGTGATATAGATTTTAGTTTTTATTTACCTGATTATTAATTTCTGATGAACTCAAATAAATATCTCTCCATTTATTTTTATGAATAATATAAATAATTCAGTTTCATTAGATAAGAGTAAAGTTAAGGATAAGTAAGGATCACGAGTTAAAGTCTTCTATATATAAACCTGTCAAGGGCTTCATTATATAAATGTATATAGCACATTTGTTAGAGTTGCTATATTTAAATTTAGGTAAAATTACCTCTGAACTAGTCTAATAATTTGTTTGACCAGAAATTCAACCAAAACCGCAGTTATGGAATTGAACTACCCTTCGATGGAATACTTCGTACTAATATGAAATAACTTGTATTAAGTAGATATTTAGACAATACTTAACAAGTTTATTTATTATACTATAAATGTTGAAGCTTGTATAAGATCTAATTTTATTTAAGAAATAATGTTATACTACACATTATTTAATGCAAAATAAATCTTACAACTGTTTCAATTGCGATTTTAACTTAAAAAAGAATAGAAGGTATAAATTTAGTGCCGATACTCTCTGTTATAATGTATTTTATCTATAAATCAAGTTATGTTTTACGGTATTACATTTTTTTTACATTTTTAATGGGATAATTATTTTTACGTATGTTTCAACATTGGTTTGTTTGGTGTGGTTTGGTTTTATCAATATTAATTCCTATTAAAATATTGTATCACTCCATCGTCCAATCAAATATCCCATCATGAATTCAAAGTTTCGAGACCTCGAAAAATACTTTTCTGATTATCTTCAACTAGATTAGAGACAGACCTTATTAAAATTATATTTAATTGTATGTAGTGTTGCGTTATCGTATGTCAAAACCAAGCATTTACCTTAATATTCCACTAGTGTCAATGCCTTCTACAAGTCCTTATACTTCCGTTCGGCTTTAAAAAGCTTTAATTATTTCTTGATATCTTAACACCTCCTCGTGTACTTTAAATGACAGCGGTAAAATATTTTCATAAAACAAATATTTTGAAGAATGTAAAATATCAGAATAATAAATAATCAGATAAAAAGTTACGTTTATTATAAAAGAAGAATGAAAGAATGTTTCCAGAACATAAAATATTTATTTAATTTCATATAAATGTTAATACAATTTCATATTTTATAATCACCAAATAAAAAAATAAGGAGCGTTAGCGTTTACAAGAAATATGTGAGTTGGATGTTTGTTACACAGAATAAGTTTTATGCTAGCTTATTTTTAGTTTCTAAAGTCTCTAAATTTAAAATTTCACTTCATATTAAAACGTATATTTCAAAGTTCAGGAGATATCAAAACTATAATGATTTAAAAAAACACTTCAGCTGTCAATGGAGTTTCATAAAGTAATTTTATGTAGAATGTAATATTCATAATAATATGAATTTCATGTTGAATTTGATTTGTGGCTTCGATTCGGAACTGAAAAGTAATTATAATAATATATTTTATTGTCTTAACCATAAAAATCAAGTAAAAAATTACTTGATAAGCTTGATTTATTGTTATTTTAATTTAATTTTAATTTATTAAGATTGAATAAAACATTTTACGTTTTGCTGTTACGAGTGTTGTTTTTTCTCTGTTATTCGTTTTTAGTAGACTTTATGGTCTTATTACGGTCAGCTGAAATCATTTGGAAACATCGAACTTTTAATAAATTCATTTTTACTAAGTCGAAATAAATAAAAAGGTATTCTGCATAACTCTGGATATAATATAGATGTCTTCGTTTGGTGTTACGTACTTCAACAAGGTAATTCGTTGGGATGATTGTCACAGAGACATCTTTTCATTACAACCGTATATAATCACAGTAACGAAATCGCGCACAAAGCCAGTAGATACACAATATCAGTGTTATTTGTTTTATTTTGTACACATATAACTTAGATAACGGAAACTCAAATCACTTTATTATAAATTAGTATATGGGAAAGTAAATATATTTTCATTATCAATTAATTATAATACAATTTCATAAAACCTTAATATACTTAGGGAGCACTTTATTGGCAGTTTGACTGTCAACTGTCTCATAAACTTTCCTAACAGTCTGCAACGCTTTGAATAATTCATTTAAAAGAGGTCTCGGGGACAAATTTACTAAGAACTTTTTCTGCCAGTGAAATAAAAGTTTGTTTGGTTCAATCGGACTTTCATTCCTAATCATTTTCATCGTTACAATAAGTTCTGACAGGGGTTTAAATCGAAAACATTTAGATACCTAACAAGGCTCGTAATTCTTTAGACCTAATATTTTCATGGGGGTCATTTTTCCTTGGCGAATTGTACGCGAATAATTGCATTGTTTTTTTATTTATATAGCTTATTTAAAGGAGCCGTCTGTGCGTAAAAAGATCAAGTGATAAACAATTGGCATTTTTAAATTACTTTAGACTAAATGTTTATGATCCACGTACATTGGATTTTGAAAAGATTACTTGAAAAACGTCTTCACCTTTGTAAATTGAGTGATCTGGGTTTATTAAATTTTGTGTAAGAAATACTTACATGTTCTGTTCACTTTTTACAGAACATTTTCAATCAGTTATGTATCTTTTAATGCAAGCTTGAGTATAAGCGTGAAATTCAATTCACTTTAAGTGAGAATTGATTTAAATGATACCTTTTATTATTTGAGAGTTTCAATATGTCTTTATTACTGTCTTTATATAATCACTAGGTTATATCAAATAATTGAAAAGTTTTTGTACGCTGATATTTGTGGTTTTAACAATATTTTGGATTAATTGTTAATAATTATTACATTTGTATCAACAACGACGGTTTTAATTGAGTTTATACTAGAAAATAACAAACTGAAGAGAAATACTAAAGAAAAACAAAATGAATGTTTATTAAAAAAAAGATGAAAAATAAGAAGACTGCTTTTTGAATATTATATTTTAGAGAGAAAAAATAATATGCTAAAGATTAAGTGGAGAGTTAAAAACATTTGGGGAAAAAGTTAAAAGTTTATTTTACTTTTCCATTTTGATTTGAAACTTCTATTCCAAGTTTTAATGAGTAAGTAACGAGAACCTTGATTCAGCGAGGAACTGCTCACTTCATAGTCTGGGGTTTGAATTTTATTTAACATTGAATTGCTGAGTTTCGATTGATACAAATATTTATATAGAAAGAATAAATTTTTTTTTGTTTATTTCTATATCTTTTTAAATATCAAAATTTTAAAAAACCTTTAAAATAACATTATAAATGTATGAAAGTGTGAATTAAGTAGACACATACGAAACAATGATTTAATCGATGCATCTCGTTACTATATCAATTCGTAGTTTCTTTTCGTTCGTTTCTCATTAACGAGCTCATTGAGCTGTATTTGTGAAGCGTTATTTAATTTGTGGTTCTCTTCATTATTTTAGCCGTAATATGAAAATGTCAACAAAAATAATTTTATCTATTTATATATATTTCATGGTTAAAGTTTGAAAATGCAAGGCAACAAAAATAATATTTTTCCCATCTTATAATAAATGATATTAGTAAGTGAAGAAATCAGAAAAAACAAAGTTCATAAGAAACGGAATTTTTACACTATAAGGAACGCATTAGTTAATTTAAACTCAATATTATTTCAGACGTTAGAATTAAACATCAAAAAGAGGTAAATCATACAGATAATATCAAACAGAGGTTATATTTTAACATAAAAACAACGCAAAATTTTGTGTTAAAATAATTTAAATATTATTATAATTCATTAGGAATAATCTACCTTACATGTACTTGTGATTCCTTAATCAATTAACAATGATCCTAAATCCCCTTGGATTTAGGATCCATTTATTGTTAGTCCTCAATAGGTCTCGTTAAGGTCGTAATGGTCAGTTAACGTGCTATATCCTTTGTCAATAAACTCTGATCGATCTCACTACAATAGGCCGATTTCTAAACCGGGTTCTCACACTAGTTTCAAATAATGACAGTGGGTTGAATAAATAGCATTATTGAAATGATCAAAAGGTTAAATACATACGTTTAAGTGCAAAAAAACCGTAGGGTTATGATGTTATTGCTTATATAATGATTTTACAATTCCAGTGTTGTGAGACTAAAGGTACCTTGCCGAATCTCTATTAGCAAAGTGAATTTAAATTTGGTTACTAACAGCTTAATGTTGAATATTGTTATTGCTATTATCCAAAATGAATATTTTAAATACTATTGTCAAAGAATACTACATTAAAAATATATTTTTTCTCCTTCTTTCTTCACAATTCTAGTCTACCTTATGTCACAAATGTCTGAAATTCCGAATCTAATATCACTGGTTTGTTACGAGATGGTATAACATATTACTCTGAAGTTATTTATTTCTATTGATATGACATGTAATATTACTGATAAGGAAATGAAATAAAATAATGATAACGAATACTGTTATGGTTATTTTATTGGATCCCTGTCATGCTTAACATTATTTTTTTAAAATTTGAGTGTTTTAATATTATTTGTTTTATTTCCTTTTGTGTACGAACAATAAACGTGTATACATTTTTTATAGGTATTGAGTAGACACATATCATATGTTTTACTGTTTTAAAATAATGAATATAAAACAATTATAGTAGCTTGACAATTCAAAATGTTAATATGTATTACTGATAAATAGTTACGGAGTATTATATAGAATTATAAAACATTTTGAACAAACGATACCCTGTGAATGAATACACTGCAATGCATAAATTTGCGTCTTATTAGTAATATAGTTGTAGGTTTTTAGTTTAGTAAAGAGTTTGTTGTAGCAAAATTATAAGTGTAAAATAAAGGAAGAAAATAAAAGTAGCGATATTTTGTTTAAGTTTTTTATTATTAAAGTAGGGGAGACCGGGGCTGGTTGACTATAGGGGCAGGTAGACTAATTGTCAAAAACGCGAGTTAGTCAAACTTTTTGCAAAGATCGACTAGGTGAGCGTATCCATTATTCCCCTGCGCACAATCATCAGAAAAACCGCGGAGCAGACCCAAACCGTTTATCAGCTAGAAGCTATTGTTCAAAAACAAGACACTTAAGTAACTATTTTTGCCTTAATTCTATTTGTTATAACTCTTTTCATTTTGTTTTGATTGCTTGTCAAACTGTTTAATACGAATGTTTGATTTCCGAACTTTGTATGCTTCCTTATTATTTTTAATTACGACACCATTTTAAGGTTTTGGCACGTAGTTAAAAATTACTAGGTCGTTTGGGGCTGGTTGACTCATTTATAAAGGGGTTGGTTGACTATCTAGTCAACCTGCCCCATACAATTTTGGATATACTAGATATAAATTGGTATAACAATTATTATTCTTAACCTAACATTTCCAGTTTAGAACGATGCGAATCAATAAACGAAAGTCAAATCGACGTAAAGACATACTGGAGAGAGTATGTCGACAAGTTATTTTCGCCGAAGTATCAATTCCAGCAAAAGAATTTCCTATACCATATAAAATATCGCCATGTAGTAAATATAAAAAAAAAGAATGCAATCCCGGACTATCTAGATCTCAATTGACCTTGGAAAGCGTTGGCTACATAAAAAACAGACAAATATTCAGTGACGAGGAAGAGCATGCATTAGAAAATTGCGCATAAGGGAACTGATGATGTTTATTATGGATTAACGCCTTATGAGTCCCGAAAATTTGCATATGAATTTGCAAAAAAAAAAAATAGAAACCTATTCCTGAATCATGGGATAAAAAAACAGATTGCTGATGAAGATTGGGTAGGGTGTTTGCTTAAAAGTCATCGTATTCTCGATTCGATCTCCTCAAGCTACTATTTCGAGCCACTTCTTTCAACAAAAACAACGTGCAGTTGTTCTTTGATTACCTAAGAACCGTTTACCTACGTTTAAATGTAAGCCCTGGGTATATTTGGAATGTAGATGAAACAGAACTGACAACGGTTCACATTCCTGATAGAGTAATAGCTCATCTTGGCACCAAAAAATTGGGAAAAATGACGTCTGCTGACCGAGGTTTCGCTGGTGAGAGTCGCAGTTGCTATCTCGGCCTCGGCAATATGGTCCTTCCGTTCTTCGTTTTCCCACGTGTTCAGTATAAATACTATTTTGACTTTTTTAGACTAAAGGACTATCAAAGACTATTTTAGACTGGAGGTGGACCGATAGGTTCCTAACGATGTTTAATGTTGTTGAAGATGTTCTTAAAAATGATGATTGCATTTTGCTTTAGTATTTAAATCTTGTTCCTTCGTAGTCTTGGTACTCATTACTTCTTAGGTCAACTTACCCCTAGTGACAAGTCAACCTGCCCCAGGCACGGGATAGGTTGACTCGTTTTTCCCGTTCTATAAAATCGAGCCTATATACTATATTTTAATAGATATCGAGCTTATTGTAATTTCTTTCTAGAGCTGAATAGTGTCACTATCAATGGAATTGCTTTTCACAAAAATAATCATTAAAGCAATAAAAATATTAACTTTTAAACTGAAAATTGGTCAACCATCCCCGGGCTCCCCTAATACAATATTTTAATTTAGTAAAATAATATTTTGGTGTGCCATCAATTGCTGTTCTCAGACACAGTTTTTCTGACAGACCCTCCAAAATATATTATATAAGGTGTGTATAAAATTTATACAACACCAAAGATACTGATTTTTAATTCACCTTTACGTGACATAGCATGCAGCTTTTGCAATTTATTCAAAAATCTTGCCTAGAGCATCGTCTGGGTGAAGTAGATAACGCCCCCGCGTTTTAACGTACGTGCGTTGACGATCCAACTATGAATATAATTTCACGCCACTTTAAAAAATATTAGGTATATTGAGCGTTGAGATAAGTATTATATATAAATAATAACAAATAAATAAACGTTAGGAAATTTAAACACTCTAAAATCTAGTCCCAAATTTAACAAAAATTTGTACTGCGGTAGACTACTGATAACCATACTTAAACTATCTTCTAGGCTCAATTCTAGGCTATTCTAGGCTCAATTCTAGGGCCACTTCTTTTATTAATTTATGTGAATGATATTGCGTCTTTGAAACTAAATGGTCATCTGACTTTGTACGCAGATGACACCTGTTTATTTTATTTTGGTAGTAACATAAATGAAATAATTTCTCAAGCTCAACAAGATGTAGATGATTTACATAAATGGTTCTATCAAAATCTTCTAAATATTAATGCTTCCAAAACTTGTTATATTATATTCAAAACAAAAAACAAAATTATTGCCCCGCATGACCCATTAACGGTTGACAACTTTCCAATCGAGCAGAAAACGGATGAAAAATACTTAGGTTTACGAATAGACACTTATTTAACTTTTAAATATCATATAGACTATATAAGTAAAAAACTTTCTTCTTTAATTAGTTCATTTATTAATATTTCAAAATGCATACCTGAGAAATTAAAGTATAACATTTACAATTCCTTAGTAAAATCACATTTATTATATTTAATAGAAATATGGGGTAATATTGGCACAACAAAACTACAAAAAATCCAAAGAAAACAAAATTAATTAATTAAAATACTCTTTCGACATCCACCTTTGACACCAACTACTACACTTTATAAGAAAACAAATATTATGAACTTACGACAACTTTATATATATAATTCCTGTATTTTAAGTAGAAAAATTATTAGTGGATCAATACACTCAAATTTAATTTTAATAATAAAAAACAATAAACGTAGCACCCGTAGACCAGGTTTACTAGTTCTTCCAAAGGTTACAACTAAATTTGCAAAAAAAAAAATATTGATTTCGATGGAGCTCAACTTTACAACAATTTACTTACTTCTATAAAAAATGTAAACTTAGTTAATGGATTTAAGATCCAACTCTCAAAATATATTCTAGAGAATACCCCCTTCTAGAGTATCTAAAACATATAAAACAACTTAATAACATTATATTCCTTTAACTGAGTACTTGTACTCGTATGGCGACCATTTGAATTATTACTTTATTATATTGTTCTCATGTAAGTGAATCTGTCTTTTTGAGAATAAATTCTTTAAACCTAAACCTATCTTTCTATCGTAATTAAATACATATATTACATGTACATTTGTTGAATAGTAAAATAGTACATAGAAAGTTAAAGGAAGGTTAGCAATAAATACAACTATATCAGCTTTTATCGTTTATCGTTTTAATTTTTTTTTATATATTACTTTTTGATATGATTTTTGTGGGACAAAAAAAAAGACAAAAGGAGAACTTAATGCTAACAGGCATTCTCTAATATTGAACTTTAGGATTTATAGGTTACCAGCACTTTGTGAAACGTATCTAATAGTAACGAGCATATTAATACGTCAACATAAACGGAGCTTACTTGCAACAAACTACTTAATTATTCGAAACTTGTTCATTAAACCCGACATCGAACTCTGATAGTACAAAGTTTTGTAAATGATCCCCCTCCGGTGACTGTTGCGTCAGATTCCCGAAACTGTACATATTTTACATATTGCGGTCACAAGTTTCCAATCTTGAGAAAGAATAAGACAGTCGTGAATATAGGTAAAATAATAGACTAGTACTCTACACAACATCGTGAAATATTTATTAGAATTAGATAACCAATACTTATAAATCAAATCCATTCAATCCATGAACTATCGCAAAGATATCAATAACTCACACAATACAAACGATAGAACTGAAAATGTTTCTCTCGCGTCAAAGCAACTGTGAAATAGAAACCAATAACATGATGAAATAAGACACCGATTCCGTGTAAGGTTACAGTTTGACGAGAATCATCATAAGACATTATATACTTATAAGGTGTCTGTTATTGTTTTATAGTTAGAAATGTAAAATCTTCATGCTCACTATTATCATTGAATAAATTTACATGAAGTATATTTAATCAAGTAGTTATCATAATAATTATATTATAATATTGAAATTTAATGTAACGAAATAAAATATCATATGGATTATTTTAACATACAATTCTGAAGATCATTCACCATCATCTGAAGACCATTTAGTTCAGTTAATGCTTCAGAAGATTTTTATAAATATTATTATATTTCATAATATTCATCGCAAAGCATTTGAAAAATATTAATCTGTGAAGTGCATTTCAAGTTAAAAGCAATGAGACATGAGCATGATAAAGAGATTGCAATTTAGAGTTTTGAAGCATCTTTATAAATTGAATTAAAATCTATTATATAAAAAAACCTTTCGAAGTCAAAAACTAATAATACCCACGTAATTAACAGTACTCATTTGAACATTTATGTAACAGTAACATCCATTAAGTGTATTATTATATTTAATACAACACTTTATTTACTAGATGTTAACACGTAAAGGGCGAGGTACTTTAAAGTTACTTAAAAAAAGAATAAACTAATTTAAAGTGATTGAAAAATTATCACAAGGGTCGAAATGGTTAATGGTGGAATAATTTAAAGAAAATAATAAAAATCTGAACATTTTGTAGTTGTACAACACCGAAATAGTAAAAGGAACTTTCCAACTTAATAATAAATACGTATTCAGAGTATCATCGATATATCCGGGTGAACTGTGTAAGTAATGAAAAAAGTTATCTTATCAGAGCTCAATTCATGTGCTTTGAGTATCTTGAGTTTAAATAACATAGAAACTTATTTAATGTTAATACAATATTTATATAGAGTTTTTGAAAGGCAGTAAACCGAAGATAGGGATATATTAAAGTAAAAGTAATAATTTGTCTATGTTGTTTATTTAGTATTTTTATTTATTTTTCAAAGAATTCTTTACTTCTAATAATATTCGAAAAAAGGAAAAAGAAAATAGAACTTTTATTTCTTTATCGGTGAATGTTTTCATTTTAAAATATTTTAAATTCTACTTCACAATACACGAGTACATACAAAGCATTGGACCATGGGGGAAGATACCGTGCGGGCTGAGTGAAGATTAAAAAGATATCCTAATTCCTTTTGTTTATTTTTTTAACTAATATAAATGAAATCAAAATATATTGTATACAAATAAAATATCTTTTTTATAATAAAAAATAACTAATCCCCATTTTGACTATGATATGATTATATAATTCAATAATTACTATTAGACTAACACTATAAGTTAGCAAAATTTTTACATAATTCAAAAGCAAGTTTTTTTAAGACAGTGGGCGAATTAAGTAAATTAAACTTCTTAATGAAGAATATGCTCTGACCCGTAATAAGTCCGACCTAGTTAAAAAACTAAACACTTTACAAATAGTAATTACCAATTTACTCAGTAGATGTTAAAACCTAGGTGACTGGTTCAATAGAACAGTGCGTTTCCTCGAGTTTTATATTTAACTCGTGCATTATTCAGGTCGACGAAGAATATAAAAATGAATTTACGTCTTTATAAACCTATTTCTTTTCTAAAGAGAAAAATTTAAGAACTCTTGTTTAAATATTATAGTCTTAAAGTGTTAGTCTAAAAGAATACTATTTTGATTTAAGAATATTTTGAAAAACAAAAAATATGTCATTATAAGACCGTGTTATTTTCTTATAAGGTTTATGTCTTTTCATCTATCCTTCTTAGTTTCCTATATCATAATAAAATATTGTTGACACTATGCTTTTTTCTTTTGCTGCACATATAATACATGATTACTGTCGACTTATTGGGCATAAGTTGTCATTGGTACATACTAATCTATATTTACTAAATAAAATGATACACTCCATATTTGATTGACAAGAATTGTTTTTAATTATCAAAGGCAAATGAAGGAAAAACGATGCGTTATGTAAATAAAAGATCCACATATAATAAAACTGTAAAAATCAACCAAGAAATACTAAAAACTATTTTACTAAATAGATATTATATGTTTAAAATAGATATTTGGTACCTGATACGTTAATATTACAATAAATATATTTATTACAATTAATGTTTGTTAATTGATAAAAAAACTTTAATATTACAGTGATTATTATAATACAATAATATATGAAAATAAAAGTATAAGTAATATGTATGCGTATAATATTTTTAACATAATAGTATGACACAAACGAGTAACCTCTAAAAACACAGAGGTAGAGCTGTTTGATAGTTGAAAGTGAGGTCTCCACGTAGCCGTATTTCTTTGTGATAATAACATTTTATTAATTTAAAACATTTTTAAACATTTTCAGAAATATACAATGAATAAGTAATAACCATGTCTTGATCCCGCGACCTTTGAAAGAGGAGGTCGCAGGACTAACTTTAGTACATAATACTTATGTTTTTTTTTTTTACGAATACATAAATTTTATTTTGAAACTGTGGATTTAAATTTGATAATAATGATATATTAAAAAATGAGCATTTTTAAAATAAGTGTAGCACAACTTTTTTCAAATGTTTACATTTTTAATGCTTAAAAGTGTACCCATATCAAATATACATTTGATAGCATTCAAATATAAAGCTTATAATATTCGTTTGAAATCTTATTCTACCGTTCCTTGTAATAAATTATATTCTCTTCTGCACAAGACAGTGGGATGGACCAGAAACTGTTTGCTTTGTTGGTCCAAAGCGGATAATTCATCACTTCTTATCTAACTTCATCAGACTTGGCTTTAACTAAAATCAAATGTGTAAAGAATTTTAAGTAGGTATTTATTAGTCAGGGACAGAAATAAACTTTAATTACTATTTTTGTTCTTTTATCAATGAATCAATCAGTCTTTAAATATTTTAAATGTTTTAAGATTACAAATATATAAGTGAACCAAGTGTTTCACAAATAAAAATAAAGTAATATTGGAAAAAATATATAAATTGAGATAAGTACAAACTTAATATTTCCATCTGTTTATCTAAAATAATGGTTGTAGAAAGTACAAGACATCCGGAAAAAGAATCTGCATTAATCATTACCATCAGAGTAATACACCACAGGAAGAGATAAACTTTTTTTCGACTTAGTGATTTCTTGAGTGCTCACTCTGAACTTAGTTGCTCCAATTTGTAAGCCTCTTGACGAAATAGAATAAATTGATGTAGAAAAAAAGTTTTTAAGAAAGTTTTCATGAAAATTATTTTTTCTTTTGAGTAATCTATAAATTTAATTCAGATTTTTTTAAAAAGTTAAACACCCCTAGAAGATTTTCCTGTAGCTACAATATTTAATTACTCGCTGACTTGTTGACTCACTTGACTCGTTGGAGTCATCCAAGCCTTACCTAATTTGACTATGTTATGATAATGGCTATTCTTTGAGGAAGTATAAAATGGCATACTTCTTACTTCTAATACGACCAGCCTTCCATACAACATTCACCCATCTATTTGTCATGGTCTCTTTTTAAGTTGTAATCAAAATAAAATATATTAACAACAAGTAAAGTACTCCAAGTAGATATCGATAGATCGATAGATTAGCATAAATCAGATAAGAAATGTTCCATAAAATTCGAAATGAAATAGAATATTTTTTATTTATTAGAACTATGTTATATAAATATAACAAAGACATTGATGTATATAAAATATCGGTGCAACAGCATGTTAAGTATGGCTTGCATTATGGTCTGGAAGTTAATAAAAAAATATGCTTTTTAAGACTATTTCTATAGAAGAGCAAATCATGAATAAACTCTTACCTTTCATAAAAATAAAGATAAAGTGGACGTTTGTTCATCTAACACTACAACGAGAATACACTATGTTAATTATGTTAGCACAGGCTTTAATTTGCCCTGTTACGTATTATGCAGACGACAGCTATTTCAATTTAACAGAGAACCAACTTAACTTTGAGGTACTTTACATGTATATTCAGCTACAGTCAATATGAACGTGTTTTCTATTTTAGTTAACAGCACTTTTAGATTCAAAACGAATTCTACACGACACGATACGATGCGATACGGCACCATGTGTAGCAATTAAATAAAGCATTGTAAAAATAAAAAAAAACTCTGATCTATAATTTAAATACCAGCTTTTTCAGCTGGTTAATATGCCAGATATTTGTTTAAATAATTTTATTTCGGTACAAAAAAAACTTTATTTTATTACCGAAATCATAGAAGAGTTAACACTTTACTAAAATAAAGATTAATTCTTATACAAAATATGCAACAGCAATTCTGAAATATATACCAATCTAGCTGAAATACTAAAACGTATTTTTTCACACAATTTATTTACATACCACTGTATATGTGTATTCGAGGATTATTAATATTATTTAATATAAAATATTTATGAATATTAAATAAAACCTCTACAATATATTTTGTTTTTGAAGTATAATTTAGCTACGAATATGTCAAGAGGTTAGTTAGTATCTATAGCAGTGTCACATCACATGTTAGTGACATTTGTGGATATTTCGTATTCAATCTTTAGTTAAAATTACTTTCCAATGTGTTACAAAATGTTATAATAAATTACTATAGATATTTATATTTTAAAATAGTAATACTGGCTTAACTCCATTTTATAAAAAGTATTTTTTCTTTACTGCTAAAGTTATTAATTTTGAGACCTAAAGTTTTTTTTGTATGACGTAGCAAAACTCATAGAAATATAAATTTGTATATCTTAATTTATTACAAATTCAAAATGTTATTGATACAGTAAACTACAAAATAATTAAACACTTATGTTTACTGAAATGTGACTTTGCATTCCGGAAGGGAATTAGTATGGCTTTGTGTATAAAGTTATCATATGATGACATTAACATTAGCAAAGTTAACTGGTATTACTGTTTGTCAATGTTTGCATTTCATTACCTGAAAACAAATTTGTTATTATGTTCATATAAAACTTTATTTAGGCATCAAAAAAGCAACCAAACGTTATTAATTTAAAAGAAGACATGTAATATAAAATTGTGATGGTTTTGGTATCACCTTCACTGTAATAAGCCTAAAATCATGCATAATATAACGAGGTCTATCAAACTGACTAGTTTAAAAATACATTTACAGTAGACAAACCTGGATATTGTATAATTACAAAAATTATAACATTTGTTTAAAATAACATGAAACTAAATTCTACATTTGTGTGTTTTGTATCGTTAAATGATTAATATTCTAGAATATCTTTCATATTTCCATAAACATGCATATTGCATAAAGTAATAAAAAATATATAAATACTTTTAAATATTAAAGTGCTTGTCATATATAGAGTTGTGCAACAAATTTTATACTATTAAAACTGTTTTTAAGTGTATTTTATTCATGTTCAGACTTTTATACTTTATTTTAATAAAAAGTTAGATAGAAGCCAAAGTTACAGTCCCATTTACGTCAGTCCCTATTACCCCTGGTATCTCCTGGTATCCTCCTCCATCTATCTCCTGGTATATGGTATCTCCTGGTAGGTCGATATACTCGTAAGTTGTTGCCGTTAATACTAATTAATTACAATGCACCAATATTTTATATTGTCAATGGTTAAACAATCATTTATTTAAAGCAACAAAACAGGAAGGAATTAATTTTTTATAGATTTATTATACAATGAACTTATTTAAATAAATTTATTTTCTTCATGCATTTTTTAACTTAATTATTACATTTTATTTAAAAATCGCGGATTACACCAGTACGTAATATAATAAAGTTATTTATAAAAATTTATGTTAAAACCAACTTTTTTGTTGGAGTTTTGTTCGTTACAATAATTTGTTTATTGTATATGAATAAAAAAATATGGCTACCTTATTTATATGCAGTAACTAGTGTTAATTGTAATGCTATTTAAATTACTTATACACAAACAATAATATCATATAACTTTCATTAACTGTGACCGAGGGGTCCGAAATTAATAAGGTTGTCATTAATTTCGGACCCCTCTGTCACGGATGTTGTCCTCATTGACAATTACAAAAAAATTAGAATAATAAATATTATTTCATCCCTAATTGTCAAGATATAAATAAATATTGTGTATTTTTTTTATAGATTTTCGCTAAGATTTTCTAATACGTATTCAGGTAAACTTAGTAAAAGATAACCTTCATTGTTCTTAATAAAAAAGGATATAAAGATATCTGTTTAATTTTTCATCAGGTGTTTAACTCGATTTCAAAGAAAACTCCTTTTTAATGATGATAAAATTATCTTGAAACCAGGTCGTGTATGTTCTACTGATATAAAACATAGTGTGTAAGAAGCCGGAAATTCTCTGTGAATTATTGATACTTTCTTAAAATACCACAAAAGTAACGTATGTTCTTTTTTATATAATATGTTTTGTGTCAATACATCTTATTAAAATGAAACCATTACTGTTTATTTTTTGTTTCTTTCGTAATTTATGTTTTTTATTATAATAATGATACTAAATAGTTCTTTTTTTTATATTCTTACTTCTATTATTATTTATTTTACGGGGCTAATAAATATCCTACTCTGGATATAAAGATAATGTTACACGTAATTACAGGAAATGGTTTATATTCAAACGGACACTAGAACGCCTCACTCACTCCAAGTATAGTCTTGGTTGTAGCTTTACAGTATAATGATTTATTAAAATTTCAACTTCCATTGTTTCGTCTCATTGTAACACTAAAATAAGATTGTATTGTTATATAAGAACATAACACAAATCCTATAAGATGTGTATTAGTTTTTGTAACGAATATGTAATGTTAGAGGTAATGATTCCAACAATATTTTAAGCCCTGGATATAATTGGTTTAATTAAACCATAAGTGTTAACGAACTGTATTACTATTATCTTTGATTAGACATTTTAAGTATAGTTTTAAATGCATTTATATTTCAAGTTAAAAGATCTATAAATAAAATAATAGATTTATATTTCTGTTAACTTTAGATAGTATTTGAAATAAAATTTCAGATTTTTTTATTTTACATATTTGATTATAATTCCCCAAGATGTTTATGATCAGTAATTAAGGTCAGTAATGTATTATTATCACAGACGGAATTAATGTTATCCAAATAAATAGAAATTGTAATTTTGTTTTGTCGAAAATAATACTTTATTAAAAAATATTCTTAAAATAATAAAGTATCACGTTTCTTAATATTCTTACTTAATTTTAATAAAATTTAAATTTAACCTAAATGATTTTTTTTGTTGTTTGGTTTGCTCTTTATTGAACACAATAAATACAAAAGTACATAACTTAATGTAACACAAAAGGTTTTATTATGTTTCAATACAATACAATAATTTAAACATGTAACATTTTACATTACATGCATTTGAATCTCCACGTATATTTATGAGTCGGTCAGCTCAATTGATGTTTTCAAACACCAAAAATGACTTTGGTTTCTGTGAAGGGATAAAGCAAAGTGAAGTGAAGTTCATAGCAAAATGCCATGAGAAGTCGCTCGCAATTGTTTTTTTTTCATTTGCACATGTTTCAAACGCAAGATGTCGTACATTAAAAGCTGCTATTTTACGAAAGTGTTCATTGAGATCTGTGACGTGTGTAAAGTTTAGTTTTGTTTTGAACATGGAAGGAAAAAACATATATTTTCGGTGCGTTTTGTTTTTTTATTTTAGAAAATGTAAAAACGTGTCGTAAACTCACAAAAAGATATGCGCCGTGTATGGAGAGAATGCCGTAAGCGAAGGTGTGTCGGAAGTGGTTCCACAAATTTCGTTACGGAGATTTTGATCTGCAAGATGCTTCTCACTCTGGTCAACCCGTCAAATCAAGGCTTTAATCGACTCAGACCCCGATTGGTGAACAGAAAGGGCGTTGTGTTCCGCCACGACAACACGGGACAACATGTTTCTTTGATGACCCGATTAAAGTTATTGCAGCGTGGGCGAGGATGTTTTGGTTCACCCACCACATAGTAAGGACTTTGTACCTTTCGACTATCACTTATTCCGTTCACTACAGAACAGTTTAAATAATAAATCCTGCAGTGCAGAAGTGTTCCAAGTGATTTTTGAGAACGTCCAGGCAGGACGTTCTCAAAAATCACTTGGAACACTTCTTTGCAGAAAAATCTCAAGACTTCAACAAACGAGGGCAAATGAACCTTGTCGAGAGATGGCAGAAAGTTATCGAAAAGAAAGTGGACATGTTTAGTTGATTAAAATCGCTTTGTAAAATAAAAATTATGTTTTGAAATTTATTTATTTATCGATTTTCGCAACGGACTTATGCACAGGCCAATAAACGTTGGCAAATATGTTGTATAGTATAAAAGTCCTCAGCATAGCTCACATCAAGTACTAAACAACTTAATTTTCTTAGTAATCGTGCAAGAGTCTCATTGTTTTACCATTCATTTCCTTTGTAAAATATAGAATAGTCTTTTACATTAATTTATTATATTTTTATTACAATTAAAGGTAATTTTACGTAATTCAATAATTACTAGTTCGAATGTTATTTGATACTTCATTACAACACGCTACTGTGTTACTACTTTAGATTGAAAAAAAAGATAAAATAAAGCAAATATACCTAATAACAAAATTCGAAATATAGTATATTACAGCTCAATTCTATGTGTTATTGTGAAAATCCTTTACAAAAATAATTTAAATATACTGCTGAAATATTAAACGCGATTTAAAAAAAGATACATCGTAATTGACTGTGATCAAATTACCTCTAGAAAGTAGTGTAACTATATGCAGAAATACTAATTTGAAAACATATTCCTATTTGAAATTTCAAAATTTAAATATAATTATTGTTATCATTATTTTTAAGTAACAAAAATACAAAACAAAACATTGCTTCTAGAAATAATTTTCCTCCATAACTGTATTAAATAAAGATTATTCAAATAATTTTCATATAAATATCAAAAGGTAACATGAAATATCAAAGATAAAATTTATTTCACTACGCAATTTAATTCCATTTCATTACATTATAGCAAATATTAATCCGCTGTCGTCAAGGAATTTTGCTCTGAGCTATTCAATTCGGGTCACAAAAGAAAGGTTAAATGCTTTCAAAGAGATTGCCGAAATATTTGTTTTGATGAAGTATTGTAAATATATTGTTTCGTGCATATTTATGTTGGATATCTTTATTTGTTTATTTATTTTTACTGTGGTAGGGAATCATAAAATTACAATAATGAAAATAGTTTCTTTTAAACAACGTTTTAATATTTTACCTAAATTAAACATATTTGTGGATTGTAAAACCGATTATCTATTCTAAAGTCATCTTCTTGGGGGATCCGTTAAATCTTGGAGATGTGTTTCTAAAATACTACAACCACAATAATCTTTTTATATGTCTAGATAATGAAAAATAAAAATTTAAAAAATATATAAAAACAAACCTTATGTTAATTAACCGTATAGTAATAAATTAATATAAAAATAATTTAATAAAAGAAAAGCTTAAATAAAAGGCAATGAAACTAAAACAATAAAAAAAGTTTAAACAATATGTGAAGTTTTTCGGCGTATTCGGCGTATTCGGCGTATTTAGGACAAAGTCTCTCAAACGTTCGATCAGAAACGTGACTCGTATACTCGAAATTCTGTAACTATTTATTCGCAATGATATCGCTCGCAGAGGCGGTTGGAACTTTATAATAATCGCTTGTTCAATGTTATTTTAGCAGGAGAAAGTGGTTATAATTGAAGTGTTACATGCGTTCGTCTTACCAATCCGTGGAGAGAGAGATATATTGATATCTCTGTAGATAGAGAGATACTCACTTTAGAACACTTATTCATCTTGTATCTGGTGACATAATGTGAAATAATAGCATTTTATTAAACTATTTTATTTTAGTCTATAAGCTAGAAAAGTTAATATTGAGTTCCTTACAATGCTTCTCAAACATTTTCACTTTTAACCATTATCTTAAAGATTTCAGTAGCTCATTCGTTACGTAGGAATTAACAAATTATGCCCACTGGAGCACTCAATTATCAACACCAGTAATCCACTACCACCAAAGATGTTTACAAACAGAAGTGAAAACAAATCTACATTAAGGCTAGATAAGCTTTGGATGAAACATTGGTCATGCTTAAGGTTATGAAAAGGTCAATCCCTGTCAAATATTATGATTATTACCCAAGGTCTTTATATGATAAGTCATGAAATTAATTAATCATCATTTTTAGTTCATTAAAATTAAAATGTCTCAGTTAAAAACTATGAAAAATACCTTGAAGTTTTCAAAAAATGATTCCAAGAAGCGCCACCAGGTGGCGCTTGAATTTCACATCTAGGGCCAGTGGCGCAGGCCTCTCTTAGACATGTTCACTAGCACTTGTTATAGTGAAAACAAAACATATTGTTGTTAACGACTGTTCGATGGTAGTTTTACTTGTGGTTGCGAGTTAAGTTGTACTGAACAGTGCAAAACCGCTGACAAAGTTTTTGGCAATTGCCAAATGCCATTGTTATTACCGAACGTGAGACAAACTTTCTAAAAAGTTGGAGCGCGATCTGAACTCTGTCATTGTTTACACGTTTCAGCCTATAGTTGCCTATTTTATGAAGCAAACCAATTAATGTATGTCTTTCTAACAGATCACAAACCCGAAAAAGCCAGGTAGACAATACAAACCAAAACAGGGAGGAGACAATGATGAAATTACGATTGGAGATTACAAACTTGATTCGTTATAGTTGTGTTTCTTATAATAGGTTCAACATTTTGATAAAATTCAAAACACAATATAAATGTCATATTAGAATTCAGAAATAGCAATGAGAAGCGCTATGTGTAAACTGGAATTATTTTCTATTAAAAAGTTGTAATGAGTCAAACAAAATTTCTGTCTTAACTGCAAACAGTCGCAAAAATAAAACTTGCCCAAAAATATGGCTGAATTTTTTTTTACAGTTAGTTAGAGATGTCCCAAATATTTTAACGCTAGAAACGTTAAAATCGGTGATGGAGTATTTGAGAAATCGAATTTTTTGTAAAATAGTGAGTTTTTCACTTTTTATCGGTAAAAAAATATGGTCATTTTTTATCTGGTTTCGCAGTATTTTTTCAAAGTCCAAACATAAACAAACAAAAAGCATTGTCGACAGTAAATTCAGAACGAATTTATTGTTGATTTTTATAGGTATAAACATTTTTGTTAATTTATTTATCTTTTTTGAGAAAAAAACAAATCATTATTTCAAGACGCAGGATTCGACAAAAAAATCGGGAAAAAATGTTTTTCGTCTTTTTTTATAGAGAGGAAACGGTGAAAAAAAAATCAGCCAATTTGGTGGCCCTTTGTAAAAAATAGGTCAATTATAGAAAGAATGACCCAGCTATTTAATATAAGCGCTATGATCCTCTTTTTTATTGCTCGTATAATATGTTATAAACTCAGAAATATCTTCATTGAATCAAATGTTTACCTAAAAGAAAACAAATATTTTTAATTATATATTTCTGTACACCAGTAACATAAGAAACCTTTGTAATTATTTTTATTTCGATGTTTTATGAACTTATTGTTATTCGAGTCTTAAGTTTTAGAGAAAATTGTTTGGTTAAGTCAAAGCTTACAAGGCAAAGCCTTTGCGTTTCATCAGACTTTTACACAGTTATTTACCAAAAAGAAAAAAAATTAAATTTAAATAAAATTTTGCAAAAAAAAATATATTTTATTGTTTGTTTCTTTAGTGTAAGGAACTTGTCTGTTATAAACTTTATAATACTACTTTTCTGTTTAGTGATATTTAAGTAGCTATTATGTTAATTAAATATGAAATATCAAATCATTATGAAGTTTTACGAAGAAGAGAGACTATCACATAGCAATGTAAGTATTTAAAAAAGAAATCAAAAATAATGAAAACTATTTTTTTGTATATCAAGAGTTTAATTGTTTTTTTAGATCAATAATTTTACAAAACAAATATATTTAAAAAAAACATTAATTATTATATATACTTTGTGTCTTAGACTTCATAGTACCTAATTACATCTTAAGTAAACAAATAATTAAGCAATGCTGAAACTTTTGGTAAATGTAACGGTTATCGGAGGATATTCACTTAAGGGGGTATTCTGGTCTAGAGACATAAATTTTAGATCATTTTTGGAGTGCTGTAAAAAAAAGCAATCAACATTTTTAGGATCTATTTTTTTATATATTATTTATTAACATTAGAAAAATACAAAAAAAATTTAAAAGTGAAAAAAAAAAACAAAATCCCGTTAATTATCGGCTGATGAAGTGGGGAGTCTCAAAAATTTGGTGCGTGACCATACCCACGATTTTGACCCTCCTAGCAATCTGAAACCAAAAAAAAATAAGATTCTTAATCTATAATAAAGTCGCAATGTCTGGAACTTAGGAAAAAATGGAAAAACATTTTTTTACAAAATGGCGACTGCCTAAAAAAAAAATTATTTTACCACTTTTTTTAATTTCCTTCAATTTTTTAAATATAGTAAAAATGCAAATTTGGGGATATGTGTAGTTCCGGACATAGACAAATTTTTGAAGAAGACTCTCTTAAAATTTCAAGGAAATCGGTTCGGTAGAACCTAAGAAATCATGGATATCGTATTAAAAAGACAGTTCTGAGAAAAACGCGTTTAAAGTTTCAAGTAAAATTTTTGCAGTCTAAGTCATACAGTTATATTTTAAACTTACATTTATTTAATCTGCCATTCCTGCTGCATACATTGGACCTTCCTCGACTTCGAAAAAACTATTTTCGGCATTTCTCTCTTCCAATCGAGCAGTTCTGGCCTCCTTTGATGCGATGGATGTTCGTATCTCGGAGCGGTCAATCCGGGCGTTGTCTCGTTTGACGGCAAATGCATGAGCTTCTGGATCAATTTTCACACCCACAATAGTCATCATTTTCAAAATCGGAATGAAGCCTTCATTAAATATACACACAGCAATAAATGTGGCAATCTCAATGATCTCAGGCCCGGAATGGATATGTTTTGGAGCGAAAGTCCAGATCAACGAGTTTAGAGACTCATTATTATTTTGAGTTTCTTTTGAGTTTTTTTTATTAACCTAAACATCGAGTCAATAACTCTTCTGATGATAAGCTCTCGTCAATTGGCTTTATAATTTTCAAAACTTTATCACACAGAGGATTTTCGTGGTCAAACTGCTGTAATGTTCCTTCAGATGCAGATCTGGACGCGTAATCCTTTGCGCTGAGGATTTTTTGAGGAAAGGCTTTACTGAGAAATATGGATTCAGGTAGACGGAGAATCCATTATGTCTTTTGTTCGATGAGTTGCAGCCCAACCGGTATGTATGCCAACTCAGCAAAATACCTATATCTCCGAAAATAATTTGAATTTTGAAAAATCCTTTGTAGACATATTCTTAAATAGTTAAACTTTGAAACCATGAAAAAAAAATCGATTTTTTCTTATTTCTAGACCAGAATACCCCCTTAAGGCAGTAGTTGCTCTAAACAAGATTCTTAATAAATTACGTTTTGAAATATATAAATAGTCAAAAGATTATGTTATGTAAAGACGATTTTAAAAGACAGTTTCGTGGTGTTGTATAAGTCGTTACATACACGTTTTAAATAGAGTATATAATGAGAAACGAGTCCTTAATAGAATATTTTTTAAAAATAAAAAAAAAAACAATCGTGCGTCTAAATTTAATCCTTCAACGAGTCATTTATATAATTTAAAGTATTTCATCAGTTGCTCGGAAACTACTCTAAAGATATTAAAGAGCAAAACGATTCTTTGGAACAAATTTTGATTTATCATAGTTTTAGTACAGTGTTAAGTAAATTCAAATTTAAGTCTACAAACGAGCAATTCCTCACGGAATCAAGGTTCTCGTTATTTACTTAGCAAAACTTGAAATTGAAGTTCTCAATCGAAATGGAACAGTAAAATACATACAAGTAAAATACTTAAAGTAATCATAAAAAGATTTAAATGGAAATATCTTTATCATATTATTAAGTTCCCTACTTAACGTAATATTTAATTAATTTAATTCAAACAGATATAACACATACCTGATTAAAATACGTGTTAGATTAATCATTAAGTTAAAGCTTCGGATCTAAATAGCCACGAATCTAAAGCAGACCCTTTTCAATAGTATAACATAATTTAGTTATTATACGAAGATCCATAAGATAGTCATACTAAATATTCCAATAAGTAACAATGTATAAAATGTACCAATTACGTTATTGTATTAATCGGTTAAATAAATTCGAATAATACCCTTACACCAGAAAGATACATAACTGATTGATAATATGACAATAGTAATTGTAAAATATAGAAATATAAAGAAAACTAAGAGTACTTCTTGCTATGAAATTTAATAAGTCCAGACCACAAAATTTAAAAGACCGAAAGTGATTTTAGACTCCGTTAATCGGATCATAAACATTTACCCTCAAGTAATTTAAACATGCAAATTGTTTTTTTATCTTTTTTACACATAGACGGCCCCTTCCTCTCCAAGCGAAAAATCACGGTGTTGAAAGTATTATGAATAAAGAATTAAAATATGTTAGTACAGTACAGTTCGGGCCTGAGGTGGTCCCTAGGATGCGTTCTATATTAGGGGAGGGTTCCGTACTCGGTATTTGTTTAAGGAGTTATATAGCATAATATGACTTTATAATATATACACAAATTATTTTGCAATTTAAGATTTCGTCTATAATTGTTATTATATAATAAAGCAAAATGTCTAAAAGTCTTCCATTTAAACCCCTCTCAGAACTAATTGTAGAGATATCCGAATGATGGTCCGATAGAAACAAATAAAGTTTAATATCACTCGTACTTAGGAAGTTAGTAAAAAATTTGTTCACGAGCCCTATAAAATATTAGGTAAGTTTATGAAATTGTTGGCAATAAAGTGCAAGTATATTAAGATTTCATGAAATGGTATTGTAATTATTTTCTAATGAAAAGATACCACTATTCCTATTCAACTAGCTTGTGAGTTAAATAGAATCCAACTGGATAGTGATCCCAGCTACGACTTACTCGTAAGAGTAATTTCATTCAAGAGATAAAATCATATAGAAAGTATATTATTTAAGTACTAATTTTAATCTGCTACTCCGTTTCTGTGATTATAAATAATTGTGATGAAAAAATCTGTCTTTGTGTAAGTCATGTGGATCAATTACCTCGCTGAGACATGAAAGTGTAAGCAAACACATTTAGTTCTTATATTCTAGCAAACTATCGTAAGCAAAAATATCGTCTTTTACATGTTAAGTTATTAATAATTTATAAGAAAACTTTAAATAAATATTTTAATGAAATAGTAAAAATATTTCATAGACACGGGCGGGACACGATCCTCCTCCCTGTAAATCTTAACATATCAAAGTCAAGCATATAGAAATTTTCAAAGATTTTTTAATTCTGGAGGAATTCTGGAGGCAGGAATATAAGTAATAAATAATAAATTAATTGCAAAAATCTATAAGTACTATAAGAATATTAAAGAAAAGGCATTATTATTACGTAATATCTGTAATTACTTGCAAGTGGAAACTTAACCTAATAAAATAAATAGCAAGGGAATACTTACTAATGAATTTATTAGGTTAGGTTTCCACTTGGAAGTTATTTCAGCTGATCGTAATAAGACCATAAAATGTTTGCTACTGAATATTAATAACACAAAAATGCCAACACCAAGTATTGGCAGATCGCAAAATATTTTATTAACTAATAAAAATGAATTATAATAATGTGTGAGAGTATTTACTTCCTTTCAGAGTTTTGCAATTATCTTACGTTTAACTTTGGTAAATGTTACATAAAAATAAACTAATGATAATTAGGTTCTGTAATATAAGATAATTTTATTTAAACCGTGCTGCTAATTCGTCTTTAACACCATTTCAAATTATTTACAACTTACATAAATGTAATTATTTACTGTATATACTTTGCCATTTTTAATTAAACACAAAATATATTATTATTTTAAATAAATAAGCTGGGACCAAGACATCGCTGATCGAGTCCAGCCCGTGTTGATGATTTTTTCATTCTATATATACGAGTGGTTCAAACTTTTTATAGACTTAACGTGGATAAACATGTTAATATTTTAAATATTCAAGATATTTTGAATATTCTTTTCAAGTTTTTATAAATGATATAATATTTTATATATAATATAAAAATAGTCGTCTAAAAACCCTAATACAAATGAATAATTTTTTTAATCATCCGTAGTAGTAATACATCAAAATTAAACAAATAATAAAACAATATCTTTTATTTTATGGTAAAATGTGTCATGGAAATTTGAGAAACAACTCGTTCGTTGTTAATCGGAAAAACCAAAATGAAACGATTATTTGATCACCATTACAAGTAATGAAACATTTAATAGTTGTTATTGTTCAACAATGAAATGGAAACTCCAATGGAAATGGAACAGCCTGATGGTTATGTACCAGATTTATTTCCTATTATATTTAATGGAGCAAGTATATTAATAAAAACATACATTTATTTCGTAGCTTAATATTGCTAAATTTTAATTTAAACATATAAAACATTTACTACATACTTGTGGTATTTATATTAATATAACATTTAGATAATGTGGATTTAAATGAATGTGGATTTAAATGAGAGAGAATGAGAGAAAGGGGAAGGAAAAATACTTCTTCAGTTAAATAATTCAGTGAAGAGAAAAATTAAAAGCACTCTGTTCCTTGGAAGTTACCGTCTGTCAGTTTCACTTTTGCATGATAATCTGTATCAGTTTATCGAAATCTTTCTTTCTTGAAATCGCCTAATGAAAACAACGGGGATTTTAATTACAAAGGTGGTAATAACGTGGTTTAATGTTCAAAGTTTTGCACTAACGAAAATATCTTTATAAGGTGTATTGTATTGTGTGTGACATTTACAATATGAACTAAAAAGCTTAAATAAAAAGCCTTTTGCAAACTTTTATTTTTATTGCAGAAAACAAACAAACCTAAAGGAGTTCATTGAAACATGCAAGTGTTTTCTATCCTAGTTGCAAAGAACTACAGTCTTATCAGAACAACTGAACCAAATTGCGTTTATTGAAGCGGAAAATTCATTCAATTCCCTTAAAATCCGTGCAACATTTCGAAGAACCAAATGTTGTTTATTCGCTCTTTAGATTTTATTCTATTATATTAGTCAGTGTTTTTTTTATAAAACAGATGATATTATGTGATATTCAGTTTTCAGTTTATGAACATATAAAACAGCAAGGATTTTTTATAGAGGAGGTCAAACGAGCGTGTGGATCACCGATGACAACCGCTACACCGCTATCGAACTTGCAACATCCGGAGAATCGCAAGAGCGTTACCTGCCGAATAAGGTGACGAGTAGACGAAACATGTATATAATCTGCTAAATCCTGTACGATTTGGAGAAAAAAAGCAATTGAATTTAGATATTCGTGATATGACGAGGAGGATATACAAATCATATAACAAGCGGTTCTGTTTTTGATTCTGATAAATGATCGAATTATCTGAAGCGGAATACAAACTTTATATATAATCTTACAAAATGTATTATTTATATTTTCATAGTTCCATTTTAAATCATGGAAAGTAATACATTTTATCTATTATAAAGTGAGGATATAACTTTTAAGGTAAAATTACTACTAAATTAAAACTGAAAGCGGGCTAAGATCATATTATAGCTTTTAAGCCGATTAAAAACTCAATTTAAGTGCACGAATATGTAGATAGAAGGAAGAGCATAATATGTTGACCTTTCTTGATATAAACATCTTGTCTTTTTTTATATAAACAGCAAATCATGTTATTCTTTAACTAATCAGTGCACTTAGTTATTCAAGATACTGTGCGTTTGTCTCACCTGTAGTATAACTATTTCCCAACACTTCTAATTCATTTATCAGAGTCACTTTAAGGTTATATTGAACAGTAATGTTACAATGCTATTTAAAAAAGTAAATGAAAAGCCAATTTGATTATGCTTTTATTTATAATAGTTATGAAATATTAAGACAATAAAAAAATATAATGAATGACGAAGGAAAACTTTGAAATATTCTTAACGCGTTAAAGGTACGTCTCAGAATATTGTCATATTTAGGATGAACTTTTAGGAACTCTGTAACTACGACTAGTATTTTCGCAAAATTCTTGCCGGCGACGAGCCTGAAGAGACTAATGAATAACTGAACAATTTTGTAGGGAATTCGCATTCAGAAATTTATTTTCGTTAAAAACTTTATATATATACTTTGGTTGCACTTTTTAAGCGAAGCTAGGAAGAAACTGGTCCCATTAATTCATTCGGCAAGTGTTAAAAAGTGATAAATCTTGAATTAAAAAAATAAAAGTATGTTTATTTATTTATTTATTTACCTTCACGCCATATCCCTTGCGGGGTAGCCAGAGACGACGGAGCGCCAAACGCTACGGTCTCTGCATACCTCTTTCGCCTCGGCCACAGACATCAACTTCTTCATACATGCCCTCCGGGGGGTCCTCATGCTTTTTACGTGACCTTCCTCCAGTATCGTAGCTACTGTGTTTTCGAAGGTCACTCGAGGCCTCCCCCTGTCTCTCTTACCGCTCACTTTTCCCATATAAATCTTTTTTACCATTCTTTCATCACTCATTCGTTCAACGTGCCCAAACCACCTGAGCACGTTCTTCTTCATTCTCACCGTGACATCTTCGCTAGTACCTGCCATTCTGTGGATCTCTTCATTGCGGATTCGATCAGCTAGACTGACTCCGCATATTCTGCGAAGAGATCGCATCTCCACAGCATTCATCTTTCTTACATTCTTCTTCTGTGTTACCCACGTTTGGCTGCCGTATAACAGTGTCGGTAGCAAAACTGCATTGTGTACAGCCAAACGTGCAGCTATACTGACGTTTTGCCGTCTCAACAATGCAGTCAAAGCACCATTGACTCTGTTACCGGCAGCAATACGCCTTTCCACATCCATTTCGTATCTTCCGTCTCTGCTAAACATACTTCCCAAATATACCACTTCATTCACTTGTTCTATTATCTTATCATTCACGTTGATCTTACATTCTGTTCTTTCTTCATTTCTTTCAAATATCAGAACCTTCGTCTTATCTACATTCAGGTTAAGACCATTAATTTCACACCCATCTTTCAGAGTGGTGACCAATGCCTGCAAATTGCATTCTGATGATGCAATGAGCACTGCATCATCTGCATATAGTAAGCAATTGACCTTAAGGTCACCTACTTTCACTCCCATGTCACTATCTTTCACTCCTTGGAGACAACTATCCAAATACAAATTGAACAACCAAGCTGACATAGCGCAACCTTGCTTAACACCCGATTGGATGTCAAACCAGGGCGACATGCCAGCTCCTACTCGCACACAGGCTGAGTGATCTCGGTAAAGAGACCTTACAGCCTGTAGCAAGGGTCCGTTCACATTGTATCGGGGCAGTATCTCCCATAACTTCTTTCTCACAACCCTGTCAAACGCCTTTTCCAAATCCACAAAAGCACAGAAAACCTTTTGGTTTAGGGCCAAAAACTTTTCCGTGATCATGCGGAGGGAAAAGATCTGATCTATACACCCTCTTCCAGGTCTAAAACCTCCTTGTGCCTCCCACAACAGCCTTTCAGATCTCTCTTGCATTCTTCTCGCTAAAATTTTAGCATAAACTTTACCGCCCAAGCTAATCAAACTGATGGCCCTATAGCTTGCACAGTCTATCTGTGAACCTTTGCCTTTATACAAAGGTACGATGACTGCACTTCGCCAATCGTCTGGGACCTCCCCAGATTTCCAGCATAAATTGCATAAAAACCAGAAAAAGTCCCAGACGCGTGGCCCACCATATTTGATCATCTCGGCAGTAACTTCATCTGCTCCCGCAGCCTTACCACATTTCAGACTTCGAATCACGTTCTCTACTTCTTCTAAACTGATTTCACCATCGGCTACATCTTGACTCAGCATTACGCTGGTAGTCAAGACCGAGGCGTCCTCACGTTCATACATCTCCTTATAGAATTCCGCCCACCGCTGCAAAACGTGTGCTTGCTCAGTTAAAATTTCACCGCTTTTCGAAAGCACCCCTTTCATTCTACAGGTTACCGAACAACCCCGGGAACCACTAACTTCTCGCCAGAAAAGCTTCGTGTTTTCCCGGAAGTTGTTCGTCAACCTTTCATCCCTTTCTCTCTCAGAATTTTCACGCTTCATCTTTATAAGTGCTTTCGTTTTGTGTTTTTGCAGCTTGTACGCTCTTTTTCTTATCTCTCTCATACTTTTATCCTTACCAGAGGCTTTATAATCCAGCCATGCTTTCTTCTTTAACTCTACAGCGTCTTTCACTTCATCATCCCACCATTCATCGCGCTTTTTACTAAAACCTCTTTTCCTTATACCACATACTTCTGTCGCTACTTTCACCATACCATTCCTAAGGTTCTGCCAGCATAGTTCAACACTTTCATTTCCAGAATCATAGCTTTCAAGCTTCTTGGAAACCCTCTCTTGATATTCCTCTCTGATCGGTGGATCCTGAAGCTTCCAGCTTCTTATGCGATAATTCGACGCCAAGCTTGGACACGTCGTGCGGCTGCGCCAACCTGCGAACAAACCTCTTATTCTAGCAACGACTAGATAGTGGTCTGTTCCCAGATCAGCACCTCTGAACACTCGCGTGTCCATAACTTGACTTCGAATACGCTGGTCCACTAGGAATAAATCAATCATACTTCTTTCTTCCGCTCGCTCCCATGTGTACATGTGAATTTGTTTGTGATCAAACATCGTGTTTGCCACAAACAAATTTTTCTCCTTACAAAATTCCAAAATAAGCTTTCCAGCCTCATTTACCCTCTTATCACCATATTTGCCTAGCACGCTTTCGTAACCGCTTCGCGCGGTTCCAACCCATCCATTCATATCTCCACATACTATCAACTTTTCATTATCTCTGACACTACTTAGAACATCCCTGACATTCTCCCAAAACTCCTCGAGCTCGCTCATTTGAGCTGAGGATACTGGCGCATACATGGCTAACAAGAATACTCTTGTTATCCCCAGCTTAAAGCGAACCCAAAGAAGCCTCGGGTTAATCGCCTTGTATTCTACCATTGCATTAACCATTCGAGAGGACAATAATACGCCTACACCTTGGCAACCTCGCTCACCCTCTGGAACCCCAGCCCAGAAAGCGACCCGGTTGCCAGGTAAATCGGTCGTATCATTGCCTTTTCGCTTGGTCTCAGACACACAAATAACATCCAGATCTTTGTCATCCATCACATCTAATAATTCATTCATCTTCTGTTCCATTCCTCCTCTTACATTCCACGTAGCTATTTGTAGCTCCGTCCTCCACCTTCCGCCGTTCGGAACATGGCGTGTTGGTTGGCGGTTCCCAACGCCGAAAAGTATGTATATATATATATATATATATATATATATATATATATATATATATATATATATATATTATGTTAGAGGAGGGCAAACGAGCTTACGGGTCACCGTTGGTATGTGATCACCGCCGCCCATTAACTCTTGCAACATCCGAGGATACACAAGAGCGTTGCCGGCCTTGGAGAAAGGAATATATGCCTTTTTTGAAGGTACCCATGTCGTATCGATCTGGAAATGCCGCCGAAGGAAGCTCGTTCCACATTTGAGTGGTACGTGGGAAAAAAGTCCTTGAAAACCGCACAGTTGAAGATCGCCACGCGTCCAGGTGGTATGGATGATAAAGGAGGCGATGGCGAGCTGCGCGGTAGTGAAATTCGGCGGTAGGCATCAGATCGAATAGTTCTTCGGTTCTTCTTATAAGTAAGTTATGAATTATTTTTAATTATTATATTAGAATATTATTTAATATTAACTTTCATTTGTTTCAGATGTTTATTATATGTAGCCTACATTACATAATATTTATTATAATTTTATTAAGAGATAAAACGAGGTAATAAGTTATCCAAATAAAAAACTTTAAAATAGTTTCTTTTATTGATAGGTCAAATCACAAATATTATTGCATACAAACCTTAAACTATTTGTAACGTATAAAGGAGTTTTTCGGTCTCTTTTTAATAGCTGTCGTTAACCGGACGAGTCTATGGAGACCACTGCGTAGCTGAAACAAGTGGTCCGATTTTATATTTAAATTCAAGATAGCCTCAGCAACAAGCAGCAGTTTACTAATAATATCTAAATCTTATAGTTAAAATAAGATTATATAATTTTATTGTTGAAAAATTACAATATTAGAGGCATGGGTCGGCGGGAATTATTAAATATAAAGTAAAAAACTGAATTTGACGTCACTGCAGCTGTCTTGCAGGTGCAAGACATAAGATTAAACAACTGATGTTACGTCCTTCATTGAAACAGGTTATGTTCAGAAAGGATGGCTATTTAAGAGTTTTTAATTAAAATTCAAAACATATCGATAAAGGCCCGATTTAACATCTAATTGCGTGTAACCTCGTGTAATTTAAACATTTTCACCAAAAATAAAATACCAAAAATGGTGTCTACTCGTTGTTAATTTTTAACGAAGAAATTAAATATTTTAAAATTAAGATATGTCTTTTAAATGTTATTACACATTTAATATTACGATAAATTAACATTTTGGTCGTTAAATAAAATAATAAATTTGATAAACGATGGGGGTGACAAATTGTTTGCGGGCATTCATTATGGGGACTGTTCATGACATTCGGAAAAATAAGTACAAAATATTACCCAACGCAATTGCTGTCAATATCAAAAAAATATATACTTGAGATAGATATATATTTTCATGTTTAAATTCAATTATATATATATATATATCTTCATGACATGGCATAAATAAATGATGCCAGGTTATAACAAATGATAGTAGGAAATATTGTTACATTATAATACAGAGTCGCTTGACCTTTTCACTGTATTAACAACAAAAACTTACATCGACCTACTGGGAGTTGCCCATTAAAGATCATCTAATAATGGTAATATATTCTAAAGGGATAATTTGAACTGAAGTAAATGGGACTTTGCAACTTTAGCATCTGTCTAAGCTCTAATAATGATGTGGGTTTAATTTTACAGTTAATACATATAATTTAAAAGAATATAATTAACGCTTTAGTATAATTTCTGCGTTTTAAATAAAAATATCCTTTCAATTAATACAAAAATAACTTTATAAATTATCAAAACAAGTAATTAATGAAACATCTCTCCAATATAACAACTTTTTATCAATATGAGTTAGCTTTATTGTTTTATTCCAATGAAACAACATCATTACAAAGTTTTAATGGCCTCCCTCACTATAAACATACAAACATTTTACATTTGTTTGTATTTTCATAAATTTGGATAAAATAAATGTTTAGTATTTTCAGTTCTATTTGCGTATTCAAAACTGTTACCTAGTAAAAGTTTATTTCATAGAAATATACAAAATATAATTTATTTTAGAATTAAAATATACTGTGTTTCCTCCATAATAAAATGTATTTTATTTCTAAAATAATTTGACTTTTATCCAATGATTTTATTTTACAAAAATGACTATGAAAACCTAACTTTGACATAAAAATAATATATTAATAAATTATTCTAATGATCACTTTAATCTGATAAAGATAAGTAATAATTAGCATCATTCATAGCTATTAAATTCGTGTTCACAAAAGACAAAACTTTGCTTTCCTCTTTGTTAAATTTGTTTCTTTTTTAGCAACTTTTATTTTATTTTTATTTTCTCTACACAGTATTAAGGGACAACATGATTTATTTTTTACAATTCTATTTATCTTTTGATAAATTCATTTTGGGTATTTAATTTGAACTAGTATTTTTTTCGTGATCGTTAAAAAAAGCTGTGTTAGTGATTTTAAATTTAAATTTTTCATTAAAATAAAAATATCTTGAAAAAGTAGACCATTATTATTTTTAATACAACAATTTAAAAAAAACAAAATTTTTAATTATACTGCAATTTCATTTTTAGTAACATATTGTGTGGTTGCTGCTGACTAGTAATGCTATTGATTTATTCAGAAATCATTTCTCAACAATTTTTTAAATTTCATATTTAGTAAAATTGATGAATGAATGATGATGAAATGAAAAACAAAAGAAAAGTTTTTAAATCTCACCAAAGAATAAGATTGTGTTTAAATTAACACATTATAATATAAAAATCTTAATTTTGTAGGTTTCATTAAGAAGTGTTTTTGAAAAAAAAAAGAAACATTGAGGTTGCATAATGTTCGTATTTTTCAGATTTTAGCATTATGAAACATAAATGTTGTACTAAGCTAGTATACGCTAAAATATGTTTTTGTAGCCGCACGGCTATAAACTTGGATATTTCAACAGCAGGTTATAACTATCAACGGGTACAGTAATTTATATGTATATACATTTTGCTTACGATCTCTTTATCTATATTCAACTATACTATTTAAATTACTTACGAGGTTATAAATATCCGTCGTCGCCGTCGGGGTAGTCAGAGACCCCGCAAGGGATATGGCGTGAAGCTAAATAAATAAATATAAATAAATATTTGTTATAAATTGAAAGAACAGCGCGTTGTTACACCATTAACCATGACGACCCTTGTCTTAATTATCATTATCATATTGTATAGGTTTTGTAGTTAGGACTTCATTATTATCTCGCATAACCAACTAAATATAGATATAGTTATAGATATAGACAGACTGAGATGTCAGTGTCTGTCTGTATCTGTATCCATATTTATACTTATTATAAGTAAATATAAAACCTGGATGATGGATTTAATTCTTAAGCTTCTTATTGATAAATTAGATTGCTAGATTCAATATATGTAATATATTTCATGTTAAGCATAATAAATTTATCCATCTATATATAGGCACTTGAAGCGGTAATTAAATAGTGTTCGGTTAAGAAATAGTTTATTTATTAGTAAATATCCACGGCTTAGACAGACTTTCGAGATATCATTATAAGTACTCCGACTAACTTGTAAAGTACCCTTCACTCAGAGAAACGTCTTAATATTTCATTAACTTGATATTGTTAAATCATGGAGAGACTATTAAACTTATATTAACAAGTTGCCGATGGGTAAAGTGACTATTATAATTGTTTATATTGGAGTTATAAATACATTTAATGGATTAATATTACAAACCCTGTTATTAAACTAATTTAAGAGTTTCAAAATCACTCTACACATATTTCTGCAAATATAACCTTATTTAAGATCCATGCCACCACATACATACAACCTTTATTCAATTTGATTATTTAGATAACAAAGATATCAAAGGTTGTTATAATCTAGATACGAGTACTTTGTAGCTATCTTAAGATGTTGTCACCTGTCACAAGATTGTGTTCTAGTATTTACATTTTGGCTCACATTGTTGTCGTCTGCACTCGTACAAATAGTTTAAACCATTTGTGCATATCTTTTGAATAGTTTTCTTACATAATACAATTTTAATGCCAGTACATGAGTATACAAAGACATCATTAAGCTGACACAGTCGGTACTGGATTTGTTATTTCTATCTATAAATTGACTGATAATTTTATATTAAATCTTTACATCTTATATAGGGATTTAAGATGTTTTGAACCCACGACGAAGTTATTTTAAGGATATTGTCCCTTACTAACTACACCGTTTGGTGTTAAAAGATAAAACATAATGTTTTAAGTAAACCTTAATTTAATAATAAAAGTTAATTAAAAAAAAGATAAGAAAAATAGATATATAAATTTATATAAATTAATAAAATAAAATAATTTAAAAATTTTTTCACAGTGTTACAGCGTAATAATAATTGGAATATAAAAGTTTTCAGTATATATTTAGGAAATTCAAATTAAACAATTACTACTTTTGCATTTGAGATTTGAGTACCATGAATATGTTAATATTTGAACCTTTTACAATTTATATATTTATTAAAATAATGATGTATATTCTAGACTCTTTGTGCATAAATCATGTTTAGAATGCTACGAGTTTTCCCCTTGAAGTTAAAAGAACATTTCATCAGATTACTTTTATAGTACTCTTTGTGACCGGTCCGAGTACAGAGTATCTCTTCAGGGTCAGTGATTGATGACCATGACATGACATGACATTGCATATCGTGTATGTGACTGTTGTGATTTTGAAAGCTTTATCCAACAAAACAAATAATTCTACAAAAGTTAAAAAGGAAACAAGATCACCTAGATCACATGTAAAAGCAGTTTGTTATTCTATACAGCCTTTTTTCACAGACCTACACGACTTATTACTAAATAAATATGTAGTATTATGTAAATTATGTCTAATAGTCTCTAAATATACTTCATAAAGTTTAAATATATGTAATCAGTTAATATTCTTATCTAACTACAGATATCTAACATTTACTAAAATATATCAATACAAACCAATTTCAAAGGGGAAAAAGATTAAGAAGGAGCACGTCAATAATCTGTTCATCTAAAAAATATAAATTGTTAAGAAAGTGTCACAAATTAATAATAAAGATCATTCTGGACTGGAGTAATAGTTATATTGGTACTTTACTAATTGATTTAGATTAAATTGAGCATTTATTTTAAAAATATAATGTAAAAATAAAATATTGTTTTGTCATTTAATTGCGATATCTTTGTAATATTAAGTTACATAACGTAGAATAAGTTGGAGTGCTTTTTAGTTATGGTGTTTGTTGTGTATTTGAGTCTAGATCAATGTAATTAATAATAGTGTAAAAAAAAGATAAGATAATTTAAAAGAAAAAAAGATAAACACAACAAATTAGTAAAATCTTAAATTATAATTCAAAATACGATACTTAATACACAACTGAGATTATATGAGTCGTTTAGAAAGAAGTTACCTTTTTTTTATTATTCACTTTAATGACAAAGTGACGTGCATTCTTCAATAACCAAACTTAGTGTAGAAGTCACATTATAATAAAAAAAAAAATAGTACGAATTGACGTCCTCGACTTTGTAGGATCTAACAAAAAAAATATTTATTTAAGAGCAAAATATTAAGTTATACAAATAAAACAACAAGGCCTAGAATATACTTTTTAAAGAAATAATAACATTTTTGGTATAATTTTGAAGCGGTATACTGAAAGTTCGTTTGCTTCCTAACTTATACGAATGCAAAATTATTTACGTATTCTGGACCAAAAAGACTCTTTGAGCTATGTGCTGAAAACGGACCAACTTGGATGAATCTTTAGTTACAAAAGCTTTAAAGTTAAACAATAAATATTAGAATAAGTACAATTACGGCTACCAAATGTTATGCAATGCAATGTAGCATGTTTTAAAATTAATTGGTAGGTAATAAATTTATTGTAGTAATTCTAACCTGTAACACTCCCCGCTGACCTGAAATGCCCAGTACAATGCGGACTAGCGTGTGTTTTGAAGTTCACGTGAGTCAGCACACGTAAATCACAGAAGAGTAAAATTGGATTAAGGAATCCATTGCAGTAAAACCATAAATTTTGTGTAATTCACCGGCACTGGAATATTCTGATGAAGGCTTCATGGTTATCATCATACAGTGTTAACACATTCGTTTGATTACTTTAATCTATAATTATCGAGAATATGGTTGGTATATCGGTTTGACTTTCAGTTGATTAATACATCCACTCTTATTGTGTGCTATATCGTATAAGATTGTACTACATGTGCATACAATACATGGAGAAGAAATCATAAAGATCTCAAAATTAGTCGTTATTTAAAAGTACAATATGAATAAACCATGAGTTATTTTTAATTTACCTTGTAGGTTTCATCATAAAGGTGGACGCTCAATGTTATTTATATAATAATCAAAATATTGTCGAAATTGATTTGCACCCTGTTGGTAACTTAATGAAAAAATACACAACATGTTATATATATGAGTAAATATTATATTACAGATCATTTCATATGTTTTTAATTAAGTTAATAAGAATTAGGTCCAAGATTTTGTTTGGACTTTGTCTAAATTTAAAAAAACTTTTGTTCTAAGTTTCCGCTTCGCAATGACACTTGGAGAGTTTGAAGGTATTCCGATATCGATTTGTCTTATCCTTCTGACACAGTTAGGCCAGACCTTAAAATAGTCGTTCTAATTTCAGATATATATTCATATTGACAATACATCTATTAAAAATGGAATTACACAGGAGGTGCTGTAGTTTCGTAGATTAATTTGTTCGTAGGTATAGAGTCTTGAGCAACAGCTAGCATATACATTATATTAAAGTAGAATTTTAGAATTTATGAAATTAGAACTTCACATTTTAACTACTGAACCAATTCTCATGAAATAAGGCACGCATTGTAGTTTTCAGCGGAATAGAAAACTAGCTTTGGATTCTAGTGCGACAACAAGACTATTTTTTTTGTCTACCATCGGTGAATATACTGGAATATTATTAATAAAGATGAAATAATATTATCACGAATATATAATTTGAATATCGATAGGGATCTTATTGTCTTCAATACATATGTAATGCGGGCTTAAATAGATCTATAACTTGCGCTTTGACAAGCCAAGTGACATGCTGTTTAGTCGAGAAGGTAATTCCACTATAAAGGATGTTAGACCAGATTGCCAATAACAAGATACCGTTAATATGACTAACATACCATGTACATACATACGTAGTGATAACATTATTGATTAAAAGTAAAGTGCGTTTAATAATATTAAAATCTAAACCAGCACTTTCTAGTGACTTTAACTGAATCAATGAATATTTGTTTTATATTTTCTCAGAGAATCTTAAGGAGTTAAATATAATTTATTTACTGAGTGAGTCATTAAGCTATACCCACACCAGGTTTTTTATAAACCGTCAATTTCTATCATAAACCTCAAACAAACAAATAATTAAAAAGACAAAACGTAGCAAGTCATTGTTGTAAAGTTCTCCGTCGTGTACTTAATAAATTGCAATTATTTTCCCAAGAATACTTAAGGTGCAGATTTTGGATATATTTATATTAATAAAAGTATTTTAGATTAAATATCAGCAAGCTTATTTGCATGCAAAATTTCTGTTACATCCACTATAGAAACATCAACTAACTCTGATAAAATTCAAACTTAAAAATATTAAACATTCAAGAAAGCTTTTTAAAAACATTTATTAGTTCATTCACATTTATATTCTGAACTGCTGGATTGGTGTTAAAAAAAATAAGTTTATCATTTAAAACTGAGCGTGTACTGACTACCGAAATAGACATTAAATTAAATATTATCGTCAGCTTAGGAGTCCTATAATAGAAATTATATTTTATTTAGAATACCCTTATGCTTAATTAAACACTAAGACGCGACCAACCTCAGAACAATTAGTGTGATGTCAGTCAGTGTGCTGCCTTTAATTATTGTTCTCATTTATTAACACATTTAGCTAATGGCAAAAACAACTCCCTTGTTGGGATAAATTACGCCTCTCCCTTCACACACCGTGGTCATTTGAGCTGACCTACTCTACTAATAAAAAAATAATTGTAGTAAGAATGTTTACGCAAGAAAATTGAATAAAATATCGATAGTAATACATATACCGGTCAAAATTATAGAAATATTTGTGTGTATATACATTGATACTTTTATATATATATATATATATAGGCAGGCGAAACTGCATGTTGTGCTAAGTGATCACCGCTTAACAAGATTTATTAATAAACCTTATGGATAACAAAATAATTGCCAGTCCTTAATGTGAAATTTATATCTATCATAAAAATATCTAGTGAGAATAAACATTATATATGTAAAGCAGCTTGATATGTATGAAGTAGATGAAGTAGATGACACTCCTTGGATGTTAATGTTGACAGTTAATTGTAGATTTGTCAACGGTTTTCTTAAAGTTTGTATTGTTCAATATTATAATTCTATAAAAATATATCGTGGTAATAAATTATGAGTTTAAGTTATATTGAATATGAATGAAATTCTACTTGCTAAAATAGAGGTTAGAAAATATTATAATAAGAAAAAAATAATTAATTTGTGACGTTATTTTGCAAGATTTGGTCTGTGGATAACATTTAAATGTCTTTAGAAGTTTGTATCTCCTGACAGCTCGCGATTGTTAATTTATAAATCGAAAGTAATTTACGGTTTCAACGTTGCTGTAATAGTATCATTATGAAAAGTCCACTAACACCTATTGTATTCCGGTAGTATATGGACGAAGTGGTCTCACGATAGTTGTATTGCCATTCAATGACAAGATTATATTTAATATACATCGAGATAAACAACGTCTAAAAGTGTATACAAACCTTTAATACATTAATTAATTTAATATTTAGCAAACCAGCTGATGAATATTAGCTACATAATCTTAAAATATTTTATAAAACTGTTGATATCTCGTATTAATTTTTTATATATGGTCTAAAGAAGTGACGGTTCGCAATATTCATTCAGGTCTCGGATATAAGATAAAGAAAATTCATGAATTTTTACACTTGTAGGATAGTTTTGTGATCAAACTTGTTTTATAGTATTTATTATGAGAAAATATATAAGAAAGGTATTCTTGAATATACTGAATAAAGTGAACAGTTTCACACGGGATCGTGATCCCTTCCCACCTGAAGGGTTCAGGTTCTCTTGTGAATGATCAATGACAAAGATTACTTTGTTGCGGTTAATGCGGCTCGCCTTGACTTAAACTAGTTAGCCTGGAGCAAGTGTCACGTTCTTGTAATATAAGATGTAAGGGATGAAATTAAAAACCGTGTATGGGTTTGGGTTTTAAAAATAAGAAAATTGCTATACATAAAAGTAAAAGTCACAATATTACAAATTTTGTTACAAAACATTATAATATTACAAAAGTTCCGTTCTTTGATTCATTAATAAATGATTAAGTAACTTACGGTGGCTATGAAACACAATATGTATATACCAAATACACAAAATATATACATATATTTATTATATCAAATGTACACATACACATTTATTTTTTCTCGTTTATTATTTTTTCAGGACAACAGATTCTGGTTGATTTCAAACTAGTGTCGCCAAACATAGCAGAGCGTTTGTCGGGTGGAGGCTGCCGCTTATAAGACTGCATTGTATGTCTTGCATCGTTGTAATTCTATCCATAGAAAGCAGCAGTCTCTGTTACATGCTGCGCGGCTGAATGGCTTCTTTCAGTTGATCATTGTTCACTGAAGTAATGGTATCATGATATGTGTCATTATTAGGTACACAGTGTATTATGGTAGATGACGTAACATTTTAAATTTTTTAATCTAAAGTTGAATACCTAATAATGTTTGAGAAAAAACTGAATGGCCAGCCTTAACTAACCTTATTATATTTAAAATATAACACCTCTTTTTTTATATGCAGACAGAATTACTATTTTTTTTTAATAACCAATTTATAATTTAACGTTATTTGGCGGGGCAGTGCAAACGACGAACAAAATTGTATAATTAATATTTAGGGACTTCTAAGCATTTTCGGCCAAAAAAGATAAATTTGTTAAGTGCTTTAGCAAAGTAAAGTTATCAGAATTGGCTTGAATTGTCAAGACTGTTAATATGTCATATTATTTTTGTAATATGAAAAACCTTTAACTTCTCCTCACGGTCGGGTATTGAATGGCTGAATCCACAATTGAAGGATATGTATGTTGATATATTAACACGACAACAGCCTGCTTCCTTAATTTAATTTAAAAAATACAAGTTTGCTATTAATCTTTCTTTGGTATTAAAAATATATTACTTACATCAAAACAAGCGGTATAAATAAAACTTCAAAGCGTGCTTTCCATTTTATGTATATTTTTAATTTTCACTGAAGCAAAGACTGCATAAAGGAAATGATACTCGTTAAATTTTCATTCTTAATAGCAGCTAATGACAGCTTGAGGTCGTTACACGCTCATTAATACAGTCTGTGATAACCTTGATAGACAATCTTCTTAATAGACCTTTTTTATATTTCGTATGTGCTTTGCTTCATTTTAGACTTCCATCTTTTATTACATCTTATTATTTGTACACTTTTTGTGCACAAAATACATTAAATATTATAGATAAAATATGAATGCTTTTTGAGAATGACAATGAAGTCTCAAAGATTTATCCAATTAACTATAAACTTCGTAATACGCGATCGTTGTTTTCTGAACACTTCTCATAGTAATCATTGAACTATCAAGCAGTATTAATGAAAGCTGTCGATAATAACATTTATATATATAATATAATAATATTATTATGCAATACATGTTACAAATAAGTTTATATTTATGTATTCATATTAAGATTTATGTATAGTTCAAATTTCCTTATAACGTTCTTAGGGTCACGTGAAAAGCATTTGATAGACAGACAAAGGGATAGACTTCACCCGTGGATAGCATAATTCGAATATTATAATTATAGTGGAATATTAAAGTATAGAACAATAATGTATTTCTGTTACATACTTATATATGTTAAAAACATATTCTAAGTAGCAAAATTGTTAAAATTATTATTTTAATTCCAACTATTGTAGTAGTTATAGCTGTTCTAAATTAATTGAGTCTTGAAAATAAAATTTGTTTCTTTCCATTCGGATATTTGTAAAAGGATTAAAAAAATTAATATAAACAAAGAAAAAATCTATGCAGCAACTGTATTTTAATAAAGACGTAAGTTATTTTGAGCGAAATATCGAAATCAGAGCTTTTATCCCATAGCGATATCGCATTAGATGTAAACAACGTCCATAACTAAAAAACAACAAACTGTCAAAACTTATATTACTGGTATTGTTAGAACATAGCTTTCAACGGTCCAACTGTCAGTTTAATATAGAAAAACTAGACAGCTTGTTTGTAATGCTGCAAGTTTAGACTGTTATCTGGAAACTTTGTGTTTTATTAGGGTGCTTATGAAAGTAAACAAAAACAATTAAAAAAAAAAAAAAAAATTATTAATAATTAGAATGTTAAAAAGTTATCTACACGGCATTCCCCTCAAGTATCTATAAAATATTTTCTATAGTTGCAGTTACGTTATGACTTTCCAAAGTTATAACTTGATCCAAAATAAGATTTCCAAAGGTAGTTAGTATATATTAGGTAAATTGTTTAGAGAGTACAAGTAATACGTGGTACATTTTGTGTGATTAGGTTTTTAACATTTTATTATGGAATCTAAGAATTGTGCATACAATTAAAAAACAATTTCATATGTAATCTACAATTACCGTGTCATGCATTCTTTTTTATTGTTAAATTATTAAACTTAGTCTTTATCTTATATATCCAGTTCCCTAGAATACTATAAATGTATTAATATTTTTATTAATATATTTTAGTTATTAACCTCTGCTATTAATTATATAAAAAACACACATTCTTCAACTAATTGATAATCAATATTTTATAAACATTTTTTATAGCTTTCAGTGTTTTAACAAATTTCTACGTGTGGCGTTACAAATTCGTTACAACATGCAGGCACGTGCCTCCAGGGAGCAATGATATTACCGGCTAATCGATGTAAAATTCACTATGTTTAAGAACGACTGTAACTTAAGGAATATTATCAACCGGCTATGAATAGTCGAGGGTCGGAATAAATCACTTCGCCTTCCCTCCTCATGGTTTCTGTGACAATGTGATTCCATTTCATAATTTGCGTATTATTTCTTTTATCTCCAATTTATAACTGGAGATAAATGGAAATAAAACGAATGTTTTAATATTATAATTGTGATAATAGGCGACGTCGCAGGTGATACGAGAGAACACAGATCAGAGTCAGTTTAACGACTTTTACGTATATATATAGCTTTTGACGATTGAAACTTTGTTAAATAACGCATACAGTAGACTCACCAAATGAGCTCAAATCATTCAGCTACAGCGAAATAACAACATGCTGTTTGAGAGTAGTAGATTAAAATGAAATAAAAAAAATATTTTTAGTTTCAATTATATTTAATTTTACCGTCTTGTATAGTATAGTTCAATTAACCTTTTATAAAATTTACATTAAATAAATATACATTAATAATAATATATATTATGAAATAGAAAAATGTAATGCTTCTTTTTTTAACGGATAATCTTATTAAAATAACAATTTTATGGATTTACGTAGGTCATACTCGTAACTTTATTATAACCTGATGTTGCAAAAATTTGACAGATCTTCTACAGTTAAAAGTCGCTGTCGTCCAAAAAAGCCATGAATATTTATTATTAAGCTACAACTTCTCAGACTGTCATCCCGAATATAAACAAGTTTTATATATTATGATGCCATATAGCTGTAACAAATTAGAGTACAAATATTTCGAAAACGAGTTTTGTTTTAGAAACTTATATACACTATAGATACAAAAGATAACAATTAATTAATTATTATTAAAAATAAATATGAAAATATTCTTATTAAAAAAAAGAATACCTATAAAATTATTTCAGTAATATTTTTCCTTTGACTTACTTTCGTCACACCTAACAACTGATTTTCTAAATAAATATTAAGCTATCTCAAAATATATCAAACATACAATACAATATATAAAATGTATATTTATATTTTGAAAGATAATAAAAGGGATGGAATAAATAAATTAGAAAGAAATTGTATAATAAATTCAAGATACAATACATACCTTATTGTGAAAAACCTTCCCTCATACAGCCGTGAGTACTTCAGTGAATGAAATACTCGTACTTGAAAAGGTTTGGTAAAATCCTATTATATGATAATGTTTCATAATATAAAAATAAAATATTTAAATCTAATAAATAAAGACAGAGATTAACAAATAAAATCACCATAACGACAAAAAATAGACTATATATTATTTACTTTATGTTTAACAATACCACGATACTTAAAACTGATTATATATAATATTATATACAAATGTATTTGTATATCAACTAAAATAAATGACAAAGTATTAAAATTAATTGCAAATCATGCCTTACATTATCTCTTATGAGGATCCAGAAGCAAAGGCTTTATTTGAAAAATAAATAATTATTCATTAACCAAAATATAATATATATCAGAATATCCATCAGAATATCATCCAAAACTCACTAATGGAATTGTCCGTATGTAACCGACCTCTTTATTGGCTTTAGAGGACTTGAATCAGGAATTATGCACCTAGCACCTATTTCTTAAATATGCTTTCAGTAAGAATATTAAGTTGTTAGCTGCTCTAGGATAAAATAAAATAATTTTACTGTTACATTAAAGATGCAATACTTAAGATTTTTAAACAATTTTACAGAAGAACAAAGTTTCAATAAAGGATACTTCGTATTTTATGTATACGAATATCACGTGTACTCAAAAAAAATTATAAAGATAAGAAAATGGATAATATAAACATAACATGATGGAATGGAACCCGACATTTTAAATTCTAATAATAATATTTTAGTATTGTTGTAAATAATTATTTGTAAAAAGAATGACTTACCGTTACCTCAGCTCAACCTTTCCGTAATATGTATATATAATATAATATAATATATAATATAATATGTATATAAGAATATACAAAGTTAATGAAAACATTCCAATTTATTTTGTAGATTTCAAAATGAAATATATAATAAAATAAAATAATATTTGATATTGTTATGTTTGATGTACAATATCGATATTAAGATGTTCGGAACTTAGTTATCATAAACATATTTTGTAAGTATAACTGACCTATATCCGGGTGAAGCGTGTCAGTAATGAAAAAGTTATCTTATTAGTGCTCATGTCATATGCTTTGAGTATCTTAAGTTTAAATTAAACACAAACTTCTTTAATGTTAATATAATATTTATCTAGAATTTTGGAGACAGTTTAGATTAAGGTTACATTCAGGTAAAAATAATAAATTGTTTGTTTAGTTTTTAAAAATTTTATCTGCAAAGAATAATTTTATATTTTATAATCGCTTGCTTAAGTACTCCTAACAACGAATGAGAACATTCAATAAAGGAAAAATAAAATATACCTTTTATTTCTTAATCGGTCATTAAATAATTGGCAATTGCACGGTGAAATCTATTATATTAATTAAGTATAAGTATTATATGATAATATTATTCAATATTACAAATTAAATTAAATAAAGAAAAACGTGCTTTGACCCGAAATAAGTCCAGCTTAGTTAGGAAAACTAAACACTTTATAAATAGTAACCTGTTTATTAAGGACGCGTTAAAACCTAGGTCCCTGGTTCAACAGAACAGTGTGTTTCTTTGAGTTTTATATTTAAAGTAACTCGTGCGTGACTGAGGACGCCTATAATAGAAATGGATTCACATCACATAAATTATTTTTTATATTATTAAATATTGGTCTTAAAGGTTCTCGTTTATTAATAATTATATAAAAAAACACAGATTGATTGAGTGTGTAATTTTTTGACCATATAAAGATTTGCTAGATTTTTTTGTATTTTTTTTTAGAAATAAATATATATCTTAAATCTCAGTAACAATTTTAGAATCCATCGTTTTGTAATCTATGCAAATTAGAGATTCTCGCGTTATAAATATTTTTTTTTTTTTTTGTTGCAAACAAATAATAAAGATTGTAATAGAATGGAACAATGTTCTGTAAAACAAGGTTAAGGTACAAAAGGGTCTAGTAGTATATTTATGAGTCGAAATAAAGAAGGAACTTTTTCTCTAGACGCTTGGGTTCGAATAAACCTAAGATTTTAGTTTTCTTTTCTTTTTTTTTATTACCTTTTATTATTGGTCTTAATACTTAGGGTGATAAATAGGAAAAAAATTATAAGGCTAAGGGACACACTCTTTCTTGTACCCAATATATTCTTTTTAAATTATTGCGAGGGAAGTTGCGACATTCCTTGTAAATATTGTTTCATGATGCTCTGAATACATAACCTTGCTGTGAATATTGATTAATAAATTTATCTGTTTTCTTATCTACCACTGCTATTTATTGCTATTGCTATTGGCATGTTATCAAGTTCATGATGATAAATGCGTCAGTGAAATAATTAGTACTCTTTGTGTTAAAATTAAGCTAAAGGACCCGACAACACCACACAGATATACATTAAACCATATGGGCAAATCAGCTTTAGATTTTTGCATAGATTAGAAGGTTTAAGTTATGATATTTTTTAGATATAGCACATTTCTTTGGATTTGTCTTGTTTATACCAGATGTGACTACACATATATAATTATAAACTAAATCACTGTAAAAGTTGAAATTTAAAGTACGTAAATTTAACATGAACCGATTTGGTTATACAGTTGGCATTGTTGAACTATTGTCCTAAACCTAAAATTTGCAAAACAATATATTTCCTTTATAATAAATTAACTAATGTGTACTCGTACTTTTGTAAGTTATCAATAAAAAACACGTAGGGGTGGCAAACAGGGGTCAAAAGGGGATGTTTTCTTCGGGTAACCCCATTTACTTGTATTGTCACCGGAGCCGAACATGTGCTCTAATTTTCATCGAAATTCATTGAGTCTGAGTATTAAAATTTCGCGTTACAAGATTTGATCCGATACATGTCAAGTTAAATAAAAGCATTTAAAAAAAAAAGCATTTAAATAGGTGATAAGATAAAACCTTTCGTAACACAATTGAAGTAAACCACATCACATATTACACATGAAAAAATAAACGTTTCAAACCAACCCTCCAACCACCAACCAACCCTCAAACCAACCTTAATTTGTATTCAAGCTCTGTACTTTATAATACCTTTATAAACACACAATGAAGAAAATGTGTGAACTTGGAGTCTTATAAACGCTTTGTGGATATTAATGTAAATTTTATATGAAAGTCGCTTTTACGTTTCATCTTTGTAATTTTAATTCTTTAAAATTAATCATTGCAATTTGATGTACTTTTACTCTTTGAAAATGTAATATTTTAAAATATAATATTTTAATAGATTTAATAAAAATATTCTTCTCTTATAAACATACATACAAACATACGACCGAAGCTAATAAAAGCGTATTATAAATATAGAACACATGATTCAGAAATAAAAATGATATTATAAACATGTATATTTATATATTTGAGTCCGTTACTTGTATATTTAAAGTGAAGAAGGCATAATTTATTATTATATAATGTTGTTTCAGAACATTTTATTATTACAAAATTTTATTATTTGCAACTAACATTTGTAATTGTAACGTTGTTTTATTTTATTTTTACGGTTTTTTGCAACGATTATATCTAAAGGCTTTATAACTTCTATGCTCTTCTACAACAGACCGGGCGCGAGGGCCGGGCGATGTATTGTTTACTTTGTCGGTAAAGCGGATAGCATATCACCTGTTATCTAATTACTGCAGGCTAACTTAATTCAAACTTTTAACCATTTTATTAAAAAAGAACTAATTTTTTTATCAGTTTCAGTTTTTAAAAATAGAGTTAGGGACATGCATTATTTAGATTTACATATTCCATGAATATCAAATGAATATTTAAAAGAATTTGAAATTAGTGATTGTGTAACCCATGGGTTGTTCTAAATCAAATATCCAATTGAAGAATTAGGAATCCATTTATTTATTTTTAAATTTAAGTTAATACAATAGATAATATGCCAGTGACTCATGTGGGTCATTTCAGGTAAACAATTCAAATATCATTTTTACACTCATATTTAAAAAAAAATTATTACTCAAATATATTTTTCATTCATCGAGATTAAATAAATTATATATATTCACTTCAGAATAAATCAGAATTCGAGAATAAGGCAGCTCAGAATAAATTTCATACCAAGTGTTTACACATAGAAAGCAGTTTTTTTATGTAACGCATGTTATTTATTATACTTTACCAACAATAACCTTCATGTCCACGAATACACTTCAATTCTTACACTTTTAGTTTCACTATAAGCCATTGGGCTTTGGAATAATGAATATAAAAATATATGAGGTTCGTCTATTCATCATCTTATTATCTAGAAGTTTTTGTTTCCTCTCCTTTCTATTAGCACTATATTTATCAATATAAAATTTATAAGTTGCTGTATTAAAACAATACTTTCTATTAGATTATAATTAATACATCATGAGTATTACAAATATAAGAATATTGATGAAAACTAGAAGAAAATAAAGTTTATTTATTGATTTTTAACTGCCTACCTTTTTTTAATATACCTATTTATTGGAAAAACATTTATATAAGATATTTCTATACACCTACTAAGTCAGTTCGAGCGATCGTGAGACGCTTTTGCTGGACAGTTTATATAAATATCTGTTTATTAACAAATTATAATAACACTTAATAATTACACGTACATAGTGAATAAGTCTTTAAAAACATATAGAGAGCTATTCATATCTTATTAAACCTAAAAATATCTACTGAAACATTAAAATACAGCACACATATATTTATATTGTTTATTTCTTTTAATCTAAGTACATAATTTCAATATTTTTTACTTTACTTAGTCAACTTCAACAAGTTGGAATAATTGTGAATAAAGTATTTAATTTATATTATTTAATTTAGGGTGTATTGTCTTCGTGTGTTACGGGGTTTATAATTTTATTAGAATGCAACATCCATCAAGTAGAGGGACGACTACCTCTCCGCGATTAACGGCTTCTGCTGACTATATATTTGTCTAGCCTTCTAGCCCTTTAATAAACATTTTAATCTCGTAGGTCAACCTTCATCAAATTAGCACTATACATTTAAGTTTTGTAATGTTATTGATAAAATCGTTGATATCTGAAATGAAATATATAGGTTTAGAAGAAATAGTGTAAAGGTAGTACAGAACACATTATAAAACAATAGATGTTTAGCAAAACATGAATTGAACTCTTCAATTGTTTTTTTTTTCTGAAAAATAAAATGATGAAAATGTAATTTAACAACTATATATATTATTTATTTAGCATTATACTCGTTATACATCACTTTTTGACACCACGAAATCATTTTTCGATTTTTTTGTTTAAACCAAGTAACTGAGCTTAAAGAACCTCAGGAAACTTCGTAAATTCAACAAATTCAATAATTCTAATTCTATATAAAGCTACAAAGCTACATTTTTTTTAACATTAAACTATTGTTTACTTAGTCATTAAAATATATTAGTATGTGACGCATGATCATAGATTTTTTCTCGTTTCTTAAAATAACATTTCATTAAAAATGTAAGAAACTGTGAACTAATCTGACAAATATGAAACAATAATTAAATGAAGTAACTCGTTATTATATCACTTCACAGTAAATTAATAAATATTTGTCCATTTATCAATAACGAGCTCATTGTGTCGTATTTGTGAAGCTTTGTATTATTTAATTTTAGGTTCTCTTCATTATTCTGGCTTTATTATGAAAAAGTATTTATAATTTAGAGTTAAATTTTGATTTGATCAGAAATACTTTTAAAAGTTACGGGTAATAAAAATAATATATTCTTACATTTAAGAAAAAAGATGCTTGAAATGATCATTAATAACAAATTATAAGAAACAGACCATTACATTTTTATAATAAAACTATAAGTAACGTTACTTAGTTATAACAAAACCTCCGAGTACTCATTTCAAATTCCAGTCTAGACAGCATCTAGACTTTGATATGGCAGCTACACAGCGCAACCAAAAGCATAGAGTCATCGATATTATTGACAACGTTAATAACATTACGACTAAGATCTTACAGAGAGAATATCAATGCTGGATGATATTACTCTGTGACACGATCTAATCAGTTTTAAGGGTCTAAATTCAAACAGTATTTTACTTTATAAATACGAAGTTAAATATCATGTTGTATTTGAGTATAGTCCTATTTTGACATGCTGTAAAAACGAATGTTACAAAAACAAATAAGTGTAGTTACAAAACTTAAGAATAAAAATCATCATTTAAATATAATTTTGATTAATTAGGAACAATCTACTCGCTAATATGCACTTGCGATTAGGTCGACTTCATCAAGACCCACTCATTGTTAGTCCTTGACGAGGGCTTCGTTAGGGTGTCAATGGCCGGTTTACGCGCCACCTCCTTTGTTAGTAAACTATGATCGGTTCAAGTACACTGGATCAATTTCAATACCGGCTTCTCAAAATAGTTTCAAATTACAATAGTGGGTTGGATAAACAGTGTTATTGAAATGAACAAAAGGATTAAGTGTATATATTTATTTTAAACCAGTGAAGATGCTTTTTAAGTAAAATGATTATTATTTAGATTATTGAAGAAAAGAAAATGTTAAATACATGTTTATTTATAATTACTACAAAAATACAAAAAAGTGTGATTAATAATAATACAAAATAGGAATATAATTAAATAGGACAATAAATTCAATCAGTAAATTATAAACAGCGCCATCTTTCAAATTTTTCCTGTCCATAGACAGCCATCCATCCATCCGAGAAAAGTAAAAACAATATAGAACGAACAAAGTTCGTTCGTGAAAATTTAGAAAATAACGCAACGGTCATGTTATTATTGATTACTAAATAACTTCACAAATTTATAACAATTAACTTGTAATATATAATATTCTTTCAAATCATACAAAATAATAAAAATATAAGACTACATATTTAACAATAATGAATAAGTCAATTATACCAACAATTTATCATCATCCATAACGACATGTAATAAAGCAGTGATCTGGTTTGTGTAATATATGAGTCAAAATTATTAATAATTATTTCGTAAAATATATTTTAGGAACTAGTAATAGTAAATAGAGTATATGTATTTGTCTTTAAATACTGTAGTATGTTTCTTTATTTTACTAGAATCACAAACAACCTAATTTTATCTATTGTTGAAGAAATAATGTCGATTGGAAATACAAGTAATACCACGTCGGTTCTTATACAAATAGTCGTATATAAGACAAACAGATCAATACAAACTAATCGCAGGACAGTTGATAAATACACTCGGAGTACAAATATCAAAGATACTCATCTCATACTTCAACATCTCATCATCATCTCCAGATCAGTGAACTAATTACTTCGCTTATCGAAATATTAATATTCATTTCGTTACTAAATATATTTTTTCTATCATCGTATTATTGGTTTTGTTATAGGTAAATTTACAAACAATAATACCTGTGAACAATAAAAAACATTACAAAGTAAGAAGTTAATTCTAAACCGCAGCCTCTACTATTAAATATATAAATGGAGCTTACATTAATCAAACTACTGAATCATTCGAAACTTATCAATTAAGACGAAAAAAAAACTGTAAAATTTCGTACCTTTTACAATTATATGAATTAAAATCTTCATAATCAGAATAAATAAAATTCGTTAATTTATTTAATTGTTTTGTATTTGTTTTCTTGTATATATTCAAATATTAACTGTAATCAAAATTTTAAAATTACACGAAACTGTTTTAAAATATGTCCATTATAATAATTGAACCTATCTGTACTTACAGTCATTGGATTGAGTCACGACAGAAGTCCATTAGTCCAAGCCTTGGATTTAAAAGTATATTGAATAATAAAATTAAATGAAATTTCTTCAAAGAACAAATCCTATATTTAGAGATGTTAATAATACGGGACCTTAGTCGTCACAATCACACAATCATACATGTTTGGTAAAGCGATATTAATACAGAGGTAAGCTAAACTTAATAATTATCAAAAAAGTGGCGAATATAATGAATAATATTATTCACAATAGGGCTAAGGTGAAAAAAACGGCTTTAAAAGTAGTTTTATTGTCTAATATACCTCTGTTATACTAAAGCACTTATATTTTATTTAAAAAATATATAGTCAAGAGCTTATAAGAGAACCGATTATATATTAATGTCAATAAAATAATAAATAGTTGATTAATTATATTATGCAAAGGTATTGTTCCTTAATAAAATAATAAGATAAATAAAAAAATATAAATAAACAAACAAAAGTAAGCATCTATAAAGCTATAAATAAAATACATTTAATACAACTCTTCAGATCTTTGAAATGTTCATCAACATTATTATTGGATAAAATTTTAGCTTTAAAACTGTATTCATTTATTTGATTAAATAATTTTAACTAAATGCCAATTGTGACCATTAAACAATTTACTTAAAGAGACCAGTTTTGGTTCGGATAAAGTTATAATGGATGTAGTGTTTGTCGACTTTAAATATCATTGATTTACGCATTAACGGCCTTTTGTATGGGAATGGATTACATTATAACAAGACTTACTGGCTTATAAAAGAATTAGCTATGTCTTTTTTCCAGTACGTTGAACATATTAACGCCATATTTGGTTTATAAAATGAGACTTTTTTCTTTCCCTCCTATGACCAGTAGTGTCTATCACCGCAGTAGCAGTCCACGGTTCAAAAAACTTTGTGTACAGCAGTATGAAAATGTTATAATCATCTTTAAGAAATTACTATTAATTGAATGTTACTTAACATATAGTGAAAATCTCATTTTTAAAGGATTCACTTTTATTTAGTTTCTTTGCATTAGATAACCTGCTTCCCCTGAAATTAAACTATCAAACATTATGTTGTCATCTCCGTAGTGTCATTAGTTAATGTTGCGGACAGTTTTCGAGATTTAATCAAGAACTCTGAGATCAGGGGCTGCCTTGATCTTAACTTATCGTCATTAGAGTTGTGACAACGTCTCCTTTGACTAACTTGTTTAAGAAATGATTTCTTAAACAATCAACTTATTAAAAAGTATTGGTATTAATAAATAAAACGTTTAATATCCACTGAAATATTTTTTTATTAATCAACTCTCATTATTCCACTTCATTCGAAAGCATATCCCTGTACCACGACTGCAAATGAACGCAGAACCTTTCCTGCGTTTGTTTGCAATCGTGGTACAGGACCCATGCCCAGGAATGAGTTTTAATACGTACAATACTAACAAATAAATTTGAGAATATTTAAAAATAAATCTTTGGGGTCGGAACCTCTCTGAATGGAAATAGTTTCGTATTAGTTTTTTTAATAGATAAATTATTATCGGTGTCCACACCCTTCGCTTATTTATTGAGAGTTATGTGTTCACTTGAATTTTGATTTATAAAGCTCCTCCGTTATTTTCTGCTCCAGTAAACCTGAAATTTGATTTTTCCATCCTCTTTTGGGTGTTCGTATAATTTTATCGCATTCAAGTCGGTTCAAGTCATATCGTGCTCGTAACGTATCCAACACCTATATTCACAGTCGCACGTCATATTACACTTTAGCAAATCTGAAATATGAAACAAATAAAACATACAATCATTATTGTCTATGTTTGGTAAAAAGTAAAAAGTTTGCTCTGTTTATTGTTATGCAAACATTTTTACCACAAAATATATTTTTTATATTGCAGTGGTTAGGAAATTTATTCGGATTTTGTTTATAACAAGTCAATAAAATAACAATGATGTTACAAAAAACAAGTCTTCTTAGAATTTGTCGTACAAATTTGTTGTACAAATTCTAAGTCTGCGATTTTGCATTAATATTTACATGTTCATATTTAGTTTTAAGGCAAACAAAATTTAAATTAGACAAAAATGTGGACAACACAGGAACATTATATTATAAAAGTTTACGATTGCCACAACTACAAATGAGATGAAGCAATTTTTATTTAAAGTATCTTTCAATAAAGGAAAAGTTGTAAAGAAATATCCAACTAATTCTTACATATAAGAAATATCTTTATATCTTTACTTAAATACAATTTTCATATACAAGGTCTTATATTGAAATATATATATATTTTTATATTATTGAATTCAACTTTATGTGAAAAGTGACGCTTTAATCTAGGGAGGGTAAATTAAGGAAATGGAAGACAGAACAAGTCTACGAGTGTACCAACGGATCTGTATCACCATAACCGTAATCTTAGAAGGAAATTTATCTGACGCCGGAAAGTAAGCATCCTGTTACGTTATGACTTCCTAGCGAATGCTTTAACGATATACCCCATACAGATTTTATGTTTCCACTGACAGTTATACTTCTGTATAATATAGGTTTGGTCATATTTTTATTACACACGACGCAGAATCAAAACCTATCTTACCTTTGAGTGAATTTGAATTCCAATATGGTTACAATTCGATTAGAAATTTTGATGTTTTGTTTCTTATGGGTTGATTCTATATCAATTTTATAATATTATTATATAATAACTATTTAATGTAATTTTATTATTTATTTCTAAAGTTTTTCACATGATATTTTTCTCACATTCATACAAAAAGTTAATATTTAATATTCAAGTGACTATCATAGTATTGTGTAGAAAGTATGAAACCAGTTTTGCATTATAATAATTGGATATAAATGAGTTTCATGAAAATAATATTACCGTGAGGTAAAATTATAACAAAATATACGTTGAGTCTTGTTATATTACAATTATAATAAATTTATTAAAATATATTATTAAAAATAAGAATAAGTAACAGAAGTTGGTACGCAACTGAAAATGAATTTCCCGACGCATCGGTACACTTAAAATAGAGTATTACAATTTTGCTTCATGAAATATGTTTTGAGTTATGAATATATTAGGTTGGTTATTTGATGGTTTACTGTTTTTATATTTTATATTAATAAATAGTTTTTTAATATCAACTGTCATTTCAACAACGTTGCACTCTTTAAAAAATGTAGCATATACAGAGTTAGAAATATGTCAAATATATTAAAATTCCTGACCCCAAGTCTCTTCCCAAACCTATTTGACTCTTCGAGTGACAAAAGGAATAGAAAGTCTGTCGGGAATTATCAGTATTTTACATTAATATTAAGTGCTGTTTACTGACAGTGAATGTACATAACAGGAACTTTGAAACTTATTGAACGTTTTATTTTAACGTCAATTAAAGCGTCAAAATGGAAATGATGACGATTATGAACAGATTCATATAACTATTTTGTACTTGTTTTGAAAGGAATTGAAATGATTTAACATTTAGAGTTATGGACAAATTTAATCATCTCTGGAGCTGAAAAATAATTGAGGTTGTATGCACATATTAAGCAATATATAAAATAGATAAATAGGAAGTTGCAATATCTACAAAGGATATATAAAACGAACTTTGTACTTAATTACATCGATAACTATAATATTAACCGACTGTCTAAACTACATACGAACATTTACAACATTTTCATGCTCCAGGAATCACGTTTTAACTGTCTGGTCTGTAATAGTATCTGGTAATCGTTATACTTGGAATTTAAACGACTATTGTTGTCTTTTATTACTATTGGGCTTAGGTTATTATTATTTACGGATTAGGTTATTGTTATTACGGATATAAAAAAATAATTCTAATATTATAAATGCGCTTTTATTGTTGTATATCAAAAACGCAGAACACAGATAATAAAAGCAACATAAGCGCCTCTAGCGGCAAGAAACATCTTGACAATATACAATTTATAACTTAACAATTTGTTAGTATACAACATAATTATGAAATTATCAAGTTTTATCTAGTGAATAAAGGATAATTAATATAAATATCATATTATCAACGATAAACACGAAAAGACCTCACATCACTGCAAATTGACGCAAAGTAACTTTTAATTACCAAGACTGCAAAACAACTTTTAATTACCAAACTTATAGCGAGTCAGGAAGTACCATAAAAAAATATTAGCACAAAGAATATCACAGATACCACGGATGGTTATTATAATGATAACAAAAGTGAACTGCATCTTCTGGAGTGAAACGAAGACGTAGTTTTAACTTTTTATACGACGTGAAATAATTTAAATTAGAATTACACAATGAAACATGATGAAGTTTAGAAGTTTTTAAACTTACCCTCGTTAGATTGTGATATGTGTGAAGATATTATTTTCGTTTTTGGAATATAGAAACGTAATTTTAATAAAATAACTTGAATTTCATAAGTATCTTAGAAATTTTTATTATTTATTGAACGAAGCGAACGAAGTGAGCGGAGCGTTTTACTGGAGACTTTTTGCATTCTTTGTCACGAATTGGCTCAAAAACTACTTGACGGAAAATTATGAAACTTTGCAAACAAAAAGATACTCATTAGGCGATGGCTTTAAAAAAAAATTGAAAAAAGTAAAAAAAAAAAATTTTTTTTTTAAATATCATGTCAAAAAACTGATATCCCATTGAAGTCAATGGGAAACGATGAGTGTATACACTGGGCTCGCTTCGCTCAATATGCAAACGGCAGCCGAGATTTCGCGAGCGCAGCGAGTCGAAATTGAGGGTTTGTTGGCGCCCCTAGTATTTGAGTTTTACTATTGTTACGTTGGCATCAAATAACATCGCTATGTGGTAGTATTATATAATTGTGAAATCATATAATACATTAATACAAACTCTAACAACACTACAAAGAGAAGAAAATACTAGAAAAAATAATTATGAATGGTATACAAGGAATCCACGATAAAGTAGGTATTTTAAAATTTCATTTGGAAAGTTTCTGTGACAAATGAGTAATGTTTTTATTAAACTATAATATGATCAGCTCAATCTTCATTGTGTAATTTTAATATACGATTTTGACTAACAACAACTATCATACACCAGAGTTCGGTTAGCGCTGTACTGAGTGGAATAATTAGCGAAATAGCGGAATTAACAATTTCTTCGAAATATGACCTTTATTATTCTACGGCGAAGAGTCACAAATGTATAATAAATAGTTAGTTTTAAGGATAAAAGTGCACCCTATATTAACTTAGTATTTGATGTTATCTTTCTCTCTTCACAATTCAAGTCTGCCTTAATTCCTTCATATTAGATAACAGATATCATAAACGTCTGTTATTCCGAATCTAATATCCTCGTTTTGTTACGAGATGATATGACATTTTATTTATTACTTTGAAGTTGTTTGTTTTTATTGATGTTATGTGATATTACTAATAAAGGAATGTAATTACTATTACAGTAATTACTTATAGCCTCGTCTGGCTCAAGTTGCTTAAGCGTTTTAACCCAAATGCGTTCACGATCCAACTATGAATATAATTTAATGCAACGTAAAAAAAAACCTACATTGAGCATTTGAAATATTTATATAACAATTATATAAGTTAAGTGTATTATTATATTTTATACAATGCTTCGTTTACGGGTTATTAAGTACGTAGAAGTATATAAGTACAATAACTATTTACTTTATTGTATTTTCTCTTTTGTATTAACTCAATTAACCTAAGTATCCATAAAGCTAATGAATGTCATATTGCATGTTATGACCATAGCAATTACAATATTGTTCTTATTTTTATGGGAAGATAGCATAGTTTATCTAAAGACAGATTAATTTAATTGGCTATGAAGATGGAATTACAAGATTACTTTGTATGTACGTACTGTTTCCGATGTAAAAACATATTGTTACATATATTTGATTGTAAACGAAAACCCTCCTATATAGCTTTAATCGCTTAAAATACAAACTAGAAATTGACTCACAACTAATACTAATATATAACAGATTCAAATAAGAGACAATAAGTATAAATGTATGATACCCATTACTGTCCTGGATGTGGTTTTCTTCAGAATAAAAAAATCACGACCCAATATAACATAGCCAGTGTAAAAAATATTTTTATTATAAGTATTTATCAACCTTATATACTTATTTGTTTTTATGAAGTCTTAAATAATTACGCAAAATTCGATAAATAGTTGGATAAAAGGCATTTATATTAAATTAACTCTATATGTTCTAGATGTCTGTATCGTATAGATTGTATTAACTGAATTAGTGTTACATACTACGGCTTACTGAGGATAAGTATGTATTATTCTGTTAAGTAACCTTATAATACTTAGCAGTAAAATGTAATACTCATAATTACTACAATGTTTATGAATAAAATGTTATTGTTATAGGCCAGGGAATTTCTTTAAAAAAGTTTGAATGTGTCTATAAAAGTATATACAAATTTGAATAATATTTGATATAATAAATAATATATAACACCATTATGGTTTTAGAGATATGACACTCTATATTAAGAATTAAAATAAATATAAAAGTACTTTACATTACATCATTACTCTTACTATTGTATTATAATTCTAGAACACACGATATAACAAGTGCATCTTTTCATCTTGATTATTTCTGGATATCAAAAGCTTAAAACAGTAACTTAGTTTCACTGCATACTGTAGTATGTTATATATTCAACCTTTTAAAAATGAATATTAATAATAATACAATATTTAAATATAAAATGTATTAAAATATTAATAATTATATAAAGGGATTTTAAGCAATTGTGAATCCACCTTATAAAACTTTTTAAGTCAAAAGATTTTATTATTGAATGAAAAATAGAAAGGTCAGCAATAACATATCCACATTACTGTAATAACAAAGACTAGAACTTTTCGGTGCCAATCACATATATCCAAGCGATAAATCAACAATTTATCGTCGTAATTTTAGTAATTCATACAGTATCAAGTTACCCGACCGAATAAAGAAGTTCAATTTCCGTTACTTGTATTACGGAGGGGACGTAAGAAATCTCTTTCTGCCCCGAGTCCACAATGACAGGCAAATTATCAATCATTATTGATCTTATTAATATAACATTTGTAGCCCTAACTGAAATAGGAAAAAAGAACTGCATAGTATCAAAATATGTTCTATTCTTTGGGAGATTTATATTTAATATAAATAGCACATTTAGGTTTATAAGAAAATAGTGAATATTTTTAGCTAGCTTTAAATAAGTATCAACAATAAAGTAAAATAAATGGATCCTAAAACTGCAGTAGATAAAAAAAGATTAAAAATAAAAGCATTTAATCAAAGCAATATTTCGAAAACTGAATTTATATATCATGAATAAAATCAACATACTTTACTCGATGTGTACCGATGTGTCGGGAAATACATTACCGGCCACGTACCGACTACTGTTAGCTATATAACTAGAGATACGATGTTCCTTATTCTTGTAATAAATGGAATCATTAAGTTCACTTTTCTTCCATTCTTTATAAAAATATTTGTTGAAGAACTTGTAGAATTCCATTATTTAATAAGGTAAAAATAATTTTAATTACAAAGTAATCACTTTGTAAAGATACAAACAACTTTATATCATTATAATGTAAGTTGATTATTATTATATAATTATTGTTTTATCTCTAAAAACTATAAATGTATATAGATCTGTTGGTATACTTGAGGGTTAGTTGTTGCGTTCATTTCCTTAATTCACCCTCCTTAGATTAAGGCGTAACTTCATTCGTAAAGTTGAGTCCGTGTCACAATGAGATAAGAAATCGGGCTGATTACAGCATACAAATTATATTTAAGTAACGGTACAACGATATTTCGTATATTTACGAAATAATACTAGATTTTTTTTTTAATTTCCATTATTGATACCTTAAATAAAAATTACTTCATCTAACTTGTAGTTGTAGCAATCGTAGACTTTTATTGTATAATTTGTTTAAGTTTGTATATTATTGTTGTTGTCTCATATTTTTGTAAGTCCTAAAAATAAATAAATACAAGTTAATATTAATGGGAAATCTCAGACTAAAGATTTTAAAGAAAATTTTATAATATATTCACTACTATTTTATAAAATCAAACAAATTAAAAACCATATAAAAATTTAAGCTCATCTCCAAAAAATTTTTGCATAACAATGAATTTCAAAATTACACTGAAACAATATACACGTTGGGCTGAAAAAATTTTATAAACGAATTTATTGTAAGCCGCTATAGGGCTCTCCACACCTTCAATGAAACACGGGTGGTTTATTCCTCGTTTACAAGCAAACAATAATTTATGTTGCCATGGTAAAGTTTAATATGACGTACAAGTGCGAATTTATGAATGAGGTAGGAGCGCTATATGACTTCAGCCACTCGCAACGCAACACATGTCTGTCAAAAGAGTATAGAAATGTTAAAAATGTGACGAAACTATATGAGCATCCAAATTCGAATAAAAAATTCATATTGCAGTTGTACTGAGAATGAAAATAACGGAGGAGCTTTATAAATATTCAAATCAAAACTCAAGAGAAACACGTAGGTTTGCTTGCATAAGTAAATAAAGGGTTTGGACGTTGACAATTACCCTGCTTGGTTCCAATAGATAATGCAAGAAACAAAATTAATTTTTGTGATCCGGGGAAAAACTATTTCTATTCAAAGCAGACTTGACCTGAAGGGGCTTGTTTCTAAATATTTTCATACATATTTCTGTTGGTAATCTATGACTTAAAATTCCTGTCTGGATAGAAGCTTTGGATGGTTTACGTTCATTTGCGGCCGAGGTACATGGATATGCTTTCGAATGAAATGGAAAGAGACGAATTGATTGACGTGACGTGGCTTTTCTGTGTTTGATTTAATGCCTGTCGCCGAATTTTGACACCGCAAAACACGTCATTCCTCCTTTACCATCGATACCACCTGAGTACGTGGCAATTTTCTATTGTCAGGTTTTCAAGAACTCTTATTCCGCGTACCACTCAACGTAGAACGAACTTCCTTCGGCGGTATTTCCATCGATAAGACATGGGTATCTTGGTGTATGTAAAAAAGGGTTTATACTCCTACTTCCAAGTTCGGCAACGCTCTTGTGAATCCTCGAATGTTGCAAGAGTTCATGGACGGCGGTGATCACATATCAACGGTGACCCGCAAGCTAGTTTGTCCTCTTCAAAAATAAAAAAAAACATCTGCTCCTGGCACAACAGAAAAACTTTTAGACCCACATTTGTAACATTGATTTAATTTAAAAATTAGCCTGATTAAATATTAGATATGATGAGATCTACAATATAGAAATAAAAAATTTGCCAATAAAATAAATATATTTTTTTTACATATTTATATGAACTTTGTACCTCTTTATATTAATTAAGATCGTTGGAAAGTTATTGACTGAAGGAATAAGAGTAAGTGAACAGCTCAAATAATAACCTGAACCAATGTCTTTTCAACATTTGCCTCTTATAGAAAATACATAAATAAATACTAAAAAAAAATTTTAGAGTATTTATCAATTTGTCTTTGTAATTGTTTATAAATTTAATTTTTGTTAAGCAAAATATTTGAATAATATTTAAATATTAATAAAATTTATTGATAAAATGTATAATAACATTACAATCAGAAAATATTAAGGCAATGAAAAATTCAATATATCTTTACGTCTCTTGTAAAAAAATATTACGCGCAAAACTCGAGTAATTGCATTATAAGATTTTAAATCAAATTGAATACACTACGACTCTTAGCTAGCTCCAGTGGAACCCCCATCTCTCAACACTCGCAGCCAAACTCATCTCCGCCGTCTTTGCAATTAGAAAAGTTAGACAATTAACGGACATTAATACGGCTCGATTGTTTATTTTAGTTATTTTCACAGTATTTTATCTTACGGTATTTTATTATGGGGCAGTGCTGTCGAAATTAATTCTATATTTATTTTACAAAAAAGAGCTGTGCGTTCTATTTATAACTTAAAGCTAGAGATTCTCTGAGAGATGTTTTTAAAGAAATAGGTATTTTCACAGTCGCTTCCCAATACATATTTAATAACATATTATATATACGTCAAAATTTAAATAGTTATATAAAAAACAGTGACAGACACGCGATAAATACGATAAATAAAAACAAACTCGTAACGCCAAAGTTTCGGCTTCAAAAAGTTAATAAATCCTTCATGGGTTTGAGTATACGCATATATAATAAAGTTCCACAAGATATCTTAGACCTTCCATTTCTTAGTTTTAAATCTAAAATCAAAAGTTTATTGTTAAATAAAGCTTATTATAACGTTCAAGAGTTTTTAGTGGATCGAAATATGTGGAACTTAAGTTGTTGAATCATTTGCAGGATTTATATTATATTATAATATACATCACCTATTGTTATATTTCTTTTGAAAAGAGCAACTGTTGAGTTTCTGGCCGGCTCTTCTCAACAGAGCAGCATTCCGAGCCGGTGGTAGCTTACGTACGGACGGACTACACTGACCTTTTTTGTATTGTAGTAATTGACGATTCAAAAGTGCGTGTAAATGCCTACTTGAATAAAGATATATTGAATTTGAATTTGAATTTATAATTCAAAACAGTTATGCTGAGCTTCTAAACATTTAGAATTTTGAGTTTCGGTATTGATTTTTATGTAAAAATTATTACTTTAGGTGCAGAAACTGAATGGTATAGTAATCGTTTATTCTTTAATAATAATTTCAAATAAATTTAAAGACCAGATAGATGGAGCTTTATAGAAAGCAGTATATGTTTTGAAAATCGTGTTAAAACGACTAACAAGACCTCTGGACAGTCAATAGTGGTTCACCGGTCATAAAATAGACTTGTTATCGAACTGGCATTTACAATGTTTTCTTTCTATGCCTTGGTACTTTACCATTATTTTTTTTATGAAATGTACCTTATATTTGTTACATAACTTAATTAAAAAGATCAGATTATCTATAATATGACATGTTCTGGCTTTTTATATTGTGTGCACACGTGGGCTATATATATTTTAATTAGTACATAATGAGATAACATGTATTACTCAACTTAAAATAAAAGGGCCCATAATTATAAATAACCTACAGATACGCCAACAATATATTAGTTAATTTTAAATAAAAGTAATAAAAAGTATGTGTTAAAACTATAAGATGATAACAATGAAGTGTCCTTCAGAACATTGTAGTGCCTGAAATAACACAGAATTCCTATTCTTGTTATACTACAACGGATTAGAATTGACTTAAACATCTTCAGTATCAGTGGATAAAGGTAATGAGGAAACCCAGCTCCTCACAGGAGTATTTTCTTCTATTTTCTCTTTCAAGTACCATTAAGATAATGCAGAGTTTTAGTTAAGTGATTAAGCCTAGTAGATATCTTCAAAGTAAGGCATTAGGTAGATTAGTCCTTACCTCCACATTATTGTTTTTTATTCGATTTGCAACATAATTGATAGCACATTTCGTTTTTTAACTTTTTTTTATATTAAGTGATTTATCAAATTGATAAAATAAAACCTTTAAAGTATAGGATTAGATTTTTTTTTTTGCTTTCATTTGGTTGCTGTGCACCTAAAAAGGAACTTTACAAACGAAGATACTTTGGATATGTCAAATTAAAGTTTTATTACATCACATCGTCCTTGACGTATGGCTAGGATAGGGTTACGTGATACGAATACATTTATACATACATACCTAAGTGTTTCTCAGCGATGAAAGCTTTCTGTACCTCATAATAAGAGATTAAAAAATCCCACAAAGTAGTGTATCCCACTAACAACAATAAAGTATTAAAATATTTTCTCGCACTATTTAAAATATATAAAAATGAAGAAGAACGTAAAACACTTAAGTTCGGTTTAAATTTGTTTCTAACTGTAGTGCATGTCTTTGTGCAATCCTAAGAAAATAGCAGCTTATTAATACTGAAGTCATCAATCACGACTGTAGCGGAGTGAATCGAAAAAAGGAGGGATGCTGTAGGATAGATAGATGAGTCACACTCAGTACCACAACTATTGAACGTATATTGGAACGTGACATTAACGTACTCGTAACTCGTAACTGGTAATGGACAAAATTTTAAAAATTATAAATAATTAAAGTTATGTTCTATTATCATAAAATAATTATAATTAATAATAAAAATTTTGAAATATTTTATTTTTTTTATTTTTTATTTTCCACTTAGAATCCATAGCAATTATTACTAGTGTATATCAAATGGAAATGACAGGAGGGCCTATTTTGATATAGTACGTATCTAAACAAGCTCTTCTGTACGTATCTAAACACTCTCCAACTTAAAATAAGGCTACAAGGGTTCCAAACGCGTCCTGGTCTGAGAAGAACTACACAAAAACCCAGCCGGGTTTTCTTTATTGTGATCACCGTATCACTAACGTCAATATATGTAGTGAGCATTATCATATAGTGATTATTATCTAAGTCAGTTTTAGGTACATATTCTAAGTAAGGATTTGTGAACATGCATTGTTACAGCAAAAATTTTATAGTAAGGGCCGTAATATTCCTTATAGGATTTCATATCACTAATGTAGTGAATAAAAACGAATTCGAGATATCATCGATAAGGAAGACTCAATTGTGCTACTCATTTTATGTAATTAATCCAATTCCCGATCTACTATTGCCTTACTATAGATAATTAGATTAGCAGTAATTAATTGTAGAGACGTCAGTAAATTTTGGTTTAAGTTCATCATTTATTATAATCTCCTTTTAGTAGATTATAATTAGTTTAAGGTTACGATGATTACAAGAATATTCTGTTTCAATTTAAGTTCGTAACCTGAACATAGTGTCTAAAGTGTAATGTTTTGAAATAAATATATTTATTTATTTATTTATTTATTTATTTATTTATTCATGTACCTCATTATTACATAGATACTTAAAAATTATAAAATATGTACATGGGATAGCTTATCTCTTAGAAGAGATCTCTTCCTGACACCCCTGAGTGTAAGTGCCTTGTAATTGACAAAGTAGGTGGGTACATTAAAATAAAATATATATATATATATATATATATATATATATAATACTTAAGTAATAATAATAATAATAATAATAATATTAAGAAATATAACATGCTTATATAATGCAAAGAATAAATATATATATACATATATATATATATATATATATATATATATATATATATATATATATATATATATATATATATATATATATATACAAACATATATAAACATATATACTTACACAAATAAATTTTTATATATACATCAAAGAAGTGAGTGAAAGTGCTGCTTTAATTTATATTTAAAAGATTTAGCGTTCGGACATTTATAGAACTCGTCAGGTAATGAGTTCCACAGACGCACTGCTTGCACTGTAAAGGAGCGTGAATAAAATATGCTATTATAGTGAGGAATATCAAGAGGTTTGAAAGGTACACATGAACGCAATGGTCTGTGATTTGTAGTCGACATTCTAAACCGCTCACTAAGGTAATTCGGTTCAGTTTTTAATTATATTAAAGAGATTATTTAAGATATGCATATTCCGGCGAAGAGAAATTGGTAGCCACTTTAATTGACGTCGGTATGTGATCGTATTTTCGCAATCCATATATAAATCTTATACACAAGTTTTGAAGCCGATCTAGTTTGTCAAGTAGCTCATGTGTAGCATCTAGATAGCATATGTCAGCATAATCGAGAAGAGGAAGTAATAAAGTTTGAGTAAGAAGTATTTTTGATTTTACAGGGAGTAAATTCTGAAGACGTCTCATAGAGTGAAAAGAATATTGAAATCGCTTACTTATGTCATTTACATGTGACGACCAAGACAGATTGTAGTCCATTGTTAAACCTAAGTTTTTAACAGTGTCAGTAAAAGGTATAACAGTTGTATCGTATACAATTTGTGGGATGGTATTAAAATCAACTTTGTGACGTAGTTGTCTACTTCCAATAAGTATAGCCTGAGTCTTACTTGGATTAACTGAGAGACCAAAAGGATAGGCCCATTCCTTAATCCGCTTCATATCTTCATTAATCAATTCAATCTCTGAGTCAAGTACTTCAATGTGTGCGTGTCTGTACAATTGCAAATCATCTGCATAGATATGGTAGCGAGAAGATATAACTTCAGTGAATTCATTTATGAATATAGAGAAAAGAAGTGGAGATAAAACAGCGCCTTGTGGAACACCAGCTATTAGATCAGCCCAATCCGAGGAACCCTCGTTAGAGCGAACCATTTACCGGCGACCATGAAGATAAGATTGAAACCATTCAATCACAGGTGGAGAAATGTTAAGGGAACGCAGGATGGAAAGTAAAATACCGAAATCAACTGAGTTGAAGGCATTACTAAAATCAAGTAAAACTAGGATGGTAAATGACTTGTTGTCCATAGCAAGCCTTATGTCCTCAGTGATTTTAAGCAGTGCTGTCGTGGTACTATGATGATTTCGAAAACCTGACTGGTATGGACTAATTAAATTATTTGTGGCTAAAAAATATGAAAGTTGCTTGCAAACTATATTTTTGAGAATTTTAGATAGAAACGGCAGTATAGATATGGGGCGGAAATGCATGGGAGTGGAGGGATGTTTATTTTTAGGTAAAGGTATAACATAGGCTTCCTTCCAAGTTGTAGGAAAAGAATTGGAAATAAGGGAAAAGTTTATAATGTGAGTAATTACTGCCAGTATACTATCTAAAATCGGTAAGAGCATGTCACGACTTATACCATCGCTACCAACAGCTTTTGATGTAAAAGATAGTACGCTCATCTTAACATCACACTCTGTGATCTCACGAAATATAAATGGAGTACAGTCGGGCTTGGGGGCATTAAACAGTTCATGAAGCGTAGACGTTCGTGTGCCATCATGCAAAAGGACATGTGGTTTAGAAAAATATTTATTAAGAGAATTTAAATCATCATATTGATGTAAAGGTTCAGATGTTTTCCCCACACCCAAAGATTTGAAAAATCTCCACATCTGAGATGGAGTTGAGTTATTAATTGAGGAAAAAATGAAATGACGCTTTGCATCCCTACACATTCTATTGCAGAGATTAGGCAATTGTTTGTAGATTATTATATTTTCATGACTGCTATTATGTTTGCACTTTTGCTTGGCTTTGTCACGTTTTTTCATAATTTTCTTTATTGTCGGGGTAAGCCAAGGTGCAGGAAGGCGTTTTGATCGAACAGGTTTATAAGGAGCATTTATTACATTTAGGACATATTTGTTAATTTTAAAAACAAACTCTAGATCTTATTATTTTATTTGACGTTTCCAGTTGCCAAATTAATGTTCTTTACTAATATATAAAAAGTACAATTATAGCTTGTAAAGTTTTTTGTTTTTCGGAAAAATATATTCTTTATAAATTATAGAAATATTAAAATAATAAAAAAAAAGTGCAATTTATCGACACTGCTTCACAAAAATGAAATAAAGATAAAAATGTTTCAAATGCAATTCAAATACCCTCGAAAATGCAAAAAAATATTATAAAGTGAGATGGTGTGAAATATGGCGGTGTTTCCATGAGGCGCCATGTTTATAAGAGTGATTGATGTGCTCTTATCTTAGTCATACGTTAGCGTGCATCCTGGATCAAAACGATTGTAAAGGGAAAAGGGTAGATGGTGAATTGTATTTTCATTGCAGTATGAATAACATATGTGTAGAAGAGTAATGACTTGTACATAGATGGATGAATAATCTGTATTATAAACCTGACGGCAACTCTCTGTCTGCCTGTCTCATAAAGACAAATGTTCTGTTAGTTTTTCATAACACTAATAATTAGACCTTATTAGTAAACACCAGAACCTCTTGTGGTGCAACTGCGATGAAAGCGTTTATGTAAAATTGTTTAAATATTACTTTATTTAACGAATAAAATATTTAAGATACTTTTTGAGACAATTATCTTGAAATATTATTGACATTAGTCGTTCTTTGTTATTCATAAAACCTACAAGATATATTATTATATATTAACATAAAAAACATTGTTTTTTCAATACCTATTCCTTATTTATACATTCAAATAAAACCTTCGTATAGGTTTTAAGTTTGCGTTAATTTTACGTGACTTTCAAACACTTTATGGCAACCAAGAATATTTAATTTCAGCATTCATTCAAGCTTTCTCAGGAATACGAGATGTCCTGAAATTTTTTTTTATTTACTAGGAGTAATTAAAAAACGGATTTTCGGTTATTAGGTATAGCTTTAAATGCACATAGAACAGATGCAATACATACAATATGCATGTATCTTGAGGTCTCTCGGAGTGATAACAGGCTAGTTTGACATTTTTCATTTATAATGTTACCCTTCGTAAATGATCAGTTAAAAAAATTATTATTAAACATTTATAAAAAAATCGTATCAACTCATTAAAGAATAATTAAATAAACTAATTCATTCATTCATCCAAAATTAATGTTCAAAGTTATAGCATTTTTTATACGTTAAAATATTTTAAAGGAAAGACTGGAATTATAAAAGTAATACAAAAGATCATGGTAATAATAATTATAAGAACTTTGATAGATAATAGAATAAAGTAATCTAGTTAATTAATTACGTGCATATAAATAGGAAACAATGTTTTTCATTATTATTTTCGTTTATCATCGTTACGAGATATTTTTCTTTTTTTTTCTTGTGAATAGGTAATATACTTTTTACGAGCAGTTCCCGTTGAATTATTATAATTTTAATTTAACGAATTGTCATTTTTTTTTTAAATAATTAGGGTAACCAAGTTCACCAACTGATATATATGTGTAAAATCTTCACTCGGATGATCTCGTGTTCCAGCATCAAACGATGCTAGCTTAATAAACTCCGAAGAAGTTCCATATTTGCGTATAATGATAAGTTAGTTTTGGGTCAACGTATTTGGAAAATTTTGTCAATACATTGTTTAGATATTACAGCGATTTTAAGACATTATGTAATCTATCTTAGATATGTTATTTGTCTTTAAGTTTTGGCAATTTCAAAGTGGTTAACGACTCTCGAAGCGGACTGTACACTGTACTATATAAAAAGCGTTTATTTAGGATATTTTAACAATATAAAAAATAATAAGACAGTAATTATGAAAAGTAAATAAAAAATAAAAGTAAGTAAATATATTTATATTATTACGAATATATTAGTATTTAATCGTTATTACATATCCGTCCATATTTTCTCTTATCAGATTATCCAACTGAAATGTAGTAATTACTGTAATTATAAACAATAATAAAAATCCTCTACTGATTTTATATATAGTTAAGTGTGATTAATGCTTTGATAATATCATAATAATAATCAAGAACTTTCAAGCGATAAATGTTATACAAGCATTACTAAAACACAATTTATACAACCAACTTCAGGAGTTTAACCTAACGATAGCCAGCCGCAGCTTACGGAGCACCGACTTCCAATAACGCTTTAGTAAATTTCTAACTGCAGCTTAAAATTAAACTTAATAGGTTTATATACCCAGGAGCAAAGTGTACATATAATTACATAAAAAGTATATGATATTTTATAATAAACCCAAAACAGTTTTTTTTTTTTTTTTTTTAAATAAAGAACGCTATCTTGAGAAAAAAAAACATATTTTGATATGTTAATTATCTTGTTTTTTAATGTCTCGGTTTATTTTATAAACAATAAGACAATTATTAATATCACATTAAGTACATACTACACATATTTCTTTAAAATTATAGTTTTAAATGTATGATGACTTTTTTTTAGACTTCCGGTTAAAATAAAAATTATGTCTACAAATACAGTAAGCTGCAGCAAAATTTTGAGAGTATTAACTACTGTGTATGCAGTACAAGATACAAAACTCGAAAAAGATGTGTGTTTTTGAATATCTTACTTATTTATTTGTGAACACATTGTGGACTAAGTACCTGATCGAATTTCATACAATTTTATCAGTAATTACAAATGATACTTTTCACTCTAAAAAAAGTTAATCTTATTTTCACGGGAAAATGCAAAAATGGGTTTGATAATGTATGAATTTATAAACATTCTAAAAGAAATAGATAGCTAATAGTTATGAAAACACAATACAGAGTCGCTGGCAGAGCTGTAATATGTGGGTTTGCGATGCAGCCATGCCGAGGGTGAGGTCTAGGCCCCGGCGCAGAGCGGTGTACTGGTGGTCACCCGAAATTGCCGAACTTCGGGCGGCCTGTTGCAGGGCTCGCAGGGCTTTCGTCCGGTGTCGCCGTCGTCACGGCTTCGACCCGGTTCTGGAGGCCCAGCTGCGGAGTCGATACCACGAGGCGAAATCGACTCTGCGGCTTGCAATTCGGAAGGCAAAGGACCTGGCTCGGGAAGAGATCCTGGCAGGTCTCGATAGGGACCCATGGGGACGTCCGTACCGCGTCGCGCGGAATAAACTCCGCGCCGCATGCGCCCCGGTCATGGAGTCCCTTCAGCCGGATTTCCTCGAGCGGTTGGTGGGGGACTTATTCCCAGAGTCCACTGGCCACTCACCTCCCGTGATGGCCTCCCCTTCTCCTAATGGGGGGGTGGGTCCTATCCCAGACATCACGGAGGCCGAGCTGGAGGTCGCGCTGAATCGCCTTCGAGCCCGCAACACTGCGCCGGGGCCAGATGGTATTCCGGGGCGAGTTCTATTCCTCGCCCTAGAATACTTGGGAGGCAGGCTTCGGGAACTGTTCAACCTGTGCTTGCGCACTGGACAGTTCCCGAAAGCCTGGAAGGAGGGCAGGTTGTGCCTGTTGAGGAAGGACGGTCGTTCTGCCGATTCCCCTTCCGCATACAGGCCAATCGTGCTGCTGGACGAGACGGGTAAACTCTTCGAGAGAATCCTCTCTGCACGTCTTGTCCGGCACCTCGAAGAGGTGGGTCCTGATCTCTCAGAGGCTCAGTTCGGCTTCAGGGCGGGTCGTTCAACGATCGACGCCCTGGGAGCTCTGAGAGACCTGACCCAGGAGGCTGTTCGCGGGGGGGACGTCGTCCTAGCGGTTTCGCTCGACGTCGCCAACGCCTTCAACAGTCTACCATTCGAGACATTGGTTGAGGCGCTCCGGTTCCATGGAGTGCCTCCCTATCTCCGTAGACTGTTGGGGGCTTACCTGCAGGACAGGGAGGTCCTGTGGGAAGGCGGCGACCGGCGGGTCTACCGACGTAGCGTATGCCGTGGAGTTCCACAGGGGTCCGTGTTGGGACCGGTGTTGTGGAACCTCGGCTACGACTGGCTGCTCCGCTGTCCTCTCCTGCCCCGGATGAGGGTGTTGTGTTACGCGGATGATACCCTCGTCACCTGCAGGGGAAGGAACTTTGCGGAGGCAGCCCGTCTGGCTACCGTCGGCGCTACGTTGGTAGCGGACCGAATAGGGCTGTTGGGATTGGAGGTCTCCGTCACAAAGACGGAGGCCATCCTGTTCCACGGCCCACGCCGGGGTCCCCCTCGTCGGGCGTCCATCTCCGTCCAGGGTTCGGAGGTGGTGGTGAAGACCCAGATGAAGTATCTGGGCCTCACCCTGGACGGAAGATGGAACTTCGGGGCTCATTTCTCCCTTCTGGCCCCGAAGTTGGTATCCACCGCAGCTGCCTTGGGGAGGCTTCTGCCTAACGTTGGTGGGCCGCAGGCTCCGTGCCGGCGTCTATATGCCGGCATCGTGAGGAGCATGGCCTTGTACGGTTCCCCAATTTGGTCGGGAGTTCTTACCGCCAACTCCAAGACCCTCTTGCGGAGAACGCAGAGGATTCTCGCGGTAAGGGTGATTCGGGGGTATCGTACGGTGTCGTACACTGCGGCCACGCTTTTGGCGAGTGATCCGCCTTGGGAGCTACAGGCGGAAGTGCTCGCCGAGGTGTATTGGCACCGGGCAGAAGCCAGGGCCAGGGGGGTAAGGCCCGAGGTGGCTCGGGTCAGGGCTCTAGCTCGCCGAGCCCTGATTCGACGGTGGGAGAGGGACCTAGGGTCCCCTGCCGCCGGACTGACGACTGTGGGGGCGATCCGTCCCCACCTCGATCGTTGGATCAACCGGCGGCATGGAACGCTTACGTTCCGTCTTGTGCAGGTGCTCACTGGGCATGGGTGCTTCGGGGAGTATCTGCACAAGATCGCACGAAGGGAGGCGACCCCATCCTGCCACCACTGTGACGAGGCCGTAGACACGGCTCGTCACACCTTGGCAGAGTGCGCAGCCTGGGACCACCAGCGTGTTGAGCTGGTGGCCGTGGTGGGCGGGGACCTCTCGCTGCCGCGCCTTATAGGCACAATGATCGGCAGCGAGAGGTGTTGGGTCGCAATGGCCTCCTTCTGCGAGCAGGTCATCGCCGCGAAGGAGGCCGCGGAGCGGGTCAGGGAGCAGGCCTCCACCGCTGACCCACTCCGTAGAGGAAGGCTGGGAAGAAGGAGGCGGGAGTACGCCCGCCGCTTCCTTCCCCAGCTGTAGTGCCTTGGTGGGAGGGGAGGGTGACCTCTCTCACCTATTACAGGCCTACGTCGTGAGGGTACTCTTAGTTGCTCGGAGCACCCTTACACGGGGGGTTACCGCCGGAGCGTCACGGTGAGTGCGCAAGCGATCCCGTGGCGTCCCATTAAGGCGTTGAGGGCAACCGTTGGTTTTTTAGTGGGTAACCTTAAAAATGGCAGCGTCCTCTATGCTGCCGGGTAGTCCCACATAACCCTCCGGCCATCACCTTCTTGGTCGGCGGGTATCCGTAACGGATTTTTCCAACGATAAAAAAAAAAAAAAAAAAAAAGAGCTGTAATATGAAATGATATAAACAAGTACTTTTTCTATTCTTAACATCTTAAATTTATCTTATTACTCACGTCAGTATATTATCATACCATCATTATAGTTACATATATTACCGATAACTTAAATACACATAAAAATGTTTTCATTTAACGTTAACATATTCACATCACAAAGCGGAGAATTGATAGATACTGAATCTTCGCAAACATACGATTAATTCCACGAGGGGGACGAAGGGCAACTAAGAGAGATATCGATTCTGACAACTACAGGATTTAATACCGGCCTTCATATTTGGATATCTTATAACAGTGTATTAATGAAAAGGTCTCATATTAAATAATTATAACTACACCGTATTTCAGATAATATACTTAATCAAACAGTTCTAAATTAAATCATGATTATTTGTTAATAATAATATTAATAATAACTGTTGTTATTACTAATATTATTATTATCCTCGAAAGAGATCATAATTATTATATTTCTTTATCATTCCTAATGTTATTTCGTATATCCAAATATATCGAAATACAGTTCAGGTCATAACAAAAAATAAATGAAATAAGGAAAACGAATAAATTCCTTGTAACGTTCAAAATATATTAATATATAGCTCTTTTCCAATCTTATTTTGACAAATTGTCGACTTCAATGTTGTGATACACTGTAACAGGCAGCGCTGAAACCCGATGGAGTCTGCAGCTCAAACGAACCTAATTCTAAACGAACGTAATTAATATCATACTTCTTTTAATAATCAAAAAAGGTTTTTACCAATTTAGATAGAAAAGTAAGTCTGTTCCGTAACTTCAATAAAGTAAGTATAATTGAAAGTATCATAATTGCCTGTTTCGTGTTCCTTGATATATTATGTATAATGTAAGGTAATTAATATTAGTGTGAGAATATACATATACACTGCATGCAAAATTTTGTTGATCTTACCCGGATACAATTTTACTTTAAAATAATTCATGCATGATAAAGTATTATTTGAAACGAAATAATAATTAAACAAACATAAAACTTTTCAAGGAAATGGAAAGTTGTCAAATGTTAAGTCAATAAAGTGAAACTCGACCTCTAAATTTCGTAAAATTTGCGTGGAAACAATTTTGTTATATTCTTTTTCCTAAAAACACTAACACCGGTCGTGACGTCACTGTCAGCTTGTGTAACAGAGTCGTGTCCGTAAACGAAAGTATTTACCGTTTTGTCGAAACATTATAGGTATTACTCAATCATGGTTATTTGCATAAAAATAAATTGAAAATTTACTAAGAGATTAAAATATTACGTACACAGATATAAACAGATACTATAAATTATAACAAAACAAAATATACAATTACTTTTTGAAAGCTATTTCTTTTTGAATTATTGATAAAAAATATATAAAATGGATCAAGTAATTAACAAACAAATGTACAGTTTTAACTGTTTTTAAAATTATAAAAAAATTCCTTACATTATTCAATTTAATATGTGATAGTTCAATTATTATTGGTATAACCTCTTCTCGGTAAAAATTCATAACGATTTGATATTTTATTAACATATTTACTCGTAGTAGATACTTGAATATTAGTAAAAAGAAAAAATATACATGTTTGTTTTTATTTATGTAAAGATTTCATTTATTAAAGATAAATTGCTTTCTAAAACCGAATGATAAATACATTGGCATTTTTCATTCAGCACTTTTAATAGTAAAGACAAAGAGTTTATAACATATTTCACGAGCAATAAAAAAAGGATCATAGCGGCTATATTAAATAGCGCCAAGTTCAAATCCGAAGAGAGCAATTCGCGTTGCAAAAACACTTTAACAAAAGATACTCTCTAACCCGACCAATAAATTAAAAAAGGGATTGACCTTTTCAGAGAGTCTAAAGCATCACGAATATTTCATCCAAAGCTTCTCTGGCCTTAATATAGATTTGTTTTCACTTTTCTTTATAAACATCTCTGACAGTAATGGATTACTGGTGTTGATAGTTGAGTGCTCCAGGGAGCATTATTTGTTAATTCCTACGTAACGAATGAGTAAGCGAAATCACTAAGATAATGGTTTAAAGTGAAAATCTTTGAGCAGCATTGTAACGAACTTTATATTAAGTTTTTTGGTTGTTATTAAATGAATATACTCTTATTTAGGTAGAAAACAACAATTTATTTGGGGTACATCAAAATGCAAAAACAGTAGACAGACTTTAAAAAAAATTTTTGATTTTTTATCCATATCAATATATGCTTAACCTCTAAAAATTTAATATATTTTACGAGAAATTACAATAGTTTTTTGCTATACTTTGTCTTGAATTAAATAATCAACAAAAGCTTAGTCGATCTGTTATAAAACTCTATGTAGTTCTCAAGTAAAATCTATTTTAAATGAGGCCAGATAGAGAAATAACAGACCAAAAAAGATTTACAAAAAGCGATATGACAAAATATGCAGATGAAATATATCAAATTAAGTACGAGTAAAACTTTGAAACGCTGATCTGCGAAATGGTTGAAAGAGACTATACAAGGGGAATATAACAAAATATACAAGTAGTACAAATGACGTTGAGTGTAGAAGTAATCTATACAAACGATGCATATTGTGATGCTCTTATTGGAAGCTTGAAGCCAGACCTCCTGAGCTTCTGAATATTGTCGATTTAAAATGCAAAATTTATTTTAGAAATGTATTTTATTATCTAATCTATCTAATACCAATTTACTTTTTTATATATATCATACCATAACATTTTTATGAAATTGATAACATTATGACTTAAAGGCGTACAAAAACATTGTATCTATTAAGCAGTATATTATATATAATAATATATATTATAATATATAATATAACATTTTCTTTTTGTCAATGGACTGAAGAAGTGATGGTTTTACAAATATGGTTTTAGAAATAAAGTATTTGACTTAATCTCGCAATATATATTATATAAGGATATATTTAATTATTTATTACACTGAAAATCTAAATCATATTGTTTATTTGTCAATATTCGAACTCATTAGACTGAGCACTCAGCAGAATAATTTTATTGTTTAAATATCATAACCTAAGTAGGCTTAACCTATCTTTAATTACAACCACGCGAATATAACAGACATAATATGCAGTGTGTCTTTAACGATGATGAAGTTTGGAGGCCGTTGTGTTGCAAATTGGATTCGTAACAGAACATCGAATTTAAATTGGTTCTAACCTTAACAAATAATTGAGTTTTTCTGCCGGATGTTAGTTTGCTGAATTGTAACGATTTGAGGATCAACATTGTCTTTTTTCATTAAACTAAACAAAAAATATACTAAGGCTTATAATTTATTGTTTGGTTATTAAAAGCCTTTATTTTGATTTTTAGAGATCGCTTGTAGAAGTTCCTTCAGCTTCGTTTAATATAACTCTATATTAACGTTTTAACTGATTTCATACATACACCATAACCGGCGTAAAGTTTTCTGATAAGAGAAAGCTATAAACTATTAAAAATTTCCACTACATATAATCTTAGTTTAGTTGACAGTATAATACCGTATCACTGTTCCTTCGAAGATAAAAATTCAGTAGTGTCGCTTATTTCAAGTTCATCTCCACGAGTCAGCTGACGAGATGAAAAAAGAGATCCTCTTTATGTTTTTGTTTTGTTTTCGTATCAAAGGGCAGCGGTCTTTGAATATCATTAAGGTTATTTACAATTATTTTTTTTTTTGCAATCGACATTACTGCCAGTACGTAGTTTACACCATGTTTTTATTGAAAATCATTTCCATTGTGAAAATTTTACAAGTTTTGCAAAAATATTTTGAAATATAAATAACACAGAGTTATTTTTCTTAAGAGAAGTTTTAAATTTTAATTAATTAAAATTTAGCAAATTTGTTGTTTATGTTCTATTATTTTTCATCGAATCTTAAGGAGTGGTTGCCACTTTGTTTGTTTTTTCCAATTTAAAATTTGACTTCTCAGTTGAAATTTTTGTGTGAATTTATATTAGCAGGATAGCGGATTACATATATTTCTAAACACTCCCAACTAAGGGTTTGAATTGTACAAGACAAGGGTATATGTACGTGTCTGAATTTAACACTTTTTAATATTAGTGCATTATTACAATGCCACTGTTAATAAGTTATACACCTTCAAGTTTCAACAATAAGATTTCAGTCTTTAGTAAATCATAATTATTTTATTACTCTATTTATAAATAGGATTAATACAATAAATTAAGAAACTATTACTTTAAGGCCTCTTGATAAAGTATAACATAAATAGGGTGTCCCTTTTTGTCACTTAAAGCAATTTATCTTGTCCATCATTTGCCTATTACGAGTCTCATCTGTTTAAGACAGGAGTGAGGGGAGCAAAAACAACCACTTGCTTGTCATCTGCCGCATGATTTATTGCGTTCCAGACATTCTTGGCTTTTTAAGAATGAGTTAGAGAGTTTACACTCATTATTATTTAGTTATTAGATTTGATATAATATTTATTTTTAATCTTATTCGAATCGAGTAGAAAAGAAAAATCAGATTTTAAAAAAATGCAATGAATTTTCAATCCCACGTGAGTTTTAATGGAAGTTTGTAACCTGATAATGGATTGTTTCAATGTTCGCGAATTATAGTTTATAACAGAAATACTATACCAGGATTACTCTTCATCTCTCATGATATATTCAATATAAATATAAAACGAATGGGAAAGTAAAACAAATTAACAAAATATAGTTGAATATTCAATATTTTTATAAACTGTTAACTGATCATGTAATATGATCACCATTTTATAAAATAAACACCATCTAATAAAATCGGATAAAATCAGTGCATAAATAAACATTAATTGGATCTTCGTGATGTAGCGACGATTGTAAGGGAAAATTTATATATTTTTTCAAACAAACGCTTAATATTTTTTCAATAAACGCAGTTTGATTCCTTTTGATGTACAGAGTTTAGTTTTTTGCAACTGCGATAAAAAACACGTGCATGTTTCCTGTTTTAGTTTTATTCTTTTGTAAGTTTTATTCTTTTGTAATGCTATTGTTTAAAGCAGTATTTTGCCACTATTTCACCACACTAAATTATTCTCTGCAATACAGAAAAGAGCCTCTAACCGCGTTAGGTTTCATTTTTATTTCTTAATTACATATATTCTTGTATATACAATATTGAATATCTGTGTGTATGTAATGTAGCTTTATTGCCGTCCTTAATATACATTATTCTGGTCATTATACTCACATTTTAAATATATTACCTTTAAACCAAAGCTTTGATCATTAGGTACGTTATTATTACCTTTATAATTAACTTTTTCTTTTATTTTCATTAGTCTTTTACAAAGTATTTAAATTGTGAAATTGTAGCCTTTATTTAATACATCATATTATTTTATATAGGTAATTATAATTTTGTACAAATAGTATAATATTTTTTATTTATTTATTCTGACTTTTCAGACCAGATCAACCCTTTCTACGCCTATAGGGTCTGCCAGATATACTATAAATACCTTTATTTGGTCTTACGTACTTTAACGATGTAATCTATCGACAGAGATTTTTCATGTCAGCTATATATTATACTCAAACAAACGGAGTTGCGAACAAAAGTCAATAGATACATAATATACGACTACCTCTTGTGTTATTTTATAAAAATATGACTTGTATAACGTACACCCAAACCACATTACTCTTAGGTAGGAAGTAATAATAGCATCATATATATCTTTCCATTATAAAATAATTATAATACCATTTCATTAAACCTTAATATACTTCGGGATCTCTTTATTGGCAGTTTCATTGACAACTGTCTCACAAACTTCCCTAACATTTTGCAGTGCTTTGAATAATTCATTTAAAAGAGGACTCATAGTAATATTTGCTACTAACTCTTTTAAATCTGATGTTGATTAAATAATTTCTGAGATGGGTTTAAAATAAACATTTAGGTGCAATACATTATGCTTTATTGTGTAATTAAAAACTTTTTTTGAAATCTTAAGTGGCTTAAAATATTACTAGTGTCTGTAGTTATATATAATACAATATTGTGGTATATAGGACATTCTCTAGCCTTAAGGTGTTTGGGCGCTTCCTGTCGCTTATTTGCACTCTTAGTTTATTAAGTACGTAACCCTCTTTAAAAATAGACCGCACCAAAGAACGGCCCCCTGGACCGCCCGAGCCCTGCATTTACCAACAGGGCACGTAATTCTTTAGACAAAAGATTTTCATTGCAATAATTTTTCTGTTTTACGTTTTGAATAATTACGTTTTGAATAATATTTGTGTGAAGAGAAAGCCTTAAACATATATTAAAGATTCTCTTCGCAATTAAAGCTTTTTACAATTACATTAAAAAGTTTAGTCTACTTTTCAATTTTGTTTACTTTCAGTATACGATCGTTTCGGTTTGAAAAATATTTGCTATGTATTTTAGATAAATATAAGAATTTGAAACAACTTCCTTTTTTCAGTGGATGATCACGTTGTTACATGTAAGAATGAAAAATTATAAAAAAAAAATTGTATATATTTTCTGTCTGTGATATCTTTTGGTTACTGTGGAAGTTGATAGGGAAGTCTGATGTTTTACTAAGATGGAAGGAATCTGAAGGAGTTGGGACGTTATAGAAATTCATTTAATCATATTTTGTTTGGAGAAAGAGAAGGTGGCTTATATAATTTTTATTTTCTATATACAAAAAGCTTCTATTAGTAATAAAAATACACTTAACATTACTTTTTAACACTTTCACTGCCAGCTCCGTAGCGTGTACGAAGGATTTTTTTATATTTTTTTTTGTGAAATTATTTGACAACTCATTGAAGATTTTTTTATTTAAGTATATAATTTTGCATATACGTAAATATATCATGAGTATTACGGCGAAGACGGGGACGGATAAAAGGATATTGAATTGAAACAAGAGCAAAATAACCGAATTAAGTAACTAATCCTGTAATTCATGAAAAAAATGATGAAAATATTCCGTAATAACTACTAATATAATTAATCTATATAAAAATTATTAAAATACAAGTCATGAATCTAAAATGACATCAAACTTTATTTTAAAACACTTTAAAGTAACTTTAACAAAAGAAGCTTAAAAAATGTTGCAACTTCGTGAATACTCAATAGAGATAATGGTTTACTTGTTTATACAACTTAAGTGTTTTCTTTAATCCAAAAATTGTTTACTGGTAATTAATATAAATCTGAATCAATGATAGATTATTGTAGTCCTGCCCTACAATAATTTTTATTACAAATGTATGTAAGTATGTATGACGCCGAAACATACGGAACAATGATTTAATCGATACATATCGTTATTTTATCATTTCGCTGTAAATAAACGAATATTTGATCATGCGTTTTTTTGATCATGATCTGGTTGTGCTGTATTTGTAAAGCTGTTTTATTTGAATTTATTTATTTGAAGTTTTCTTCATTATTCTAGATACGGAAAGTTTACGAAATCTATTTTTTTTAAAGATTTTTTTTATTTATGGTTAAAGTTTGATCTACCCTTCGTCTTTAAAATACTTCTAAGTTTTTTAAAGACGAAGGGTACTAAGTACTAAAAATAATAATTCCTTATCTCAAATTAAAAGATGCTTTAAAATTATTTAAGTAAGCAACGAAGGCTGCATAAAAATTAATAATTTTAGACAATGGACAATTATATTCAGTATTAAAACGTATAAGTAACATATTAGTTAGTTCAAAATCAACGTTATTGCAAAGAGAATAAAAATAAACCGGATGCAAAACATTTTAAGTCGTTTTTAAACGTGTTAAAGTAAACATTAGATCAGAAAGAGAATGTGAATAATAAGGAAATCTCGGAAAACTCGTATTAAATTCCAAGGCGGCAAGTAGACTTTAATATGGCAGCTACAAGCGCGGGAAAAGGCACAAAGCCATCATTATTATTGAATAACTTTGATAACATTACTTCTCAGATGGTAGAGTATCAATGCTCTGCATGATATTACTCTGTGACACGATCTAATCTGTTTTGATATATAAATATATCAAACAATATTTTAGTAAAAAAATACAAAGTTGCGTAACATCTCCACAGTAAAAAGTAAAAATTCAAAATAAAAATCTGTGTAGTATAAATATTGTAACAAAAAAAATCATCACAACATTTCTAAAATGATATAAATATTATTCTAATTAATCTACAATAATCGTACTTGTGATTAAGGCGATTTTATTAAGGCCCATTTATTGTTGTCCTTCAATAGGTCTCGTTAGGGTCGTGATGGTCAGTTACCGCGCCACCTCCTTTGTTAGTAAACTCTGACCGATCTCACTACAATGGACCGATCTTAAAGTTGTGTTCTCAAATTAGTTTAAAATAATGAAGGTGAGTTGAAAAAACCGTGTTATAGGAATAAATAAAAGGATAAATTGAATAAGTTTAAATAAAAAAATCTTTAAAATAACTGAAGGATTATAAATAATAGGAGACTGTGAAGTCATTAAATAAGCAATTATTTAATGACTTCAGAGGCCCCTAATCATTAAGTTTACTTTATGTATAATATACATTAAATCCATGCAAAGTAATATATTGAACTAATCATACTTAATAAAAAGCCAAGTATACACAATTATAATCTTAGGAATAATAAAACACAGCACACTGGAAAAGTAACAATTTGAATTAATTAAAACACATCCAAATTTATTATTAATTCAAAATAATCCAATTTTCTCTAATACACTTACTTTATAGAATCACTCATAATAAATTAAATATTAACTAAACTTAATATTTCATTATAAATTATTCAAATGATTAATTTAAAATAATCAAGTTTCTCTAATATACTGGTTTTTTATTCATTCACAATGAATTAAATCTTCACTGAACTTAATATTTTATTTTGAATAACACAATGAAATAATCATTAAAGAATAAGTGAACATTTATTACTCACAATTACTCACAGCAAAAAGTAAAGTGTTGAAGAGAGTTGTCCGCTATTTACATGGTTCTCAAATAAGTTGATCGTTTGACTCGATTCCGGAAAACTCTCAATGTCGTGCAACATGACAGCTTTGACCGGACAAATTTCTTTAAAATGTTCGTTTAAAATCTACCTTATAATATTTTACAAACAATTTGAAACCATGTAACAAATATTTAATTTAATAATAAGGCCTTCAAGGCTTAGCGTCGACATATATATATCGAAGTGTTAAAGTTGTGGCTGACTATTCAATGTTAATGAATATGTCAATTACACTTATTCTGTATTATTAAACCAAAATGAGTGTAATAAAGCAGTGATCTAGTTTGTATCACTACAATGTTAGGCAGTGTCAATACCAAATATAAATATATTTTTTTTATTGAAATGGTATTATCTTATTAATTTTTAATTTAATAGTTTTAATTTTTAATGTAAACTTTATCAATAAATGGTAAAAGAAATTTAAACATTCTATCTCTTAAAATACTACCAGTTGATAGATATTTGATTATCTTTTTTTTGGCTTTATTATTCAATCACGTTTTTTTATATATTTATGTGTGTGTATGTATAGCAAGGAGTGGAGTGTTTATACAGTGTTTATAAAAAATGTTATCATGTTAACGGTATTTTCTTTTCACACACACAGTACATCGATATTGAATCTTACTATAATATAGTTTCATACTCCGTTACTCCATTCTCTATAACTCACGACATCATTTTCTAAATATGCGACAAATACAAGTATTTAAAAATTCTGTTACCTAAACATTATTTATGATTTCTTAATATTTATATATAATATGTATTGGATTTCTAAAAATCTTATGAAGGGTAATTAGAAACATCTTAGTTAAAATAAATTCATATTTCTTTTTGTAGAATCATAAAATGAATATTTCTGCATTTGAAGCAGTATTTGTACTTCTCTATTTAAATGACTAATTTCTCTTTCGCTTGCCAAGAAATTCTTCCACTGCAAAATATTAAAAAAACAGATATCATGAGTGAAATTACTAGTGTTGCTTCAAATTTTTTATCTTCAAAGTCTTAATCATGTTAATTACATCATTTAACACATTCTTAATACTTTCAAACATACATACTAACATTACATATTTTTTTATAAATAAGTACGTGAAGTCATCAATGAATAAATTTCATTTGTGATATATCTTCATTATCCTCGGATTATTAATTCTGAGCTAACATTTCGAATATGTAACGGTCAAGTGTAACTGCAAGTATAATAATAACTGTATTTTACAGTTTATGAAATGTTTAAAAGCGTGTTGTATGATAGTCAATCTTGTACAGACAGAACGATTACCTTAGTTATATATGAAGTTATTTACTCCATTGTATTTTAAATAAAATGTATTAGTGAAATAGTTTCAAGTATTGTAGCCAGAGGTCAAACAATGATATTGTAACTATTATGTTTTGTTCATATTGTGACATTATTTTGTATTAAATAATTTAGTTAATTATGAATTATGAGAATACAACAGTGAGGTAAAATAAATAATATCATGACTGATTGTTCATTTTGGACCTTCTAATGAAAATGCAACTCATTATCACACGTCAATTGAACTGAAATTTAATTTTGAAATTATTAACGTGAGTACACATCATTAAAATAATTTTAATAACTCTTGACATTAATAAATTAAATTTAATTGTAATTTGGACTTGGTTTAACTGACTTACATCTTAATTATTGGAGATCTGTTTAAACTAATGGTAATATAATATTGTTTAATTTTTAATAAAATGAAAGTAAAAGCATTCTTATGACACATGGTTCAACACAATTGGTTAACAGGAGTTTGACCCTGAGTTCATGTCCTCAGGGTTCTCCACAGAACCACCTTCGCTCTAACCTGGGCGGGAGGTATACAACAAGTACCCAAGGCGAAATACAGGATTTCTTAAATTGTATTTTATACATGACACGATTTTCTTTAACACGGTTCATAAACGGTTTCATGGACAACTATACAATATAAATTTTAACCAATAAATAAAAATAATGTGTAACCAATAAAGGTAATTTATTTGTAACGAAATAAATGTTTTAAAATTATTTGTTGTTTAAATACAATACGGTGAGGTTATTAGTGAGATCAATGACGATACATCTTTGGAAATAATTAATCGGTCCTTTTGTCGTCTAACAGCTGGATGCAGTGCACCGAAGAACGGTAATTAATGGGACTGGGAGGATAGTCTGTGAGCAGTCTTGAGAATTTACTGTCACTTGTACCTATTAGCTGTCCATAGTATTGCCTGGTCTCAGAATATTTATCATTGGAAATTGAGACTTCTTCCATTGATGTGCAATGTTGTTACGAAAAGATAACTAATTATTAATAACAATAAGTAATTTTAAACCACTTCATGAAATAAATAATAATATATGTTATAGAATACTTATTCAATTAGTATGAGTTTGCTATTATGAGCACCCCATTAGATATTTAACCAATCGATTTGAATTTAATAATGTAAAATAATTGATAAAATATTATTATCCTATCTACGACAGACGACTGTTTGATACGGTATGGGGAAATTTCATTGGTGAAAATTTATTTCCAATCCAATCCCTTCAGGCGAGCGAATATTTCTCATAAATAAACTCAGAGTTAGTTAATTGGCCCCGACACAAACTGCATGCATTTTGAAATTAGATATTTCAGTTCAAAATTTTATAAATTATTAAAATAATCTTATTTTTATATATGTATTAAATATATTATATTTACATCCATTGGGGGATATTGTTTGTGAAGGGAAGTAATATCCAGTCCGGTCCCTTGTTTTCTATCACAAGGTATAAGTAATTGGAAATGTATATTTCATTTACAAATTAACTAATTTTTAAATAAATATTTTAGTGAATACATTCTTCAAAATATATTTTATTAAAGTTTGTGTATTTGTTTGTTGGTAACTTAGTATTCTCTTTTATCGTTCGCTCTTCACAATTCAAGATGTTATGACATTTTATATTTTACTTTGAAGTTGTTTGTTTGTTGATGTTATGTGAAATGTCACATAGTAATAACTAATAAAGGTAAGGTAAAGGAATAAGGTATCACGCTAAAATGATAACATCAATTTATGAAAATTTTAAACAAATATCAAAGTATTGAAATTAAACAATAAACATAGAAGATGTGTGTTCTTTGGGAAAACAAATGATTCGTCTAAGGTTTTTATAATGAAGTGGTTATTTAAAATAGGTAACGACTTTTACAACACCAAAGAAATTGGTTTTGTAAATCGTCTTCACTAGACATACAAACTTCTCAGTAAACTCGTACTTCAGCGAAAAATTTCTTCTAGTCTTTTCTAGAGTACCATCTGGCTTAAGTACACAAAGAGCTCACGTTGCGACCTACGTGCGTTGTCGTTCCAAATATGTATATAATGTTAAGCAACTTTAAAAATATTAGGTAACAGCGCTGAATTGAGGGCTTAAATAAAAAATATATTATTCAAAAGCGGGAAAACAGTTAATAAATTACAGAAAAATGTTAATGATCAATAAGTTATTATAGTAACGAATACCAATTACTTAAACACCATTTAGGAAAACATCATGAATACTTACATATCATGTGCTATAATAAAATACTATATCATATCCTGATTTTATTTATTAATCAAGGTAATAGAAAGGTTAGCAAATCTAAATTTACTCATAATAAATGATATAAATCCACCAGAACGATACAAACTACTCGTATGACGATGTTAATATACTCGGAGTACAAAACTCAAAGTTACACATCTCATGTTTGATCATTCTCGAGCTCAGTGCGTTATGGTATTCGCTCATCTAAATTTTTATTTTTACTTCGTTACTTAAGATATATTATTTTTTATCTATTTTTTTTACTGTTTGTTATCTTACATGTATGCAATCAATATATTTAAATGCATAAAGATATTGTTAGTATTATTTTCTTTGTAGTCGTTTTATTAAATTATATAAAGATAATAATTTTAGGGTGTATATCAATCAATCAATCAATATAAACGGAATTTTACATAAATCAAACTAATGAAACTTGTTAATCAAACCGGACAGCCAGCTCCGATAGTGCAAAGCTTTATCAAGAATCCCATTCCGGTAACCGTAAACTATACCCATTTTACATAACGCAGTCACAAGTTTCCAGTCTTGACAAATAGTATGACAGACGTGGATAGGTAGGGTAGAAGATAATAGGAAATAATTATACACAGTATAGTAAAATATTTATTAGATTTAAATAATCATTATTTGACTACGATTGTTAGAATAAAAAGATATAATCATACAAATCAATTCCACTTAATCCACGATAAAGATATAAGATGTAAAGATATCCATGACTCACACAATACAAACGATAGAACTGAAAAAGTTTGCCCTCGTCGAAGCAACGGTGAAATAGAAACCAATGACATGACAACATAAGAAACGTTTCCCGTGTAAGGATGACAGTTTCACGAGGGTCGTCATAAAGCGGCATTGGATTGAATTGAAATAGTTATAAAATTAGATTTTGTTATACTATTCATGTTATTTTATAAATAATAAATATAGAAGTAACTTATGCTATAATACATTATTATTTTTACTGTCGTGATGAGTTTATCTTCCTTACAATTCAATATAGTTACTTATATTTGCTGTATAACATATACAAATATAAAACAAAATAATATTACGATATAATATTTAATTAATAAATTAATTAAATGTTCCTTCACCTTAAACGACTTCTAAAAGTAAAAACCTTTTGTCATCGAAAGGAAAATACAAAGGCCGCTGATAACATATTCCCATTACTGTAATACCGACCGAAAAAAGAAAAATCCAATTTCCGTTACTTGCATTACGGAGGGGACGTAAGAAATCTCTCATTGGAGCGATTTTACAATGACAGATAAAATCGTAATCGTCGTTTATCTTTCTAATGTTACATTTACAGTCAGTAATATAGGAAATATTTTTACAGAATATAAAAATATGTTCCATTCAATGCAATTATTATATGTCATATCTTTTAAAAAATATATTAGAAATAATTAATAAGAGCTTTAAAGTAGCAGAACTTATGAAGATATAATCTTATTGATATTACTGCCTTAAAAAATATTACAAAAAATATACAATTTTTACAAACAAAATACTTTGATCGCGCCCTACAAGGTGTTTCAGACATCAACGACTTTTATTCAGAGCATGATAATAATAGGGTAATAAATTATGATCGATGTGTGACTCTAGATCTCGTAAACACTCCTATCACAAAGGAAAAAACAAATTTACGAGATTAATTTAGTAGAAAAAAAAGTTTGAGTAAAATATTTATTAATTATTTATTTATTTATCTTCACGCCATATCCCTTGCGGGGTAGCCAGAGACGACGGAGCGCCAAACGCTACGGTCCCTGCATACCTCTTTCGCCTCGGCCACAGACATCAACCTCTTCATACATGCCCTCGAGACGTAAAAAGCACGAGGACCCCCTCGTGCTTTTTACGTGACCTTCCTCCAGTACATCATCATAGATACTGTGTTTTCGAAGGTCACTCGAGGCCTCCCCCAGTCTCTCTTACCGCTCACTTTTCCTATATAAATCTTTTTTACCATTCTTTCATCACTCATTCGTTCGACGTGCCCAAACCACCTGAGCACATTCTTCTTCATTCTCACCGTGACATCTTCGCTAGTACGTCCCATTCTGTGGATCTCTTCATTGCGGATTCGATCAGCTAGACTGACTCCGCATATTCTGCGAAGAGATCGCATCTCCACAGCATTCATCTTTCTTACATTCTTCTTCTGTGTTACCCACGTTTGGCTGCCGTATAACAGCGTCGGTAGCAAAACTGCATTGTGTACAGCCAAACGTGCAGCTATACTGACGTTTTGCCGTCTCAACAATGGAGTCAAAGCACCATTGACTCTGTTACCGGCAGCAATACGCCTTTCCACATCCATTTCGCATCTTCCGTCTCTGCTAAACATACTTCGCAAATATACCACTTCATTCACTTGTTCTATTATCTTATCATTCACGTTGATCTTACATTCTGTTCTTTCTTCATTTCTTTCAAATATCAGAATCTTCGTCTTATCTACATTCAGGTTAAGACCATTGATTTCACATCCATCTTTCAGAGTAGTGACCAATGCCTTCAAATTGCATTCTGATGATGCAATGAGCACTACATCATCAGCATTTAGCAAGCAATTGACCTTAAGGTCACGTATTTTCACTCCTATGTCACTATCTTTCACTCCTTGGAGACAACTATCCAAATACAAATTGAACAACCAAGCTGACATAGCGCAACCTTGCTTAACACCCGATTGGATGTCAAACCAGGGCGACATGCCAGCTCCTACTCGCACACGGGCTGAGTGATATCGGTAAAGAGACCTTACAGCCTGTAGCAAGGGTCCGTTCACATTGTATCGGGGCAGTATCTCACATAACTTCTTTCTCACAACCCTGTCAAACGCCTTTTCCAAATCCACAAAAGCACAGAAAACCTTTTGGTTTAGGGCCAAAAAACTTTTGCGTGATCTTGCGGAGGGAAAAGATCTGATCTATACACCCTCTTCCAGGTCTAAAACCTCCTTGTGCCTCTCACAACAGTCTTTCAGATCTCTCTTGCATTCTTTCATTCAATTTTAGCATAAACTTTACCGCCCAAGCTAATCAAACTGATGGCCCTATAGCTTGCACAGTCTATCTGTGAACCTTTGCCTTTATACAAAGGTACGATGACTGCACTTCGCCAATCGTCTGGGACCTCCCCAGATTTCCAGCATAAATTACACAAAAACCAGAAAAAGTCCCAGACGCGTGGCCCACCATATTTGATCATCTCGGCAGTAACTTCATCTGCTCCCGCAGCCTTACCACATTTCAGACTTCGAATCACGTTCTCTACTTCTTCCAAACTGATTTCACCATCGGCTACATCTTGACTCAGCATTACGCTGGTAGTCAAGACCGAGGCGTCCTCACGTTCATACATCTCCTTATAGAATTCCGCCCACCGCTGCTAAACGTGTGCTTGCTCAGTTAAAATTTCACCGCTCTTCGAAAGCACCCCTTTTATTCTACAGGTTACCGAACAACCCCGGGAACCACTGACTTCTCGCCAGAAAAGCTTCGTGTTTTCCTGGAAGTTGTTCGTCAACCTTTCATCCCTTTCTCTCTCAGAATTTTCACGCTTCATCTTTATAAGTGCTTTCATTTTGTGCTTTTGCACCTTGTACGCTTTTTTCTTATCTCTCTCATACTTTTATCCTTACCAGAGGATTTATAATCCAGCCATGCTTTCTTCTTTAACTCTACAGCGTCTTTCACTTCATCATCCCACCATTCATCGTGCTTTTTACTATTACCTCTTTTCCTTTTACCACATACTTCTGTCGCTATTTTCACCATACCATTCCTAAGGTTCTGCTAGCATACTTCAACACTTTCATTTCCAGAAACACAGCTTTCAAGCTTCTTGGAAACCCTCTCTTGATATTCCTCTCTAATGGGTGGATCTTGAAGCTTCTTATGCGATAATTCGACGCCAAGCTTGGACACGTCGTGCGGCTGCGCCAACCTGCGAACAGACCTCTTATTCTAGCAACGACTAGATAGTGGTCCGTTCCCAGATCAGCACCTCTGAACACTCGCGTGTCCATAACTTGACTTCGAATACACTGGTCCACTAGGAATAAATCTCATACTTCTTTCTTCCGCTCGCTCCCATGTGTACATGTGAATTTGTTTGTGATCAAACATCGTGTTTGCCACAAACAAATTTTTCTCCTTACAAAATTCCAAAATAAGCTTTCCAGCCTCATTTACCCTCCTATCACCGTATTTGCCTAGCACGCTTTCGTAACCGCTTCGCGCGGTAACAACGCGCTCGCTCATTTGAGCTGAGGATACTGGCACATACATGGGTAACAAGAATACTCTTGTTATCCCCAGCTTAAAGCGAACCCAAAGAAGCCTCGGGTTGATCGCCTTGCATTCTACCATTGCATTAACCATTCGAGAGGACAATAATCCGCCTACACCTTGGCAACCTCGCTCATTCTCTGGAACCCCAGCCCAGAAAGCGACCCGGTTGCCAGGCAAATCGGTCGTATCATTGCCTTTTCGCTTGGTCTCAGACACACAAATAACATCCAGATCTTTGTCATCCATCACATCTAATAATTCATTCATCTTCTGTTCCATTCCTCCTCTTACATTCCACGTAGCTATTTGTAGCTCCGTCCTCCACCTTCCGCCGTTCGGAACATGGCGGTTTATGTTTCTTTATATATGTAATAATAAAACTTGTCCCTTAAAAATAATATTAAAATAGCTACGTGGAATGTAAGAGGAGGAATGGAACAGAAGATGAATGAATTATTAGATGTGATGGATGACAAAGATCTGGATGTTATTTGTGTGTCTGAGACCAAGCGAAAAGGCAATGATACGACCGATTTGCCTGGCAACCGGGTCGCTTTCTGGGCTGGGGTTCCAGAGGGTGAGCGAGGTTGCCAAGGTGTAGGCGTATTATTGTCCTCTCGAATGGTTAATGCAATGGTAGAATACAAGGCGATTAACCCGAGGCTTCTTTGGGTTCGCTTTAAGCTGGGGATAACATGAGTATTCTTGTTAGCCATGTATGCGCCAGTATCCTCAGCTCAAATGAGCGAGCTCGAGGAGTTTTGGGAGAATGTCAGGGATGTTCTAAGTAGTGTCAGAGATAATGAAAAGTTGATAGTATGTGGAGATATGAATGGATGGGTTGGAATCGCGCGAAGCGGTTACGAAAGTGTGCTAGGCAAATATGGTGATAAGAGGGTAAATGAGGCTGGAAAGCTTATTTTGGAATTTTGTAAGGAGAAAAATTTGTTTGTGGCAAACACGATGTTTGATCACAAACAAATTCACATGTACACATGGGAGCGAGCGGAAGAAAGAAGTATGATTGATTTATTCCTAGTGGACCAGCGTATTCGAAGTCAAGTTATGGACACGCGAGTGTTCAGAGGTGCTAATCTGGGAACGGACCACTATCTAGTCGTTGCTAGAATAAGAGGTTTGTTCGCAGGTTGGCGTAGCCGCACGACGTGTCCAAGCTTGGCGTCGAATTATCGCATAAGAAGCTGGAAGCTTCAGGATCCACCGATCAGAGAGGAATATCAAGAGAGGGTTTCCAAGAAGCTTGAAAGCCATGATTCTGGAAATGAAAGTGTTGAACTATGCTGGCAGAACCTTAGGAATGGTATGGTGAAAGTAGCGACAGAAGTATGTGGTAAAAGGAAAAGAGGTTTTAGTAAAAAGCGCGATAAATGGTGGGATGATGAAGTGAAAGACGCTGTAGAGTTAAAGAAGAAAGCATGGCTGGATTATAAAGCCTCTGGTAAGGATAAAAGTATGAGAGAGATAAGAAAAAGAGCGTACAAGCTGCAAAAGCACAAAACGAAAGCACTTATAAAGATGAAGCGTGAAAATTCTGAGAGAGAAAGGGATGAAAGGTTGACGAACAACTTCCGGGAAAACACGAAGCTTTTCTGGCGAGAAGTTAGTGGTTCCCGGTTGGGGTTGTTCGGTAACCTGTAGAATGAAAGGGGTGCTTTCGAAAAGCGGTGAAATTTTAACTGAGCAAGCACACGTTTAGCAGCGGTGGGCGGAATTCTATAAGGAGATGTATGAACGTGAGGACGCCTCGGTCTTGACTACCAGCGTAATGCTGAGTCAAGATGTAGCCGATGGTGAAATCAGTTTGGAAGAAGTAGAGAACGTGATTCGAAGTCTGAAATGTGGTAAGGCTGCGGGAGCAGATGAAGTTACTGCCGAGATGATCAAATATGGTGGGCCACGCGTCTGGGACTTTTTCTGGTTTTTGTGTAATTTATGCTGGAAATCTGGGGAGGTCCCAGACGATTGGCGAAGTGCAGTCATCGTACCTTTGTATAAAGGCAAAGGTTCACAGATAGACTGTGCAAGCTATAGGGCCATCAGTTTGATTAGCTTGGGCGGTAAAGTTTATGCTAAAATTTTAGCGAGAAGAATGCAAGAGAGATCTGAAAGGATGTTGTGGGAGGCACAAGGAGGTTTTAGACCTGGAAGAGGGTGTATAGATCAGATCTTTTCCCTCCGCATGATCACGGAAAAGTTTTTGGCCCTAAACCAAAAGGTTTTCTGTGCTTTTGTGGATTTGGAAAAGGCGTTTGACAGGGTTGTGAGAAAGAAGTTATGGGAGATACTGCCCCGATACAATGTGAACGGACCCTTGCTACAGGCTGTAAGATCACTCAGCCTGTGTGCGAGTAGGAGCTGGCATGTCGCCCTGGTTTGACATCCAATCGGGTGTTAAGCAAGGTTGCGCTATGTCAGCTTGGTTGTTCAATTTGTATTTGGATAGTTGTCTCCAAGGAGTGAAAGATAGTGACATGGGAGTGAAATTAGGTGACCTTAAGGTCAATTGCTTACTATATGCAGATGATGCAGTGCTCATTGCATCATCAGAATGCAATTTGCAGGCATTGGTCACCACTCTGAAAGATGGGTGTGAAATTAATGGTCTTAACCTGAATGTAGATAAGACGAAGGTTCTGATATTTGAAAGAAATGAAGAAAGAACAGAATGTAAGATCAACGTGAATGATAAGATAATAGAACAAGTGAATGAAGTGGTATATTTGGGAAGTATGTTTAGCAGAGACGGAAGTTACGAAATGGATGTGGAAAGGCGTATTGCTGCTGGTAACAGAGTCAATGGTGCTTTGACTGCATTGTTGAGACGGCAAAACGTCAGTATAGCTGCACGTTTGGCTGTACACAATGCAGTTTTGCTACCGACACTGTTATACGGCAGCCAAACGTGGGTAACACAGAAGAAGAATGTAAGAAAGATGAATGCTGTGGAGATGCGATCTCTTCGCAGAATATGCGGAGTCAGTCTAGCTGATCGAATCCGCAATGAAGAGATCCACAGAATGGCAGGTACTAGCGAAGATGTCACGGTAAGAATGAAGAAGAACGTGCTCAGGTGGTTTGGGCACGTTGAACGAATGAGTGATGAAAGAATGGTAAAAAAGATTTATATGGGAAAAGTGAGCGGTAAGAGAGACAGGGGGAGGCCTCGAGTGACCTTCGAAAATACAGTAGCTACTATACTGGAGGAAGGTCACGTAAAAAGCATGAGGACCCCCCGGAGGGCATGTATGAAGAAGTTGATGTCTGTGGCCGAGGCGAAAGAGGTATGCAGAGACCGTAGCGTTTGGCGCTCCGTCGTCTCTGGCTACCCCGCAAGGGATTTGGCGTGAAGGTGAAAAAAAAAAAAAAAAAAAAAAAAAAATCTCTATATTAAGATTAAACTGTCAGATTTATCTCCGACAATACATTAATATGTAACTATCTCAAACCCGGGGTACATCACAAACTAAACTAATATATTTACGTCAGTATAAATCAGTGACTCTCTAGTAATGAACAGATACTTTAGGGCTAATTACATTCAGAACTAATGAATATTGATTAAATTATAAAAGAAATAATGATATTAGGAAAACAAATATATATCCTTTGTTAGTTATCATAAATGTCCCAATAGATCAGATACATGTTTGATATTTATGTAAATGTTGTTAACTAACATGGAAATCTTTATACAGATATATTAATTAACTTGTTATTTATTTATAACCGAAGCACAAAGCGGTCATAAGCATTTGAAGAATAAAGAGATATAAACTTTTCCTAGTTTAAAAAAATTGAATGAATGAATAAATGAATCAAAATTAATTTATATCTCTTAAAAAATCTTCAATAAAGTTAGTTAAATTCTGCTTCAATTGGTGATAAAAGAAAAATACTGCGTTATTAATTTACTTGTTTATTCTAAAACCATATTATATTTGTAGGCTGTTATATTAATGTGTACCTATATATCATTAAATCTACTACTACACAATTTGCATACTCCAATGCATTACATAATCACTGATTAGACGTCAGTACAATATAACAAACACAAAGTCACATCAGAACATTAATGTATTTATAGATTATACTAGCTTTTTTTATTATTAAAAATATTCTTTAAATTAGTAACAATAAAGTTTCAGAAATAAAGTAAAAAAATAACACTAAAATAGGCAGGTGAAATAAATTAATTACTGAATACATATTTCATGAAGCAAATTGAAATACTTTGTTGAAGGTGTAGCCATTCGTTTGTGAAATTCATTTCCCGTCACGTGCTTCTATTAGCTTAAGATACGATGTCTCTTTACCTACTTTTATAAGAAATCAAATCATTAACTCTAAAGCTAAGTAATAGAAAAAAAATCAAATTTTCAAATAAAATTGTAACCCCATTGGAATTCTTAATCATGCAAGGGTACATTTGCTCTTGATTTTACGTCGTATGTAATAAAAATATGATCAATCTAATTTATTCTACACAAGTATAACTGCCTGCGGAGACATGAAGACTGTATGGGGTTTATTATTAAGCTATTCGCTAGAAGAGAATAACGTACTAAGATATTTACTTTCTGTTGTTAGATAAATGATTTTCTTAGATTTCGATTGTGGTGACACAGGTCTGTCAGCATACTTGTGGATTTGTTCTTACGTACATTTCCTTAATTCAGGGTAAATCAATGAAAATTCCTAAATGAAGATGTCACTTCTCTCGTGAAATTCGTGTATTCAATAACATGAGATAACAAGTTCGTTACAGCACAAAAAAATTTAATATTATAACTATATTTTGTATATCTATGAAATAGTTCGAAGTTTTATACAACTGTTCCTTTTATTGATAAATAGGTGATATAAAAATTACTTCATTTTAACTCACAGTTGTGGCAATCGTAAACTTATTTTATGATGGTATATTTGTAAATTGTTTTCATCATAGTCTGTTTTATATTTCGTTTGTCCTAAAAGTAAATATATACAAGTAAATATTAAAATTTTAGGCCAGATATTTAAAAAAAATGTTATAATATTTCTACTATTATTCTATAAAAATCCAACAAATTTCATAACCACTACAATATAATCCTTGTTATAAATTTTAACTCTTTAAACTTTAAACTCCAAAAATTTTTTTGCATAACTACTGAGAATAAAAGTAACGGAAAAGCTTGATAAATATTCCAATCAAAACTCAAATGGAATACGTAGGTTTGCATAAGTGAGCGAACGGTGTAGACACTGATAATAATCCGACTTGGTTCCAATAGGAAAAGCAAAAACTAACATTCATTCTCATGACCCGGGGAGCAAAAGTAATTTTTTTGTGGAAACTATTTCTATTGAGAGGGGACCCGATCCAAAAATAGGGTTGTTTCTATATATTCTCGTTTATATTTATGTACGAGAATATTCTGTAGGTAATGCGCGATTTAAAATCCTTTCCTGGATATAAGCTTTGGATGGTATTGACTTCTCGATTAACTCTCGACAACTGTCCGCAACATTAACTAATGATACTACGGAGATGTGAACAGAACCGATAGCTGGTCTCTAGGTATTGCAATTTGAAGGGAAGCAGGTTATCTAGTGCAAGCAAACCAAATAAATGTTAATTCTTTATAATTGAGATGTTATTAACTATATATTAAATAACATTAAAGTAATACTTAAAAAGTGTAGTAATTTTATTATTACTACATCTTTATAGAATGAAAAAATCATCTACACAGCAGACCCGAACCTGCTACCTCTGAGATTATGACCCACCTCTCTGTCAATTGAACTATAAGATAATGTCACATTATTTTCTAAATATTTATACAGAATTTTAAATAGTGTTAAAATTATTTACAAAAGAACATTGTGTTACTTTCAGTATTGTTATATCATATTAATTAATGCAATGCAACGCAATATTTTTTTATTATAGATGAGGAGGGTAAAGGAGCTTGCGGGTGAGTGAAGACAAGTGATCACGAACTCTTACAATATCTGGGGAAACGCAATAAACTACTGAACAGGTTTTAAGGAACTTCAGGATAACTTTTTACCCAAATCCAATCCATATTTTATAGCGCTGAGAGATCAGTATTGTTTTTCTTATGTTATGTGAAATTGTAACGGACCGCTTAAAATAAAGGGTAACCGATTTTGAACTATATTACATTATCCATAGAAATAAAATGTTTTTATAAATAAGTTATAAATATAAATCCACCAACACAAAAAATACTTGAAATATGAAATAGAATGGTGACTAATTTATAGTTAATGCTAAAATATTTATTATATATTCTTACCTATTGAAGCGAAAACTTGTTATCTTTTAATCTTTTATAATTAATCTATATATACTATCGACCCTATCGACCCTCTAGTCTAAGCAGGCTAAATTGTATATAAGTAAAAATTTAAAATATATCGTGAGTAATTTTATGTAACTTCATATACGTTATGAAGTTGAAAATTATATGCGTTAAATATCAATCAGCTTAGGTTCAGTTTATCAGAGATCTTAAGAAAAATAATACATTTAAATTAAAAAGATGTAGGTTCTAAAAAATATATTTAAGGACAAAATTTTTTAATAGTAGTTTCTATTACCCTCACGTGTATGTATGTCCGATAGTAGATGCATGGAGCTAACAATAAAAAGAATACCTTTTTACCAATAACATTGTTCATTAAACTCAAGTTTATTGGACGGAAATTTTTAATCAGAACAATACTGTACCGTATTTTAAATTGACAGATACAAAAAATAAAATATTAAAATAATATTCAGATAATATTTATTCATCTTCAAAAGTTAAGAATAAAAAGTTACAATTATAAAAGGTGCAAAGAAAAGATTTCCACAATACAATAGTTTTTTAAAAATACAATACCATGTAAATGAAGCTGCAATAGGTTTAGTGTCAATAAATAGTCAATAAAAATAAAGTTACAAGACGCCTTTAGGACAGCTTATTCAATTTACCTACGCGTTCTCAGAACAGTCCCTGGTCTCAATATGCGAGTATTTACTATTGCATCGGAACTTAATCTTTTATATGCTTCTAAAAAGAATATTTCAATACTATATTGTTGCAGAACAGCTACGTAAATAATAAGATAAAACATGTCTGTGTATTTTATAATTTAAATATATTTGCTAAATAATTATACTAAAATATGAAATAAAACTTTCCTTTACAAGTTTTATCTGTATCTAGTGTAAAGGATTGTGTAACAGACCGTCCATCTGGTATTAAATGGTTATCATCTTTGATGGATATCTGTAACGTATTTTAGAGTTTAACTTGAGTAAACTTTGTAATAACATGAACAAAGTCTCTAGAAATGTTTTATATTCTTTAGATATAATATAAAAAAGGTATAGGATGTCAAAAAGCTATTCCACTTAGATTTAAAGTCTAATCTATAATTAAAATCAAATTTATATATTTTTTTGTTTTACTTGATACTGGAAAGTTATCTCTTAATCTTAATCATAAATATATATTTTTTAAATAAAATGGTTACCATAGAAATAATTTATTAATCTTACTTAAATAAAGCTTTCTCGTTAAATAATACACTGGACTTCTCGCTTATCTAGTAATATCAAATGATATAGTAAGCTTATTATAAACTAAACATTACTACTTCCAGTGAACTCCCTACTATCTTGATGCACAATAACAAGATGTATGACATAATCTCTGACAGTAAAGTCTCATAAGGTAGTAAATGAGATATTATACAGTTGCTTAGTATTATTACATGTTAATACGATTACAATAATATTAAATACGATTTATTTTAAATATTCTATACAGTTTCTTGTAACGTAGTACTAATAACAACAATACTCCTTGTATATTTTTAGTGTCAGATGTAGACGTAATTCTATTTAGTTTGAAAAAGATAAAAATATAATCCTCTTAATACGATTATCATAAATCATAAAAGCTATTGTGAGCTTCCAAACACTACCAGATTTCCAGATTATGTAATGATTTTTATGATGATAATTTTGCTATTGTTATAATAATATTTCATATGTTAAAAGTGTGGTACTTTGTTTACTATTATTATGTTATGCACAGCACATTCAGCCAGTATCTGAAATGAAGAGACGGTTATGCTTTTATTATTAAAAAGAAATCATCTCCGAGTCAGAGAGGTTGATTTAATAAAGCTTTGAGTTCAATCACAGTATCGAAGTACTGTATTGATTTTATATGCCATGACATTCCACCATATGGAACCTTATAGAAAGCAGGTATTTGTTTTGACAGTTTATTAAAACTACTAACAGGACCTTTGGAGGTTCTCTACTGCCTTTTCCGTATTATCAATAATTAACATACTATTTGGTGGTTTCAGTTAGAATATAAACATTTATTTTACATACAGAAATAGAAATATATAGATATCGCTTACATATATATTCTTATATATATATTTATATTTAAGACTAAATACAGAATATACTCAGAAATATATATGTATATATATAATAGATAATAAATAAATACATAATTTTAATTAATAAGAAAACATATATTGTTAATCTTCATACTTACTACTACTTACTACGGAAGGAAACAGAAACTTAAGTGGAAATATTGATAAATACCCATCACAATTTTGTTCGAACATTCTCCAAAAAAACATTCACTATTCTTCATCTCACTAGTATTATACTGCCATAAATACAACTCATACAAAGAAAACTTCTAATAAAATCTCTGGTTTACACCAACAACGGACAAATACACCAAATGATCACTATATGTATTAATTTATTATTGTAATAATATAAATTACTCCATTTATTTATTACTTGCAACATGCAGCTTCTCGCAACATGTACTGTAACATTTTAGACAAAGTTTATAATAGAATAATAGTAATTTTCTATTTGACAAGTCTCTGAAGTCTGACGCACATAAATATTAATAACGACCTCGTAAAAAATAAGAATAATAATTCATGATAGCAATAATGTAAGTTCTTATAAAAAAATTTATATAAATTAATATTAGTTAGTTTCTGAGAAATATCTAAGTCTGAAAACAGTGAGACCAAATGAGTTGGATAAGAAACCAGTCCGATGAAGAGGAGTGTGGAGCAGTAAATTGCTAGAAGAACGAAGTAATTTGTCATGTACATCTGCTAAGAAGGAGAAATTGCATTTTAAATATGTAGGAGTAGAAGGATTGAACAAAATCGAGTAAAGGAGACACAGAATTCTTACTTTTCTTCGTTTACGAATTGGTAACCACTTAAGTTTTGATCTATAGTCGGAGACATAGTCAAACCTTCGGAGTCCCAAAATGAAGCGGATACAGATATTAAGGAGGCGATCTAATTTATTTAGAAGTATTTCATTGGCATCGACAAAGCACACATCAGCATAGTCAAGGTTTTATTGCTATAATAATTAAATATGTGATTTTTCTAATAAAATAAAAACGGAGTAATTTTATATCACTTATAGTTATTAAATAAGTAAAAAATTGCATTAAACTATGAACCAAAGTCACTTTGAGCCTAGATTATCTTTAATCCACGTTTAGTAATAATATCCTTAGTGTTAGTTAAACGCAACGTATGTCGGAGACTGAAAACTTAAATTTCTCAAACAATAAAAATAAACGTTAAATATAAACCAGCAACTCTGTAAAACAATATGAATATATTAAACACAAGTACTCCCATTCTTGAAAATATCCTATTTTAAAGCAGTCATCACTCACACATGTTCAACTCACAGTATGCATATTTACAGACAAACTACAGACACTTATCAACCGAAGATGTTATATTTATATAAACTGATTACAGGTCAACAACTAACAATTATTTTCGTTAATCTTGTGTAATTGTTTTATATTTATTTTTATATTTAATTTAATTATTTATGTTTCAAATCCAAAAATAAAACCAGAATGTTTTAAATATGTCCATTGTATTGATTACCCCTTATATTTTCAGTGATGGTGACTGAGTCACAACAAAATTCCATTAGTCCAACCCTTGGATTAAGTAATTCATATAAACACCCGTTTGACCCTAGTTTCATCTCCACTAACTGTAGCCATTGTGGAAGATGCTCTGAAACCCTTTTGAACTGATTTATACCACAGGTATCTTAAATAAATATATATTTAACCATGTATGAGCAATTAATCAATGTATTTGTTTTATTTACTATACATTTTTGCACGTGCCTGTTCTACATTGAGGTTAAGTGATATATTATAATAATTATTATTATCGTAATGCTTGCAATAACTGTAACGTATATTGTAGTAAATGTTCAATATTATCATGTTTTTAGTCAATTATTATTTCTTTGTACTATAACGCGCATACTGGGTATTGTAAATCATTATTACTAAGTACAAATTGCACTTTGTCACGAAAACGATGAAAAACTATTATATGACTCGGCATGTTCATAATTATATTTTCATAATAAGCAATGAATAATTTAGGGATCTTTACAAAGGGCTCGAACGGTTTTCAGATGTTTATTAAGCCATACCTGAACTGTCAGAGACTTTAAAATAAATATGGTACAAGATAATAGTTATATGAAGAATGTATAAATGTACATTCAAATAGTTTAATATTTCAAATAGTTTTAATAAAGTAAAATAGGACATATATCTCCTATTATATATTATTGATATATAATAGATTCTTTTTTGTTGATGAATGTCATTTTAGGTAATTGTATATTCTATATATATAACGTTTTTTTGGCATAGCAAAATAAATTTTCCGACTTCTAAGGCGGTAAGCAAAATTTAATATTTTCGTTAAAGTAAAGGAATAATGTACTCGTACTTAGAAAATAGCTGAAGGGAAGAATATTGCCTTAAATATGGTTTATATAAACCTTTGATGTGAAGTACTTCTATTTTATTAAAACAACGTTACGCACAAACAGAGTTTATAAGAGAAATAGTTATGTTACAATATTTAATAAATAATTATTATTCCCGTCTATAAATTAATATCGTCTAATTATAAATTAATTAATTATATTATTCATAAGCATTATTATTGTGATAGGATTGCTTAGATATTTTTTAATGAAGTAAGAATTACATTGAATAAAATATTCAAGTATAAATGATAATTTTTTTAATGATTCTTTTCAGGACCTTACCGATTTAGATATAAGTGTAATAATAAATATTAATAAATAAATAAAAGCAAGTGACTATGAAGCTATTATTAACAGCAATAAAATAATATATATCATCATTTAAACAAAACTAAAGTGTCTGTTTCTAATTTGAAATTAAAAGCTTTTTATTAAATGCATATAAAAGTATATAAATAAAAATAATGTCGGTCTGTCGGTAAATTTCTGAAACGACCGGACCGATTTTGTCAAAAGTTTTACTGGCGGTTAGCCGACGTTATAAGGAGTATCTTAGGCTACTTTAATTATTTATATCACAGCTAGTATATAAAATATTTAATAAAAAAAATCATTTACCTCAACTCCATAGCTCTGTCAAATAGTTACTAACAATTACTATTGGAATAAACATTATAGACTTATTATAACTTAAAATTGTGTCCATTTATTTAATTAAAAAGTTTTATCTAAATTTTAATTGTAAAAAAAATTAAAACTACCTCAGAGAAGAGTTGTGGTTCGGATTAATGTTATAACGAGTGATATATTTGTAGACTTTAAATATAATTCATTTAAGCATTAATAGCCTTTTGTATGAAAATCGATTTCATTAACGCCTTTCTTTGCTGAGGCAGCTCTCAAATAAAAAAACGCTATTTCATTTTCATATATTTGTTTTCCAAGACTTATAAAAACTTTGTTAATTCTTGTGCATTTCGAATCATTGTACTTTGAATTGAGTATGAATTAAAAATAATTCAGTTTTTAATAATATATTTCTACGCAATAAAGGTTGTTCATGTTTTAAGCTTATCAAAAATAAAAGTGTAAAATAAGTATGGCTTTTGGTTGTCGCAGTTGTTAATGTTATTAGGCCGAGCCACGCTTCCAATGCAATTTGTATTAAGACTTCGTACAATGTTTAGTTTTAGTTTAGTTTCGTGTAATTTTGCTTCCCTAAGTTATAATGTAAATTTTAAACCTAAAATTCGAAACAATATATTAATAATATGCCTTTTTAAATATTTATATGCATATTGCTAAATACATTATACAAAAAAATCTCTTGTAATTATTAAAATTGTGTATAAAGCATCTTAGCTGTGTATTAAGTATGATATAAAAATGTGTATAGAAAATGATCCTAAATGACATGATAGCTCAGTAGGCAGAGCGACGGGTCGGTACTCGTATCCCAGAGGTCGTTGGTTTGAGTCATACCCGTGTTTTGAATTTTTCATTTCATATTTATAAAATGTATAATACTTCTTAAACCATTACTCTTATTGATTATTATTTTAATTTTGGTTTACTTGCATTAGATAACTTGCTTTCCCCCATTATGAACGACACAAAGATCATCTATCAGTCCTATTAACATCTTCGTTAATGTAATGTACTACATTAACTATCGATCAGTTAATGTTGTTTTAATTAAGAAGTTGGAGACCAGGAGTCCTTTCAACTTATCTTATCGTTATTACAGTTGAGAAACCACACCTTTTGATTAACTGAATCCGACCGATTTTTATTTAAGATATTTTTTAGGTCAGATCTGTACAGGTTTTTATCTTTTGATTCTGATGAATAAGTTGGGGCATTACAATCGTAACTTCATTTTGTAAACAAAATGTATCAAGGCCATAGTTGTGTAAGAATATAATTCTTATACAATCATTCTATTATTTAATTCGAAAAATATTTATTAACATTTATTTTTTGTTATTCATTCATATTATATTCAATAATAATTAATCATTTGGTATTCACTAAAATAAAACTTTATTTATTAATCAACTCCTCACACTCCAATTCATCGTCGCAAACTTCGGCGGCAAATGAACGCACTCTTAAGCTATATAGACTATATCTAGGGTGGGACTTAGAATAGCGTATTGTTAACAAAAATATATACATAGAACATTTAAAAATAAGTCCTACCTTCGGGTCGGGTCCCTTCTGAATGGAAATAGTTTGGCTCTCTGGGTCACTGAAATGAATTTTTCTGCTTTTTCTATTGGAACCAATCCAGAATATAGTCAGCGTCCACACCGTTCACTTACTTATGCAAACCTACGTGTTCCATTTGAGTTTCGATTTGAATATTTATAAAACTCCTCCATTATTTTCATTCTCAGTACGGCTGCAATATGAATTTTGTATTCGCATTTGGATGCTCGTATAGTTTCGTCGCTTTTTCATCATTTTTGTAGAACCTTTTAATGGGCATACATAATGTTGGGAATAGCTGAAGCCAAGAATTGAACTATATTAAAGCAGAAACGTGAAGCAAATAAAATACACAAAGATTCTTTATTGACTGTGTTTGGTGAAGAGTTGTCTCGCAAACAAACAAAGAACCTCCCGTTTTTCTTTGTGAGGGTGGTCTGTTCTATCGCGGCTTATTGTTAAATCTATTGTAAAAAAAAATGTAATTCTACGTTTTTATTGTTTCCGTTTAATTTAAAAATTTATTGTTATGCAAAAATTTTTTTTCGATTACATAGAATTGGATATGTAATTTGTTTGGTTTCTATAAAGTAATAGTGAATATATAATAAAATTACCAGGTTCAAGTTCTGCTGTATTGATTAAATTTTAAATATCTCCAATTTAAAAAATCCGTGCCCGCAGGGGGACACGCGTGGGTAGACCTCGTGTGCCACTTGTTTAAAATATAACTCACTACCTAAGAATAATACATGATGCCGTTGCTTACATCAAAAATTTTCAAGCAAAAAGCGGTTTTAATTTTTTTTCTCGGAAAAGGTATCTTTTTTGGAAAAACTTTTGGTACTTAAATTTAGAGTAAAGAATAACCTTTCTATTAAAATATTTGCGAGGAGGGAATGTTTACCAGAAAAAAGTTGCCGTGGTTTTACCTACCTAAAATTTATAAGCTAAAAGTGGTTTTTATTTTTTTTCTCGGAAACGGTACGGCCTTTTACGGAAAAACTTTTGGTACTTAAATTTAGAGTAAAAAATAACCTTTCTATTAAAAATACTTGTGATGCAAAAATGTTTACCAGAAAAAAATTATGAATTTTTTTCCAAAAATTTTAGGTTTTTTTACCCCCACCCCTAAGTTATTGAAGTTAGGTTTTCGGTTTATTTACATTAGTTATAGGTATTTATCAAAGACATCATATAATATGAATGCGATTGATCTCCTTTGTATAGGGACAAAGTTATGGTCGAAAAACTGAAATCAGAAAAAGTGAGGCCCTAGCGCCCCCTGTGGCCGGATTTCTCTGGTTAACGAACTTGATCTTCATTTTTGGATGGATGATTTTTGTGCAAAGTTTGAAAGCGATCCAAGCGAAACTGCGGCCGCTATCGTGCTGACAAAAGTCGAATCTGGACGCACGCACGCATATATATATATATATATATATATATATATAGAAACTTTTTGACCAATGGTCATTTCGGACTCAGGGGGTCATAAGAAGACCTCCTGTGAAGAAATTTTTCCAAAATTCGAAAGTAGGGGACAAATGAATGGGTAGACCGAATTCTTCGAGGTCTACCCAATTAAAAATTATTTTAATTTAGTTTTTAGAAGGCTGAATAAAAATCAATCGTTATAGAGAATGGATAATTTACATTCGGTATTCAAAATATAAGTAACGTGTTGGTTGGTGGTGGTTGGTGTTTGGTTCATTCAAAATCAACCTTATTGCAAAGAGAATAAAATTAAAAACAAATCGGACGCAAAACATTTTATGTCGTTTTTAAACAATTTAAAATCAAAGTTAGATCAGAAAGGTAATGTAAGTTATAAGGAAATCTCAGAGAACTCGTTTCAAATTCCAGTCTAGACTTTAATATGGTAGCTACAAAGCGCAGGAAAAGGCACAGACTCGTCTATATTATTGAATAACTTTGATAACATTATTTCTCGGATCGTAAAGGGAGTAACAATGCTCCGTATGATATTACTCTATTAGACGACCTAATCATTTTCTTCGATATATAAATATTTGAACTGTGTTTTACTAAAGAAATATAAAGTTGAACAACATGTTTCTTGTGTATAATAAAAACCTAAAATTAAAAATAAAAATCTGTCTATTTAGATTAATTTTTAACAAGAGAAATATTTTTTAAAATTTCATTAGAAAATTATATAAATGTTATTCTAATTAATCTACAGTAATCGTACTTGTGATTAAGGCGTTTTCATCAAGGCCCATTCATTGTTAGTCCTCAATAGATCTCGTTAGGGTCCTAATGGTCAGTTAAGGCGCCATCTTCTTTGTTAGTGAACTCTGATCAATCTCACTACAATAGACCGATCTCAGTCCGGGTTCTCAAACTAGTTACAAATGACGAAGGTGGGTTGGAAAAACAGCGTTATTGAAATAAACAAAAGTATTAATTAAATACGTTTAATTCCAAAAACCTTTAAAATAATTTAAAGATAATTATAATATTGCTTATTTAATGATTTCACAAATTCCTAATCATTAACTGTACTATATGTATAATATACGTATCCATGCTATGGAATAGATAGATGTAAAATATATATATATATATGATAACTTTGTACTTAAATTATATTTTTAAACGGACCAGAGTCGGTAACATCAGATTCATCGACTCTGTTATCAGAACTACTCATACTTAATAAAAAGTCAAACAGACTCAACTATAAATTCTTAGGAAAAAGAAAACACAGCACAATGTATTAAAAATGATTAATTAAAATTCATCAAAATTTATTATTAATTTAAAACAACCAAAGTTTCTCTAATACACCTACTCCTTTTTATGATCACTCACAGCACAACACCAAAATGTTCCTATCACTGTCCAACCCGAGCATCAGAGAACAGTTGTGTCGAAGCGAGATTACCGCTATTTATACAGTTCTCAAATAAGTTGGTCGTTTGACTCGATTCCGGAAAACTCTCAATGTCGTATTATCACGTGACAGCTTTGACTTGACTAATATAAATATGTAATGAAGGGTTATCAGAATTGACTAAGTTAAAATAAACTCATATTTCTCTTTGTAGAATCATAAAATTAATATTTCTGCAATTGAAGCTGTATGTATACTTTTCTATTTGAATGAGCTATTTCTCATTCGTTTGCCCAGACATTCGGCCACTGCAAAATATTCAAAAAAAACAAATATCATGGGTGAAATTACTAACCTGTTGCTTAAAATTTTCAAAGTCTGATCGTGTTAATTACACTATTTATATTAACATATTATACATTCTTAAAACTTTCAAAAATAATATCAACATTTACATATTTGTAATTAAATACATACGTGACGTCATCAATGAAATAAATTTCGTTTGAGATATATCTTCATCATCCTCGGATAGATAATTCTGCACTAACATTTCAAATATGGAACGGTCACGTGTAACTGCAAGTGTAATTATAACTGTATATTACAGTTTATTTGTAAAAATTCAAACTTGTATAGAGGGAACAAATGATATAATCGTATAAAGTTTAATATGACGGAACTAACGATTTATGGTATATAAAGTTATTCACTCCATTGTATTTCAAGTAAAATGTATTAGTAATTTCAAGTACTTTAGCCAGTGTAAAAACAATGATATCATAATTATAATGTTTTGTTTATATTGTGACATTGTTTTGTATTCAATAATAATTTATTTATTTATGAATTATGAGAATACAATAATGAGGTAAAATAAATAATATCATGGTTGATTGTTCATTTTGGATCTATTAATGAAAGTGTGTCATTATTCCATGTCAATTGAACTGAAATTTAATTTTGAAATTATCAATGTGAGTACACATCATTAAAATAATTATAATAACTCTGGATATTAATAGATTATTTGTGGACTTAGTTTAACGGGTTTAAATTTAAATAATTGGAGACATATCAGAAGTAATGGTAATATAATATTATAATAATATGAAAGTAAAATGTATTCTTATAAACACAGGGTTCAACACAATTGGTTAACAGGAGTGTGACCCTGAGCTCATGACCACAGGGATCTACATATAACCACCTTCGCTTTATCCACTTTAACCGGGGCGGGGAAGTATACAACAAGAAGTTCCCAAGGTACACAGGATTTCTTCACTTGTATTTTATACGTAAACGATTTTCTATAATCCACATAAACGGTATCATGGATACGACATAAATTTTAACCAATAAATAAAAAATAGTGTCTAACCAACAAAAGTAGTTTTAATGTAACTAAATAAATGTTTTAAAATTATTTAATCGTTTTAACTAATACCTCTTCAACACGGTGTGGATATTAGTGAGGACAATGACGATACGACGGTGGATATAATTAATCGGTGCTTTTGTTGTCTAACAGCTGGATTCAGTGCACCAAAGAACAATAATTAAAGGGACTGTTAAGGTAGTTCGTGAGCAGTCTGGAGACTTTACTGTCGCTTGTATCTATAAGCTGTCTATAATATTATTGTCTTAGAATGAATACTTATCACGGGATATTGTAACTTGGCATGCAGTGTCGGTACAAAAATAATATATGTTATAGAACACCTATTTAATTAATATAAGTTTAAGTTTGCTATAATGAGCACCCAATTAGTAATTTAACCAGTCGAATTGAATTCAATAATGCAATATAATTGATAAAATATTATTATCCTATCTGCGACAAACGACTGTATGTTACGATATGGAGAAATTTCATTGGTGAAAATTTAATTGCAATCCAATCCTTCAGGGGAGTGAACATTTATCAATTCAAGTCCATCTTGTCTTAAACTGTATTTCAGAAATACCGAATCTAATGTTCGTGGTTTGTTACGAGATGTTATGATATTTTATATATTACTCTGAGGTTGCTCGGTTATGTTATGTGATATTAATAATAAAGGCAACTAATAAATTATCACGCTAAAATATTGACATCAGTTAATAAAAATTTGAAACAAATATCAAAGTATACAAATGTAACAAAAAACATAAAAATTGTGTTTTCTTTGGGAAAAAAATTTTCGTGTAAACTATTTTATAATGAAGTAACTTGCTGATAGAAATAAGAGTCTGTGGTATTGGTATTATAAATCGCCTTCACTTAACATAGCTCTTAACATAGCTCTAACTATTCAGTAAACTCATATTTCAGATAGAAATTTATTCAAAAGTTTTTCTATGTTTTCCATGTATGTACTTTTGGAAAAACATCATAAATATTCATATATCGTGTACTATAATAAAATACTACATGGATAATCTTAGGATGTATAAAGAGAATATTTGTAGGTATCCTAAGAAATGTTTTGTTTATTTCCACTTTTAAATAAATAGGTATTAAACTTTGGTTTCCTGCTAGAAAATATCTTTAACAACTCTTTTGATACCGTCATATAAGGCATACAAGGAACATAATTTATTAAGCGAATCTGGCTATAACGAGCTTATTAATAAATTAACATAAACCAAATTAACTTAAATCAAACCAATGATTATTTCCAAACTTGCCAATAAAACCCGACAGCGAGCTCCGATAATGCAAAGTTTTGTAAGGTATCCCACCCCGGTGACAGTAAACTGTCTAACATAACGCGGTCACAAGTTTCCAGTCTTGGCAAATAACATGACAGACGTGGATAGGTAGGATAAGTAAGAGAATAGACAATTATTATACACAATACAGTGAAATATTTATTAGGTTTAAATAATAAATACTTATATTATTAAACTAGAATTGTCTTAATAAAAAGATATCATCTTACAAAACAATTCTACTCGATTTACGATAGTGTAAAGATATCCATGACTCACACAATGCAAACAGTAGAACTGAAAATGTTTGTCCTTGTCGTCGCAACGATGAAATAGAAACCAATAAAATAAGAAACGTTTTTCGTGTAAGAGAGATAGTTTCACGAGAATCATTATAAAGCCACATTGAATTTAATTGAAATAGTTATAAAATTAGATTTTATTACGCTATTCATTTTATTTTAGAAATTAGAATATATAAGTTACATCACTAGTTTTATTGCTGTACTGAGTTAGATGAACCATGATGAAAATTTAAAAAATAAAATTAGAATATTATATTTAGACTAGGATCCGCCAACCGTGCGCGGCGGGTGTTGAGCTGAGCCCCTCTCCTTTCTTCTTTTTTTGATAACTTTTGAATGGTAAAACATTTTTTCTTTTTTTTTTATATTAGAGGAGGGCAAACAAGCTTGCGGGTCACCGTTAGTATGTGATCACCGCCGCCCATGAACTCTTGCAACATCCGAGCATTCACAAGAGCGTTGCCCGCCTTGGAGAAAGGAATATATGCCTTTTTTGAAGGTACCCATGTCGTATCGATCTGGAAATACCGCCGAAGGAAGTTCGTTCCACATTTGAGTGGTACGTGGGAAAAAAGTCCTTGAAAACCGCACAGTTGAAGATCGCCACGCGTCCAGGTGGTATGGATGAAAAAGGAGGCGATGGCGAGCTGTGCGGTAGTGAAATTCGGCGGTAGGCATCAGATCGAATAGTTCTTCGGAACACTCCCCGTTGTAAATGCGGTAGAAGACGCACAAAGAAGCCACGTCTCTACGCAATGCCAGAGAGTCCAGCCGTTCGCAAAGCACTGGGTCCCCGACAATCCGAATGGCTCTCCGTTGTACGCGGTCAAATGGTAGAAGCTGATATTGGGGTGATCCGGACCAGAGATGAGAACAGTACTCCATGTGTGGCCGGACCTGCGCCTTATAGAGCGCAAGTCTTTGGCCAGATTTGAAATACTGCCTCGCTCTATTGATCACTCCCAATTTCTTCGAGGCCAACTTGGCCTTGCTCTCCAGATGACCACGAAACTGACAACCGCTCGAAATGTCGAGACCCAGTATTTTGATACTTGGCGAGGCAATAAGAGGAGTGCTCTCAACAATGTATGTTGGAAATATCCAACATATCATTGATGTGCAGGAGGAACAGAGTTGGGGATAGCACGCAGCCTTGGGGGACACCAGCGTTCACGGGCTTGGGGTCCGAGCAAAAACCGTCGAGAACGACCTGTATGCTCCGCCCAGTGAGAAAACTGGTGATACACTTGCATAAACTCTCGGGAAGCCCATAGGAAGGTAGCTTCGAAAGAAGCCCCTTGTGCCATACACGATCAAAGGCTTTTGCCATATCCAGACTAACTGCCAGACCCTCTCCCTTGCTTTCAATAACCGCTGCCCAACGGTGCGTAAGGTATAAAAGAAGATCACCAGCTGATCGACCATGGCGAAAGCTATACTGCCGGTCATTGATCAACTGGTGATCCTCGAGGTACGTTAGGAGCTGTCGGTTGATAATAATCTCCATTATTTTGGAGAGAAGGGAGGTAATGGCGATAGGTCTGTAGTTAGCTGGGTCCGAGCTATCACCTTTTTTAGGGATCGGATGGACAAGGGCACGCTTCCATGAGACCGGGACTACGCCTTTAAGGTAGGAGTACCGAAATAGACGAGTTAGCACTGGAGTCAACTCAGGAGCACACGTTCGTAGCACTAATGGAGAAATGCCATCCGGCCCACTCGACTTATGAACGTCCAAGGAAAAAAGAGACAGCCTGATAGTTTTTTGCCGAAAAACTATTTCCGGCATTGAACTCTGATACCGCGGGATGATAGGCGGTGACTTCCCTTGGTCGTCCAAAGTCGAGTTGGAGGCGAAAAGAGTGCCCAAGAGATCGGCTTTCTTTTTTGCCTTGTGGGCCAGAGAGTCATTCCCCATGTGCAACGGCGGTAGGGACGGCTGGCTAAAGTTACCCAGAGTGGCCTTGGAAAGCGCCCAGAATTTGCGCGTGCCAGGCGGGTACTTTGCCAGCTGATCCCCAATTTTGACGACATGCTTGAACTTTGCTCTAGCGATTTGCCGTTTGAAGAATCTGGAGGCACGATTATATTTTCTCTTCAGAACTCTAGAGTTCGGATCCTTAGTGACTAACGCATTAGCCCAAGCTTGATAAGCCTGCCGTTTGCCAGCTGCTGCAGCCCTGACAGACGCATCAAACCAAGGCCGCGATCTGCCGCCAAGTGGTACCACAGAGCTTGGTACAAATAATTCCATGCCCTGAAGCATCACATCAGCTACAGCCGCAGCGCAGTCACTAGGATCATTGGAAGGGAAACAAATCGGCCCCCATGGGTAGGATGCAAAAAAGGACCGCATTCCATCCCAATCCGCTGACTTGTAGTGCCAAACGCGTCGAGTCGCAGGTCTTGTGCGAGCAGGACGTTGAATGGGCACAACACTCCGTACCAGACAGTGATCAGAGGAACCTAAGGGAGCCTCGACAGTGATCTGGTACTTTTCTGGATGTGTAGTCAGCAGAAGATCCAACAAAGAGGGCGTGTGGCTGTCCACGTCCGGTAGACGAGTGTGCGTCTTTACCAGCTGGGACAGACCATTTGCCAGAGCAAAGTCAAACACAGATCTCCCCGCGTAGTCAGTGGCACGTGACCCTAGCCAATCGGCATGGTGCGCATTGAAGTCCCCGAGGACTACGACTTCGGCGGAGGGAGTCTGTGAAAGCAGATCGTCAATCTTCGCCTGAACATGGCCCAAGAGCTGATCCGTTTCTTCATTACCACTATGGGACCTGTAGAGGCACGCGTACACTCTGACATGGTCGTCCATGTCCACGCGTAGCCAGAGTACAGACAGGTCCCGACCTTCAAAAACCTGAAGGCTACGGTAGCAGATATCCTCCCTTACGAACACAGATACCCCGGCGTGTGGTATAAAATGATGTTCTAGTTTATACCCGGGGTATGATAGGTACGCTGTGTCGCTAGGTTGAGATATCTGCGTCTCCGTCAAAAACAACAAGGCCGGCTGCGCCGTCTCAAGGTGGTAGTGAACGGCGTTTAGGTTCGAGTGAAACCCCCGGATGTTGCAAAAGTCCACATCTAGAATGGAGCGAGGTGCCGCTGTTCGCCGTCGTTTGCCCTCAAAAAACACAACAGGCGATACTTTGCCCGCCCCAGATACGACGGGCAGCCCGAGCAAAATCCGAGGATCATTCCCCCGATTTTGCTCGGGGAGGGGGTCCCCGGCTTCATCAAAGCCCTCCTGGGGTATACTTTTTGGAGGCATCGCTATCATGTTTGGCAGGGCGGGGGGGGGGGGGGTTGGGCTTCTATCACTCACCGACGGAACATAACCAAATGAATTTGGTTACGTTGTTTGGTTTCAATCTGCTTTCGCTATAACATCCGCGTTCGTCTAAAATATATATCAGAAACTTTTTAGCTAATTATCTCGTCGCATACACGTCGCATGTCGCGGATACAACTAAACATAAAAAAAGGTCTCCCGAACGGTTAAGAGCTTCGCTCACGCTCAGCTCAATGATTAATTAATTAATTGTTTGATCACCTTAAAGGACTTCTAAAGGTAAAAATCCGTGCCCGCAGGGGGACACGCGTGGGTAGACCTCGTGTGTAACTCGTTTAAAATATAACTCACTACCTAAGAATAATACATGATGCCGTTATTTACATCAAAAATTTTCAAGCAAAAAGCGGTTTTAATTTTTTTTCTCGGCAAAGGTATCTTTTTTGGAAATACTTTTGGTACTTAAATTTAGAGTAAAAAATAACCTTTCTATTAAAAATATTTGCGAGGAGGGAATGTATACCAGAAAAAAGTTGTCGTGGTTTTACCTACCTAAAATTTACAAGCTAAAAGTGGTTTTAATTTTTTTTCTCGGAAACGGTACCTTTTACGGAAAAACTTTTGGTACCTAAATTTAGAGTAAAAAATAACCTTTCTATTAAAAATACTTGTGATGTCAGAATGTTTACCAGAAAAAAGTTATGAATTTTTTTCCAAAAAAATTCGGTTTTTTTACCCCCACCCCTAAGTTATTGAAGTTAGGTTTTCGGTTTATCTACATTAGTTATAGGTATTTATCAAAGACATCATATAATATGAACGCGATTGATCTCCTTTGTATAGGAACAAAGTTATGGTCGAAAAACTGAAATCAGAAAAAGTGAGGCCCTAGCGCCCCCTGTGACCAGATTTCTCTGGTTAACGAACTTGACCTTCATTTTTGGATGGTTGATTTTTGTACAAAGTTTGAAAGCGATCCGAGCGAAACTGCGGCCGCTATCGTGCTGACAAAAGTCGAATCTGGAAGCACGCACGCATATATATATATATATATATATATATAAACTTTTTGACCAATGGTCATTTCGGACTCAGGCGGTCATAAGAAGACCTCCTGTGAAGAAATTTTTCCAAAATTCGAAAGTAGGGGACAAATGAATGGGCAGACCGAATTCTTCGAGGTCTACCCAAAATGTAAATAAGTTCAACATGTCTGAGATGTTAACAAATCATTTTAGACAAATCATAGACTTATTATGAATAATACAATAAATAACATTTTATTTATATATATTATTTATTTATTTAGCTTCACGCCATATCCCTTGCGGGGTAGCCAGAGACGACGGAGCACCAAACGCTACGGTCCCTGCATACCTCTTTCGCCTCGACCACAAATATCAACCTCTTCATAAATGCCCTTCGGGGGTACCTCATGCTTTTTACGAGACCAGTATCTTAGATACTGTGTTTTCGAAGGTCACTCGAGGCCTCCCACTGTATCTCTTACCGCTCACTTTTCCTACATAAATCTTTTTTACCATTCTTTCATCACTCATTCGTTCGACGTGCCCAAACAACCTGAGCACGTTCTTCTTCATCCTCACCGTGACATCTTCGCTATTACCTACTATTCTGTGGATTTCTTCACTGCAAATTCGATCAGCTAGACTGACTCCGCATATTCTGCGAAGAGATCGCATCTCCACAGCATTCATATTTCTTACATTTTTCTTCTCTGTTACCCACGTTTGGCTGCCGTATAACAGCGTCGGTAGCAAAACCGCATTGTGTATTGTATCATCTGCATATAGCAAGCAATTGACCTTAAGGTCATGTCGCTGTCTTTGACGCCTTGGAGACAACTTTCCAAATACAAATTGAACAACCAAGCTGACATAGCGCAACCTTGTTTAACACCCGAATGGATGTCAAATCAGGGCGACATGCCAGCTCCTACTCGCACATAGGCTGAGTGATTTCTGTAAAGAGACTTTATAGCCTGTAGCAAGGGTCCGCTACACATTGTATCGGGGCAGTATCTCCCATAACTTCTTTCTCATAACCCTGTCAAACGCCTATTCCAAATCCACAAAAGCAAAGATAACCTTTTGGTTTAGGGCCAAGAACTTTTCCGTGATCATGCGGAGGGAAAAGATCTGGTCTATACACCCTCTTCTAGGTCTAAAACCTCGTTGGGCCTCCCACAACAGCTTTTCAGATCTCAATTGCATTCTTCTCGATAATTTTAGCATAAACTTTACCGCCCAAACTGATCAAACTGATAGCCAACTGATCAACCCTATAGCTTGCACAGTCTATCTGTGAACCTTTGTCTTTATACAAAGGTACGATGACTGTACCTCGCCAATCGTATGGGACTTCCCCTGATTTCCTGCATAAATTGCACAAAAACCAGAACAAGTCCAAGAGAGTCCAAGGCCCACCATATTTGATCATCTCGGCAGTAACTTCGTCTGCTCCCGCAGCCTTACCACATTTCAGGCTTCGAATCACGCTCTCCACTTCTTCCAAACTGATTTCACCATCGGCTACATCGGCACTCAGCATTTTTCTGGTACTCGAGGTCGAGGCGTCCTCACATTCATATGTCTCCTTGTAGAATTCCGCCCACCACTGCAAAACGTGTGCTTGCTTTGTTAAGATTACACCATTCTTTGAAAGCACCACTTTCATTCTAGAGGTTACCGAACAACCCCGGAAATCACTACCTTCTCGCCAGAAAAGCTTCGTGTTTTCCCGGAAGTTGTTTGTCAACCTTTCATCCCTTACTCTTCCAGAATTTTCACGCTTCGTCTTTATGACTGCTTTCGTTTTGTGCTTTTGCAGCTTAAACTCTCTTTTTCTTATCTTTCTCATACTTTTATCCTTACCCGAGGCTTTATAATCCAGCCATGCTTTCTTCTTTAACTCTACAGCATCTTTCACTTGATCATCCCACCATTCGTCACGCTTTTTACTATAACCTCTTTTCCTCTTACCACATACTTCTGTCGCTACTTTCACCATACCATTCCTAAGGTTCTGCCAAGCATACTTCAGCACTTTCATTTCCAGAATCACAGCTTTCAAGCTTCTTGGAAACCCTTTCTTGATATTCCTCTCTGATCGGTGGATCTTGAAGCTTCCAGCTTCTTATGCGTTAATTCGACTCCAAGCTAGGACATGTCGTGCGGCTGCGCCAACCTTCAAACAGACCTCTTATTCTAGCAACGATTAGATAATGGTCCGTTCCCAGATCAGCACCCCTAAACACTCGCGTGTCCATAACTTGGTTTCGAATACGCTGATCCACTAGGAATAAATCAATCATACTTCTTTCTTCCGCTCGCTCCCATGTGTACATGTGAATTTGTTTGTGATCAAACATCGTGTTTGCCACAAACAAATTTTTCTCCTTACAAAATTCCAAAATCAGCTTTCCAGACTCATTTACTCTCTTATCACCGTACCTGCCTAGCACTCTTTCGTAACCACTTCGCGCGGTTCCAACCCATCCATTCATATCTCCACACACTATCAACTTTTCATTATCTCTGACAGTACTTAGAACATCCCTGACACTCTCCCAAAACTCCTCGAGCTCGCTCATTTGAGCTGAGGATACTGGCGGATATACGGCTAACAAGAATACTCTTTTTATCCCCAGCTTAAAGCGAACTCAAAGAATCGTCGGGTTGATCGCCTTGTATTCTACCATTGCATTAACCGTTCGAGAGGACATCAATACGCCTACATCATTGCAGCCGAAAATTTCAGGAATAACTTAAAGTAACAGTCTTTATCATACTACAATCCCATTATATGGAATAATATTAAGTGCAGGTGCACTAGGCATTACTGTTATAATATATAAAAGCCTGAAGAGTCGTAAAACCCTTACAGTTAAGAAAGAACAAAGGCTAACAGAGGACGAGGAAGGAAATCATAATCACGTGGAGAAGATTTTACAGCACAATTCGAGATCTAAGGACATCAAATAGATGCTGTTTTTCAGGAGGGAGGAGTTATGTTGCCATGCATCGCGGGAACCGCTTAGCAAGCATTAATGCATTATGTACATTACATTGCATCAGAATCCCGGAATTACAACAATCGAAAAGCTGAATCTGCACTTCACATAAATGTATTATTTAATTTAAATTTTATAACAATCAAAAAGCTGAATGTGCACTTGACGTAAATGTATTTCATTACAATTAATTTTAAATATAATTGTCACTCTTGTATTCTAATATCGAGCAAGCAGTCGTTATTTTAGTTATAACTTAAATTGTAATTTTAATTAAAATATTTTTATAGTTTTGTTTTTTTTTGGATCCTCGGCCGCCGACGTACTTAATTCGTACAATAACATAACTTTTTTTATGTCATTTCGAAGGGGATACCTTGAAACACGCAATTTATCAGAACAATTAGTTTCATGTGTGTGTGTGTGTGTGCATTCCGTGTACTGTTTTTAATTATTGTTTTTATTTATTAACACATTTAGTTAATGGCAAAAACAATTCCCTTGTTGGGATAAATTACACCTCTCCTTCACACACACCGCGGTCATTTGTGGTGTACAAGAACATTAATTGCGCTGACGCACTCTACTTATATATTTGATTTGAAAAATCTCTTGCAATACTCAAACCAAAGGGTGACTTGTATAAATTACTGCATTGTACTTATCATATTTGACGAATGAACATTTTAAATTTTGCTCAAATCTCAGATTCTATGTTTTATTTTCTCAATTAAAAATTAAGATTTTAAAAAAATCTTATAATAATATTTTTCTAAAAACATTACTTAAGCTGACCGACTCTACTTGGTAATCGTGTAGATTCGAAAGTATTTAATATCTTAATCAAAACAAAATGAGAAGTGATTAATAAATATTTTTTCATATTTTAACCTCATGGCATTTTAACTTTTTTTTTCATTCATTTTTTCATTTTTTACAGTTAAGTAAGAACATTAAAACATAATTATTTCTTATTACAGGAATATTTGCTTAATAACAAAATAATTTCCTTAATTTTAAAGAAAAAAAAATATAGATTATATTTATTTGTTAAAAAATTGTTTAACAATATTATTAAAAAACTTATATACATACGTGTATGAAACAAGTAATCAAAAATATAAAAAACGATAATCATACTTTATTGGAAATCCATTACAATCGAGATTAACACCGCCTAAAACATTGAATTCCTCAGACTTTTTCAATTAGTAAACCACCCGATGAGAAATAAAACGAATACCCTTATAATATTTTTAAACACTAAAAAAAGGTTATGATAAAAATAATTTATTTGTTAAATTCATGTCAGCCGGTATACCAACAACTACTTTATATAAAAAATATACGCAAAAATCCAGTGAAACGTTGATTTTTCAACCGTGACTTCAAAAAGCTAAACAAAGCACTTGACAACACAATATCAATGTCAAAACTTGTGTACTCGATCCGTGGAACGTTGATATTTACGGTTCAACTGAGAACGTCAACAGATAGAAAGAACGTGTATGCTTACAATGTTACACTTAAAGATTTAGAAACTGTCTTATATACAAATTTATCAGCACAATGTTCTGCAATAGTTGAAGACACATTTAAACGAAATTTTACTAATTTTGAATTTAAACATAATTAAAAGTTATTTTTACTATTATTTATAAAAAAATCTCTTATAAAAAAAATAATTACGTACAAACATAGTTAAAGTAATTTTAAATATATTAGTTTGAGGTTAATTCCAATCGCTTGTCGTTAATGAACAGAATATTTAAAAGTTCATATATATACATTGTATGTTGCGTACCTTCAACACCAATACATCTCATCAAAAGAACATTTCATCAAATTACAGATTTTATTATTGTATAATAATTTTTTTAAAGTCTTTATTATGTGTAAATATGTACGATAAGTATTCTCAAAAACACTATATAAAGTGAACATTATCCCTCGATCCCTTTCACCTGAAGAGTTCAGGTTCTCTTTGTGAATTATCAATGGCAAAGATTACTCTGTTGCGGTTAATGGGGTTCGCCTTGACTTTAACTAGTTAGCCTGGAGCAAGTGTCACATTCTTGTATTATAAGACACAAGCGTTGAATGTAAGGATCGTGTATAGTTTCGACTTCATGATTGCTTAAAGGAAAGGAAGAAAATGACATAATGCTACTAAAGTTTAAAAGCTCGCGTCAAAAAATAACTTTAAAAACAATTATTAAATTTGCTGTGCTTCTGAAATATAAAATATATATATACAAAAGATTTATTGTATCATAAGTACACAATTACTTACAGATATATATTTTTTCAATTTATCATTATTATTTTTTCAGGTAAACAGCTTTTGGGCGAATTGAACTATGACAGTAAAAAAAACAGAACTTGACGATTAGACCATAAACTGACGTTAACATATTATAAATATTTATGAAATTATTCTGTAATGCAGCAGAGCGTTTGTCAGTAAGGTCTTGTGTAATCGAGGTTGGAGTGAATGCTTACGAGGCTGCAGTGTATGACTTGGTTCGTTGTAATTCCATCCTTAGAAAGCATCAGTCTCCGTTACATGCTCTGCAGCTGCATGTCTTGCTGTCATCTGATCATGCGCTTCACTTTACTGAAGTAATGGTAACTAAATACCAATCACGATCCATACACATAAGCTGGTATACGGTGTATTATGGTGGGTGACGCAACGTTCTACTTTAATGGAAAGACCAATATCTAATTAGCGTTTGAGAAAAAAGTACATCGCTAGCTAGCTTTATTATACTTTAAACTTAATAGGCTCTATTTTTTCAATTCTGTAGACAGAATTATTTAAATATTCATATTTATAACCAGTTTTTATGAAGTTACAAAGTTAAAAGCAAATATGTTAGAAAAGACCCACTCACTTTAGGGCATATATCTATCTACTCGTATATTTTAAATAAATTATATATTTATTTTTTAATAATCAAACATTTTTACAGAACAAAATTTTTGATTATAATATAATAAACCGTTATTTATTTATATAATGAATATAACAATATATATTTGAAATACTCGTATATATTGTTTTTTATCAACTTATATAATATAATAGTAATTCGTTTTAATTTGTTAACTATATTTTATTAGTAATAATTTTGAAACAATCATTTTATAATGTATTAGTCTTATAAATTAATTCTTATATAATTTATTAAAAGAGAAGACATCATACACGTTCTTTATTTGTTTTAATTACTTATCCCATAATATAAAGAGATAAGCGAGTTTCTATAAAACGGAAACTGAAGTACACGGACAGCCACTTATACCAATACTACCAGGTTACCCATGCTTCGCAACGGACAGCGAAAGTGATCAAACATTTTGTTTGAATTTCCATACCACCTATTGCCAACAATTATTATCAAACAGGCGCGTTATATTTTTTACAGTTTTTTAGCTGTAACTTTGGAACGGTTTGGACCTTTGTAAAATCCTTTTCTTATTGCACCTATTCAATATGTCAGGAGTCTTGTGTCTAAATTTCAGTTTTCTAGGTATTACGGTTTGGACTGTAGAGCGATAATGAGTCAGTGAGTCAGTGAGTGTCTTTGTGTATTATATATAAAGATAAAGTATGTATTTACACTCTTTTAAAACATACTAATTACTAATTTTACTCTTAATTTAAAATTTTATAATTTTGACTCTAATTACATTAAGTTGTATTTAAGCTACAGCGTGGCTCTCATAGTGTAGGAAAAGTCTGTTAAAAAATTACTTCATTCCATCAAATATAAACGATTGGCAATTACAGCAATTAATTTAAAAAAAGGAATAATCAATACCTACATTCCTTTAATATTTTTTTATATCATGAACTACCCGGTATTTTGTCCGTCTATAACCGACCTCTTCACAGTCATTGACTTTAAAGTTGTTGAATCACAAATTGAGTACCTAGCCCGAATTTCTCAAATATGCTTTTACCGAGAAGCGTATGTGAATACGAGTTTGTTATTGTCGCAAGTCGCCCTCATGTCATTATATTTTTAAAATTATAATGAATATTAACTTCCCGGTCACTCAACGAGAATATGAAGATGTTTAGTTTTAGTAAAACAAGAAAATAAAAAAATACTTAAGATTTCCTCAAAACTATCAAAAGTGAAAAACTCATTTCTATAAAAGAACGCTCGAATTTCTAAATATGGTTTAGCGTCACTTATACCAGAAGTTGAAAGGGACTGAACGGGACGAAACAGGACTAGATGGGATAGAAACTAACCTTCACATAAATTATAATTGCAGGATTCTTAACACTTAACTAACGTGTATTATGTAAAATTATGTCAGACAAAGATATGTGGTATTTTATGAATCTCCATATTTTCGCATAACTTATACAAGAGTATAGATCTACGACAGACCTCTAGCGCAAGGTTTTTTTAACAATATTTATGTCCTATGACTGGCTTCACTCCACTGATTTTTTTCTGTTTGGGAATAAATGATTTATTTGGACACTTAGTATCTTTTCGATAACACATTACGAATGTATTTTTTATTTATTTTATGTGAGAATATTTTATTATGAAGGATTGAAGTTAAAATAAAAGTGTTCAATAATTAAATTTATTATTATAGTTATTCAAATAATTTGAAAACTCATGATTATGTATTAAATTAGCTGATTATATTGAGTACACTTTTTTTCCAAATTAGTGTGATAGTGACAATGTAGTAACTTTCGACAAGTGAAAGAGTTAGGAAATCAAAAGAAAAAACATAAATAAATTTTGGTGGTAGCTTTGACAATGAAAAAATGTTTTGTATGAAACTTATTTTCAATAAAGATTTTTGATTTTGATTTTGAAAAAAAAGTAGTACTTGAAATTATTAATACATACAAACATACAATCTAAACTTTTCTCTTTATAATATTAGTATAGATAATAATAATTAAACTCTGTTGACATTTTTTTACTGACATGGTGATGAGTCTAAAATAATATAAGTAACATGAAAGGGATAAAAGGCTTCTTACATCAATCACTTCACATTTTAGATATGTCGGGAAAAGAAAACATTTTAACCTTTCAATGCATACTGCGCATCTCTATGCGTCTAATGTCACATTCCTCTGAATGTGACATTTGGAATAGTTAGTTTTATTTTGGAACAGTGCAAAAATGTAAAACTGATTAAATAAAATACAAATATATTAAAAGAATAAACTGCATTCACATCGTCAATGTCCAATACATAATAGTTCAAAAGTGGTTTACTAACAGAATAAAATTTTAAAAATATATAGGAATGCAATCAATGTAGCACGGGATGCTTGTCTATCTTAATTTTTTTAATATTTATTTATTTATAATTTATTTAACTTCACGCCATATCCCTTGCGGGGTAGCCAGAGACGACGGAGCGCCAAACGCTAAGGTCCCTGCATACCTCTTTCGCCTCGGCCACAGACATCAACCTCTTCATACATGATCTGTGGGGATTTTTTAAAAACAGGTCAGATTATTATAAAGTATATATCAACACTGTTACTTTTAAATATTGTGTGATGAACTGAGATTTAAAAATATCTGGAAAATTTTACAAACCGTTTACGAACTACATGCCACAGTGGTTATGTATTTAAATCTTAAAAAGATCCGACGTTGTTAAAATAGCAGCATATTTTGAATTTTTTTACTTAATGTATATTATCGAACATTTATAAAGAACTTTACAAGGTAGTAATCATAAACACACTTTCAAAGTATCATCGCCCTATATCCGGGTGAACTGTATATTAACGAGTAAGTAATGAAAAAAGTTATCTTATTAGACTTCATGTGCTTTGATTATCTTGAGTTTAAATTAAATAGAAACTTCTTTAATGTTAATATAATATTTATATAAAGTTTTTGGAACAGATTTTAGTATTCAATTTGTTTCTTTAGTATTCAAAAATGATATCTGCAAAGAATTCTTCTTTCATATTTTATAACTGCTTACTTCTACGTATAATAAAATTCGAAAAAATTAAAAGAATAAGACTTTTATTTCTTAACCTATGTATATATTCATTTAAAAATTACAAAAAGCATAGTGAAGGCTAGATAGTTGTATTATTTTAAATTCTACTCAACAGTACATGAGTACATACAAAGCATTGAACCATGGGGGAAGACTATACCGTGCGGGCTGGGTGGAAATTAAAAAGATATCCTCATTTCCTTTTAACTTAATAATATAAAGGAATCAAATTGTATTTAATACAAATGACATTTATTTCATTAGTAGAAATAGTTAATCCCTTTATTTAAAAAAAAATATATATTAATTCAAGATATTTATGTAACTTTAAGGCAATAACATTTCGAACCATGTTATCATTGCCTTTATAAGGTTGTAAACTGTTTGCTTAATTAAATAGAAAGTAAATTATTTTATAAAAGACAACAGATAGACGATGATAACCTATTTAGTCAGTATGCGTTAAAACCTAGGTCACTGGTTTAGTAGAAAGGTGCGTTTCTTTGAGTTTTATATTTAAAGTCACTCGTGCATAACCGAGGTTGACTGTGAATATTAATATGAATTCACATTTTATAAATGTATTTCTTTTCTAAATAATGAAGCTTATTAAGTCTTCTTTAAACGTTAGTCTTTAAAATGTTTGTTTAAAAGATTAGAATTTTTAATTAAGAAGAATATTTTTAATTAAATAATATATTTTTTTAAACCGAGTTTTTTCCTTAAAATGGTAATGTTTGTTCATCTATCCATCTTTCCTAGTATTCTTTATCAAAACAAATAATGGTAGACACTATTTTCTTTCTCTTTTGCTGGTCATGAGATGTATTTTATAAATTATTATTAATCGACGTATATTTCATACGTTAACTAAACTGATAGCAGAGTTTGTCAATATTATATCTATGTAGTTATAATTAAAGTATAATTTATACACTCTTTCAAATAGTACGCTGTTAGGAACCTCTAAAAGTGGTTTGTGTACTTGTGGTCAGCGGCCATTACACGCGTTACTTAAGAAAGCCTGCAATCATGAAAGCCTATTAAATATTCCACGCTTATATGACATCGTAAATTAATAGCTCAGGGAAATATATTCATAGCATATTTGTTATGATAGAATCATATGTAAATGTTTCATTTTTAATTTATTATGACTACTATTATAATATTGGTCAATCGTAACATCAACGTTAAAGTTAACCTATGATACTTACACCTCGTATAAGATGTATATAATAAAAGAAATTGAATGACAATGAGATCGTAAGTAAAATTTAAGTATATATGTACAAATATATATTACAAATCGTAGCGTTTGGCGCTCCATAGTCTCTGGCTACCCCGCAAGGGATATGGCGTGAAGATAAATAAATAAATAAATAAATAAATATACAAGTAACTGTACGACCAACTTGCTCAGTCAGTCAGTCAGTTGATAAGTTTTAGTTATAACTTAGGATGGAATACACACTCGTGTTTAATTTTATATAGACGAGACTGTAATGGGATAAAATATATCGATCAAGGATTAAGTCAACTTGGAATATAACAATAACAACATGCTAAATTAAATTGCTAAAAGGCCGTTTTATTAGTGAGATATTTCAATAAAATATGTGTATTCATGTACGATTATATTTTAAATGTATTCAAACGTATTCATATGTTATCAAATACACTTATTTAGTAGATATTATTTTATTCCTGTATTACAGGATTGAATATTTTATATAAAAAATATATATATATTTTTTATATAAAATATTCTTTTATTCAGGAAAAATTTTCGTTATGCATAAATGATTTAAACGAAATGTTAATAAAATGATAAAATAGCAAGTATTTTGGCTACTATCAGCGACGACAACTGAATGACTACAACAGCAAAACTATATTGTGTACAAAGGTTTAACAATAGTAGTAATGGATGTGGATAGACAAATCTCATTGATTCTCTTTGATGGTGGCTACAAAATATTAAAACAGTAAAGAGAAAAGATATGGAGTTTGTTTTACTAAAAATAATTAGACATAAAAAAATCTTCCTCTCATTATCCTAAAATTAATTGTTTTATATTAAATACTATAACTTTATTAAATTTAGAAATATGTTTAGAAACGATTATTAACTCATGTGCAGACATACAAGAACGCAGATTAATTATGAACCATTTGCTACACTGTAATATGTTCACAGTCTACTGAATGACGTCACATTCAAGAGCAAACACCGTTACTATAATTATTCACTCTGCAAAATTGCTGTAGACTTACAGGTCTACTACATACTACATCTATAATATGTATTAAATATATTGATGCATTCCATATTTGCTTCCTAATACTTGTAAGATTTTGAAAAATGGCCCTTTATTTGATTTTAAATGTTGTGAAGTTTGACCACATTTTATTTTTTTAATTATCAAGGGCAGTTAAAAGAAAAAGGATTAATTGTGCAAATAAAAAATCAACGTATAAATAAACTGTAAAAATCGATCAAAAAATACTAAAAACATTATCTTAGTGAAATAAAACTGGAGTCGCCATTATTTCGTAAAAAAAAATTACACACAGCTGCTTTATAAATCATAGGAAGAGCGACCGTACTCGTACTGTTCACGGTCTGTAGAAAAGCCGGAAAAGCCAAAATTTGTCAATGCATCACATAGAGCTCCTCGGCCCTAAATGTGTTTATTTTGAATAACGTCTATGTTACGTATGTATATTTGTGATGTTTATTTTTACATGTATAATATTACTAATTCGTACTTTGATAATTCTGTTACAATTAAAATACGATCACAGTATCACAATCACGTTTAAATTAGATAGATATTGTAATTAAAAATATTATATAGTATATAATTAAGGTATACCGTTTATTTATGGAATGCAATTGTTATGTAGGTATTGGTGACGCAGACCTGGCATAACACTGCAGAGACGTACTGTGAAGAATAGCAAACACTATGTTGAAGATGTTCCGCTTTTGTTGACTTAATCTGCTTTAGTCCACACTTTTTTAGACGATATTAACATATATACTAACAACAATTCTGAAATGGTAAAGGATTCAAAGGTCGATTGATACTAAATATTATTAAATTTATATATATACATATAAATAAAATTTAAATGTTTTTTGTAATTCCTAATAAACAGCTTTTAACTTAGTGTATATGAAGTTATATACAGTACTTAAATAAAAAAAACAATTATTACATTTTTTTACTATCTGTCTGTTCGTCCGTTCCGACCGATTTTAAAAGGAACGGACCGATGTTAAAAGAATTTTCACTGGCGGATAGCTGATGTTATAAGTACCTTAGGTTGCTTTAATTTTAAAAAACATATTCCGCTTGAACGAGTTATTGGGCACAGCTAGTCTTCATATAAAATGTTGTTTTATATAAAAGATCAGAAACATAACTAAGAAGTTAATGGAGGTAATTAGTAAAATAAAAAAATAAAAAAGACTTTGGTTACTTAAAAATATTGCAGTTTTACTTTTTGTTTTAAGACAAAACTAGATAATAGCCGAATGGTTATCTCTGATTATAACATAGATTCATAGTTTTATTGTTATAATAAAATTATGAACCAATTAAATGTGTACTTTAGTACTTATATAGCAGTTTGATCAGAAATAAATGAAATAGGTGATAAGAAGACATCTCATAACACAATTGACTGAGGTAAACCATTTTTGTATTCAAGCTGCATCTTTGCTTTATAATACGATAAACACACAATAAATAAAATGTGGGCACTTCGAGTATTATAAACGCTCAGTAGATGTAAATGTAAATTTTATATATAGTCGCTTTTAAGTATAATTTTTTAAAATATAGTTAGAATATGTAAGTATAGTTTTTTAAAATAATGTTTATTATTTACTATATTTTTTACCAATAAAGAAATATAATATTGCCATATATTACATCCACATACCTCAGTACATCAATGTCTATTTGCGGCCAGGGCTCTAATAGTACTTGTCTCAAACAATGGGCGAACATTAAAACTAAGTAGTAAAGCACTTAGAACAACAATAATTTTTTACGTGCCCAAGAATTTTTTTTTTTTAATATACCTCAGAAGGCCGAACAATTAACAGCTTTCTATTTGCAAGCCATTTCGAAATTTAAGTGTTTTATTTAAATTTTTTATTTAAACTTTGATAATTTGTCTTTATAGTTGCCATATTTTACAGTAAAAGATTGTTCCATTTTTAAATTATATATTAGATATGATATGTCTTTTTAATTAAAGTAAAATATATTTACAACTATTAAATTGCAGATACGATATAAGAAGTTTATAACTTGGAGTAACGATTATAACAACTAGTTACTAGTGTTTTCGCAGTTGTCATAAAAGAGACAAAAAGTATTCCATAATGTTAAAAGTGAAATAGAAGTAATTGTATTATTAGTACTATTTTATATAAATATAATAAATATATTCATCTCCACAGCTTGGTAAGTATTATTTGTATTCTGTTCTGAGAGTTAATAAATATATGCTTTTAATGATTTCTATATAAATCATTAATAACCTTTTATCTCATATCTCAACACTAGAGCGAGAATATACTATATTAATTATGTTAGAACAGTCTTTAATCTGGCCGACTCTGTATTATGCAGACGAAAGCTATTTCAGCTCAACGGAGAACCGACTTACTTACTTTTAGGTGCTTTAACTTTATGTTAAGCTACGTTTTACTAAACTAAAATGAGAAACAGTTCATGTTCTCATTTTAGTTTTCACGTGTAAATAGCTATAAAATTTATCATTAAAATTATGTTTTATATATTCTGAATGATATTCTACTAATCTTATGTTACCAGCCTATTTTAAGGTTCTATTTCATGAATAATCGATGCGATATGATACGATATAAGTACAATCAAATAAAGAAATTATTATTATTTTTTAACATAAAGTACGTACTTTGTGTTAAAAACTAATAATAATATCTTTGTGTTAAAAATTAATAATAATTTGTACGTGCAAACAAACGATAAAGTAACATAATTCATAATGATACTTCCATTATTAAACTTCCATTATTATCTGATCTCTAGTTCAAATACTAGCTCAAAACTAAAATAATTTAGCAGTTATATGTAATATTTTTTTTAATAACAGGTATCCTAGAGGAGTTAACACAGTTGGAAAACAAACATTAATTTATTTACTCGTACATTGCGAGAACAACCCAAGTAGCAGCCTCGAAATATATTTATAACTTTTAATAAAAATTACTAAACCCAAATTTTTTAAGAATTAAAATATTTAGAATTAGAATATTGTTTTTAATATTATATTATAGTGTTGTAATAGGACACATCACATGTTAGTGAGAAATATTTCGTGTATAATCTGTAGTTAAAATCACTTTTCACTCTATTATGTATCTTTCAATCTTAAAAGATATAGTTTTTTTTCATTTGAAAATTTTTAAAAAGTAATATTATCCTAACTCAATTTTGCAATAAGTATCCAACTTAGTCATAATTGGTATATATCTGAAGAACATTATTTCTAGTTGCATGTACTTGAAAGTTTCGTTTTTACTACAAAATAATTAAACATTTTTGTTTAATGAAATTTAGTCTGTCAACGTGACTTTACATTACCGACGGGAATTATTATAATATTATGGACATCAGCAAACTAAACTACTATTACTGTTTATAAATGTTTACACTTCATTACCTAAAAACAAATTTGTCATTACATTAAAATTTAATTTCATCTAAATTTAAAGCAACACATATTAATAATGTGTATATTGTGATGGTGTTGGTATCACTAGTTATTATAATAATATTAAAATCGTGCATGACATAACTGGACCGCTCAAACTAACTAGTTTATGCACATACAGTAGACACACCTCGATGGTGTATAATTAGAAAAATCAAACTATATGTTTAATATAACTTTAAATTAAATTCTACGTCTGTGTGATATGTATCGTTAAAATATTAAAGTAATACTAACTAACGTTTTTATCATTAAATATTTCCGTGATCACGAATTCATGATATACTCGAACATAGAGGTGGGCATTAGAGTAGTCAATTAAAAATATTTTAATATTATTATATTTATTCTTAATCGTTTATAATATTTAACCAATGTCTACAATTTTTTATTACCCTAAATATTGATTAAAGTTTAGACAGAAACCTAAGTTCCAAAGTCCCAGTTACGTTGAACCCTATTATCCCTTTAGAATGTATTTCCATTATTAGATGACCTTTAACAATCATCTCCCAGTAGGTCGATATAAGTTATTGTTGTTAATACTGTGAAAAGGTCAAGCGACCCTTTGTATTATAATTTACCTACGTCATAAAGTGATTTGTTAAACACTATTATGATTTATATAAAGCAACAAAACAGAGAGGAAACATTTTATACAGTTAATTAATAATAAATAGTTTCAAATTATTCATTTTCATTCACATTTTTCATTAATCCAGCCTAATGATAATTTAATTTAAAATTGAAGTAAATTTATATTATAGCGATACACATTACATAATATAAGTAATTGTGTTGGTTAGTCTTATTTATTGTAAATAAGGGACGACATGATTTATTATTTACAATTATTTTATCTTTTGCTTAATATATTATCGGTACTTACAACTTTATTTTGTATTCGAATCAGTTTTTTTGTCTATAAACATCTTTGTTAATTGTTTTAAGTTTGTATCTACTCTTTATCGGTTTATTTTAAAAAGATAAATTTTTGACTACAGACTCAAATATTACAACATTCTTTTTAATCAATAAAAATAATCCGAATATTTGTTTATTATTATTATTATTTATAAAATATTTACTGTGTATTAATTATATTGTTCTTTTCAGAAGTATATTAGAAATCACTACCCGACTACATATTGATGTGACATATTAATTGGCATTCAATATTAAAGAATTTAATAATAGTAGAAAAAAGGAAAAAAAAATTTACGGAACGACCGACTAAAATTATAAAATTAGGAAAATGATTTAAAAATAAAAGATTTATACGATTCTATCATAACAATGCTATGAACATATTTATTGAGTATGAGATATTAATTAATGAAGTCCTTATGCGTCGGACATTTAATAGGCTTTCATGATTGCAGGCTTTGTTAAATAACACGAGTAATGGCCGCTGACCGTGTGTGATCGAACCACTTGTAAAGGGTTGTAACAGCGTAGTATTTGAAAGAGCGTAGAAATTTTGCATATAAATTATAACTACACAGATATAATATTGACAAACTCTGCTATTAATTTAGTTAATATATGTTAATTAATCATCAATTAATTATATGTCCAGTAAAAGACAAAGAAAATAATGCCTTATTATTATTTGTTTTGTCATAGAATATTAGGAAAGAAAGATATACGAAAAGACATCATCGTCAAAAGAAAATAATTCGGTTAAAAACATATATATATATATATATATATATATATATATATATATATATATATATATATATATATATATACAAAAAACATGAAATTAAAATTCCAGTAGTTTAGACAACTATTTTAAAAACCAAAATTTAAAAAACTTACATACTAATACATTTACAAAAATGATAATCCACTTCTATATTAGCAGACAACCTAAGTAAGTAATGCAGGATATATGAAAGAAACGCACCTTTGTATGGTTGTAAGTAAAGAAGATACCATTTGTGAAGTATTTATCTTTCTTAACCAAATCGGAGAATATTTTTATTAAAATGTTTAATTTACTTAATTCGTCTGTCTGCTGTCTTTAATAAAAAATACGTACTTTTTGATTAAGCTACAATTTTGCAAATTCATAGCATTAGTCCAACGGTGGCAACATGTTAACAAACGAAATGATGTCAGATATTTTTCTTGATTTAATGTATTTGGTAACATTAACCAACATAATTATATAATAGTAAAAAAAGGAATTAAATATTATTGGTAATATATATGTATCATTATTTTAAAATTAAATAAAAAAATAAGGATAACTTTTTAATCTCCACCCTTAACCCCACGTATAATCTGATCGCCAGGTTTTAAAACCTGCATTAATGCTCTGTGGGTATTCGTGGGTTGTGAAGTATAATTTATAATATTTTTCTTTTTTGTCGCCAAATTAGAACTATCTAGATTTGCAATGCAATTTGAAAATGTTCAATGAATTTGTTCAGAGATTACAAAATTCCATTAACAACAATAATTTATTTCATTCACTTTAAAATCACCTTAACGTAATCTAGGTTTTAAAATTTTAAATAAAGATTCTATTAAAATTTCAGAAGTTTCTATGTAATTTTAACTCAAGATATGAGCACATTATGCGAGCTCTAAAAATATAACTTTTTCATTACTTACACACTTTACCTGAATATATCCATGATACTTTGAAAGTGTATTTATGATTACTATTATTAAGTTCTGAACTTCTTTTTAAAATATGCATATTGTATCTCAAACATAAAAATCAAAAAATGTGTTATTTTATTGTCATCTAAATGATTCATTTTGGAATCTAAAAACAACGTTGCATGTTTATTATTTTATGCTTTGTATATTTTTATTATTGTAAATAAATGTGTATAAATATTACTCAAAGGTTAAGCTAAGGTAAAAGTAAGTCATCCTTTTTGAAAGATATTTCTTATAAACTGAAAGATGGTGCAAAATGACTCCATTAGGATTCTCGACACTTGCGGTGATTACCATTATTGTATTGAGTACAGTGAATAGGTTTTGTATATGAAATTAGGGTTATATTATATATTTACTTGTTTAATATTGAACTAAGACCGGAGGGTGTTCGATAAAGTTATATTTCTGTAGTCAACGGGTCTTGACACGTAAAACCTGTCGGTTACCTATCCGTAACATGAACATAACACCTATCGAATTAAAAATAAGTTACTATTAATTTGTGTTAATAGTTCTCTTGCAAAACTAACTTTGAAGAAACTAAAAATAGTGATTAATTTATTTTATTATTTTTCGTAGATAAATTTATTTTGTGTCACCACTGCACTGTTTAGAGTCTCTTGTAATATATTTTGTGTAGCCTGGTGGTCCTTGAGTGGACGAAATAACAGTCAAATAATGAATCGTTGGTGGAATATTTGAAGTTTGAATGTTTACGAGGGTTTGGACAAATTCGTTTCTATATCTGTTGGTTGTTTATTTTGTGAACATGTATTTTTTTTTAATAACCAAAATTTCATACTTAAGCAACTTTAAAAATAGTATTCTTTGAATAGCTTAGAATTGAATTGGAGCTTGGTACAATGTCAAGTGAAACCATTCCTGTATTTCAAGGCTGGATTTTAGCAGATTTTAACTTCACTGGCGGCTAGCCGATGTTATAAACAGTTAGTTATGCTCCTTTTAAAAAAAAAACATATTTCACGCGAACGAAGGGTACAGCTAGTCAATAATATTAAGGATCGACAGGTTACGAACTGCAACTTATATTGTCACGGAAATTGTAAGGGGAGGAGGCGAATTGATTTATTCCGGCCCTCGACTATTCTTAGTCGGTTAATTAAATTCCTTGAGGTACAGTCGTCCCCAAATATCGTTAAGTTTACATCGATTAGACGGTAATATCATTGGTTTGTGAAGGGAAGAAATTGTGAAGCTATAGAAAATGCATTTATATACACTTTTTTTAAATGCGAAGACATACCAGCATTCAAAATAAAAATAAGACATTCTTAATCCAATTAACTGATATTTTAACAAAACTCTTATTCTATGGTATTAGATATGGTCTCTTGTTGGTTTTACATGTAATGTTGTTTCACCAAAAAATAACAAGCTAAGCAGGTTTTTTTTGTACACATACACCGGACAACGTCAAACTGTAACTAAAAGGTGAAACAGTAAGTTTAAAATTAATTGATTTAATAAAAAAAAGATAAGAGCTTATACTACTTGTGTAAGATAGTACACAGTAGTTAACTGTGTTCAGCATAATACAAGGATACATAAAAAATATGTACACCTAATTCTGTTTTTACACGGTATTTTTTTACACGGTTTTGAGATAACACGGTTTGAAAATAAAAGATTTTTAATTTTTTTTACACGATTTTATTCCCTTTAGCACGATTTAAAAATTTTTGGGCTTAATTTTTTTTTGTGAAATTTAATTTCTGCGAAATATGTTCATATCACAAATTTAGGGGAATTCGCTTTTTGTGCATACAAGCAAATTTACTGGTCAGAGCAATTGAAATGTGTTAAAATTTTATGAATAATCTTCAAGAACTATGCTTGTAAAAATAAACATTGTATATGTGATTTAATTAAATAAACATGAATCTCGAAACTTGTTCTTAAAAAATCCCTGTTTTTCACCAATTTTAATAGGTTTTAGACATTAGGAACCAATCACCTATTTTTGCATGCGATCAATGTCATTTTTTACACGGTTTTTTCTGGAACCTATCTACCATGTAAAAACAGAATTAGGTGTAGTTCCACTTGTATTATTTTTTAACCTTTTTAATGCAAAAGAATGGAACCTTTGTTAACTATATCTAGACAAACCTTGTTACATCTTGAAATGGCTAAAAAATAAAAATATATGTATGTATTTTCAACTTTTTTATTTCTATTTAATTCTAGCCTAATATCTTAATATTATATAAATTACGTATCACCTTGTTTGTCCGCGATGGACTCCTAAACTAGTTAACCGATTTTAATAAAATTTTCACGCTACATGCAGTTTGATCAGACTTAAAAGAAAGTTTTCATCTCAATTCACATTCGTAATATTATTTTATTGCAAAATATATTTGTTTATTATTCTAATGGCAGATGTGCTCTTACCGTTACTCCTTAAATAGTTTACTACAATGTAATATAACAAAAACCATAGTCACAGCAACGCGTTTCCGGGTCTGCTAGTTGTGATATATAAACACACACACACACAGAACTGAGTTAATAAATATATTCCAGTATAAAATATGATTTCTCTGAACTGTGATTATTCTTTGGATCGATTGTTCTGAAAATTCAGCACGTTTGTAACAGCTTCTAACTTTACGACTGTTGGCAAACACGACAGAGAACACTTCATCTATATTATATTTAAAAGTTAAGACTTTTCATTGGCTATTGGATGACACAGCTTCGAGATAAGGCTTTAGATCAGATTTATTTCGCTCAAAATAACTTACGTCTTTTTTCTAAAACAAAGTCAAATTTGCTGTATTTGTATTTTTCGCTTTGTTTATATTTCGTTTCTTGACTATCTGATCTTAACTATTTTAGAGTAGTTATAATTACTATTATAATTATAATTAAATTATGAATAACTTCTCGACTATTACTGGTACTTGAATTATGTTTCTAAGATAGATACATCATTGTTTTATACATTAATACTTGTATTATTTATTCCATAATTTTATTATTTTAAGTATAATTATTAATTTATTAAGAGCTTTATTAATATTGCTGCCATAGTTCAATAACAGCAAATAAAAATCACGTAATTCGAAGCTTACGGTTAATTAATTAAATCTTTAAGGCTTCATTCTCATCAAAACGAATTTATGTTTTGTCTATATATTTTTTTCTTTATAAAATTTATCAAAAATAAGATGTAATAAAAAGTGCTAGTTTAAAATGAAGCACTTTTGTTCAACGTACGTTTCAAACGTTAAAAAAATTTCGTACATAAGTTTTTTAACCAAGTTTAGCACAAGGACAGTCTTTATATACACGTATAACGGCTCAAAGCTGTCATTGATGACTGCTGTGAAGGTTGAATAGTATCATTTCTTTAATACATTCTTCACTTCAGTGAAAATTAAAAAATAAACAGAACACGGAATGTTTTATTCCAGTGTTACTTGTATTGATGTAAATAATATGTTTCTTAATATTGCAGATACATTATTCCCCAACTTATAATATTATTTTTAACTATAATAATTTAAGTTGTTGTTGTCATGTTTATACATTTCTTACAACTGAGGGGATCTCCCCGACATAGAAAAAAATGTGACATATGTCTCAAATTGACTACTACTTTAAGTAGGTTGCTAAAAAATCTCCAAACTTTTTAAATTATTTTTTGCTATTTACGCATTGAGCAAAATATTTATTCTTGAGCAGTACAGGTTAGAAGTCTCCAAATGAAATTTTATGTAGATATTATTGTGTATATGAAAAAAAACAAAATATGTATATAACATTTTGATTGTTTTTCTGTACTGCCCTACCAAATAAAATTATATTACATTATAATAAAAAAATTTGCTCTATAAAAGAAATTTGTTTAAAAGATGATCTTATATCTATTTGAAATATAGATACAATCCATAATTTATATAGTTCGTGTTCCCAGTTGGCTTAAAATAACTTACAAACTGGTTATAAAAATTAATATTTAAATAATTCTGTTTTTAGATAAAAAAGGAATAGAGATTGTTAAGGTTAAAATATAATAATTTTTTAAGCTAGCCATTTAGTTTTTATATTCTCAAACCCTATTTAGATAACGCACCTTACATTCCAATAGAATATTACGTCAGTCACCAAACTACATCGCATCGCATACCAGCAGAGTATGAAGTATGTGAACAATGATCAGCTGACAGCGAGACATGCAGCCGCAAAGGATGTAAGGGAGACTGGCGCTTTCCATGGATGGAAATATAATAAATAGAAGGGTGCTAGATATACTCAGCAGCTTCATAAGCATTCACTCCAGCCTCGAGTAGACAAGACGTTACTGACAAACTCTGCTATATACGGCCACAATACTTTCATACTCGTAACTATTTATAATATGTAACCGACAGGTGTAAGGCCTTATCTTCAAGTTCTATTTATTTTTATTGTTTTTGTATAATTCTCCCAGAAGTTGCTGACCTGAAAAAATAATAATGAAAAGAATGAAAAAAGTTAATTGTATGCATATTTGTGTACTTTTGATCCTCCTTTTTTATAAATAATATATATTTCATATCACAGTAGGTTAATCAATAATATATTAGTGAATTAAAGGACAAAATTTAAAAAGTTAGTAATAATAAATTAAATAGTAATATTATAGCTTAACAATATTGATTTTTTAAATCTTAAACCATACACATTTCTTTCATTTATCCCTTCAAATGATAACCCATTCTTGAGTAATAAGATAAAAGACAGGTGACACTTGCTCCGGGGTAACTAAGTGAACGATAAAATAAAGATGCAGTTACCGTAACAAAGTAATCTTTTTTATTGCTTTTGTGAATTCAGGACTTTGAAAAAGTTCATAGGCGGTTGTGTTCACATGCCAACGGTGACACGCAAGCTCGTTTGCCCTCCTTTAATTACAAAAAAACCTATCTTAGAGGTCTAGAAATTCATGAACTTATCTTTATCTTATGTTTATAAATGTAGACTAAGCCAGATCCAATGCAGAATATATATTGCGAGAATAGAGATAATTTATCTTTCTAAAACGATCACTTCTTCAGTCCATAGAAACAAATACAAGATGCTATATAGTATAATAAAATTGTATTGGTTTACTATAAAAAAACCTGTATTCTTATTAACAGTTTATGTAGATTACGTATTAAAATAAAAAAATACTTTTCATCAGCTGTTTTCCTAAATAATTTTGTATTATAGGTTTATATACACTTTGAAACGTTGTTTATCTTGATGCATCTAAAGTGTAATCTTGTTTTTCAATTGCAATACAAATATTTTGACTTGGTTTGTGATACTACCAGAATACAAATCGTGTTGGTACGTTGGTGTGAACACTTAGGAATTTTGATAATGACTAATTTAATTTAATAATTAACGACCGCCAGCTGTCCGAGGAAATAACAACTTAAGGACATTAAATATCAATTCAAGGCACAAGTTTTTCAAGATAACGCTTCAACCTAATTCAATTTACAAATATCGGAATTCGTCTTTAGTAAGTAGAATTACACTTGTATTAAGATTTTTTTCACTAGATATGCAGTGGTATATATATATATATATATATTATTATATTCTTATAATACAACAATGTATTAGAATCACGTTTGTTTATTGTTTTCTTCGAAGATCTACAATAACAAAAAATATTATTAAAAAAATAAAAATATGATATTCAGCGTTTTTTTTTAATAAAAAAAAATAAATTTCTTACTTACTAATTCCTCTTTGCCAATTAAAATTTTAAATATATTTATAACGGTCCGATAAGTATAAAATAATAATATAATTATTGTTAACATTATTTTGTATACTTAACAAAAATAAAACATCAATTTCAACAAATAAAAAACATATTTCATACAAATATCAAAATGAAATATCAAAGAACTTTTAGTACACAATTTATTTCTATTTCATGACATGACAGCAAATATTAATTCAAGTCTTCAAGAAATTAGCTCTTAGCTTTTCAATTCTGGTCACAAAAGACAAAACTTTACTTTTCTCATTGCGATAATTAAATGCTTTCCAAGAAATTACCTAAAAGATGTTGAACTGTTTAAGGATTGTAAATAGATTGTTTTGTTATTTTTTTATATTGAAACAAATTTTTCTCTTTATTGCCGTAGGAGATAATGGATTAAATGTATTATTATATTTTAGGTATTAATATTATGTATAATTAAAATTTGTTTCTCTTTTGACACATATTACGCACAGGGGACTTAAATCTGTCTGTCTGATGTCCCTTAGCAACATGGCATGACGTGATAAAATAAAGTTTAATGAATATAGAATATGAATAAATGATCCAAACCCCCAACGACAATCAAATTTCAAACATTTGACCAACGATTCACCATTCGACTTCAGTTTCGGCCACTCGACGACCACTAAGCTATACAAATTATATTTCAAGAGAATCTCAACGGTGCAATGGTGACACAAACTGGATTTACTTATGAAAAATAATTAAAAAAAAACATGTTTTTAGATTCTTTTAAAATAGTTTTGAGAATAAGTAAGACGATTTAAAAATAACTTATATTTTAATTTGATCGGTATCATGTTCAAGTTAGGGTTAGGTAAAAGATTTCATAGATTTCATGTGTCACGACCCTTTGACCATAGAATTAAAAATAAGTCGAACACTCTCCGGTCTTATAGTACACATATAATACAACCCCAATTTCATAAACCGAACATCTTTATTGTACACAATACAACAATGGTAATTAACGCAAGCGTCGATTTGCCTAATGGTGTTATTTTGCACCATCTTTAAGTTTATAAATAATAATTTGCAAAACGGATAATTTACTACTACCTCAGCTTAACTTTTCTGTAATATACTTAAAATAATAAAAAATAGGTTATTAAGTAGCATAATATATTGTATTCTTATGTTTAATGTACAACACCGATATAATAAAAAGAACTTTCCAACTCAATAATTATTTATTAATTATCTTGAGTTTAAATTATATAGAATGTTCTTTCATTTTAATAAAATTAAATAAATATAATAGAACATTAAATAAACAATTAATTTGTTCAGTAATAAAAAATAAATAATCCTAATGGGATATCTGCAAAGAATTCTTTCTTATTTCATAATCGCTATCTTAACATATTGTAACAAGACTCTATAAGTGGGAAAATAAAGACTAATTTGGCCATTTCCACATTGCAAATTGCAGTCAAAATGCAGATAGTTGTATTTTTATAATTCTACGATATAATACATGACAACTGCATTGCATTTTGGTTTTATTTCCGAATATCAAATTTAAATTGCTTTTAATCTCAACAAATAACTGAGTTTTTCTACCGGATGTTAGTTTTTGCTGAATTTTAACGATTTAGGGATCATCACTTATATTTCAACAAACCATGTAAAAAATACACTAAGGCAATTTATATTGTTTAGTTGTTAATAGTCTTGGTCTTGGTTTTTTGTAGTTTATGGGATGTAAAGTGAGAGGTTGTTCAGCTTCGTTTAGTAAAAATAAAACGTTATAACTAAATTCATACATACGCCATAACCGGTATAAAGTTTTCTGATAAAAGACAGCTATAAACTGTTAAAAATTCCCACTACTATAATCTTAGTTTAGTTGACTGAATAATACTGTACCATTATTCTTTCGGAGATAAAAATTCAGTTGTGTTGTTTATTATCGCAAGTTCATCTCCACAAGTCAGTTCACAGGATGAACAAAGAAATTTTCTTTTGTTTTTTAATTTTCGTATCAAACAGCAGCGCCCTTTCAATACTATTAAGATTTAAGCATTTAAATTCCCTTATGTACTGACTATATCATCATATAAATATCATCGCTTTCGGTGATAGCCCCTTTTTATTTAGGTAGTTTTTTATTTTACCACTAAGAAAACCCCATTTGTCGTATCACCGCTCTTCGAGAGCACTCCTCTTATTGCCTCGCCAAGTATCAAAATACTGGGTCTCGACATTTCGAGCGGTTGTCAGTTTCGTGGTCATCTGGAGAGCAAGGCCAAGTTGGCCTCGAAGAAATTGGGAGTGATCAATAGAGCGAGGCAGTACTTCAAACCTGGCCAAAGACTTGCGCTCTACAAGGCGCAGGTCCGGCCACACATGGAGTACTGTTCTCATCTCTGGTCCGGATCACCCCAATATCAGCTTCTACCATTTGACCGCGTACAACGGAGAGCCGTTCGGATTGTCGGGGACCCAGTGCTCTGCGAACGGCTGGACTCTTTGGCATTGCGTAGAGACGTGGCTTCTTTGTGCGTCTTCTACCGCATTTACAACGGGGAGTGTTCCGAAGAACTATTCGATCTGATGCCTACCGCCGAATTTCACTACCGCACAGCTCGCCATAACCTCCTTTATCATCCATACCACTTGGACGCGTGGCGATCTTCAACTGTGCGGTTTGCAAGGACTTTTTCCCACGTACCACTCAAATGTGGAACGAACTTCCTTCGGTGGTATTTCCAGTTCGATACGACATGGGTACCTTCAAAAAAGGCATATATTCCTTTCTCCAAGGCCGGCAACGCTCTTGTGAATCCTCGGATGTTGCAAGAGTTCATGGGCGGCGGTGATCATATACCAACAGGGGTCACTGTTGGTATATGCAAGCTCGTTTGCCCTCCTCTAACATAAAAAAAAAAAAAAAAAAAAGTTAATGACTGCACGCTGCTCGATTTGCTCCATTTGTAGAAACTATGTCTGATTGCTTTGTTAAAAAAATTATAAAATCACAACTAATTGCCGCACACGTTTCGAGCTTCACACTTTTTAGGATTGGATTTTTAGGATTGAATGGATCTGTGTTGGGCCGAGGATTTTTCAATTCACCCTCGTAATATACGACGAGTATATAGTTAATGTTTTCTATTTCTTTTCATTTGAAGCAATATTAAGCCGTGAAATAGACAAAAAGATGGATAAATATCCTCCAACTTTTCACCATTGGAGTGTAACTATATCCATAATGTGTTGTTAAAAAAGGTCATATTAAAGGTTATTGTTTGTGCTAAAATAAATGGATGTTATTAGTAATTATTATTACTGGCCATATTAAACGTAATTGGAACTAATAACAGCTATACAATCATTTCATTGCTCCCACTTTGAACACAAACATTGAAATGTTTCGTTAACTTTAATGGTGATTCAATAGTCGCTTCATTTTTATTTTTCCGATTAACAACGAACTGGTTTTGAAATTTTATTTTATTGTAACTTCAGCGAAGTATTTTCCATTAAAGATATTATTTTACGTTTTTTTTTATGTTTAATGTTGGTAGTACGGATGATATTAAAAATGGTCTGATTTGTTTTGGGTTTTTTAACTAATTGCTTTTACATTATTTCAATAATCGGATAACAAGTAAACAACTTCTTATTCTTAAAGAATTAAAGATATAAAAAGAATGTTCAAAATTAAATATGAACATGTTGTTCCATGTTCAGCTTATAAGGAATTTAAATTAAACATAGTATAAAAGTTTCCTCCACACGAGCTGGACTCTGAAACTCTGAAAGGAAACTTTCAGAGTTTATATATATAGATATATTAATATATATTTTTTTTAAGTTTATAAAAATTTAACACATTTTTAAGATTTTTCCATTAGTTGGTGTTGGCATTTCAGTATTAATAATTTCTAGTTAACAAAAACCTTATTGTATTACTACGATCAAGCGAAATCACTTGCGAGTTGAAACTTTTAATAAACTCGTTATGGGAATGCAATAAATAAATACGTGTTTCTTATAAGTCTGGATATACTGGAGATGTATTTGTCTGGTCTTCAACGATCTATTTCAAAAAGAAGGAATTTTTAATAACAGCCGTATATTATAATCATGCAAACGGAGTCGCGGACAAAAGCCAATAGATACATAATATACGAGTTCATCTTGTGTTAGTTTGTACGCATGTAACTTGTATAACGGACACCCAAATTACGACACTTCAAAGTAAGTAAGTAATAATGGCATCGTATTTATCTTAACATTATCATTTAATTATAACACCATTTCATTGAATCTTAATATACTTAAGGAGTTCTTTATTGGAGGTTTGACTGATAACTGTCTCATAAACTTCCTAACATTTTACAATGCTTTGAATAATTCATTTAAAAGAGGGCTCGTGAACAAATTTTATACGAACTACTTCGCCACCAGTGAAATAAAACTTTATTGGTTTCGATCGGATTACAATAAGTTCTGAGAGGTATTTAAATAGAAAACATTGAGATAAAAAAAAATTTGCTTTATTGTATAAAACTTTACTTTTCGAAATCCTAAATATAAAAATAGATATGTGTAATATTATAATGTAATATAGTGCTATATAACTCCAGATATTGATTAGATGAAAACATAGGTTAAGGGTTAACACGCGCTTGTTTAGCAAACAAAAGGGACTAGGAACAAAATTCCTTCTCCTTAAGGTGTTTGGGCGTTTTCTGTCGCTTCATTAACTGTTACTTTTAATAAGTACGCAACCCTCCTTTAACATAGAACACACCCTAGGGACCACCCCCGACCCACATTTACTAACAGGGCTCGTAATTCTTTAGCCATAAGATTCTTATAACCGTGATTTTCCTATGAGAATTAGATGCGGATAATTGCATTCCTTTCCCTTAATGTATAGAGACTATTTAAAGAGGCCGTCTGTGCGTAAAAAAGATCAAGTGGGTCATAATTCGCATATTTAAATTACTTGAGGGTAAATGTTTATGATCCAAATACGGGAGTCTGAAGACATTTTTCGGTTCGTGAATTTAATGATCGCCGATTACATATTAAATTTCGTAGCAAAAAATACTCTTCAGTTTATATTTCTATATCTTAATATTTAAATATTTTTAACAATTGTTCCTGTAAAATTATCAATCAGTTATGTATCTTTAGATGTAAGCTTCTATGAGTGTGTTGTTAAACTGAATAATTTAAGTGAAATTATACATTTTATACTTTATTGTTTTTACTTGAGCATGTCAATATGATTTTTACTATTATTCGTACAGTCACTAAAGTAAAGTAAACTAGCTGACCTACGCGGTTTTGTCCGCGAGAACATTGTGTAAAATCAAACAGCACAATTTATATACCAAATATAGCATATTAGCTTTGTGTTGTTCTAGTTCATATCCTATTTGTATTCGAAGTAGCATTCAAAGGTGTGATTTAAGAAAGGAACCTTTACACATACTTAAAAAAGGTAAAATTCAGTGATGTTGAAAGTCAATTCAATCATTCAATTCAATCAAGTCAATGATTTTTAAATTGAAATAAGTATACTTATACTCTGAGAAAAAGCATTAAATTCGGGTGTAGATGGTGAAGAGACCATCGCGACGCGCGGAAATGGATGGCGTGTAACATTTTATACTTAAGATAATTTCATTGTCTTCATCACTTCATTAACTTCATGATAATAAAAAATATCTGCTCTACAAATTGACCAATTTTAATGATACACAGACACAAAATTACCTTCATAAAAATATCTCGATGAAGAAATTATTTTTTTATTATTTATTTACTTAAAAAAATTTAATATAAAAACGCCTTTTATAGCTTCAATCTTATGATATAGACAGATATACCGCCTCGCGCATTTCTTTGTAATTGCTTAGTTATTTCTGTAATTCATTACATCATTTCGTCTTATCTTGAACCATTTAAGCAGCGCGCGCTTTTTTTGCAAATGCCTAAGTTTTTTGAAATTAACTCTCAGCCTATATTACTTCCTGATAATGTGGATTTCTATTAGTGAAAAATGGTTAAAATCGGTCCACTAGTTTTAGAACCTATTTCATGCAAACAAAGAAACAAAAAATCTTTCCTCTTTATAATGTTACTATAGACAATTGAGAACCTTCAGTAGTCGGATTATTGTAGTATTTTAAATAAGGAGAGAAAATTCTCAAATGAAGATAAAAATCTGTTTATTTATGGCAAACATAGAACGTTTATTTACTCCTAAAATATTTATAAAATCTAAGAAGATATTGAATGTGATTTTTTGTTAACACTTAATAATATGCTAAAGATTTTCTTCCTTAAGTGTTTTTGCGATTACATTAAGTTTGTTGTGCTTTTCCGTTCTATTGAGAACTTAAACTCCAAGTTTTAATAACTAAATAACGAGATCCTTGATTCGGCGAAGAATTGCTTACTTTGTAGACTGCGATTGTGTTTTGCTTTACATTAAAATGCGGAGAGTTTTAATTGATGCAAATATTTATATGTAAAGAATAAATTGCTTTTTTTTTTCAATTAACAATCGATTTCATAATAGTTGCTTGTATTTTAGATAAATATAAGAATTTGAAATAACGCTCTTTTGAAAATCATTCTATTACATGTATTGATGTTACAATATAACACGTAATGAAACTACGTTGGTATCCACACACAAAAAGTCGACCGTAAAACCTATTTGCAGGACGTTGTATCTAAGCCTGTTTATAATCAAATTCCAATAACAATTCGTAATTACACGTGCATAGCAGTTGACTTTCTTAAAATATTTAAAAGCCATTAATTATGTAAAAAATATTAGAATTAAATTAATGAATATTTTAAACTATACACGTTTGTCTCAATGAAACGATATCACGTTATAAATCAATTCCACTACAAATCCATGACTCAATACAAACGATAGAACTGAAAATGTTTGTCCGTGCCAAAGCAACGGTAAATAGAAACCAATAACATGATAAAATAAGAAACATTTTCCGTGTAAGAGTAACTTTGAGGAGGATCATGATAAGACTATCTTATAAATTTAAGGTACTTTGTTATTGGTTAAAGGATAGATTATATCATCTTGCTAACTCTTATCATTTAATAAAATAACATCATGAAGTATATTTAGTCACAAATAGTATTCAAGTAGTTATAAATTATAATCTTGATATTTAATGTAACAAAATAAAAAAGCATATGGATTAATTTAATATACAATTTTTAAGATCTATACCATTAAGTGAATGCGTCAGAAGATTTTTTAAATATTATTATATTTAATTCTCAAAACCATTTTAAGTTGAAAGCAATGAGATAATAATGACATTGCGATAACGAGATCTGGAGCACTTCCTTTTTAATTGAATTAAAGTCCATTGAATAAATAAACTTATCTCATTCAGAAACTTGTAATTAACAGCACTCGTTAAATATTTATATAACAATAATATCAGTTAAGACTATAATAATATTTAATACAATGCTTTGTTGACGGATTATTAAACGGTTATTAGAAGGCGAGGTACAATAACTATTTACTTCATTGTGTCGTCTCTTTTATCTTTTGTCTCTCTTTTAAAACAATAAAGTGAAGTATTTATAAAACTTATACCATACACACTGTGGCCGTACCAATTATAATATTATTTTTATTATTATGAAAGGATAATACATTAGTGGTCTCGGGAGACCCTTCCCTTCGCTAAAGGGAATTAATTGAATGACAAGATACACATTACTTGTACAAACCACTTATTTGTATAGTTTTTAACATTCATTTATTTAAACACATCGCTTTCGTTCCTGTTAAAGACGATATATTAAATTATTACTAAATATGAGGCTATAATTTTTAATGCTTAAATTTTATTTATTTTAACTGCTGATTATTCCAGCTGCTGTAAACCTTAATTCTTATCCATGTCCATACACTGTCATGCCTGTAGTTTCACTCTAGTCGAAACAAAAATTTACCAACGACTTACACGCCATGGTTTAAGAAGCATTTAAAGAAAGAATAAATAATCTTTTACTAAGGCTACAATTAAACCAGATTACAAAATATAACTCGATATAGACTCGATTAACAGACTTAGATAAGAGAAAGTAAATAAAAATTTATAATACCCATTAGTATCCTGGATGCGGTTTTCTTAAAACTACAAAATTCACGAAAATTAAGTATTTATCAGTTTTACAAACATTATATTTTCAAAAGTCATATATACTTATATAAAATTGGATAAATAGTTTAAGGCACCGCAACGTTTATTCTAAAATTAACTCACTAATTGATATTTTAAAACGGAGGAATGTGGATAAGAAGATACATGTATATTATAGATATGTCTATCGTGTAAGAATCACTGATAACATTGATATTATTAACTGATTTAGTATTATGTAACAAGGCTTACAGCATACGGCTTACAGAAATATGTTACGCACTCAAATTAAGGGATATATATATTTGTCTTTGATTCATTTATTTAATATTTTTAGTATATATTAGTATTAATTAAAAGTTTTTTTTGAAGGTCATTATAATAACAACAATAACAATTGCAACCATTATAATAACAACGACCTTTCGGCGCCAATCACATATATCTGAGCAATAAATCAACAATTTAGCGTCGCAACTTACATAATTCACACAGTATCAAATTATTTGACCGAATAAAGAAATCCAATTTTCGTGAGTTGCATTGAAGGCAAGTCAGAACTGATAATGACTGACTGAGTAATGGGGTGACACCACAATGATATACAAATTTATTATTGTCATTTATCTTATTAATGTTACATTTATTGCCTAATTGATAAAGAATAAAAATGAACAGAATATCAAAACGAGTTGCCGTCTTTGGGAGATATAGGTTTAATATAATGTGTTGTCTAATGAATAAATTGACATAAATGTTGATGAGAACCACGGTATAAAATAACATACGGAATAGATAAGTTGATAATAACAAAATGTATTACATATGAACGTTTATTATTCAGATCACAATGATAATAGGATAATAAATTATGATTGATGTGTGTCCCTAGACCTCGTAAACACCCTTATTACAAAAAAAAATACTGTTTAAGTGAATTATATAGTAGAAAAATTATTTAGCTTGTAATAATACACAAGCTAAATAATTTTTCTACTCTTTATTCATATTATATACAACTTCACTATCATATAACGTTATTTGATGACCAATAGTAATCAAAATACAATATCAATAAATTACCAATAATGGCTAGCATACTTATTTCTAAATTTAAAATATTTTTTAGAACAATACATTTTTTTTTATTTCGAATACAAAAATAATATCTTTTTACGTGAATCACAATCACAATCACAAACACAAACACAATCTTAAAACTTCATTAAATATCATCATGCTTCTTTGTGTTATTCTAATTGAAATTATTTTAAGTTGTATAAAACGTTCGTCTAACGTCAACTTCAGAAGGTGCAGTTCACTTTTATAATCATTTTAATAATCTGCCATAAAACATGTAATATTTTTAGCTCTAATATTTCGTTATGACACTTCCTGGCCCACTATAAGTTTGGTATTAAAAATTAGCCGTCATTTGAGGTTGTTTTACTGTTTGGTCTTTGTTAAAGTGATTTTTATAATAATTATCCTTTATTCTAGCTTAACAATAATTCCAAATATAACGAATAACACCAGATACTATTACAGACCAGACAGTTAAAACGTGATTCCTGGAGCATGAAAATGTTTAAAATGTTTGTGTGTAGTTTAGACAGTCGGTTAACATTGTAGTTATCGACTTAGTTCAACTTATTTAGTTATATAAATAAGTAGAAGATGAGAAATGTTCAAATAAGATAATGATATCTGTAACTTTTAATGATAAGTCATTTAAATCTCCTAAAACAAGTTACGCAGTACTGTTATAAATCTGATTCACAATCTTCATATTTCTACAAGAGTTATCTCAAACTCATCATTTCCTTTTTCACGTTTTACACAATATTAAACCTTACTGATGTAACGTTCAATAAGTTAACAAGTTCCTGTGGGCACATTCACTGTCAGCAAACAGCACTTAACCTTTATGTAAAATACCGTTAATTTCATCAGAATTTTTAATGCTTTTGTCACTCGACAAGCCATATAGTTTAGCGAAGTACTAAGACTCAGGAATTTTAACATATATTCTGAGACGACTATACTACAGACAGTTGATAAGTACAAGTGCCAATAAAGTCTCCAGACTGCTCACAGACTACCTTCCCAGACTCTTTAATTATCGTTCTTCGGTGCACTGAATCCAGTTGTTAGATAACAAAAGGAGCGATTAATTATTTTCATCGTCGTATCGTCATTGTTCCCACTAATAACCTCACCGTGTTGTACACGTTATTGTTTAAGCGTGTAAATGATCCTAGTTAACATAAATATACTTCTGTTTTGTTCAAACTAGATCACGGCCTTAGTATATGTCCTTTGACTTGATAATATATTTTTAATATAATTACATATTCATCATTGTTTAATACGTGAGTTGCAACTGTAACACTTCGATATACTACGATTTTACTTACTTACACATGGTTATAATGAAATACATTTGCCTTTTTGTCATGTCGGGTATCGAACCAAGGATTTATCAACAGAAATATAAGTATTAACACGATAATACTTTAACACCTTGAGTTAATTAAAAAAACAAGAATTTATATTAATAAGGTTTCTGTAATGTTACGAAATATGTTATATAGTCAAAACAAGTGACACTGAAACAAATCTTCAAAGCGTGCTTCACATTTTGTTTATTTTTAATTTTCACTTGAGTCAAGACTGCATAAATGATACTCGTTATTTTTCAATCTCCTTAGCATCTAATGACAACGATACACGTGCCTTGATATAGTCTGTAATATAATCTGTAATAGACCTTTTTATGTCTTATACAAATAATATGAATACCTTTGATTATATTATTGACACATTTTTTATGCAAAAAAATATTAAATTTTGATGAGAGTAAAGTCACAAAGGTAAATTAATTAACCATAAATTTCGTATTACGCGCTTTATTTGTTGAATACTTTTCTTAATAACTATTGAGTTATCGTAGGAATATTAATGAAAGATCTTGGTAATAAAGATTATATTCATAAAATAATAATAATATACATTAAATGCTACAAATAAGTTTATATTTATGTATTACAATATGTTCTTATTAATGACGGTTGTCATGGAATTATAACAATATATTGAAAAAAAATAAGGTATATAGTTCCAATTTCCTTATAACCTTCTGAAGTAATGTCATATTAAAGCATTTGATAGATAGACAGACGGCGTTTGGATTGTTGAAGACCCCGTGCTCTGTAAACCGCTGGCCTATCTGGCATTGCGCAGAGACGTGATCTCTTTGTGTGCTTCTTCTATCACATTTCCAATAAAGAGAGTTTCGAAGAGCTATTTGATCTGATGCCTGCCGTCAAATTTCAACACTGCACAGCACGTCATCGCCTCCAATAACATCCGTAAAATCAGGATGTGTGGCAATCTTTTACTATGCGGTTTACAAGATGTGCAACTAACTTCTTTCGACAGTATTTCCGGATTGATACGACATGAGTACTTTGAAAAAAGACGTGTGCTCTCCTTAATGGCTGTCAAGGTTCTTGCGATGTCCCGAATGTTGCAAGAGCTTGTGAAACGATCACTAATCATCAGTGACCCGCTCGTTTGTATAAAATCCCTAGCATAAAAATAATAGTATCTTTTACAAAATATATTAGAAGTAATATAATTTACAAAATATATTAGAAGTAATATATTTTGTAAAAGATATATTACTTCTAATATATTATTATAATCATATATATATTTTTTAATAAATTATTTATAAATTTTAAGTAGCCGTTTTAAAAACATAATATAATTTATTTTACCACTCTGATATAAGATAACACAAAGAATATACAATTTTTACAAACAAAATGCTTTATTCGAACCTACCGAGATGTTTTAGATATAAACGAATATTAATTTTATGAATTTTGAAACTTTATGAATTTTAATTGTTTCTTTTTTATGTGATTAAAGATTTGTTTAAAGTGAATTATAATTCCCATTAGACGCTGTTAAAGAGTAACATGGAATATGGGGAGCGATTTAAGTCCTTACAACTAACTGTTTATTATAACGTTTATGGCACTTAGGCATAAAACAATAAAGGTCATATTTCGATGAAAGTGTTCGCTATTCCGCTCAGTACAGCGCTAACCGCACGCTGGTGTAGAGATAGTTATTGTTTAATAAGCACATTACTCATTTGTCTCAGAAACTTAACAAATGGAAATTAAAATATTTCATCATAAAGACATTGTATTTGAATATTTCTGGGATCTGCATTAATAAATGATAAAATATTTGTTATTGCCAATACTTTTCGGAGGGTATTTTTAACATTCTCAATACTTGGTGCGTGAAGTTTGCCATGATTAATTGTTAAAGAGGGTAGCACCGCTATTACGAAACTTGCCTCAAGACGGTATATAAGTCACTCGCCGGTCAAGAAGTGAAGTCACTAGTAATTAGTGATTAGCGACTTTAGCGGTTAATAAATTATACCGCGGGAATAAGTCTTCTAATATATTACCGCTTACCGATAAAAAATATAAAGCATACTTCATATATTCCACGATTTAAAATAATATCTTACGTGAATCCCTAACGAGGGTAAGTGTAAGAACTTCACTAAATGTCGTCATATTTCTTTGTGTAACCCTAATTGAAATTATTTCAAGCCGTATAAAAACTTTGTGGCTTTGTTTACTTTTGACTCAAAAGGTGCAGTTCACTTTTATAATGTGTAATGAAACCTGTAATATTTTTAGCGGTAATACATCGTTATTTGTAGATATTCCAACTTCCTATTTCTTTTCTGTATATCACATACGATTAACATGTCATAAACTCTTAATCTTATTTGAGTGACGTTAAAAAATACGTTCAATAAGTTTCTAAGTTCCTGTGAGGCAAATTCAGCAAATTCTGTCAGCAAACTGCACTTAACCTTAATGTAAAAGATCGTTAATTCCCTACAGACTTTTTAATGCGTTGGCCATTCGAAGAGTCAAATAGGATAGGGGATATATTTAAGATCAACGTGAATGATAATCTTATCTAATAGAATAAGTGAATGAAGTGGTATATTTGGGAAGTATGTTTGGCAGAGACGGGGGATACGAAATGGATGTGGAAAGGCGTATTGCTGCCGGTAACAGAGTCAACGGTGCTTTGGCTGCATTGTTGAGACGGCGAAACGTCAGCATAGCTGCACGTTTGGCTATATATAATACGGTTTTGCTACTGACGCTGTTATACGGCAGCCAAACGTGGGTAACACAGAAGAAAAATGTAAGAAAGATGAATGCTGTGGAGATGCGATCTCTTCGCAAAATATGCGGAGTCAATCTAGCTGACAGGATCCGCAATGAAGAGATCCACAGAATAGCAGGTACTAGCGAAGATGTTACGGTGAGAATGAAGCAGAACGTGCTCAGGTGGTTTAGACATGTCGAACGAATGAGTGATGAAAGATTGGTAAAAAAGATTTATACAGGAAAAGTGTGCGGTAAGAGAGACAGGGGGAGGCCTCGAGTGACCTTCGAAAACAGAGTATCTATGATACTGGAGGAGGGTCACGTAAAAAGCATGAGGACCCCCCGGAGGGCATTTATGAAGAAGTTGATGTCTGTGGCCACGGCGAAAGAAGTATGCAGGGACCGTAGCGTTTGGCGCTCTATCGTCTCTGGCTACCCCGCGAGGGATATGGCGTGAAGTTAAATAAATAAATAAATTTGTTTTTAAATTTATATGTCTTAATTAATGAATTTAATGTTCATAGTCGCTGTCATCCCTACGTTTTTCCCTCCAATATAATATTATACTAATTACCTGCCCCGGGTTTGTGTGGTCGAAATATCAATGTCATCCAATCTGACATGTATGAACGTTGATGCAATGTTGTGCATTAAGTCATGATATTATTAATTATTACATATCACTATGTAACTAAACTTAACTGTTGTTAATTAGTAGGACTTACTACACTACATATTTAGTTTATTTAACGATCCTTTATATCTATATTGTGAAGCTGTTTCAATCTCTAACATAACTAAACTTTGAACATTGGTCCTACATAATTGTATGTGACAACTGACATCACACTTTAAATGATATACCTAACTGTTTGTATATAAGTATTTAAACTAATACCAGTGACAGCCTGTAAATATGTTCAGTGTTATTTATTGAATAAAATATAAAATAAGCAATGTAGTGTAAAAACTGTAACGACAAAATTATTTTAATAATTTAATTATATTATGTAATGCTTTTAATTGATTTTGTTTCAAGTTTTGATTAATTTATAATCTTTAGGCTGGATGAATGAAAAATGTATAAAGAAAATAATTTATATAAATACATTTATTATTAATTAATTGTATAAAAATATATATATTCTAATATTTAACAAATTAAAGTGTGACACATATGTACATTATAATACAAAGATTGCTTGACCTTTTCACTGTATTAACTACAATAACGTATACACCTACTGGGAGATGCTTATTGAAGATCATCTAACTGGAATTTTGTAATTTTGGTATCTGTCTAAACTTTAATAATTATTTGGGATAATATTTTAAAATATAGACATTGTTTAAATGATGTATGAATGTCTAAGAATTATTATTTTAATATATAATAAACTAAACCCCTTCGGGTCGAGTCCCCTCTAAATAGAAATAGTTGCGACCAAAGAATTATATTTACTTCCCGGGTTACGAAAATGAATTCTGATTTTTGATTCTTCTATTAGAACTAAGTCAGATTATTGTCAGTGTCCGCACCGTTGACTCACATATACAATCCTATGTGTTGCACTTGAGTTTTGATTTGAATATTAATAAAGCTCCTCGGTTATTTTCATTCTTAGTACAGCTGCAAGATAAATTTTGTACGCACAAACATTATTGTGTTTGGTAAGTTGTTCGTAAACAAACAATAAACCCCCCGTGTTTCATTGTTAGGGTGGACTGCTCTATCCCGGCTTAAAATAATTTCGCTTGTAAAAATATTTCAACCCAGCGTGTTTATTATTGAATTTTAAAATTTATTGTCATGAATGCATTTTTTCGAGAGAAGCTTACATATTTTATAGCGTTTATTGCAATGCTTATAAAAATTATTTGGATTATTTGTTAATTTTTAAAAAGCCAATAAAATAACAATAGAGATAATACAGAATTGTCTTAAACATCGGAATTAAAATAATCTAAAATCTCGCATTAAAATGTACTTAGACAAAAAATATTCAAATCAGACAAGGACGAGAATAATACATCCGTCATAAAAGAAGTTTACGATTGCCACAACTATAAGTATAAGTTAGATGAGCCTATTTTTATATTACCTATTTATCAATAAAAGAAAGATTGTGAACAATTATTTCGCACATATACGAAATAACTTTACCATCATTTTCACAAGTTTTAATGCTCCAACAAACTCATTTTATTATCTTATTGAACTCAACTTTATGGGAGAAGTTTCATCTTAATCTTCGGAGGGTGAATTAAGGAAATGAACTTAAGTACAAGTCCACAAGTATAGCTACAGACCCGTATCACTGCAACCGAAATCTTAAGATATTTATCTAAGGCCGTAAAGTAAACATCCTGGCACGTTACGTCCTTCTAGCAAATGGTTTAAGAATTCTATTCTTATAGACCTTATATAGTTTTATGTTTCCGGGGGCAGCCAGACTTCTGTAGAATATAGGATTGCTCATATTTTTATTACATACGACGTAAAATCAAGATATAAATTACCTTTGAATGATTCCAATGGGGTTCCAATTTTATTTTTGATGTTTTGATTTTACTGGATTTGTTCTATATATAATGTTTATATGAAAAAAGTCGATTTTATTATATTTAGAGTACAGTGTTAGAAAATTATGATATAAGTTAATTAACTAAGAAATTTGCACTAACATACTAAGAGAAGTATTTTAATATATATATTCATATATTGCACCTTAAATAAAACAAAACATACAACAAGCGGTAGCTTAAGTTATATATATTACAAATAATAATCTATTCTCTGTTCTATTAATAATATTGTATAAGCCTTGACGACGTCAGGGGAGCAAAACGCCACAACACCCTGCGAAGGCGGGTGCTTTTAAAAAAAAATATATATATATATACTGTATATGAATAAAGATGCTTAAAACATATTTTTAGTAACGAGAAATTTATATCTCTTTGTTTATTCATTATACGCCATTGAAAAGATATAGTTTAAAATATAAATTAAATTGGACTTTTTTTTAGATATAGAAATTATATTCCAGAGGCAAACTATCCGTATTTATGAATTTCAATTATTTAAAATGCAAATAAGTTAAACATGGCTGACATGTATACATATCATTATAAACAAAACCTAGATATGTTATGAATAATGCAGTGGATAATATTTTAAGTATTACCATTGAAAGCGTGTGTATGTAAATTTAAAATTATCTTGGATGTAAAGCATATATTATAGCTTCATATTTTCAATAAATAGTTGAGTTTTTTTATCCGGGACCGTAAATACGGATGATTCTGTTTTAAGAGATTATTTTTGTTAACAATATTGACCCGCTATTAGCAGTTTAAATTGATTTAATTTGTTTTACATAACTTTATTTGTATATTTAATGTAACTTTGCTCAAACTTGTGTTGAATATAGTATATATAAATGTTTTTTTGTTTAAACATTTCAAAATATTTTTTATTAGGATGTTATGTCAGTAATAAATCGCAAATCCTTCTTTATGATGTATTGCTGCTTAGGTCAATAAAAAAAACTATGCTAATTCACATCAAACGAACACAAATTAAGATATTTCTGTCTCTCACAACTCACTCACTCTCACTGACAATCAGAGAGTAACTATTGCTAACTGAGTTTTACTAACGAACTCTGATAACTATATAGTAACAATGTGAAGTTAATTAAGACGACCGACAATTGTGAAGGAACTTTTTGTTTGTCCCGCATTTCAGTACATTTGTGCAATTCGCAGGTAGCTTTACGTGCTTGCGTTTATGAAAGTAAATTCCGTTTAATTTTCATTAATATCAGTATATACAGAAATATTAGTCACTGAGTTAAAACTATTGTAATATATACAATGTTACTATTTGTTTAATTACAATATGCCCCAGTTTCATGATAATAAAAATTTATCCGGAAATATGTAAAATATATTAAAATTCCTGACCCCAAGTATTTTCCCTAACCTATTTGACTTTTGAAGTTACAAAAGCGTTAAAATTCAGGCGGGAAACAACGGTCTTTTACATTGAGGTTAAGTGCTGTTTGCTGACAGTGAATGTACCTCATAGGATCTTTGAAACTTATTGAACGTTTCATTTTAACGTCGATTAAAACATCAAAATAGAAATAATGAGTTTTGAACATCTTTTGAAAAATATAACGATTATGAATGGATCCATAAAAGTATTTATCGACTAGTTTTTAAATGAATTGAAATGACAACATTCAAAATTATAGATAAGTTTAATCATCTCTCGATCAGAAAAATAATTGCGGTTGTATGCACATATCGTGTAATATGAGAAATAAACAAATAGTATTTGTAGATACAAAGGATATCTACAAGGTTGTACTTAACTACATGAAGTCGACCTCTATAATGTTAACCGACTGTCTAAACTACATATACACATTTAAACATTTAAGTGCCCCAAGAATCACGTTTTATCTATCTGGTCTGTAATAGTATCTGATAATAATAGTTATATGAACTTGTAATTTAATCGACTATTAAACGTTTTAACGACAGGTTTAAACGAGGAATTGTTAACCTGCAAAACAATTATAACATTTACAAATTTAGCTTCTCAATTGGAAATTTAATTTTTAGGATGAACAATAATTATTACAGAATTAATTTGATCAACAGCCAACATTAAAACAACCTCACATGACAGCAAATTGTCACGTTTTAAAATAAGTGTCGCCACTAACGACCAACTTATAATTACCAAACTTATAACGAACCAGGAAGTACCATAACGAAATATAACAGGTTAAAAATATTACAGGTTTTATGGCAGATTTCAATAATGATAATAAAAGTGAACAGCACCTTCTGGAGCTGAACTTAGACGAAGTCACAATGTTTTTATACGACTTGGAATAATTTCAATTAGGATTGCACAAAGAGACATGACGAAATTTAGTAAAGTTTTTAAACTTCCCCTCGTTATGGTGTCATTAAAAATTTTATTTTTATTTTCAGAATATAGAAGTAAATTGTTCTTAAAATTATTAGAAATGTAGAAATAAGCATGCTAAATATTTATATGGGTATCTTACTTATATTCGATTAGTTTTGATGTCGAATAACATTACTTTACGGTTATATTATATAATTATGTAATCATATGATATATTAATACATATTCCAATAATACTTTAAAAAGATAGCATGCTTGACAAAAATACTTAAGATTGAATTATTTATGATGAATTATTTCAATTTTAATTTGTAGTTTCTGTGACAAATGAGTAATGTGTTTACTGAACTATCACATGATCAGCTCGATTTCATTGTTTACTTTCAATATTATTATTAATATTTAGTAGAGTTCGGCGAGTTGAGCAAAGCGAGTAACCTATCTTCACTTCAGCGCTTAAAATTGAAACTGACAGGCAAAAAATAAAGAATAATCAAATAACACAGCGAATTTTTTTTACACTGAAGTCTATGGGAATTTTTTGGTGATTATTCCTCAACGACATGAGTTTTTTTTTTTTTCATTTTTTTTATAATCTATCGCAATTACCATCGCTATAAATGTGCAAAATTTCATGAAGATCGGTAAAGCCGTTTTTATGCCAACATGTATATATGTATATATTTATATATTATTTAGATTTTATTGATTAAATACACAAAGAGATTTAATATAACATTAAAAAAATGTGTCATATACATTTCCTATTTCATTACTAAGATATAAATACAAAAAAAATATTTGCTTTCTTAATTATTTCTCCATTATTTCCTTTATAATTTCATTAGTATTAATTAGCCCTTAATATACTCGTAATTATCAGTTAAGCATCTGTTAATTAATAGAGTGTCATTGACTGATTTAGGTCAGTGTTAATTAATTAGTTTAGTTGCTGATGTCCTTAGTGTTAAGATATCAATGTATTGAAAAAGATAATTACAACAATTTTAACTTTAATACATAAGGTTTCCAATTTTTAATTTTTGTTTTAAGGGACAAGTTTCATTATTATATCAAATATATACATATTTTTTACGCAAAATAAACATTTTCTTTTCTAAGTTAATCTCGTAAATTGGTTTCTTTGTAATAGGAGTGTTTACGAGTTCTAGGGTCACACATCAATCATAATTTATTACCCTGTTATTAAGGTTTCCCTGAATAAAAGTTCATATCTGACACACCTTGGTAAGGCGCAATTAAGCATATTATTATTAATGATGTTTCACCTTATTTTATATCAAGGCAGTACTAAATATTTTGATTTTCTTCATACATATTCATAGGTTTTTAAAACTTTTACCACATATTTTAAAATTATGTTTCTTAAGATAATATCGTATAAAACCGATCATATTGACGATAAGTGTAATATTGATGTAATAAATGATGATAATGAATTTCTCTGTCATTGTGGAGTCACCCCATTGAGAGACTTCTTACGTCCTTTCCGTAATGCAAGTAATGGATATTGGATTTTTCTTTATTCGCGCTGGTAATTTTATACTGTGTGAGTTATGTAACTTGTGATTATGTAAATTGTTGATTTATCGCTTAGATACATGTGATTTGCGCTGAAAGGTTTTATTAGCCTTTGTTATTACTCCAATGTGGATATGTTTTTGCTGTCCTTTCTATTTTTTTTCGATAATAAAATCTTTTTACTTTAAGAATTTTTAACTTTATTTATATTTTAAGACCTTAATTATTTATATTTTAACAAATTTAGTGGCACTAATATCAATATTATAATTTTATAACTAAGTAAAAACTATTTGTGATTAAAGATATATTATACGTTATTTTATTAAAAGAGTACCTACGCAAGATGATATCATCTTTTCTATTTACTATATTAAACATTTTGAGGTATATCGTAATATATATAAATTACGTGTCACTTTGTTTGTCCGCGATGGACTCCCAAACTACTTAACCGATATTAATAAAATTTACACGCCACATGCAGTTTAGCCTAACTTTAAAGATAGGATAGTTTTCTTCTCAATTCATAGTCGCAATATTATTTTATCCCAAATTATTTGCTGCAAATAGATGGCGGTATCTGTTGACTGGATTGAGTAATTATTCGCTATATGGTACTATGTTAAACGTACTGTAGAGGTTGTTACTACAATAAATTCGTATTGTGCATGTATCTACCATATGTATTACTTTATTTATTAATCTTAATTTGCGTTGCAATTACAAATCTTATAATTTTGTATCACGAGCTAATCAGCCGGTACGAGATATGTGTGTATGTAGAGAGTATTATAATAATGATAATAAAACCAGAGGAGTACCAACAGTGCCATTCCGTAGGAGAGGGAGTAGTCGGTACGATTGTTGGACTACAGTCTGAGTGTCTATTGAGTATATTGGTGTGTGCGGATGTTGATGAAAGTTTACGTGTGTGTGTTTGTGTCCCAATAGTTCAAAGCTTTATTTGAGCTAGGGATGGAAATTCTATCCGAAAAATAACGATTTTTAAATGGATTCGAATCGTGACTTAATGAATCGATTGACATAAAAATCGAGGTCATTAAGATGATTTCTGAAAAAACTATTTTTTACGAGTTTTCGTATATAATGTAATATATATTTTATTAAAAACAGGTACTACATATTATAATTAAATTATATTCTATCAGTAAAATTTGGTAATAAATAAAAAATATTTTTATTCAATCAATCAACAACAAACAAACAGATTACAAAGATGACTTTTTTATAAAAGAGAGGCGAAGGAATCTAAACAATCAGTCGTTTCGCGAGCTTTGAATAATGAACCCTTTAACCGGCAGTACTCTTATAATACAGGTACATTCAATTAATTTTAAATATAGTTTTATGGTTTGGACCCAAAAAAAATTGAATGTCGATTAATGGCTCGCAAACATTAACTCGAATGCATTGAGACATTCAAACAATGTCTATTTGTGGTTTAGATTTGGAAAACCCCTGTTTTTGTCATGGGAAACTAAATGTTGCACGTTCACGTGTAGGAAAACCGTCGAATCTATTTGTGTTAGCTAAAGACGGGTTAACCAAAAATAATTTTCACCGATTAGTGCTAAATAAAATCGAAATTATAAATAATTAAACTTAACAATAATTAATACTATTGTTAAAAATTGTAAACTGTCTGCTCTACCTACCTCATTCGTAAGTTTAAGTGTACCATGTTATTTACTAAAAACTTTGTATTATACTTATTTGTTACAAATGTGGATAAAAAAATCAACATAATTTAAAATTAATTAATTAGATTTTTACTTAATATCGACTGTAAGAAAACATGGTGGTTCTCATGGCGGATGTTCTTTCACCGTTACCCCTTAAACAGTTTACTACAATGTAATATAACTAAAACCATAGTCACAGCAACGCGTGGCCGGGTCGGCTAGTACCTTATATATATAGACTGTCCTATGATGATCCTCGTCAAACTCTCTCCCTCACTCGGACAACGTATCTTATTTTATCATGTTATTGGTTTCTGTTTCACCGTTGCCTTGGAACGGACAAGCATTTGCAGTTCGTTTGTATTGTGTAAGTTTGTATTATATTTATTTTAAGATTTAATGAAATACACATAATAAGAGAACAAATGGCAACATTACCATTAAGATGGAAATTATTCTTTAAAAAGAAGTGCAGTTTGTTAGTACAAAACAAAATGAAATACTATTTATTCGTTAATATCTGTACGTAGTTCTTATTGACAATCTAAATCGGTGACCAACGGTGTAAAGATTAATAATAAATATGTACTTTGTTTATTGTTTAACAATAAAGGTGGATAAAATAAAGTATATTTTCATAAATTGATATAAAACTGTTAGCGTAGTAAGGAAGCAATAAAATTACTATGAGAGTGTTCGTTTACACTTTTTATTACATTCCTTTGTAACCAATGTCACATTGCATATCAACAGAAACAAATAACTTCATACTAATAAATACAAGGACATATCATTTACTACTAAATCAAAGATATTAGATTCGGAATCTTAGACGTTTATGACATAAGGTGGACTAGAATTGTGAAGAGAGAAGCATGATACATACAAATAGAAACAAGAAAAGTAATAAGAAAAGTGAAAGATATCTTTATTGTGACATTTTAGATATTTTAATTAATATTTAAATGGAATAAACATTTCTAATTATGTATGCATTGTGATAGAAAACATGGGACGGTCCCGGCTCAAGTGACCGAACCGGAAATTGACATCGGCTCCCTTCACAAACAACGTCCTGGAAATAAAGTAATGGTAAAATTGGAATTTGAGGGGCAATTCTAGGCTCATAACCAATGTTAAAATTGCCTCTTAAACGGACAGTGACATCTTATACAACTTAATTTAACTCTTAATATTTTCTAACAAACGACTCTAAGTTTTACATTTCTTCATTCATTCAAAAATTATTTCGAAAATTATGATTTTATTTATAAAATAGTTTAGTTTTATGACACCATTATCATCATACAGTCACCATTAAATAATTACTATAATAAAGACATTAATAAAATTTAGTTAAGACAGCGTTGTATAATTATATCACCGAACAACCATTACATGAAGGTTGTAATTTTGATCAATTGAATACTGAGCAATAAAAGCAATTTACATAATAAAAGAGCGGATTCTGATTAAAGTAGACGGAATGTTATAAAGTTTAGATATGGTTAAAAAAATTAAATACCCGAAATTAAACATAAAACACAAGGAAGAGTGTCTTCTTATCTAATGAGAATTTGTTTTTCTTTAAATTATGCTTTGAATTAAAGATTGAAATAAATTAAATTTTATAGAAAATATAAAACTTTTTAAAATATAAAATATATATTTTTTTATATTTGTAGTAATTTATAAATTGGTGAACTGAAATATATTATTTGAAATGCCAGCCCTCTGTGTCGCCAATTAAATCGGAGCTTCAAGTTTATTTATGAGAAATGTTCACTCGCTTGAAGGAATTGGATTTCACATAAGTTTTCAACAATTCAGTGGAGGGATGGACAGGTAGAGGACGGCCGAATAAAAGATGGATGGATTGCATGAAAGACGATATGGAGAAGAAGGGAGTGTGTACAGAGATGACGAGTAACAGGAGAGTATGGAAGGAAAAAGACATATTGTGCCGACCCCAAAATGGGATAAGGGCAGGAAGATGATAATAAGTTTTCAATAATTAAATAATAATTGAAAATTTAATACAATTTAATGTTAAATATAATATCAATCATATTAGACTATTCAATAATTAATAATAGTGTAAACTAATTAATTGGTAAAGGTATATTTGGTTGCCCATATTAATATACTTATAATAGTTGTATTATTGTTTATTTGATTGAATGATTTAAAATTGCTCAAATAAGTTATAAGTTATGATTTAGTCAAATAAGTTATAAGTTATGATTTAGTCGCAGGAAAAGAGTCTCAATATCCCGTGATACGTGTGGTACTACAGACAGATAATAGATACAAATTCCAATAAAGTCTCAAGACTGCTGACAGACTAAAGTCCCAGTCCCTTTAATTATATTTCTTCGGTGCACTGAATTTTCTGGCTTCAATGCCGCTATTTATCCAACCAACCTTCGTAATTTAAAACTAGTTTGAGAACCCGGTATTGAGATCGGTCCATTGTAGAGAGATCGATCAGTTTACTAACAAAGGAGGTGGCGCGGTAACTGACTATTATGACCCTAACGAGACCTATTGAGGGCTAACAATGAATGGATCCTAAATCGCCTTAATCACAAGAACATGTTAGCGAGTAGATTACTCTTAACTAATTACAATAATATTTGTATTATTTCAATACTACATTTTACGATGATTTTATGTAAAAGCATAACAACTACATCTATTTGTGCTTTTAATATTAGTTTTTAAATTATTTTAAAAAATACGGAAATACTGCATGTTATTTAATTTGAAATTTATAAATTAGAATACATTTCAAATATAACCGGATTGAAACAGATTAGATCGTGTCACAGAGTAATAACATCCAGAGCACTGATAATCACTTTGTAAACTCTCAATGGTAGTTTTATTAAGGTTATTCAATAATATCGATAGCTCTGTGTTCTTGCCTGGGCTTTGTAGCAAACATATTAGAGTCTAAAGGCTGTCTAGAGTGGAATTTGATACAAGTACTCTGAGATTTCCTTATAATTCACATTAAATTTCTGATTCTGAACAATTAAATGATTTATGTCTGTTTTATTTTTAATTATAACTTCTTTAAATTAAGATAGAGTTTGAAATAACGAGCAATTACATTCAATATTAAAACTATAAGTATATATTATAGTATACATAGTATTCACATATTAGGTGTAATTGTCCGTTTCCTGTATTTTTTTAAAATTTCTATTCAACTTTTATTTTAAAATATAAGCTTATAGAAGCATTTCTAACTCGGTCAGACTTTAACTATAAATTATTATCCAACAAAATCAATCTGGTAAACTCTTCATATTACAGCCAAATTAATCAAGAAAGCCACAAATTAAAAAGCACTTCACAAATACAGCACAATGAGCTCATGAAAGAGAAACAGACGATTAAATATTAATTAATTAGCGAATTAACATAATTTGTAATAGTAACGAGATACATCGAATAAATCATTGTTTTGAATTAATTCACACATTCATACACTTATAATGGAATTTAATCAGATTCCATTTATCTTAATATTTCATTGCATAGTTTAATCAGCCAGAAACTTAATTCTCGGCAACTTATAAAGTAACAAAAGTTATCTTGAACAAAAAATATACTTATATAATTTTAATATGTTCTATTTTTTATCATTACAAATAATAAGGCGATTTTCATATGTCAACCTAATATAATATACGATACTGTAAACAGAAAATCCTTTCAACATTTGCCCTTATCTAAATACACAGCAAATAATTTTAACGATACGTGTATTAAAAGTAAACAAGAAATCAATTTATTCTTTACGTACTGCATAAATCAAAATTCTCTATTAAATGTTAAACAAAACAAAAATCTGTTAAACAATTCTTCGTCTAGTCAATGTTTTCGTTATATACTAACTAAAGTTGGCAATTCAAACGAAAAAGTAAAATAAACTATTTGTGGGTGAGAATTTTTATAACAAATCTTGATCACCAAAAGATATAAACTTCAAAGACGTGTATATATATATTTTGAATCAGTATAATTGTTAATTGGATAATTTTATTTATACAATTAATTATTACGGTTAGCGCTCAGGATAATGAGTTCGGGTATCGCAGAGCAAACCACCCGTTGTTAATATCTCACTCTCATATTGCACAAATATTTTTAAAATATCTAATTAAATATTTAGAAAACTGTAACTTTTCTAATATATTTCAGTAGATTCTTTTTATTCAGTAAAGTATATATTTCACATTTATATATTTTGTGATAGATATAGAGAGGTTTTAGTAAACAAAGACATCTAAGATGACGAATAGATAAAAAATATATTTTCAGATAAGTTATTCCAAACCTCGAAGGCTTATAGCGAAACTAATAGCGTAAGTATATGAGATTTATAAGAAGTTTGGAGAAATCGGAATGTAAATCCCATTGCCATGAATGGTGAAAAAAATAAATTGGATTTAGATATTCGCCGACTTGAGGGTTATTGGTGGTAGAAATCAATAATCTGCTTTCTATATGAAAATTGAAATGTATTCTGAGACATTTCCGAATTCTAATAGTAGTAACATAAAGCTGTCAAATATAATATTTATAATAACAAGTCTACAGGAAGTTAAAGAGATATGTATTCGGGTTAATAGTTGTTGTATCAACAAATATTCACCGTTTAAATGTTATGATGTTATGTTATGAAACCGATCATTGAGATGATTTTTTGTTTGTATAATGAGAGTAATAAATAGTAGTAAGTATATAACATTTCAAATTAACCAATGAAGAAAAATTAAGAACAATATTATAAAAATAAAAGTTTCACTTTCAACCTGGATTATGTTAATAATTGTCGTCTTACATATAAGCTGTGTAATGAAATTTTAGATAATATTTTATATTTTAGTATTCTTATTGTAATCGAACTAAATAAGCCTAAAGAGTATAGTGGTAGGTAATTAATAGCATGTTTTGTAGAATTAGTACGCAACTACAATACTTTTGGTTCCTTACACTTTTTTCAAGCGTAACAATATGCATCCATTCAGAGAATCTATGAAATTACAGACTAATCAAAATAAGCTTACGACATTAGAGAAAGGCTGTGACTCAAGAAATTTAATCAACCGGTTAAGACTAGTGGAGGGATTGAGTAAATCACTTCACTGACTCACGACCGGTGATTGTTTAATGAAATCAATGTATTAAGTACATTATACTAAGAGTTTATACAGATTGCAATACTTTTGAGTAAACTTTTACATGTCAAATATTTGATTTGGATTTGATTTATATTATCTTATGTGAAGCACAAACAAATAAAGTTTAAAGCAATCATAAATAATCCAATGCTGTATTACATAACGTATAGTAAAACTCGTTCCAAAGTGAGGTAAACGTAGTATTTCTTATTGTTTGTTATGTAGACAAATGTCGACGTACATAAATTGTATAATATTATCGGTGTTAATATAGCTATATCATTGTAATAAAAAAATAAATCCATTTTTTTATTGAAAAATATGGAAGTGCGTCATTGACATTTGTAAGTGTCTATAAACATGTTTAACCATGTTAGACTTATTTAATTTTTAAATAAGTATAGTATGAAGACTTTATAGAAAGCAGTCGAATCTATTACTACTTGGATAACTTGTTAATATTTTTTGTTTTATATTTATTTAAAATTTATTTCAATGACTCAGTCATTGGAAAAGAAGTTCAAAGTCAGTTCAGTAACTTACACTGTAAATTAATTTCGTATAGAAAATATTCAATTAAAAGTTGCAGTATATACTTTCATTAGCAAGATTTTCTTTTGCATATATTTTAATTTTTTACTTATTACCATCTTTACTGTCTTTTGTGATGTCATTGACATTATATAAGCACATTTGAAAGGATTTTGCTGTCATTCCTACCAAGATATAAAATGGTTTTTCAGAAACATCTAGTATTGAAAACTACAAGAATTCATTATTTATGTATTTTATAATGTAAAGTGAACAAACGTAAATATTCATAACTTAATGATTTAATTCTTTTTATTTACATAACAACTTTATGAAATATCACTTCAAACAAATTTCACAATATTCTATGATAACATTCACAAAACCCTAAATACATTTACAAAATCCTCAACCCATTTCCTTATTTCCCGAAGGATTTATTTTTAAGGCACAAGTTTCTTTGTATCAAAATAAAAGAAATACATCGTTTCTCTGAACCAGTGACCTGCGCTCTGATCTTACTTTTCTTTTCTTCCTGTGACTTTTTGGTTTTATTTTTAATATTATATAATTATCTTATCTTATTTATATAAAAACTAACATCGTTTCAAATTTAATCTATTTTCTAGTTTGGTTCCATTGTAGTTATAATTATAGAATAAATAAGTTTTAAAAAATCCAACATGACAATAACAAATTTTCCAAGTAAGGTATATCCTATATTTTGATTCGGACAAAAGATGCGAGTAATTCATTGTAAATTCATTTTATTGTATTTAATTTTCTAATTATTATATTAAAACTTACTTCGAATACAAATAGATTTTAAGTATATGAAGTATATTCTGAGTAGGTTTATTAAGGTTATTGAACTAATGCATCGATATAAATTCAAGACTCTGGTATAAAATTTATTTAAATCTGATTTGGAGATTCCTGTACCTAATAAAATGAAGCGTCTACTACATAATAATTTTATACGTCAGCTCCATTGTTTTATTTTAAATGATTATTATTTTATCTTATTCCATTGCTCTTAATTACTTTTTCACTCCGGCAAGTCAAGATAAAAGAGGAAAATAAAGAGATCTTTTAATGGCTAACTGATAAACCACAAGGTATGAAATCATTCTTTGCTTATTCAAATACCATTTATTTTTATAAACATCTCGTCAAAAATAAAACAATCTGCTTTTTTATTAAGATAACGGATCATCGTAAAAATTTTTAAAAATATATTAAAGTTTTTTAGGAAACATAACATATATTATAATATGTATTTTTTATGTTTATCATATTATTTAAATAAGGCAGGACTTGCATCAAAACAGTTGTAAGTACAAATAAATATTGGTAGTTTAATGAAAAGCTGCGTATCACAATGTCGTTACTCTACACAACCCCTAATACATCCTAATAAACCCCTATAGTAATAATCATTGTATTGTTATCACTCCCAGATTATACTTTAAAAAGATTAAGGTTAAGTAAAAAAACTACATATATATATACAATTACTCTCACACTGTATTGACTCGTAAACAAGCATTATAGTTCAAGCTACAGGATATGTCTAAACAGCCATGCCGCAGTGATAAACACATTAAATAATAAATTCTTTTTCGTGACTAAAAAACATCCAATCATTTTGAATGTTGATATTGTCGTATAATAAATATATATACAAAAAATTAAATTTGTACAAATCTGTAGTCATAGCACCGGGCGGTCTCTACGGTCTGTACGACTCATTACGGACGGACGCTGGCCCGGATTACAAGTATAATTATAACATTTCCACCAACAAAATTTTACCAAAAAATGTGAATCTTTTTATTATTTTAAACAAATATTTGTTTTTTTATTTTAAATATATATATTTTAGAAAGAATAATAATTAATTTAATATTACGATAACTTAAATAATTAATATTTTAGTTTTTAGCGTGACGTCCCTTAAGTATAAATTAATTAAGTTTCGTTTTTGTTATAAATGTTTAAAAAATTATGTAGGACCCTGTGAATTGAATTATTAGGAAACAGCCTATGACATTCGTTATAATATAAGGTTTCTCATTGTGCAGACATGGGGGATGTTCTAAATATCTTCACAAAGTGTGTAACAAAGACATTCTAATATAACAACGAAGGGCTTTTACGATTGAAAGGCAAATTGGGCGCGAGAGAGTTAGTGTTATTTTATTCATGGAGAAGAAAGCTTATTTCGATTGTAAAATATACGAACTAATAATACTATATATAATAATTTACTACAAAACCAGCAGAGCATCTACAGAAAAATATATAAAAATATACAAACGGAGAGACAAAAAATCTTACAATTTCATAACTTACAATTTTTAAATATACTATGTAGCTTTCTTAAACATGTAAAATCTGGTCTACTTGTAGTATACATTTATCTTGCAAACAATGCTTTTGTCTATATTCAATGTAACATAGACTCTATATCGGTACCTGCTGTGCTCACAAATTGCAAAGTATTAAGCTAAATTGATGATCAAGATAAAAAGATAACATCAAAATATTTAAAAAAAATATAAATAAGGTGTGTGGTAAAATATAAATATTAAATTCAGTTTAACAAAACATAAAAACTATTACTCTATTATTATACATTATAAATATTATTATAAATGGTAGTTTATGTCCAAACAAATCATTTGGTTCCAGAGAGTAGCTCAAAGTTAGTGGAGCGGAACAGACCGTGGCACATAAATTGTGTAAAAATTACACTTTTTTTATACATTACGGTCCGGAACAGTCAGTAAATTACTATTTGGAATATGTGTCTATATGTGTGTGTATAAAGTCTTATCTTCATACATCAGTCAAGTTGCACAGCGAATATAAGATTTTATATTGTTAAAAGTGTACATTGTGACACACAATTAAATGTTAATAAATAAAAAAATTATTGAAACACAATTGAAAAATAACACAATGTTTATATCAAAATTCATATTGCAATGTATCTACAATTAGTTGTTAATAGATGGAATAATTATATCATATTGTATACGTTGTTGTTATGTATATTTCCTATATAGAAAAACTGTTGTTGATTTTTGTTGTCTGTTTTTTCTTGAATTTATTTTTGCTCAAATTTACAGCATCAGTGTGTTCTCATTATTTATCCATTTCTATATTAATTTTATTATAATTGTGAGAATGTACTTACAATCAGTATCGTTTTTAAGTTGATGTTTTATACTCAACTATCCAGAACACATTTAGTTGATAGACTATATATTATTTTATATAATATAAATCCAAAATAACAATATTACACGTCTACTAAATGTAAAATAGTTTATTTATTATTATTAATCATTTTTGATTGATTTTATGATTATTTAAAATTGATTTTATTAACATTAATTTAAATCCTTCAATTGTCGTACATATTTACGAATACACCCTATTCTCATATTTATGATTTATTCTTCATTTCATAAAACTTGATGTGGTATCCTTCAATAAATAATTAAACAAATAATGGTTTTAAAATAACAGTTTAAGTACTTCACATCAAATGATACTTCATTATAGAAATTTCTTGAACTAAACCTAACACATTTATCATGCGAATTTAAAAATGCTGTCAATAATTAGCAAATATTGATCATTTATATATTATCGATATACTAAAAGACAGTAAAAAGGTATTTCATAAAATTTTGGATGTCCTAATTTGGAACAGCATACTGAAATTAAAATATGGTAATTTTGATAAATCTTAAATATATGAAAACTTGAGTTTTATTAATAAGCTCGTCTATGGTCTATAAAGTGTTAATATTTTTTAATATGAAAAAGAATCAGATTTCCTTATTTTCATCAACAATTTTAAGTCTAACTGCGATATATTTATATTTATTTTTATGACTGTTAATGCAATGAAATTTATTTAATAACTAAAATATAGTTAAGATATGATATTATAATTAATATTTGTTATTCCATAACTTTTTCTATTTTAATCATTTGTAAATAAAATATAAATTTTAGCATTTCACTTATATAGACCTACTAGGATATGCTGTCCATTAAGTCATCTAATAATGGAATACGTCCTAAAGCGATAATAACCGATAATAATAATAATAATAATAATAGTACTTTGTAACTTTGGTTTTCTTTCTAAACTTTAATTATGATTTATATTAATAGGAATTGTTTAAATCTTAATATATAAAACTCACCGACTCCCTGACTCATTCACCGCTCTATGGCTCAAACCGTAATACCTAGAAGGCTGAAATTTGGACACAAGACTCCTGACATATTGAATAGGTGCAATAAGAAAGGATTTTGCAAAGATCCAAACCGTCCCAAAGTTACAGCTAAAAAACTGCAAAGTTTACCTCCCTCTCCCTTTCTTCTCCAATTGCATTGCAGTAGAAAAGTAGTTAAAATTATTTGGCCTCTCACTATGTTTATTCGTAGGATTATGGTTCCGAAACTCACATACACTTTGTGATTATTTGTGATTATTTTCAATTTACCCACTTACAGTTTGTGATTATATGTGATTATTTTCAGTTTACCTACATATAGTTTAAGATTATTTGTGATTATTTTCAATTTACCTACAAACATTTCGTGATTATTTTCTATTTACCCACAAACATTTGGTGATTATTTGTGATTATTTTCAATTTACCCACCTAGTTCGTGATTATTTGTGATTATTTTCAATTTACTCACATACAATTTGTGATTTTTTGTTATTATTTGCCCAGCCAAGCGGGCGGGAATCAGCTACTTGCTTGTTTTTTACAATTCAGATGTCTTAAAAATTATGATTTTGTAAATATTGAATGATATTAAAATTTAGCAATACATATCACACAAATACATATCAATCAAAATTTTTCTTAAAATACAATATCGTGGTTTGCTTACTGTAAATGTATTTATAAACTAATTAGTTTGACAGACCTCGTTATATAATCCACACTTTGTTATGTCACAGTGAAGATGATACCAAAACCATCACAATATATTCATTACATCTGTTGTTTAAATTAACATGGTTTGGTTGCTTTTTTACGCCTAACAAGCATTTTATTGTATATTATAACAATTTTGTTTGTAGGTAATATATAACAATGTAGACATGGACAAACAGTAATACTAGTTAAGTTTGCTAATGTCCATAATATTATAGCTTTAGACCAAAAGCCATACTAATTCTCGTCGATAATGTAAAGTCACGATCACAAAGTAAACTTCAGTAAACAGAAATGTTATTATTATTAATTATTTTTAATAAAAAAAGGTAAACAAATTTTTATTTGTGTGTTCTAAAATGAAAACGTTAAGTACATACCACGCCAATTAGAAATAATTTATTTTTAGGTCTATAAAATGTAAACCTAAATTAAAATATTTAAGGTTAATATAACTTATTAAAAATTTATAATTTAAACTGAAATATATCGTATTAAATTTTGTAACAGTACTTGGTAGTTATGTAAAAAATTTTGTGAAAATTTAATTAAAGTAATTTTAGTCTAAAGTTGTATATTTTTAATGGTTGCCAGTTATGTTGCATGTTATGTGAATTAATATTTGTTTTGGTGCCATGTTAACTCCGCAAGGATTTCTGTAATAAAAAACTCTGTTTAAACAAATCTCTGCTTAACTTTTTAGTTATTTAAACATTAATATTAGCTAATATTTAAACATTAATATTTTAGTTTTGAGTTAGTATTTGAACTAGAGGTTAGATAATAATGGACGTTTATTGTATCATTATGAATTGTGTAACTTTATCGTTTGTTTTTAAGTCCTTTATGTTTTAAAAATAATAATAGTAATTTGTTTTACTGTATTTCGTATCATATTGTATCATACCGTTCCGTGCCGTATTAATAATAAAATGGAACCTATTCTTTAAATTTTATATTACCAGAATATAAAATTAGTAGAAAATCTTTCAGACTATACATAATATAATTTTAATTACGAAATTGATAGACATAGATCGTATTATAACCACAATGAGAAACACGTTGAGTTTAGCTATAGCCAAATTAAGTAAGTAAGTTGGTTCTCTGAGGAGTTGAAATAGCTTTCGTCTGCATAATACAGAATAGGGCAGATTAAAGTCTGTGTTAACATAATTAACTTGGTATATTCTCGCTCCGGTGCAAGATGAATATACGGTCACTTTATATTTATTAAAATAACTGCTAATATAAGGTCAATTTTGAATAATGATTTATATAGATTATTATTTATTGATGGTAAAGCATGTTGCTATTTATCTCGAGTGGCTGAAACAGGCTGGTTTGACCGGGGCTGTACCAATATCACAGAGCGTTGGCGTACAGTTGCAATTATACGTACCTTTGGTACATAGAGAAGCGAAAATCTATTTCCCTCTGTTTATACCCCGTCTTTCTGGAAAGATAATGCATATGTATCTCCTTATGTGTTGCATACCAGCTGTACCTTGCCACACTTCGCAGTGGTACATATGGCAAGTAGTTGTCGTTTCAAAAGCTCTAAATGTTTAATTAATTTAAATAATTCAATTTTATATAAATAGGTACTAGGTAAAAATTGTAACACACACACAAACTAAATATACATATAGATATATATATACTAATAGTAATACATAATATCCCTGACCCTTTGATTTCCCTTTTAAACGTTAAACGTTAAATTTTTTCATCAGCCGTCGGATGACACATCCATCCTTGAGCTGTAATATTCAAGCCGCTCTATCCGCGGATGAAGCAAATTCCGTCACCTAAGAACTTTATATGGAAATAGGAACTATACAATTTATTTCCTGTTATAATTTTATGACAACCGTAACTGATAATAAAATTCTTTAATACATAAATATAAGTTTATATTTATGTATTAGAGAATTTTATTATTCATAACATTTATAGCATAATATTATTATTAATTAATGCATATAATTTGTATTACCAAGAAGTTTTATTAATTGTGCTGTTGTAGTTCAATGATTGTTAAGAGACGTATTCAACAAATAAAGCTTAAGCTAGAGGAGCATGTTTTATTTCAGTGTCACTTTTTTTGATGGTGGTGATAAATATATTTCTTAATAGCACGCACATGTTAATAGCAAATTTGTATTATTTTTTATTTAACTCAAGGTAGCAAGCACACTGTTGTCGTGTTAATACATGGCCTTCATGTGTGGAGTTAATAGAAAAGCTAAATATTATTCACATTATTAAAATTTAATACGGTTATTTTAAATAGCCATGTATTTTTTTGTCAAACACTAATTAGGTATTGAACTCTACATTCAACAAAAATGTTGCGTCATCAAAGTATACCGTATACCAACTCATGGGTATGGATCATGATTGGTATTTAGTTACCATATTTCAGTGAACAATGATCAGACGCTTTCCAAGAATGGGATTACAACGACGCAAGATATACACCGCAGTCTCGTAAGCATTCACTACAGCGATGCTATTCACTTCGATTAAACAAGACGTTACTGACAAAAGCTCTGCTATGTTTGGTCACGATAATTCTAAATCTATTAATAATATGTAACCGTCATGTTAGGATATTATAGTCAAGTCCTGTTTCTTATTATTGTTTTGAATCAATTTATATTAACCTACGTGTTTCACTTGAGTTTTGATTTTAAGTATTTATAAATCTCATTCGTTATTTTCATTCCCGTATAGTTTCGTCCCATTTTTAACATTCCTGTATCCTTTCGAAAGTCTCGCGTGATATTGCGAATAGCTAAGCTCTCGTATCTTATGTCTATATTCGCACTCATGCCTCATATTACACTTTAGTAAAGCGGAGATAGAAAATAAATAATACACAGAAACAATATTGTCTCTGTTTGGTAAAGAGTTGCTCGGAAACAATAAACCTCTCGTGTTTCATTGTATGGTGAACTGCTCTATCACGTTTTACAGTAAATTCGCTTGTAAAAATTTTTCAACCCAGCGTGTTACCGTTTCATTTCAAAATTTATTGTTATGAAATGTTTTTTTCGAGACGAGCTTAATTTTTTTATAGCGTTTGTATTACAATGATAGTGAAAGTATTGGTAGTTTTTAACAAGTCAATAAACTAACAATGGAGATAATAGAGAATTTTCTTAAACATCGTATTTTCAATAGTCTACATATATATCTGTTTAGGACAAAAAAAATCAAATCAGACGCGGACCAAAACAAAACATAAATATGCCTTCATAAAAGAAGTTTACGACTGACGCAATTATAAGTGAGATGACGCTATTGTAATATAACCTATCTACTAATAAATATTTCATTATTTTTATATGTATCAAATATCTTTACATCTTTTGAATATAATATATTTATTATATATAAGTTTTTATTTTCTAGCAAGCTCATCATTTTCTTATCTAATTGAACTCAACTTTACAGGAGAAGTTACACCTTAAGATACGGAGGGTGAATTAGGCAAATAAACTTAAGAACAAGTCCACAAGTATACCAACAGATCCGTATCACTGCAACCGAAATCTTAGAAGGACATTTATCTAACGAAAGATAGTAAACATCCTGGTACGTTACGCTCTGCTAGCGAATGTTTTAAGAATTAGAATGAATAATAATTTTCATTATATTATAAATAACTAACTACTTAACTTAATTGTAATAATTATTTTTAATGTTTATAAGATTATTCTTACATTAATCCGAGAAATTAATATAAGAGAATATGGCACAAAGTACCAAAAGTTAAGTTTTATTAATATTTACAAAGTTACTATTTACTAATTATTATTAACCTTTTAAAAGTGCAACTCAATAATTTTGTAAAAATATAATATATTTTTATAAAGAATTGAAAGAAAGCGGACTTAGGATTTCATTTTTTATAAGAATAAGGAATAAAACTTCGTAACTTTAGCTAACCGAAGTTGGTACGTGACAGGAAATGAATTTCCCGGACGCATTGGTACACTTCAACAAAATATTTCAAATATGATAAATTGCTTAGAAAAAAAAATCGTCAATTTAAGGAATATTTTCTAACTTTGTTGATGATCTTTTTCAAGCGACTTTATAGTTATTCCATAAGAGTTTACATTCATACAATATTACAAATAAACATCTATACACTGCAATATTGATAAAATGATATATGAAGATGCTCAATACATATTTTAATAATTACCACTAAAAATGTTACAGATTTCATGGCAAATTATAATAGTGATAATAAAAGTGAACTACGCCTTCTGGAGTTGACTTGAACTATAGAGGAACTTAGACAAACCTTATTATATGACTTGATATTATTTCAATTAGGATAACACAAGGAAACGTGATGAAATTTAGTAAAATTTTAAAACATCGTGAGGGTTTCACGAAAAATATTATTAATTTATTGATATTGGATTTTTACTAGTGTTGGTAATCATATACCATTACTATGTGGTAATATTATAAAATTGTGAATATGCTAGGGAATGTTGAGCATGCTAATTAAGAATTAAAGTTATTTGTAATGAAATATTTCAAATTATCATTTAAGTAGTTCCTGTGACAAATGAGTAATGTGTGTACTGAACTATAACATGGTCAGCTCGATCATCATTGTTTACTTTCAACATACGACTTTGACTATAACAACTATCATACACCAGCGTGCGGTTAGCGCTGTACTGAGCGAAATAATAAACCATTTCATCGAAATATGACCTGTATTGTTTTACAGCTAAGAACTATAAACGTATAAAAAATTAAATAGTTGACAGGATAAATTTGTACCCCATATTCAATGTTACGCTTTAACGGCTTCTAACGGGGATCATAAATCACTTTTCAACAAATCTTTTATTTTATTTTTTATGTTTTTTTAAACACATCTAAGGCAACTAGCACTTTCAATATATAATAAAGTAAATAATATTTAATTACATTTTTTACAGACAGGTCTCCAATAATTCAAATGTCAGTTAAATCAAGTCCAAATAACATTTAATAATGTCAAGAGTTAATTTAATTATTTTAATGGTGTTTACTCACTTTAATAATTTTATTACTAGATCCAAAATGAGCAATCAGTCATGATGCAATTAATTTAACTCATTGTTGTATTATCATCATTCATAATTAAATAAATGAATATTTAATACAATGTCACAATAGTTCGAATATCATTGATTGGACTCGTGCTATAGTACTTCAAACATAACATATACTTTATAATTACACACTAATTTAATAATATGTTAAACACATTTATAATTATAGTAGTTACTTCAGAATTAATGGAAGAAAAAAAAAGGAGTGATTTCCGAGTTTCGTGGCTTTAAAAAATCAATAAATCAAACTATTAAAAGTTTATTATATTAGTTTCATTTTATTATTTATTGTATTATAGTAGTACGCTGAGCTCATTATGGTTTAACAAATACAAAGGCACTAATTATGTCGTAATAACGAGAGCCGAAGTATTCTTAAATCAGGGAAGTGTAAGAAGTAATATATATAATATCGAATGAAACATAAATATTTTCGTCTTCCTCAAATTCATTATAAAATCTTGATGTCTTCAATGTGACACTTCGAAGTAAACGAAAATATAAATTTAATAAAGATTTTTAATAAATAACATTTTAGTATTATTATTTCACCCCTGACATTTGTATTTTAATATTTTGCTGCTGCAGAATTCTTTGGCAAGCAGATGGAAAAATGCTCATTTAAATAAAAAAGTATATACTGCTTTAATTGCAAATATATTCATTTTATGATTCTACAAAGAGCTATATGAATTTATTTTAACTAGTGGTATCTAGTGTTTTAAGATGGTTATTTAAATAGAAAATAATATAAAAAACTATATTATTATAAGACTCGATATCGATTTACATATCGATTTTTTTTCATACATGTCGTGTGAAAAGAAATTCTCATTAAAATAAAAAAACAGATTACTTATAAGCACTGTTACCCAGTTTTTGCTATACTTTTTAATACACATGTATTAAAATCTATAAGTGATTGAAAAGACAAAAATATTAGGACATAATCAAAAATGAGAGATGTCAAAAATAAAGTGTAAGTTTTAATATTCTTATTATATTATAAAATCATAGTATAATTTGAAAGACAAATACATAAACTGTTTTTCTATTGGTACTTCGTAAAATATATTTTACTTTTTATTCGGGAATACATGAAATTTTATTATTATCTTAATATTGTTTCGGTTTTCATATCTAAAGGTTAGTTGGTATAAACGTTTATTCAAATTTATTATTAAGTATTCTGTAACATAGAAGTTTATCTTATACGTTATCTAATTTGTAATTTACTGCATGTTATTTAACTTCGTATTTATAAAGTAAAATACAGTTCAAATATAAACTGATTTAAACTAGATCAGATTAGATCATGTCACAGAGTAATATCATTCAGAGCACTTCAGATTCTCTCTGACAGATTCTCTCTGTAAGATCTTAGACGTAATGTTATTAAGGTTATTGAATAATATCGATGTACTCTTATCTGTGCCTTTTCCTGCGCTTTGTAGCTGCCATATTAAAGTCTAGATGCTGTTTAGACTGGAATTTGAAACGACTATTCTGAGATTTCCTTATAATTCAAATTTCCTTTGTGATCTAACGTTTATTTTATTATTTAAAAATGACACACAATGAAGAAATCTAATATAAATTTCATTAACTTTTCATATTATGTCTGTAATAATAAAGAAAACCTAAAATTAAAGAACGCCTCGCTAAAACGGCGCAATGAGCTCATGATTGAAAAACGGACGATCAAATATTCATTTATTTACTACGAATTGATACAGTAACGAGATGAATCGATTAAATCATTGTTTCTTATGTACCGGCTTTATTCATACTCTCACACAGCTGTGTAATGGAATATTGTTTTAAGACAATGGAATAAAAATCCACCATACATTCAGATCGTACATCAGATAATAAAATGTAAATCAGGTAAATAATAATTTCTTGTTTAAAAAAAAATAGTTTTTGAAACAATATCTATATTAATGTTTCACGAAGTTCCCTGAAATCTTTTGTTTAAATTGGTTTAAAAAAAAACTCAAAGAATGGTTTCGTGTCGTCAAAAAGTGATTTATAAGTTGAATAATAATTGTATCTAGATAAATAAAAGTAATAATTATTAATTTATATTTTTATCCTTTTTCAGAAGAAAACTGATTAAATAAGGGAATATCTTGGGAGGAGGAGAATAATGTCCAAAAGAATGGATATTATGGATGACCATGAAGCTACATTATATACTGATAAACAGACATACAAATACACGACTTTATGTACAATAATAGCTTCATAAGCTTTTATTTTGATTGCAGATAATAATTTAATATGGAAAAAAAAAAGTTATAAAATACCGTATCTATGAAATAAGATTCGAAAGCCATAAAACTTTAAGGAATTCATTAAAACATCCAAGTGTTTTCTATCCTAGTTGCAAAGAACTACTCTGTACACCAACTGAACCAACCTGCGTTTATTGAAGCAGAAAATTGAGCTAGTGCCGTTTTTATTTTCAATTCCCTTACAATCCGTGTTACATTACAAAGATACAATTAATGTTTACTTCCCTACACAAATTTAATTATATTTTACTAGGTAACGCAAGCGGGGTCGTGAGCTGAGCTAACTTTTGCTCTGTGCACGGTAGGCTATTTACTACGATGTTCTTTAGGTTAGTCCTTACAGACGCTACGTGAGTTAAATGGAAATATAGGATATTATCAATAAATCATTTACCAAACATGTCAAGTTTGATATTCGTTTCAGGTCTTTAAATGGAAAATTTTCTACAGAATTGCTCATAATATCCTTCTTTTCGTTATGGCATCACGCTGAAACAATCAGGTCCACTGCGATACTATTGATACAGTAGAAAGCATTCGACCTCCTTGGGGATAAAACGAATTTTTATGATGATATCGTGGCATGTTCTCAAACAACAGTAACTTTGTCAATTCCATATGGCAGATTCACATAGAGATCCCAGCAGACGGCTCTAGATCTTATTTAGTGATTTTTTAATCAAGTTAACGTTACGATAAGCTAGCTAGACTCATAATATTACCCAGGCACGGCTTAGGTATTCTGTTTAGTTTAGCATAGTTTCGCTCTGTGTCACCCCTCACAATTGTGGTGGCACTGCCCCAGGATCCATAAAATTTTCTGCGGTGAACATTCCTGTTATTCGAATGGAACAGCATGCAGAGCAAGTATAGGGAACTCCTGCTTCTTTTAAATCGGTTCTTGAACATTTAGAACAAGAAACGTATGCCAATTTTTCTATTTCTTTATTGAATCGACGCTTATTTTCTGCGATATTAGGAAGAGTGATATGTGTGGCTGCACTATCTCGATACTGTTGTGAACGTCTGCCTCGTCCACGTTCCATTTTATGATAATAAGCAATAATTAAATTAAATAATTAAATAATTAAATAATGAGCAATAATTAAATGGAAACTCGATGAAATGTATAGCAAGTGGAAATAAAATATTAAATTGGGATAGCAAAATGAAAAATAAAAGTGAAAGAAAATATTCGGACGGAACCTTGCCTGTTCGAAGCCTCACACGCAACTGTAGAGTACAGTTGTTCCTTCTATTTTGCTATTCTTTTAACTTGGGGCGCGCGCCGGTATGAGACGTTCCATATCATAAGTCTATGGACAGTTTTCTGGTGAATTGAAACTTTTTTTCTGTATTTCGAAAACTTACCATTCTTTTAGTGTGCTTCGAGCTCAATGTGAACTGCATTCTGACGAATTTATAGCCAGTTCTGCTATGTATGAGAGTAGTTACAAACTTTCGTAGATTTCAATCCACTCGTAACTCGTGCATCGAGCAAGCGCGCGCTGTTGAGTCACTAATCGAACTAAATTAGTTCTGTTAATTGTTCAAGATCTGTCGAGCGAAATTATCCGAAATTTTGCACAGTCATAAAGCAATGTGGCATCAAATACCATGCCGAGTTTCGAAACTGTGGTAAGCGTAGTTAAATGATAGCAGCACGTAAATTGTCCTAAACTGAATTAGTAAATTAGTTAGATAGTTAGATTAGTAGATAGTTCGCAGTTTTTGCGATCTGACCAGTAAAGAGCTTCGCTTCGCTCAGCTCAATTAGACGGTGTGTATTTATAAAATAGTGATCACATTACGTGATGTTCACTCAGATTATAAAATATTCAACTACATTTTATTGTACTTTAACGTTTATATATTTATATTGGTGTGGGATGTCTTGCATTAGAGATTAATGATAATCCTAGTATAGTATTTTTGTAGTATACTTGAAGCTAACGTTGAAACAATCCGTTATTAGGGTACAAATTTCTGTTAAAACACACGTGGGATTAAAAAATTAATTGCATTTGTTTTTATTTTAATCTGACATATTGTTTTTTACTTTCTTTGAATATGGTTAAAAATAAATATTTCATCATAGCCTCATTATTTATAAACACTGTTTCTAAACATGAAATAACATAAAACTTTTTCTAATAATATATATATGAATGTAGTGAACTGGCAACAGCAACCACTGCAGCCAACCAAAAATTCATAACAATAACTTATGATCATATGCCATTCTTAAAAAGCCAAGAATGTCTGGCAAGTAATAAATCATGCTGCAGATGACAAGCAAGTGGCTGTTTTTGCTCTCCTCATCCCTGTCTCAAGCAGATGAGACTTACAATATTTATTTATTTATATCTTTTCCACTTTGAATCATTATCAGTGATCACTTGTGTACGTCAAAATGGAAGTGTCAGGAGGGCCTATTTCGATACCAGATTTATCGTAATAAGCCCTTCTGTAAAAGCACTGTCCAACTTAATGTTAAAGCTATGAGGGTTCCAAACGCGTCCTAGTCTGAGAAGAGCCACACAACAAACTCAGCCGGATATATATTTTTTTATATTGTGATCACTGTTTCACAAATGTCAATCTTAAAAGCTATTTTGGAACAACTAGAACCGTCGCAATATAATGAAAAAAAATAATTATTATTATCATTATAATAATAGCAAAAAAAATTAATAATATTGATAATAATAATAAAAAATAAAAATAGGCCTGCTACACAACCAGTCACCGCAAGCAGCACCCGTTCACGAGCATAACGCAAGAGTATAGTAGAGAATAGACAAATGATGGATAAGACTAATTGCTTTAAGTGACAAAAATGTACACCTTATTTGTTTTACATAAGATAGGGTTTGTTAATTATTTACTCTTGATTTACATTAATATATCTTACGTTTCAAATTTTGAAGTTAAATAATTTTGAATGAAGGCAGATCACCATAATGTATAAGCATTCAGTAAACATACGAGAAACTTTTTTTAAATTTACTGTGAGTTAATATTTTCCTTTGTTATATTTCTTAAAATTTTAATACTTCACTATTCATACAAAGAGAAATGAGACTTTGAGACTTTTCTTCTAGGAACTAGACTGGTTTGTTACCAGTCTTTATACCCTTAATTAATTAACTATAAAGTTTGTGTCAAATAATTGAAAGTGCATAATTTATGAATACTAGTATCGTAATAATGTTATACTGTTAAAAAATAATAATTTGAGATGTATACTTTTACGACCCCTAGCATCTGTCGAATGAATAATCTTAATTATTTGACTTTTCATCAATCAAATTGGAACGCCAGTTCAAGTTTCAGTGTTAGCGGCTGGCTCATATAGTCCTATAATATTTTATAATATTACTTTGTCGCTTAAAAATATTTGTATATGTGTACCTGCAACCTGTGGTAACCCGTCCCCTGCTAACTTCTCAGACGTCACAGGTTTCAATCATATGATAGGCTGTAGTCGATGAATTTTTCATTTAATATTTATATATATATATATTTATTTTTATAAATTACTAATATCAACAAAAGTGCCTCCTTTATTTTATTTATGGGTTTTAATATCTCCATAGATAAAATTATCTAAAGCTATAAACTGTTAATTGAAATGCCTTCAGTGACGGATTGAGTCATAATAGTGGGCTATAAAAGGACGAGTAATGCCATTCTACGATATTAATAGCAATAACTTAGAAGGAATGCACTGAGAGGTGATTCATACCAAAGGGCATCTAATAATGGCAATACATTCTGAAGGGATAATAGGGATCAACGTAAATAGGACTTTCCGTGTCCGGTGCGTAAACTCTGAGAATGATTTGGTTTCGGATTAGAGATGGACAGGCAAAATTTAACGACTAATAAATATTTTATTAGTAAAACAGTAAAAGCTATTATAGGATTGTTCGTTTCTTGGAAGTTAAATATATTTATTTATTACATTTCTGTAACTTAATTTTAATAGAAATATAATTTTGTATCGTGAGGAGTACTGAAACAATAATTATGTAATAGAATTTCAATAGTATTATATTCATATTTTAATACATTTAAAAGATAATCGTGATTTAAATCATGTTCCTAGTAATCCCGTATTTTATAAATAGTTGTAATACCCGCTGACAATGTAATGCCGATTAAGTACGCTAAAGCCAACAACAAAGATGACAATACTCGTATACAGGAGCTTAACTATTACGTTCAACTAAAGAGTGCTCTTACGTTTACAAATCAATTTTTTTACAAACTAGTTCGAACGAACTAACTATTCTTTTCTTCTGACATTTTCTAACCTTCAATTTGCTTTATTTCTAAAATATTTTATTCCAATAATTCTCTATGAATTGAAGAAAGCTGTGAAAATATGAACAACAATTTGTCTTTGTTATTGTATTATACGGCGACAGCTGAAAACGAAAGCTAAGTATCCTATAGTTTCGAACATGAAGGAAACATGCTATTATTATTACTTTTTTATTTTCTAATGTTTCAATGTATGTTGTATTAATATTTGTTTAATAAAACTACTATTTTCACAGCCGATATGAATATCACATTACAAATCACTAAATCAAGAAATTGTATTGGCAAAGCTTTTGAAACAGTTTAGAAGGCAATGTTAAATGCAGATTGAACACGACGTATCCGTTACCTAGTTCTGACCTAATTAGCATCACTGACACTGCTTGTGTAAATTACCTCTTCATTGTGTCCAAGAATATCGTGCAAAGATAAATGAAAATGAAAACTAGAAAACTAAGACTAAAACTAAGATATCGTAATTTCGGAATATTGTATTTTGGACAAATTTGTTGTGGTTTCATAAAAATATATTTTCATGTTAATGTTTGAATTGTAATAAGCCTTTAAAAAGTCATAGGTAGAAAAATATATATATTTCGTACCTCTCAATCACATAATCTGTCTTGTATATATTGAATTTTATAACTTAATATTTAATCAGCATGAATGTTAATAGATTAAATAAATCAATTACATAATTACGCTGAGCGCTCACTCTAATGCATGCGGGTATTGCAGAGCAAACTAATATACCACTTATATATTAATAAATTTCAAAATTTTGATTATTTTTAGATAATGTTAATGGGTAATATTATATAAATTTATATTATTAAAAATTTCCTTTACATTTTTAACTATCAAGATTCCTTTGATATAAGAACGAAACATAACTCTGCTGCGTCAACAGTTACAATTAACTTTATACAACATTGTCTTACGTGCGTAATCTCTTCATCTACGCCGACTTAACGGAAAAGTCAAGACTACAATAAAGTGTTTACTTATCTATATACACATATTTATTTTAGGTTGGATGTTAGGATGTAACTGATGATTTTAAGATTACATAACATTTAAAATTTCTTTATATAACAGTGACATATTTTATTTAGAAAACGTTCCACATATTTTTAATATAAAAATTGTATTACTAGTATCTTTTAAAAACTATAACCAATAAGATATAAGTTCAAGTTTGTTAAAATAGTTTAATGTTTGAATTCAGTTAAACTAGGCCTGCTGCAGTCACATAACAGGTGATGTATTATCCGTTTCACCGACAAAGTAAACAATTCTGTTGTAGAAGAACATAGAATTTAAAGGGAAGTTGCAAAGAAATCTTTAAAGATTATTTAGTAACAAATCACTTTGCAATTACCAATATAATCTATAGTATATATACAATACTATTAAAAAATTCTGAATCTAATGATATCTTTGTACTTCATGAGCATACATTAACGAACACAATTCATGTTTTACATTTCACAAATTGTTAATTTATTTTTTAATAATGACTTCTGAAACTTCAACTGATATAGTTAACGTAATTAAGAAACATGACATTAACAAGCTTTACAATTATAGACTATCATTGTACATACATTAATGGTGGATATTCAAGATGGCATCACAAGTCGTGTAACAAAGACGTTCTAACAACGAAGGGATTTTACGATTGAAAGGCAAATTGGGCGCGTGAAAATTAGTGTTATTTTATTCATTGAGAAGAAAGTTTATTTCGCTTGTATAATAGTTGTAGTAGTTATCAAAATCGATAAATGTATTTATAACATTCGAATTTCAAAAAAGCTGTTCCGCATTGCAAATATGTTCCATTTTCAAATTCATTGTTTGAACGTTTCGTGCATTGAAACGATAACAAATATAAAAAAAATAGATAGATAAAAACCATTCCTAAAACAGATTGTATATCGTGTCAAATTTTGAGCACAGTAATTTTTATAGTTTTTGAAGTTACATAAACCAACATAAATTTTGATATACAGAGTTTATAATAAGGTACAAAAATAAATCCTATTAAATTATTTAATTAACATAATAAATGGTACTTTATGTTTAAACAAATCATTTGACTCCAGTGAATACCTCAAAGTAAGTGAATTGAATGGACCGTTGCACATAAGTTGTGTAAAAATTATACATTTCAGACATTGCAGCGCGGAACAGTCAGTAAATCACTATTTATATATATTTTTCTGCATGTGTATAAGTTTCTATGTGTGCGTGTGTGTAACATGTCTTTCTGTTTTTGACACTATTCAGATATATATATATATTATCATCTTCCTGCTCTTATCCCAATTTTGGGGTCGGCACAATATGTTTTTTCCTGGCATACCATGCATCCTGTTACTCGTCGTCTCTGTACACACTCCCTTCTTCTCCATATTGTCTTTCACGCAATCCATCCATCTTTTCTTCGGCCGTTTTAACTTGTTCAACCCTCCACCACCATACCCAGGACTTTTTTTATTATTATTGGTTTTGTACGAGTATATATAATTAAAACTTAATACATAACAATATTCCGAAACAGAATTCGAAAATAATACCAACTTTCAATTGAAATTGTATGTTTATTGAAATATCAATTGATTGATTTAAATGTTAATTACTTGTCAATGTTAACTTATCGATATGTGAAATAATTGTATCACATTTTATTCACACATATTTTGTAAATCGAGAAACTGTAATGATATTAATGGTTTGTTTCTCGTTGGATTACTCTTGTATATATTGTTAGTAAAAAAATATTTTTATCAGTATTATATGTAAGTGAGTCTTACATAGTATATTTTGTATCTTTTTATACTATAAGTTGAATCAGTCATAGTACTTATTTGCGAAGACATCACATTTCTATATTTGTGATTTACTCTTCACTTCATATTACTTGATATGAGTTCGTTCCGTAATTAATTAAAGCAGTAACGGTCACGATTTTGCAAACTTCACCTCAAAATATATTTCATACTTAATTAATTAAACGTTTTAAACTTCAACTCAATAACTATACAAATATTTTCCTTATTTTACTGAAGTATGGAAATAAATATCTGGCCAGACATTTTTTTTGATATAATATATATAGGAAATAACAAAACTATTATTAGTGATCTAACAACTAAACCTCAGAATGAGTTTTGATATTTTAATATACTAGATAAAACCGTTTTTATATTAAAATATAGTAAACAAAGTTTATTTCGGTATTAAAAAATTAAACCTTCGGTATTGATAGCACGCCAAATAGAAATAATTTGATTCTAGATCTATTAAGACTATAACTATGTTGGAAGAAAATATAATTTATTTACTATTGCAGCTGGTTCATTATTGCTTTTTTAATAAAAGGTAAAACTAATTTAAAATATTTAGTAGAAGATTAAACTTTGTATGGAAGGCTGAAAGAATTTTAAAGAAAGAAATAAAGAAAGAAAGAAAGAAAAAACAATCGGCATGAAAATACAAACTATCTTCAAGGGGCTTAAAAATTTGAGTAAAAGTTCAGAGTAAGTATTAAATAAAAATCGTCAAATATTTTATCCATTCCTGTTATAAGAAGTGAGGCTAACATTAGTTTCTCAAATATGGTGGGAAATTAGAGCATTATTGCTGAGCTGACTAAATACATGCGAGCAGCGGCCGTCAACAGTTGTATGAAAATCCGTCTGTCATACTACAGCAGCGAAATAAATCACTATATAAATTCTTATCTATCATGTAATTTAAAAATGGAACCAAGAACCAAGAATATAAATTATCAAAGGTTTTATTTAAATTTAGAACTAGCGTGCAAATAGAAAGCTGTTATTAATTGCTCGGTCGTTTGAGGTTTATTATTGTTCGTTATTGATTTTGAAAAGTAATTGTTGTATAATGTATTTGGCAAAATGTTATTACTTAGTTTCAATTTTCGCCCATTATTTGAGAAAAGTACTTTTAAAGCATTGGCATTTTAGAATATAGCAAATGACAAAAAAATATTTTAAAAAATTAACATATCAAAGAGAAAATGTATAAGCCACTATTATATTAATTTTGCATTCATATCTAAAGAGCGTTTATAAGTCTCGTATTTCTCATATTTTCTTCATTGCGTGTTTATAAATGTATTATAGTGAAAAGACTGAAACTTAAGAAAATAAAACTATATTAATTTTAAGTATCCATCAACTTTTGAAGCTTTTACTATTTTATAACTATTATAAAGTATGTGGATGAGTGTCCTAATAAACATGTGAATGTTGCGTCAGTATCTTTTCTTTTAAGCAACTTTTTTTTACTTACATAATTCTATAATATATAAATGAATAATATACTCGTACGTTTACATTTGACAAATATATAAATTTGCTAATGTATAATTTTTTACATTTGACAAAATGATGTTACTCACATTCGTAAAATGTACACTAAAGAATATATTTCATATTTCATTTAATAGATACTGAAGTTTGTATACAAAAAAATACAAAAAAAAACATGGCTCATTTATACTTAGTACACGCTATGAAATCCATCTACAATTGATTAATTTAGATTTAAATAAATTGATAAAAACCTTAAAATAAATCAACATAGAATATTTTACAACAATTTTGGATTGAATAAGGTAAACATAAAAGGTTCTCAACAAAACATTTCAAGTCTTTCACTCACTGAAGTACTCTTGGTTATAAGAGGGGATGACTTTTATAATACGATGTCTTTTGCATTTATTACAGACCTTCCCTGTAATTTATTTATTCCATCTCTTTTATTATCTCTCAAAATGTAAATATTGTATATATTTTTTTATACTTTTAGATAATTTAATATTTATTCAGAAACAAATTTACTAAGTTTGAAGAAGGAAAATCAAAGGAAAAGTGTTTCTGAAATAAATAAGTAATGTTACAATTAATGGTACATACTTTATTGTTATTATTTTTAGGTCTTTACAATGTTGATCTTTATTGATAAAGGGTTACAGCCGTCCTCGTTATAACACGTGATAACGTTTATATCGATTAGCCGGTAATTTCATCGCTCTCTAGGAAAGAGAATACCTTTATAATTAATTCGTCTGAATCAATTGGTAAATCAACACTTAGAAATTCGTTTAAATAGGAAAGGCTACAGAAAATGCTAATGAAATAGCGATTTACAATTTATTATAGAATCTACACATTCAACTTATAAATGAGGTATTCATAATATTACAAATTGATAAGATATCGAAATATAATTATGATATATCAATATATTACTGAACAAGACGTTTTATTACGTGGAACTGGATATTGTACAGTATTTATTTTAACATATGTCAATTAGACACCTACTTATTGAATAATAATAAGATTTTTTTTTTTATTAGATTTTTTAATTACCTTATAATATAAAACTCCAAATGCAAAGTAAAAAGTGGAGCTAAGGATAAAAAAATACAAAAAATACAAAAGACAAAATGACATCGTAACTTTTTAACGACTTTTCAATTATATTCAAAACTCTTGTCCTTGTAACTTTTAACTAAGATAAAAAGAATCCATATGTGATAAGAATCTCTGGAAAACCTATAGTATACAATGATAAAAATGTTATTTATTATATTTGTTTATGAACTTTTGAAAACACCCTAATAAAACACAAAGTTTCCAAGTAACAGTCTAAACTTGCAGCATTGCAAGCGAGCTGTCTAGTTTTTCTAGATTACAGACTAACATAAGTTTTGACAGTTTGTTTTCTAGCTATGTGTGTCGTGTGATAGTTCACGGTTGAACAAACAATATTTCATTTTGTTGTATTTTAAAATCCTTGTTCAGCGTATACTGTTTTATACGTTGTATACCGTTTTATGGATTTTTTAAAGTATATTGGAGTTTAATATAATAGTAAATTGAAATTGTAACAGTTAAAAATTGCTACCTAGCATTGCAATGCACGACAGCATCATTTAATATACAAATCAGAAACCTGAACTTCAGTATTTAAAATGTAAAATATTTTTCATGTGAGCAATTAAGTGTGATAGCAACTAATAATATTTTTTTACTATGTCATAAATGATTTGAAGGTAATTATATCATTTTAAGTATTCCGAATACATAAATCTATACATAATAAGAATATATGTACATATTTTATTGCCCTCTTGAATGTCATTTAGAGCCTTTGAGAAAACTATGGATTTAAAATACAAGTTTAAATTGGTAACTACTTTTTATTATAACGATAGACGACTCAGCGAATGGCTATTACATAGCTTAAATTACATATTATTGATAATATTGTATAACTAAATTAAGTACCCATACTTCGCTTTGCGTCGTTTCGTTTTGCGTTTTGTTCGAGCTGTGTTGTTGCTTAATTAGTACTAATTTTCACTGTGCGTCGTTAGATTTTCGATGTTGTGTTGTTTTGGGTTCGAGTCTATATCGAGATATATATATATATTTTCTCTATAAGAGATGGCAACCCTTTTGTTTCTAATTTCGTCACGCCGTCAAAACTCAGGTATTCCCTTTCTAACTATCAATTAACGAAATTTTAATACACTTTAATTTTCACTTTGTTTTACTAATTTAAGAGTTGAGTTTCAATTACGTAGTGTGCTTTTTTTTAAAAGAGAATAATAGATTATTATAAATTTTACGTGTTGCTTCTGGTTACAAAAAAGGTAAATGTTTTGACATTTTAAATGTTTACTTTGTACTATTTTCTTTTTAAAAAGTAGTATTTTTGTAACCCTGGAACATCTTTACATGGTTTGCTATAGAAAATCTTAATTCACTTTGCGTCGTTTCAATTTGCGTCGTGTTTTTTTGGAACGTAACCACGACGCAAAGTGAGGTATGGGTGTAATGTTAACGACCCAATTGTAAGATAAATAACTTAAAGCTCGTGTAAATTAATCATTTAAATTTTATAATTAGTTGATTAGTTAAGATACATATCTACTTAAATTAAGATTTAGTTTTGTTATAAATAAAATAAATAAATGTAATGCATACAAAATAACTAAAATGTATATACTGTGTTTAATCTGTGTTAAGTGAACAGTATGTTCTTCAGAAATAAATATATATAAACCTATATTTGTCTCTAATTTAAATGATATAGTTGCCTTATTTTTTACATGTTATATGATGTTATTTTTATAAACGTTTTAACAAAATTATGAAATATAATGTAAATATTTCTATAAAATAGATATTAAGCAAGCAATATGATGGTCACTTATTTATTATTATCATGATTAGCCTGGTGTTCATTTAGAGAAAGGCCATAAGCTTAAATTTTCTTTTCTTTACCTATGTTTCTAATTATAGGCTAAACCAGATTCAAGGCCTGAATATATATGACAAGATTGGGTCCGAGAATTTATCTTTCTAAAACCGCTTCCTTTTCAGTTCATAAATCCAAAAACATATTAAAGCATGATATAATACATTACTTACTACAAATTAATATATACATATTTAATATGTTATTGCAATGTTTTTAAAACATAATATTGTAAATTTGTTAAAAATTAAGAGGAAATAAGAAATTAAGTAAGATATTGGAAGTATTGGTATTGAAGGCATATCAAACTATGTATACTCTAAAATATTAACTAAATACTTATCTTTCTATTAACAACTAGCTGTTGAATTTGATTTTAAATGAATAATTTAGGATTACTTATGCCGGGTTCTGTCAGATCGATTTGATATGACTTTATTACTATTTAAGAGAGTTCCTAGACAATTTGGGTTTATAATTGGTTAAGTAAGTTAAGTGGTAAGTTAAGTGCAGCTGTTTTCATATTTGAGGATTTCTTAATATTATTAATATAAATTTATTGTGTCTATCATTTATAAAACTTAAATTTATTTAATTATTATTTTTATTGTCAATAAATTGCAAATTACAAATTAATCCAATTGGTAACTTTTAATCGATATCTATAGATAGTAAAAAAAATATCAGGTAAATCCTTGCTTAGCTACTCGTATATATACATACTAAATAATTATACGCTTTATATATTTTTACGTTTATTATTATTTTTAATAGGCTAATAAATCCAATTCCCTCTACGATATCTCTCTTTAGAAATATTGTCGCATATAATAAATGTTTTATGTTAGAATGCACAGTACTAACGCTTCACTTCACTCTAACTATAGTTTGATTATTTTTTAAACATCTTTTCTAACATCGGAATCGTAATAATTCAAAAACAGTGTTAATTCAATAAGTACTCTTAGTATGTAATTCAATAAGTACTTAGAAATTACTTGGGAACTGGTTTTTAGTGAACCTGCCAATTAGAAATTTGGCTTTGTCCTATTATCACACTAAGTTAAGTTTGTAAAGTAATTTGTTTCAACTCTCGCCAATTTTGAGGATTGATTAAATTCGTTAAGTTACAAAGGCCCTACATAAAACGGTAACACAGTTCCTGTAGGATATATATTACATATGGTAATGAAAGTGTAACGCCAGACGCCATGATTTAATTAACTAAAGCTTGACCACGTGATATAATTGTGTTTTAAGTTAATCATAAGTATAAAACTAATTTTGGTTTTAAACTGTTTGCTTCGGTTTAAACATTTTAAAACTATGTTTTGATGTTTCATGTGTATTTATTTTTCTAGCCTAAAACATATCTAAATAAACGTATTTTTTTTATTTCGTTAAACACGAAATAGTTGTGTCTAGCAAAGATTCTGATTGTTGTGCTTGCGTACAATGGTCACTCACTTTAAGTAAATAGGAAATTCAATTTTATGTATGCAAACAAAGTATAATTTTTTTTTTATAAATTTCAATTGCTACTTCTTTATATGATAAAAGATTTATTGAAAGTTAATTTATGATCCGCATTAGAAGAAGTTAAAGCGTGCCATGAAATATGGGGTATAATTTTATCCTCACAAACATTTATTATACGTTTATAGCTTTTAGCTGTAAAACAATAAAGGTCATTTATTTTCATGAAATATAATAAATTTTCTCTAGCATGCTCATCTTTTCGAAGTATTATTGGAATCTCTTATCATATATTATATCATTACATAATTACATAATATTACAATAAAATAATATTATTAGATATCAAAACAAACAGTTGTAAATAGTAAGTTTAACTTACTTATTCCTGAATCTCGAGAACAATAATTCGAGAATAATAAATTTCTCCTTTCCACGAACAAAAATAATATCTTTCGTGAAACCCTAACGAGGGTTAGTTTAAAAACTTTACTAAACTTCAACACTTTTTTTGTGTAACCCTAATTGAAATTATCCATGTCATATAAAAACCTTAAGATTTCGTCTAAGAAGACTCCAGAAGGTGCAGACTCGTTATAAGTTTGGTAATTATAAGTTGCTCGTTAGTGGCCACACTTGTTTTAAAGCGCGCCAATTTGCTGTCAAGTGTTTGTTTAAATGGTGCCCGTTGATAAAATGATTTTTTGTTAATTATCTTTTATCTAAATTCAATATAAAAAGAAAAAACTTGATAGTTTTATAATTGTATTGCATAATAACAAACATTAAAATAACAAAAGTCGTTTAGATCCCAAGTATAACGATTATTACCAAATACTATTACAGACCACACAGTTAAATGTGTTAATGTTTGTATGTAGTTCAAACAGTCGGTTACCATTATAGTTATCGACTTAGGTCTGCTTAATATAGTTACGTACAGAGACCTAGATATCCTAAGTAGAAACCCCAACTTCCTTTTTTTTATATAGTACAATATGTGCATACAACCTCAATAATATTTCTGCTCGTAAGATGATTAAATTTTTCTTTAACTTTTAATGAAAAATTATTTCCATTCCTTTAAAAACAAGTTACAAAAAACTTTTATAAATCTATTCATAATCGTCATATTTCTCCAAAAATTGTCTTAAACTCGTCATTGCCATTTTGACGTTAAAATAAAACGTTCAATAAGTTTCAAAGTTTCTGTGACGTACATTCACTGTCAGCAAACAGCACTTAACCTTAATGTAAAAGACCGTTAATTCCCGCTAGACTTTTTAATGCTTTTGTCACTTGACGAGTCAAATAGGTTAGGGGAAATACTTGAGGTCAGAAATTTTAGTATATTTTACAAATTTCCGCATACCTTTCTTATTAACGTAATACTGAAATGTATTGAACTAAAACAAATAAGAATATTGTATATATTTTAAATGTTTTGACTCAGTGAGTAATATTTTAATATATTATATTATAAGAAATGTACATTAAGCTAAAAGATGTTTTCAAATATTAAACCAAATAAATACTTCAAGAAGTAATCTAAAAAAAATCTATGTTTGTATAAAACTATCTGTAAATCTGTTAGCCATGTTGAACATACATATTTTTAAAAAATAATTGAAAAATCTATCAACACGGTATTAGATCATATAATTCACGTATTAAAAAAAAAACATTTTTTTAACTATATATATTTAGAACATAATGAATATGTATTGAGCATTTTTGTTCATATATAATTTTTTATCGTTACAGAGAGTAGATATTTGTTTAAAATATTGATTAATTATAAACATTATATTGAATAGTAGTAACCTCAATTGAAAAAGATATTCAATAAAGTTCTAAATTTTGCTTTCATTTGATAGTTTTATGTTTTTCTAAATAATTTAATTACTTGAAATAATGCGTTAATCGTTTATTCATTTGTTGCAAAATAATGCATTTATAGATTGTTATATTATTGTTGTAAATATCTTAAAATCGTTAACTGTACCATTGCCATGTTCCAACACAACATATGATCACTGACCAGACGATGGTCCAACAACATCAATTAAATATATATCATCTCTGAATCCAATAATGTAATTATAGATTATTTATATTATTATAATTATAATAATAATAATTATTATTATTTATTATTTATATAATATATATTAACTATAAGTTAATTAATTTAACTTTAACGAAACTCGCTCTCGTCTTCAGCCTTGTTCACTTGTTTCGTGCATAAGTATTAAGCAATTATTAATAATTAGTCTAGAATTTGTATTTTTCTTGATTACTGATTCTTCGGTTGTGGCCGTCGTAAATAGTACAAGTAGGTTGGATAATTATTATATATATATATATATATATATATATATATATATATATATATATATATATATATATATATATATATATATATATATAATGATATAATGTTATTTAAAATAAAATAGTTGTACATTGGTTATCATATAAAATTGACTATTCATTTCATATAACTATCAGGTATATAATAAAGTCAGAAAAGGAACATCACAATTAAAATAAAATTTAAACCACATCGAGATTTTCAATCATACCTGACATGATCAAATTGGATCTTGATTTTGTCATGTGTAATAAAAATATGAGCGTATATCCTGTATTCTATCAAAGTATAACTGCCTGGGGCAACATAAAATCTGTATGGGCCCCATACAGATTTTATGTTTCCGCATCTTTAAAGCATTCGCTAGGAAGTCATAACGCATCAGGATGTTTACTTTCCGGAGTCAGATAAATGTCCTTCTAAGATTTCGGTTGCGGTGATACAGATCTGTTGCGGTGATACAAACTTGTTCTTACGGTCATTTCCTTAATTCACCCTACTTAGATTAAGGGTTCCATGGTGAAGTTGAGTTCGTGTAATCAGTTATTATAGTATATAAATTTATAGTTAAGTAACGATATAACGATATCTCGTATATCTATGAAATAGTTTGAGATTTTTTACAACTTTTCTTTTTATTGATAGATACGTTTATTAAAATTGCTTCATCTTACTTATAGTTGTGGTCATTTTTAAACTTTTATAACATAATGTATATTATGTGTATCATCGATGTTGTCTGTTTAAAATTTTGTTAGTCTTAATAATAGATGTATATCAATGGGAAATTTCAGACTAATATTTTAAGAAAATTCTGTAATATAACCACTATTATTTTATATAACCAAACAAATTTAATAACGATTGCAATATAATTGCTATAAAAGATTAATCCTGTTTTCCAAAAAATGTTGGCATAACAATGAATTTTAAAATTAAACGGAAACAATAAACACGTTGGGTTGTAAATTTTTTGCAAGCGAATTTACTATAAGCCGCATTAGAGCATCATCATCAGAAGCCATCCCATCAGAAGGTTTATAGTTTGTTTATTAGCAACTCTTTACTAAACACGGACAATAATATTTATGTGTTTATTATAATTATGTTTTGATGGCAGCGAAGATTACATTTAAAGTTAAATTAGTTCATAAAATTATATTAATAAGTTACAATTAAAACTTATAATTAATTAATACTAAAAAAGGTGATTCCAGGTTAGAGAGAGTGAGGTGAGTCCAGAATGCCTGTAGTGCCAGTAGTTTGTAGCTCGATTTCCACCGATCGTCTTCGTTTAACGTGAAGCGTAGCATCAGTATTTAATATTCTGCCTTTTTATCGTTTGAATTGACGAAACAATACGATCATTTAAAATTCATATTGCAGTTGTACTGAGAGTGAAAATAATGGAGGAGCTTTATTAATATTTAAATCAAAACTCAAGTGAGACACGTAGGTTTACATAAGTAAGTGAACGATGCGGACATTGACAATAGTCCGACTTGGTTCCAATAGAAAACTAAAAAAGCCAATACTTATTCTCTTGGCCCGGGGAGGAAACGTAATTTTGTTGTCGAAACTTCAAAATTTCCATTCAGAGGTGGCCGGACCTAATAGCAGGATGTGTATCTAAATGTTTTCTAATATATTTTTGTTGATAATGCGCGACTTAAAACACAATTCTGGAATAAGCTTCGGATGCATTCATTTGTTGCCGAGGTACAGAGAAATTCTTTCTAATGAAGTGAAATGTGGGGAGTTGAATAATAAAAAAATATTCTTTCAGTGGCCATCAAACGATTTAGTCATTATTAAATATAATTTGAAAACAAAGTAATTTAAAAATATTATTTGACGATTACTATATTAATCATAAGATAAGAAAGATTAAAGCTATATTCAATAAGTAAATTAGCATTTAAATCAATATGGACTGAAAAATAAGGCAGACTCGAACCTTTGACCTCTGACCCGTCGCTCTGCCAACTGAATTATCATGTTTATAATCATTTCACATTCTATATTTATATTTAATTTAAACAGATATAACTTATATATATATATATATATATATATATATATATATATATATATATATATATATATATATATATATATATAAGTTATATATATATATATATATATATATATATATTAGTTTTGAAGTTTCGACAACAAAATTACGTTTCCTCCCCGGGCCAAGAGAATAAGTATTGGCTTTTTTAGTTTTCTATTGGAACCAAGTCGGACTATTGTCAATGTCCGCATCGTTCACTTACTTATGTAAACCTACGTGTCTCACTTGAGTTTTGATTTAAATATTAATAAAGCTCCTCCATTATTTTCACTCTCAGTACAACTGCAATATGAATTTTAAATGATCGTATTGTTTCGTCAATTCAAACGATAAAAAGGCAGAATATTAAATACTGATGCTACGCTTCACGTTAAACGAAGACGATCGGTGGAAATCGAGCTACAAACTACTGGCACTACAGGCATTCTGGACTCACCTCACTCTCTCTAACCTGGAATCACCTTTTTTAGTATTAATTAATTATAAGTTTTAATTGTAACTTATTAATATAATTTTATGAACTAATTTAACTTTAAATGTAATCTTCGCTGCCATCAAAACATAATTATAATAAACACATAAATATTATTGTCCGTGTTTAGTAAAGAGTTGCTAATAAACAAACTATAAACCTTCTGATGGGATGGCTTCTGATGATGATGCTCTAATGCGGCTTATAGTAAATTCGCTTGCAAAAAATTTACAACCCAACGTGTTTATTGTTTCCGTTTAATTTTAAAATTCATTGTTATGCCAACATTTTTTGGAAAACAGGATTAATCTTTTATAGCAATTATATTGCAATCGTTATTAAATTTGTTTGGTTATATAAAATAATAGTGGTTATATTACAGAATTTTCTTAAAATATTAGTCTGAAATTTCCCATTGATATACATCTATTATTAAGACTAACAAAATTTTAAACAGACAACATCGATGATACACATAATATACATTATGTTATAAAAGTTTAAAAATGACCACAACTATAAGTAAGATGAAGCAATTTTAATAAACGTATCTATCAATAAAAAGAAAAGTTGTAAAAAATCTCAAACTATTTCATAGATATACGAGATATCGTTATATCGTTACTTAACTATAAATTTATATACTATAATAACTGATTACACGAACTCAACTTCACCATGGAACCCTTAATCTAAGTAGGGTGAATTAAGGAAATGACCGTAAGAACAAGTTTGTATCACCGCAACAGATCTGTATCACCGCAACCGAAATCTTAGAAGGACATTTATCTGACTCCGGAAAGTAAACATCCTGATGCGTTATGACTTCCTAGCGAATGCTTTAAAGATGCGGAAACATAAAATCTGTATGGGGGAATTATCATGTTTATAATCATTTCACATTCTATATTTATATTTAATTTAAACAGATATAACTTATATATATATATATATATATATATATATATGTATATATATATATATATATATATATATATATATATATATATATATATATATATAAACAACTTCAAACAATGCTATATTTATTTATAAAACATTGTGACATTTTGAAAATTGTTGTATCATTGAAACTTATGCCTGGTTATATATTAATATAATGTATTTAGGATTGAATGGTAAATTTAAAAAAAGCATGTTTATTAATATGCCGTTCTTATTATACTAAAAAAATACTTCCAAAAACTAAACGAAGTGTTAATGACATTAGTATTTTGGTTCGGTCTACTAACATTAACAATTTCGATAACCGAAGACAACACGAAAGCCTACCCACCACTAAGCCCACTAAGCCCACTGTTTTCACTATTATTTTTGCGAAGCTTAAATCTTTTAAACATGAATGACCTTTAGTAAGTTATGTTGTTTAGAAAATGTTTCTCTTCAACTATTAGATTTTTCAAAAAATATAGTACATTACTAACAATGGTAAAGTGTAGACATTAGGCCTACACGAATTATCTCGAATTACACGTATTTTAAACCAAATTTATGACAGAGAAAAAGTGTTTTTTATTTTTCAGAACTGTCTTAGCAATATAACGAATAGATTATATATCTGGCGTTTGTTTAATGAGAAATGTTTTAACATCGTTGTAAAACAAGAACATATAAAATGTATAGTAAAATATAAAAAAATAGCTATTACCAGGACTCTTATTAGAACACTAAAAACGTTTATTTACGGTTCGTACATTGATAGATATATATTTATTTATGTTACCCTTGCTTCAAATATGTTGTTCAGAACACTATGGCTTTAGAGCACCTTCCGAAAAGGTTACATTCAATGGAGCCTAAAATAGGGTGTTTATGTGAATTAATTGATCCAAGGGAGTACTAATAGCCTGTAGTTGTGACTCAGACACCATTACTGAAAGCACAGACAGGTTCAATCAACACAATGAACATATTTTCAAAGAGTCTCGTTTTATTTTTTGATTTGGAATATAATTAATGTTACAATAATGTACAAAAAACAAATACAGAAGAATTACACAAGAATAATTATAATAACTAAATATAATGTACAAAATATATTAACATCATGATATAAATGTATCACCAACGATTGAGAAAAGTTTCTGTACTTTGCATAAAATATGAATATTAAATATTAAAATATGATCTATTTTAAATTCGTTATGGTCTAAATATTAATTTTCTGTATATCAATATTAAGTACCTGTTAACATGTTTTGTTTGTGTTTTGATATCATGTACATTATATTAAGGATGTGGGTTGAACATGTGTGGGTGATGTCTTTTTTTTTTTTTTTTTATGTAAGAGGAGGGCAAACGAGCTGGCGGGTCACGGATGGACGTGATCACCGCCGCCCATGAACTCTTGCAACATCCGAGGATTTACAAGAGTGTTGCCGGCCTTGTAGGTAGGAATAAACGCCTTTTTTGAAGGTACCCATGTCGTACCGATCTGGAAATACCGCCGAAGGGAGTTCGTTCCACATTCGAGTGGTACGTGGAAAAAATGTCCTTGAGAACCGCACAGTGGAGGATAGCCACGCATCCAGTTGGTAAGGATGGTATTGGAGGCGATGGCGCGCTGTGCGGTGATGAAATTCGGCGACAGGCATCAGATCGAATAGTTCTTCGGAACACTCCCCGTTGTAAATGCGGTAGAAGACGCACAAAGAAGCCACGTCTCTACGCAATGCCAAAGAGTCCAGACGTTCGCAGAACACCGGGTCCCCGACAATTCGAACGGCTCTCCGTTGTACGCGGTCAAATGGTAGAAGCTGATATTGGGGTGATCCGGACCAGAGATGAGAACAGTACTCCATGTGTGGCCGGACCTGCGCCTTATAGAGCGCAAGTCTTTGGCCAGGTTTGAAGTACTGCCTCGCTCTATTGATCACTCCCAATTTCATCGAGGCCAACTTGGCCTTGGTCTCCAGATGACCACGAAACCGACAGTCGCTCGAAATGTCGAGACCCAGTATTCTGATACTTGGCGAGGCAATGAGGGGAATGCTCTCGAAGAGCGGTGATACGACAAATGGGGTTTTCTTAGTGGTGAACGCGCAAACCTGTGTCTTTAGAGGATTGAACTGAACGTAGTTCAGTTCACCCCACTCAGAGACCATCCCCAGGGAGGTCTCTATTGAAGACACAAGTTTCTTTCGGCACTCGTCGACGTTTTCCCGAGTGAGACCTGCACGGCCGGAATATACCGCATCCCCAGTACTGTCATCCGCATAACAATGTATGTTGGAGATATCCAACATATCATTGATGTGCAAGAGGAACAGAGTTGGGGATAGCACGCAGCCTTGGGGTACACCAGCGTTCACGGGCTTGGGGTCCGAGCAAAAACCGTCGAGAACGACCTGTATGCTCCGCCCAGTGAGGAAGCTGGTGATCCACTTGCATAAATTCTCGGGAAGCCCATAGGAAGGTAGCTTCAAAAGAAGCCCCTTGTGCCATACACGATCGAAGGCTTTCGCCATATCCAAACTAACTGCCAGACCCTCTCCCTTGCTTTCAATAACAGCTGCCCAACGGTGTGTAAGATACAACAGAAGATCACCAGCCGATCGACCATGGCGAAAGCCATATTGCCGGTCATTGACCAACTGGTGATCCTCGAGGTAGATTAGGAGCTGTTTATTGATAATGCTCTCCATTACTTTGGAGAGCAGAGAGGTAATGGCGATAGGTCTGTAGTTAGCTGGTTCCGAGCTATCACCTTTTTTAGGGATTGGATGGACAAGGGCACGCTTCCATGTGACCGGGACTACACCTTTAAGGTAGGAGTACCGAAATAGACGCGTTAGCACTGGAGTCAACTCAGGGGCACACGTTCGTAGCACCAATGGAGAAATGCCATCCGGCCCACTCGACTTATGAACGTCCAAGGAAAATAGAGACTGCCTAATAGCTTTCTGCCGAAAAACAATTTCCGGCATTGAGCTCTGACACCGCGGGATGATAGGCGGTGTCTTCCCCTGGTCGTCCAAAGTCGAGTTGGAGTGTTGTGCGAGCCGACCGTTGAATGGGCACTACACTCCGTACCAGACAGTGATCAGAGGAACCTAGGGGAGCCTCGACAGTGATCTGGTACTTTTCTGGATGTGTAGTCAGCAGAAGATCCAACAAAGAGGGCGTGTGGCTGTCCACGTCCGGTAGACGAGTGTGCGTCTTTACCAGCTGGGACAGACCATTTGCCAGAGCAAAGTCAAACACAGATCTCCCCGCGTAGTCGGTGGCACGTGACCCTAGCCAATCGGCATGGTGCGCATTAAAGTCCCCTAGGACTACGACTTCGGCGGAGGGAGTCTGTGAAAGCAGATCGTCAATCTTCACCTGAACATGGCCCAAGAGTTGATCCGTTTCTGCATTACCACTATGGGACCTCTAGAGGCACGCGTAGACTCTGACATGGTCGTCCATGTCCACGCGCAGCCAGAGTATAGACAGGTCCCGACCTTCAAAAACCTGAAGGCGACGGTAGCAGATATCCTCCCTTACGAACACAGATACCCCGGCGTGTGGTATAAAATGGTGTTCTAGTTTATACCCGGGGTATGACAGGTACGCTGTGTCGCTAGGTTGAGATATCTGCGTCTCCGTCAGAAACAACAAGGCCGGCTGCGCCGTCTCCAGATGATAGTGGACGGCGTTCAAGTTGGAATGAAGTCCCTGGATGTTGCAAAAGTCCACATTTAGAGTGGGTCGGGGTGCCGCTGCATTGACTCGTCGTTTGCCCTCAAACAACACAAAAGGCGATACTTTGCCCGCCCCAGATACGACGGGCAGCCCGAGAAAAATCCGAGAATCATTTCCCCGATTTTGCTCGGGGAGGGGGTCCCCGGCTTCATCAAAGCCGGTACCCTCCTGGGGTATTTTTGTTTTCGGCATCGCTTTCATGTTTGGCGCGGGGGGGAGGTTGGGCTTCCGGATTCTCTCACTCACCGACGGAACATAACCAAATGAATTTGGTTACTACACGTCGGTCTTCTGTGAGAGGGTGGTCGTTCCCCGGTCGAGCCAGCCCAATACGAGCTGTAGTCGGATAACTACAGCTAGGCTCTACCACCTACAAGAAATAAGCTACCACCTGCTTTGAAATAAGTTATTTACAAGAATAGAGCACCTATGTTTAATATATCAATTTCTGAGTAATGTTTAATAGACATTTTTGTATGTTTTTAACTGGTTTATTTTGTACATTTTAACTTTTTTTTTATTACAGTTATATTTTTCGGTATTCAAATATGTTGCGTTTTAAAACCACTAAGGGACTTATTTAAAAAAATGAATTAAGGCCAGTCTCAGACTAATGTGACTTTCATTCATGGTTTAACGCAATCTGTTATTACAAACGGATGCTTTTTAATTAAACGGATTCTAAAAGTATAAATTAACCAGAGTTTAGGCCTGTGACAATTGTTAGCACGTTTTGTAATTAGATGGCTTCGGTTCTTAAGTGACAGTAAAGTATGTTTAATAATATTGACAATAAAGTAAATTAAATATTGTGACACATCGAATTCAACCATTAACACCTATCTGCTTAACGCCTCCCTCTCCCTTCTACCCAAATGGATATGGAATGATAGGTATGACTATTAGAATATATAATATGAATTAATAACTTAACTTAATAATTTTTGATTTATATAATCATATTGTAATAGTATTTGTTATTTATAATAAAACAGTTTTTCATATATTTTAATAAAAAAACATTATAATTGACGATATATATAGTTTCATCATCATTCATAAATACTACATCATCAGGCACTGACAAGTTAGTCATTTTTTTATTATTACTTAATTTATTTACTCATGTACCTAATTTTACATGAATAATTTATATGGTAAAATAACGTTTGCCGCGTCAGCGTTTATATAAATATAATAATATACAATTTGAAGTCTCCGCCTGGAAATAAGCTTTGGGATGCGTACATTTGCGGCCGATGTAGGATTCGATGAATTGCTACTGCAATTCAGTGGAGTGAGGAGTGAATTAATAAAATAATATCGTTTCGATGAATATCAAATGGTTTATTTATTATTAAATTATAATTAAAAACAACAAAAAATATTAATATTTTTTTAGATATATAATGAAATGATTGTGTAAGAAATTGTTAAACATTTATGGTCTTGAAGCATTTTGTTTATAAAATGACATTAAAATTTGTAATGCCGTAATTCCTATATAAAAATTACGAAAATAAAAAATTGTAGAGATAAAGGTTCTCTTAAATTAAATTCGTTCCAACAGTGCTGGTAAAAGGGCGCGGTATCGCAACTGTAATAACGTCAAGATAAGATCAAGGGATCCCCTGAACTCAAACTTCTTGATTAAATCTCGGGAACTGTCCGTAACATTAACTAATGACCCTACGGAGATGTGAACAGCACTGAAATTTGAGGGAAAGCAAGTTATCTTATGTAAGCAAACCAAATAAAAGTGAATCCTTTACAAATAAGATTTTAACTATATGTTAAGTAAAGTTTAAATGTTAACCAATAAGTATAATGGTTTTAAAATGACTGTATATTTAAATAAATATGAAATGAATAATCTACATCGGCAGACTTGAACCTGCGACCTCTGGGATACCGACCGATATCAAGTCGTTTACGATCATTTCAGATTCTTTATTTATATTAAATTTAAATAAACATAGTTAAAATGTTTAAAAAACAATTTCAAACATTACTACATTTTATTACAAAATAATGTGATATTTTTAATAATTTTTATTTATGCTATACCAGCATAAATAAAAATTTTTATAATGTTTTTAGCAAATTTCATAGTAAAATTAAAAAAACTGCTTTAATTTTGGGTTGAAACTTACATTTTAATTAGTTAAGCAAATTACTACTAAAAAGTGAACGAAGTGCTAATACAAATTACATTAGTAGCGTGGCTGGGTGTAATAACATTAACAACTGCGATAAGCGAACACAACGCGAAAACCAAACTGGTTTTTTACTTTTATTAATGATAAGCTTAAAACTTTTCATCATGAACAACCTTCATTGCGTACAACTGTTATTTAGAAATAAAAACTGTTTTAATTCATAGTTTGCTCGAAATATAATAATTCAAAATACACGAGACTTAACAAATGTAAAGTAAAGAATGAAAATATTTTTTTTTATGGAAGAGGAGGGCAAACGAGCTGGCGGGTCACAGGTGACTTGTGATCACCGCCGCCCATGAACTCTTGCAACATCCGAGGATTTACAAGAGTGTTGCCGGCCTTGTAGGTAGGAGTAGACGCCTTTTTTGAAGGTACCCATGTCGTACCGATCTGGAAATACCGCCGAAGGGAGTTCGTTCCACAAGCGAGTATTTAGACTAAAAGATAATTAGATTCCATAAAGTTAATTAATATTACTATTTTAATTGGTTAACGGTTATGTAACAATGTCTTTTGAACTTAGATTCTCTTAAATTGATATCACTGGTCATTTAAACCATTCATGTATTAGACGTTCTTGAAGCCATATGAAAATACATGCAAAGAATGAAAAAATAGAAATAAAAAAATATAAAAAATTTTGAAGTGTATATAAAAGAAATAGCATATTTTCTATACCTAGTTTTATCAAAAAGCGTTGTTATAATATAATACATTTTTATACAAAAAGCTAATAATGATCAAATCAATTATATTGAAAGTCGACAAATGGTATATCAATTATAACTTTAATTCGAGCCAAAGGTGGTCCTTTAGATAGTTTTAAATTGTTTTATAATTGACATTCTGATTAAATTTTTTATTAAAATAAATTGACATAATTTTAAAGTTATAGTGAGTCTGTAAAATTTATTCTAATAATAATGAGAATTATTAACTATTTATAACACCGAACGATTTCATTAAAAAGTATAATATATTTCATATTTTTATAACTCTTTTTAATACAGTTCAGTTTCAGTTAACACCTCATTGATATGGTAATTTTTATACATTTATTACGTTACAATAATTGCAAGCAAAATAATGTAATTTACATTATACAATATTACATAATATTTTACTTAACTTCATTGCAGAACAAGTCTGTATAGAAATGTAAAAATATATATAATAAATTATATAAAACAACTGCATTTATTTATTTTTCAGACAGAGTTAGACGTATATCTACGTTACCCGTGCTTTAAATCTTTTATCCAGATCATCTTCCACAATGTTCACAGTTAGTGGAGCCGAAATTAGGGTCAAACGGGTGTTTATGTGAATTATTTAATCCAAGGGTTGGACTAGTGGACTTTTGTTGTGACTCAGTCACCATCGCTGTGGGTATAGACAGGTTCAATATAATGAATATATTTTAAAACAATCTTGTTGTATTTTGCAATTTAAAATATAATTAATCGTTAAATAATAATACGAAACACAAAAACTAATAATACAATACGAAAATAATTATTTCAATTATATAGATATTTAGTTGTAGTTTTAGTTTAATTTATCATACTAAATGAATACAATTTATGAGCTGTAATTTATTTGATATCGAGGAAACATCGACGATTGATAAAATATCTGAAGTCTGCTTAATAAATATGGACATTTACAACAAATCAATTTGATATTTTTTTTATACTATTAGTATAATAAATAGTTTTTTTATCAAGCCTTGTAAATAAATATATCGTTGGTAACATTCCTCTGTCAGTATCGACGAGTGGAAACAAATATTATCATAACGATATCCTGTAAATAAACCTATATACATACAAAGACGTAAAAGTACATAAAACTGAACAATATAAAATAAAAAATATAATAAAATATATTTGAGTACATGTGAAAACATTTTTTGGGTCAGGGAGTCAATAATAAATCTGGAGAAGGGTTACCGGTGACGGTTCACCGCTCATATTAAAAGTCACTCACACAAATATTACCCGTTATGGGATTGATATTAGTTATTTATATGTAATAATAAATATTATATACATTAAATTATAAATAAGTGATAACAAAATAAAACTTATGAATAATTATATTATTTTATAAGGTATATAAAAAAATCTATCTTTTTATATAAACGGTATAGGATACCTTTTACTACAGCTTCGCTCCTCTGATAAGTATGCTCTGGTGATGATAAGTATAGTAGATCAAAATAACGAATAAGATAATCTATCTAAATGGTATGTACATTTTTTAATATGACAGAGGACGGGAGAACAGGATCCATCACAAACGACCCTAACAATACTGTATTATTTAATGTGTTAAAACCAATGGTACTGTGTAGTATATTATTATATCTTTTGAATCTTTACGCTTGTGTATTGTGACATTCATTGATCATTAATGTGTTTGTTATTTTAATAATAATATATTAAATATTTTAGTGTTGAAATTCAAAATCGATGAGTAGTTATATATTTTATTATTTTTTATTTATACTGATTACATTAAAGGAGGTTGTTAAAATTCAGGTTTTATAAAAGGTTGTAGACATATTACCTGCTGACTGAAATTCAAATAAATATTCAGTTTTAAGGAAGTCCTAATTATACCCGCTTGCCTTTCAATCTACTATTTTTCCTATTTTTACAAGGTTCCCAACCACTATTTTAAATAACAATTACGTTATTGAGGAGTTCACGTTTTGAACAACCTTGTTAGATTATGTTACAATTACATCAAAAAAATAATAATTTACGATACGGTTTACAAAATTGAATATTTTAAGATATTTCAAGAATGTTGTCCATTAATATGAATATTTTGCATGAACATGTAATTAGTGTGAAACCTTCAGATATCTATTTATAACGCCAAAAGCTTATAATGTAATTCCTTTTTCACTGGTGTCCAAATAAAAAAAAATCCGTCGTGAGTTTTTGACATGTTGAAATTATTACAACACTTGACAATATTGTCATATTACTTTTACTGTAACCATCATCCTTACACCAGCCTTTGCACACACTATTGAATTGTTAAGCATATTGCAACCGCGTGTAAGGTGATGAAAATGATGAATCAATTCTTCGGAGCCGCTCATATTCACACTATCCTGTTTTCTCATTGATATAACAACGAAACAATTCAACTTCACAGCCCATAAACTCTAACAGTTCTCACAACCCAAAAGTAAGTTCAGATTTCGACAGTCGACTATACTTTGACTAAAGTTATATCGATACGAAAATTGACCATTCTATTCTAAACTTTATCCTTAACGGTGCAACGTGTTACTGAAATTGACTTTGTGTCACGTCTTGGACTTTAGATGTTTGTTTCTCAATACTAAAATAGTTTAAGATAAATTTTCATTTCATTTAAATTAGTTGTAAACTTTACAACAAAAGTTAAAAGTTGTGTTATAATATTTATATGTGCTCTCACATAAAATAGATAATTGATAATAGTATTTTTTCCCATTCAGAATGGTTTTTACCATTCTTATAAATTGTACTAATACAGACAATCTTTATTCAATTTAACCAATACAAATAGAAGTGGTGTATAATGTCTGAAGTACCTTTGACTCTACATTAATAATGTTTTAAAATATACTATTACTAAATATAGTTGTTAATTTTCAAAAAGTCAATAAAACCGATTGGAATAGAATTTATATATAAAAAGATTAAATAATTTCATACAAATATAATAAACCTAATATAAAAAATTATAAATAAATTATAAATAGAGTTTATTTTTTGAATGAGGAGTGTAGAGGGTAGAATCTTTATTTAAATCTTGATTAGACCTATCTTCCTAATGTATTTCGAGCAATACCTCCGAAGCACAAATGTTTGGAGGTACAGAACAGCTGCTAAATTAAAATAAACATATTAGGAAAATGTATTTTAGAAACAGCTTTTTATAATTTTGCTATCTGCTATTAAAAGCAAGAAATTAAACTGGAGATGAATAAACTAATAAAATTTTTAAGAACATCTTGTAAATTCGTAAGTTTTGTTTGTATTTATAATATTATTATGTAAATCATAACAAAGGCATGTTACGCAAGCATAGCCAAGGGCAATTTTTATAGTAAGCACCAAATTGGTTTCGGACGGTTAAATGCTGACGCGACGCCTCGAGTATGCTGAAGACGACACCATACGGCTTGCATTCTCACCATCGCTGGGAATCGAGGATAAAATATTCATTCTTATGTCAATCGCTGACTTACAAGCACCTTACCTTAGTTTTAATTAATTGTAATTTTTATTTTAATATATGTTATTAAGTAAATTGTTTTTTTTTTTGCATACTTCGCTGCCACCAAACCTAATTGGCACAAAAATATTATTTTTATATCTAGTTGTGGTCGGTGGATCTTCCCATCAACAAAGGAATTTACGCAGCCACAGTCTCAGTCTAATTCCATTTATATTAATATGAATGTATTTTTAATATGAATTTAGATCTAATATTAGGACGACTATTTTAGTCTGATATAAATTTATAAAAGTTAAAAGATAAAAAACGCTTATCGGAATACCTTCCAAATGGTGAGTGAGATCAAAACGATTTCAAAATTATTAGACACAGAAAATGTCCACACTTTTTCAAAATTTTCGAAATTTCGATAACAATTTTAGTGATTAATAATGGCATTGTTACTATACCATACAAAATCGAGAACCTAGTTCATATTAAACTAATTATGAACATATTAGATTATCTGTAATATGACAACTGGTGTGTTTTCCATCTTATCACTATTAATTGGTAAATCAATTTAGGTAATGTTAATTATCGTATTAATATTAATGAGCGTCCATGTTTATGATAAACACTTACAGGTACTTTAAATTGAAAATAACTCTAACTAACTAAAATTATTTATTCATATCTTGCTTTCACGACTACTTCATAGATCTTTTTGATATTCTTTTCATATATCGTTTGAACATGTGGTATATCATAATATATATAAGTTGAATAATAAATATTATCTTATTATGTGTTACATATTGTACCTAATAAGCTAATAGGTATTATTCCACTTGAAGGAAAAGGAACGAAAGGGTGAGCTTCATAAATATCTGCCAACTACAATTAGTTTTAGAAAAGGAAATTTATTGGTTTATTACAATGGGTTCCTTAATCCAATTATGACGGGATCTTGTCATTTAATTGTGTTGGCTCACATAAGCTTTAACAAACACAATAGTCTGCATTGTACTGGGCATTTCAGATAGGCGGGGAGGTGTACAGGTTGGAATTACTACGATCGATTTATACCTAAATAATTGTAGATCATGTTACATTGCAATACAAAGCAGAAGTGTTTGGTATATAATATTATATTTATATTTTCACTTTAAAACTTACAGGCGAAGTCTTGTCCGTGTTGATGAAGTGCAATTTAAAAAAAATGTAAGTACTTTCAACGTGTTTTTGGATAATTTTAAACAAACATATATTTATTATTATTAATAAAATAGATGATATTACAATCGTTATATTGTGTAACGTAAAATTTTCTTTGATATAAAATCTGTGTTATTGTTTCATACATACAATAGTTATCAGATATACTCGTACGTCAAATTGTCGAGTCTCTTAACCGGGACCGTAAATACGGATAATTCTATTTTAAGATGTTATTTCTGTTAACGATATTATCTCGATGTTAACAACATTGTCTTTCACTTATTTTATATAATGTTGTGTGCATATTTTAATTTTTTCTTAACCCGCATTTCGGTGCAATTGTGAAATTCGCCAGTAAAGCAGCATTATAAAAGAAAATTTTGTTTATTTTTAATACTGTTTACAATATTACACATAATATAATTCACAGTATCAAAACAAATTATATACAATATTTGATTAACATCACTATGCAAGTCTTATGTTTATAAAGTTTTGATAAAATATATTAAAATTCTTGTGACTAAGTATCTCGCTAACCTATTTGACTCTTCGAGTGACAAAAGCATTAAAAAATCTGTCTGGAACTAGTGGTCTTTTACGTTAAGGTTAAGTGTTTTTTGCTGACAGTGAATTTGCCTCACAAGAACTCGCAAATTTATTAAACGTTACTTAAATAGGATTATTTATATATTTTGTAAAACATCAAAATGGAAATGATGTTTGAGATAACTTTTGTAGAAATATGAACATTATGAATCAGATTATAACAGTACTTCGAAACTTCTTTAAAGGGCATTCATACGACTTATCGTTAAAAGTTCTGTAACTATCTGATATCTATATATAATTATCAAATTAGATCATTTCTCGAGGAGAATAACAATGAAGGTGCTATGGAGATATTCTTCAATATAAAAAGGTAAATAGGATGTTGGAATATTTACAAATGATATCTAGAACACTGTGTATGTATGTGTATTGTTTTTGTTCTCGAAGTAAAAAAACAAATTTAGTATTATAATTTAGAAATATGTACGATGGATATTATTGGTAATATATTATATTGAAATTTACTAACATCAAATAACATTACTTTCTGGAAATATAATATAATTGTGATGAATGAATGCTGAGAGACGCTAATAATTCTTCAAAAAGATGAGTCTGCTATAGAAAAATAATTTTAAATGGCTGATTAATGATGAAATATTTCAGAGTTCCTGAACTATGACATGGTCAGCTCGAGCCTCATTTTAATAAACGACTGTGACTAATAACAACTGTCTCTAGACCAGCGTGCAGCTAGCGCTGTACTAAGCGGAACAGCAAACAATTTCATCGAAGTATGACCTGTATTGTTTTACGACTAAGAGCTATAAACGTATAATAAATAGTTGTAAGAATAAAATTGCACAAACTTTCCATGGTAATTTTCAGCAGTTTAATGTTAAGTACAACTCAAATCTGTTAAGGAATTGGTCGCCGAATCAAGGTTCTCGTTATTTACTTATTAAAACTTGAAACTAAAGTTCGCAATCGATAAAAAAGTAAAATAAACATTTCAAAGACACTAAATATAATGAGTGGAGCAAGAATCTTTAACATATTATAGTCCTCTCCTTCAAAACTATATATATTCTTAAATCATAGATAGAAGTTACTTTTTCCTTAAGTAGAGTTTTTTTTAAGTTTTCAGCTAAAAATAAATAACACATGCCCGATTTAAATACGTTTTACATTACTATTACTTTAAAAGTTGGAGACAACTAACAATTAGAAATCAAAAACTTTTCAACAGTATAAAATAATTTAGTGCTTGTATGAAGAGCAATCAAAAAATCATATTGAAATTTTTAATAATTATCAATATATGAAATAATGTTATTGAATAAATGCCTTTTCATTTATATTAATCGAATAATGTTTGATAAGGTTATAGTATCAATTGATAATGTATATAAAGATTTAGATGTATTTCTTGCTATGAAATATAATAAGCTCAGACCATTAAATTCACAAAGCCGAAAATGACTTTCGATTACAGTACATGGATCATAAACATTTCTTTAATTTAAATTTATACATATAATTCTCAAGTAATTTCAATATATGAATTGATTTCAACTTTATGTTTTTTTAGTCAGTTTTTTTAATTAACAATAATAATAATCTTTAAAAATCCCCGTACTTTAAATAAGGCAAAAGGAATGCAATTATACGTGTAGAAATCTACAAAGAAAAAATCACAGTCGTGAAAATCTTACAGCTACAGAATTACGAGCCCCTGTTAGTAAATGCGGGTCGGGGGTGGTCCCTAGGGTGCGTTTTTTTATTAAAGGAGGATTGTGTTCTTATTAAGAGTAAGAGTGCAACATCTTAAGGGAATTTAGTCCCTAGTTTCTTTGTTGCCAAACAAGTTCGGTTTTTATTTTTGGATTTAAATGACACAATATTACTTTATAATGTATATATATATGTTTTATATAAATACTATAAAGCAAAAATTCTGTTTCCTGTTTGAACTCCTCTCAGAACATATTATAATGACATCAAAATTATACTCCGATCGAAACTTATTAGTTTATTTCACTGATACTTAAGAATTTAAAACCCTTCTTTTAAATGAATTATTCACAGCACTGCTTAATTTTACGGAAGTATATGAGACAGTAACCAGACAAATTGGCAATGAAGGGCTCAAATTTACCTATGCGATATTACATATAAAAATCTATAAATACGATAAGAAAATAAGTGTCCAAAACAAAATTAAGTAAAATAAGAGAGATTTTGAAAAAGAGATATGAAGAAGCTAGTGATTTCAGTTGAACGTAATAAAATCGTAATAATAATAAAGTGTCTGTCAACTGAAACTTAATAGCACAGAAATTCCAAGTGCTGGACAGATCCTATAAAATGAATTATTTTAATGTATCAGAGTTTCTTCGGACTTTCAGAATTCTGAAACTTTCCGACGCCATGTCTAAGCTTAGTAAGTGTTCCATAAAGTTGTACTTTACGATATTTAAGTTGTATGATATGAGAAAATTAAGTTTGAATCGTGCTGCTAATTTATGTCTTAAGCAGCATTTTATACTATTTATAACTTATATACATGTAAGTATTTACTGTATTTACTTTTCCTTTTTAATAAAATATATTTTTATTTAATGACTTATTCACAGCACTGCATAATTTTATGGAAGTATATGAGACAGTAACCAGACAAATTGGCAATGAAGTGCTCAATTCCTGTTGGTGGTTTTTTTATTCTATATTTACTTAAAAATCTTAAAACTCCGAATATGATACAACATGTTTATAGACAATTTTGAACATTATTTTTATATCTTTTAATCAGTTAGTTTACTTGTAACTCGATTATTGAAATAATTTAAGAGCTATGGACTAAGAAACATAAAAACATCTAGCCATTTCTAATAGCATCCGTACTATTTAAATTAAACATAATAAAAAACTATCTTTTAGTATATTATAGTAGTAATTATTCGATGGTAAAACGTTTCATTGAGATTTTTATAAAATCCACCCGTTCATTGTTCATCGGAGAAAAGAATGAAACGATTATATGATCACCATTAACTGTAAGGAAATATTCCATTGTTTGTCGAAGTGTTGGAAGCGGAAATAATGTAATGGTTGTGTAGCTGTTGTTATTTCCTATTAAGTTCAATATGGCCAATATTGAATATTAATAATAACATACATTTATTTAAGAACAAGAATTGAAAATTACCGTTCGTAAAAAAACAAATATGTAATTATTATAATTACATCCCAACGGTGAAAAATTCAAAGATATTTATCCATGTTCTTGTCTATTTCGCGGTTTAATATTGCTTTATTTAAATCAAAAGAAAAACAAAACATTAAATATATACTCCTAGTATTTTATATTAATACAATGCTTAGAATGCATTTTAAAAATATGCTCAGGTAATGTAAAAAACACACCGTCAGTTGAGAATTTTCGTGGATTGAAAAAGTAAAAATACTCTGCTCTTTGGAGGTTAGCCCTACGTCCGCCTGTCACTTATGTATGACAGCCCACACCACTTGGTTACATGTTCACACAATACGTCTCTTTGACCTGTAAAGCTATTTCTGTTTAAAAAAAAAAGTCATAAGAAAAGGTTGATGTTTGTAAGTCAAAATAAATAAATAAATAATACTTTGTACAAAATAATAACTAGCTATAGATAAAATATGATAAGATGTTAAATAAATGCTCCAATTTCACAATACCTTTAATAAATTACTTGAAAATCAAGTAAAGAAAATATAGTAAAAAATAATAATAAAGGTGATAATAACGTAGCGTACCTATTGAGCAAAATTTTGGCCATAAGGGAATATCTTAGAAAGGTGAGTATAATGATCAAAACAAATGATATTAAGGACGGCCATATAGCTATATTAAATACATACAATATTAAATTATATAATACCTTATGTAAGTAAAATATATAAATACAAACAACAGCTTCAGAACATTTTAATTGGATTGCAGAACATAATTTAATCAGGAAAATAGTAAATCTATAAAAAAGCACTACAAATCCAAAATACTAAAAGGATTTCATCGCAACATCCAAGTGTTTCCTATCCTTGTTGCAAAAGAACTAAAGTCTATACACCAACTAAACCAAACTGCGTCTATTGAAGCGAAAAATGGAGCTGGAGCCAGTTTTCAATTCCCTTACAATCGATGATACATTACGAAGATCCAATTAATGTTTATTTCACTGAACTTATTTCATTCTATTTTATTAGACAATATTTATTTTATAAAATAGTAATCATATTACGTGACGTTACATTTTACCTTAAAAAATATTAAACAATATTTTGTGTTTTCTTTACAATGATTTTTATATTTATATTTGGTATATGTTATAACAGGCACGAGAGATATAGCGTCATCTTCATATAGTTATTCTATTTCAAAATTTGTCGTATGGATCTAGAAATACTTGTTTTGTATTTCACGAAGAGGTAGAGAAAGTATATACATTTATTTTATAAATAAACTAGAGAAATATTACAAAAATATGTTTAAAAAATTAAACAGTAAGCCTCTTCCATGGTCTTATTATAATTTATTTATAAAATCTGTAATATTTAAAATTATTGTTATATTATATTAGGGTATCTTATGTATTAAAATTCTTTTATATAATACACATAAGAGATACGTTGTGTTATTTTTAATATAATGTAAAATTATGAAAATAATAATGAGAAAAACTCTTTTGTCAAGGAATACTTTTCATTATTTTTTGCATCATATTTCTTAAAACTTTAATACTTCACTATCGATACAAAAAGGAATGAAAATTTGCTTCTAGAAACTTTTCTGCTTAGAAGAACTTCTTCCCCACGGTTTTCATTATATCGTTAATTACAAAAATTTTGAAACATTTATTAAAATTGTATAAAATATTTATGTAAGTCTCGTAATAATGGACTGCTATTAAAAACTAATATTAAATTCAGATACATACATATACATATTCATATAATCCTGGCATCTGCCGAATAAATAATCTAAATTTTTTGGCTTTTCATTGTATTTAAATGTTATTATTGTTTCTTCTTTTACTTACTTTTTTTAGTGCACAGAGTGGAAGTTGTTAACTGACTACATTTAAAAATTAGCTTGCAAAAATTTAAACTTAATTTAAGAAGGTTAGATGTCATGTATCTTGTACAAGGAATGCGTGTATCAACTAATGATGTTGTTCGACATAAAATGATATCAAAGATTTGTCGTAGAAATACTTATATCAAGATCAAGTAGAATAGGTGTTATATTGTTGTTTTTTATACATAGCTTTTAGGACACACTTTGAGCTTAAGCATGGTTGACAGTATTTTATGTATTGTACCGTCACCATGTAATACATTGGGTGTCATCCTATGATTAGAAGTATCGTGACTATATGTCGCCTGACACTGTACAGTATTGGGTTAAATAAAGTTAATACCGTCTTTTCTGAAGTTAATTTAGACGGATGGACAATTATTGGTACCATACGTATTGGTATGTGTTGGCGAAAATCTGAGATTTGAAATTCCTTTGGGATGTTCCATTTCTTTCAGTGGGACTGTTTACTAAAATATGATATGTATAATCTGCTATTCTACTCATACAAATTTAAGCTAAAAAGTCAAATTCAAATTTCAAGCTTGGAAACATAAAAAAATATAGCAATCATTTTATTAGATTAGATGGATTATAATAAAACTTACCACTCGATTTTAATAACATATTTGATGAACAGCAATAAGTAATCTAAATAATATAAAAATGTTAAAGGTATGACTGATAAATACAAAAATAATATAATATTATAAAGAAAAAACAATTAAATTAATTGCAACCTGCAATATTTTTGCAAAGCTGGTACAATAGTCACAATGCAAATGATTTACAATAAAAAACAGCGTTAAAACTAACACAGTTCCATAAACGTCGATTGACAACAAAAAACTTTAAAGGTATTCAAAACGCCGCTGGCTTTTGATACAAAAAACAAAAATTAACATTCCATACAGCTTGATACAGAACTATAGTACAGTATTGTTCTGTCAACTGTAACTGACAAACTCAGAACGCATGTAGTGATAATATTTAATAGATTATAGTATTGTTTTTGCAGAAAACTTTATACCAGTTATGAATCATGTCAATTCGAAATCAGTTATAACGTCATATTATATTAAACGAAGCTAAAGTTAAACTTACTTGACACGTCTTAAAGCTATACAAAATCCAGGAAAACACTATTAACAAACAAGAAATATATATTATAAGCCTTAGTCAAATATTTAATTGATGAAAAAAAAAACAATATTGTCTCCAAATTGTTAAAATTGAGGCAGAAAAACTCTGTTATTGGTTGAGGTTAGAACCAATTTAAATCCGACATTCAACATACAAAACCAATTGTTCAATACAGCCCAACGAACTCAGAAATTCTATATCACTGTTAAGGCATGGTCACACTGCATATAATGGCTATTGTAATGAATCGCTAGTGTTCGCTAATTGTATTTATGTGTTGCAAACCTAAGTAGCATTATTGACATAACTTGTTAAAACTAGCTGTTTATTCTGTTCAATGATACCGTCTGGATATAAGTGAGACAAAAAATAAATCTTTAAAAGAATTGTATTATCTCGGATATTCTACTTATGTATTTGAAGTATATGTTGATCGAATCATTATTTGTCCAATAAAGTACATATATGTACAAAATTGATTATACAGTTTAAAATGAACCTTATATCTTATAGAACTTTTAACAAGACGTTCTAGTAAGAGCTTGGTCACTTAATATGTTTCACATTGGTAAATATTGTGTTCATATAAAAGTTTTAGAAAACAAAAACATCTTAACAATAAGATGACTAATAGATAAAACACACATAAACATGTGTAAACACAGATAATATATTTCCAATATACATAAGTTAATGGTAAAACATAAATCCCATTGCTTGGGATGGCTTGTGAAAAAAAAGAAATTGGATTAAGGTATTTCTTGACACGAATTTTATTGTTGATATACAAACCATATAACAAGCGACACAATCTACTTTTTGTATGAGATCCACTTTGAACCTTGTTCCGATATATGATCGAATTCCCTGAAGCGGAATATAAACTAGATATATATATTTAACAGAATTATGAACTATACAAAATATCTTTGTCTAGCATCTATTATGATTACGAGAACAATTACAATAACTATAAAAATAATAGGTTTAACTTATATTAAAATTAGATTGGTTTTATATTTATCAAATACCGTGAACAATCGCAGGCAATACTGATTGTTAATGATAATGAGCGGCTTTGTTAGCTCAGCTTAACTCCGTGAACATGTCATGAAGAGTCGTATATCAGAGGAGAGTAGCGACGCGTAATTAAACGTTACGCACATGATATCCAGATGTGTTTATGTAAATGCGCTAGTTATCACCAAACTAAATATAACATGTGTTTACAGGTCTCATAGTGACGCGCTTACTTTATCCACATTGGAAGGTAATCATTAATAATTATTAATCGTTGTTAGTCCTGATTTCGATAATTAAATAACATTTGTTTTTATATAACAGTGATATATTTCATTTAGAAATAGTTCTACATGTTTTTAATCTAAATAATGCATGAATTTAACTATGTCTATAAGATACTAAAACCAATATAAAGTAAGTTCCTTTTGAATAAAATGGTTAAATCTTTGCAATAAGTTGAAATACTCGGTCTGATGTAGTTACATAACAGGTGATTTATTATCCACTCAACCGACAAAGTAATCAATTCACCGGCCCATTTACTGTTGTATCCTAAAGTATAGGTACTGTTAAAGTAAAGTATAGGTAAAAGCTCTTACAAACTGTTTAGTAAAATAAATTACAAATAACAACCGTAAATTATGTTAAAGTATGAAAATTGTATATAAAATAAAATGTCTGAACTCTAATATGCCTTGCCAACAGTTACAATTAACTGCATACAGTGTTGGCTAACGTTTTTATTCTATATATATATACACGGATTGAACTCGGAAGTCGAGATCACAAGCAAGGAAATAAAGTTCGATGAAAAATAAATGTTTCAGTAAAAATGAGAAGCATAATTGAAACAGTTTTTTTATTGGTTTAGGCATTGTTACAAACTGCACACGCACTGCACACTGCACATGCATGAAGCATTTAACATTGTACATCTGTTTGGTGGAGGTGGAGGCGAAATATGATAAAATTTTTTGAAATAACCCTAACCAATGTTTGTAACTTTGCCTTATATAATAATAATAAAATATGAATTGAATGTTGATACTATTTTAATTATGTTTCAATAATATTAAGTTTTAAATAGGGGTTATAATTTACAGCGCACATCTTATCGATATCTTTTGTTCGCTTACCAGCGTCACACACACATAAAGAGAAATGGGCTTTACACACAAAAACACTGCACACACGTACATAAACAAATGGTGACTTACTGACTGACCCCAACCACCGTGTCTATAAAAAGTGTAATTTTATAGTAATTTATCTTCCCCGGTCGGTTTCGCTCCACTTACTTTTACGTATCCTCTGTAACCAAATGATTTATTTGGATATTAAAACTATTTTTTATGTATATTAATAAAATATTAGTTATGTTTTGTGGAACTGGATTCAACTAAACATAAAATAGTAATATATCTTAAAATATGCTATGGTTTAATGTTTTTATATACAATATATTGAAACTAATTTGAACAGTAAAATATCTATTTATCTATAAACATATATCACAAGAATACTTTTCTGATTCTTTACCATTAGCAGCAGCATCCTTTTGGTTTGCAAAACAGGCCATAGCAGGTATAGACATAGAGCATATGTTATATTGAATATACTCGTAGATAAAACGATTGACTAAAGAACTAAACGTATAAGACAAGTAGATAAATATATTTAATAAAGTAATGTAAACCACGTAAAAATCTATAACTTTTTGATCTTCCGTTTATATAGTTTTTCACATTGCTCTGTGAATACTCCTGTAGGTTTTATATCAAAGAGGTATTAGTAGTTCGTATATTTTAATAAGTTTTCTTCTCATAACTTATATTTTAGTCGCAATTTCGAGTTCCGCTCGTAGTACAATTTTTTTTGTCTCAAATATATATTTTTTGTCGAATTGTTAATCGAAAATTATAAACAGATACTATAAAGGATATATCCTTGGAAATGTGGTCTCCACTTCCGAGTTCAATCCGTGTAGATACAAAGGTTACACGCGTTAGCCAAAACTATATGCAGTTAATTGTAACCGTTGGCAAGGCATTTAAGAGTTCAGATATTTCACATTATAACAATTTTTAAGAACTTTTTCAACGTCTACGTTTTGAGCTATTATTAATTCCATGGTCTTCTAAAACATACAGTAGGCCGGGCGATGAATTGTTTACTTTGTTAATAAAGCAGATTATTATCCGGATCCGGAACATAACTATAATATTTATCTATATAGCTTATATAACATATAATATTAAACTATATCTGGCCTTTATTAAAACGAAAAAGATTCAGTTATTATTAAAAGAACTATCACACTAGTACGCGGTACCTATGTACCGCGTACTAGTGTGATAGTTCTCAACATACGTAATCCTATGATTACGTATGTTGAGAACAGAATATTCATTGTTATATCCTTACAAGGGTCTTATGGATCTGCTCAAGCAGCACTTTAGGTAACGGAGACTATTATTATAAATTTGTTCATTTCAGAGGTTTTTCTACGAAAGAACATAAAGAAATTCGTATTTTGTTTGCTCTTTAAAAAGAAAAAATAATACTTAACTACATACCCCATGCCTATATTCTCATTGTTATATCACATATAATTTTATACTATTTGAAAGAAGTATAATTTTACTTTATATTATCAAATCAAATGTAGTAAATAAGTAATGTATGTAACGGGTATATTCGTAGGGCTAAGATATAGTAGACATACTCTAAAATCATAAAAAGATCTTAAGAAAAATTATAAAAATAGTTCGCGCATGTTTGTGATAACAGTTATTGGTTTATTTTGTGTCAATTTTGTGTTTTAAATAAACTAGTCCTCCGATAAAATTCGCTCTGAGTTAGATATTTTGGTTAATTTATTTACGCTACTGTAAGCCTGCTCGTGTATTGAATTTTTAATAAAATTTTATGTTATCGCACAAAAGCATAGGGTAATTTTAAAAGATGAATTGTGATTTGGCTGCGGGGCGGGATGTTTTCCAGAGGCTGCGTATTCGCGTCGTTCCCGTGTGAGTGTCAGAGATTTTTTTTTTATACTATATTTATTTAAAATGTTAATAACCTTTACATGGGTTGTCTTATCTATAAATAATCTCAAACAAGTATTTAATAATTATTTTTAAGCATATCTTTTATACGCCTCTGCCCGACAAAAGTATTATTTTAATATATTATTTTCCTTTTAACATTTAGTCAGGAAATTATTCGTCATAGTTAATAACTCATACGGGTAAAGTTAGTGTGAAATGAAGTGTTAAGCGCAGAGGGAGTGTGGGTTACGAAGTGTAAACGTTACTGAACGAGCTGAAAGATGTTAAGTCTCCTCGTAAAGTAGTCGACGTGTAACGTAACTCCTGCAATGTTTTCGTACATTAAACTATCTGTAACAGCTTATTGTTTAAGTATATACCTTTATTTCTGAATATGATAACTGTATTGTAATCTCAAAATACATAAGGTAAAGGAATTTCGTTTACTCTAACTAACGTACCTACATATGTTATTTAAATTTATTAATATATTTTAATGGTTGTTTTTTAGTCACGATAACATATAAATGTATTATTGAAATGATGATAATAACTGTATTTTTATTACAATATGTTAAAAGTCAACAAACATGCTAGTCATCAAATAAGTAATGAATTCCGCCCTCCGTCTTTTACTTTAAATCAATAATAATTAAAATATTGACGGTTGAATAATATTATAAATATATATAACTAATCTCTGTGTCCCAGTGGGTTATACACAGATACAAAAAAACACAGAGGAAACTCGAAAAATAATCTGTGGATTACTCAAACAAAGGGCGTCCCTCGTGGGAAACGAACCTAAGGTCACGGATCATTAATCAATTACTGCAAGGGATCATGTTATGTGTTTAATTAAATATGTAAAAATATAGTTACTTCATGTTTATTATTTGCAATATGTCTTCTCTCTGTAGCTTGTAGATAAAGTATATAATAGTAGTTTCCTACACTACAAGTAACTCTCTGAAGTCTGCTGCATGGCTCATGAGGAAGTATTAACAACGACCTCGTTTAGTATAGGTTACAGATTCAGTATAACTTTAATATTATGTCCATTTATTTAATTAAAATGTTTTATCAAAATATCAATTGCAAACGTAAAACAATTTATAATCGCCTAAAAGACCAGTATTGGCTCGGATTACAGTTACAATGTAGTATTTGTCGACTTTAAATATAATTGAATTAAGCATTAATAGCGTTTTGTATGAAAATGGATTATATTATTAAAACATTGCTTTGCTATAGCAATTTTCAAATAACAAATAATGCTATTATGTTTTTCATAAATTTTTATTTCAATATTTCTAATATATTAATAATCTAAATGATAAGAGATACAATAGTGTGTTATTATAACCAATAAAATAGTAATATTGCTAACGTTATGGAATTTAAATATCTATTAGTTTAAACATAATAATTATTCATCTCGTCTACTTTTAACATTTTTATTAGTCTTGCGTACTCGTACTTTGAATCATCATATTATGAGTAAAGTATGAATTCAAAAGAATTAATCTCTAAATAATACAGCTGAATGTAATTAAGGTTGTTCATGCTTAAAAGTTTTAAGCTTATCATTAATAAAAGTAAAAACCAAGGATGTTTTCGTGTTGTATTCGTTTATCGCAGTTGTTAATGTTATGACACGGAGCCACGCTAGTAATATCATTTGTATTATCCCTTCGTTCACATTTTGGAAGTAATTTTTGCTTAACTAATTAAAATCGTGAGCTGCAACCTAATATTCAAAAGACTATATTAATAAATATGCGTTTTTAATTTTATAATGCAAGTTATACTAAAATTATATTTTCAAAGTATCATAATGTTTTTTAAATAATTGTAGTAATTTTAGATATTGTTTATAAACTATATTAGCTATATTTATTTTGAATTAATAACAAATACAGATTGTGAAATTATCATAAACGACACGATAGCGTAGTTGGTAGAGCGACGGGTCTATATCTCGAAGGTTGTATATTCGTTCTTGCCTGTGTTGATCATTTTTAATTACATTTTTATTAAAATGTGTAGTAATTTTAAAACTTATTTTTTATAACTTTTAATTAAATTTATTAAATATAGCTTTTATGTTACTTATCAAGTAATAAATATTCTAAGCATCAAGGAATAAATTTTATTTAGTTTATTTGTATTAAGAAATCTGATTGCCACAGATTAAATTACATAGAAGCCAGAATCAGATCAGTTCACATCCCCGTGGTGTCATTAGTTAATGTTGCGGTCAGTTCCCGAGACTTAATCAAGAACTGTGAGATCAGAGGCTCCGTTCGTCTTATCTCAATGTCATTACAGCTGATATCATGCCCATTTACTTACCGTCAGAAGGAATTTTATTTAAGAGAATTTTTATCGGTTTGTCTTCTAATTCCGATGTAGAAATTAGGGCCTTGCAATTTTTATACTTTTTTTATATTTTACTATTAATTTAATAAAATATGTTTTGATCATGATTTTTGGTTGTCTAAGAAATATATATAATATGATATTAAATAAAGAGACATTTTGATGTGCACTGAAACAATATTTTTTTATTAATCAACTCTCCCCACTTTCCAATTCATCCCAATTCGTCGAAACATATATTGACCGAAAATGATCGAATACCTTTCAAAGCTTATATCCAGGAATGGAATTTAAATCGTACCCTGCGACACACATATTCGAGATAATTTAAAAATAAGCCCCGCTTTCAGGTCGGATCCCTTCTGAATAGATATAGTTTCAACCAAAAGAATGACATTTGCTCCCCGGGTGTCGAGAACGAATTTTAGTTATTACTTTTTCTATTGAAGCCAAGTCGGATTACTGTCATTGTCCGCACCCTTCACTTTCTTATGCAAACCTACGTGTACAAATGCATTATGATTTTTTCATTTGGGTTTGCGTGCTTGTATAGTTTCGTGGCATTTTAAACATTTCCATACCCTTTTGACAGGCATGCGTTATATTACGAGTGGCTGAAGTCATATAGCGCTCGTACCTGATGTTTATATTCGCACTCGTTGGTCATATTAACCTTTAGCAAAGCGGAAACATGAAACATCTGCGTTTGTTAAATAGCTGGCTCGTAAACAAGCAATAACCATCCCGTGTTTCATTGTAAGGGTGGACTGCTATAAAGCGAGATACAGTAAATTAACTTGTAAAAATGTATCCAACCATCTTGTTTATTGTTTCCGTCTACTTTTAAATTCATTGTTATGTAAATCTTTTTTGCAGAAGGGCTTCAATTTTTTATAGCCATTTTATTGCAGTCGTTATGGAATTTGTTTCTTTTTATAAAATAATATAAATAAATATCATTTTTTTCAAAAATCAGTGTGATTTTTCCTGTTATTATTTTCTTGTATACATTAATTTTTAATACAAACAAAATTTTAATCAAACAGTAATGATATACAAATAATAAAATAAATATCAAATACAAATAATAAAAAAATAAAATCTTTAACTATTTGATAAACACACGAAATATTGTTGTTAATACGTTTTCTTTTATTACTAATTATCCGAACTCAACTTCACAAGAGAAGTTACTCCTTAAACTAGGGAGGGTGAATTGAGGAAATGAACGTAAGAACAAGTCCACAAGCCAAGTCAGATCACGCACACACAAGTCAGATCTATATCAACGGAACTAAAAACTTACAAAGCTATTTTTCTAACGCCTGGAAGTTAACAGCCTAGTACGTTACACTCTTCTAGAGAGTGTTTTAACAATAGACCCCATACAGTTTTTATGTTTCCACAATCAGTTATACTTCTCTATAATATAGCATTGTTCACATTTTCATTACGCATGACATCCAACTTACTTTTTAATGATTGAGAATTCCTATTTGAATATAATTTTATTTAACATCTGGATGTATTGTTTTTTCTAGAGTTATTTTATATTTAAAGCTAATTTGTAAGGGCTGATCATTTTTATTATATTACTAGTTGAGTCCACATTTGAATATGTTTTTTTAAAATCAAAATAGTCGTAGTTATTCCATATAACATCAGCTATCCAGGGAATGTCGCTTTAAAATCGGTCATGTTGTTTAGAGACTAGCCAGAGAACAGACGGACAAACAGATAAAGAAAGATGAAAACGGACATTATATAATGATAATCTAGTTATCTAACTAGAACTTAACTTTATCTATAACTATATATATATATATATATATATATATATATATAAAGTTAAGTTTGAATTATTACAAAGCGAACACTTGTTAATTTATGTTATTTTTATATTATAATTAACACTAATTAATTTAGTTCTTAATTTTAAAAAATAAGAAGAAAAGTTAATTTGCATTTCTTATAATAGTAAGTAAAGAAACATCGTAGCTTAAGCTAACGGAAGTCGGTACATGACGGGAAATTAGTTTATATTCTGTTTGCATAAAATAAATATCTATTCTGTCTAACATTAATAAAATTATATATGAATAAAGATTCTTAATAAATGTTTTCAATATCAAGTAGTTGATATGTCTCTATTCATTAAGTAATAAAATTCTAATGAAAGTAAATTATTGAAACTCTAAATAGAATTTTTGCTGGAAGACGCTGACTGCTGCCATATTTTTTAGTACATTAACAATACAATTATTTTAAGGTAAACGTATTTGGTTGGTCAATAAACAAAAAAACAACTAAATTATAATATTTTACAGTAAGTGAAAATTTCACTCAAAACTCATTTTCTCATTCACTCACTCTCAACTACAATCATAAAGTAACCTTCGCTAACCGAATTTTACTAACGACCTCTGATATACAACTAACTATATAATAACCTAAAGGTCTTAATTAGGCCAACCGACAATTGTTGGGAAAACTTTTTGTCCATCCCGCAATTCAGTGCATTTGTGCAATTCTCAAATAAAGCACGATTTTGAAAAAAGGTTTCGACCAGTTTTAATAATTGTTTAAAATATTTCATATTTATTTTTATTCTTATACAAAGGTATTAGTCACTTTACCAAAACAATTACTACATACCCAATGTTGTCATTTGATTAACTTCACTATGCTCTAGTCTTATATTAATATAACGTTTTTCGGAAATATGTAAAATCTATTAAAATTCCTGGCCTATCTGACTCTTCAAGAGACAAAATATTTAAATGTCTCGCGGGAAGTGATGTTTGACTGACAGTGAACGTGGCTCACAATTCTTAAAAACTTAATTAACGTTTTTTCAACCTCACATAAAGAAGGTTTAATATTTTGTTAAAATTAAAATGATTAGTTTAAGATATCTTTTTTAGAAGTGGCGTTATTTCTACTAATCTATATTATGGAACATTTTGGTCAACTCTTATTTATTTCTCAAATTTGAAAAGAACATTTAACTGTTACGAATATTACTAAAGATATTATTATTCTGATAAGCACTTTAAAATAGAAATGACATTCAAACTGGCTATGTTATATTGGGTTGTTAATTTTATAATCTGAAGATAACCGCATTCAGGGTGCTAATGGGTATTATAAATTGTTATTTCTTTCATCTTATTTCAGTCTGTTAAATAAAATATTATTAATAATTATGAGTCAAATTCCGACTGCTAGTTTAAAGTACTATAACACCGTAACTGCAATGTCTTCAAGTACATCGTTTTTTATTTTGTAAACTGATTAAGGGATAGATTTAATAAAAGTTTTTATAGTATTCAACTATTTTTAACTTTCTAGAACTGGGTAACGTTAAAGTTTTTCGACGATGTTTTTTAAATGGGGATTTTTATGAAGTATACCAATAATTCCGACTTTAATATGACAGGATATGGACATGGATAAAAATAATGTTTTTTGCAGCCGAAATGCCACAGTTCATAAATGAATTTGTTTGGATAGTTTTAATTAAAGACAGAAACCGTGGATTTTCACGTTATGCGATATTATGATTTTGAATAATCCAATGACAGATATACTCACACATATTATATTAAAAATGTACCTCTTGTAACAGAAAACAAAGGACGATCCCGGCTGAAGTGACCGGACCGGAAATTGACATCACTTCACTTCACTAACAACATCCTGGAAATTACAAAGCGAAAACAGAAGCCGAATGCGAGTGTAAATAGAATTAGGAACTTGATATTTCTTATTCATCAACATAGAAAAAGGAATGACCAATGTTGAAAAAATGAATAGGATATTTCTTAAAAATAAAAACCTTTGTGCATATATATATATATATATATATATATATATATATATATATATATATATATATATATATATATTTAAACCTTCAATGAGCCATTTATATAACTTAATGTATTTCATTACTTTCTCGCAAACGACTCTAAAGTTATTAAAGCGAAATAACGATTATTTGGAACTAATTTTGATTGATCATAGAAAGCAGTAACTCCAGAAAAGTAACAGTTTAGTTCTATGTAACTACATTCTTCATATAGACACTATTAAAAATACTACTAATAATAAAGACATTAACATAATTTAGATAAGAAAGTTATTCTTCCCGCTCTATAACATATCTTTGTACAATTATATCAATATGCAACCGAGTTTCTCTTATATTTATCTGAAGTATTATATTCATAATTATGCATTAGTTCCTTAATGTAAAACTTGGTTTCATTTTTAATTAGGAAACTATTATTACGGATATAAATTAAATTATTTTGTAGTAAGTCTGAACTGCTTTATTAATATTATATATAAAATAAATTGATATTATATAGGTAATACTATAAAATATCAAATTATTTTACAATAATATTTATATATTTATAAATTGATGAACTATAAAATATAATTTCAAAACGCCAGCCCTCTGTGTCGTGGCCAGTCAAATTAGAACTCTGAGTTTATTTATGAGTAATGTTCATTCATCTGAAAGATTCGGATTTCAAATAAATGAAAAATTTATTGCCAATGAATTTTCCCCATATTAATATATTACATTTTGGATATATTTATTTTAATATAAATTATATAAGATTTTTCAATAGTGAGTAATAGAGTAATTTAATTAACTAGTAAAATGAAGCATTATACTTATTGATTGAGTGCCCATATTAGTAAAACTCACATTAATTGAATAATTATATTGTATACTTTATTTTTTATTTCATCAAGCCATTTAGAATGAATCTTTTCGTCACCAAAATAATACATCAACGGAAGAGTCTCAATATCCCGTATTAATCTTCTGAAATGACAATGCTACAGACAGCTGATGGGTACAGCTGAAGTGATGGTAAAATCTCAAGACTACTCACAGGCTACCTACTCAGATCCTTTATCGTTCTCCGGTGCATTGAATCCAGATGTTAGATAACAAGAGCACCGATTATTTTAACTGTTGTATCGTCATTGTTGTCACTAATAACCTCACCGTATTGTCGACGTTAGATTTAAACAAATATATGTTTAAAAAATGTTTAGTTCAAACAAAAATACCTCTGTTTGGTAGACTTTTATATATTTTATTTGCTATTTGTGACACCGTTATCAACCATAAGTGTAGAACTACTAATTTTAGCATCGGTAAATCCTTGTTGTACATTTTCTCGCCCAGGTGAACATGAAGGTGATTTTGTGAAGATAACTGTGGTCATGAACCCGAGGTTACCCACGCTGTTATAGGAACATCATAGGATATTTTGCCTATGTAAAAATCAGTTTAGAACTACTTATAGGTTCTTCAGATTCTTATTAACCGATTTCGCATATATATTTTTTTTATATATATATTTTTTTAATACCTTTATGATATTATACAGTAGATAATATTTAATTACCATTATTATAAACAGGTCTCATATAATTTAAATTTAAGTCAGTAGACCCAAGTCCAAAAAACATTTAATTATTTCAAAATTAAATTACACTTCAATTGTCGTATGATAATAAGTTACACATTCATCAGTATGCCAAAATGAACAATTAGTCATAATATAATTTATTTTAACTCTTTGTTGCGTTCGCATCATTCATAATTAAACAAATTATTATTTAATACAAAGCAATGTAGAAAACACAATAGTTATCCTATCATTAATTGAACTCTGACTATAGTACAAATGTTAGAACATAATATTTTAAATTTTATAATATTTCATACACAGTTATAAGTATAGTAGCAGCTACAGATGAGGGTTAGTTCAAAATTTATGGAATTACATATAGTTTCATCTTCCTCAAATTCATTATAAGTATCGTGAAAAGACTTAAATGTGATACGTTCTTGTAAACTAATATAGAAATGTAATAATTTTTGTGAATAACATTTTATTAATTTCAACCCGTATATTTGTGTTGCAACATTATGCTGTGGCAGAATTCTAAGACAAGCGGCGATAAACTGATCATTTAAATAAAATAGTATACATACTGCGTCAATTGCGAAAATATTCATAATATGACTCTACACAGAGCAATATGATTTTAATTTAAGTAGTGTTATTTTTTTAAAGTATTTCAATATGAATTTACTTCTAATAATGCTTCATAATTATTTTTATATATAATTTTATTTATATATATATATATATATATATATATATATATATATATATATATATATATGTATGTCGCCTCAGAGGTGGCCGGGCGCGACGTCATATGATCTTTTTCTCTATTATTTATAATTATTATTTTCTTAGTTCGTGGGTAGAAAATAAAACACTTTCGCAATATCAATATGGTTACAGACAAGTCCTCGATGAATGTCCAATCACTACCAAACTCAGTAACTCACTGCCCATCCTCGTTACCAACTCATTCGAGGAAATGTGTAATCAATTTTATTTAAAGAGTCAAATCACATAGCAATTGGTCAAATAAAATACTAATTAGGTAACAGTCAAATACATACCAACTAGACAATAAAATAAACAATCATTTAATTGAAATCAAATAATAACTATTCAAATCATTATAAATTAAGTAAATTGAAATAAATAAAAAAATAACAATAATTGAAATAAAAATTAAAATAAATGACGACACTCATCATTGAATTCGCCACAGCAGCGCCATCTATTTCCGACATATATATATACATAATTGAGCGAAGCGAACGAAGTGAGCGGAGCGTTCTACTGGAGACTTTTTCACATTCTTTGTCACGCATTGGCTCGAAAACTACATGACGGAAAATTATGAAAATATGCAATCATAAAGACACACATTAGGTGATGGTTTTAAAAGAAATTTTTTTTTTTTTAATATTTCAATAAACTGATATCCCATTGAAGTCAATGGGAAACGATGAACCATTACACTGGGCTCGCTTCGCTCAATATGCAAACGGAACCCGAGATTTCGCGAGCGCAGCGATTCGAAATTGAGGGCCTGTTGGCGCCCCTAGTTATAAGTTTGTTATGTAGTTATAAGAGTGATGAAGTGAGTGATGTAGACAATACCGATAAGCAGGACTTATCGTGTGAAAGAAAATCCCATTACTGTAATAACAAATTGCTCATAAACCCTGTTATCCACTTCTGGCTACTCTTTAAGTACATATTTAAATTTATGATTGATTAAAAAACAGAATTATAAGAGGAAAATTAAAATAATATCAGATTATACAAATAAAGAAAATCACTAGATTTTCTTTTGATACTAATCAATATATATATAATTTGATTAAATTATAGAATCAATACAAATATATAAGTAAGCCCTAAAGATAATTTTAGATTTTTTTCTAGATATGACCGGAAATTTCATTATTAACTTAACATCGCTTAGCTTTCCGGTCTCAGGGCTTATAGAAAAGTTTATTCACATCTATTATTAAATATTCGGTATTATACAATTCGTTTGTGATACTGGACGGCTTTACTGCAGGTCATTAGATCTTGATAATATATTGTTTATATAATTATATATTCATCATTGTTTAAAATGGAATTATAACACTTCAGTATATAGGTATATGTATTTGTATGGTTTGGATCACTTTTATACATATACAAGTAAAACCAGTTCAAATACAGTTAGAAACTCACTAGATCCTGCCAGAGAGGTAATATCGTCCGGAGCATTGATACTGAACTATGACATATCAAATGGATTAAGTTAGTTAATAATGTTGTGGAACTCGATAAAAACTTTAAATGTGTACGTAAATTTATTGACATTAATGGGTATATGGTGGATTTTCATTTATATTGTAAATATTTTTTTTTATTAAATCTGTATACTTAGCTTTTAACTTTATTGGGATCCTAGTAACCATAATTGAGCAATGCTGAAAGTTTCGACAAAACGGTAAATATTTACGGTTCCCGACGTAACTCTGTTACACTTTTTGACAGTGACGTCACGACCGGTGTTTGTAAATGTTTTTACGGAAAAGAAAATTCGTATAACGAAATTATTTCCTCGCAAAAGTTGTGATGTCTAGAGGTCGCGTTACATTCTGCTTTTTTAACTTCTGACAACTTAGTTCTCCATATCAAACAGTTCCATGAATTTTGTTTGATTTTTGTAATTAATGTTACCTAATAATGTTTTCTGATACATAGTGAGGGTATACATTAACTCGATGTAATATTATATTTCTTAACGTTTGAATTTATCGTCGAAAATCATGTGCTACTTAAATAAACTTTAAATAGGATTTACAAATTTCAAACGAGACGCACATTTGGAATTACGACCCTTGCAAATACGATAGATAAATCCTGTGGAGTTACTTTAATGTTTCTGATTTCTAATTTGATAAGAATCTTGTATAAAAGCCAAAGCTTCCTTACTACACGTACAGTTAAAGAAACTTTTTAATTTTCTTGTTTGTTGACTTTCCTTAGAAAATTCTCACTATTATCTGTTTAAACCTGCTTTTGTTTCAAATAAAACTTTATCAATTTTAAAATACTCAAAATTAAAATTAACTCAAAGAATTATTTTAAGGTAAAATTGTATCCGGATAAATTCAGCCATAATAAATTTTATCTTTTACTCCATGGTTCTATATTCGGGTGTGCGTGTGTATGTGTGTGAATACACATACAAACTGTTAATTAGCCTGGCACATTATTTACCAAATAATTTTACCAAGAATTTATATAAAGTTGATTTTTATTGAAGCTAACAGTCTTACCTTTCTGTGTAAATTGGTAAATTACCCTTTTTGATTAATAAACAATGAAAATTCATAAAAGAATCATGATAAAGGATATTCAGAACAATATTTCATGATTATATTAAGTAGGTTTTTCTTTTGTTAAAATTGTTATTTTCTTATATCTTAAAAGGAAAAGCAAGACAATAAAGACTAAAAGATGTAACTTCTCAACTAATTGTTACTAATAAATAATAATAAAATAATTTATATGTATTTTTCCTCAAAAGAGAAGATGATTAACTAAACTTTTTAGTAAGGATTCTCGCAATTGCGTGAATTTGTTAATGAATTAGTGGAATCGAAAATTAATATATGTTATAAGAATTAGTTCAGTCTATGCCTACAGGTTAACACGAGTATCATTTGGTGATGTTCGACTTATCTTAAAGATATTTTGTATCCTATTCTGAAACTTTATATAATTCTAGAGAAACTTTGGAGTGCAAAAGCTATTAATTTATATTTTATAGTATGATGCTCATGAAATACGTCAGACTACCCTAGAACGAGGAAATTTTAATAATCCACCAAACTAGTTATGTTTGAAGCAAAGTGGCGGGCAGAGGAGATTTAAGTTTAACTAAAAAAAACTATAAACAAAAACTGATTTTTTAAAAATACATAATAGCGATAACACTGGTAAGCAGAATATATGTATCTTTTATGGATAACCTTAATAATGTATCAATATAAAAAAAAATATGCAAGATAAGTAAAATCTGATATAATTAAAAGGAACTGAACTCTATACAACTTACGAATACAATAAAGAGTGACAATAATTACAATCACAGTCATTTCAACGGTAAGCTCTCGGGTTTCAGCGCTGCTTTTTACAATATATTACGGTGACTTGCTGAGAGAGAGATTTCTGCAATATTATAATCGATTATTTGTCGAAATAACCAATGGAAAAGGGTTACCATTTTGAACTTCAACGTTCAACAAAGAAAAACAAACATGAACTATGATAGCTCATAGTAAGCTAACATAAATCAAGATATTGTTGTTTCTAAAACCTCACTCACTTTCACCGACAAACAGATAGTAACCGTCGCTAGCATAGTTTTATTAAAGAACATGGCAACTATAGTAACGACGAGAAGTTCTTAATTAGCCGACCAACAAACTGTAAGGTAAAGTTTTGTCTGCCCTTCATTTCGGCATAAAGACAATCTTTGCAGTATTTTAATAATTGTTTACAATATTTCATATATTATGGGATGTACAAAAATATTAGCACTGAGTTAAAATTATTGAAATGTATTTGTATATATTGTCATTATAAGTTTAACGTTAATATGCTCCAGTCCTACATTATTAATATTTAAATTCCTAACACAAAGTATCTCCAAAATCTATTTGACTCTTCGAATGACAAAAGCATTCAAAAGTCACGCGGGAATTAACGGTCTCTTACATTAAGGTGAAGTGCAGTTTGCTGACAGTGAATGTACCTCACTCCTGTCCACACTTTGAGTCTTATTGAACGTTTTATTTTAATTTCAAAATGGAAATCATGAGTTTTATACATCTTTTGAAGACATATGAAAATTATAAACATAATTATAGAAATATTTTGTAACTTGTATTTAAAGGAATTGAAATGACTTAACATTCAAAATTATAACTAAATATAATCATCTCTCAAGCAGAAAATCAATTGCGGTTGTATGCACATATTGTGCAATATGAGAAATGAATGAAAAGGGAATATCTACAAAGGACATCTTGAACGCTGCATCTAGTTATCGACTTCATACATTATAATTACAATGTTAACCGACTGACTAACCTACTTACAAACATTGAACTGTTCCACGAATCACGTTTTAATAGTTTCTGGTAATACTCGTTATGTTTGCGGTTTACACGACTGTCATTAATCTGCTAAACAATTACAACATTAACAAGTTTGGCTTCTCAATTTGGAATATTTTCTTTTTAATAAAGAATAATTATTGAACAAGTGATTTTATTTTATTATTGGCGCGCTTTAAAACAAGTGTGGCCACTAACGAGCAACTTATGGTATAATTACCAAACTTATAACGAGTTAAGGAGTGCCTGCATAGAATACTACAGGTCAAAAATAAAACAGGGTTCATGGGAAAATTTTATAATGATAATAAAAATAAAGCACCTTCTGGAGTCGTACGAAGTCTCAAAGTTTTTATACGACTTGGAATAATTTCAATTAATGATACACAAAGAGACATGACGACATTTAGTGAAGTTTTTAAACTTCCCCTCGTTATGGCGCCTGTAAAAATGATATTTTTGTTTTCGGAACATTGTAATGTTCTCAAAATTAGTAGAAATGTAGAAATAATTATGCTCAATATTTTTATTGGTATCTTACTTCAATTTGATATTTACAATTGTTAATTTAGATATCAAAGAACAAAACCTTCTAATAATATTATACAATTATGTAATCATATAATATATGAATGCAGATTCTAATAATACTGCAAAAAGATGAGCATGCTTGAGAAAATTAATTAAAAATGACTTATTTATGATTTAAAAAAAACAAATTTCATTTGAAAAGTTTCTATGACAAATGTGTAATGTGTTTAATGAATTATAACATGCTCAGCTCGATCTTCATTGTTTACTTTCAATATTTGACTTTGACTAACTTTGATAACAACTATCTCTACACCAGCGTGCGGTTGGCGCTGTACTGAACGGAATAATGAACCATTTCATCGAAATATGACCTTTATTATTTTAATTCTAAGAGCCATAAACGTATAATAAGTAGTTTGTTGTAAGGATAAAATTGCAGCGCATATTCCTTGTTATGTTTTAACAGCTTCTAATGTTAATCATAAATGACTTTTCAAAAAATCTTTGATTTGAAATTGGTCTTGATAGAAAAAAATAAGATTTTTACTATTGCTTTAAAGTAGCCAATAAAAGTAAAAGTTTAAAATGAACATGATTACATTTTTAATAAAATTAGATAATAATCATGGGAAATATTCCAGGCTATATTATATATTAGGTTAAAATTAATTTATAAGTGAAAAAAAATCAACAATTAAATCAACAACAATTAATTAAATAAAAATGTCTTTTTCTTATAGCTAAATACTTTCATGAGAAACTTTCCAAAAAAGTCTTTTTTTCATTAGTGATTGATTAATTATTCAAATTTGTTAAATTTATTTAAATTTAATTTTAATATAAAGATAAACTATTTTTGTACTAAAGTAATCTCTTAAAGAGAATTTTCTTTTGTGATAGGAGTGTTCGTGAGCTCTAGGGTCACACATCAAGCATAATTTATTACCCTATTATTATTGTGCTCATAATAATAATAATGTTCTGAAACGCATTGGTAGGAAAGTATTTTGTTATTACCAACTTATGTATTCTTTGTGTTATTTTATACCGAGGTTCTGATCAATATTTAAGTCATTTTATTCAATAGATAACACTTATATTAACTATAGATGTCCCAAAGAGTGAAACATATTTTGATATTCTGTTGACTTTTTTTTTCCTTTATCAATTAGGACGAACAAATGTAACAATTATAAGATAAATAAAGATTACAAATTTTTGTTTCATTATGGAGACGCCCCTCTAGGAGTTTTCATACGTCCCTTCCGTAATGCAAGTAGTTGTCCTTACGTAATTGGCGCCGAAAGGTTACTACAGTAATGTTATCGCTGACCTGACGCTGTCGGATAGAGTAGCTTTGTGTACTTTATTGAATAGTAATTATTATTTGTTCCGCGTCATCCACGATATTATGCTACGATTATATCGTATAAAGGTTCTAATACCATCATGGGAGATTTAATAAACATAAATAGAAGCGGCAGCCCTGAAAATGCTAAGTCAATACATTTATACTACTATTCCACTATGAAAAATTAAATTTTATAGCGATGCGATATCGCTTGTCTCATCGCAGCACGATGCAAAGTCGTAGGTGTGTATGTGTTGTGATCCTTATATAAGTGACTTCAACATATCACATATTGAACATTTAAATAATACATTGTTCTATAATTTCATTCCCTTATAATATTTATTACACGAGTTACACAGACCACGTGTTTAAGGTGACCAGTTAATTATTACGTTTATTTGAAATGAGGTCATGGGGTCTTCTAATGAGAAACAGACTAATCTCAAACCTTAATTAGTGATTAAACCTTTTATAATTATAACTGTGACTGCCGCCGTTTAATTAAGAACGTAATACTTTACACGTGTTGGTAATTAGTCGTACAAAGTCAAGTAGAATATAAACAACATTATAAAAACTCAAATAATCTTTTAGTTTATGTAAATATTAGGCTAACACCCGAAGACTGTAGCAAAATATAATTAGTATTTACTTATTTGCAGTTAGAAAAAAAATATTTTAACTATTATTTTACCTCTTATGTAACAGTAACTATTATTTTACCTCTTATGTAGTATTGGCAAAATGTTTAAAAATATTGTTTATATAGAAAAAAAATGTGTTTCAAAGATAAAAGACAAAGACGTTTATCTTTTCCAAGGCTGTAGCTTAATGGTTCAGTATCTCTGTAGCTTGGTGAGAGTAAGCTTTAGAATTTCTAATGCATGCTGACTAGGCTCAGAACATTTCAAACACTAAACCAAAAAGATTTAACATATTTAAACTTATAATAAAATATACAGAAATGGTCAAAGCTTAAATTAAAAAGAGATTTATTTTATTTTTATTTAGATTTGTTACATTTCAAATACCTTGAGATATATATTTTCAAAGTCACTTTTGAATACCTGTTGTATTAGAATCTTAATCACATTACAAAACAGCAGAGCTTAATATAACATAACCATTAAGAGAAACGAATTATATCGGGATCTTTTTGTATTATGTACAAATCATTTCGTTATAAATAATAAAATTGATATCTATTTATAAAAAAATGTTTAAAATTTTTGTCAACTCTCTTTAATTCGCTTCCCAAATTTGAAAAAAACTTTTATAGGCACATCAAATTGCTTGTCACAATAACATTTTATTTATAAATATTACAGTAATTACTTAACAGAACAATGCGCATGTAATCTCATTAAGCCGTATTTATAACACTTATTCAGTTAATACGAGCACAATCAGCGTCAATGATACTTATACGCTAAAGACATCTAGAATATATAGAATTAATTTTGGAATAGATTTTGCCTTAAATTATTCATCCAATTTTGCATAATTAATAAAGACTTTTTAAAAACTGAATGTGTATATTTATTTCTTTTATTTTTATTTATTTATATATTTTTCACTTTGAATCCATACCAGTGACCACTTGTGTACGTCAAATGGAAGTGACAGGAGAGCCTATTTTGATATCGTATATATCAAAATAAGCCCTTCTGTAAAGACACTTTCCAACTTAAATTAAGGCTACGAGGGTTCCAAACGCGCTCTGGTCTGAGAAGAACCACACAACAAACTCAGCCGGGTTTTTTTTATTGTGATCACTGTTTCACAAACGCCAATATATTTAGTGAGCAATGTACGAACGACAAGAACCATCGCAATCAATTCGATAAGCCGTCCTAATAATAATAAAGATGATAAACACTTATAATAAAAATATTTTTACACTGGCTATTTTTTAAAAAATTTGTAGCTTGAAGGAAATCGTATCCAGAACACTAACGCGTATTTTACTTACATATTTATTCTCTTTTATTTCAGACTTTAAAATCTTTTCAACTTTAAAAATTTAAAAATGAGCCTTTTCCGGTTTCAAATTGAATCTACTATTTTTAACATTTTAACTGCAATATTTTATTCTCTATATTGTAGTTTTTAAACTGATTTATGTATAGCTATAGTAAAAGCTTTCAATAATTTCAATAATTTTATTAATTCTTAAACTGGGTCCCCTTAAAGGTTTTCGGTAACTTCTTATTTCTACAAAGGCGGTGATTATCAAGTTAATCGGTTAAGCAAATCCCACCTTCCTTTGATATGACTGTATCCACAGGGATAAGTAAGAAAGTTTACTATTATTATTAATAGGCAATTACAATAATTTAATAAACCATATTTACAATTGAATCTATTATATAGTTTTAATCAAAGACGAAAGTCATGTATTATAATAATTGAATGCTTACTTATACTTTATACTTTACTGTTCTAATACAAAAGAATGAATGAAAAAAAGAATGCTATATATACTTTACTTTATTGTTCTAATACAAAAGAGATAACACAATAAAGTAAATAGTTATTGTACCTCGCCTTCTACGTATTTGATAACCCGAAAACAAAGCATTGTATTAAATATAAAAATACACTTATCTGATATTATTGTTATATAACTATTTAATGAGTACTGTTAATTACGTGTGCATTATTAGTGTTTGAGTAATTTAAGTTTATTTATACAATGGACTTTAATTCAATTCAGATGCTTCGGATCTCGTTTCTGCAATCTTCTTATTGTCTCATTTCAACTTGAAATACACTTTACAGATTGATTCTTTTTGAGGTTAATATTATTAAGTAATATGTTTTAAACATTTTCCATTCTAAACTTGTACAGTTACATTCACTAACTTGTACAGATCTTTATAATTTTATTTTAACTAACCTTTATGATATAGGTGTTACATAAAACGTTTAAAATTTTATTACTAAGTAAAAACTATTTGTGACTATTTATTCACAAATAGTTTAGTATTGCATGATGTTATTTTATCCAATGATAAGAGTGCGGAAGATGATGTAATCTGTCCTACTTATTAAATTTAACATTTTTAACTGTAAACCAATAACAGAGCACCTTGTAAGCAGTCTTATGATTCTTGGCAAACTGTCTCCTTACACGGAAAACGTTTCTTATTTTATATCGTTATTGGTTTCTATTTCACAGTTGCCTTGGCACGGGACAAATACTTTCAGTTTTATCGTTTGTATTGCAAGGACATCTTTACGCTATCCAGATACGGATTGAGTGGAATTGATTTGTAAGATGATATTGTTTTATTGGTACATCCATATAGTAGTTAAAAATATTCATTAATTTAATTCTCATAAATATTTTACTATGTTGTGTATAACAATTATCTATTCTCTTACCTGTATCTGTCTTCCTTAAGACTGGAAACTTGTGACCGCTATATATAAAACAGTTTCGGCACACTAACGAAACTGTCACCGGAGTGAGATCCTTTACAAAACTTTCGGAGCTCACTGTCGTGTTCAATTGATAAGTTTCGAATGATTCAGTAGTTTGAATAATGTAAGTTCCACTTATATATTTAATAGTAGAGGATGCGTTTTAGAATTAACTTCTTACTTTGTAATGTTTTTTATTGTTCACAGGTATTATTTTTTTATTTATTATATATATATATATATTTATTTACAATTTACCTAGAATAAAACCAATAAGACGATGATAAAAAAATAATATTAATAATATATTTAGTAACGAAATGAATATTAATATTTCGATAAGCGAAGTGATTAGTTCACTGATCTGGAGATGATGATGAGATGTTGCAGTATGAGATGAGTATCTTTGATATTTGTACTCCGAGTGTATTTATCAACTGTCCTGCAATTAGTTTGTATTGATTTGTTTGTCTCATATACGACTATTTGTATAAGAACCGACGTGATGTTACTCGTACTTGTATTTACAACCTACATTATTTCTTTAACAATAGATAAAATTAGGTTATTTGTGATTCTGGTAAAATAAAGAAAGACTATAATATTTAAAGACAAATACATATACTCTATTTAATATTACTAGTTCCTAAAATATATTTTACGTAAATAATTATTAATAATTTTAACTCGTCTATTACACAAACCAGATCACTGCTTTATTACTTGTCGTTATGGATGATGATAAATTGTTGGTATAATTGACTTATTCATTATTGTTAGTCTTATATTTTCATTATTTTGTATGATTTGAATGAATATTATATATTATAAGTTAATTGTTATGAATTTGTGAAGTTATTTAGTAATCAATAATAACATGACCGTTGCGTTATTTTCTAAATTTTCACGAACGAACTTTGTTCGTTCTATATTGTTTTTACATTTCTCGGATGGATGGATGGCTGTCTGTGGACAGGAAAAATTTGAGAGATGGCGCTGTTTATAATTTACTGATTGAATTTAGTTTCCTATTTAATTATATTCCTATTTTGTATTATTATTAATCACACTTTTTTGTATTTTTGTAGTAATTATAAATAAACATGTATTTAACATTTTCTTTTCTTCAATAAATAATAATCATTTTACTTAAAAAGCATCTTCACTGGTTTAAAATAAATATATAGACTTAATCCTTTTGTTCATTTCAATAACGCTGTTTATCCAACCCACTATTGTAATTTGAAACTATTTTGAGAAGCCGGTATTGAAATTGATCCAGTGTACTTGAACCGATCATAGTTTACTAACAAAGGAGCTGGCGCGTAAACCGGCCATTGACACCCTAACGAAGCCCTCGTCAAGGACTAACAATGAGTGGGTCTTGATGAAGTCGACCTAATCGCAAGTGCATATTAGCAAGTAGATTGTTCCTAATTAATTAAAATAATAATTATATGATGATTTTCATGCTTAATTATTATAACTACACATATTTTTATTTGTAACATTAGTTTTTAGAGTATTTAAAATTAGAACTATACACAAATACAACATGTTATTTAACTTCGTATTTATAAAGTAAAATACTGTTTGAATTTAGACCCTTAAAACTGATTTGATCGTGTCACAGAGTAATATCATCCAGAGCATTGATATTCTCTCTATAAGATCTTAGTCGTAATGTTATTAACGTTGTCAATTATATCGATGACTCTATGCTTTTGGTTGCGCTGTGTAGCTGCCATGTTAAAGTCTGGAATTTGAAACGAGTACTCGGAGGTTTTGTTATAACTAAGTAACGTTACTTATAGTTTTATTATAAAAATGTAATGGTCTGTTTCTTATAAATTGTTATTAATGATCATTTCAAGCACCTTTTTTTCTTAAAAGTAGGAATATTTTATTCTTATTACCCGTAAATTTTAAAAGTATTTCTGATCAAATCAAAATTTAACTCTAAATTATAATTACTTTTTCATAATAAGACCAGAATAATGAAGAGATCCTAAAATTAAATAATACAGTGCTTCACAAATACGATACAATGAGGTCGTTATTGATAAATGGACGATCAAATATTCATTAATTTACTGTGAGTTGATATAATAACGAGTTACTACATTTAATTATTGTTTCATATGTGACAGATTAGTTCACAGTTTCATACATTTTTAGTGGAATGTTATTTTAAGAAACGAGAAAAAATCTATGATCATGCATATTTTAATAACTAAGTAAACAATAGTTTTATGTTTAAAAAAATTACATTGTAGCTTTATATAGAATTATTGAATTTGTGAATACTTATTACTTTATAGAATACCATTATCTCTATAAAGTATTAATTTACTCATTTACTTAGTTTAAAGAGATAAATCGAAAAATGATTTCGTGACATCAAAAAGTGATGTATAACGTGTATAATGCTAAATAAATAATATATATAGTTGTTAAATTACATTTTCATCATTTTATTTTCAGAAAAAAACCAATTGAGGAGTTCAATTCATGTTTTGCTAAACATCTATTGTTTTATAATGTGTTCTGTACTACCTTTGCACTATTTCTTCTAAACCTATACATTTCATTTCAGATATCAACGATTTTATCAATAACATTACAAAACTTAAATGTATAGTGCTAATTTGATGAAGGTCGACCTACGAGATTAAAATGTTTATTAAAGGGCTAGAAGGCTAGACACATATATAGTCAGCAGAAGCCGTTAATCGCGGAGAGGTAGTCGTCCCTCTACTTGATGGATGTTGCATTCTAATAAAATTATAAGCCCCGTAACACACGTATACAATACACCCTAAATTAAATAATATAAATTAAATACTTTATTCACAATTATTCCAACTTGTTGAAGTTGACTAAGTAAAGTAAAAAATATTGAAATGATGTAGTTAGATTAAAAGAAATAAACAATATAAATATATGTGTGCTGTATTTCAATGTTTCAGTAAATATTTTTAGGTTTAAAAATATATGAATAGCTCTCTATATGATTTTGAAGACTTAATCACTTTGTAAGTTTAATTACAAGGTGTTATTACAATTTGTTTATAAACAGATATTTTAGATAAACTGTCCAGCAAAAGCGTCTTACGATCACTCGAACTGACTTAGTGGTGTATAGAAATATCTTATATAAATGTTTTCCCAATAAATAGGTGTATTAAAAAAAAGGTAGACAGTTAAAAATCAATAAATAAGCTTTATTTTCTTCTAGTTTTAATCAATATTCTTATATTTGTAATACTCATGATGTATTAATTATAATCTAATAGAAAGTATTGTTTTAATACAGCAACTTATAAATTTTATATTGATAAATATAGTGCTAATAGAAAGGAAAGGAAACAAAAAACTTATAGATAATAAGATGATGAATAGACGAATCTCATATATTTTATATACATTATTCCAAAGCCCAATGGCTTATAGTGAAACTATTAGTGTATGAATCGAAGTGTATTCGTGGACATGAAGGTTATTGTTGGTAAAATATAATAACATGCGTTACATTAAAAAAAATGCTTTCTATGTGTAATCCACTTGGTATGAAGTTTATTCTGAGCTGTCTTATTCTCGAATTCTGGTTTATTCTGAAGTGAATATATTTTATTTATTTAATCTCGATGAATGAATAATATATGTGAGTAATAATTATGTTTTAAATATGAGTGAATAAATGATATTTGAGACGTTTACTTGAAGTGACCCACCGCTGAGTCTAGTTGGCATATTATCTATTGTATTAACTTAAATTTAAATATATATAAATGGATTCTTAATTCTTCAATTGGATATTTGATTTAGAACAACCCACGGGTTACACAAACACTAAATTGGAAAAATTACAGTTCATTCAATTGAACTGAGTTTCTAAGCGGTAAAGCATTTCAAATTCTTTTAGATATTTATTTGAAATCCATGGAATATGTAAATCTAAATAATGCATGTCCTCTATTTTTAACTGAAACGATTAAAAAAATGAGTGCTTTTAAAAAAAAATGGTTAAAAGTTTTAATTAAGTTAGCCTGCAGTATGCAGGTGATATGTTATCGGCTTTACCGACAAAGTAAACAATTCACCGCCAGGCCCACCCGCCCGGTCTGTTGTAGAAGAGCATAGAAGTTATAAAGCCTTTAGATATAATCGTTGCCATAAAACCTTATAAATTAAACAACGTTACAATTACAAATGTTAGTTGTAAATTTTGTTAAAGTATAATAAAATCTTCTGAGATAAGATTATTTAATAAATTATACCTTCTTTACTTTAAATATACAAGTAACGGACCCAAATATATAAACATATATGTTTATAATACCATTTTTATTTCTTAATCATGTGCTCTGGGACTTAAACTAATATACATTTTATTTATAATACGCTTTTATTAGCTTCGGTCGTATGTTTGTATGTATGTAATAAAATAAAAGCCGAATATTTTTATTAAAATATTACATTTTCAAAGAGTAAAAGTATATCCAATAGCAATGATTAATTTTAAAGAATTAAAATTACAAAGATGAAACGTAAAAGCGACTTTCATATAAAATGTACATTAATATAAACAAAGCGTTTATAAGACTCAAAGTTCCCACATTTTCTTCATTGTGTGTTTATAAACGCATTATAAAATACAGACGAAGCTTGAATACAAATTAACACTTTCACTACCAGCTCCGTAGCGTGTACGGAGACGCAAGTTTCACCCCGTGTTTCACCCCAGGGCCGTAGCATGTACGGAGCAATTAAAAGTCAATTTTTTATAGTATTTAATTGGCTCAACATTTTTTTTACTATTTTTCCGTTTATTTAAATGCCTTTATGCAAACGTTTATATGAAAAATTGAAACAGCACACAGGGCTCAATTTCTGAAAATCTGGTGGCAGCGAAAGTGTTAAGGTTGGATTGAGGGTTGGTTGGTGGTTGGAGGGTTGGTTTGAAACTTTTTTCTTTTCAAGTGTAATATGTGATGTGGTTTACTTCAATTGTGTTACGAAAGGTTTTATCTTATCACCTATTTCATTTTAAATTTATTATTCAATGTTCACAGCAAGGTTATTTATGTATTCAGAGCATCATGAAACAATATTTACAAGGAATGTCGCAACTTCCCTCGCAATAATTTTAAATGAATATATTGGGTACAAGAAAAAGTGTGTCCATTACCCGTATATTTTTTTTTCCTTTTTATCATCCTAAGTATTAACACCAATAATAAAAGGTTATAAAAAAAAGAAAAGAAAACTAAAATCTTAGGTGTATTCGAATCCAAGCGTCTGGAGAAAAAATCCTTCTTTATTTCTACTCATAAATAAACTACTAGACCCTTTTGTTCCTTAACCTTGTTTTACAGTACTTTGTTCCATTCTATCAAAATCTTTATTATTTGTTTGCATCAAAATAATATAAAAGATAAAAATATTTATAAAGCGAGAATTTCCTAATTTACATATAATATAAAATATAGCATATCATATTATGGTCAAAAAATTACACACTACCGAATCCATAAATTATTGTAAATAAATTAATAAAATACTTGAAAATAAATTAATATAGAATATTTTGAATAATTTAATGTCTCTTGATGTATTTGTAGTAATTTATTGATATGGAGACCTTATATTTTATTTATAAATATTTTTGGTTCAAATACTATTTATAATTTAAAAACAACAAAAAGCAGTCACACGTTTAATAAATCAGTCAGTCAGTCGTAATTTTTTCAAAAATATTACCATTACAAAATATGTTATTATTCAGTAGTATACTCGTAGATGTTAAATGCAACTTACTGCCTGTAAGTCTACAGCAATTAAGCAGAGTGTATATAATTATAGTAAGGGTGTTTGCTCTTGAATGTGTCGTCATTCAGTAGAGTGTGAACATATTATAATTAGTCTACATTCTTGTATGTCTGCACATAAATTAATAAACGTTATTCCTGCTATATTTTAAAAGATCAACAAAATTGAATTATTTTGATTTGATTACTTATTTTTATTTACGCTTTATTCGGTTAATGTTTTCTAGCCACAATCAATCAATGTGTTTTTTTATATAATTATGCATAAACTAGAACCTTTAAGAACAATATTTAATAATATAAAAAATAATTTATGTAATGTGAATCCATTTCTATATTTTCAGCCGACCTCAGTCACGCACGAGTTACTTTAAATATAAAACTCAAAGAAACGCACCGTTCCACTGAACCAGAGACCTAGGTTTTAAAGTGTACTTAATGAACAGGATACCATTTATAAAGTGTTTAGTTTTCCTAACTAAGCCGGACTTATTTCGGATCAAAGCACGTTTTTCTTTATTTAATTTAATCTGTAATATTGAATAATATAATCATATAATACCTACAAAAGTTTATTAATTAAAAGATTAATTATTTTTCGGTAATGAGAGAGATACTTCAGTACATTTTAAATATATTTTGAATTAATTTACACTACAAAGATAAAAAATATATGAAGATATCTTTTTAATCTCCACCCAAGCCGCACGGTATAATCTCCCCCCCCCCCGTTCAATACTTTTGTGTTTGTGTTTGTTGTGTTTTTTTCATTGTGAGGGTATAATTTACAATATTGAAAAAATACAACTACCTAGATTTCACCGTGCAATTGGAAATTTTTTAATGACCATATTCACCGATGAGGAATAAAAGGTTTATTTTATTTTTCCTTTATTGAATGTTCTCATACGTTGCTAGGAGTACTTAAGCAAGCGATTATAAAATATAAAACTATTCTTTGCAGATATCATTTTTGAAAACTAAACAAACAATTTATTTAATTTTACCTAAATGTAACCTTAATCTAAACTGTTTCCAAAACTCTAGATAAATATTATATTAACATAAAAAAACTTTCTCTTTATTTTAAACTGAAAATACTCAAAGCATATGTTATGAGGGCTTTAATAAGATAACTTTTTCATTACTGACACGCTACACTCGGATTTAGGTCAGTTATACTTACAAAATATGTTTATGATAACTAAGTTCCGAACTTCTTAATATATCGATATTGTACATCAAACATAACAATATAAAATATTATTTTATTTTATTATATATTTAATTTTGAAATCTACAAAATAAATTAGAATGTTTTCATTCATTTTGTATATTCTTATATATTACAGTAAATGATTACTTAGTGTATATATATTACGGAGATGTTGAGCTAAGGTAATGCTAAGTCATTCCTTTTACAAATAATTATTTACAACACTACTAAAATACTTTACAACACTACTAGTTATAACCCATGTCATTAGAATTAAAACTGTCGGGTTCCACTTCATCCTGTTATGCTTACATTATCCATTTTATTATGTTTATAATTTCTTTTGAGTACACATGATAATCGTATATATAAAATACGAAGTGTCCTTTAAGGAAACTTTGTTCTTCTCTGAAATTGTTTAAAAAAATTATTTTATTTTATCCTGAAGCAGCTAACAAGTTATATTCTTACTGTAAGGATATTTGAGAAATTGCTGGGTGCTTAATTTGTGTTTATTCTTAAAGTCTTTATTTAACAGATTTAAATATTTTATTTTTATATTATAGAACTGAGTTATTTGTAAACAGGAAAGAATAAGCAAGGCACATATAATAGGATTTTCCCAAACCTTTTCAAGTATTTCATTCACTGAAGTACTCACGGCTGTATGAGGGAAGGTTTTTCACAATAAGGTATGTATTGTATTTTAAATTTATCATAGAATTTCTTTGTAATTTATTTATTCCATCCCTTTTATTATCTCTCAAAATATAAATATTGTATACATTTTATATATTGTATTGTATCTTTGATATTTTTTGAGATAACTTAATATTTATTTAAAAAATCAGTTGTTAGGTATGAGGAAAGTAAGTCAAAGTCAAAACTAGTTTTCGAAATATTTGTACTCTAATTTGTTACAGCCATATGGCATCATAATATATAAAGCTTGTTTATATTCGGGATGACAATATGAGAAGTTGTAGCTTAATAATAAATACTCAAGGCTTTGTTGGAAGACGGTGAACTTTAACTGTAGAAGATCTGTTAAATAATTTGCAATATCAGGTTATAATAAAGTTACGAGTATAACCTACGTAAATCCATAAAATTGTTATTTTAATAATATTATCTGTTAAAAAAAGAAGCATTACATTTTTCTATTTCATAATAATATATTTATTTCATGTAAATATTATAAAAGGACTATACGAGTCAGTAAAATTAAATATAATTGAAACTAAAAAAAATCCGTGCCCGCAGGGGGACACGCGTGAGTAGACCTCGTGTATAACTCGTTTAAAATATAACTCACTACCTAAGAATAACACATGATGCCGTTCTTCACATCAAAAATTTTCAAGCAAAAAGCGGTTTTTATTTTTTTTTCTCGAATTAGGTATCTTTTTTGGAAATATTTTTGGTACTTAAATTTAGAGTAAAAAATAACCTTTCTATAAAAAATATTTGCGAGGAGAGAATGTTTACCAGAAAAAAGTTGCCGTGGTTTTACCTACCTTAAATTTTCGAGCTAAAAGTGGTTTTTATTTTTTTTCTCGGAAACGGTACCTTTTACGGAAAAACTTTTGGTACCTAAATTTAGAGTAAAAAATAACCTTTTTATTAAAAATACTTGTGATGCAAGAATGTTTACCAGAAAAAAGTTATGATTTTTTTTCCAAAAATTTTCGGTTTTTTTACCCCCACTCCTAAGTTATTGAAGTTAGGTTTTCGGTTTATCTACATTAGTTATAGGTATTCATCAAAGACATCATATAATATAAACGCGATTGATTTTCTTTATATAGGGAAAAAGTTATGGTCGAAAAACTGAAATCAGAAAAAGTGAGGCCCTAGCGCCCCCTGTGTCCGGATTTCTCTGGTTAACGAACTTGACCTTCATTTTTGGATGGTTGATTTTTGTGCAAAGTTTGAAAGCAATCTGAGCATAACTTGGCCGCTATCGTGCTGACAAAAGTCGAATGTGGACGCACGCACGCATATATATATATACAATATATATATATATATATATATATATATATATGTATATATATATAAACTTTTTGACCAATGGTCATTTCGGACTCGGGGGGTCATAAGAAGACCTCCTGTGAAGAAATTTTTCCAAAATTCGAAAGTCGGGTACAAATGAATGGGCAGACCGAATTCTTCGAGGTCTACCCAATATATTTTTTTATTTGATTTTAATTTACTACTCTCAAACAGCACGTGTTATTTCGCTGTAGCTCAATGATTTGAGCCCATTCGGTGAGTCCACTGTATGTTTTATTTAACAAAGTTTCAATCGTCAAAAGCTATATATATTCGTAAAAGTCGGTAAACTGACCCTGTTCTGTGTTCTCTCGTATCGCCCGACGTCGCCTATTATCAGAATTATAATATTAAAACATTCGTTTTATTTCCATTTATCTCCAGTTATAAATTGGAGATAAAATAAATAGTACGCAGATTATTAAGTGGAATCACATTGTCACAGAAACCATGAGGAAGGAAGGCGAAGTAATTTATTCCGACCCTCGACTATTCATAGCCGGTTGATTATATTCCTTAAGTTACAGTCGTTCTTAAACGCAGTAAATTTTACATCGATTAGCCGGTAATATCATTGCTCCCTGGAGGCACGTGCCTGCATGTTGTAACGAATTTGTAATTAGTAATTAATAATTAGTAATTTAATAGTAGTAATTTGTTAAAATACTGAAAGCTATAAAAAAATGTTTATAAAATACTGATTATCAATTAGTTGTAGATTGTGTTTTTTTATATAATTAATAACAGAGGTTAATCATTAAAATATATTAATAAATTTCTCAACAAGACATTTATAGTATTCTAGGAAACTGGATATATAAGTTAAAAACTAAGTTTAATAATTTAACAATAAAAAAAGAATGCATGACACGGTAACTGCAGATTACATATGAAATTGGTTCTTTTAAATTGTATATACAATTCTTAGATTCCATGCGAAAAAAATAAAATATTAGAAACCTAATCACACGAAATATACCACGTATTACTTGTACTCTATAAACAATTTACCTAATACCTTTGGAAATCTTATTTTGGAACAAGTTATAACTTTGGAAAGTCATAACGTAATTGCAACTATAGAAAATATTTTATAGATACTTGAGAGGAATGCCGTGTAGATAACTTTTTAACATTCTAATGAACAAACTAACATTGTGGACCTTAATGTATTTTTGTATTTTTTAAGTTAAAATTACAACTAATACTACATAAAATTAATAAACAGCAAAAAGTCAATTTGTCATGTATAGTGTCTAGTGTGTAGTTAATATATATGTTTGTGGGTGTAGTTAATATACATGAATAACTAAAATAAATAGAAAAACATATTTATTTGACTGTGGAAACAATGATCAAAATGTCGTAGATTATTGTTTTTGTTGTTAACACCCTAATAAATCACAAAGTTTCCAGATAACAGTCTAAACTTGCAGCATTGCAAACAAGCTGTCTTGTTTTTCTATATTAAACTGACAGTTGGACCGTTAAAAGCTATGTTCTAACAAAACCAGTAATATAAGTTTTGACAGTTTGATGTTTTCTAGTTATGGACGTTGTTTACATCTAATGTGATATCGCTATGAGATAAAAGCTCAGATTTCGATATTTCGCTCAAAATAACTTACGTCTTTATTAAAATACAGTTGCTGCATAGATTTTTTTCTTTGTTTATATTTATTTTTTTAATCCTTTTACAAATATCCGAATTAAAAGAAACAAATTTTATTCTCAAGACTCAATTAATTTAGAACAGCTATAACTACTACAATAGTTGTAATTAAAATAATAATAATCTCATAACTATTTGCTACTTAGATTATGTTTTTAACATATATACATATATGTAACAAAAATACACCATTGTTTTATACTTTAATATTCCAATAATAATATTCGAATTATGCTTTCCACAAGTGAATCCGTCTGTCTGTCTATCAAATGCTTTTCACGTGACACACCTAGGAACGTTATAAGGAAATTTAAACTATACATAAATCTTAATATGAATACATAAATATAAACTTATTTGTAACATGTATTGCATAATAATATTGTTATATTTTATATAAAAATTTTATTATCAACAGCTTTCATTAATACTGCTTGATAGTTCAATAATTACTATGAGAAGTATTCAGAAAATAACAATCGCGTAATACAAACTTTATAGTAAATTAAAAATAAACCTTTGAGACTTCTTTGTCTTTAAAATGATTTCATATTTTAATTATAAGATTTTATATTTTTTATGTACTAAAAATTTACAAGTAATAGAATGTAATAAAAGGTGTGAGTTTAAAATGAAACAAAGCACATACGAAATATAAAAAAGGTCTATTAAGAAGATTTTCTATCAAAGCTATCACAGTTTACTCGTATATTAATGCACGTGTAACGACCCCAAGCTGTCATTAGCTGTTGTGGAGATTGAAAGTTAAACGAGTATCATTTTCTTTATGCAGTCTTCGCTCCAGTGAAAATTATAAAATAAACATAAAAAAAGCATTCTGAAGTTCTATTTATATCCCTTGTTTTGATGTAAGTAATATATTTTTTAATACCAAAGCAGATTAATAGCAACCTTGTATTCTTTTTTAATTAATTCAAATTCAAATTCAAATTCAAAATATCTTTATTCAAGTAGGCATTTACACGCACTTTTGAATCGTCAATTATTACAATACAAAAAAAGGTCAGTGTAGTCCGTCCGTAAGCAAGCTACCACCGGCTCGGAATGCTGCTCTGTTGAGAAGAGCCGGCCAGAAACTCAACAGTTTGCTCTTTTCAAAAGAAATATAACAATAGGTGATGTATATTAATTATAATATAATATAAATCCTGCAAATGATTCAACAACTTAAGTTCCACATATTTCGATCCACTAAAAACTCTTGAACGTTATAATAAGCTTTATTTAACAATAAACTTTTGATTTTAGATTTAAAACTAAGAAATGGAAGGTCTAAGATATCATGTGGAACTTTATTATATATGCGTATACTCAGACCCATGCTTCAAAAAGTTAATAAATCCATTAATTTTTTGAAGCCGAAACTTTGGCGTTACGAGTTTGTTTTTATTTCTCGTATTTATCGCGTGTCTGTCACTGTTTTTTATATAACTATTTAAATTTTGCCGTATATATAAAATGTTATTAAATATGTATTGGGAAGCGACTGTAAGAATACCTATTTCTTTAAAAACATCTCTCAGAGAATCTCTAGCTTTTAAGTTATAAATAGCCCTCACAGCTCTTTTTTGTAAAATAAATATAGAATTAATTTCGACAGCACTGCCCCATAATAAAATACCGTAAGATAAAATACTGTGAAAATAACTAAAATAAACAAGTCGAGCCGTATTTATGTCCGTTAATTGTCTAACTTTTCTAATTGCAAAGACGGCGGAGCTGAGTTTGGCTGCGAGTGTTGAGAGATGGGGGTTCCACTGGAGCTTTCTATCTAATGTTAAACCTAAGAATTTTGTTGAGTCAATTAATTCTAACACTTCATTGTTAAGGAGCAAGTTACAATTTTTACTTTTTACATTAGGAAGTGTAAACTCTACGCATTTAGTTTTCTTAGCATTTAACACTAAATTATTAATTTCGAACCAATGCAGGACTCGTGACAAAGTACTGTTTACTTCGTCATAATTAATCCTATCACGCTCAACTTTAAAAATAAGCGAGGTGTCATCAGCAAAGAGTACAATGTCACACAGACCCTTAACAAAAAAGGGCAAGTCATTAATATAAAGTAAAAATAAAAAGGGGCCCAGAATAGATCCTTGTGGAACACCCATCTTTAGGTGAGAACCAGACGATTTAGAATTATTTACGTAAACTGTCTGGATTCTTTGATTCTTTGATTGATTAATTAATTAAAAGTAGGTTATTGTCGTGTTAATACATATCCTTCAATTGTGAATATATATATATATATATATATATATATATATATATATATATATATATACATATATATCACATTTTTGTTTGACTTTTGCACTGCCCCGCCAAATAATGTTATATTATAAATTGGTTATAAAAAAACAATAAGTAATTCTGTCTGCATATAAAAAATAGAGGTTGTTATATTTAAAATTTAATAAGGTTAGTTAAGGCTGGCCATTCAGTTTTTTCTCAAACATTATTAGGTATTCAACTTTAGATTCAAAAATTTAAAATGTTACGTCATCCACCATAATACACTGTATACTAATAATGACACATATATCATGATTGGTATTTAGTTACCATTACTTCAGTGAACAATGATCAACTGAAAGAAGACATTAAGCCGCGCAGCATGTAACAGAGACTGACGCTTTCTTTGGATAGAAATACAACGATGCAAGATATACGATATAGCAGCTTCCACCCGACAAACACTCTGCTATATTTGGTGACAATAGTTTGAAATCAACCAGAATCTGCTGTCCTGAAAAAATGATAAACGAAAAAAAATAAATGTGTATGTGTACTTTTGATATAATAAATATATGTACATATTTTGTGTATTTGGTATATATATATATTGTGTTTCATAGCCACCGTAAGTTACTTAATCATTTATTAATGAATCAAAGAACGGAACTTTTGTAATATTATAATGTTTTGTAACAAAATTTGTAATATTGTGACTTTTCCTTTTATGTATAGCAATTTTCTTATTTTTAAAACCCAAACCCATACACGGTTTTAATTTCATCCCTTACATCTTATATTACAAGAACGTGACACTTGCTCCAGGCTAACTAGTTTAAGTCACGGCGAGCCGCATTAACTGCAACAAAGTAATCTTTGCCATCGATCATTCACAAGAGAACCTAAACCCTTCAGGTGGGAAGGGATCACGATCCCGTGTGAAACTTGTCACTTTATTCAGTATATTCAAGAATACCTTTCTTATATATCTTCACATAATAAATACTATAAAATAAATTTGATCACAAAACTATCCAAGTGTAAAAATTCATGAATTTTCTTTGTCTTATATCCGAGGTCTGAATGTATATTGTGAACCGTCACTTCTTTAGACCATAGATAAAAAAATTAATACGAGATATCAACAGTTTTATAAAATATTTTAAGATTATGTAACTAATATTATAATATAAAAACACTTTTCATCAGCTGGTTTGCTAAATAATTTTGTATTAAAGACATACATATATACACTTTTAGACGGGGTTTATCTCGATGTATATTAAATATAATCTTGTTATTGATGTGCAATACAACTATCGTGAGACCACCTCGTCCATATACTACCGAAATGCAAAAGGTGTTAGTGGACTTTTCATAATGATACTATTACAGCAACGTTGAAACCGTAAATTACTTTCGTTTTATAAATTAACAATCGCGAGCTGTCTGAGGAGATAAAAACTTCTAAAGACATTTAAATGTTATCCACAGACCAAATCTTGCAAAATAACGCCACAAATTAATTAAATTTTTCTTATTATAATATTTTCTAACCTCTACTTTAGCAAGTAGAATTTCATTAATATTCAATATAACTTAAATTCATAATTATTAAAGGCAGTACACTGAATGACATGACACTAATCGTTGTGAGGTTGGTCGCGTCTTAGTGTTTAATTAAGCGTAAGATTATTCTAAATAAAATATAATTTCAGTTATGGGACTCCTAAGCTTACGATAATATTTAAGTTAATGTCTATTTCGGTAGTCAAATAATATTATGTAATTTTAAATTATTACTTCCAATAGCTCTGTATAAAAATAATTAATTTTTTAAGTTTTTTATGTTAAATATAAATTATTTCTATACCTCATATAAAAAGCAAAACCTTAATTCTCACAATTACTCTTCACAATGGCGTAATTATTATAATATCGCTTACATGTTTTATTCAATACAAGTTTATGTTGAAAAAAAATAATAATAAAAATGTAAAGGTATATAAAAGTTCCTTGAAACCTAAATTTGGATCATTTGGAACGTGAACTGCACATTAAGAAGCTTTTGAAGTTATGTTTTAGTTTTTAATATAATGTACATGCTCAGTTTTAAATAATATAATTTTTTTTTAATACCAATCCAGCAGTACAGAATATAAATGTGAATGAAAATATTTTTAAAAAGCTTCCTTGAATTTTTTATATTTTTAAGTTTGGTGTTTATCCAAGTTAGTTGATATGTCTATAGTGGATGTGACAGATATTTTACATTCAAATAAGCTTGCTGATATTTAATCGAAAACATCTTCTAAAAACATAAATATATCAAAAATCTGCGCGTCAAATATTCTTAGGAAAAAATCAATTGCAACATATGATATGACATGATGGACAACTTTAAAACAACGAATTGGTATAACTGGTATTTTGTATGTTTATTTATTTGTTTGGTAGTGATTTTTAAAGAACCTGGTGTGGGTATAGCTTAACGGCTCACTTAAAAAATAAATTAGTTTTAACTCCTTAAGATTTTCTCAGAAAATATAAAATAAATATTCAATGATTCAGACAAAGTCACTAGCAAGTGCTGGTTTAGATTTTAATATTATTAATTGCACTTTATTTTTAATCAATAATTTTGACACTACGTATGTACATGGTATGTTAGTCATATTAACGGTATCTTGTTATTGGCAATTTGGTCCAACACCTCTGATAGTGGAATTTCCTTCTCGATTAAACAGCATGTTACTTGGCTTGTCAAAGAACAAGATATAGATATATTTAAGCCCGCATTACACATGTATGGAAGACAATAAGATTCCTATCGATATTCAAATTACATATTCGTGATAATATTTTTTCATCTTTATTAATAACATTCCAGTATGTTCACCGGCGGTCTAAAAATTTTAAAAATAGCCTTGTTATTGCACTAGAATCCATAATAAATTTTCTATCCCTTCGAAAACTACTTTTGTGTGCCTTATTTCATGAAAATAGTTTAGTAGTTATTATACTAGCTGTCGCTCAAGACTCTATGCCTACGAACAAATTAATTTACGTAACTACAGCTCTTCCTATGTGATTAATTTTTAATAGATGTATTGTTTACATGAATAAAGACCTAATATTAGAATGACCATATTAAGGTCTGGCCTAACTTTATGAAAAAGATAAGACAAATTCATATCGGGATACCTTAAAATTCACTAAGTGTTATTGCGATGCGGAAACTTAGAACAAAATTTATTTTAAATTTAGACAAAGACCATACAAAATCTTGGACCTAATTATTAACTTAATTAAAAACATATCAAATTATCTGTAATATAATATATACTCATATATATAACGTGATGTGTATTTTTCATTAAGTTACCAACAGGGTGCACCATTATGCAAATAACATTGAACGTCCACCTTATGATGAAACCTACACCGTAAATTGAAAATAATTCATGGTTTATTCATATTGTACCTTTGAGTAACGACTAATTTTAAGATCTTTCTGATATTCTCTTCATGTATTACATGCACATGTAGTACTATCTTACACGATATAGCACACAATAAGAGTAGACGTATTAATCAACTGAAAGTTAAAGTTAAAGTCATAAACAATCTACCGATATACCAACAGTATTCTCGATAATTATAGATTAAAGTAATCAAACTAATATGAATATTCCAGCGGCGGTGAATTGCACAAAATTTATGGTTTTACGGCAATGGATTCCTTAATCTAATTTTACTCTTCTGTGGTTTAAGTGTGCTGACTCACGTGAGCTTCAAAACACACGCTAGTCCGCATTGTACTGGGCATTTCAGTTCAGCGGGGAGAGTTGGAATTACTACAATAGATTTATTACCTAACAATTAATTTTGCATTGCATAACATTTGGTAGCCGTAATTGTACTTGTTCTCATATTTATTATTTAACTTTAAAGTTTTTGTAACTAAAATTTCATCCAACTTGGTCCGCTTTCAGCACATAGCTCAAAGAGTCTTTTTGGTCCAGAATACGTAAATAATTTTGCATTCGTATAAGTTAGGAAGCAAACAAACTTTCGGTATACCGCTTCTAAATTATACCAAAAATGTTATTATTTCTTTAAAAAGTATATTCTATTTGCCTTGTTGTTTTATTTGTATAACTTAATATTTTGCTCTTAAATAAATATTTTTTTTGTTAGATCCTACAAAGTCGAGGACGTCATTTCGTACTATTTATTTTTTTATTATAATGTGACTTCTACACTAAGTTTGGTTATTGAAGAATGCACGTAACTTTGTCATTAAAGTGAATAATAAAAAAAGGTAACTTCTTTCTAAACGACTCATATAATCTCAGTTGTGTATTAAGTATCGTATTTTGAATTATAATTTAAGATTTTACTAATTTGCTGTGTTTATCTTTTAAATTATTTTATATTTTTTTACACTATTATTAATTACATTGATCTAGACTCAAATACACAACAAACACCATAACTAAAAAGCACTCCAACTTATTCTACGTTATGTAACTTAATATTACAAAGATATCGCAAAAAAATCCCAACATAATATTAAATATTTATATTATTTTATTTTATATTTATATTTATTATAAAAACATATATATAAAATTTAATAAAAATAAAAATCAATTAGTAAAATACCAATATAACTATCACTTTAGCCCTGAAACTATCTTTATTATTAATTTATGAGACTTTGTTAACAATTTATATTTTTTAGATTCTAAATCTTTCCCCCTTTGAAATTAGTTTGTATTGATATATTTTAATTAATTATTGTAAGTGTTAGATGTTTGTAGTTCGATAATAATACAATAACAACAACAAATTACATATATTTAAACTTTATGAAGTATATTTAGAGACTATTAAGTATAATTTACATAATAATACTAAATATTTATTTAGTAATAAGTCATCTTGTAGGTCTTTGAAAAAAGGCTACATAGAATAACAAATTGCTTTTACATGTGATCTAGGTGATCTTGTTTCCTTTTTAACTTTTGTAGAATTATTTGCTTTGTTGGATAAAGCTTTCAAAATCACAACAGTCGCATACACGATATGTAGTGTCATGGTCATCAATCACTGACCCTGAACTGAGTCTGTACTCGGACCGGTCACAAAGAGTATTATAAAAGTAATCTGATGAAATGTTCCTTAACTTCGAGGGGAAAACTCGTAGCATTCTAAACATGATTTATGCACAAAAAGTCTAGAATGTATATTATCATTATTTTAATTAATATATAAATTGTAAAAGGTTTCAAATATTAACATATTCATAGTAATCAAATCTCAAATCCAAAAGTAGTAATTGTTTAATTTGAATTTCCTAAATATATACAGATAACTTTTATATACCAATAATTATTACGCTGTAACACTGTGAAAAATTTAAAAATTATTTTATATTATTAATGTGTATGTTTTATTATTAAGCTATTTCAAATGTATTTATTTATTTTTCTTCTTTTTTTTGTTAATCATCTTCGTTTTTTATTAAAACGGTGTTGCAAGTATGGGACAACATCCTTAAAATAACTTCATCCTGGGTTAAAAAAATATAAAACAGGGTTTAGTATAAAGTTATCAGTCAATTTAAAGATGGAAATAACAAATCCAGTACTGACTGTGTCAGCATAATGATGTCTTTGTATACTCATATACTGCCATTAAAATTGTATTATGTGAGAAAACTATTCAAAAGATATGCACAAATGGTTTAATGTTTATGCCTATATATAGATGGATAAATTTATTATGCTTAACATGAAGTATACATACATTGAATTTAGCAATCTAATTTATCAATAGGAAGCTTAAGAATTAAATCAATAATGTCTTTTTCGACTGCAGGTTTTATATTTACCTATAATAATAATAAGGTTAATAATAATAATTTTATTATTATTATTATACAAGGGTCGTCATGGTTAATGGTGTAATAACGCGCTGTTCTTTCAATTTATAACAAATAATACTTTTTTATTTAAAAAACATGTCTTACTTAACAGTAAAAAAAGAGATGGTATAACTACCATCTCTTTTTTTACTAAACACATTAATCCTTAACATACTAACATGTAAATAAACTTAAAAACGTATGGAAAATTTTAAACGAAACTAACCAACCACATAATAAAGGCAATGTAGGCAAATATTTGACTTTTGAAAAGAAATGTCGTTGATAAAATAGTAGAATAATTTGTATTTTTATAGTTCATGTTTAATATTGATTTTGATGAAGTTTCTAAGTTAGTAATACATTTCCAAAGTGTCATCGACCTAAATTTTTTTTTTTTATCAGTGAATATATCTAAAGAAATGAAGAAAGAACAGAATGTAAGATCAACGTGAATGATAAGATAATAGAACAAGTGAATGAAGTGGTATATTTGGGAAGTATGTTTAGCAGAGACGGAAGATACGAAATGGATGTGGAAAGACGTATTGCTGTCGGTAACAGAGTCAATGGTGCTTTGACTGCATTGTTGAGACGGCAAAACGTCAGTATAGCTGCACGTTTGGCTGTACACAATGCAGTTTTGCTACCGACGCTGTTATACAGCAGCCAAACGTGGGTAACACAGAAGAAGAATGTGAGAAAGATGAATGCTGTGGAGATGCGATCTCTTCGCAGAATATGCAGAATCAGTCTAGCTGATCGAATCCGCAATGAAGAGATCCGTAGAATGACAGGTACTAGCGAAGATGTCACGGTGAGAATGAAGAAGAACGTGCTCAGGTGGTTTGGGCACGTTGAACGAATGAGTGATGAAAGAATGGTAAAAAAGATTTATATGGGAAAAGTGAGCGGTAAGAGAGACAGGGGGAGGCCTCGACTGACCTTCGAAAACACAGTAGCTACGATACTGGAGGAAGGTCACGTAAAAAGCATGAGGACCCCCCGGAGGGCATGTATGAAGAGGTTGATGTCTGTGGCCGAGGCGAAAGAGGTATGCAGAGACCGTAGCGTTTGGCGCTCCGTCGTCTCTGGCTACCCCGCAAGGGATATGGCGTGAAGGTAAATAAATAAATAAATAAATGAATATATCTATTGAAGAATTTTAAATCCATGATTATTTAATAACGTACCAGTATTTTACTCCTATTATAATATAAGTCGGTCGTCACATTAAAGTTAACCTGACATTTATAACCTCGTAAGTTATTTAAATTATTAAATTAATTGAATATCATGTAAAAATAGTATAGTTGAATATAGATAAAGAGATCGTAAGCAAAATGTATGTACATATACATGTAAATTACTGTACCCGTTGATAGTTATAATCTGCTGTTGAAATGTCCAAGTCTATAGCCGTGCGGCTACAAAAACATATTTTAGAGTATACTAGCCTAGTACAACATTTATGTTTTACAACGCTAAAATCTTAAAAATATGAACATTATGCAACCAAAATGTTTCTTTTTTTTTCAAAAAGACTTTAAAATGAAACCTACTAAATTAATATTATGTGTAAATTTCAACACAATCTTATTCTTTGGTGAGATTTAAAAACTTTTCTTTTGTTTTTCATTTGATCTATTTTCTATATATGGAACCTAAAAAAATGTAGAGAAATTATTTCTGAATAGAACAAAAGCATTATTAGTCAGCAGCAATCACACAATATTTTACTAAAAATCAAATTGCAGTATAACTAAATATTTAGTTTTTTTAATTGTTGTATTAAAAATAATAATGTCTTTTTTTTCAAGATATATCAATGAAAAATTTAAATTAAAAATCGGTAAAACAGTTTTTTTAAAGGATCACAAAAAAAAATACTAGTTCAAATTAAATACCCAAAACGAATTTATCAAAAGATAAATAGAATGGTAAAAAATTAATCATGTTGTCCTTTAATACTGTGAAGGGAAAATGACAATAAAATAAAAGTTGCTAAAGAGAAGAAACAAATTTAACAAAGAGGAAAGCAAAGTTATGTCTTTTGTGAACACGAATTGAATAGCTATGAGCAATTTCCGTCCAAAGTGATATATTTTTTCTTAATGAAATGAAAAAGAATTCGGTTTTTTAATTTCTTATAATGTTATTAAAATGTTATATAACTAACACAGAGACGGTAAATTTCTAATAGAGAGCGCAAATTTTGTAATTAATTTATAATATTTAATAAGTATTGCACTCTTTTTAAATAATTTCATCAGAATGAAATATCCTTATAACAACAGAAACAGCTTTTCATCACTAATCTTTATCAGATTAAAATGATCATTAGAATTATTTATTTATGTTATTATAAAGTCACTTTTGTAAAAGAAGTTATTGGATAATAGTAAAATTATTTTATTTTAATTATTTTAGGAAAAAAAATGTTTTGGGGATCACAAAGTATATTTTATTTCTAAAATAAATTATATTTTGAATATTTGAATGAAATAAACTTTTACTAGGTAACAGTTTTAAATATGCAATTAGAATTGAAAATACTAAACATTTATTTTATCCAAATTTATGAAAATACAAACAAATGTAAAATGTTTGTATGTTTATAGTGAGGGAGGCCATTAAAACTTTGTGATGATGTTGTTTCATTGGAATATAACAATAAAGCTAACTCAAATTGATAAAAAGTTGTTATATTGGAGAGATATTTCAATAATTATTTGTTTTAATAATTTATAAAGTTATTTATGTATTAATTTAAAGGATATTTTTTTTAAAAAACAAAGAAAATTGAAATTATACTAAAAGCTTAATTATATTCATTTAAATAATATCTATTAATTGTAAAATTAACCCACATCATTATTAGACTTTAGACAGATGCCAAAGGTGCAAAGTCCCATTTACGTCTGTTCAAATAATCCTTTTAGAATATATTACTATTATTAGATGGTCTTTAATGAGCAAATCCCAGTAGGTCGATGTAAGTTATTGTTGTTAATACTATGAAAAGGTCAAGCGACCTTTTGCATTATAATATACCAATATATCCTACTATCATTTGTTATACACTGGCATCATTTATGTTATATATATATATATATATATATATATATATATATATAAATAATTTATTACTATTCTCCTTCTTCTTCTTCTTCTTCTTCTAGAGTCCAAATGCCCACTGCAAGGCATTGGCCTCTGCCATAGATCGCCAGGATAACCGGTATTGTGTTGCCCTCATCCAGTGACTTCCCGCTATCTTGACTATATCGTCCGTCCGTCTAGTGGAGGGCCTATCTACGCCGCGTCTACCAGCTAGTGGTCGAGAAACTTTGCTGGTATTAAATAACATTTGAAGGTGTTTCAAGACTGGTCGTCCACCAGCCTTCAGAAGGTCTTAATCAATTCTTTTTATTAATCTATATATAATTACGTATATTGTAATGTTATTTGAATCTGAATAAATAAATAACTATTATAATAGTATACGAAAAATAACTCAAAAATTCCGAACTGAAACTTTTTTTATTCCTTAATTTTTCAGTCTGTGTACAAGAAATGTTTAGAGTTGAATTTTTAATCTCCGAAGCGGCTAATGATTCGAACCAATTGACGTAACGTTACATAGAGTGTGCTAATTTATCTTACTTATTCTATTGTTTATTTTGTTTAAATCAAGAGCTAACAAAAAACAGTTTCCAGATTTTTTGATAAAGATGGTTATTGAAAAGAAACAAAAATAGATTTTTACTATTAAAAGTTAAGAAATAATATATAAAATTACTACTTTATGAGTCAATAAAATATAGAAAACCAAATGTTTTGATAGTTGTTGAGTTCAAGAAGTTTAGTTGATTAAGTATGAAGTATCTTTTGATGTGAAGAATTAAAAATCTTGACCGGTATTTGATTAACTAATTATTGAACGATTCCACATCAAGTATTATTATTATCCTTATTGTTGCGTCTTTATTTTATCTCTGTGTGGAATTTTACATTTATAAGAAGATTTAGGTTCACCAAAGCTAAAAGGCAAAAGTATCATATTTGATTATTGCCTTACAAGTTAGAAGTCCCTTCGTATTTGATAGTTAACATTTTTTCAATGGCCATCGGATCATTCTTTTGAGTAAGCATTGTAGTTCAAATATATAAAATTGGCTAAGTTATAATATTTCTTCTAGTAAAGTAATTATGATTTAAAAAATGATGATAATAACATATTTATTATTCCTATTGGTAGATGAAATTGGTACTATGATTAATTCAATATAAAAAATTTTTAGATCCATAATACTATTAAGGATTTATTGCTAAAGGACTGTAAGCAGGCTTACTCATAGTTTTCATATTAAAAGTTGTCTTTAATTACAAATTACTATTTGTTGTTTAATGAATGATTGTATTATGACGTCATTAACCCTCGCAATCATTTTAGTAATTACCTGTGAATATATTTTGTTCTGAAAAATGGGGATCATATTGAATATTTCCTTTTTTTATTGTGTCAGGTTAAATGTAGTGATGCTGAAGCAAAAGGATAATATCAGAAGAATATACTTGAGCTAGATATTTATAGATAGATATGTTTTTTTATGTTTAATTGCAATTTTGACTATTGTCAATGAAAACATGAAACATCTAAAAGAGACTCGTCCGGTTAACGACAGCTATTAAGAAGAATATTATTTGTGATATGGCCTGTCAATAAAAAAAATTAATTTTTTTTATTTGGATAACTTTTTAATACCTTTTTATATAATAAACATGTGAAACAAATAAAAGTTAATATTAAATAATGTTCATGTGTGATTCCAATATAATAATTCATAATTTACATATATATATATATATATATATATATATATATATGTAAATTATGAATTATTATATTATATAATAATTCATAATTTGTATATATATATATATTCGTAACTACTTATATATGTATATACTAAGTTACATTATGTTAATAACACTTGTCAAAGAATAGGTTTTACAATTTATTGTTGCGCATTTCTTCCTGTTTTAGTTATTATAATGTAGTGAGGATGAAGAATGGGTTCTGGATTAATGGGACCAATTTCTTCCTAGTTACGCTTGTAAAGTGCAACCGAAGGTACATAAGGTACATATATAAAGTTTTAAAAGTAATAAATAAGGTACATATATATAAAGTTTTAAAACGAAAATAAATTCCTAAATGCAAATTCCATACAAAATTTATTATTCAGTTATTCAGTAGTCTCTTCAGGCTCGTCGCCGGCAAAGCTGGTAGGAATTTCGAGAAAATACTAATCGTAGTTACCGGAGTTCCTAAAAGTTCATCCTAAATATGACAATATTCTGAGACGTACCTTTAACGCGTTATGAATATTTCAAAGTTTTCCGTCGTCCTATTCATTATATTCTTTAATTCTGTCTTAATATTTAGTGACCATTTATTTATAAATGAAAGCATAATTAATTGTTTTTCAAACGCACAGTATCTTGGATAACTAATTGCAAATACAGGCTATTCATCTATTGTGCTCAGTCATCATTTCAGTCATCTACTGTGCTCTTCCTTGCTTGGTTGCCCTGTTTTTGAACTGAGTTTGTAATCGCTTTGAAAATTAACAATTTATCCCAAGTGTTGTCCACTTTTGATTTCCTGTAAATAAATTGCTTGCACACTTTACTGATAACAGATTTGTAATAAATAACACAAAAAAATAAAAAAAGTCCCCCAACATATATATATATATATATATATTTAATCGTAATGTAACTTTAGGGTTTACATTACGATTACTTAAATATGCTATCTTCTACAACCGAGAGTGGGCCAGACAAATGTGTAAGTAATAAACGTTAATATTTTGTTTCATTTTGATTTATAAGAATCAACCCTTTTATTGTTTATATTTTTATTTAACATAAAAACAATTATACAACGTTATATCAAAGAAACAGAAACGTTCTTCGTGAACATGCAGTCATACATAACTGACAACGTGACAAACGGACTGACATACGCTAACCTCCGTAGAGCAGAGTGCTTTTACTTTTTCAATCCACTGAATTATTCAACTGAAGTTTTAGTTTTCTTTACTCTCATCTCGTATAAATTCATATTACCTGAGCATATTTTAAAATTACGTTTATTACATTACATTCTATTAATATAAAATAACACAAGTAAATAGTAAAGTTTTTATTCGTTTTAATTTATTGGGAATAATGACGGATATCAAAACTAAATTTCCTAATAATATTGTTTTGCACGACAAAATTCTGCAGTTTGTTACATGTTATAACAATAAACTAAATTAAAAAAAAACATCCTATTATACTAACATGATAAAACAAAGCCAGAAACAAAGTTTGACTATGTGGCGTATTGTTAAAAATTAATCAGAGAAAGGTAATTTTTTTATCTTTATTACACATAGACAGCCCCTTCCTCTCCAAGTGAAAAATCTTGGAGAGGAAGGGGCTGTCTATGTGCAAAAAAAGATAAAAAAACAATTTGCATGTTTACTTGAGGATAAATGTTTATGATCCGATTAATGGAGTCTAAAAGCACTTTCAGTCTTTTAAAACTGAAAACAGATTGATACAATAACGTAATTGGTACATTTCATACATTGTTACTTATTGTAGTATGACTTTCTTACTGGTCTTCGTACAATCACTAAATTATGTTATACTATTGAAAAGCTTTTGCTTTAGATTAAGGGTTCCGAAGTTTTAACGGAATAATTGAATTAAATGATCTCACACGTATTTTAATCAGGTATGTGTTATGTATGTAAGAAAACGTAACATAACTGTTTGAATTTTAAATATTACATTTAGTAGGGAACGTAATAATATGATACAGATTTTTTCATTTAAATCATAAAAAGATGATTGCTTTAAGAAGTGTATTTTACTCTTCCATTTCGATTGAGAACTTCGATATCAAGTTTTACTAAGTAAATAACGAGAACCTAGATTCGATGAGGAATTGCTCACTTTGTAGACTGAGATTTGAATTTACTTAACATTGAACGAATTCTATGATAAATCAAAATTTGTTCCAAAGAATCGTTTTGCTCTTTAATATTTTTAGAGTAGTTTAAATTATATAAATGACTCGTTGAAGGATTAAATTTAGACGCACAATTGTTTTTTTTTTAATTTTTAGAAATATTTTATTAAAGACTCGTTTTTGTTTATATGCTCTATTTAAACATGTATGTAAAGACTTATACAACACCACGAAACTGTCTTTTGAAATCGTCTTTACATGACATAACCTTTTGACTAATTATATATTTCAAAACGCAATTTCTTAAGAATCTTGTTTAGAGCAACTACTGCCTTAAGTAAATATCGTCCGTAAACCGTTAATATTTACCAAAACTTTCAGCATTGCTTAATTATTTGTTTACTTAAGATGTAATTAGGTACTATGAAGTATAAGACACAAAGTATGTATAATAATTAATTGGTTTTTTTTATATCTTTATTTTGTAAAATTATTGATAAAAAAACAATGTATTAAGCTCTTAATATACAAATAAATAGTTTTCAAGATTTTTAAATTATTTAAAAAATAATCAAATTGCTATGTGATAGTCTCTCTTCTTCGTAAAACTTCATAATGATTTGTTATTTCATATTTAATTAACATAATAAATAGCTACTTAAATATCACTAAAACGAAAAAATATGTTAATAAGATTATAACAGACAAGTTCCTCACACTAAAGAAACAAACAATAAAATATTATATTTTTTTGCAAAGCTTACTTTAAATTTCCTTTTCATAAATAACTGTGTAAAAGTCTGTAAGCTTTGGCTTAACCAAACTATTGTCTCTAAAACTTAAGACTCGGATAACAATAAGTTCATAATACATCGAAATAAAAATAATTACAAAGGTTTCCTATGTTACTGGTGTATGGAAATATATAATTAAAAATATTTGTTTTCTTTTAGGTAACGATTTGATTCAATGAAGATATTTCTGAGTTTATAACATATTATACGAGCGATAAAAAAGAGGATCATAGCGCTTACATTAAATGGCTCAAAATTCAAATCCAAGCAATTGGCTATGCAATGGTACTTTAAGAAGAGATACTCTCTAACCCGACCCATAAATTGAAGAAGGGATTGACCTTTTCATAACCTTAAGCATGGCTAATGTTTCATCCAAAGCTTATCTAGTCTTAATGTAGAATTGTTTGAATTTTTCTTTGTAAACATCTCTGATGGTAGTGGATTACTGGTGTTGATAATTGAGTGCAATGTCCAATGGACATAATTTGTTAATTTCTACGTAACGAATGAGCTACTGAAATCTCTAAGGTAATGGTTAAAAGTCAAAATGTTGGAGGAGCATTGTAAGGAACTTAATATTAACTTTTGTAGCTTATAGGTAAAAATAAAATAGTTTTCAAAAATTCTGTTACTATTTCATACATTGTTTCGTCAGATACAAAGATTGAATAAGTGTACTAAAACGAGTATCTCTCTCTATTGGTATCTCTCTCTCCATGGGTTGGTAAAATAAACGCATGTGACACTTCAATGATAACCATTTTCTCCTGCTAAAATAACATTGAACAAGCGATAATTATAGAGTTCCAGCCGCCAAGAAGCCATTTCATTGCGAATAAATAGTTACAGAATTTCGAGTATACGAGTGACGTTTCAGATCGAACGTTTGAGAGTCTTTGTCCTAAATACGCCGAATACGCTGAATACGCCGAAAAACTTCACATATTGCTTAAAGTTTTTTTATTGTTTTAATTTCGTTGCCTTTTATTTAAGTTTTTCTTTTTTTTTATTATTCTTATATTAATTTATTATTATAAGGTTAATTAACATAAGGTTTGTTTTTATAATTTTTTTTTACTTATTATTTTTTTTTCTTTATCTAGTCATATAGAACGGTTTTTGTTGTTGTAGTATTTTAGAAACATATTTCCAAGATTTAACCAATCCCCCAAGAAGATGACTTTAGAACGGATAATAGGTTTTGCAATCGACAAATAAGTTTAATTTAACTATAATATCAAAACGCTGTTAAAAATACTATTTAAAAATAAACTATTTTCATTATTGTAATCTTATGATTCAAATTCAATCAAATCAAATCAAAAATTCAAAACAAATAAAGGCATACAACATAAATATGAACGAAACAATACATTTACAAAAACTTCAACAGAACAAATATTTCGGCAATCTCTTTGAAAGCATTTAACCTTTCTTTTGTGACCCGAATTGAATAGCTTGCTTTGCTCTGCAAATTCCTTGACGACAGCGGATTAATATTTGCTATAATGTAATGAAATGGAATTAAATTGCGTTGTGAAATAAATTGTATCTTTGATATTTCATATTACCTTTTGATATTTATATGAAAATTATATGAATAATCTTTATTTAATACAGTTGTGGAGGAAAATTATTTCTAGAAGTTTTGTTTTGTATTTTTGTTATTTAAATATGCAAAGTAGTAGTAATAATGCTTATATTCTGTTGTAGCTATCGTAAGTAATAATTTCATTAAAATTATTAAATTTCACAGAGGAATATGTTAACAAATTTATATTTAGCCTATAGTTAGACCATGGTTTAGATATAAAGATGTTGTGATGAATTATCACATCTTATTTTAAATGGTTTTTAAGAGTTCATTAGTATATTTAAATTAATTTTGTGAGGGATTTTCACGATAATACATGGAATTGAGCTAAAAAGTACTATTCTTCGAATTTTAATATTAGGATATATTTGCTGTGTGGTACCTTTTATTTCAATCTCAAGGTGTTATTTACATTAGCCTGTTGTAATGAAGTATTGAATAACATTCTTCCTTTCTATTATTGAGCTACGTAAAATTATCTTTAATTATAAGAGAAATATAATCAATTTATATAAAAGACGAATTAGACTTTTTTTCAAAGGAACTGAATGGTAAAATAATGAGATTCCTGCACAATGCAGTTGTTTCGCTAGTTGGTGTAAGCTATGGAGCTTTTACTGAGAACTTTTATACTTTACATCATATTTGATAAAGTTTATTTTTTTACAAGAAACTAATTACCTTTTTTCATTACTTAAAAGAATTGTATAATTATTATATAATAAAACCATAACACGTCTAGAATAAGAGAAATATTTATATTTTATTTGGAATGGAATACCCTAAATATGCAATATATAAATAAAACCAAGGTGAAGAAATATTGTTATTTAGATAATTGTGAAGGACAGATCAATAAAAGTAGAGATTTCCAGGCAATTCGATAGACTTAATTCAGCGGGAAGTTCTATTATTGTTCTCTTTTTAAACACATTTAGTTAATGGCAAAAATAACTCCTCTATTGTTATAAATTACACCTCTCCCTTCACACACCGCGGTCATCTGTGGTTTATGAAAACATAAATCCAGCTGACCGACTTTTATATATCCGTGGAGATTAAAAAACATAATCAAATTACGAAAGAAGCAAACCAACAATAATGGTTTCATTTTAATAAGATCATACAACTTATTAAAAAAAAACTATTAACACAAAAGTACTTATATAAAAAAGAACACACGCAACTTTTGTGGTATTTTGAGAAACCGGAAAAGTATCCATTATTCACAGAGAATTTCCGGCTTTTTACACACTATGTTTTATATCAGTAGAACATAATCGACCTGGGTTTAAGATAATTCTATCATTATTAAAACGAGTATTATTTAATATCAAGTTAAATACCTGATGAAAAATTAAACAGATATCTTTATATCCTTTTTTATTAAGAACAATGAAGGTTATCTTTTACTAAGTTTACCTGAATAACTATTAGAAACTCTAAGCGAAAATCTATAAAAAATAACACAATATTTATTTAAATCTTGACAATTAGGGATGAAGTGATATTTATTATTCTAATTTTTTTGTAATTGTCAGTGAGGACAACATCTGTGACAGAGGGGTCCGAAATTAATGACAACCTTATTAATTTCGGACCCCTCGGTCATAGTTAATGAAAGTTATAGTATATTATTGTTTGTGTAGAAGTAATTTAAATAGCATTACAATTAACACTAGTTACCGCCTATAAATATGGTAGCCATATTTTTTTATTCATATACAATAAACAAATTATTGTAACGAACTAAACTGCAACAAAAAAGTTGGTTTTAACAAAAATCTTTATAAATAATTGCATTATATTACGAACTGGTGTAATAAAATATACTTTTGAAATAAAATATAATAATTAAGTTAAAAAATGCATAAAGAAAATAAATTTATTTAAATAGGTTCATTATATAACAAACGTATAAAAAATTATTTCTTTCCTGTTTTGTTGCTTTAAATAAATGATTGTTTAACCAATGACAATGTGAAATATTGGTGCATTGTAATTAATTAGTATTAACGGCAACAACTTACGAGTATATCGACCTACCAGGAGATACCATATACCAGGAGGTAGATAGAGGAGGATACCAGGAGATACCAGGGGTAATAGGGACTGATGTAAATGGGACTGTAACTTTGGCTTCTATCTAACCCTTAATCATTATTTGGTGTAATACAAAAAATATTAGGAATATTTAAATGAAGTATAAAAGTCTGAACATGAATAAAATACACTTTAAAAATAGTTTAAATAGTATAAAATTTGTTGCACATCTCTATATATGACAAACACTTTAATATTTAAAAGTATTTATATATTTTTTATTACTTTATGGAATATGCATGTTTATGGAAATATGAAAGTTATTCTAGAATATTTGTATAATCATTTAACGATACAAAACGCACAAATGTAGAATTTAGTTTCATGTTATTTTAAACAAATGTTATAATTTTTCTAATTGTACAATATCGAGGTTTGTCTGCTGTAAATTTATTTTTAAACTAGTCAGTTTGACATTCCTAGTTATATTATGCACAATTTTAATTATATTACAGTGAAGGTGATACCAAAACAATTACAATTTAATATTATATGTCTTCTTTTAAAATAATATGGTTTGGTTGCTTTTTTGATGCCTAAATAAAGTTTTATATGAACATAATAACAAATTTGTTTTCAGGTAATGAAATGCAAACATTGACAAACAGTAATACTAGTTAACTTTGCTAATGTCAATGTCATTATATGATAACTTTATACACAAAGCCATACTAATTCCCGTCCGGAATGCAAAGTCACGCTGACAAACTAAACTTCAGTAAACATAAGTGTTTAATTATTTTGTAGTTTACTGCATCAATAACATTTTGAATTTGTAATAAAATAAGATGTACAAATTTTTATTTCTGTGAGTTTTGCTACGTCATTCAAAAAATCTTTAGGTCTCAAAAATTATAACTCAGTAGCAGTAAAGCAAAAATATTTTTTACAAATTGGAGTTAAGCTAGTATTACTTTATTAAAATATAAATATCTATAGTAATTTATTATAATATTTTGTAACACATTGGAAAGTAATTTTAACTAAAGATTGAATAAGAAATATCCACAAATGTCACTAACATGTGATGTGACACTGCTATAGATACTAACTAACCTCTTGACATACTCGTAGCTAAATTATACTTCAAAAACAAAACATATTGTAGAGGTTTTATTTAATATTCATAAATATTTCATATTAAATAATATTAATAATCCTCGAATACACATATACAGTGGTATGTAAATAAATTGTGTGAAAAAATACATTTTAGTATTTCAGCTCTACATTGGTATATATTTCAGAATTTCTGTTGCATATTATGTATAAGAATTAATCTTTATGTAATGTGTTAGTTAACTCTTCTATGATTTCGGTAATAAAATATTTTTTTTTTTGTACCGAAATAAAATTATTTAAACAAATATCTGGCATATTAACCAGCTGAAAAAGCTGGTATTTAAATTATAGCTTGCTTGCTTTAATGCTTTAATGCTTTATTTAATTGCTACACATGGTGCCGTATCGTATCGTATCGTTTCGTATAGAATTTGTTTTGAATCTAAAAGTAATGTAAACTAAAATAGAAAACACGTTCATATTGGCTGTAGCTGAATAGTTCACATGTAGTACCTCAAAGTTAAGTTGGTTCTCTGTTAAGTTAAAATAGCTTTCGTCTGCATAATACATAACAGGGCAGATTAAAGCCTGTGCTAACATAATTAACACAGTGTATTCTCGCTCTAGTGTTAGATGAACAAACGTCCACTTTATCTTTATTTTTATAAAAGTAACTGCTAATCTAAGGTAAAAGTTTATTCATGATTTACTCTTCTATAGAAATACTCTTAAAAAGCATATTTTTTTATTAACTTCCAGACCATAATGCAAGTCATACTTAACATGCTGTTAAGCCCTTGTGTTATATACATTAACGTCTTTGTTATATTTATATAGCATAGTTCTAATAAATAAGATATATTCTATTTCACTTTGCATTTTATGGACTATTTCTTATCTGATTTATGCAATTCTATCGATCTATCGATATCTACTTAGACTAAGGTCTAACTGTATTATAATCTTGTTGCTTAAAGTAATTTATTTCATATACTAAATCTCTTTTCTTAGTTTAGTTGTTGGTAATATATTTTATTTTGATTACAAATTAAAACACGTAGGTCCGTTAAACATTGAATCAGCCTAATTAGTCATATGTTATTAAAGTATAGCCGAGTAATCAGTTTGATGATATCAAATATTGACATTAATATTATAATAATAAATATATTATTTAGATAATCAATGTAATAAATTTCTTTATTCTTTTGTACAATTGATAAGTATTAATAAGAATAAGTAACCATGAAAAGGGACCATGACAAATAGCTGGGCGATGTTGTATGGAAGGCTGGTCTTATTCGAATTAAGAAGTATGCCATTTTATACTTCCTCAAAGGATAGCCATCATCATAACATAGCCAAATTAGGTGAGGCTTGGATGACTGCAGCGAGTCAAGTGAGTCAGTGAGTCATTAAATATTGTAGCTACAGGAAAACCTTCTAGGGGTGTTTAACTTTTGAATAAAGTTGAATTAAATTTATAGATTACTCAAAAAAAAAGGTTTTCATGAAAACTTTCTTAAAAACTTTTTTCTACAACAATTTATTTTATTTCGTCAAGATACTTACAAATTGGAGCAACTAAGTTCAGAGTGAGCACTCAAGAAATCACAAAGTCGAACAAAAGTTTATCTCTTCCTGTGGTAAAAAGTGACATTAACTTTTTTTTTCTTAAGCATGCTGCAAAATAGAAGCATTATTATGTTGTCCTTTGATAAATGATTTTAAAAAGTAATTGTTTTATTTGACAAAGTGATGTACTAATTACTTTAAATTTTCGCAAATTATTTGATTAGCATACCATAAAAGTCTTGATAACAAAAATAGACATTGATAGACCGAGGTTTGTGTGGAAACATCAGTGCAAGAAAATTAATGCATACTAAATATAATTTATTTCTCAAACTGAGGTGTATTGTTACATGATCATAAACTGCTTAATATATCAAGAATGACACTGAAGAGATTATTAAGCGACAATAGTCGAGTTGATAGTCACGCGTAATTAAAAATTACATATATATATATATATTCACAGATATCTACATAATACATCACATCATTGCAGATTATTTTTCCGGATGTCTTGTACTTTCTACAACCATTATTTTAGATAAACAGATGGAAATATTAAGTTTGTACTTATCTCAATTTATATATTTTTTTCCAATATTACTTGATTTTTATTTTTGAAACTCTTGGTTCACTTGTACATTTGTACTCTTAAAACACTTAAAATATTTGAAGACTGATTGATTGATTCATTGATGAAAGAACAGATATAGTAATTAAAGTTTATTTCTGTCCCTGACTAATAAATACCTACTTAAAATTCTTTACACATTTGATTTTAGTTAAAGCCAAGTCTGCGGAAGTTAGATAAGAAGTGATGAATTATCCGCTTTGGACCAACAAAGCAAAGAGTGTCTGGTCCATCCCACTGTCTTGTGCAGAAGAGAATATAATTTATTACAAGGAACGGTAGAATAAGATTTCAAATGGATATTATAAGCTTTATATTTGAATGCTATCAAATGTATATTTGATATGGGTACAATTTTAAGCATTAAGAATGTAAATATTTGAAAAATTTGTTTTACACTTATTTAAAAAATCGATTTTTTTTAATATATCATTATTATTAAATTCAAATCAACAGTTTCAAAATAAATTTAATCTATTCGTAAAAAAAATACGACATAAGTATCTACTATTATGTACTGTAATTTATAAGTACCTTAATTAGTCCTGCGATCTCCTCTTTCAAAGGTCGCGGGATTAAGACATGGTTATTACTTATTCATTGTATATTTATGAAAATGTTTAAAAATGTTATACATTAATAAAATGTTACTACCACAAAGAAATACGGCTACGTGGACTCCTCACTTTCAACTATCAAACAGCTCTACCTCTGTGTTTTTCAGAGGTTACTCGTTTGTATCATACTATTATGTTAAAAATATTATACGCATACATATTACTTATACTTATAATTTCATATATTATTGTATTGTAGTGATTATTACAATCACTGTAATATTAAAGTTTTTATCAAGTAACAAACATTAATTGTAATAAATATATTTATTGTAATATTAACGTATGATGTAGCAAATATCGTTTTGAATTAAAATAGTTTTTAGTATTTCTTGGTTGATTTTTACAGTTTTATTATATGTGGAACTTTTATTTACACAACACATCGTTTTTCCTTCAATTACCTTTGATAATTAAAAACAATTCTTGTCATTCAAATATGGAGTGTATCATTTTATTTAGTAAATATTATAGATTAGTATGTACCAATAACAACTTATGCCCAATAAGTCGACAGCAATCATGTATGATATGTGCAGCAAAAGAAAAAAACATAATGTCAATAATACTTCATTATGATATAGAATACTAAGAAGGATGAATAGACGAAAAGATATAAACCTTATAAGAAAATAACACGGTTTTATAATGACATTTTTTTTTTTTCAAAATATTCTTAAATCAAAATGCTCTTTTAGACCAACACTTTTAAGACTATATTATTTAAAAAAGAGTTCATAAATTTTTCTCTTTAGAAAAGAAATAGGTTTATAAAAACGTAAATTCATTGTTATATTCTCAGTCGACCTCAATAATGCACGAGTTATATATAAAACTCGAGGAAGCGCACTATTCTATTGAACCAGTGACCTAGTGTTTAACATCTACTGAGTAAATTGGTAATTACTATTTACTTTAGTTGTGTTTTTTTTTTTTTTTTTTATTTTATTTAAGAGGAGGGCAAACGAGCTGGCGGGTCACGGATGGACGTGATCACCGCCGCCCATGAACTCTTGCAACATCCGAGGATTTACAAGAGTGTTGCCGGCCTTGTAGGTAGGAATAAACGCCTTTTTTGAAGGTACCCATGTCGTACCGATCTGGAAATACCGCCGAAGGGAGTTCGTTCCACATTCGAGTGGTACGTGGAAAAAATGTCCTTGAGAACCGCACAGTGGAGGATCGCCACGCATCCAGGTGGTAAGGATGGTATCGGAGGCGATGGCGCGCTGTGCGGTGATGAAATTCGGCGGCAGGCATCAGATCGAATAGTTCTTCGGAACACTCCCCGTTGTAAATGCGGTAGAAGACGCACAAAGAAGCCACGTCTCTACGCAATGCCAAAGAGTCCAGCCGTTCGCAGAACACCGGGTCCCCGACAACTCGAACGGCTCTCCGTTGTACGCGGTCAAATGGTAGAAGCTGATATTGGGGTGATCCGGACCAGAGATGAGAACAGTACTCCATGTGTGGCCGGACCTGCGCCTTATAGAGCGCAAGTCTTTGGCCAGGTTTGAAGTACTGCCTCGCTCTATTGATCACTCCCAATTTCATCGAGGCCAGCTTGGCCTTGCTCTCCAGATGACCACGAAACTGACAGTCGCTCGAAATGTCGAGACCCAGTATTCTGATACTTGGCGAGGCAATGAGGGGAGTGCTCTCGAAGAGCGGTGATACGACAAATGGGGTTTTCTTAGTGGTGAACGCGCAAACCTGTGTCTTTAGGGGATTGAACTGAACGTGGTTAAGTTCACCCCACTCAGAGACCATCCCCAGGGAGGTCTCTATTGAAGACACAAGTTTCATTCGGTACTCGTCGACGTTTTCCCGAGTGAGACCTGCACGGCCGGAATATACCGCATCCCCAGTACTGTCATCCGCATAACAATGTATGTTGGAGATATCCAACATATCATTGATATGCAGGAGGAACAGAGTTGGGGATAGCACGCAGCCTTGGGGTACACCAGCGTTCACGGGCTTGGGGTCCGAGCAAAAACCGTCGAGAACGACCTGTATGCTCCGCCCAGTGAGGAAGCTGGTGATCCACTTGCATAAACTCTCGGGAAGCCCATAGGAAGGTAGCTTCGAAAGAAGCCCCTTGTGCCATACACGATCGAAGGCTTTCGCTATATCCAGACTAACTGCCAGACCCTCTCCCTTGCTTTCAACAACAGCTGCCCAACGGTGTGTAAGATACAACAGAAGATCACCAGCCGATCGACCATGGCGAAAGCCATATTGCCGGTCATTGACCAACTGGTGATCCTCGAGGTAGGTTAGGAGCTGTTTATTGATAATGCTCTCCATTACTTTGGAGAGCAGAGAGGTAATGGCGATAGGTCTGTAGTTAGCTGGTTCCGAGCTATCACCTTTTTTAGGGATCGGATGGACAAGGGCACGCTTCCATGTGACCGGGACTACGCCTTTAAGGTAGGAGTGCCGAAATAGACGCGTTAGCACTGGAGTCAACTCAGGGGCACACGTTCGTAGCACCAATGGAGAAATGCCATCCGGCCCACTCGACTTATGAACGTCCAAGGAAAATAGAGACTGCCTAATAGTTTTCTGCCGAAAAACTATTTCCGGCATTGAGCTCTGACACCGCGGGATGATAGGCGGTGTCTTCCCCTGGTCGTCCAAAGTCGAGTTGGAGGCGAAAAGAGTGCCCAAGAGATCGGCTTTCTCTTTTGCCGTGTGGGCCAGAGAGTCATTCCCCATGTGCAACGGCGGTAGGGACGGCTGGCTAAAGTTTCCCAGAGTGGCTTTTGAAAGCGCCCAGAATTTGCGCGTGCCAGGCGGGTACTTTGCCAGCTGATCCCCAATTTTGACGACATGCTTGAACTTTGCTCTAGCGATTTGCCGTTTGAAGAATCTGGAGGCACGATTATATTTCCTCTTCAGAACTCTAGAGTTCGGATCCTTAGTGACTAACGCATTGACCCAAGCTTGATAAGCCTGCCGTTTGCCAGCTGATGCAGCCCTGACAGACGCATCAAACCAAGGCCGCGATCTGCCACCAAGTGGTACCACAGAGCTTGGTACAAATAGTTCCATGCCCTGTAGTATCACATCAGCTACAGCCGCAGCGCAGTCACTAGGATCATCGGAAGGGAAACAAATCGGCCCCCATGGGTAGGATGCAAAAAAGGACCGCATTCCATCCCAATCCGCTGACTTGTAGTGCCAAACGCGTCGAGTCGCAGGTGTTGTGCGAGCCGACCGTTGAATGGGCACTACACTCCGTACCAGACAGTGATCAGAGGAACCTAAGGGAGCCTCGACAGTGATCTGGTACTTTTCTGGATGTGTAGTCAGCAGAAGATCCAACAAAGAGGGCGTGTGGCTGTCCACGTCCGGTAGACGAGTGTGCGTCTTTACCAGCTGGGACAGACCATTTGCCAGAGCAAAGTCAAACACAGATCTCCCCGCGTAGTCGGTGGCACGTGACCCTAGCCAATCGGCATGGTGCGCATTAAAGTCCCCTAGGACTACGACTTCGACGGAGGGAGTCTGTGAAAGCAGATCGTCAATCTTCGCCTGAACATGGCCCAAGAGTTGATCCGTTTCTGCATTACCACTATGGGACCTGTAGAGGCACGTGTAGACTCTGACATGGTCGTCCATGTCCACGCGTAGCCAAAGTAAAGACAGGTCCCGACCTTCAAAAACCTGAAGGCGACGGTAGCAGATATCCTCCCTTACGAACACAGATACCCCGGCGTGTGGTATAAAATGGTGTTCTAGTTTATACCCGGGGTATGACAGGTACGCTGTGTCGCTAGGTTGAGATATCTGCGTTTCCGTCAGAAACAACAAGGCCGGCTGCGCCGTCTCTAGATGATAATGGACGGCGTTCAAGTTGGAATGAAGTCCCCGGATGTTGCAAAAGTCCACATTTAGAGTGGGTCGGGGTGCCGCTGCGTTGACTCGTCGTTTGCCCTCATAAAACACAAAAGGCGATACTTTGCCCGCCCCAGATACGACGGGCAGCCCGAGCAAAATCCGAGAATCATTTCCCCGATTTTGCTCGGGGAGGGGGTCCCCGGCTTCATCAAAGCCGGTACCCTCCTGGGGTATTTTTCTTATAGGCATCGCTTTCATGTTTGGCGCGGGGGGGGAGGTTGAGCTTCCGGATTCTCTCACTCACCGACGGAACATAACCAAATGAATTTGGTTACTACACGTCGGTCTTCTGTGAGAGGGTGGTCCTTCCCCGGTCGAGCCAGCCCAATACGAGCTGTAGTCGGATAACTACAGCTAGGCTCTACCACCTTAAGACTATGTTTAGTTTTTTTAACTAAGTCGGACTTATTACGACTCAGAGCACATTCTTCAATAAAAAGTTTAATTTATTTAATTCGCCCGCTGTCTTAAAAAAAACTTGCTATTGAATTATGTAAAAATTTTGCTATAATTGAATTATAAAATAATATAATCATATAATAGTCAAAATAGGGATTAATTATTTTTGATTATGAAAAAGATATTTTATTTATTTAAAATATATTTTTATTTCATTTATATTAGTTAAAAAATAAATAAAAGATACGAGGGTATCTTTTTAATCTCCACCCGGATATATTTATGATATTTTGATAACGTATTTATTATTACTAAGTTGGAAAGTTCTACATCGAACTAAGTTCGTACATCGAACATAAGACTACAAAATGTTCAGCTCTTTATTATTTTCTTTATAATTATTCCACCACTAGCAGGTTACCAGTTCTTCGCGACGGACGGCGAAAGTAAAGAAGAGAGGGAGCGGGGGGTAAACTTTGCAGTTTTTTAGCTGTAACTTTGGAATGGTTTGGACTTTTGCAAAATCCTTTCTTATTGCACCTATTCAATATGTCAGGAGTCTTGTGTCTAAATTTCAGCTTTCTAGGTATTACGGTTTGGGCTGTAGAGCGATGAATGAGTCAGTGAGTGAGTGTTTTTGTGTTTTATATATTAAGATTAACCATCTCGTCTGTGGTGATAATTTATCAATCACTAAATGTTTTTATTCTTTTTTTAAGTAACTTTAAAGTACCTCGGCCTGTACGTGTTAACATCTAGTAAATAAAGTATTGTATTAAATATAATAATACACTTAATGGATGTTATTGTTATATAAATGTTCAAATGAGTACTGTTAATTACGTGGGTATTATTCGTTTTTGAGTAAGATAATAGAATTTAATTCAATTTATAAAGATGCTTCAAAACCCTAAATTGCAATCTCTTTATCATGCTCATGTCTCATTGCTTTTAACTTGAAACGCACTTTACTGATTAATATTTTTCAAATGCTTTGAGATTAATAGTATAAAATATAATAATATTTATTAAAATCTTCTGAAGCATTCACTAAATGTTATAGATTTTTAGAATTGCATGTTTAAACAATTCATATGATATTTTATTTCATTACATTAAATATCAATATTATATTTGATAACTACTCGAAAACTAGTTGTGTTTAAATATACTTATTATTCAATGATAATAGTGCATATAGTGCAAGATATAATCTTTTCTATTTACTATATTTAAAATTTTTAACTATAAAACAATAACAGAGCATCTTATAAATATATGATGTCTTATGGTGATCCTCGTCAAACTGTAACCTTACACGGAATCCGTGTCTTATTTTATCATGTTATTGGTTTCTATTTCACAGTTGCTTTGGAGCGGGATAAACATTTTCAGTTCTATCGTGTGTATTGTGTGAGTTATTGATATCTTTGCGATATCATGAATTGAGTGGATTTGATTTGGACTGCGATTTTGGAATCGCAGTCTAGTCATAAGTATTGGTTATCTAATTCTAATAAATACTAGTTTTACCTATATTCACGTCATATTCTTTTTCAAGACTGTAAACTTGTGACCACAATATATAAAATATGTACAGTTTAGTGACGCAACAGTCACCGGAGTGGGATCCTGTACAAAACTTTGCACTATCGGAGTTCGCTGTCGGGTTTCATTGACAAGTTTCGAATAATTAAGTAGTTTGTTTCAAGTAAGCTCCGTTTATGTTGACGTATTAATATGCTCGTTATTATTAGATTCGTTACATAAAGTGCTGGTAACCTATAAATCCTAAAGTTCGATATAGAGAACGTCTGTTAGCATTAAGTTCTCCTTTTGTCTTTTTTTTTATCCAACAAAAATCATATAAAAGAGTAATATATTAAAAAAAATAATTAAAACGATAAAAGCTGATATAGTTTTATTTATTGCTAACCTTCTTTTATCTTTCTATGTACTATTTAACAAATGTACATGTAATATATGTATTTAATTACGATATAAAGATAGTTTAAGTATGGTTATCAGTAGTCTACCGCAGTACAATTTTTTGTTAAATTTGGGGCTAGATTTTGGAGTGTATAAATTTCCTAACGTTATTTATTTGTTATTATTTATATATAATACTTATTTAAACGCTCAATATTTTTTTAAGTGACTTGAAATTATATTTATAGTTGGATCGTCAACGCACGTACATTAAATCGCGGGGGCGTTATCTACTTCAGCCAGACGATGCTCTAGGCAAGATTTTTGAATAAATTGCAAAAGCTGTATGCTATGTCACGTAAAGGCGATTAAAAAAATCAGTATCTTTGGTGTTTTATAAATTTTATACACATCTTATGTTATATATTTTGGAGGGTCTGTCAGAAAAACTGTGTCTGAGAACAGCTATTGACGGCACTCGCAAAAGATCACCAAAATATTATTTAACTAAATTAAAATATTGTGTTACATTTATCATTAAAAACCTTAAAAAAATAGTGATACTTTGAATTTTTTCCTTTATTTTAAACTCATAATTTTGCTACAATTTGCTTCTCTTTACTAAACTAAAAACATACAACTGTATTACTAATAAGACGCAAATTTATGCATTGCAGTGTATTCATTAACAGATACCCTGTTAATGAATTGTTTGTTAAAAACGTTTTATAATTCTATGTTACTATAACTATTTTTCAACTATTTTGTAACTATTTATCAGTAATACATATTAACATTTTGAATTAGCAAGCTACTATAATTGTTTTATACTGATTATTTTCAAACAGTAAAACGTATGACGTGTCTATTCGATACATATAAAAAATATATACACGTTTATTGTTCGTATACAAAAGGGAATAAAATAAATAATATTAAAACACTTAAATTTTCAAAAATAATGTTAAGCATGACAGGGATCCCATAAAATAACCATAAAAGTATTCGTTATCATTATTTTATTTTATTTCTTTATTAGTAATATTACGTGTCATATCAGTAGAAATAGATAACTTCAGAATAATATGTCATACCATCTCGTAACAAACCAATGATATTAGATTCGGAATTTCAGACATTTGTGACATAAGGTAGACTAGAATTGTGAAAAAACAAGGAGAAAGAAGAAGCAAACAAAAACAGAATCGTTAATAGAAAACAATTTGAAAGATGTCTTTACTCAAATATTTTATTTGGTTAATTTGAATTAAATCTAAGTTTACAATGATATATGCTCTGTAATAGAAAACAAGGGACGCTTCCGACTCCAGTGACCGGACAGGAAATTGGCATCACGTCCCTTCGGAGACAACATCCTCAAAATAACAAAGCAAATAGATAAACCAGATGTGTGTGTAAATATAATATTAAGGAACTTAATATTTCTTATTCAGAAAGATAAAAAAATTACTTTAAATTTTTGTCATACTTTTAACGTAGTATTCTTTGACAATAGTATTTGAACTTGGATAATAGCAATAACAATATTCAACATTAATCCTGTTTAGTAATGAAATTTAAATTAACTTTGCTAATAGAGATCCGGCGAGATAACTTTAGTCTCACAACACTGAATTTGTCAAATCATTATATAAGCAATAACATCATGACCCTACGGTTTTTGCACTTAAACGTACGTATTTAATCCTTTTGTTTATTTCAATAATGCTATTTATTCAACCCACTGTCATTATTTGAAACTAGTTTAAGAACCCAACATTAAGATCGGTCCATTGTAGTGAGATCGATCAGAGCTTACTAACAAAGGAGATGGCACGTTAACTGACCATTACGACCTTAACGAGACCTATTGAGGGCTAACAATGAATGGATCCTAAATCCAAGGGGATTTAGGGTCATTGTTAATTGATTAAGGAATGTACATGTTAGGTAGATTACTTCTAATGAATTAAAATAATATTTAAATTATTTTAACACAAAATTTTGAGTTGATTTTATGTTAAAATTTAATAACTACATCTATTTATCCTCTTGATGTTAAATTTTAGATTATTAAAAAATATATAGAAATACTTCATGTTATTTAATAATAATGTTTATAAAGTAAAAAATAATTTAAAGTAAACGGATCAAAACTGACTAGGTCGTCTCACCGAGTAATATCTTCCAGAGCATTGATATCCTCTTTGTGAGATTGCCGACGTAATATTATTAAGGTTATTCAATGATATCGATGGCTCTGTGCCTTTTCCTGTGCGTTGGAGCGACCATATTAAAGTCTAGATGCTGTCTAGACTGGAATTTGAAACGAGCACTCTGAGTTTTCCTTATAATTTACATTCCCTTTTTGATATAAAGTTAATTTTAATGTGTTTAAAAATGAAATAAATTGATTTACCTCCGTTTGATATTTAATCCTAACGTCTGAAATAAGATTGAGTTTGAAATAACTAATGCGTTCCTTATAGTTTGAAAGTTCCGTTTCTTATAAACTTTGTTTTTTTCTGATTTCTTCACTTACTAGTATCATTTATTATATTATATTTTTGTTGCCTTGCATTTTCAAACTTTAACCATAAAATATATATAAATAGATAAAATTATTTTTGTTGACATTTTTATATTACGGCTAAAATAATGAAGAGAACCACAAATTAAATAACGCTTCACAAATACAGCTCAATGAGCTCGTTAATGAGAAACAGGCGATTAAATATTTGTTAATTTACTACGAATTGATACAGTAACGAGATGCATCGATTAAATCATTGTTTCGTATGTGTCAACTTAATTCACACTTTCATACATTTATAATGGAATGTTATTTTAAAGTAGACGATTAAAAATTGTAATATTTAAAAAGATACAAATAAATAAACAAAAAGCAATCTATTCTTTCTATATAAATATTTGTATCAGTCGAAATTGAGCAATTTAATGTTAAATAAAATTCAAACCCCAGACTATGAAGTGAGCAGTTCCTCACTGAATCAAGGTTCTCGTTATTTACTCATTAAAACTTGGAATAGAAGTTTCAAACCAAAATGGAAAAGTAAAATAAACTTTTTACCTTATTCCCTAAAAGTTTTTAACTCTCCACTTAATCTTTAGCATATTATTTGTACTCTCTAAAATATAATACTCAAAAAGCAGTCTTCTTATTTTTCATCTTCTTTTTTTAATAAACATTCGTTTTGTTTTTCTTAAGTATTTCTCTTCATTTTGCTATTTTCTATTATAAAATCAATGAAAACCGTCGTCGTTGATACAAATATAATTATTATTAAAAATAATCCAAAATATTGTTAAAACCACAAATATCAGAGTACAAAAGCTTTTCAATTATTTGATGTAATTTAGTGATTATATAAAGACAGTAATAAAAACATATATTCTCATTCTCTAATAATAAAAGGTATCATTTAAATCCATTCTCACTTAAAGTGAATTGTATTTCATGCTCATACCCCAGTTTGCATTTAAAGAAACATAACTGATTGAAAATTTTTTATACTGTTTTTAAAAATAAAATAGAAAATATACAGAACATGGAAGTATATCTTACAATTAAATTTTATAAACCCAGATCACTCAATTTGCAAATGTAAAAACGTTTTTCAATTGATCTTTTTTACGCACAGACGGCTCCTTTAAATAAGTTCTATACATTAAAAAAGCAATGCATTTATACGCGTAAAATTCGCCAAGGAAAAATGACGCCCATGAAAATTTTAGGTCTATAATATATAATATATATAAGCAAATTTGATTTTGAAATTGTTAGGTATCTAAATGTTTTCGATTTAAGCCCCTGTTAGAACTTATTATGACGATATTGGAATTAAAGTCCGATGAAAACAAATAAACTCTTATTTCACTGGCAGAAAAGTTCTTAGTAAATTTGTCCCCGAGCCCTCTTTTAAATGAATTATTCAAAGCGTTGCAGACGGTTAGGAAAGTTTATAATACAGTTGACAGTCAAACTGCCAATAAAGTGCTCCCTAAGTATATTTAGGTTGAATGAAATTGTATTATAATTAATTTATAATGAAAATATATTTACGAGGCCTATTCAATTAGCTCACTTTCCCATATACTGCTTCAGAGTAAAGTGATTAGGGATTCCGTTATCTAAGTTATATGTGTACAAAATAAAACAAATAACTCTTATATGTATCTACTGGCTTTGTTCGCGACTCCGTCAGTGTGTTTATATATGATTGTAATGAAAATATGTCTCTGTGACAATCATTACTATGAATTACCTTGTTGAAATACGTAACACCAAACGAAGACATCTACATTATATCCAGAGTTATGCGGAATACCTTTTTATTTATTTCGTCTCAGTAACAATGAATTTATTAGAAGTTCGATGTTTCCAAATGATTTCAGCTGATCGTAATAAGACCGTAAAGTCTACTGAAACGAATAACAGAGAAATAACAACACTCGTAACACAGCAAATCGTAAAATGTTTTATTCAATATTAATAAATTTAAATGAAATTAAAATAACAATAAATCAAGCTTATCAAGTAATTTATAATATTACTTTATTTTTATGGTTAAAACAATAAAATATATTATTATAATTACTTTTCAGTTCCGAATCAAAGCCACAAATCCTATCAAGAAATAATTAAATAGTTTTTTAATCTTCAATTTATAGCCGAACGGAAGTCTAAGGACCTGGAGCAGGCATTGACACTAGTCGAATATTAAGATAAATGCATGGTTTTGACATTCGATAACGCAACACTACATACAATTAAATATAATTTTAATAAGGTCTGTCTCTAAGCTGGTTAAAGATAATCAGAAAAGTACTTTTCGAGGTCTCGAAACTTTGAATTCTATGGGATATTTGATTGGACGATGGAGTGATACAATATTTTAATAGGAATAAATATTGATAAAACCAAACCATACCAAACAAACCAATGTTGAAACATACGTAAAAATAATTATCCCATTAAAAATATCCCAAAAATGTAAAAAATGTAATACCCTAAAGCATAACTTGACTTATAGATAAAATACATTATGACAGAGAGTATCGGTACTAAATTTATAACTTCTATTCTTTTGGGTAGACCTCGAAGAATTCGGTCTGCCCATTCATTTGTCCCCTACTTTCGAATTTTTGAAAAATTTCTTCACAGGACGTCTTCTTATGACCCACTGAGTCCGAAATGACCACTGGTCAAAATGTTTATATATATATATATATATATATATATATATATATATATATATATATATATATATATATATATATATATATATATATATTTGTCAGCACGATAGCGGCCGCAGTTTCGCTCGGATCGCTTTCAAACTTTGCACAAAAATCAACCATCCAAAAATGAAGGTCAAGTTCGTTAACCAGAGAAATCCGGCCACGGGGGGCGCTAGGGCCTCACTTTTTCTGATTTCAGTTTTTCGTCCATAACTTTTTCCCTATACAAAGTAGATCAATCGCGTTCATATTATATGATGTCTTTGATGAATACCTATAACTAATGTAGATAAACCGAGAACCTAACTTCAATAACTTAGGGGTGGGGGTAAAAAAACCGTAATTTTTTGAAAAAAAATTCATAACTTTTTTCTGCTAAATATTCTTACATCACAAGTATTTTTAATAGAAAGGTTATTTTTTACTCTAAATTTAGGTACCAAAAGTTTTTCCGTAAAAGGTACCGTTTCCGAGAAAAAAAATAAAAACCACTTTTAGCTTGAAAATTTAAGGTAGGTAAAAACCACGCCAACTTTTTTCAGGTAAACATTCCCTCCTCGCAAATATTTTTAATAGAAAGGTTATTTTTTACTCTAAATTTAAGTATCAAAAGTATTCCCAATAAAGATACCTATTCCGAGAAATAAAATAAAAACCGCTTTTTGCTTGAAAATTTTTGATGTAAACAACTGCATCATGTGTTACTCTTAGGTAGTGAGTTATATTTTAAACGAGTTACACACGAGGTCTACCCACGCGTGTCCCCCTGCGGGCACGGATTTTTTATATTAAAATCTCGCAATTGAAAAATTTGTAAGATTTATTTTGCATTAAATAATGTGTAGTATAACATTACTTCTTAAATAAAATTAGATCTTATACAAGCTTACATTTATAGTATAATAACTAAACTTGTTAAGTATTGTCAAAATATTTAGTTAATACAAGTTATTTCATATTAGTACCGAGTATTCCATCGACGGGTAGTTCAATTCCATAACTGCGGTTTTGGTTGAATTTCTGGTGAAACAAATTATTAGACTAGTTCAGAGGTTTACCTGTATTTAAATAAAGCAACTCTAACAAATGTGCTATATACATTTATATAATGAAGCCCTTGACAGGTTTATATATAGAAGACTTTAACTCGCGACCCTTACTTATCTTTAACTTTACTCTTATTTAATGAAACTGAATTATTTATATTATTCATAAAAATAAATGGAGAGATATTTATTTGAGTTCATCAGAAATTAATAATAAGGTAAATAAAAACTAAAATCTACATCACGTACTGTTACATTCCTTGAGTGCACCCCTTCTCAGCACCTAATCACCTAAGCACTCGTCCCTAGCCATGCATCACTCTCACAATCAGTCGCCTCCTAATATTCCCGTCGCGCACTTCTGTCTCCCATAAACTCTCGCATATTGTAATTGAATAAGTTTATTCAAAGAAAATATATTTACTATTCTTTTATGAAATTTGTTTCTTTTTATAAAAGACTCTTAAAAATCGAGTTCTAGCATTGGTGGCAGCGCTAAAGGGATTGTAATATCCTTGGTTCCCCGCGAGTACAGTGTACTTAGAGAAGTGCCAAATCGACTTTCAGCCAAAAGCGACTCGGAACCGTCCAAATATACCCAGTCCATTATGCTGTAAGTGACAAGGAAAGAACACAGAAAGTGTCTCCCAAGGGATTCCAATTCCAGCACCGACCACGTCTACGACGATCCAGGCTCAAGAACACAGTAATCACAAGAAGTTTCAGTTGTTCCAGTTCCATATACCTAGTGAAATCATAAAATATATGTGCATCGTGATTCTGTGCGTTGTTTAAAATATAAATAATTAAACCCGTGTTTCTAAAAATACTATTTAACTTTCGACGACGTCTTATCAAACTTGTGAATGTTTAGTACTTAACTACACACTTGACGCCCGACCTTATCTCCAATACTACGAATCGAAATTCTTTCATCGTGTTTATAAACTATTAATATATCCAGGGTTTGCTTGTAAGTTTATTTTATTATATTGTTTAGAGTATTTTATTTTATTGTGTTTTATAAAATATGTTTAAAATGTCTAAAAATTCAAAGAACGTTAAAGAGGACTCCAAAGAACAAGTTTCTTTAGAAGTTATTTTAAAATTTATCAAACGATTCGACGGATGTCGTGAAAAATTAAATCCTTCTCTTAATAATTGCGATAACGCAATTTCTCTAGCCTCTTCACATCAAGAAAACGTCGTTTTTAAATATATTTTGAGTCAATTAGATGGCAAGGCTGAAATAGCATGCTCCATTAAAGATTTCCATTCTTGGCCATTACTTCGTGAATTTTTACAGAACCTATTTGGCGAAAGAAAACATTATGCCCATTTATTGACAGACCTCCAAGACTGTAGACAGAGTTCCCAGGAGAATGTAAACCAATTCTCGCTTCGAGTGGAAACCTGTCTATCAAAATTACTAACAGAAATATCTATAACGAATCAAAAAAAAAGCGAACTGTCAGGTAGAGTGGCCGCGATGGAGGATCTTGCCCTTCATACATTTACAACGGGCCTAAATCCACGTATTTCTAATATTATTAGATGTAAGAATCCAAAAAATTTAAACGAGGCCATTAAGTATGCAATATCGGAGGAGAAAATCCAACAATACACATTTAAACATATGATATCTAATTCAAAAACACAATTCCGTCACAATGATCGTAATAAACCTGGTTTTAAAACAGGTAATTCAAATAATAATAACTTTAAAAATCAACAAAAACAATTCTCGTCCTTCTCTGATTTATTCTGCAGATACTGCAAAAAATCCGTGTGTTAGAAAATTGCAAACTACGCGACTATAACAACAAGAAATACGCAACCAGTAACAGGTTTAATAATCCAAATCTAAGACCAAGTACATCCAGTTTTAAGCCCAGAACAAAATTTAAACCACAAATTAATTTTGTTACTGAAGAAGAAAGTTATGATACCGTTGTTTCCAGCCAAGATTTAAACTAAGCAGTGTCCCGGTTAGGTGCCGCACGGGACATGTTTCCTCTTTAAAAAACGACACCAAAATTCCTACAGAAACCCTTCCCTTAAGGACCTATGGACATGGTAACCAGCCCAAAAATCAAGGTCACTTAAAAGAGTCAAGCAACCGGGTAATCAGCCCCAAACAGTAGGCTCAAATCAAATTCGTAGAGTCAAGCAAACGAGTAACCAGCCCCAAACCGTAGACTCGATCACATTGAATCCTAAAAAACCTATTAAAGAAAATATTATCAGTCATAAAGTATACGAGTTTACATCTAATATATTCGATAAATACTTACCACATGTAACAGTTAATTCTCCCGCGTCTTTTAATCATCTATCCTTGCTCATCGATACTGGCGCAGCTATAAGTATAATAAAAAAATCTTCAATCAAAGATATGCCTAATATTAATAAATCAATTAGATTCAAAATCCAAGGCATAGACTCGAAAGATGATTGTCCCACTTTAACTTTAGGTCAAATCCCAATTATAATATATAATGAATCAAATGATAACTGCAAACGTCTAACCCATATATTTAATTTAATTGATAATATTAACTTTCCCTATGATGGAATAATCAATAACGACCTACTTAACATCATGGAAGGTCAAATTAACTATATGCATGGTACATTAAATCTAAAGGATATAACACTTAAAATGTTTTTTAATAATCCTATTTATACTATTGCACCACGTGACGAAACCATAATAGAGTGCACAGTATCGAATCCCGATATTAAAGAAGGTTTAATAATCAACCAACATTTATCTGAAAATCTGTTAGTAGCTAACTGTATCGTCCAAGTAAAAACAAATAACCGAGTAAATATCTCAGTCGTTAATACCTCAGAGAAACCTGCAACTATTGAATCTAACCTTCAATTAAACCTTGAACCTTTCAAAACAAATTCTTCTATTCCAATAGCTAGTATATCTGAACCAAACATTCTAGAACGCACTGAAGAAGTTTTGAAACTTCTTCGTGTATCTCACCTTAATACCGAAGAGGCAGAAGCTCTATACTCTGTCTGTTCTCAATTTTCGGATGTGTTTCACTTACCCAATGATCAATTAACATCGACTAATGCAATCCAACATGAAATAAATACCACTTCAGATAATCCCATTAACGTAAAGACATATCGATTTCCTGAATGTCATAAAAAGGAAGTTGAATCCCAAGTAAACAAAATGTTAGAACAAGGTATCATCAAACCCTCTATGTCCCCATGGTCTTCTCCAATCTGGGTCGTACCTAAGAAACTTGATGCCTCAGGCAAAAGAAAATGGCGAGTAGTAATCGACTACCGCAAGCTTAATGACATAACTATCGGAGACTCCTACCCCATTCCTAACATATCTGAAATATTAGACCAACTAGGTAAATGTAAATATTTCAGTACACTAGATCTAGCTTCCGGTTTTCACGAAATTAATATGAATCCAAACGATTCCTCTAAAACTACGTTTTCAGTCCCTACAGGACACTACGAGTTCACACAAATGCCCTTTGGACTCAAAAATGCTCCATCAACCTTTCAAAGGTTAATGAATTCAGCACCATCCGGTCTTCAACGCATCCAATGCTTTATATATCTTGATGATATCATAATTTACTCATTTGATATCGCATCCCATGTCAATAGCCTTTCCAATGTATTCCATAGACTACGTCAATTCCAATTAAAATTACAACCGGACAAATGTGATTTTTTGCGTAAAGAAGTTACATACCTTGGACATGTCATCACAGACAAAGGTGTAAAACCTAATCCTGAAAAATTAAGAGCAGTACATGAATTTCCTATACCGAAATCCCCTAAGGATGTTAAGTCATTTCTTGGTTTTGTCTCTTATTATAGAAGATTTATTCCCGATTTTTCAAATATTGCAAAACCCTTAACTAGTCTAGCTCAAGAAAAATACTGATTTCATTTAGCTAAACGAACGGCAACTATCATTTGAAACCTTAAAAAATAAACTAACCTCAGTACCTTTACTAGCTTATCCTGACTTTTCCAAACAATTCCTTCTCACCTGTGACGCATCTAACTATGCAATAAGTGCTATTCTGTCCCAAGGAGAAACAGGGAAAGATAGACCAATGTCTTATGCATCCCGTACACTTAATAAAAGCGAGTGTAATTACAGCACTACAGAAAAAGAATTGCTTGCAATTCTCTTCGGTTGTAAAACCTTTCGCCCATATCTTTACGGTAGAAAATTTACAATAATTACTGACCATCGCCCTTTGCGTTGGCTATTCAATCACACTGATCCCAGCAGTAAGCTCCAAAGATGGAGATTAAAACTGGAAGAATACGAATACGAAATAATCTACCGTAAAGGAAAACTTAACAATGCTGCAGACACATTATCTCGATACCCTCCGACAGTGCTTGTGAATCCTGTAGAACCTATTTCTCCACCTGTACATTTACCAGAATTAGGTAACATTGATAATCTAGATGACATAACAGATAACAACGAAAATTTACCCTCACCCCTTGTTGATTCTCCAAATCCAGCAACCCCTGCAAACATTCCAAGTCCCACTACTTCAAATGTCCAAGATGGTAACTATTCAGAATTTCACAAAGTCACTTCAAAAAATTTTAATTCTAATGCAACTATTATAGTACACCATGAAAGTTTGTGCAAAACTAATAAAAAGCACATCATTATTCTAACGTCTATAGACATGGATGAATCCAATCCTTACATATATGAAATTATATCCAACTTTCCTAATCAAAATTAATTTATCTCATTAGAGAGAACATTACACTCATTCCTTAAATACGAAATAGATAATAAAATCTATTATTTTATTTTTACTAAAGTAAACCATTTTGATACCTGTTCATATGAAGATATCTATAAATGTCTAAAATCTGTTAGAAATGAACTATTAAGTGCTTTATCTGGCCAGGATAACACTGAAGTAGCTATATCCGATTTCAACAATCCTTTCGATACTCATCAGTATATTAAACTATATAATATAATACTATATTTATGTCATAACTCTAAAATAACAGTTCATATCTATAAAAACCTTATTATTTATCCGTCCTTAAGCGAAATACAGAAAATTCTCAAAGAAAATCACGATATTCCAATAGCCGGTCATCTAGGCTCTTATAGAATGCTTAAACGCATTCAAGAGAAGTACTACTGGAAAAACATGCGCCCAGACGTAGAAAACTACGTTAAGAAGTGTCCACAATGCCAAACTAACAAAGCACTTAGACAACTTAATCGTGCCCCTATGCAAATCACATCTCTTTCCACTCGACCTTTTGAACGCCTAGCTCTTGATATAGTAGTTCCACTGCCCGAAGCCGGTAATGATAAATATAAATATATCCTCACACTTCAAGACGATCTAACTAAATTCTCAGCAGCCTATCCTATTTGTAATACTACAGCAGAGGAAACTACTGAATGTCTAGTCCATTTCATTACACTATTTGGTATCCCCAAATCTATTCTAACCGACCAAGGCACAAACTTTACTGCCCAATTACGTAAACAGACCTGTAATCTACTTAAAATCAAACAATTGTGGTCCACCCCATATCATCCTCAGACCCAAGGCGCTCTAGAGAGGAGCCATTCCACTCTGAAAGAATACCTTAAGTCGTATGTAAATGAGCAACAGAATAACTGGCACCGTTTCGTGTATACAGCCATGCTCGCATACAATTCAGCTATCCACTCCACAACTCACTACTCTCCTTACGAACTCTTATTCGGACATAAACCGTTCATACCCGATTCCATCTATGATGAAGTCCCAGGAGCTACTTATCCTGAGTATATCCGACTCCTTCAAAATAGGCTCGAATTTTCCAGAAGAAAAGCAATAGAACATATTCAAAAATCGAAAGAAACCTCGAAATCCTAGTACGATACACATTCTCGACCAGTAAAATACAAAGTAGGAGATCTAGTATATCTAAAAAACCATTTACGTCTGAGAAAAGCTCTTTCACCCATATGGAAAGGACCTTACAAAATAGTCAAAATCCATGGAAACAATACTGCATCCCTCTTAATAAACCGACGTCACGTTAAACATCATTTTGACGAAATCAAAATATCTACTACGACAATTAAGTAATACTGTAACATATTATTATTTAATTGTACACCCATTTCAGACTTGGTTTCATATATTTTACCTCGGCATCCAATAATCCAGAATATATCAAATAACGCCGGAATATATTTCGATCCCATTGGTTCTGTAAAAATAACTGTTTTTTTTTTTTTTTATGGAATAGGAGGGCAAACGAGCTGGCGGGTCACAGATGATTTGTGATCACCGCCGCCCATGAACTCTTGCAACATCCGAGGATTTACAGGAGCGTTGCCGGCCTTGAAGGTGGGAGTAAACGCCTTTTTTGAAGGTACCCATGTCGTACCGATCTGGAAATACCGCCGAAGGAAGTTCGTTCCACATTCGAGTGGTACGAGGAAAAAATGTACTTGAGAACCGCACAGTGGTGGATCGCCACGCATCCAGGTGGTAGGGATGGTATTGGAGGCGATGGCGCGCTGTGCGGTGATGGAATTCGGCGGTAGGCATCAGATCGAATAGCTCTTCGGAACACTCCCCGTCGTAAATGCGGTAGAAGACGCACAGAGATGCAACGTCTCTACGCAATGCCAAAGAGTCCAGCCGTTCACAGAGCACCGGGTCCCCGACAATCCGAACGGCTCTCCGTTGTACGCGGTCAAATGGTAGAAGCTGATATTGGGGTGATCCGGACCAGAGATGAGAACAGTACTCCATGTGTGGCCGGACTTGCGCTTTGTAGAGCGCAAGTCTTTGGCCAGGATTGAAGAACTGCCTTGTTCTATTGATCACGCCCAATTTCATCGAGGCCAACTTGGCCTTGCTCTCCAGATGACCACGAAACCGACAGTCACTCGAAATGTCGAGACCCAGTATTCTGATACTTGGCGAGGCAATGAGGGGAGTGCTCTCGAAGAGCGGTGATACGGCAAATGAGGTTTTTTTAGTGGTAAACGCGCAAACCTGTGTCTTCTGGGGATTGAACTGAACGTGGTTCAGTTCACCCCACTCAGAAACTATCCCTAAGGAAGTCTCTATAGAAGACACAAGTTTCTTTCGGCACTCGTCGACGTTTTCCCGAGAGAGATCTGCACGGCCGGAATATACCGCATCCCCAGTACTGTCATCCGCATAACAATGTATGCTGGAGATATCCAACGTATCATTGATGTGCAGGAGGAACAGAGTTGGGGATAGCACGCAGCCTTGGGGTACACCAGCGTTCACGGGCTTGGGGTCCGAGCAAAAACCGTCGAGAACGACCTGTATGCTCCGCCCAGTGAGGAAGCTGGTGATCAACTTGCATAAACTCTCGGGAAGCCCATAGGAAGGTAGCTTCGAAAGAAGCCCCTTGTGCCATACACGATCGAAAGCTTTCCCCATATCTAGACTAACTGCCAGACCCTCTCCCTTACTTTCAATAACAGCTGCCCAACGGTGCGTAAGATATAACAGAAGATCACCATGGCGAAACCCATATTGTCGGTCATTGACCAACTGGTGATCCTCGAGGAAGGTTAGGAGCTGCTTATTGATGATACTCTCCATTACTTTGGAGAGAAGAGAGGTAATGGCGATAGGTCTGTAGTTAGCTGGGTCCGAGCTATCACCTTTTTTAGGGATCGGATGGACAAGGGCACGCTTCCATGAGACCGGGATTACGCCTTTAAGGTAGGAGTACCGAAATAGACGCGTTAGCACTGGTGTCAATTCAGGGGCACATGTTCGTAGCACAACTGAAGAGATACCATCTGGCCCACTCGACTTATGAACTTCCAAGGAAAGGAGGGCTTTTCAGATGAGTTTTTGCCGAAAAACTCTTTCCGGCATTAAGCTCGGACACCGCGGGATGATAGGCGGTGTCTTCCCCTGGTCGTCCAAAGTCGAGTTTGAGGCAAAAAGAGTGCCCAAGAGATCGGCTTCCTCTTTTGCCGTGTAGGCCAGAGAGTCGTTCCCAGTGTGCAATGGCGGTAGGGATGGCTGACAAAAGTTTCCCAGCGTGGCTTTAGACAGCGCCCAGAACTTGCGCGTGCCAGGCGGGTACTTTGCCAGCTGATCCCCGATTTTGACGACATGCTTGAACTTTGCTCTAGCAATTTTCCGTTTGAAGAATCTGGAGGCTCGATTATATTTCCTCTTCAGAACTCTAGAGTTCGGATCCTTAGTGACTAACGCATTAGCCCAAGCTTGATAAGCCTGCCGTTTGCCGGCTGCTGCAGCCCTGACAGACGCATCAAACCAAGGCCGCGATCTGCCACCAAGTGGTACCACAGAGCTTGGTACAAATAGTTCCATGCCCTGAAGTATCACATCAGCTACAGCCGCAGCGCAGTCACTAGGATCATTGGAAGAGAAACAAATCGGCCCCCATGGGTAGGATGCAAAAAAGGACCGCATTCCATCCCGATCCGCTGACTTGTAGTGCCAAACGCGTCGAGTCGCAGGTCTTGTGCGAGCTGGGCGTTCAATGGGCACTACACTCCGTACCAAGCAATGATCAGAGGACCCTAAGGGAGCCTCGACAGTGACTTGGTACTTTCCGGGATGTGTAGTCAGCAGAAGATCCAACAAAGAGGGCATATGACTGTCCACGTCCGGTAGACGAGTGTGCGTCTTTACCAGCTGGGACAGACCATTTGCCAGAGCAAAGTCAAACACAGATCTCCCCGCGTAGTCGGTGGCACGTGACCCTAGCCAATCGGCATGGTGCGCATTGAAGTCCCCGAGGACTACGACTTCGGCGGAGGGAATCTGTGAAAGCAGATCGTCAATCTTCGCCTGAACATGGCCCAAGAATTGAATCGTTTCTGCATTACCACTATGAGACCTGTAGAGGCACGCGTAGACTCTGACATGGTCGTCCATGTCCACGCGCAGCCAGAGTACAGACAGGTCCCGACCTTCAAAAACCTGAAGGCGACGGTAGCAGATATCCTCCCTTACGAACACAGATACCCCGGCGTGTGGTATAAAATGGTGTTCTAGTTTATACCCGGGGTATGACAGGTACGCTGTGTCGCTAGGTTGAGATATCTGCGTCTCCGTCAGAAACAACAAGGCCGGCTGCGCCGTCTCTAGGTGATAGTGGACGGCGTTCAAGTTGGAATGAAGTCCCCGGATGTTGCAAAAGTCCACATTTAGAGTGGGTCGGGGTACCGCTGCGTTGACTCGTCGTTTGCCCTCAAAAAACACAAAAGGCGATACTTTGCCCGCCCCAGATACGACGGGCAGCCCGAGCAAAATCCGAGAATCATTCAAATAGATATTTCATTCGTTCAACCACATTTAGAAAATATTAATATTATCTTTTAAGGTAGACGATAATGTAAATGCTAATATGTTCAGCAACTCATTTAATTTGTATCCATCTATTATTACTCCTAAGCAACTATTTTCTGACCTTGTAAAGAATTATATATTCCTTCCTAGTTCTAAGCAATTACCTATTCTGTTAGTCTTAGACAACATGCATATTTTAGAAAATGTATCCGATGTTTCATGCTGTTATACGAATAACAAAATAATATTTGTTTTACAAATACCACTGGTACGAGGGCCAAACTGAAAGTTTTTAGAACTGGCCACTTAAAAGCATTATATTAAAAAAAATAGTTTAAATTTTGAAAATAGAACTCTTTACCAATATTATTGAGTGTACATTTCATTCATTTGTCATTTGTTTTACGATTTGGCGGCAAATTGAAAATTGTCTGTGCACGTCAGAATGAATTTAAGCCGAGAAAATTTTCGTGCAATGATTTTTTATGACTTTCGATGTCATTTAAATCAACAAGAAAGTTATGATAGACTTCGATTGGCTTCTCACGATGAAGCCCCATCTCGTGCCACAGTTTACAACTGGTTTAATGAATTCAAACGTGGTCGAACTAATCTCACCGATGATTTGCGTGAGGGACGGCCTTCTACAGCGACGACTGAAGATGTTATCTTCAGTCGTCGCTGTTCAGTGTTGTGCGGCGTCTGATAGAGACTGACAAAAGAGTGACCTATCAGCAGATTCGGACAAGTCTAGGCATAGGTCAAGTGCACAAAATCCTCCATGAACATTTAGCGGTCAGGAAGCTTTGTGCCCGCTGGATACCGCATAATTTGACCGAGGCTCAAAAACTCCGCCGTGTTGATTGGTGCCGAGAAATGATCCAAAAATTTAACGGAGGTGACTCAAATGCTGTGTTCGACATACTAACGGGTGACGAAAGCTGGATTTACTGTTATGATCCGGAAACCAAAAGACAGTCTACTCAGTGGGTGTTTCCTTTCGAAGAGTTGCCAACTAAAGTGAAGAGAGGTCGAAGTGTTGGAAAAAAGATGGTGGCCTCGTTCTTCGGAAAGACAGGTCATTACGCGACAGTAGTCTTAGAGGATCAGAAAACGGTTAATGCAGAATGGTATACTAACAATTGTTTGCCACTTGTCTTGGAAAAAGTTCGAGAGAAACGACCTCGCAGCAGGATCCTCCTTCATCACGACAATGCCTCGTCGCACACCGCCAGGCAAACGATCGACTATTTGGTGACCTCAGACGTGGAATTACTGGGTCACCCGCCGTATAGCCCCGACCTCGCACCCTGCGATTTTTATTTATTTCCGAAAATAAAAGAAAAACTTCGAGGAAAACGTTTTATAGACGCCGAAGAAGCAGTGGCTGCGTTTCAAAACGCCGTCGAAGAGACCCCTAAGGCCGAGTGGGCAAGGTGCTTTTCTCAATGGTTCCATCGAATGCAGCGATGTATTGATGTAAATGGACGTTATTTTGAAAAGTTACAATAAAACTAATAACTTGCTAGAATGCTTAGTTTTTGATTTTCTAAGAACTTTCAGTTTGACCCTCGTAAATACAAAATAATTGGACTTGTATCACATTATACCTTAACCTGTAAATCTTAAAACTGTAAACAATACATTGTATTCTAGTATTATACCTTCAACTAAATATTTAGGCATAACTAAAGATAAGTCGTCTTATTTTAAATAAGTTACCCTATCAAATTGTAAAGATATGAATACACAATACCATGTTTGTGAAATACATAATGTAGATCCTACATCAGTTATATCTGTATGTGAAACTGAAATAATTGGAAAAGCTTTAACTTTTGTTCCAGCAATCCGTAATAAGGAATTTATTAATGGTAACTTTGAACCTTTCATAAGTTGCACAACAATCAATGGATCTATGTTATTAGTCAAAAATCTATAATAATTTTAGAATGTCCAGATAATGAATTAACAGAATCATTTATATCCGGTACTGGTTTACTGACATTACCTGATCAATGCATAGTATATTCTAAAGATAATAAATGTTATATCGAAATTAATGCTAAACTAATCATATTGCGCTTTGAATTAATTAGTGTTAGTGGCTGCTGGCCACATACTTAAAAGACAGCATTAAAGCTTCTTTTGTAGATTTAAAGAATATAGATAACTTGGATTCTCTTATTACCAATTATGATAAATGTACTGAACTAATTAAAACTAGACTTAGTAAATTAATCGAAAAACCTCATATGTATGGTAATTTTTATTCTTATACTACTATTGTAATAGTCCTTATTATAATGTTGTCCGTATTTTATAAGTTGTTTAAATATTGTAAATTAGTTAAGATACATACATGTAATTCCGATCCTGAAGAACCTATAGAAATGAGACCCTCAGATCCTGATGATGATGTCCCTGCACCCAGACTCCGCAGAACCTAACTTAATTGAACTTACTTTTCATTCCTCATCGTCAACTTACCTCTCACCCGTAATTTTCCACTTATCCACTTAGGGTTGTTACATTCCTTGAGTGCACCCCTTCTCAGCACCTAATCACCTAAGCACTCGTCCCTAGCCATGCATCACTCTCACAATCAGTCGCCTCCTAATATTCCCGTCGCGCACTTCTCTCTCCCATAAACTCTCGCATATTGTAATTGAATAAGTTTATTCAAAGAAAATATATTTACTATTCTTTTATGAAATTTGTTTCTTTTTATAAAAGACTCTTAAAAATCGAGTTCTAACAGTACTAATGAAATATCACTCGTATCGTCACCTGTACTAAACGAGATCGTTATTAATATTTCCTGTTGAATCATGCAGCAGACTTTAGAGAGACACTTGTAGTATAGGAAACTACTACTATAAACGTTGTTATATTGCAAAAAATGAATATGAAGTAATTTTTATTGTTACATAAATAAATGAAGAAATAAAATGTTCCCTTGGAGTAGTGGTTAATGATCCTTGACCTTAGGTTCGTTTCCCACGAGAGACGCCCGTTGTTTGTGTAATCCACAGATTTTCCTCGATTTTACTCTGGGTCTTTTGTATCTGTTTATATAAAACTGGAACACAACGATTATTTATATATACTTATAATCTCTTTCAACGACCGTCAACACTTGGATTATTATTGATGTAAAGTAAAAGACTGACGGCGGAGTTTATTACCATCTGATGACTGGCATGTCTGTTGACATTCAATATATTGTAATAAAAGTGTACTTATAACCATTATATTGTAAAATATAGGTCTATAATGGCGATTTGATTTCGAAAATATGGCACTACACGAGAACAAAGCGTTAATTTCATTAAATTAACGCTTTGTTCTCGTGTAGTGCTAGTATTTACAGAAATATTATTTTTAAAATATATATATAGATTCCACAGGAATGTTTTGAAGCCTTCATGTTCGGAAGCTTTTTTAAATAACTCATATAAAGAATTTACCGCATAGACTCAAACCACTCAATAAGATAGTCTTCTTAAATCAAATAGGATGGCTTATACTTTAATATTTTTCATTTGAGTAAAATAATATGATATGACTAGTTTGTGTTGTTTACATTTTTATTTTAATCTGACGTTTAAAGTAATCTCCACTTTTTAGATTTCCCCCGCCTATGAAGGTCTTTGATGCAATGCACTTTAAACATATGAAATAGAAATATACACTAATACGCACGAATGTCCTTGTATAAATATATATTGATTGAGTCTTGAGAATTGTATTGAATTTGTAAGTTTTCACCCCAAGGATTTTGAAAATAGAACTTTCATTATAATATCTTTCATAATATGTGCTAAAGTAAAATACCTTTCATTATGGGTGCTAAGAACCTCAATCGAGTTCATCATGCTGGCTTGATATTAAATTTAGAACTAAAACAATGGAGTCACGTTGTTTCAGCAACCATGTTTTTTCAGTCATGATGTTACTATGAAAAAGCCACTCGAATCCAAAAAGTAGACTTCAAAACCTTTCCATCGGCTACTTATAAACACATAATACATTAATCCAATATTCGTCGAAAGACAATGTCTTATATATTTACATATTATATACATTATTTGACAGATCTACTTCTGCTAATAAGGATCGCTGTCGGTCGAGAATACCTATATTATTATACATTTATTATTAATCTAGATTTCCCTATATTTTCATGTTTAATATATACTTTATATATGATGTTCAAATATATGTACCAATAATCTAAACAATTTCATAAAATAAAGATCTGAAATTTTATAACAATAAAATATGTACACACTTTTATAATTATTGAAAAATTTTACAAATATTTTTCCTTGACTTTTTACAAACCGAATAACTGTTGTAGTGAATTATGTTATCTTAAGATATAAGTAAGTGTATATAACATTTATATTTTGGGAGACAATAAAACAGATGAAATAAATAAATTACAAGGAAATTACTGTAATAAATATTGTAAAATTATTTCCCTCATTCAACGGTGAGTACTTCAGTGAATGAAATACTTCAAAATGTTTTTTAACCCTTAATTTGGCAAAGTATAAAATGCTATAAAACCTGAATTTTGACATCAGAAATGTTATTTATACACATAAAACGACTATAGAAAAATTTGAAAAAAAATCTGAAAAGCTTAGTTTTCCTGAAAACTCATGTATGCCACAATATACACCGCCAACTACTCAAGAATACAAATCGTAAATGTGTTGTATGCAGGGGCATACATTGCCAATTACTGTAGGTACTGACTACGTATTAAAAAAAAACAACTATTATATTTATTATTTATTTTTATAAAAAAATACATAGAAATTACGTAGGCACATGGTAATCTAGTTGACAGTTACGGGAATTTTTGCCAGTTACGAAACAAAGGCGGACTTGGCACTTCATACATTGTACGACTGTAAGTTTTGAACAAACAGCATCTTCCTTGTGTGGTCATTGTCATAAAATGACCAACGTTGTCAAATCGTGACGTTTCAACTGGACTGGCTTGTGGGTCTCTTTTTTTGGTGCCTTTGTTACTACCCTCAGAACGCTGGTATTTTTTTAGACCTTCATACAATTCGAATCTAAAGTCCTTCAAAGCAATTGACTTTGTCCTGGAATCTCTTCTGTGACGAAGCTCTCCAATAATCAGTATAAGACGGCAAATGAAAAATGAAATGAAATGAATGAAACGAAATCCCGTAATTCGTCTTCAGTCAAACCTAGAGTACGTCCAGTTTGAGATATTGCATCAAATACGTATGCATACGTTTGTTCGACAATATCTGTCAAAATGTCTGGGGAAAAAAACTTGTAGAAATACTCCAGGGGAGTTAGGACTGTGACGCTCCCGACAGGTTCCGATTCCTCTTCTATAGAAGCCACATGTCGAAACACAGCTTTTTTCCAATTATAACTAAGAGTAAACTTTTGCATTCGTCTAGGTCGTTTAGCAACATGAACAGTGGGACGTTGTGATCTTGTTTTTCTGGAAATACGTGATGTGGAGGAGGCATTCGTCGACATGCTAGGTGTTACCAAACCAGGGGGTGCACGTGAGTTTTAAGGGCAGTTTGTAACTTAATTACATATTATTTCAACGTTAGCAGATTACAGTTACATTATACGAGAACTACTCTTCATCACATAAACTGGAAACTGAACATATAATAACATTATGTGATCACTATTTTATAAAATAGACACCGTCAATAAAATCAGATGAAACCAGTGCAGCGAAAGAAACATTAATTGTATCTTCGTAATGTAGCACGGATGGTAAGGAATTGAAAATAAAATTGGCACTAGTTCAATTTTTCGCTTTAATAAACGCAGTTTGGTTCAATTGGTGTAAGACTTTAGTTCTTTACCAATAGGATAGAAAACACTTGGGTGTTTCGACGAATTCCTTTAAATTTTATTGTTTTGAAATACTATTTTATAGATACGCTATTTTATCCAGATTAATTTATTCTCTGTACCTTTTTATTTGAATTGTTTAATATATTTTGTATACTTGTATTGTCTGTATTTAATGTAGCTTCTATAGTTACTGATATCCATTCACTTGGTCAGTATACTCACTTTTCAAATATATTTCCTTTTGTGCAAAACTTGTAAAATTACGTCATTACCACATTTATAGTTAACTTTTCCTGTGTTTTCTTTATTCGGTTCACAAGTATTTCATTAACGGTATCGTGAAAGATAAATTATTAAAGCGTTTTTTAACAAAATGTATTGTTTCATTCGTAGGCAATCTTTGATTTATAAGAAAGAACCCCTTTATATCGACTATATTTTAATTTAACCGAATTAGCATTATATGTCAAAGAAAAGCTAATGTTTGGCATTAACATGCAAAGTCATATCAACCAAGTGGTGTGGGCTGTCAACGATACAAACGGACTGACAGACACTAACCTCCGAAGAGCAGAATGCTTTTACTTTTTCAATCTACTGAATTATTCAACTGAAGGCGTATTTTTTTTAGCTTCATCATACATAAATTCACATAAATTAAAAAAAAGTTTTTTTCTGAACATTGTATAACTGTATGCGTGTACTTGTGGTATACGAGTACAAAATAGAGAAGATCATGACTTCAAACTTTTCATCGTCGTTCTTTATTTATGAATTATATTATCAACACCCTTAATTTGAATATTTAATTTAACATTTTAATACCACGAAATATTTTACAATACATTTTCTCATTAATAAGTAAACACAATGAACAAATGTATAAAAATAACAGATTCCAAATTTCTTATTTTTAATTGTGACTGTGGCCAGAGTAAATATATGAGTATGTGATTCATTATCTAAATCCATAACAGATTTTTATTCTCTGGCTTTACCTTTACGTTATAAATGTATGCATTGTGAGTTAAGCCGACACATACGTAACAATGATTTAATCGATGTATCTCGTTACCTCATCAATTTGCAATAAATTAACGAATATTTAATTATCTGTTAATGATTCATGACCTCATTGTGCCGTATTTATGAAGCTCTATTTAGTTTATAGTTCTCTCCATTGTGCTATCCGTACTAAGAAAAAGATTATAAAATCAATTTTATTGAATTTATTTATTATTTAAGGTAAAAGTTAAACCTAGTTAGGAATGCTTTAACTAATGAAGGCTACTATAACTAATAAGTCTTATCTTAAATTAAAAGATACTTAAAAACTATTCTAGTAAGCAACGAAGGCTGAATAGAAAGTTTATAAGAAATAAATAACTACATTTAGTACTAAAACTATAAGTAATGTATGAGTTAATTCAAAATCGACCTTATTTCAAAAAAGATAAAATTAAAAATAAAACACGCAAATCATTTTATGTCATATCAACGTTAAATCAGAAAGGGAATGTGAATTAAAGGAAAATCTCAAAGTACTCGTTTCAAATTGCTGTCTAGACTGCATCTGGATTTAATATGGCAGCTGCAAAGCTCAGGTAAAGGCACAGAGACATCGATATTATTGAATAAATATAATAACATTACGTCTGAGATCTTAAAGTGAGAATATCAATGCTCTGGATGATATTACTCTGTAATACAATATAATTTTTATCAATTTAATTTTGAAGTGTATTTTACTTCACAAATTTTATCTCAAACTAGTTTCAAATAACGACGATGAGTTGGATAAACACCGTTATTGAACTGTACAAAAGGTTTAAGTATATACATTTTATTTCCAAACATTTTAAAGTAACCAAAGGTATGGGTATTATAGCCTATTTAATGATCTCACACTGTAATAATCATAAACTTTTACTACATGTATGATATTGATCCAATCCATACTAAGTAACACACGTACCTATATATCGAAGTCTTACAGCTTTAGCTCACATATTTAACAATAATGAATATGTCAACTACATTAAACTACTACTACTACTACTAAACTTTTATACCTTGGCCTTGGGATACGAAAAGTGAAGTGACGATAATGAGTTTTATACTCATTCCTAAAATAAAATGCAATATTTATTATGGGATATACCAATAGCAAATACAGTTTACCTATTTTTCATTGAAATTATATCTTGATTTTCTGATATATTGAGATATTTTTTATCAACTTTACCTAGAAAAGATGACAAAATATTAAAATTTATATTTTCTTAAAAAAAATCATTATTTAGATTGAACTTTGATTATTTTTCAATCTTTCAATCAATCAAGTTATTAGTTTTACTTTAAGGGTTGCTTTGTATAGACATATTGAAAAACTACACACTACTTAAAATTAATTCTTGTTGCTGTTTGTAGAATCATGAAAGGAATATTTTTCATTTATAGCAATTGATATCTTTTATTTTAAATGCGTAATTTTTCAGCCGCTTGAAGAATTCTGCAACAGCAATATATTACAACACAACTATCATCAATCAGGGAAGAAATTAAGAAAATATTATTTACTAAAATTTTTAGACTAAATTTTGGTTTACCACGACGCGTCACATGAACTCTTCATGGTTATATAATAAATTTGACTATATTTCTATTTCTATATTATTTATATATATGAGCCTGCTTATTATTTGACTTCAATTTTATTTTTTTTTCTTTTACTTGTCTTAATCAAAATATTAACATAATTTATATAATATTTATGTTATATCCAAAATAATAAATCCTGATATTAAGTATACTATCCGTTATTTATAATGTTGCTCAATTTAACGATTTTGATAATTGACTCAGAATTGTACACGTTAACTAGCCATTTTATATATCTTTGAACTTTATTATTCCATAATATTGTAAGTCTTATAATAAACTTTTGTAATTCAAATAACAATATAATAATAATTGGTACACATAAAGTTAGGTTTGCTTAAGACAAATTTAAATATAATTATATAATCTTTACCTGTTTTATTACTTTTTCCAAGTGTTCAATTATTTATTTACAAGTAATATTACGAGTTTTATTTACAAGTAGTATTACGAGTATGTACTCGTAGGAGCTTAAAAGCTTGTGAATGGTGGCATGACGTCTGTTTCTAATCTGTTACCAATACAATAAATTAAATTAATAAATACTGTCATTTTGAACGCTATTAAATATTTATTTGTATAACTATAATACGTCTACAGCACGGTGAGGTTATACAAAAGGAAATAATTAATCGGTCCTTGATTCAGTACACCGAAGAACGGTAATTGAAAGGTCTGGGAAAGTAGTCGGTGAGCAATATTGAGACTTTACTGGCATTTGTACATAATAGTTGCCTGTAGTACTGTCTGGTCTCACGATATTTATCTAACGTATATGATAATAGACGGCTGAATAAACACATGAAAATCGTTTGAACCCGGTACAAACGGATCCCTGAATTAAACATTGCTTATTATGAAAATGTTAATTAGGAATATGCACAGTCATATAATAGTTCTTTCATAGTTTTCGTGACAAAGTGTAATTTTTACTTAGTAATTTTATAAAATGGCTAGTTGCGGTTAATAGATCCAATAAATAACAACTCATTCGTTACACGGTATTTTTATACATTTAGTACAATATACGTTACAATTAATGCAAGCAAAATAATATTAATATAATTATTATAATATTTTACTTAACATCGTTTTAAAACAAGCACATGTAAAAATTTATAGTAAATTATATGAAACAAAACATTTGCATTTATTTATTTTTATACATAACTAAATATATATTTCTTTACGTTACCTGTGCTTTAAATCTATTGTTCAAAGCATCTTCCACAATGGCAAACAATAGTTAGTGGAGACGAAACTAGGATCAGACGAGTGTTTATGTGAATTAATTAATCCAAGGGGTGGACTAATGGAGTTTTGTTGTGACTCAGTCACCATTACTGAAAGTAGATACAGGTTCAATCAATACAATGAACATATTTTCAACCATTCTTGTTTTATTTTTTGTTTTGGAATATAATTTAATTTATTAAACCAATAACTTAGCGCAGCTGCGACATATATGTCAAACATATAAGTTTTCCGATCAGGTATTACTCGCGAGCGTCAGCAGAATGTGGCCGTTATTCGTATTTCCTCATGATGTATCAGACTTTAGAAACACTTGTGGCCACAGAGAGAAGACAGAAATTGCAAGTAATGAATATGTATTATTACATAATAAATAAATATATAAAGTGATCCCTTGGAGTGGTCAATGATCTGTAACCGTAGGTTCGATTCCCACGAGGGACGCCTGTTATTTGTGTAATCCACAGAATTTTATTTCGACTTTACTCTGTTCCCTTTGTATCTGTGAAAATAACCAATGGAGACACAAGGTCTATTTATATAATCTGGGAGTTTGTTAATTTTGTTTTTCAACGACCTTCAAACCCTTATTTATTATTGATGTAAAACAAAAAATATTCATTACAAAAAAACAAACCATTAAAAATATATCCTTAAATGCTAAATAATATATGTTACATAGATTATACGAAATTCTACCTTATGTATTTCCAGATTACAATACAGTTAACAGATATTAAAACAAAGATATATATTTAAGCAGTAAGCTGTTTTAGATTGTTTAATGTATGAAAACATGTAAGAGTTACGTTAGGTGTCAACAACTTGACGAGGAGAGTTAACACTATTCGCCTCCCCCAATAACATTTAAACATAAAAAAAAATATTATTTAAAAATTAACACGGACATGGCTCGAATCTGCATCCTCAATAAAACATCCCACCACTCTGTAAATTCAGCTACGGGTAGCGACACGACGACATTTCACCTTTTAAACTTACCTATGGTTTTATGTGATAGCATAAATTTAATAAAAATAAGTAGATTTACAGTAGCGCACATAAATTGTATCAGAATTTCTAACCAAGAAAAAAATTTGTTGGAGGACTAGTTCAATTCCCACAAAACAATCAGCTGTCACCGCGATCACGGCGCAAACTGTCCTGTTCCAATAATTTTTCTTAAAGCTTTTAAGGTATCTATGGTTTTCCTTATTGGCACATTGTAGAGTGTCAACTATATCATAGTTCTATACAAGGTACATATACTACTTTATACTTCCTTGATGCATTATTATGATATATATACGATTTGATAATACAAAGTAAAATTATACTTATTTTATATAATATTAAACTAAGTGTGATATAACAATGAGAATATAAGCATGGTTCATATCCCACAAACTACATATAACTAAGTATTTTCTTAGGAAACAAACATATAAATTTCCTCATTTTCCCTTGTCGAAAACCCTCTAAAATGTAGAAATTTATAATAATAGCCTCCATAACCCAAAGTGCTGCTTGAGCAGATTCATGAGACCCTTGTGCGGATATACGAGTAACTATAAATATCACCTTCTGTTCTCAATAGACGTAACAATATGTACCACGTGTCTGAATCTTTTTCTTTAATTAAGCGTCAGGTAATGTTTAATATGACTAGTTATATAAACTATGCTTTGTTATAAACTATGATAAATATTATATTGTATTGTAGTATTTTCATTCTTTTATGACATACCACACATGTGTAAGAGTTCCAATGGCAATTTTTTCAAGAACTATGTGTTCAGTGAAATCCAGAAGAGAAAGAAGCGTTTCTTGCAAATTTCTCAGTTTTATTTGGATCTTTATAAAAATAAGATAACAGTTTGTGTCTATGAATATTCAAGATTAGTAAGAGCTTGAACGGCATCAACAACGAAAAGTAAACAACTTTTAATAATATCCTAAACCAGTGTTTTTCAGCTACAAAAGAAACATTATTAAAATAGAAATTTAAGTTTTTATTTATCTTTTTATAATGTATTGTAAATTTAATTAAAAGATTTTAAACGAAATTGAACGCTGTATCACTAATACCTTAATTGAATAATAATTTCTTACACTTTAATCGGTCACTACAGTTTTAAATTTCAAGTGTATAAATATTTTTCCACATTTCATTAATGCTTTATGGTAAAAGACGCTTGCCTAATTATTGCTACTAATCATACAATTTACATTTATAATTACAATTAAGGCTCAATAATTAATAACTGTAAGAAATATCTATTGACTATTAGATAAAATATTACTATTTATATGATTTTATATTTACATAAATTATATGTTTATGAACCACTAGAAATATACTTTTACTCTTCCTTATTATGCATTATTGAGTGAATTAATTTCATAATAGTCTAATAAAACTAATAATCAATTGTAGCTCTGAACTTAGTCGAAGTATAAGTATGTTATATTTATATTAGTATGTATGTATGTTTTAGTATGTATGTTAACAATTTTTAATGGGATGGCACAAAACTATTAAATATTATTTTTATATAATACTTATATGTACATAATAAGATGCACACATACATTGAGAGCCTCTGCTTTCAGAGGTTAACTGTTGCCGCGTAAGAGGAGTAATAGATAGAAGTAATAGTCCAGCTCTTTTTGATTTAACAATTATAAATCTATATAATATTGTACCTTATATCAAACAATTAAGTGGAAAAATATTTAGTTTAATATATTAATAACCTAACGTAAAATATATTTTTGTAACTACGTTCTATATTTTACTACAAACAGAGCTAGATGAAGAAATGTATTATTTGTCACGCGGTTTCCAATACGACTGAGGATGAGAGCAAAACATTCATCACAGATAACCCACCATAAAGTTAGATCATTTATTATATTCATAATCTAACAAAAAACATTATGAGTACAATATATTTATAACGGTACAGAGAACGTGATTTGAAATAATATTTAATAATAGGTTACACATTATTCGTTGTTAAAGTGAAATAAATTTTACAAGACATGTGGATGAAAATATCCTTGAATTGAATTTAATCCTATTAACAACGTATTTTTATTTTTATTATTGTTATTTGCTATCTTTCTAATATGTGTTTATGTACGTCTGTGTTCAATTTAACCAATACAAATGGGGTTTGGTGTACAATGTCTAAAGCAATCATGAGGCTACATTATTTAGGTATAAAAGTATAGTTATAGTAAATATTGTTATAGATTTCAAGAATTCGACAAAGCCGATCAGAACGGATATTAGGATAGAAAAACAATCAGCTTCATATAAAGAAACCATAAAAAATGTTAGTCTAGTTTAACCAGTCATTAACAGGGAGGGTAGAAATGAAATATTTATTTAAATCTTGATACTAAATTCCTTACTTTGTCCGAGAAAATACCTTTCGCTAGTAAAGGTTTGGAGGTGCAGAAGAGCTGCTTTGAATCAAAATGTACAAACATTAGTAGTATTTTCAAATAATTTAATTATAAAATAAACCATTCGTTTTAAGACATATTTTTCTGCGCATATTCCATACATCAGATGAGGTTCTTTTGAGGTCCGCAATAAATCTACCTTATTAGATTACATTTAATGATAATCATTCCTGTCATGCTTATATTTAACGGCATCGGAGTTACAACTTGATACATTGTGTTAAGTCCATGGCTCCTTCAAGTCACTGACACTAGTAATATTTTTGTATTTATAAAACAAAGGACAATCGTACCTAATAAAATAATATTAACTATATCAGTTGTGTTTGTTATTAAATTCTGATGCTTGTTCTTAGACTCCAGTCCAGTTCATTATTCAGAATCATCAAAGTGGAATGTATCATCGTAGTAGAATAAAGAGGCAGTGGTTTTTTTTTAATGTAATAACGGGTTTTAAATGTATCAAAGCTCTTATTGCTGATAGAACCTGTAGCAACCGATGGTAGCACGCATAAAACGGAGCCATTAACACGTAGACCGAGTTTTTAGTGTGATGGGGAATAGTAAATGCTTTTATACCAGTATGTTTGAACAAAAACAACATTTTTATCTGTATGGAGCACTCTGCTGAATTAGTGAGCGTTATAGAAACCTGACGTACACACAAATATTAATCAATGGTATGTAGTAGGCTCTGAATCCCCATCACCGGCTTATATCTCTTTCAATAATTTTCTCGTCAGGTATATTGAAGTAAATGAACGTTTTTTTAAAACAATTTAAAACGAATGTAGTTTACTAAAATTAAAAGAATAATCTTTCTTTTTGGTTTAAATAGAATATTAAAATTATAGCAACCTTTCATTTTCCTGCAATAATTTTTTTTTTAAATTAAGTCAAATTTAACGTAATCAAGTGGAGGCAAAATTGACTGTTCTATTTTAATGTTTGTGAAATAGTTGTGAAGTGAGAGGCTGGTGATGGTTTTCTGTATAACCAAGAGCTTAATATATATGTAGGTATATGTAAATAGATATTTTAATTCCCTAATAATGTAATAAAATTTAAATTATCTTTTTACATACATTTTTTATTTATCATTGTGGCTTTGACCGTTTTTATCTCATTTCCTTCGAGTAAAATTTTTTAAAGGAAATAATAAACTGCCTATTTCTACACTGAAACGTCTTTTTAAATGTTGCTAAATGTTTATGAAGTTGATAAAGATTACTTCCTACATACAAACTCATAAACTTTACAGCTTAACCAAATTATTAAACATAGTTTTACTGGGTGTTGTCATGTTGGCAGAGTAGCGCAGTAGTATAATTTTAAAGGATTATTCTCATTTGAATTCACAATAATAACTATGATAAAAACATAATAATCTCTGTGGTCGGGGACCTCCGCCGGGAACGAAGCTCCTTTCGTTTTTTCTTCAACTCTGCTAATATTAATTCAAAAAATATATAAACAAAACAGTAAATTACACAGTATATGAAGATAAATACTACTTGAAAATAATTTTTTAGAGATCCACATTATGTTTTATCACATGAATTATTGCCTTATGACAACTATTTGACTAATTTGTTTTCTTATTCAATTAGATACATTGTTACTTTAACTGCGCTTTACCATTTATTTAATATTTGCATTTGAATTTACAAAAAAAATACAAAAGAATTTAACTCACTGCTGCTGCGGATAACGAAACTTATTTAATTAGAGACGAAGCTTCTTAGCATTCCATGGATTCACCGTGCGGGTGCCGGGCCCATCGCGTTGCAGGAAAAGGAGCGCAAACAATGCCTGGGACTTGCGACCCAGGTGTAGGTTTAAGGGGCCCCTTTAGTATGCGCATACACGCTCACCTTCACTGTTCACGCTCCTCTCCCTACCTAACCAAATATCGTAAGAACCTACTAAAGCTGCCTTTGAAATACGTTCCAGAAATGAACTGATGATCGTTCTAGAAAGGCCGAGATCCTTAAATAAATTATAGAGAGATTTTGCTGTTATACCTCTCGCTCCTACTTCTACAGCGTACAAATTAACTTTAAATTTATTCCTGATCAGTTCGTTACACAGTTCGTAATACTTGTTAAGCTTAAATGTATGATCTTTGGGTATGTTTGTTTCCCAGGGTACAGTAAGCTCCACAAGTATAACGCGCCTTAATTGTTTTGAATACAGGAATAAGTCCGGCCTAGATGACGAAACACAAACATCCCCGGGGATTTTGTATTGCCTTTCATACGTGTCCATCATGAGAGTCCAATCAGGAGACGCGTCCAAGATGGAATAAGGTTTTAATTTAGATTTTTTGGACGAACCTGCCTTTACGAACTCTACTGATTTTTTGGTGGTTGTTATACCCCTCTGCGCTCTTGCTACAGAAAGACTAACCGCTTCTCGTATGATTTCTAATACTTTATCGTGGCGACGCGAGTATTTACCTCTATTTAATAGTACCCTACACCCTATTAGCAAGTGTTTCGCGCTTCCTACTGCCTCCCCGCAGATGTTGCAAGATTTTTCGGTGGCTTTGCCCCATCTTACTAAGTTACTTTGATCTGGGAGAGTCATTTGGAATGCATTAAGATAAAATTTTAATAATGCTGGGGACCAATCATGAAGCAGGGTGCGCCATCTCAAACCTAGCGGAATACAAAAATCTCCTATGGTCACCCATTCATTTTGCAATTCTAGGCTCATCGCGTGCAACCGGTAATTATCGTTTTCATCTTGCCGAATAAAGGACTTTGTTATTTCTAAGTCTTGTTGTTTCCTACTTGATCCTAACCCCGCTGTATTTGTTTGATCACCTATCATAAATTGTTTATAGAATTGAAGTCTTGACTCTAGGTCTGCGGCAATTTTATCTTTTGGGAGAGACATTATAGTATCATCATTCGATTTTGAGATGATATGTCTTTTGGTCACTCTTAGGTGTTTATAGAGTTCCGATGGTTTCTTTAATTTTAACCCAAAATTGTGTCGGTCTCTAAATAAGGTAGAAGAGTCCGCTGGATGCGCTAACCCGAGCCATGACTTCAATGTCCTTATGACGCTTGCATCTAACTTCAACAAAAGGGTCTTATTGATATCGTAAACGAGGAAAGGCCAATTTAGACGTGATGTTAAGTAATTATCGTATATCCAAGTCTTTTTGATGTTACTTATTGGTTGATTGTCTACCTTTTTTAGATCATTCAAAAAGCTATCGACTATTATATCTAACGATGGAGTGCGCCCTTGGTAATCGATTTTTTTGCCTAAGAATTTGAACGGAGCTGCGTCGGTAATTGTAGTAACGCACTTACCGCCTATTATAAGACCCGGATCGTAAGAGGTATATCTGGTGTTCCGCCTACCCAGACATAGACTGTAGCATTTATTTGGTTTTGTCCTCAATCCGTCCGTCCAAACACAGAAATCCTCCACAACATTTAAAAGTAGCTGACATTGTTTTGGATTACGTGTCAGTATCGCGAGATCGTCTGCGAATGCTAGTATGGATTCTGTATATTTATTGTTAAACTTGAACCGATAACCCCATTTCTTTTCGTTTTTAATTAATTTATCTATTAAAATATTGATTACTATGTTAAATATTATTGGAGAAATACAACAGCCTTGAAATAAACCAATGTTGTAATTTAAGGGTTTGGAATGATTTTCATTTGTGATTATGGAAAATTTTAATTTTGAATAATATGATGCAATCATGTTACTAACTAACGTTGGAAAGTTATACCACCTTAGCGCGAACATCATCAGTTTATGTCGTACCGACCCGAAAGCGTTTTCTAAGTCTATCCAACATACCGTTATTTGTCGTTCACCAGTTCTGGCATCTTTAAGGCTTTCCGATAGTAACGTGTTATGTTCGAGGCGTTACGTGTTATATTTCTTACTTTTCTACGTGTTTTTGATTTTTGTATGGACATTAAGAGATACTATTTTTATCATAAAACATTAACAATAATTCATTATATATTTAATTGAATAATTACTGACTTATAGTAATGTATTATTAATCTGGAACAAGTAATAAAAGTAAGAATATTTTTTCCTTAAAATATATACCTACAATATAACTACTTAGATAGTAGGATAACATTTGGCCTTACTAAAAATGGCTTTTCCTGCAAAACCAAATCTTAAACGTATCAATTTAATGTAAATAAATATAAACATTAGTATTTACTAAAACGTCTTTAATATGACGAGTCGATAAGGCTAATGAGAGGATCATATTTTTTTTTAAAGAATCGTTAAGATAATGCAGAGTTCTAGTTAAGTTATTAAGACCAGTACTATCTTCAAATTGTGGAAGTATTTACATTATGTTAGTATTAACCCTACCTGAGTACTGATTGGGCTCACAAGATAAACCAAAACCTGTTACAAATTAAGGTAATTTACAAATTTAAATGTAAATAAGAGCTATTTATACTATATCGTTTAGTATTTATTTGTTTTGACGTTGACCAGTTTACTACCTATAAATTAAAATAGTATATATATAGACGATTGGCGAAGTGCAGTCATCGTACCTTTGTATAAAGGCAAAGGTTCACAGATAGACTGTGCAAGCTATAGGGCCATCAGTTTGATTAGCTTGGGCGGTAAAGTTTATGCTAAAATTTTAGCGAGAAGAATGCAAGAGAGATCTGAAAGGCTGTTGTGGGAGGCACAAGGAGGTTTTAGACCTGGAAGAGGGTGTATAGATCAGATCTTTTCCCTCCGCATGATCACGGAAAACTTTTTGGCCCTAAACCAAAAGGTTTTCTGTGCTTTTGTGGATTTGGAAAAGGCGTTTGACAGGGTTGTGAGAAAGAAGTTATGGGAGATACTGCCCCGATACAATGTGAACGGACCCTTGCTACAGGCTGTAAGGTCTCTTTACCGAGATCACTCAGCCTGTGTGCGAGTAGGAGCTGGCATGTCGCCCTGGTTTGACATCCAATCGGGTGTTAAGCAAGGTTGCGCTATGTCAGCTTGGTTGTTCAATTTGTATTTGGATAGTTGTCTCCAAGGAGTGAAAGATAGTGACATGGGAGTGAAAGTAGGTGACCTTAAGGTCAATTGCTTACTATATGCAGATGATGCAGTGCTCATTGCATCATCAGAATGCAATTTGCAGGCATTGGTCACCACTCTGAAAGATGGGTGTGAAATTAATGGTCTTAACCTGAATGTAGATAAGACGAAGGTTCTGATATTTGAAAGAAATGAAGAAAGAACAGAATGTAAGATCAACGTGAATGATAAGATAATAGAACAAGTGAATGAAGTGGTATATTTGGGAAGTATGTTCAGCAGAGACGGAAGATACGAAATGGATGTGGAAAGGCGTATTGCTGCTGGTAACAGAGTCAATGGTGCTTTGACTGCATTGTTGAAACGGCAAAACGTCAGTATAGCTGCACGTTTGGCTGTACACAATGCAGTTTTGCTACCGACACTGTTATACGGCAGCCAAACGTGGGTAACACAGAAGAAGAATGTAAGAAAGATGAATGCTGTGGAGATGCGATCTCTTCGCAGAATATGCGGAGTCAGTCTAGCTGATCGAATCCGCAATGAAGAGATCCACAGAATGGCAGGTACTAGCGAAGATGTCACGGTGAGAATGAAGAAGAACGTGCTCAGGTGGTTTGGGCACGTTGAACGAATGAGTGATGAAAGAATGGTAAAAAAGATTTATATGGGAAAAGTGAGCGGTAAGAGAGACAGGGGGAGGCCTCGAGTGACCTTCGAAAATACAGTAGCTACGATACTGGAGGAAGGTCACGTAAAAAGCATGAGGACCCCCCGGAGGGCATGTATGAAGAAGTTGATGTCTGTGGCCGAGGCGAAAGAGGTATGCAGAGACCGTAGCGTTTGGCGCTCCGTCGTCTCTGGCTACCCCGCAAGGGATATGGCGTGAAGGTGAAAAAAAAAAAAAAAAAAAAAAAAATATATATATATATATATATATATATATATATATTGTATACTAGCAGACCCGGTCACGCGTTGCTGTGACTATTGTTTTTGATATATTACATTGTAGTAAACTATTTAAGGGGTAACGTTCAGAGTACTTCTGTCATGAAAATCATAATGTTTTCTTACAGTCGATATTAAGCAAAAATAGAAACAAAATTATTTTTTAAATTTAATCCAAATTTATAACACTATTTGTAAATTACAAAGGTTTTAGTAAATAACTTGGAACACTTAACTTACGAATGAGGTAGGTAGGGTAGATACATCATTCGTAATTTTTCAATCCAGTCAGCAAATACCGCCATCTTTTAGAATTGTTAGGAGCTAACTGCAAAATAATAAACAAATAAAATAATATTGCGACTATGAATTGAGTTGAAAATTATTATATATCTTTTAAGTTAGGTCAAACTGTACGTGGTGTGTAAATTTATTAAAATCGGTTAAGTAGTTTAGGAGTCCATCGCGGACAAACAACGTGACACGTGATTTATACATATTAAGATTTCTGGTGGATCTTTTTAAACGAATAAAACGTATATAAGTATTTTCAGTAATCGTATTAATAACAAAAATCTGTTTTATTTTTATTGTAGTGCTTTATGATACACAATGTTTTTTGTTTGATTACCTGGCGAATACAAACAAATCTGATGGTTTTCCAACATGGGAACAGGCAACATACAATTGACCCCTGGGGCTTATTTATGGTCATAGCAAAAGCAAGCCGCACTGGAAACTGTCAGTCGGAATCATTGCGATGCGTGGTATCAACACGTCTTCTCCTTTATACTTTCCTTTCAGTATAGTTGCTTCTATCACGTTGTTCAATAATTTTTTATCGCTAACCGTGTGCCGTTGCAAAGACGTGATTGGTTGATATTTCTCAACATTATAACTAACGATTATTAAAGGTTTAATTGAAGATTGTGAGGTGGCAATCCTGGTAAATCCAGCAAATTTAAAAATTTTGGCGGATAGTTGACGACATCATCTTGGTTAGTAGCCGAATCAACTGATATATCCTCAATTCGCCTGTAATTTGTTCTTGAATTTTGAAATTTAATTCATTTACATCTATGTTTTTTGCAGCCAATATAGCCCTTTCGCTCAACCAATCATGGTTTCTGTAATTTTGAGCAACATCTGGAAACACCTTTTGAATAAGTTCATCTTTTGATCTAGTTAACTGACAAAAACTTTGAGGAAAGTTAATGCAACCAGTCAAGGTGTCTATAGGATATTTGCCATGACCAATGTCAATGAGTTGTTTAGAGAATATGTCTCCAGATTGGTCATTTTGCAACTTGACACGCATATTCTTGCTTAAATGTAATACCTTCACATGCTTCCACAAATTGGAGGACTTTAAATATGCATTAAGTTCATCAGCTGGCGTTGATCACTGGCAATATTTGACGAAAATTTCCTGCTAATAAAATCATTGCACCACCAAATGGGTTATGATTGCTCCGTAGATTTTGTAAGGTTCATCTAAAGCCTCAAACGATTTTTTATGTGCCATCGTGCATTCATCCCAAACAATCAATTCACATTGCTGCAAAACCTTTGCCATTGCTGAGTTTTTCGAAATGTTGCAGGTTGTGGTTTCGTTGCTTTGCATGTGTAATGGCAATTTTAGTGCTGAATGAGCTGTTCTACCACTTTCAAGCAAAGTTGATGCGATTCCCCACGAAGCGAGTGCAAGTGCAATTTTATTTTGTGAGCGAATTGTTGCTAATATCAATGAAATAAAAAAAAAAATCCTGTACCACCAGGTGCATCTAAGAAGTAAATCCCTCCTCTTTTATCATTTATTACTTTCATAAGTGTATCAAATACATACTTCTGTTGTTCTTTCAATAGTGGAAGATTTGTTTGAATTAATTCTTTCAAAGTATTGAGATCATACAGTTTTTCTCGGTGCAACTCTTGGTTAAAAGCATGCATTGGACGATTGAGCGCGGCCAGGCCTAATTGAAATAATAGTTTGTTTGACATCATCAAGCATATGTCCACAATTGAAATCAATACTTCATTGTAAATTTCTTCGCTTATTTGTATATTTGGATTTCCCCTTCTAATCCGTATTTGATACAAAATATCATCACACATATTATCTTTATTTGACTTGATCCACAAATCCTTTGGGTTTGATGGGAAGCATGTAGATATGATTATAGAAAACAATGTTCGTATTTGATGAACTTGTGAAGATATTACAGCATCATTGAGAGTTTATCCCAATGAGCATTTTTCTAGCAATCGCAAACGTTGGCAAGCTTTTTTGTATGATCCACACAAATCACCATCAACAGTTCGTACATGTTGGAATGATGTTGGGCCACGTACATTGTCTAATAGCACTCGTGAATAAAAACTGTCATCATGCTTCGATGTACTGAATAAATTCGACCAATCGCATCGGTAGAATATACATCTGGGTATCCTGAAACTGGTTTTCCTTGATTCCGTGGTATAAATCTCCTTAAGGATTGATTCCAAGTATAATATTTTGGCGTTTCAGAATATAACAATGTTTGAGCAAAAGCATCGTTTTGGCATGTCAAAAAAAACTGATTAATGTAATAGATGGTGGCTGTATAGCTCTTTTACAGCATATATTATAGAGTATATTTTACAGCACAGAACGCAGTACGCGTTCTGTGCTGTAAAATATACTCTTTGTCCATTTTCTAAATGCACAGCTAAATTAACAACAGTAGGGTGTCTGTCATGAATAGGAAAAGAAAATATTCGCCAAACTGCTTCATTACTACTAACATAGCGACCCATTTGGTATTGGGTAACTTCATCATTGGAATTGTGCATTAATACCAATCACAGCCATTTCACTCCCTTTGGTTACATATTTGCAAATGTATTTAATAGGTTTTACTGAATGGCAAGATTTAACGTTGATGTGCGCTTTGAAGGTCTTTGATAAAATGGAACAATCCAGCGATTATCTATTTCAATATCTTGTTGATTTAATTTGACAATTGTTGATCTTCCATTTTCTGCTGTCGATCGGCGACGATACAAAGGATAACCGTCAATACCAGTGATTGTTTCAGATATTATTATGTCCGTGGATATAGTTTTGAACATTTACCATCCACCATACATGGTAAATTTTGATTAAGAGTTCCACAGGGACCACGTACCATGTTTTTGATAACTACCTCATGCAATCCAGGATCTACTTCTACATTAGGGATTTCAGCTGATATTACTGCATCAACTTCATTTGACTTTATCTTGTCAACTAACCAAATCAAAATATGTGCATGTGGCAATCCCCGTTTCTGCCACTCCACAGAATGCATCCAGCGGCGTGTCTCTCCAAACACATAATGTTTCACAATGAAATCCATTAAAGATTTCAACTTTTGTATAAAGACTCTGGCTGTGTCTATTTCTATCCAGTGTGGATGGCATGTAAATGTGATGAAAAAATCTGCTGTACCATAATGACAAACATATGACATGGCATTTTGAGCATATTCATGCATATGTTGAGGGCTTACGATGTATGTTGCTGGAAGAATAGTTATTCGAATAAGATTCTGTGCATTACCATCAGTATTAATCGCATCTCGAAGGTGAATATACTCTTCAGATCTGAGTTTTGTCTGATTCAACCTGATGAATGTTAATCTCTCCGTTTCAATTTTAACATACATGTCTACAACATACTTGTGATATAATCGCCGACATTTGAGTATGTGATTATCATCATTAGGCGGTAGGAATAACAGTTCATTGAACTGTATTTTTTGTTGGTTTTAGAAACTAAAAATAGGTTTTTGTTTTCATAACATTGAAAATAAAAAATAAAAAATATAGTGACTGATAATATATCTCCTTGCTCAACTAATATTTTTTATTACCTGTAATGGGATTTATCATCTTGTTTGAGAAATCATAGCCATCTTCACCTTGCCAAAATATAATGGGATATTGCAATGCGTCATATGAGCGGTATGTTTCCTTTATACGTTGTAATTGATCATTCTGACGATGTAAAACAATATCAAGGGATTCCAAGTTTTCTCCAACTACAACGATGGCAACTTCATCAATAGTTGGTGCATTAAAACGTCTTGCATGTTGGCCAAAAGGTGTTTTATCAGCTCTGATTACAATTTTGTGATTATCAGATGGCATCAGATGCAGTGCAGTTTTAAACAACATAATCAATTGATTATACTCATGAAATAAAGTTTGTAATTGTTCTACAATAGACCTTTTTACTGAATTGTTATTTGAACAACGCAAATCAATTTCTTGTGGTGAATTGCCCATGAAATAAATTTGCAGGAATTTGTGATTGCTATCTGACACTGGTAACAGTGAACCTGCACTATGATGTACTTGGCCTTGTATCTGTAAATTTAAAAAAAATATTTTTGTCAAATATAAATAATATTTGTTCGTAAAAAGTATATCTGTCTCCTAATTTGAATCCCCAATTTATAATTGATATGCTTAGGTATGTCAATATGTAATAATTAGTTGTAACTAATGTCCATCATCAAATAATTATATTGTGTTTCAAAATAATAAAAGTATTGCTAATACTGAATCACCAAATAATATTATGACTAAGTAATATATTTCTTGGGGATTAAGGAACTGAAGGTTAATGACACACCTTTACTTAATTAACAGAAAATTTTGTTCATTAAAATAATAATGATTAACTTCTATAATACCTACCTTAAAATTTGGCATGAAATTTTCCCGAACTACGTTTGTTGCCCCAAATGACGTCATTTGAAAGCAATTGTTATATTGTTGGATATTTAACAAAAAGTGTATGGAATCTGGTTCTATTCCTGAAACCAATAAGTACAATGGCTCTGGTGGTAGATCCAATGGTATCAATTTCACTTTCCCATTTGCGCAACACAATCCATTGGCTTCATTTGCCTTACAATGAGAGCAAACCAAGTTCATAGATCCAATAGTAACACATTGGTGGTTACTGTAGTCAATTGACAAATCATAATTGAAAGCAGCTCGATTCAAACTTTCGGGATTATTGGTTGAATCTCTTGCTCTCGCTTCCCGCGTTCGTGATATACGAATTCTTTCAGTTTCTTTCCGGTCGTCACATTCTTGTGCAGTATGATAAGATCGGTAATTAGTATGGTTTGTAGCATTTCGGGTTCTTCTACCTAAATTACTTCGTCTTATAGGAGGCATATCGAATATACTCACCTAAATTATGTCACATGCAATAATTATTAATCACAGGTATTAAAACACTTTGCACAAAACACGATATAAAACAATCAAAATTAATTATTAAATATTATAAACGCGGTTTGTTTGACAGATGCAATGACGTGAAAACTGATGACAATTTATGTCGCATTCCAAAACTAAAACAAAAGAAAGAATATTCCAAGGCCAATCAAATCTATAGCTCTTAAATTTTTTGACTTTTCAATTTGGTCGGGTTCACGATATTATCACTTTTGAGTGAACCTGCACACACATATATTTGATTGAATTTGAACTTTGTGCAGAGACAATAAAGTGCGAATTGACTCTTCGACGTTAGCAACACACCTACATTATTTAGACAAAAATGAGTGCTTGTAATTTAATATGAACTTTATTGTATAGCAATACAGTTCAAATTGACTCTAAATTTAGTTAGAAAATATTTGTATAGGAAAAAGAAAAGGGCTCTTTTAGGGTTTTCCTGGAAATTATTCGAATTTTTCTCGCCGTAAGAACCATCCTTGGGCTTCAAGGAATATTTTAAAAAAAGAATTGTTAAGATTGTTCCATGCGTTGTTGAGTTGTGCGCTTACCAACACATTTTGCGATTCATTTTTATATAATAGATTACTAGGAAGAAACATAGTTTTATTACATCACATCATCCTTGACGCATTGCGAGGATGAAGATACGTGACACGCGTATATTTACATAAGTGGGTACAATACGGAGCTTATCACCGATCAAAGCTGAGTATTTTCATAATAAAAGATAAAAAACAAGTCCACAATGTAAGCGTATGAAGACAGTTTTTAAAACTGAAAGCATAAATCTGAATTAAATTGCAATTGCATACAAACAGATTTTTGCAATCTGACTTGAATGTTTGGTTTTTATTACAATTTAAATATTTTTGTATATAAAACGTCTATAAAATTTGTTCAATCAAAATTTCTATGTTTTGAAATAATAATAGACTTTATTAAGTCTAGAGTCTAAGCTTAAATCCTTTACAGCGATTATAAGGAATACAATTTCATTTAAATTAAATTCACTAAATACAAAATTTTCATAATTGTGATTGTAAAAAACAATATTTTTTTATGATACTAATAAGATGTTGATAATTACAATATTTAAAATTTATAATTACTTTACTTTAAAAAGACTCATCTTCAGATTTCTAAATAAGATCTCGAAATAATTTAAATTTCTCATTTACCTAATGCATAAATTTTTTTATTAGCTTCTCCATACTAAAACATTTGTCAGTGCAATCCATAGGAAATAGTCGCTATTATACTGAAGTATCATACTGAAGTCATCAATCACGGCTGTAGCGGAGTGAAACGAGAAAATGAGAGATACTAAAGGCTGCATACATAAGTGACTTCGTAATAATAATATAAAAATTGTATCCTTTATAAATTAACTACTCATAAAATAAAATGAAGATAACAATATTTTAAATTGTAAATAATTTGAAACTGAAAACAATGATTTTAAAGTGGGATGGTGTGAAACATGGCGGTGTTTCCCATTAGGCGCCATATTTATAAGTGTGGTTGATGTGCTCTTATCTTAATTATACCTTAGCGTGCATCCTGGATCAAAACTTGTAAATATATAGATGGATAATATGTATTATAAAGATCCTAACCGCAGTTGTTTGTTTGTGTGTCGGATAATCATTAAAATTATGCTTGTTTTTTCATTACAATAAGCAGATTCAACATAATTTATGTAAATTTGAGGAAAGGTTTTATAGCAATTGGTTATTATGAGAATAATAATTTTTAAATTACCCTTGTGACTGTATTTGAAATGTACTTCATATGTCCTGATATGTCAGTAACGCAGAATCAATCGTATGACTAGGATACGATATATACCTAATCGTAAAATACTCAGCTATGTTTTACATTTAAAAATATCGTCTTCAATAGGTACTGATTATGTATTTCTTGCATTAGTTGTGTTCTTAAGCAGTTTGCACTTGCACTAATTACAAAATAAATATTCTTATAAATAGAAAACAATGTGTTTCATTAACATTTCCTTTTATCTTTGTTACAAGAACTTTCTTGTGAAGAGTTAGTGTAGTTTTCACGAGCAGGTTTCGTTATTTTAATATGAATTTAAAACGAATACTATTGTCAAAAACTATGATGTAACTAAAATATAATTTAAACATAAAATTTCAGGTTTTAAAAATAATTTCAAACTATCGACAGCCTGCTGCAGTAACTTACGGATTTTAAATAAAGCTTTAATAAATTTCTAACTTTCTATTTAAAATACCTTGAGAGTTATATCCACATTACTCTGGAAGCGAGCGTAGATATTTAATATTACATAAAAAGTATGTTGTATGTATATCTAATTGAATTTATTGAACATACAAAGGAACTTGACGGTTTTACATTTATAACTTAGTCTGAATATAAAATTTCACTACTGTATGTTCAATGTAGAAATACAACTTAAAAACTATATATATTTTTTTTATATTTAGCTGTATGTACTCCAATCAAGTAATAAGTATTGATAGGTACCGATCAGTCACAAACAAAGAATTAATTCCATTCCGTGAGTGGGATGAAGTGGGATGAAGTGGGAAAGATACTGATTTGACGACTACAGGATTAAATTGTTTGGTAACCTGTAGAATGAAAGGGGTGCTTTCGAAGAGCGATAAAATTTTAACTGAGCAAGCACACGTTTTGCAGGGTTGGGCGGAATTCTACAAGGAGATGTATGGACGTAAGGACGCCTCGGTCTTGACTACCAGCGTAATGCTGAGTCCAGATGTAGCCAATGGTGAAATAAGTTTGAAAGAAGTAGAGAGCGTAATTCGAAGTCTGAAATGTGGTAAGGCTGCGGGAGCAGATGAAGTTACTGCCGATATAATCAAATATGGTAGGCCACGCGTCTTGGACTTTTTCTGGTTTTTGTGCAATTTATGCTGGAAATCGGGGGAGGTCCCAGACGGTTGGCGAAGTGCAGTCATCGTACCTTTGTATAAAAGCAAAGGTTAACAGATAGACTGTGCAAGCTATAGGGCTATCAGTTTGATTAGCTTGGGCGGTAAGGTTTATGTTAAAATATTAGCCAGAAGAATGCAAGAGAGATCTGAAAGGCTGTGTTTTGTGGATTTGGAAAAGGCGTTTGACAGGATTGTGAGAAAAAAGTTATGGGAGATACTGCCCCGATACAATGTGAACGGACCCTTGCTACAGGCTGTAAGGTCTCTTTACCGAGATCACTCAGCCTGTGTGCGAGTAGAAGCTGGCATGTCGCCCTGGTTTGACATCCAATCGGGTGTTAAGCAAGGTTGCGCTATATCAGCTTGGTTGTTCAATTTGTATTTAGATAGTTGTCTCCAAGGAGTGAAAGATAGTGACATGGGAGTGAAAGTAGGTGACCTTAAGGTCAATTGCTTACTATTTGCAGATGATGCAGTGCTCATTGCATCATCAGAATGCAATTTGCAGGCATTGGTCACCACTCTGAAAGATGGGTGTGAAAATCATGGTCTTAACCTGAATGTAGATAAGACGAAGGTTCTGATATTTGAAAGAAATGAAGAAAGAACAGAATGTAAGATCAACGTGAATGATAAGATAATAGAACAAGTGAATGAAGTGGTATATTTGGGAAGTATGTTTAGCAGAGACGGAAGATACGAAATGAATGTGGAAAGGCGTATTGCTGCCGGTAACAGAGTCAATGGTGCTTTGACTGCATTGTTGAGACGGCAAAACGTCAGTATAGCTGCACGTTTGGCTGTACACAATGCAGTTTTGCTACCGACGCTGTTATACGGCAGCCAAACGTGGGTAACACAGAAGAAGAATGTAAGAAAGATGAATGCTGTGGAGATGCGATCTCTTCGCAGAATATGCGGAGTCAGTCTAGCTGATCGAATCCGCAATGAAGAGATCCACAGAATGGCAGGTACTAGCGAAGATGTCACGGTGAGAATGAAGAAGAACGTGCTCAGGTGGTTTGGGCACGTTGAACGAATGAGTGATGAAAGAATGGTAAAAAATATTTATATGGGAAAAGTGAGCGGTAAGAGAGACAGGGGGAGGCCTCGAGTGACCTTCGAAAACACAGTAGCTACGATACTGGAGGAAGGTCACGTAAAAAGCATGAGGACCCCCCGGAGGGCATGTATTAAGAGGTTGATATCTGTGGCCGAGGCGAAAGAGGTATGCAGAGACCGTAGCGTTTGGCGCTCCGTCGTCTCTGGCTACCCCGCAGGAACATGGCGTGAAGGTAAATATACAAGCAGTGAAGTGAATATAATGGAAATATTATTTTGTCACAATTTAATTTAAGAATTAAGTATTTTTGCTTCTTTTAAATTGATATGCCTTAATTAGTGATTTGAATATTATTATTCTTTAATGAAGGCGACGAGATGTAAACTGATGGTTTAAAATATTACGAAACTTATTAATCAATTGTAGGCTACTACTGCATTCTACTATTTCATGTTTTATAGAAAGTATTACTGATCCTACGTATGATCGTCGCACAGATTTATTTAGCTATAGATAACACTCGATTTAGTAGTAGTAGTACTCTTTTGGAATAATAAATATAATTTAAATAATGTATTTATAAAATAGTATTTCTTAAAATTTAAAAGTCGCTTAAATGTATTAAATGCTCCAACCCTATTCATTAGGCCAGTATTATTATTGTTACGAACAATTGATATAACAACAAGTCGAAACAGAAACAACGAAACCTATTCTTATCTCTTTTACATTTAGACATTATATATTGAAGTGATTGAAGAAGAGGTATGTTTCTCGTTATTTTTAAATATTTTTTTGTAAAGGCAAATTTAGTGAATCTTATTTGGAGTGAGAAAGTAAAAGAATTATTATTTAAGATAAAACAATGGAGTAGACGTAAAATTCGCTTCATTTTATTATCTTCAGGAATCTTCAAACGAGGTTTAGGTAAAGGTGCACCCTAAATTCTTGATTTTATATCGATGCATTAGTTCAATGTCCGTAATAAACTTACTCTGAATATACTTGTTATTCAATTATATTGGCAGTAAGTTTTAATTTATAAAAATATTAAATACAATAAAAGGAATATATAATGGATTAGTTAGAGCTTTTCTCCGAATCAAAATACGGGATATACTTGACTTTGGCAATTTTGTCAATGTCAGGGATTTTTTTAAAAACTGTTTTAGTCTATAATTAGAATTGAACAAAACTAGAAAATATATTAAATTTGACGTGTTAATTTTCATATTAGTGATCATATAAGATAGGATAATTATACAATAGTAAAAATAAATCCAAAAGTCAGAGGAAAGAGAAAGCAGACAAGCAAGATCAGAGCGCAGGTCACTGGTTTAGTGGAACGACGTATTTCTTTCATTGTGATACAAAGGAAGTGCGTTAAAAGAAATCCTTCGTGAAATAAGGAAATGAGTTTAGGTTTTTTATAAGTATGTTTTTTCGCGTTTCGGAATATTATCATAGAATATGAATTCGGATATTCTTTTTGTTTTTTTGACGAAATATTTGGTAAAGTTGTTATATAAATATATTTTTTTATTTTGTACCTATTATATGCAATTACTTGTTACAAATGAATCATAAAATTTAATAAATTTTTATTTGATTTAATTATATTAAATAAATATTATTCAATTCTTTATTTCCAATTTCTATGTAGTATTACCAAATATTGTTTGGGTGAATTTGTTATTTATAGAAAATGTTATGTTAAATCCATATAATTACTTTATGGCTTTAATACACAATTATCTTACTTTATTTAATTATAAAATACTAAAGAATCTCTCTTTGGAAAATAAATGTTTTTCGGTTCTAAAGTTTTGTCTCTGCAGTATGATATGAAATAAGGATAATATCGAGTATATACTATCAATAAAAAAATATGAACATTTCTTGTCAAAATATTTCATTTTTTTCATATTTGCTTAGACTTTTGATATTTTAAGCTTTAGTTAGCTGACCAAGGTTTAGATTGTGACGATGAAAATTTTATTCTTTTTTATTCATATATTTTTTCAAGTTTTGTCTTTTTGGATCTCAATAATAATAATTTAATTAAAACAAAAATCTTATAAATTATAGTATTTAAACATCTAATAGCCTTGTTTAGGATAATATAATAAAAGTTATAACTGAAAGTATAACTGTAGATGTGTTTGTTTACTCTTTCATTTCCCAACGATGTAATCGATCGACATGATTTCCACAGAGACTCATTTTTTATCACGGAAGCGGAGTCGCGGATAAAAACTAGTACTTCTGTAGAATTGTTTACACAAATACCTTTAAAATGGAGTCCAAAATAAAATTACAATTAAATGAACGCGGGATAGTGAACTAATTGAATAGGAATCGTTAATATCTTTTCATTATAAAGTAACTATAATACCATTTTATTAAATCTTAATATATTTAGGGAGCACTTTAGCAGTTTGACTGACAACTATCTCATAAAGTTCCCTAACATTTTACAATGCTTTGAATAATTCGTTTAAAAGAGGGCTCGTGAACAAACTTTCTACTAACCTCTTAGATACAAGTGGAATAAAACTTTATTAGTTTCGATCAGACTTTCATTCAGATATCGTTAGCGATATCGTTAGCGATCGATAGCGTTTTCTGTCGCTTCGCTGCACTCTTACTTTTAATAAGTATGCAACCCTCCTTTAATATAGAACGCACCCTAAGGACCATGTGATTTTCCCTTGGAGAATTTTACGCATAAAATTGCATTCCTTTGCCTTATTTTATGTACAGAGGTTATTTAAAGCGGCCATCTATGCGTAAAAAAGATCAAATGAAAAACAATTCCCATATTTAAATTACTTGAGGGTAAATGTTGATGATCCAAATACTTGAAAGCATTGGATTTTGAAAAGATTTTTAGAAAATGTTTTTGGCTTTTTAAATTGAGTGAACTCGGTTTATTACATTTTATCAAGAAGTACTTTTAAATTGTGTGTATTTATTAATTAAATTTATAAATACATTCTATAAAGGCATTAGTTTTATTTATTGCTAACCTTCCTTTTAGTTGGGATAATAATTAAAATCAGTCTATCTTATGGTATATTGTTATTGCATGGTTTAGTTTACGTGAATATTTATAATACATTCAGATTTAAGAAGAACATTCCAAACCAAATTGGTAAGTATTCGTAATTGTATTATCTTATCAATCATCAACACGCTAATGCAATGAATATACTATTTTTCTTCTCAAAATATTATATTAAATTTATGTATGTATTTTTTTATATACTTTTATCAGTAGCTTACCGCAGTAAGCTAAGTTTTTTCTTGTAGCACTGTAAAAACTGATTACTATATCAGTACTGAAAGCAACTTTATGCAGTCTTCCGATTAATCTCTCTCTTCATAATAGACAAATTAAATATAATGCTATTACATCCAACGAATTCAGATTCCATCCATCTTAGGATAACATTATTTATCCTAAATTAAACCGTCGTGATGATACAAGTATAAACAAATTATCTAAAACATTGGTAAAACCATATATATATATAAAAATAAAAAAGCTTTTTAATTATTAAATTTAATTTAGTGATCATAAAAAACAATTATATAAACATATTGAAAAGCTCCATTTAATCCTTTATCAATTAAAGGAAATTGAATTTCACGCTGATACCATAGCTGCATTGAAAGGTATAAAGAGATACTCGTAATAGGGACCGACGTAAATGGGACTTAGTGACTTTGTCATCTGTTTAAACTCTAACAATGAATTGTGTTTAAATTAATTATTAATAGATATTATTTAAGTGAATATAATGAAGACTTTAGTATAATTTTAATTAACTATTTCCTATAAAACAAAACAATCTTTATCTTTTAAACGAATGTACAATTAACTATATATAATTTCTAACATTTCCAAAAGTAATAGAACAAGTTGTTATTGTTTGCTATAAAAATGTTAAATAAAAGTGGGAACGAGAAGACCTATTTTATCAAAATTACTTTTATGGTACAATTTAAATGAAATATTTAACAAATCACGATTTAATAATTTAAAGTTGTTACTTTCACGGAGTTGACAGTTGAACTAGTTGTATCCTTTATTGAAACCTTGTTATTCACCGCCCTTAGTTTAATTATGTAAATATATATATTTTTTAAAGAATAACCAACATTGTCTTAAGCAGGTAAGAAGTTAATATTCTTTGAATGACTAAACAAGCTGGCAACTTTCCACAATAACACTGGTGTTAGGTGCTTAATTAGTGTTTCAAGCACTATTAAGTCAATCACTGTGAAGAGGTCGGTCGCAGACAAAATTCCATTATTAAGTTTTGGATGACTGCCAGGACTTTTTTTTATTTATAACCGGTTGTTTTTAAAAAAAATATTTAAAAATTAAAAAATATATATATTTAAATATTTGTTGTTTAATTAACACGGTTGTATGAGGGGATGACTTTTACAATAAGGTCTGTTGAATTTAAACAGAATTTCCTTGTAATTTATTTATTCCATCCCTTTTATTATCATCCAAAGTAGAAATCTTGTATACATTTATTTATATTGTAAGATAACATGATTAACAAAAACAATTATTTCGAATATAAAAAAACGAAAAAGAGACATCTGTATAATGGTTCAGTAAGAATTAGTGTACATATTTTATTGTTATAGTAATTTAGATTTTTATTTTATAAAACCGTTCATAGTGTAAGTTATAATTGAACATATAAACGTATATACATATATATATATATATATATATATGTGTGTAATATATGTGGGAGTCTAACTTACTAATAAATATATTATAATATAGGATTTTTCGACCGACAGCGATCGTCATCAATAGAGATATGCCAAATAATGTACATATCTTTTCGTGCATTGCAGCAGGCATTCGCAGGAAGTGGAAGTATAGGATACCTAATAAAAGTTTATTTTAAACGGGTTGTCAAAATATAAATGTAAATGTATAATCTAAATAAATCGTTTTATTTTATTAAAATGTATGCTACTAGTGATAATGTTACGAAATTAAGAATTCCTGTCTATTTGATTTCAAACCGCTACCGTCAATAGCACGTTTTCATCTCGCTGTAGATCAGTGTTTCGAGTCCATGCAGCGAGTCCATTGTATGAATTATTTGAAAAGGTTTTCGATCATGAAAGGCTTTTTAATATCCCGTAGGTCTCATATATATTTGAAAACAGTATTTCCGTAAATACCGTTACATTGGCGTTTTATTATCTTATTGTTTCCTATGTTACCTATAATTGGTATTATATTGTGTTTTTATCAATTCAATAAGAATATATTATTATCCATCTTATCGAAGATAATAGTTATTTTATTTAATCTTTAGTATAAATGGATACACAGATTTTGAACTGGAATTCATAATGTCACAGAAATCACGAGGAGAGCAGGCGAAGTGATTTATTCCGACCCTCGACTGCTCTTAGCCGGTTGATTAAATTCCTTGAGTTACACTTGTCCTCAAAAGTCTTGACCTTTATATCGATTAGCCGATAATTTCATTAATCCTTGAAGAAACGTGGTTACCTTTGTAATGAATATGTAGCGACAAATTTGTAACGTAGGACGTGGATCTTTGTTTAAATAGAAAAAAGCTTTAGAAAATGTCTATAAATTACTGAATTACAATTTGTCGTAGAATGGGAGGCATATTCAAAGTTGTGTATTGGGAAAATGTTTTCTTTTTATCGGAAAAATTGTTTCAATAACATAGATGTATATATGTATATGTACGAACGTGAACATAATACTATAATACTTAGAAAAATACAGAGATAAGATAATAAAAAAAAAACAAATAAATACTCAATAATTATAAATCAAAAATTTTATTTTGAATATAATTATGAAACTGGTAAATAATTATAAAAATGTTTGTTTGTTTATAAGCTGTTAAAACTACTCTAATAAGTTTCCAGATAACAGACTAAAACTTGTGGCATTGTAAGCGAGCTGACTTGTTTTTCGGTATTAAATTAATAATAGGACCGTTAAAATCTATGTTCTAACAAAACTGGTAATATAAGTTTTGACATTATTGTGTTCTTGTTAACTGTTATTTACTGTTTTACGGTTGAATAAATACTTAAATTTTACGGTTGAATAAAAACTTCATCGTGAGGTATATTGTTAAACTTTCTTGTATTATGAAGCTTTTAAAATATATATCAGAATTTCATTTAATATATAAGAGTGTTGTTTGTGCTTTATTATATACTTATTTAATTAATCAAGCCTGATTATAATTAATTATTACACCGTTTAAGGTAGATGTATTTTAGAAATAGGATTGATTTGCGTAAAGCATATATCTATAATAATAAAAAATTACATTAAAATAATACATATAAAAGCACTGTTACTAAATAGAAACAAGGAAGTATATGTTGTATGTAATTTTAGCAAATAAGTCTCTTATAAAGGAAGATAGATTTAATTCAATTTTAATCAAATACATATACGGCACTTTTCTGTGTGCATGTTATATTTTTTTTGCAAACCTTGTAACATTTTTTCAGGATGTATATATACCTATTTAATAATGAAATTGGAAAACAACAATTTTGAACATTAATAAGAATTTAATTACATTCCGCATTCATAAATCTATACAAAGTATGTGTATATATCTATTATTGGCCGCTTGAAGATACAGATTTAGTGCTTTAGAGAAAAGTAGAGATTTAAAATACAAGTTTACTCGTATATTGGAAATGGATTTTTATCATCGCGACAGACGACTTGGCGCATTGCGATTAGATAGTAACTTTTGTCTTTGTTTTAAAAATGCAACTCAATAGTTTTATTTTTACATGTTGTAGATGAAACTATGTTTAAGTCGTAAAGTCGTGAAATCTATTTCGTGTGCTTACACGAAATAGATTTCACGACTTAGATTCACGATTTAGATTATATGAAGAATAATATAAAAATATCGATAGAACATAGTCACTTACTTATTATTATTATATGGACATAATGTCTGGAGCAGTGTACAATCTAAACTTACTGATATAATCAAACTGAAGCGATTCTTTATGCGAACGCACTAATCTCTGGAACTAACATTCGGTCTAGAATAAGTACGGATTTTAATTTGGTAAATGAAAAAAAATGTATAGGAGATAGTCAGAATAACCGTTTAAAGTTACTTCTTTAAAAAAAAACTTTTCATGATATAAGTCAATTATTAAATTATTAATAAGGACCTGCATAGTAAATATTTGAAATAATATCTTAAAAATACTTTTAAAAATATAACTATTCAAAAATAACTGATTATAAGTTGTTTTCCTTCCTGTATTATTAGATAAAAGTATGTTAGTAAATTACTTTCTCTTTCTTAATATTGTATTATAGATAGGCTTTGCAAAAATTCTTTCAATATAAAAATACGGGGCCGAATACAACATAGGATTATATGCTTAAATGTAACGACCTGTTCCATACGAAGATACGATACATACACATTTATATAATTCGGAAGCTACACGTGAAAAGAGTATTAAATGCGGGTTTTGTATTGTTGTACTCACAATAATATTATCAAAAATTATCCTCAAATAACGGATTATTTCTTTCTTATACTTTCTTTTGCTCTAGTTTTGTCAATGCTTCAAACAACGTTTTAGTTACATGGTACATAATATGTTCAAAATAAATTTAATGTGTATTGTAATACGTGTTATCTATTGGTGGTACAACATTGCATCATTTATCTCCAATTAGCAGATATAGTTTGTTTCTACCGGCGTAGTATCAACAGCTCTAACGGGATCGGCCTGAAGTAGCAATGCTATAGTAGCAAATATATCCCTGACTTTTGGTTATCGTTGCTCTGAAAGTTCAGTACATTTATAACAATTTCTAACTTTGCGATTGTTGGCAAATAAGGTAAAGGGCACTTCTTCTATATCATATTTGAACGTAAAAGTTTTTTATTGGCCATCGGAAGACACATCGCACTGAATTAAACGCTTTAGATCAGATTTCGATAACTCTCTTAAAACAGATTACGTATTTTTTTAAAGCACAGTTGCTGCATTGATTTCTTTTTTTGTTTATTTATTGATTCCTTAAATACTTTTACAAATTTCCGAATTCAAGGAAACACAAATAGTATTTTCGGGTCTTAATTATTTTAAAGTAGCTATAATTACTATGATAATTATAATCAAAATAATAATAAAAATAGTTGCAATAATAGTTATTAACTAATACTGCTACTTGGATTAAGGTTTTAAGATAAATACATTATTATTTGAAACTGTAATCTAATAAACTAATATCGTAGCCTCGTTAATTAGATGATTGTTATATTCCCATTCATAAAGGAATCGCTAATAAGGCATCATACTATATGTCACACATGTCTTACTAAAATCTGAGAACGTTATGATAGAATAAAACGTGGTGAAAAATAGGGTCTTAATCTCCTAACAGTTCTTGTTTTTAAATATTTTCTGCAAATTTCACTGTTGTCTATAAATGTTTCACTAAAACGCCATATCGAAGCGATATATAGATAGAAAATAAAAAAGTTTTAACATTCAGAATGAAAAACGAAGTCTCCTCCTATAGTCGTTAAGTTGGGAGCTTTTATTTCTTGTTATAATAAAGATGGTAGTTACTATTAAAGTTAATTATAAATTATAAGAGAACCGAATATGTGTAAGTTTGAATATATATTTTGTAATATTTTTTTGTATTTGATTTATATTTACAAATAATTTAGTGCATTCTTATTATTGAAAGAAAACTTTAATTTATTATGTACTTAAAATTTTAGTATCTTTCTATATTTTGTTCGCATTTAGTGTTCAGGCAATTTTTGCGGTTCCTTAAACTATTTTCCAGTTTTACATAAGTGTATGTGACTTTTTGAAAATAAAAATGTATTTAGAACTGATATAATAAAAATGATTTTATCGATGTCGATTTATTAAATTGGATATTGTTATTTTTATTAATCGTGAGCAAATTTCCAGCTGGTACTTTAAACTATTATAACATTGTAATGTTTTATTTTATATTAAGTTGTATTTGTAAACTAATTTTGGTATGTCTTTAATAAAGGTTTTCCATTTCTTTAACTGAGGCCTTCAAATCTGGCAGATAATGAGGTTAAAGATTTGGATTTTTATTAAGTAAACAGCACATTTCATCAGTAGTCACAAACAAACCCACTTTCTTTTGGCATGATATGATATAATTAAGGGTTAAAATTAAACTGTTCTGAAGACGAAACGATAGGATTTGTATTTCCAGGTAATATATTTTCATTTTAAGTTTAACATTGCCATATAAAATAGATAAACTCATTAAATAGCTTCAGAAGATAAATATTATAATATAAATATAAAAGTACTCGGATTAGTATTAGATTAGCACCAGAATTTATGAATGAATTTGTAACAAAATTTTAGTTAACGACATGCCCTTTATAAGTGTATAATAATATATATAAAATATTCGCATTCACTAAATGGGTTAAGGGTTGTACTTTAAAATAATCCATTAGATATTTTATTTTGTTACCTCAAATATCAAGATCATAATTTATAACTACTTGAAAACTATTTGTGACTAAATATACTTCATGATGTAATTTTATTAAATGATAAGAGTGCCTATGATAATATAATCTATCCTACTTACTATATTTAACATATTTAAGTAAACCAATAACAGAGCACCTTATATGTATAGACACTCTTATGATGACCCTCCTCAAACTGTCTCCCTTACAAGGAAAACGTTTCTTATTTTATCATGTTATTGGTTTCTATTTACCGTTGCTTTGACACGGACAAACATTTTCAGTTCTATCGTTTGTATTGTGTGAATCATTGATTTATAAGATGATATCGTATTATTGTGACAATTATAGTACAGTTATAAGTATTGGTTAATTTAGTTTTAATAAATACTCATTATACTTCACTATATCCACGTTTGTGTGTGTTTATTAATTTTTTCACACGACTGTTAACTTGTGACCGCATTATAAAAAATGTTTACTCATAATTTCACTATTAGTTATTAGACTCACCGGTCATAACAAGAATACGCAGTAGGAAAGCTGTAAGTTTTCTTTACTACATTATAAAAACCTACGACTAGTTTAGAAAACTACTACTGAGATGCAAATTTATGTACTGTGGTGTACTTATTAATAGGGAATCGTTTATAAAAAAAAATTGCATAGTGATATGTAATATGTTCCTGTTTCTATCTATCAGTAGTACTTACTAGCGTTTGGAATTGGCGAGATACAATATTCTTTAGTATTTATTATTAAAATATAAGTGTGAAATATGTACATATAATTAATTCATTACCAAAAGGCAAAAAACAAATAACCCTGGTACTTATTCTAAATGTTCATAAACTAATGTTTAAACAATATAATTACTATGACATAATTCGTTATCATTTTGTATTACAATCGGTTATTAAGAATATCACATAATATGAACATCAAAGTAAAAAATAAAAATAACCATATTTTAAAATACCAAAGATCCTAGATTCAAAATTTCAGATATTTATGACATAAAGCAGACTTAAAATATGAAGACAGAAGGATAAAATAAAATATTAATTTAAATACAAACAGAAACGAAAATTGAACTAAAAACAGTCTGAAAGACATCCTTGCTTAAATATAGTAGTAAATGTTAGGTAAAATTAGAACTAAACATAAATTTCTAATTATATATATATTGTATGTATAAGGTGTAAAAAAAAGAAAAAATCGTAATTGTTAAAAAAACTAAGTTTTTCAGTGTACTTAGACTATATTAATAGCAGTAATAGTATCTCATTTAAACCTGTAAGGAAGAAATTTATACGAAATACCGTTTAAGTAAATCTTTATTTGAAGTATTTAATGTGTCAAAGAGTCCCTAAAGGATGTTTCTATGATCACAACCAGCGCGTAATATAATATTTTATAAATTTAATTTATATAATATTTTATAAATAATAATTTGAAGTATTTTTTTTATTAGTATCGCGGATACTACTCTCAATATTTTATTGCGAAATAACGATTCTTGGAACAAATTTTGATTTATCTTAGAAAGTAGTAAACTCCTGAAAATTGACGTTTTTATTTATGTTTAGTTGATAGTTTAGTTTAATTTAGTCATTAAACATTCACTTTTAAAACTATCAATAATAATGACACATAAATATAATTCAATTAGTAATAAGATTATAACAGCTCTAGACCATATCTTTGTATAATAATATCACTGAACAAACGGCACCTAACTATTATATGAAGGTAAGTTGTAATTACTAAGTAATAAAAGCAATTTGGATAATAATGGAGCGGCTTTCGATTCATGTATTCGTAATGTTACAAAGCTTACAGAGGTTAGGATTAGTATAAAGATTATGAATAATATTTTAAACTAACGTAAAAACTAGGAGGCCCAAATTTATTTTATGTGTGATAAGTTTCTTCTCTATTTTGTGAAGTATTATTTTTATAATTACGTATTTATTTATTTAATGTAACACTTAGGCTGGCTTTTTTATACATTATGGAAAACTGTATTACATATTGATTTAAAATTTATTTTATAGAAAATCTTAAACTTTTGTTCAAATATTTTCTTATTTCATTTTAAACATTTATAGTCATTTATAAAATGATGAATTTTTCAAATCAAATTTTAAAACGCCAGCTCTCTGTTTGTGTCATGGCCAATTAAATCAGAGCTCTGATTTTATTTATTATGAATGAACATTATTCATCTTAAGGAATCGGATCGCAAAAAAGGTAACAATTTAATTTCCTCACACGGACGGACTCGGCTTAATTATTAATTGAAAATATAGTATATTGTTCATGTAAAGTGTATTAAATATCATAGCAATTATATTAGACTATTCAATAATTAGTAATAATGTAGGCTAATTAATTGGCGAAGGTATATTTGTATGCCGTTATTAATAAACTCATGCTAATTAAATTTGTACTCTAATATATTTTTGATTTATTTGATTGAATGATTTAAAATTACTCAACTAAATAATAACTTAGTTGAGTAATTTTAAAGTATAGTAAGAGATCACGTCCAAGGAAGAGCCTCAATATCTCGTGAGAAATACTCGTTTTCTGAGACCAGACAATACTACAGACAGCTAATAGATGCAAGTGGTAGTCTCAAGACTGCTCACAAACTGCCTTCCCAGACGATTTAATTACCGTTCTTCAGCGCACTGAATACAGCCGTTAGACAACAACAGCACCGATTATTTCCACCGTCGTATCGTCATTGTTCTCACTAATAACCTCACCGTGTTGTAGACTGGTTTTAACGAATAAATTATCTTTAGATAAAATAAAAATACTTCTGTTCCGTAGACATTATACTTTATATACTTTATTCGTTCATATAAATATATGAATATATACGTAAATACGTATTTCAATATGAATTTACTTTTAATAATCTTTATTCTTTATATATATATATATATATATATATATATATATATATATATATATATATAAATTCATTCAATTCATATTCATATATAAATATTCAATTATACAGCAATGCCAAGTTGGCCTCGATGAAATTGGGAGTGATCAATAGAGCGTGGCATTATTTCAATCCTGGGCAAAGACTTTCGCTCTACAAAGCGCAGGTCTGGCCACACATGGAGTACTGTTGTCATCTCTGGTCCGGATCACCCCAATATCAGCTTCTACCATTTGACCGCGTACAACAGAGAGCCGTTCGGATTGTCGGGGACCCGGTGCTCTGCGAACGGCTGGACTTTTTGGCATTGCGTAGAGACGTTGCTTCTCTGTGCGTCATCTACCGCATTTACCACGGGGAATGTTCCGACGAGCTATTCGATTTGATGCCTACCGCCGAATTTCATAAAAATTCAAATTAGGACTGCTTTTGGTTCTAAAAACTGCTATCACATGATGATAGTCATCTATAACAAATTGCCTTCTGCGATTAGAAATTTGCCATACTTAAGATTTAAGGTGAAACTTCGTGACTGGTTGGTTGACAAATGCTTTTACTCCGTAAAAGAATTTTGTAATATGTGATTTTGATGTAAAAATATATATAAATAATTATTAGACATATAATTATTTGACTTAATTTAATCTTGTATAATTTATTTTATTTTATTTAGTTAATTAAATGTAATTTTATATAATACAATTTAATTTGATAATTTTAGTTAATGTTATTTTTATGAAGTTAAAATAGTCTGTAATAAAATTTTGCATGTCACGCCGTTGACTAAACATGTACATATATATTAACGATATTGTGTTATGTATGCCATGTTTTCTGCAAATAAAAGATTATTATTATTATTATTATTATTACCTTCAAAAAAGGTGTTTACTTCTACCTTCAAGGCCGGCAACACTCTTGTGAATCCTCGGTTGTTGCAGGAGTTTATGGGCGGCGGTGATCACATCAATCCGTGACCCGCCACCTAGTTTGCCCTTCTCTTAAATAAAAAAATAATAATAATTTGATTAAATTCAATTGAAAACAATTAAATTTATTAAAACCAATACTCGTATACAGACTGTATTTGGTATTGGTACAGCCATAAGTCATTTCTTAAATTTATTTTACTATTTATTTTAGGAATGACCGGAAATTTCATTATTATCTTAATATCACTTGGCTTTCAGGTATCAGGGCTGATATAAAAGATTATTCAAATTTGCTATTTAATATCCAGTAACATACAATTTGTTCTTGTACGCATCTTATTAATAATTATTGAGTCGTTTGTGATACAAACTGGATCACGGCTTTGTTGCAGGTCATTTATATTATCTTGATAACACATTGGTAATATAATTACACATTCATCATTGATTAATATGTAAGCTGCAACTGTAACACTTCGACATATAGGTACGTGTATTACTTAGTATGGTTTGGGTCAATATTATACATATATAAGAATATTGAAGAATACAGTTCAGATGTAAACTGATCAAAACTGATTAGATCGTGTTACAGAGTAATATGATCCAGAGCATTGATTCTCTCTGTAAGATTCCAGACATAATAATATTAAGGTTATTCAATAATATTGATGGCTCTGTGTCCTGGCCTGTGCTTTGTAGCTGCCATATTAAAGTCTAGATGCTGTCTAGACAGGAATTTGAAGCAAGTACTCTTATATTTCCTTATAATTTACATTCCCTTTTTGAACTTACGTTGATTTTAAGGTTTGTTAAAATTACAATAAATGATTCACATCCGTTTTAATTTTAATTTTATTCTCTTTAAGATAAAGTTGTTTTTGAATTAATTAATACATTACTTATAAATTTAATACTGAATGTAATTTTCCGTTTCCTATAAAATTTGATTTCTATTGAATCGTTAAACTTCATAAAAGCTTGTCTAATTCGGTCAGACTTTAAGTATAAATTATTAGTGAGACCAATAAAATTAATTTATCAAACCCTTCATATTACGACTAAATGAATAAACACAACCACAAACTAAATAGCGCTTTACAAACACGATACAATGAGCTCAAGAATGAGAAACAGACGATCAAATACTCGTTAATTTACTGATAGCTTGGAAAATAATAGTAACGAGATAAATCGAATAAATCATTGTTTTGTATGTGTCGACTTAATTCACTCTTTCATATACATATAATGGAATGTTGTTTTAAAGGAAAATATATTTTTTAATGTATTCTGATCGTGTATCTGATAAAATATACTTCTTTGGAGCCTTGGTTGTAAAGTACAACAGTAAAGCATTATCTAATATGTAGTGTGTTTTTTTGGTAAAGTTACTGTTAAGATTTTTATAGAAAAATTGATTGATTTTATTAAAAAAACGAGTATTATAATTATAGTTATTTTTTAAATATTTTTATGGTTTTGTATCGGAATTCAATTCATATATAATTATTGTTTATATAAATATGTATATACTAATCTACCTAGCTATGAAAGAAAAGATTCACGGGAAATTTGGTTTATTGTTTTTCACCTCCTAATTCACTAGGATGGGAGTCCTACGACCCATCAGTAGAAAAAAAATAATCTTACTCTGTGTAAAATGTCAAAACAGCACACTTGATTTCTTCATCGCCGGAAAAATAAAATCCCCGTAGGGGTTTTTTAAAAGATGAAAAAGGTAGAAGTCGATGGGGGCCAAGTCTGGGCTATAGGGGGGGTGGTTCAATTTCAGGAACCCCAACTCACAGCAGCTGTTACAATAGCAGACTTATGAACAGGAGCGTTTTCATATAAGAGCTGCACCGAACGACTGAACGTCTCTCATCGCTTCTCCAGTATCGCTGTCTTCAAGTTTTTAAAACCTCAGCGTAATACTTCCTTGTGTATATCTCTTTGTAGATAAGGTAATAAATTAATGGTACACCTTCCATATCCCAGAAAATTGTCACCTTTCCGGCGGACGGTTAAGTGCGAAAATTCTATGGCGGCGGGGAACCCTTGTGTTTACATGAATTACTGTTTTGTCTCCGGGTCCCAACGGTGAATGCAGACATCTTACAGAGAAAAGATTCTCTCCATTCCTCAAATAGATAAAAAATTTCTTTTGAAATCAGAACACGGACCCATCTTGCACTAACCTTGTTCATGAAGAAACGTTCGTGTAGAATTCTCAAAACCGATTTTTGAAAGCGTTGATTCTGAAACGCTGATTCAGTAGCTAATTGAGAAGCTTTTAGACACCAACTTTTCATTGAAGGCCTTTGGCCCATTTCCTTCTGTCATGAAAAACTCGATGACTGCACGTTGCTTTAAACTAACTTTTTCCATATTTTCTGCAACTACTCATAATTAACGACCTGTCACTAGGACAGCTGATCCGCTACTGAACTAACACCAAGTATCCCGACACGTAAGGATATGTGAGTGCTTGCACGAACCTGTTCCACCCCGCACTACGCGTCTATTATATCTAGGTAGAATCCTTTTAGTTCTCTCCTCGTATATACCTATTGTTAAACTATTTCTTCCCAAAGTAGGAAATTTTATTTCAGATAAATATCGATTGTAACAATATGTTTATTTTGTTTGAAAAGGTCTGCTAATTTATATGTTTAACACAATTTTAAACTATTTTATAACTCATCAAATTCGTACATATATATTGTTTTTAGATAAATATAAAATAATTTTAAAACATATAATTATTTTAAATAAATATATAACATTTTTAATTAGCTGGGATTTAAAATCACAGATCGAGTCCTGCCGTGTTGATGTTTTTTCCATTTCATTTATATGACTGTTTCAAAATTTTATATGTTTAGATCAATTACAGGCAATGTTTATGTAGCTGTTGGAACTTTAGTACTATTATATCCCAACGATGAAAAGTTAGATGTTTGTCAATGTTCTTATCTATTTCGTACTTGGTGTATTTTACATTAATACAATGTTTATAAAAACTTATTTTTAAAATATGATGAGGGCAAAAAAATACACCTTCATTTAAATATTCGATATTCGATGGATTGTAAAAGTAAAAGCACTCTGCTCTTCGGAGGTTAGTTTCTGTCACTCCGCCTGTCACTTATGTGTCAAAGCCCGTACCACTTTGTTGCTATGACTCTGATGTTCACGCAAAATATTAGCTTCTCTTTGAACTATAATGCTATTTTGGTTAAATTGGAATATAAACGATTAAAAAAGATTACTTCTTATGAATCAAAATAAATAAATTTGTTCATAATGTAATCTGAAAGGTGAGCATAACGATCAAAAGAATTGATATCAAATACACACAAATAAATGTAATTAAAAAGTAAAAATAAAACACAGTACATTTACAGGCTTTTATTTGATATGCAGAGAATAATTTAACCAGGACAAATAGCGGTTCAACAAGCTATATATAAAGTACTATTCCAAAACAATAAAAGTTAAAGGAATTCAACGAAACATCCAAGTGTTTTTTATCCTAGTTGCAAAGAACTAAAGTCTGAACACCAGCTGAACTAAACTGCGTTTATTGAGGCGGAAAATTGAGCTAGTGCCAATTTTATTTTCAATTCCTTACAATCGGCGCTACACCACGAAGATACAATTAATGTTTATTTCGCTGCACTGATTCTTCATTAGATTTTATTAGTGATCATATTACGTGATGCTTAGTTTCCAGTTTATAAAAATATTAAATATTCAACCATATTTCCTTTCCAAGTTATTTCTTTATTTTGTCATGCACGAGAGGTAAAGAGTAATACTGACATAGTTTTTCTGTTTTAATGTTGATAAATCGTTATTAGGTTACAAACACCCATTAAACTCATGTGGGATTTAACAGAAACTTTGAATAATGTAACATCGTATTAATGTATAAACATTCCGTAAGCATATTTTTCAATTTAAGGTAAGTTAATTTTTTCCACTTACCATATTTCTTTAAATTTTAATACTTTTATATTGATACAAAAAGGAATGAGACTTTGAGATTTATCTTCTAGGACCTTGACCAGTTCCAAAATTCACACTTCTCCCCCAAAGTTAAAAGTTATAATTATCATTAAGTTTATGTCAAATGAATAATGCAAAACTATTCAATAATATTAAACTCAAACACAAACATATATTTGACCTATGGTGTTTGACGAATGAATAATGGAAATTGTTTGGCTTGTCACCGTACTAAAATATTATTGTTGTTAATCGTTAATGGTCTACAACATGAAATGCTTTAAAATATTTAAACTTATTGTAAGAACGCTGGATATAACGTATCTTGTGCAAGGAATAAGTGAATCAACTAACAATACTGTTTGGAATAAATTGATAGCAAACTCAGTCTATGTTTTCATTACATCCTTACTATATAATAATGACCTAATTGACTCTGTATGCACGCGCATCACTTATCACCCACAAATCACACAATAATGTGTAATACATAAAAAAAAAGCTATTTAATCAGGCTACAAAATAGAGTGGGTGCCAACCTCATACGTGACCTGTGACCCTTATTCCCGGCCCTCCGGGCCGGGAAGTTCCCTCGTATAAAAATAATAATATAAAGTAGTTATATTGTTTGTTGAAAAGGAAGGATATAAGCAAAGTAAATATAAAGGTTTTCAAGTATTTCATTCTCTGAAGTGCTCACGGCTGCATGAGGAAATGACTTTTACAATAAGGTATGTCTGTTGAATTTACAACAGAATTCCCTTGTAATTTATTTATTTCATCTCTTTTATCATCTCCCAAAATATAATTCTTGTATACATTTACTTAAATTATAATAAAACCTAATTCATAAAAATGATTATTCGGTATGTAAAGGTCAAAGGAAAATATTTGTTAAATCTTAATAAAAAATCTATAGTAACATAACTTTCGCAAAAACAAGCAATTCTCATCAGCAGAAGTAAATTTGTCCAATAGTGTAAATATTTTTAGGGAATGATTTCAATTCCTTCAATTTATTTTTAAAGTGCATTCCAGCAAAATGATTCAATTCAGTAGTAGCAAATTATTTGAAACGTCGGGTTAAAATAAAATGCATACAGTATAAGCTAGATAAATCGTATTATTCTACTCAAATGTATACTACTCGTATAATGTTAGAAGATTAAGTTTGCAAACTACTATATTTTTCATCTGTCAAGAAAAAATGTGATGGCATATATGATTTCAAGCTACTAACGTAACTTAGCATGTTGTTATCTCGCTGTAATCGAGTGGTTGGAGTCATTATAAGAGTTAATACCTTCAGTACTTTTCGATCAGGACGACGCGATTACGTTATTGAACGCTACGTAAAAGCGGCAAAGCGAACATAAATACTACACATACACACACACACAGCGTCTTCGCCGGCGAAGACGCGGCCCCCATCCAAGCACGTTGCTCCGGCGTTCTGCCGTCGGAGGACGTTAGTGTCAAATCTTAACCCACATCCAACCCTCGTTTCCCACCTAACGGCATCCTGAGCCGTGGTCCGAGCCTCACAGGAGGAGCCCTCAGGACGCGTGTTCCCCTGGGGCCCTTCAGGCCCCCCTTTTTCAAGGGCGGGTCTCTGCACCCGTCCATTCCACCGGTGACGCGCTGTCATGGCCAGTAGGGCTAACAGCAGAGACAAAAAAAAAAAAAAAAAAAAAAAGTTAGTACCTTCCGATATTGATAAACTTTACAACAGATCTGTAGGTCCCACGTATATTTAAAAAATAATATTTTTGTTAATTTGATTTTTTCTCGTATGCTTACTGCGTATAGATAATTTAATCTCATTCTTAGTTTAAGATCGACAGATTACGAAGTGGAACTTAACACAAGGAGTGCAGGTGAAGTGATTTAATCCGGCCCTCGACTGTTCCCAGCCGGTTGATTAATTTCCTTGAGTTACACTCGTCCTCAAACATCGTGAAGCTTACATCGATTGGCCGGTAATTTCACTGGTACCTGAAGGGTCGTGCCTTCCTTTATAATGAACATGTCGCAATGAATTTGTAACGCAAGACGTAGAGGTTTGATTAAATAGGAAAAGTCATAGAAAATGTATATAAAGTACCGATTCACATTTCTTTGTGTGGAAGGATTAAAGATATATATATATGTATTAAAAGTAAAAATAAGTTATTTTTAATGTTAGAAATAAATAATGGCAAATAATATAGCTCCCAACAGATGGAGGGCTTTGGATTATTAGAAATAAAAAGGTAATTGTATTTAAAGTTAATTGGTATTCTTTGTATACTCATTAAGTTAACTTAATACTTGTTATTCCTTTTAACGCGACATTTAAAATACAAATTATTGCCTTACTTTAGTCACTTGAAATCCTATTTTCTTTATTTCAGCACAAAATGTCAGTGATAAATTATAACAAAGAGTTTATAAATTATTAAGTAGTTAGCGGGCTTTGTGATAGATTCTCTTTTTTGGATTTGTTTGTAGCTGAGACGAGACGGACTTTTTCTCGACCCGGACGACGCGATTACGTTAGGGAACGCTACGTAAAAGCGGCAAAGCGAACATAAATACTACACATACACACACACAGCGTCTTCGCCGGCGAAGACGAGGCCCCCATCCAAGCACGTTGCTCCGGCGTTCTGCCGTCGGAGGACGTTAGTGTCAAATTCTAACCCACATCCAACCCTCGCTTCCCACCTAACGGCGTCCTGAGCCGTGGTCCGAGCCTCACAGGAGGCGCCCTCAGGACGCGCGTTCCCCTGGGGCCCTTCAGGCCCCCCTTTTCAAGGGCGGGTCTCTGCACCCGTCCATTACACCGGTGACGCTGTCATGGCCAGTAGGGCTAACAGCAGAGACAAAAAAAAAAAAAAAAAAAAAAAAAAAAAAAACGGACTTTTTGGTCAATATTCTAAATTGCCTTTGATGGATTGAAATTGGCGAGACAAGAAGTAATAATTTGCTTTTGCATATTTGTTTCTATTATTTACTCAATTGGGCTTAATAATAATTTAAAACTGCAAAATTTGAGGGAGTCGTATTTTAGAAAATTGTATTTAATGGCATAAAGCACATATCTATAAAAATAAATGTTAGTTCTGCCACATACGCGGTTCATGGAATACGCCGGTTGACAAACGTTAAAACAGTTAGAACAGTTTACTTTAGCTACTTTCATAGCGTCATGTCATACGGCATTTTATTATGGGGTAATCAGATATAGATACGATCTTTGTATTCCAGAAGAAGGTTGTTAGAGCAATATACCTACAATATAAGGCCTCGAGAGTCATTACAAATAAATTCAAGGAATTAAAAATTATGACTGTGTACAATCAATATATTTGTGACAATTTATCTACACAAAAATATTTCAAAATTCAGTAAAAATTGCGATGTACACAAAAATATTAGAAATAAAAATAAACTTGCTATGCCCATCACTAGGCTCCATAACATTAGTAATTCTTTTATGGTTAATTGTATACGTTTTTACAGTAAACTCTCCAGTAAAGCCTTAAATTTGTCTCTAAATAAATTCATAATATTCATTCAAAGGAATTTGATAGAAAAAAGTTATTATAGTGTAAAGGAATACATTAACAACGGTATGGCCTGGGAATAAATTGTATTTTAGCAAATAACTAGTGCCTACGCAATTTTTTCTGACGCTGTTTTTTAATCACGTTCATTCTACTGGCTGCATCACACCACTCCCTTAGAAGTCATTACTTGCGGTAGCGGTGGGGGCCGGGTTGCCCCCTTCCCTCAATTATGGCGAAGGGGGTGATATCAGAACCTTGCGTTATGCTCGTGAACATGTGCTGCTTGTGGTGACTGGTCATATTGCTAGCCTTTTGTTATTATTACAATTGATACCACGCCCTTTGACTAAACGATTTGAGTCTGATTTTTATTAGAGAAATTTTATCTGTACAGGTTTTTATCTTTATATCCTAATGTTGAAATGAATGCATTAGAATTATACCTTTACTTTTTAAATAAAATGCTTAAGCATAATAATTTTTAAATAATAATATGTTTCCTAAACAATCATTTTATTATTTGTTTCAAATTTTAAGAGACGATTGTCACAACTATAAGATGAAGCAATTTTTATTTAACGTTAAAAAGATATAATAATAATTTGTGAAAGAATCTCGAACTATTTCATAGATATACGAAATATCGTTACATCATTACTTAAATATAATTTTATATGTTATAATAAGCCTGTTTGCTTATCTTATTAATAACACGAACTCAATTTCACAAGAGAAGTGACGCTTTAATAAATGGAGGGTGAATTAAGGAAATGAACGTAACAACAATTCAGCAAGTATCCTAACAGATCTGTATCACCGCAACCGAAATCTTAGAAGGACGTAAACGGACGGAAGGATGGAAAGTAAACATCCAGGTACGATACGCCCTTCTAGAATGTTTTAAGAATAGACCTCCTACAGTTTTTATGTTTCCTCAGCAGTTATACTCACTATATTTAGACACACGACACAAAAATTAAAATATTTATCAGGAATGAAAGAAAAGCGGACTTAATTATTTAATTTCTTATAAAAGTAAGTAATGAAACAGAGTATCTAACTAATAGAAGTCGGTACGTAACTGGAAATTAATTTCCCGACGCATCGGTACACTTTAAATAAAGTATTACAATTTAGTTAACGAAATATGTATTCAGTTACGGAAATATTACTTTGATTAAATGTTTTTTATTTATTTATTTTATTATCAACTGTCTTTTTCTGGGTTATACGTTTTGGACTTAATTGTTAGTAATTAAAAAAAAATGGTTAAATTAATTAGAAAAAATTAAACTATCGTCAATTTGAGGAGGATTTTCTAACTTTATTGAAGATCTTTTCCAAACGACATGACAGTTCTTCAATAATAATTTATATTCATACATTACATTACTAATAAATATCTATTCTCTGTTACATTAATAAAATAATATATGACTTTTTAAATATTTAATTAGTCATTGAATAAATGTTTTTAATACCGAGATCTTTATAAATTTATGGATAAAATATATAATAAATTCTAGATTTTTTTAATATTTAGTATTCCTAACCGAGAAGTAGGTTCGAATCCTGTCTGTATTGATGATTTTTTTAATCTTCGTTTTTTAAAAATGTAAATAGTGGCTAGAATGTTGACAAACTATTTTGAACAAAATATAGATTTGTTAAGAACTAGCTATGACACGACTTCGTTCTGTTTTTTTATAAGTAGTATAAGTTACGCCTTATAAAATCGGTCCAGTAAATTTCAGAGATTATCCGGAACAATAAGACAGACAGAGAAACAATTTTTTTTTTCTTTTTATCATTACCGTATATACTGTGATATGCACTTAGTAATGGGCGTTTCATGTAGAATTACAAACATACACTTAAATTTTTATTTATATGTATAGATTTTACAATCAAACGATCAATGATTAACAAATCAAATCCTTCTTTATTTTTTATTATTTCGTTGATCAATAAATAAAAAAAACAATATTGAAATGATAATTTACAGTAAGCAAGTAAGTAAGTAAGTAGTAATAAATTAAGAAAATTTTGTCACTCAAAATGCATTCACTCTCACCAATAATCAGATATTAACTGTCGCTGACCGAGTTCTACTGTCGAACTATAATATCTATATAACAATGATGCGAATTTCTTAATTAGGCCGATCGATAAATTGTAAGGAAAGCTTTTATCTGTCCTTCATATCGCATTTGTGCAACTCGTAAGTAAAGCACCATTATGACGGCAAGTTTCGATTTATTCTTATATATATTAATATGTACAGAAATATTAATCACTGAGTCAAAATATTTGAATCACACACAATGTCATTATTTGTTTAACGTTAATATGCTCCAGTGTTACATTAAAAAAAAGTTATACGGTAATATGTAAAATAGATTAAAAGTCATCACCTCAAGTATCCTCCCCTAACTTATTTGACTCTTGAAGTGATGAAGGTATTAAAAGTCTAGCGGGAATTAACGGTCTTTTACATTAAGGTTAAGTGCTGTTTGCTGACAGTGAATGTGCTTCACGGAAACTTTGAAACTTATTGAACGTTTTATTTTAATGACGATTAAAACGTTAAAATGAAAATGATGAGTTTTGAACATCTTTTGAAGAAATATAACGATTATGAACAGATTCATAAAACTTTTTTGTAACTTGTTTTTAAAGGAATTCAAATGACTTTACATTAAAAGTTATAGAAAGATTTAATCATCCCTCGAGCAGAAATATTATTGAGGTTGTATTCACATATTATGCAATACAAAAATTAAGAAATCAGAAGTTGTAATATCTACATATCTAGAACGGCGTATTTACCTACATAAAGCTAACCTAAGTAGCTACTAGTTATGTTAACCGACTGTCTACACTACATACAAGCATTTAAACATTTAAGTGCTTCAGGAATCACGTTATAATTGCCTGGTCTGTAATAGTGTCTGGTAATAATCGGTATTTGTTAAACTAACTTTATATTTGTTAAACTGCAATACAATTATAAGATCAACAAAAACAACAGCAAATTGGCGCGCTTTAAAACAAGTGTTGCCACTAACGAGCAACTTTAATTACCAAACTTATACAGAGTCACGAAGTGCTAAAATAAAATATTACAGGTTTCATTTTTATAATGATAATCAAATTAAACTGCACCTTCTGGAGCTGAACTGAGACGAAGTCACAAAGTTTTTTAAGACTTGGAATAATTTCAATTAGGGTTACACAAAGAGACATGAAGAAATTTAGTGAACTTTTTTATATTTCTCCTTTTTAGGGTGTGACTAAAAGTTATATTTTTGTTTTCGGAATATAAAAATGTAATGTTCTCAAAACTATTAAAAATGAGTATGTTAAATATTTTAATCATTAATTTACGGTAAGATTATATAATCTTAAATATATGAATGCAGATTCCAATAATACTTCAAAAACATGCTAGATAAAACTAATTAACAATGAAATATTTCACTTTTCATTTGAGTTTCTGTACCAAATGAGTAATGTGTGTACTGAACTATAACATGGTCAGCTCGATCCTCATTGTTTACTTTCAATATTCGACTTTGACTATAACAACTATCTCTACACCAGCGTGCGGTTAGCGCTGCACTGAGCGGAATAATAAACAGTTTCATTGAAATATGATCTTTATTGTTCTACAGCTAAGAGCCATAAACGTATAATAAATAGTTGAAGAGATAAAATTGCAACCCATTTTCTATTTTACGCTTTAACGGCTTCAGATGTGATTCATAAATCACTTTACAATCTTTAATCATGTAGAAAATTGCAATTTTATTTTATATAGTTTTATTATTTAAATTTCTTTTAATAGTAAAAAAAAATGGATTTTTCTATTGACTCAAAGTGAGTGACCATTATTCGTAGCAGACTTTTAGACTTCAGGATTTGAACTAGAAAAAAAATATTAAAATCAAGTAATAATTAGTTAATGGTTTAATATGAGAACAAATTTTCACATGATATTTTTGAAGCAAAGACGGTCTCTTTAAATACTTTCTATATATTAAATAAGGTAAAGAAATGTAATAATAAGCATAAAATTTTCAAAGGCATAAAAACAATCATAAAAATATTATGACTAAAGAATTACGAGTGCCTGTTAGTAAATGCGGGCCTGGGGTGGTCCTCAGGGTGCGTTCTATATTAGAGGAGGGTTGTGAATTTATTAAAAATAAGAGTGCAAAGAAGCAACAGAAAACGCCACAAAACTTAAGGCTAGGAAATTTTGTCCGTAGTCCCTTTGGTTCCCAATCGAGCTCGTCGTTAACCCTTAAGAATAATATTTATATCTAATCAATATCCTGATGTTGATTAGATATAAATATTATTGTGCTATGTTGAGTCCTGACTCAATATAGCACAATAATACTTTATAATGTATACATATATATATATATACATATTAAGATAAGAAAGGTCTTGTATCTCAACGTTTTCTATTTAAATTGCTCTCAGAATGATATCGAAGTTTCATTCTACTTGTAGCAAGAAGTTAGTACAGAATTTATTCACGAGCCCTTTTTAAATGAATCATGGGACAGTTGTGATCTAAACTGCCATTAAATTCTATTAAAGGCTAAGTATATTAAGGTGTTATAATTATTATAATATTTGTTACCCGATTATTGAAATAAAATAAAAGCAATTGACAAAAACAGAATACAAAAGGCAGATTTTAATTATTTTTTACAACGTGAGAAAAGGAAAATCGAGTCATCGGGTCATCGATGATACGTGATCACCGCCATCTACGACCTATTGCAACATCTGGGAATTGTAAGAGCGTCTCAGGCCTTTGAAGTGAGAGTATACACCTTTTTTGAAGGTATCCATATCGAATCGAACCGGAGACACTGACAAAAGAAATTCATTTATGATCATCATACGCACTACCAAAATTAAACATAATATTAAATAATATATTTTATTCAATGCAAAAACACGTTTTATCAAAACTTGAATAAAATCAACCCGTTCCTTGTTCACTGGAAAACACAAATAAAACGATTATTTGATCGCATTGATTGCATTGAATGTCGAGGTATTAGAAGTAGAAACAACGGACTGGTTATATAACTATCGTTACTCCCTATTAAGTTTAATATAAGTAGTATTAAATACCAATAATAACATAATTTATTTTAGCAAAACAATTATTATATATACCCTTTTTAGCAACATATATATATTAGTAAAATTGCATCCCAATGATGAAAAGTTCAAAGATGTATCCACGTTCATGTCTATTTCGTAGCTTAATATTGCTTCATGTAAATTAAAACAATTAAAAGACATTTACTATATATTTGTGGAATTTATATTAATATAATGTTTAAAGAAATGTATTTTAAGAATAAATTGAGGTAATGTTAACTTATGTAAGAGAAGGGTAAAGAAAAAATACCTTTAGTTAAATAATTCATTGTGTAGAAAAAGTAAAAGCACTTTGCTCTTCGGAGGTTAAAGTCTGTCAATCCGGCTGTCACTTATGTATAATAGCTCGTACTACTTTCTTGCCATGACTTTGAATGTTCCCGCAAAATGTTGGATTAAATATAAACCACAAGAAAGGGTTGGTCTGCTCTGGAAAGTTAAAATAAATTAAAAAATATTTTACTCTTTGTACAAAATTATATTTAGCTATAAATAAATTATTATAACATGTTAAATAAAGGCTGTCATTTTACAATACCTTTAATAAAATACTTAGAAATCGACAGAGTAGAGTAGGAAAAGGTACCTGTAATGGCGTAATGACTACAGTTTTAAAGGAAATATCTTTGAAAGGTGCGTGTAATGACCAAAAGAATGGGTGTTAAGGATATAAAAGTATACATTTTTTTTCCAAAGTTGCTCCATTAATTCATATTTTTTTGGCAAATGCGTTACAAAAATATGTAATCTACTATTCTGCTAATAAAAGTGCTGATACAAGTTTCAGTTAAGAAGTGGGTCACAATCAAATTGCAAAGTATTTTAAGCAACAAAAATGCTGAACAGCGAGAGATATTGTAAATAATGTTATAATATTGAGTAATATAAATCAAATAACATTAAAAATATATATTTAGAAAAATAATCTAAACACTAAAAACTACACACTTTCATTACAGTTGATTGACAAAAAACGAAACATGTTCTAAATACGAAAAATGTTAATGGTAAAACGCCACTGCTGTTTGATACGAAAACAAAAAAAAAATAAAGTAACACTCACTTGGCATCCGATAAAAATATAGAAAATCAAGACAAACACAATTAACAAACAAACAATGTTAATTAGAAGCCTTAATGTAATTTTTGGTTGTTGAAAAACAACAATATTGACGAATCTTTAGAATTCGAGAACTAACATCAGGTAGAAAAACTCAGTTATTTGTTGAGGTTAGAACCAATTTAAATTCGATTTTCGCGACACAAAACCAATATGCAATGGAACGTTACAGACTCTGAACTTTTACACCATCGATGAGGCATGGACATTGCAGATAATGGCTATTGTAATTAACTGATATGAAGTATAAAAAACTAGGTTATACCGTTGATATTTTAGTGTTTTTCTACATAGCTACAACTAATTTACCGTAGATTGTATGCATAGTACTATTGTCTCACAGATGGCTGTGTTTCATTGAGTGAGCAAAACCTCATTCACAGGTTATTATTAAATTAAATTCTATTGTGTAATAGATTATATTATTAAATAATATTTACTCACAAAGGGTATTTATCATATTTGAGTTAGAAAGAAAATAAATTACCTTTTCTTTTGAACTTTTATAACTTTCATTTTGATTCATTCATAAAATATAATTTTTAAAATAAATTTCTGTGAATTTACAAAATTTTTGACACTTTTTAAATATATTTGAAATATTTATTATTTAATGTAGGAATTATTTGAATATTTGGTTGAGAAAACGACACTTTTCACATTCGATACGAATATCACATTGCAAATCACTAAATCGGTGAAATTATATTGGCAAAGGTTTTAAAACGGTTTAAAAGTCAATGTTAAATACGGATTGATCACGAAATTTTCGTTTCCTAGTTGTAGGTGTAGCCATGTGTTGTGACCTAATTACCATCGCTGACACAGCTTGTTGATACTGTCTCTTCATTCTGTCCAATCATACCGAGTGGAGATAAATCAGAATGAAATTAGAAAATTTGAAAATGTATATTTTTTTCAATTGTTTAATTTCCTATTTTTAGTTTACGTTAATCTGATAATTATTTCTCTAACTTCTGGAATATTTGATATGATAGACTAAAATACATTTAACACTTTCTTCCTCTTATTGTTAATGTTTGAATTGTAACTATTAGCTTTTAAAACGTCATAGCCAGAAAAATAAACTTATTTCCATTTTTACGCCTCTCAATAACATGAAGTAATAAGATTTAAACACGTAATAATTTTTATATATTGAATCAGCATAATTATTAATAGGATAAATAGATCAATTAAATTATTACGCTGAACGCACAGTCCAATGAGTTCGGCTTTCGCCGAGCAAACCGCTGGTTGTTAATATCTCTCACACACAGTACATACACACTTTTATAAAATTGTGTTTATAAATATTTAGAAATATGTTACTTTTCTTATGTATGTTATTTTAATATACTTTATATTACTAAAGTTTCATGAAAAAGCTACAGGACTGATGTCACGCGAAATTGGAATAATTTGTTTTTAAATTGGCAATAATGAAAAAGATATTGCAAAGTTTGAATAAATATAAATAATTGAAGATTTTGTAACACACTGGAAAATGATTTTAACGAAAGATTGAACACGAGATGTAACGACATCTGATTTGAACTAATTATCATCATTGTTTATAGATACTATCTTCTTCACATAGTTTTTTTTGTAATTCAAAAACACTGTCTTATCTAGTCTTAATTATTTTAGAGTAGCTATAATTACTATGATAATTATAGACAAAATGACAATAATAATAATAAATAAAAGATAACTATAATTGTTAATATCTATTACTGGTAGGTCGATTAACGTTTTAAGAGAAAAAATACATTGTTTTATACTTTCATATTCTAATGGAGCCATAATATTCAACAAACACTATCCTTGGGTGAAGTGTGTCTGTCTGTCTGTCAGTCTATCAAATGCTTTTAACATGACATCACGACAATCGTAGTTGAAAATAAAATATTGTAATACACAAATATAAACGTATTCGTCTTTATGAAATAATATTATTATTTGATACATATTTTGTATTAGAAAGAACTTTCATTAATATTGCTGTGATAGTTCAATAATTACTAAGTATTCTGCAATTAACGATGTCGTGGTACGAAGTTTGTAGTTAATTGAACAAACCTTTGAGGCGTCATTCTCATTGAAACGAATTAATATATTGTCAACAAAAATACGAATAATAGATTGTAATAACCGGTGTAAATCTAAAATGTAGGAATTTTTTCATAGCACATACGAAGTATAAAAACGGTCTATTAAAAATAGCTGTCATTAGCTGTTGTGGAGATTGAAAATTTAACGAGTATCATTTCCTTTATGCAGTCTTCGCTCCAGTGAAAATTACAAAATAAACATAAAACGAAAAGCAAATGTAAAATGTAAATGCTATATTTCTTAATATTACGGGCATATTATTTGCAAAAATTGTATAATTTTTAATTAATTTAAGTTGTCGGACTATTATCGTGTTAATACATGTCCTTTAAGTGAGAAGTCACCGGTTCGATCTCCGACCGTGAAAAGAGCCAACTACTTTTCACATTATGAAGATATGTGAAGAAGAAAAAAAATTTGACATATTGAGAGTCTCGAATTGGCTGATACTTTATGTAGGTCGCTAAAAATCTCCAAACTTTTTTAATTATTTTGCTATTTACGGATTGAAAATATTTCTTTTTAATTTAATTTATAAAAATGGAATGAATGAATAATTTTATGGTTCATAAATTGCAGTGGTAAGGAAGCATTTATTATAATATATTATATTATAGCGGTAACTGTAGGTAGTAAAAACAGTAGCCAGTTGCCTTTGCTATATATATATATTTAGAATTGTCTTGACTTACTTCCAAAGCCTTGATATTTACAATTGGCTAGGGTTACAGTATAATGAGTATAATAAAATTGTAAACTTCAATCATTTTGACTCATTGTAACACAAACTAAGATTGTAAGGTTGATAAAATCTGTTAAGTTACAAAGGTCCTGCACACTGCAGGTTATGTAAGACGGTTACATAATTACTGTAGGACATTTATTAGATTTTATTATTATAATATTCTTGAGGTATTTTAGAAGTTGGCTACTGTATAACAAAAGGGTCTGTCTTATAACATATCCAAATAGCTCTACTAAATAAGGAAAATTTTAATTAATCAACAATACAACTGAATTTTCAATCTTTGCTAGTTAGTTAGTTTTGTTTTGGATTTCTTTACGGGCGGTAAACACTCAAACAAAACTTACACACGATGTCACTTTTATATGTTTGTTTGATGAAAATAAATGATTTTTTTGCATCATCTCTATTAATTGCTTACTGATATTGACATACAAAATAATGAAGTATTTGGAACAAGTTGCGTCAGCGCTGCTAATTAGGTCACAGCACATGTAGTGACACAAACTCTGTTGGAATATTAAATATTCAATCTACAGTTAATACAGCCTTCCGATCTCTTGTAAAAGCTTTTACAAAATATTTGGTAAATTTTCAGTATTTTGTAAAAGCCGAAGTTTATTAAAATACTGTTTCCGACCATCATTTACTTTCCTCTTTATAATTTGCATACAATAACACACAAAAATACTTTTTTATAAAATAATAAACGGTCCAATTTGAAAAAATACTCAAATGTGCTAATCAAATAGAAGAGAGCTAATGTTCTTCAAACAGCTTATTCTTAAAACAAAATTTTTCTTAAATCGTAGATTCTATTATTGACTAAGCGTCAAATTAAGGAACTAATATAAGTAAACTCTGTTAATCAGTTTAAGAGCTATTATGTCAAGTGCTAATATGTATGTATATTATTGCAAAGATGGAAACACAAATAGATATTTTTTTCTAAGTTCCATTCCCATCAATCAACGTCAACTAACTCTCTCGTGTCAGGTGTTATAAAACCAAACAATAGGAACATGTTATTAAACGTTGAATCAGTCTTTCAATTTTGATCAGAAGATGAAGATGCAATGAAATAATATTACATTCAGTTAACATTGCTATTTTGTTGTAAAAAAAAAAAACAAATATATTGCTATATGCATATATAGTTTAGCACAGTGTTCAACTTCTTAGTCAGGGTCGTTAACCTCCAAATCACAGTTACTCGAACATACTAAATTTAAGAATAAACATATAGAATAAATAAAATAAAAAGGATATCAAGGCTCAGGGAGCTTGTCAAATAAACAATAGTGACAAGAACAGGGATCAGTCACCTAGCAGCTTTTGTCTGGAAATATTTTCTGCAAGTCTTACAGTTTTCTATAAATTTTTAAACTTAGCACTTACTCGAGGCAATGTGTCATCCGATGGTCAATGGAAAAGTTTTAACCGTGAAATATGACACAGACGAAGTGTCCTATATTGTTCTCTATTGCTATAGTCATTAAGTTAGGATTTATTATTTATATATTTAAGTATGAATCAGTAAAAAGTTATAAGAGGACACGAAATATTTTAGATCGCATATATATATTTCATTAATCTGGTGGGTTGATGTTCGTCCATCATTTAAAATATAGTGAAGAGATTGATATCACAACTATACTTGGAAGCCGATATAACAATGTAGTCTTAAAAGTTATTGCATATATTATTAGAAATTTCAATAGTTACATTTATCTATTTTTTTAAACGCTTCTAAATAATTTAGTACATACTTCTTTTTTTAATTATGTTTTTTTAATAACTGGACTATCACATGTCGAATTGATGAATTTAGTAAAAAGAAATAAAGAAATTTAAGAACAAGCAAGTATTTATATTAGTATATAATATGCTCGATGTATTGAACTTTTGTTTTTTTTTTGAGAATTTTAGAAAAAAATAACTGCAATTATTATTTATATATTTATTTCTTATTGTTTATAGTATCTATTTACATCAAATATATTATAACTTTATTGGGATACAAGTAACCATAATTGAGCAATGCTGAAAGTTTTGACAAAAGTGTAAATATTTACGTTGTCTCGACGCGACTCTGTTACAGAAGTTGACGTCACAACCGGTGTACGTAAATGTTCTTACGACAAAGGAATACCGTATAATAAAATTGTATGTACGCAAGAGTTGCGAACTGTAGAGGGCGTATTTCACTTTAATTTTATTTAACTTTTAACAATTTAGTTCCCTATATTAATACTTTTGAAACTTGTGGTAAATATTAACAAATTTCGTTTTCTTGGTAATTATTGTTATTTATTAACATTTTTTCTGATTGAGGATACATTTGTGCTATATAATACTTTCTTATAATTTTAATTATGTATGTTTAAGCAAACAAAATCATTAAAAGCATAATACGTTGTTACCAGACATTTGGTGGTATGGTAGCACCGTAACATATGAAAATATATCTATATTAATAGATAAATAATTAATTTAAATAATATATCAAATTGAATTATATATTCGATTGTAAGTAAACAAAAAATAAATAAAAGGCGCTGCAAAAATTATTGCAACATTCTATTTAGTTCTATTTCATGGAAATTCCTAGAGAAATTAAATATTCCAAGTAGCGGATGAAGTTCTATTTATGTGTTATTTATGCTGCTGTAATATTCGAGCAAAGAGGAAGTATTTAGTAATGGTTGCTTTATGATGACCCTCGCCATTTGTGAGGCGCACAGGAAAAGCCATTTCTATTTTAATAATGAGGCACTATTTCTAAACACTTTTTATTCTAACATTTAGTATATGATAAGATATAAGAAATTACAATAATTATATAATTACATTAAAATAATATTTAAAGACTTACAAACTTTATATATTTTTAGCAGATATTGTTATTTGAGGAATTAGCCAAGGTCTTAATATAACTTTTTTCGTTCATGAACATCAATTATATACACAGGATGTTTTATGTAAAATAAATTAATATATATATATTTATATCAATTCAGAGATATTATTCAGCTTTTACGTGACAAATTTTAAAAGCAAATACACTGAGTTTTCAACCTATTTCCACAAAGCATCCGTAAGCCACATGTTGTCTCAATGCTTTTCATTATTAATTTCATAACAATGTTGTGTACCAACCAAAATTTCTTTTACAATTACAGTTAAAGAAACTGTTAATTTCCTTGTTTGTTGACTTTCCGAAGATTTTTTTGTCCCTTTGTTTAATATTTTGATATTCTTGAGTTTTAAGTAGTACTTTATCCATTTTAAAATAAACTAATTATTTTAAGGTATATATATTACATTTCATCATCATCACTTCATCATTAAAATTAAAGCTGATGGACTTTATCTTTTCAGAACTGATTATTACAACAACTTACCAACATAGTACAGATTGTTAAATAAAAATTTTAATGAACATAGGAATGTATTCATTTAAAATTTCCGAATTCATATCAGAGTGTGGAGAATTTATAGACACATAAACAGTGATCATTCGTAAACTAACCATTAATTCCATTCCGAAAGTGGAACGGAGAGGCAATAAGAGAGATACCGATCGTGACGACGACATGATTAACTGCCAACCTTCAGGCTTCATATTTGGATACCCTATAATAATGTATTAATAAAAATAAAATAAGTGACAATGACGTCACACCAGATGTTATGCAGGTGTGTTGCAGATGTAAGATAAAAGAGTAAACAGTGACGTCACACCAGGTGTTTTGCAGGTGAGTTGCAGGTGTAAGATAAAAGAGGAAACAGTGACGTCACACCAGGTGTTATGCAGATGTGTTGCAGGTGTAAGATAAAAGAGTAAACAGTGACGTCACACCAGGTGTTATGCAGATGTGTTGCAGGTGTAAGATAAAAAAGTAAACAATGACGTCACACCAGGTGTTATGCAGATGTGTTGCAGGTGTAAGATAAAAGAGTAAACAGTGACGTCACACCAGGTGTTATGCAGATGTGTTGCAGGTGTAAGATAAAAAAGTAAACAGTGACGTCACACCAGGTGTTATGCAGATGTGTTGCAGGTGTAAGATAAAAAAGTAAACAGTGACGTCACACCAGGTGTTATGCAGATGTGTTGCAGGTGTAAGATAAAAGAGTAAACAGTGACGTCACACCAGGTGTTATGCAGATGTGTTGCAGGTGTAAGATAAAAAAGTAAACAGTGACGTCACACCAGGTGTTATGCAGATGTGTTGCAGGTGTAAAATAAAAGAGTAAACAGTGACGTCACACCAGATGTTATGCAGATGTGTTGCAGGTGTAAAATAAAAGAGTAAACAGTGACGTCACACCAGGTGTTATGCAGATGTGTTGCAGGTGTAAGATAAAAAGTAAACAGTGACGTCACACCAGGTGTTATGCAGATGTGTTGCAGGTGTAAAATAAAAGAGTAAACAGTGACGTCACACCAGATGTTATGCAAGTGTATTGCAGCTGTAAGACAAAAAAGAAAACATCACATTAGTGTTATTAGAATTAAATTATTCTTAAAACAAAAAAAAACTGTTTGTGACTGTCATTTAATTAATATATTTTAATTGTTTATTTGTAATAAATAAATATTATTAGTTAATTAGGTTATTTATTTCGTGGTAAACCTAAAATTCATAAATTTCTGAGACAACAGTGAATCTATAGAAATGCCTACTTCTCCTTTACTACGTCATATTTATTGAGATATTCCAAACCTAATCTACTACTAAAATGAATGCTAACAGAAATTACTATTTAATAAGCGGACTTGTATATTATCATAATTATTTTATTTTATAATTTACAAAACAGTTTTAAAGTCTTTAATAAATTTAAATTGTACTTTATACATACTAAACCAATATACTATTACAGATGTTTCATAGTTTTTTAGGTATTGCTTCCAGGAACATCATTTTTTTTTTATATTAGACATTTAAGTTTTGTCTCAATTTCTTTATATGATAGCGTATGTTTTTTACAGACATCATTGTATAATATTGTGTTTTTAATCAAACAAACAAACACTTTTAGAAACAAAATGGCTTTTCGTGACACAAATGTTCACGGAATAATACCTTCATCTTTAATGCGTTTGCTTTTAAAATAAGAAAATAACAATTTTAACAAAGAAAAAAACATATTAATATAATAAAGCAATATTATTGTGAACGTCCAAACGAAATTCTATTATTTATTAACCTAAAAAGGTTTTCTACAGACAGGTAAGTTGGCTGTTAGCTTCAATAAAGATCAATCAACTTTATATAACTTCATATATTATTTTGAAAACAATATACCAGGGATAGTGAATGTAATTGAAGGTATCATAATTTTCTGCTCTATGTCCCTTAACATACTACATATAATATAATTAAGCAGTGTGTATGTGTATTCACATGTATATATACACTCAAACATACACGAATAGAGAACATTAAAAGATGAAGTTTATCTTAGTTGACCTGATCTAAATACAAACAAAACAAAACTAATATCAAACTGTTAAATCGACAATTGGAACTAAGTGTTATTACATAAATATAAATAAAGTAATATTATAAAGTTCTCAAACAACTATGTAATATGAAAGAAGTACCAAATAATAAGTACCGTGATTAACAATCTAACATTCCTTAACGTCAGGATACTTCAAATATATATTAGGTTATGCCAATAAGAAAGTGTTTTTTAATTATCATTTACAATACGTATATATTTTATTAATTTATGAAACGTTTTGTTTAATGAAGATATAAATTAAGGATACAAGCTATAATGAAATATATTGTCTGAAATGAAATAGTCAGATAGTTCAAATATTAGCTCAAAACTAAAATAGTTTGGCAGATATATGTTAAAAAAAAACATATTTTTCATTACAGAAATCCTAGAGGAGTTACACAGTATCAAAACAAACATTATTTGATATATACATATAACATGTGACAACAACCCAACTAGTGACCACAAAACATAATACTTTAGACTTAAAATTAAAACGTGGTTTATCACATGTTTATTTTAAATAGTACAATAAAAGTAAGTTTATTAGATAATTATAACATTAATATATAATAATCACTATATTGCATTATATTTAAGTATATTAAAGCTATGTCAAGAGGTAGTAAGTATTTATAAACAGCGTCAGGGACGCTAATTAGGTCACATCACATACTGGATGGAGATTTCGTGTTCAATCTTTAGTTCAAATCATTTTCCAATCTGTTATAAAATCTTATACTATGTTTTTGTATTTTTTTAAAGAAAAAATGAACCAGTTGCAATTGTACATAATTATATATCGGTGTTGCTGTTTTGGGCTCCAATGACTTCTTGGAGCTGGTTTGCCATTCCATCCATGAAATCTTGGATATCTGATTGGGGGATATTGTGCCACTCCTCTACCACAGCCGTCTTGAGCTCTCCTAGTGTCGTAGGTGCTGGTACTCTTTATCGAACACGTCTTTTGAGGTTGTCCCAAATGTACTCAATTGGGTTAAGATCGGGACTGCGTGCCGACCATGGTAAAACTTGAATACCGACCTTATTAAGGTACTCTATGACGGAACTTGCGATATGGCGATATCTTTGAGCATTTGCACTGCTTATATCGAACACAACAAGGCTAGTACGAGCCTCATAAGAGATACCTCCTCAAACCATTACGGATCCTCCCTGGTAACCCACTGTTTCGGTTATAGCGCATGGAGCAAACCTTTCATTTTGGCGCCTATACATACGCTGACGTCCATCTGGACCTCTTAGGGCTATTCCGCTCTCAACTGAGAACAGTACGTCCTTCCATTCCTAAACAGACCAGTTAGCATATTCTTGAGCAAAAGGAAGTCTAGCTCTACAATGTTGTGGGAGCAGTTGTGGGGCAAGAGCTGAACGTAAAGCCCTCAGATGTCTTTCTGCTAGTTTTCTCCTAATTGTTCGTTCACTCACACTGACATTTCTCACCTCAAAAAGACGCGTATGAACTTCAGTAGCCGTACAAAAGCTATTTCTCAACACGTTGCTGATAACGAAGCGGTCATCTGCGGCTGAAGTGCATCGATATCGGCCTTGACCTGGCTTGCGCGTGTATGAGCCTGTCTCCCGAAATCGTCTGATGGCATCCCGTACCGTAGTTCGAGGTACACCGAGTGAACGGACGATGCGACGTTGGCTCTACCTGGCATCAGACAAAGCCACTGCCGTAGCTGCACCAGTTGCGTCGAGTGGCATTTTTTACAGTTACAAACAATAAGCGAACACAAACTTAAATTAAACAATATTCACACACTATGGTAGAAAATAACTGGAATTGTTAACACGGGAACACAACGGCAACAATGTCAAATAACGACTAAATTCCAAAAACCTGTTGGTGGCACAAAATTAGGAAATAAATTATGAGTATTCAATACTTAATTTATTGCTAGAGTAGCCACTTGATAAAAAACAAAACAGTTGATAAACCATAGTAAACGTAAACAAACAGGGCGACGAATGACAGAGGTGGGCGGTTACGCGCCGGTGATGTACATTACATCCAAAAAATATCAAATTTCATTATTAACAACAGTCTGGCGAGATATTTATCCCCATGCTTCAGTAAAATAAGGAAAATATTTGGATAGTTATTGAGTTGAAATTTAAAACGTTTAATTAATTAAGTATGAAATATATTTCGACGCGAAGTTTGCAAAATCGTGACCGTTTTTGCTTTAATTAATTATGGAACGAACTCATATCAAGTAATATGAAGTGAAGAGTAAATCACAAATATAGAAATGTGATGTCTTTGCAAATAAGTACTATGGCTGATTCAATTTATAATATAAAAAGGTGCAAAATATAATTAAGACTAACTTACATATAATACTGATAAAAATATATTTTTACTAACAATATATATATACATACATATATATATATATATATATATATATATATATATATATACATATATATATATATATATATGTATATATATATATGTATGTATATATATTGTTAGTAAAAATATATTTTATATTTTATTTTTATATAACTTATAAGTACATTGTCAAAATTGTACAAGAATTAAAATAGCAATTGACACATAATAAGTGTGATACTGCTAATTAGTGAAAAAACTAAAATTTTCAATATATTATGAAGAGTAATCCAACGAGAAACAGACAATTAAAATCATTACAGTATCTCGATTTACAAAATATATGTGAATAAAATGTAATACAATTATTTAATATATACTTTATTGACAAGTAATTAACATTTCAATCAATCAATTGATTTTACAATGAACATATGAATTGAATGTTGATATTATTTTCCAATTTAGTTTTCAAATATTTTAATGTATTAAGTTTTATTCATAAGTTATATATAACTACATCGAAACATATGAAATCTTTTGTTTGCTTTCCAGCACTAGGGGTATATAAACAGAAATAGAGTTTACACACACACACTCATTGACACTTACACATGCATAAAAATATATATAAATAGTTGGTTCTGTTCTGTTCTGGACGTTAATGTCTGAAAAGGTGTAATTTTTACTCAATTTATGCGTCACAGTCGATTCACTCCACTTACTTTGAGGTAACCTTTAAACCAAATGATTTATTTGAACATTAACTACCATTTATAATGTTACCACATATTAAAAAAATAATAGTTATTATTTTTTTGAATCTGAATTCAGAATAATATAAAATAGTAATATATAATGATATGCTATGGTTTAATGTTTACGTTTATATTACATTGAAATGAATTTCAACAGTAAAATATATAAATATATTTCTCAAGAATACATTTTTCTGAGATCTTGTAGCATTTCAAGCTAAAGTGATACTTACTTTAGCTTGAAACGCTGCAATTAGTAATCATAATAGGTGTCGAGATAGAGCATGTTATATTGAATATACATAAAAACATTTTCTACAAAACTAAATGTTTAAGACAAATAGATAAAGAATTCTACATGTTTAATACAACAATATAATGCACTTAAAAATCATGAAAGTAAGTCATGAATTTATACTCTGCTGGTTTTATAACAAAGACATATATTATTATTATTTCGTATATTTTACAATCGAAATAAGCTTTCTTCTCAATGAATAAAATAACACTAACTCTTCGGTGCCCAATTTGCCTTTCAATCGTAAAAGCTCTTTGCTGTAATATTAGAATGTCTTTGTTACACGATTTGTGATGACATTTAGAACATCTCCCCTTAACCTATTGACAGTGAGAGGCTTTATATTGTAAAGCTTTTCAAACGTTATGTTTTCTGGTTAAATGTACGGGGTCCTATACTAACTTTAATCCTCTATTTATATAATATAAATATCTTCATATAATTATTGTGATATGAAAATTACTGCATTAATAATAAACAGTTTCTATTGTTAACTTAAGCGCAAATGTTTGGACAATATGTCAGTTATGCAGTCTCGTCCTGCTCGTCCCGTCAACGACAGAGAGCTACTAAGGATAACTAAACTAATTACAGACACAACTTGCCCTTTAAAATATACTCTCATTCTAAGACGCATGCATTTCTTAACGTTTTGCAAATAGTTGAGTTTGTCTGCGTTATTGTCTGTTACTTTGTCTACATATTTTACAGCTTTTTTTATATAATTGATAAAAGTTTTATTAATAATGTATAATATTTTCTATAATCATATCTTTCTATCATATCTTTTCTAAATAACAATAATTATTTCTTAAAATAATAGTAATCAAATAAAATTATTATGGTATTACATTTCGATTTAAAAAGAATTTTATATATAAATCTTAATTGAAAAATGTAAAATTACATGAAAAATAAAATATATCCTCTCATATTAATTAATACTGAATAAAATTAAATCCATTTTTAATAAGACAAATGGACAGCAGATTATTACCAATCCTCGATAAATCTAAAACATACATCCGGAAATCGATATAAATCACTTCCTAATGTATCCAATAATATAAGATTATAATTAGTTATGAAGACCAAAGTCTGTTATGTTTACTTTAGCTTTAGGTTCCAGGTTTCGAAACTTTCCTGTGTCAATGAATTTGTCATCCTTTAAAATTATTTATAAGTAAACATCTTAAAGACTTGTGTTACCGATAGTTCAAAGAATCATAATAACTAATAATATAACTGCAGAAGCCTTTGTTTATTCTTTCATGTCTCAACGAGGTAACCGATCGACATGATCTCCACACAGAGAGAATTTTTATCACGGTTATTTATAAGCACGGAAACGGAGTTGCGAATAAAAGCTAGTACTTACTTGTATTATTCTTTAAAAAAGTAACATTTATAACAATATATTGGTGGAATAGTAAGTTAATTGAATAGGAATCTTAAATATCTTTTCATTATATTCGTAAAGTAATTACAACACCATTTCATTAAACCTTAATATACTTAGGGAGCACTTTATTGGCAGTTTGACGGACGACTGTCTCATAAACTTCCCTAACATTTTACAATGCTTTGAATAATTCATCTAAAAGAGGGCTCGCGAACAAATTCTCTATTAACTTTTTAGGTAAATGAAATAAAACTTTATTTGTTTCGATCAGACTTTAATTCCGATGTCGTTATAATAAGTTCTAAAAAGGGTTTAAATGGAAATATTGTGAAAATTTAGAGATATATAATATAGTGTTATATAAATACAAAAACCTGAAACCGAATATTGTTATAGACGTAAACGACATTCGCAAGGGTTAACACGGGCTCGTTTGGCAACAAAAGGGACAAGGGACAAAATTCCCTAGTCTTAAGGTGTTTGGCCGCTTTCTGTCGCTTCGTTGCACTTCTACTTTTAATAAGAACGCAACCCTCCTTTAATATCGGACGCACCTTACGGACCACTTCAAGCCCGCATTTACTATCTTAATACTAAGTCATTGGAGTTTGAAAAGATTATTTACTTTAAAATTGTAAAACCATTTCTGGCTTTGTAAGTTGATTTGTTAAATTTTATAGCAAGGAGTACTTTTATATTCTGTATATTTCTTTATTTAATCTTAAGACACATTTTACATAATATTTTCAATCAGTATGTTTCAATGCAAGCTTTGATATGAGCGTGAAATTCATTTTAGTTATTTGACAATTTCAATACGTTTTTATAATTGTTTTTCATTCTATCACTAAATTTATTTTTCATAAATATATTGATTATATACAGCAATAAACGGCTTCGACTGTCTGTATATTAGTCTAAACCTTGAAACCTTAAAATAAACATTTTAATCTTTAATCTCGAGGGTTGACCTATATTAAACTAGAAATAAATACATTAATATGTCTACTGAAAGGAAGAAGGAGAATAGTCTAAAAATAGTATAGAACATATATATATATATAAAGGTGTTTATGTATGTATATATAAACAATAGCCATACATGAATTGAACTCCCAAATCGGTTCTTTTCTGAAACAAAATTATAAAAATCCTATTAGTGATTAACTAAATAGTAACTAATTTATTAAAATACATCTTTTTCAAGCCTTTAACGTAATTTCAACTAAAATAAGAACCTTTCGGAAATGTTACAACTTTGTGGATATTTAAGAGAAATAATGGTTAGCTACATATATATATATATTGTCTTTAAATATCAAATTGATGTTAACCTGATTATTAATATATTTAAGTATGTGATGCATTATCTAAATCCATTACAGATTTTTATTCTTCTGCTTTAAAATAACTTTATGTTATAAATGTATGAAAGTATGAATTAAGCCGACACATATGTAAAATGTTCCTTATTCATGTTCCTCATTGTGCCGTATTTGTGAAGCGCTATTTAGTTTATACTTCACATTATTATTCTTATCTATTATTTATTGTTATAGTTTGAGTTACAAATGCTTTAAAAAATGAAAAGAGTACTAAAAATAAAAAGTTCCTCATCTTAAGCAACGAAGGCTGAATAGAAATCAAAGTGTATAGAAATGAACATTGCATTCAATATTAAAATTATAAGTAACGTATTAGTTATTTCAAAGTCGATCTTATTTCAATGAGAATAAAATTAGAAATTAAATTAACGTTAGATCAGTAAGGAAATGTGAATTACAAGGAAATCTCAGAATAGTCGTTTTAAATTGTAGTCTAGACAGAATCTAGACTTTAATATGGCAGCTAAAAAGTGCAGACAAAGGCACAGAGACATCGATATTATTGAATAACCTTAATAACATTACTTCTGAGATATAAAAAGCGAACGATGCTAAGTTAATTATGAAATTTACAGTCCATCCAACAATAAAATCTTATATATTTTTTAAGCATAAACACATTCTAGGCAATACCAAATATAGTTTATGTATTCGTTATGAAAATGTACTGTTTCTTAAACAGAATATACATAATATATTATTTTCTGCATCTAATTGTATTATTTATATGTATACATAATAATACATACAATAACTACAGTTTTATTAACAATAGTTTTTAAATTTTGTTTCGTTTTGCAAAAATTATACAATACAAACGATATAACTGAAAATGTTCGTTACACGCCAACGCATGAAATAGAAACCAATAATATGAAACATTGTCCGTATAAAGGTTTGAGGAGGGTCATCATACCATAAGATTGTATTGTATAAATATACATATATATATAATTGAAATAGTTAGTAAATTATATTTTAATCTTTAATAAAAAAAACACGTCTCACATACGTTAAGTTTAAAACATAAGTATATAACACATATAACATAATATTACAATGTTTACAAATATTATTATATAAAAATAACAAAAATATTGATCACAAGACAATTTAAAAAATATAAATCTGTAAAGTGCATTTCAAGTTGAAAGCAATGAGACAATAAGGAGATTGCAATAACGAGATCTGAAGCACTTCCTTTTAAATTGAATTAAAGTCCATTGTATAAATAAACTTATTCTCACTCAAAAACTAATTAACAGCACTCATTAAATATTTATATAACCTTAAGGCCACTTAAGTGTATTTTTATATTTTCGATAATGACAATAACTATTTGACGTTATTGTGTGGTCTCTTTTATATTAAAACAATAAAACGAAGTATCTATAAAACTAAAGAAAGTCATATTGCATGGTATGATATTGTTTTTATTTATACTATATTGGCCCAGTAACATACAGACACGTTGGTGGCCTCGAGACGTAATTACATTTAATAAATAGAAAATTGATTAAAATGTTTATCCAAATTAATTAAAAGTTATTGTGAATTCACCCAAAAAACTTCTAATGGTAAAAAATAACGTTTTTGTCGAAAGAAAAATAAAAAGGTCAGCGATAACAAATTCACATTACTGTAATAACAAAAACCAGAACCTCTCGGCGCCAATCACATATATCTGAGCAATGAATCAACAATTTAGCGTCGCAAGTTACATAATTCACACAGTATCAAGTTACCAAGGAAATCCAATTTCCGTTACTTGTATTACCGCCATAAAAATTATCTTATTGTAGCGACTCCACAGCGACACCAATTCGTGACCACCATTTATCGTCCTAATTGAAAATGCAAAAAAAAAAATCTAACAGATCATAAGAATATTATATTTTATTATTATAATATATTTTTTAATTTCTAGAATTAAAAATTACGACTGTGTACAATCAATGTATTTATTAAAATTTAGTTTATGTACAGAAAAATATCTTAAAATTCTATATACTATACTACTATACTATATAAATTAATACTAGAAATAAAAAGAAACTTGCTATGTCCATCACTAGGCTCCGTAAAATATATAATTCCTTTAGGGTTGATTATATAGGTTTTTACATTAAACTCTCCAGTAAAGCCTTAAATTTGTCACTAAATAACTTCAAAATATTCATTAGGAACTAAAATATATATTTTTTGAATCCTCAACGAGAACAAGTTTAAGATCTTTTATAACAGTTATATTGTTTTTATATAAGAATTATTGAAATAATTTTAAGATGCAACTTCGTCTAAGTTCAACTCCAGAAGGTGCAGTTCACTTTTATTATCATTATAAAAATCTGCTATGAAACCTGTAAGACTTTTAACGGTTATATTTCGTTATGGCACGTCCACCGGTTATAAGTTTGGTAATTAAAAGTAGTTCGTCAGAAGCAACACTTGTTTTAAGCGCGCCAATTTGATGTCACGTAAGTTTGTTTTAGTATTTTCCGTTGCTAAAATTATTTATATAATAATTATCCTTTCTTTATCTACATAGAAAAGAAACTTGATAATTTTATAATTGTATTGCAGAATAACAACTATAAAGTTAACTCAACTACATTCGTTCAAATCCCAAATATAACGATTAACAGATAGTATTACAGACCAGACAATTAAAACATTATTCCTGGAGCACGAAATTGTTTATATGTACTTTATCATTATCTAGTTATTAACTTTTATTTTTCTATATTTCACTATTTACATGAAAGTTGGTGGACATTTCCTATTTTCTTGTTATAGAAAAATTTATAAGTGAGATGCTGACATCTATAACTTTTATATTTAATGTGAAATCTACCAAATCAAAAGCAAAAGTTTCTAAATGATGTTGTAAATCTGACATTAATCGTCAGATTTCTTCAAAAGATATCTAAAATTCTTCATCTCTATTTTGACGTTTTACAAAATATTAAACCTTATTTGAGTGACATTAAAATAAAACGTTCAATAAGTTTCAAGGTTCCTGTGAGGCGCATTCAGTGACCGTCTTTTAACTTTAATGTAAAAGACCGATAATTCCCTAGAGACTTTTTAATGGTTTTGTCAGTCGAAGAGTCAAACAGGTTAGGGGAGATAATTGGAATCAGGAATTTTAATTTATTTAAAATATTTCTGCAAAAACTTTTTATTAACATATAGCTGGAGCATATTGAGTGGAGTTAAGAAAATAATAGTATTGTATATATGCAAATATTAAAAATTAAGAAACTATACGAGCTTTCAAATTAAAATATAAAAATCATATTGCAGCTGTACAGAGAATGAAAAAACCGGAAGAGCTTTATACATATTCAAATCCAAATTCAAGTGGAACACGTAGGTTTGCATAAGTAAGTGAAGGGTGCGGACACTGACAATAATCCCACTTGGTTTTAATGAAAATATTTCGTGATCCAGGAAGCAATTTTTTTTTTTGATACTTTGTCTATTCAGAGCGGTGGCTGTTTGTTTCTAAATGTTCTCGTATATAGTTCTGACGGTAATTGATGATTTAAAACCCGTTCCTGGAAATAAGATTTGGAAGGTATGCGATCATTTGCGGAAGATGTATGCTTCGGAACTAATTGGAATAAATGGAATGTGAGGAGTTGAAAAAAAAATCTTTTAGTGTACTTCAAAACATATTTTTATTTAATTGAGTATACATCATATAATATGTATTTCTTGGGCATCCATCAATCATGATCTTAAAATGATTTATTAAAATAAAGTTCAAATTGGCAATGTCTTAATTTCTATTTCCGAAATGCCTTATCAATTAGCGTTATTATAATATAATCCATTTTCATACAGAAGGCCAATAATAATTAAGTTTAAAACTGAAACTAGTCTCTGAGGTAGTTGTAAATTGTTTTACAATTGACATTTTGATAAAGCCTTTTAATTAAATAAATGGACCAAATTTTAAAGTTATTATGAGTCTGTAAATTTTAATTCGATAATAATTATTGTTAATAACTATTTTAAGATAAAGAGTTGTGTTCTTCTTATCAGTCTATAGACGCCCACTGCAAGGCCTCCCCCAAAGATCGCGGTGCATGAGGGGATGCCATAAACGCCACGCTTCGCTGGCAGGTTGACGATCGCAGGGTGGTATTATATGGTATAGTAGAGGACGCTGCTGCCCATCCGGAAAACCGATCCCTCTGTCACCTGACTGATCCGTACGACATCACGGGAGGAAATGGTGACATTAAATATATTAAATTCAGTATTATTCTTAAACATGCATCAAATTAACAACATGTAGTAACAAATTTATATAATAACGATATGTACAGGCACAAAGAATTTATGATTATTAATAATAAATAATAAATTAATATAAGATCAAAACTTTTCAGTTGACAATTTTAACAATTTGACATTATTAGCTTATAGTTGTGTTAAATGTATAATATTATAAAATATATTATTTATGTTTTATAGCAATATTAATAGCTTCAAAGATACTCGTTTTAGTTCGGTATATTTTCTAAGCATTGAATAAAAAAAATGATATATCAATTTGATATAATATCAATTAAAGTTCAATTATTAATTTACTATTTTATTAAATTTAAACTCCCATTACATTAAGAACTAAGTACTCTTATCACAAGAACAATGCCTTTGAATAATATAATTAATATACAATCAAATATTCATTATGTTATTAATATTAATACATAGGGGTCTCTTATAAGCCCTACATTATGATAAGAACATAATTTTGTTTTAATAAAATAGAAGTGCCTCACAACAACAAAGGTTTTATAACATAATAAAACCACTCTTAAAGCAATTTTCCTCCCCTTAGATATATTATGTGAATATTATTTGTCTACTTTAATGAAGATTACTAAATTTTACTTATTGCGGTAACAGAAGTAGGTATGTTAATATCGTTTCACCAATATATCGTATATAATTATTATTTTGATTATGCAATACAGTTAGAATGGTTTTTGTAAAAATGTTATATTATTAAATGCGTCTCGTACAACTAATATTGGTATATAACTAAGTAAAAGATACACTTGAAAGAAATAAAATGTTTTTATTTCATATAAAAATTTCTTAAATATCTCTGTTCGTTTCATTAAAGAATCTGTTTAAATTTACAATCTTCTTGTAACAATTATCTTATACATTTATTTTGAAAGTCTCTGATAGAAGCTCAGCTGAATAAAGAGTAGAAGACCATTTGAACCCTTTGCAAACGGATCCCTAATATATTAATTGATTATTATGAAAATATTAATTAGGAACATGCTGAGTCATATAATAGTTTTTTTCATTGTTTTCGTGACAAAATACTATTTCTACTTAGTAATAGTTATTCGTAATTTTAACGGTTACTACTAATAGTCCAAAGAATAATAACTGATTAATGATATGGTTATTTCTATACATTCGCTAAAACATACGATACAATTATTGCGAGCAAAATTGTATCAATTATTATAATATATTATTTAACTTTATTGTATAATAATTTAGAAAGTTAGAAAATTATGGCTTCAGAGCAACTTCCACAGTTGGTGGAGCCGGAACTAGGGTCAAAGAAGTATTTATATAAAGTAATTACTGCAAGGGCTGGACTAATAATGGACTTTCGTTATGACTCAGTCACCATTACTGTAGGTACAGAGCGGTTCAATTGAAAATGTAAGTTACCATAACGTTTTCAACATGACGCTTTATATAAATAAAGTTTCAAATATTACTAAATATTTATTTCATTTAAGTTCCACAATCAATAAACACAAAATAAAAAGTTTTAACAATATCTTCACAATCATTTTGTCTATGTATTATTACTTTTTAAATTCCTTTTAAATATAAATAACATGTAAATATTAAAAACAATATCCAAACATTTGAAATTTAGTCTTTAAAATTTAATTTATCATATTAGTTTTTGAACTGTAATTAGTTTTATAAAATCTATTAATTAAATTGTTTTATATCTGTTTAATAAAGTAATATGAACAATTGAAACTAATAAATCCAGTCTGGTTCGATTCAGACATAATAACTCTTTTAAAGTACACCACATGTTTTTATTTGTTTTATGAACCCCAGTGAATATTTAAATTATAGGTATTATATTTGTAAGTGCTTTTGAAATTAATTTTCGATATACCAATATTAAGTATGAGTCTTTGTTTTATATGTATTATCTGTGTTTGATATCACGTTCATTATTTAGAGCAGAGTGTTGGTTGAACATATGTGGATGAAGACTGATTTAAAATATATTTTTAAGATCGGAGTACTTGTGTTTAATATGTCAATATTTTAACAGACTTTTTGAACTCATTTACATTATACATTTAAAAGTAATATTCCATTTACTAGTAGTTGATTTTAAAAGGGAAAAGGGAGTTTTGTTTAGTGATTTAATAATTAGGCTTATAGTAAAAAAAAATAAAAAAAAATTGTATTAAAAAGAGAAACATATAAAAATTCTGCTAATATTATAAATGCTAAAGTTTTTTAAGGTGGATGGATGGAAGGATGTTTGTTACTCTTTGACGCAAAAACAACTGAATGGATTTGGACCAAACTTTTCATACGGCTAAGTTATTATCTGGATTAACACATAAGATACTCGTACTTTGTATCCCGGTTATCGCGGATTAAGTCACGGGGAAAAGCTAGGATTTAATATAACAGCAGCCGGGAAGCCTGTTTCAACTGGTGGCGATCGAAGAATTCAAACAAATTACCATCCTCCAATAAAACCATAGCTCCAACCATCGTTTCGGAATCCAATAGGTGTGTCTAAACGTGTGTGTTTCACGGCTATTCTGCTGAGCCGTTTGGAATGAACTTACATATGAATAATTTGAATGCTGTGATAACAAAGCCTAATATTCAACATTTCACTCGGGCGAAGCCGCATCTAGCGGAAGCTAGATCTTTCATAATTCTAAAACATATATTACCAAAAATTTTATTAGGCTATAGTTTTAGTATAAAGTGTAGTTTGTTTTAGTAGATGATAGAATCGTGTCGTTAAGTCTAAAAGTATACGATTATCGGTAAAAGCCAAGGACTGCCTCATATTTGTGGTAAAACTTGAATATTTAATTAATATCGCAATGAATTAAGCTTATTGAAAAATCCATTATTTTTATTATCAACACAATAACAGTAATATAAATTATTATAATTATTTTCAGTTCAGAATTGAAGCCTCGATTAAAATGTAACAAGTAAAATTTTAATTCATTATATTATGAATATTAAGTTCTACATAAAATAAACTTCACCAATTTAATTGATAGACGAAGTATTTCATTAAGTTGTTATAGGTTTGATGTCTTCTAAACTTTGATATATATATTTTTTTTCTTTTTATATTTGCGATCAGTGCATTGACTTTTACTTTGGGTGTGTCCTCCAGTGAGGGCAGCTACCCATTTCCAATCAGATCATAATATATTTTCTTTTAAGTCGCTTTTCATAGCTACGCATGTTGAGTTGTTGTGCTAGAATGTTCGGATGCTCATGCACCCTCTTCTGGTATCTCAGACCAATAATTTCAATTTCTTCTTTTATCGTATTCATTTCTATATGTTTGTTGATTTCTGTGTTGGTAACATACCATAGCACATCGCTGATATTTCGAAGAATAGTATTTTGCATCCTCTGCAGGCATGATATATTAGAATCGGAGGCACTACCTCATAACTGAAGGCCATTGGTCCAGATTGGTTTTAACACTGTCTTATACACTAGGATTTTATTGTCTAACGACAGTTTGCTGTTTTTCCCCAAAAACGATAGGAGGGTCTTATATCGGAGGTTAAGTTATTCTCTCTTTTTTTTAATATTTACCTTCCATGTTAGGCGTCGGTCTAGATATAGTCCAAGATATCGAACACTTGTTGTGGTAGAGTATTCCTTTCAAGCTTTACTTGTGGACAGTTGTCTTTGCGCAGTTTAAAGGTAACGTGTACAGATTTTGATGCTCTGGCTTTAATACGCCATTTATGCAGCCATGTTGTTGTCTCGTCTAGGCTCCTTTGGAGGACAAGTGATGCCAAATCTGGATTGATATTGTTTTCAAATCAACTGAAAATTTTAATTTATTGTTAAGAGTCTAAAATGTAAGCTAGCATAAAATTTATTCTATGTGCATAAAATTTATTATATGTAACAAATTTCAAACTCATATATTTCTTATAAACGTAAACCAATTTCTCATTTGGTAATTATAAAATATGAAATTATATTAATATTTACATGAAATTAAATAAATATTTTATTTACTGATTATTGTAATTCAGAGCCGTTTTTTTACATTTTTCAAGACATTTGTTTTATGGAAATATTTTAACGCTACCATTTAAAAGTAAACGAGGAGGCGTTACGAAATTCAGAAATTATTAAACAGTTTTTTTATCTTCAAAATATAGCCGAACGGAAATCTTAGGAACTGGAGAGGACACTGACACGAATCGAATATAAAAATAAATGTATGGTTTTAACACAATACAAACTATTGGTAACCTCATATATTTAAATATAATCTTAATAAGGTCTGTCTCTAAACTGGTTAAAGATAGGCAGAAAAATATTTTTTGCGGACTCGAAACTTTCAATACATGTAGAGGCATTTGATTTGTTGAGGCAATATTTTAATAGGAATGGTAAAATAATACAGCAAAATTACAAATCGTCTATGTATTTTTAAAAATACTTATATTTTTAAATCGAGAATTTTGTGACATCAATATCTTGTACAGTTTACTTTACTTAATTTTTTATTGAATGAATGATTTGGTAGACTGTAGTTCAAAAATATAGTTTTATCTGCATTTAAAACAAGGTACTACAGTAAATGTACTTTGAACTGATTTTTATAAGTTTATATTTGTTTCAAAATATCTCAAACATTAAGCATTGAAGCCTCTAACATGATTCGTTAAATTTACACAAAGCCTTAAACTGGATGGTAAACCCCTTATCCTTTTTTTTATTCAGGTTTTATTGTGTTTTAAGCAATAAAGCAAAGGTCTGATACAATTTGACTTTAAATAAATTTGCTTAACTGATTAGAAACATAGCGCTAGTAACTGAAATATCCATATTATGCCTATAATTATATTGGAGAAATATTTAATTTGACTTCATCATAAAATACTAATCAGCCAATTAAAAACTATATTATATATTACATTGTATTTTAAATAAAATCTTTAATTGTTAACAACTAGATTATTATTAAGGATAAGCAAAAGAAAGGCAAAGCTTAGTACTGCCTAATGACTAGAATGTCATTTATCATATTATAAAAAAAATATAGATGTGACCATAATTTAAAAAATACACTGCATAATTCAAAATATATTACCTACTGGTAGATAACATACACTATAAACTAAATTATAGAATATAATTTTCTATCCTAATAATTTTAAGATTATAATACGGTTCAGATTACATCTGAAATTCGGAAATAAAAATAAACATTTAAACAGTAAGAAGCTTCTGATTGTACGAAGAGATTCAAGAGTTACGTTACACGTCGACTACTTTACGAGGAGACTTAACACCTTTCAGCTCGTTCAGTAACGTTTAAACTTCGTAACCCATACTCCCTCCGCGCTTAACACTTCATTTCACAATAACTTTGCTCGTATGAGTTATTTAACTATGTTGAATAATATTCTGACTAAATAATAAAAGGGAAATTATATGTCGGGTATATGATAGATATATTAAAAATATATTAAATATTTGTTTAAGATTGTCAAAAGATTGTCATCTAGTTATGTTAATGTTATTTTTTTTTAATTAAATATAGAATGGAAAATTCATTGACACGAGCACGACTCTAACCTACAACCTCTGGAAAACATCCCGTCACTGTCAGTTCAGCTACAGTTAGCGACACGGCCACACCTTTTAAACTTTCTTATGGTATTATATGATAGCATAAAATTTTCTTAACCACTTATAAGGTTTCAGAATATGTTCTTTTTTCTTATTGATGCCTATATCACCATGATATTATACACGTTACATACACTACTACTATACAGCATTGGTGTATTATACTTATTGCAAATAATATAAATCATATGCCATAGCTATAAGAATATATGGGATAAGCAATTAAATATTTTCTTTTCTTCTTTATTGACAAATAAAATATGTATTGTTTTTTCGTCGGAAATTTCAAAATTTTTCAAATTTATAATCATAGTTTTGATTACCCAAAGTGCTACGTAATCTGATCTATGTGGCACTTGTAAAATATAACAATAAAGGTCAGCTTCCATTATCAACATATGTATGATGTGCTCAATATGTAACATGTGCTAATGGTTGTTTAAAGAATAATATATCTATTTTTGTTATTCACCTATATTACTATGTACTGAATGTAAATGGAGAAGTACTACATAGTTTTACATAATGATTTGTTTTTAATTTACTGTAAAAGCGTTTTATTATAATCTTAAGACGTTTGTTTCTCATACGAGGAACGTTTATGATCGTTGTTTATGTGTGCTTATCTAATGGTTGTATTTGATGTCATAGTCCTCCAAAAAATATTTTATTTTAGATAGGTTATTGTTACCACCATGTTCTCATTCAATTTTATATTTATAGTTTTTCTTTTTTTTTGCAGATATCCAGATTTTCTTTCTAATGCTGCAATTATCATTTTTCATCAGATACACCATCAGCTGGTGGCACACTTGGCACAACAAATATTTTCCAGACCAACATTTGAAAATTTATAGGCAATAGCTGGAAAAAATCTCCTAATTATTCATAGAAATTATAAATAGGTATATAATCTAGAAAGTAAAAATTTTACCAACAAGTTATACTTGTATTTCAACATTTGGCAACCCAGTTTAGATTTTTTAAACTGTATACAGAATTATAACTGTCAGAGCACTCGCCGGACTAACCTCAATTTAGGATGTTGGTTTATTCACGAAGTCCACCAAACCTTCAGAGCTTCAAAGCTTTATAAACTAGGGTTTTTTTTATTATATTTTGTGTATTGATATTCAGGTGCATTGTAAAATCTTTATTTGGAATTTGTTAATTTTCTACTTATTTGTGATTGCATGAACATTAATAGATACTTCATAGATTTAATAATAAAATTTTAAACATAATTCACACTAAAAATATTAAAAGTTTTTTTTTTAATATTAGCTTATAATATATATAACTAATATCTTAACAGTTTATTTTAACATTCAAGAATAATTTTCTTTAAACCAAAAATATATACCTATAATAGAACCACTTAAATAGAAAGTTAGAATGGTGGTTCAACACATCGAATTTCTCGATTATCTTGCAATATGAAATAATATAGTAAGCCTATTACAATCTAAACTTTAGTAAATGCAGCTGACTCCGAATTATCTTAATGCAAGTTACACAATGACAGGTTGGATGACATAATCTCTGTCAGTGGTATCTCATAAAGTAGTAAATGTGATATTATATAGTTGTTTAGTATTGTTACACGCTTATACAATTTCAATAATATAAAAAAATATTTTATTATTAATATTAAATATAATTTTAGATAGCAGCTTGTCACGTACTACTAATAACAATAACCCCTATTGTATATTTTTAGTGTCAGATTTAGACGTAATTCTATTTATTTTTACGATATACCTCTGGGAAAATGGAGGATAAAGGTAAAAACCTAACCTTAATACGATCATTATAATTCGTAGCAGATATGGTGAGCTTATAAACACTTGGGTTTTTTAGGGATTAGTATAATATTTCATATTTTAAGAATGTGTAAATAAACAAATCACAACTCCGTTGTTCTATAAGATTGTTTATTTTAATGGGAATTGGATCAACAGTTATATTTAAATATCTTTACGATTTATAATTAGGTACATATATTATATATAGTATAGACAGCAGTGCAAACATATACTTTTATGGACTATCCAATCAAAAGATGAGGCAAGCATAAGTTGGTTTCATAAAATGTATTAAACAGAACTACGAACAAACAAATAAATAAATTTTTGTTATAATTTCAAAATATAAGATTTTGAAAAAGAAAGTTTTTGTAGAAAGAAAAGGAGAATATTAAAAATATTATTACTCTTAGAAGCATACCAAAGATTAAGTTCATAGTTCAGTTCATTAGTGAGTACATTTAGTGCAGCGGTTGTTCAGAGAGCGCAGAGGTGAATTGAATCAGTTCCTGGTGTGAGAAGTAGAAGCCACATCACCGCACTTATAAAGTTCTACTACATGTGGAATGGATTCTTCTATACTATTATTGAAGACTCCTGTGACAGTAGTCCAGAATTTCTCTTCATTATTTCAAAGTAAGGAATAGTAAAGATGCGTCATTTTAGGTATATTGTATTTTTTATGATACTTTAAAGAGTATGGAACAAAAAATTATTAAACGAAGATTTAAAGTAATTAAATAAGATTTAAAACTGTAAAAATAAATAAATATCGTTCTTTTCTAAAAAAATTAATCATATATATGTCTTATAGGCATGATGTAGTAAAAATACTATTGATGTATTAGTAGTATGATGAATAAAATACTATTGATGTTGCAACTTAGGTCTTCAATATCGACAACTGAAACGGCAAATTAATTTCTTAAAATGTTATGTCTGGTAATTGTTTGTCTGAATCAAAATGCAAAATAACTTAACTGATGAAAATACTAACTGTTGCCGTCGACTTTACGTAATGCCCTCAATCCAATTAATAAGCTATTATATGAAATTTTGTAACTTTGTTTTATGCCTCCAAAAAGTATACCCCAGGAGGGTACCGGCTTTGATGAAGCCGGGGACCCCCTCCCCGAGCAAAATCGGGGGAATGATCCTCGGATTTTGCTCGGGCTGCCCGTCGTATCTGTTGCGGGCAAAGTATCGCCTGTTGTGTTTTCTGAGGGCAAACGACGGCAAACAGCGGCACCCCGCTCCACTCTAGATGTGGACTTTTGCAACATCCGGGGGTTTCACTCGAACGTAAACGCCGTCCACTACCACCTTGAGACGGCGCAGCCGGCCTTGTTGTTTTTGACGGAGACGCAGATATCTCAACCTAGCGACACAGCGTACCTGTCATACCCCGGGTATAAACTAGAACATCATTTTATACCACACGCCGGGATATCTGTGTTCGTAAGGGAGGATATCTGCTACCGTCGCCTTCAGGTTTTTGAAGGTCGGGACCTGTCTGATGTTTTGATCTGATCTGTGTCTGACTTTGCTCTGGTAAATGGTCTGTCCCAGCTGGTAAAGACGCACACTCGTCTACCGGACGTGGACAGCCACACGCCCTCTTTGTTGGATCTTCTGCTGACTACACGTCCGAATGCGGTCCTTTTTTGCGTCCTACCCATGGGGGCCGATTTGTTTCCCTTCCAATGATCCTAGTGACTACGCTGCGGCTGTAGCTGATGTGATACTTCAGGGCATGGAACTATTTGTACCAAGCTCTGTGGTACCACTTGGCGGCAGATCGCGGCCTTGGTTTGATGCGTCTGTCAGGGCTGCAGCAGCTGGCAAACGGCAGGCTTATCAAGCTTGGGCTAATGCGTTAGTCACTAAGGATCCGAACTCTAGAGTTCTGAAGAGGAAATACAACCGTGCCTCCAGATTCTTCAAACGGCAAATCGCTAGAGCAAAGTTCAAGCATGTCGTCAAAATTGGGGATCAGCTGGCAAAGTACCCACCTGGCACGCGCAAATTCTGGGCGCTTTCCAAGGCCACTCTGGGCAACTTTAGCCAGCCTTCCCTACCGCCGTTGCACATGGGGAATGACTCTCTGGCCCACACGGCAAAAGAGAAAGCCGATCTCTTGGGCACTCTTTTCGCCTCCAACTCGACTTTGGACGACCAAGGGAAGACACCGCCTATCATCCCGCAGTGTTAGAGTTCAATGCCGGAAATAGTTTTTCGGCAAAAAACTATCAGGCAGTCTCTATTTTCCTTGGACGTTTATAAGTCGAGTGGGCCGGATGGCATTTCTCCATTAGTGCTAAGAACGTGTGCCCCTGAGTTGACTCCAGTGCTAACGCGTCTATTTCGGTACTCCTACCTTAAAGGCGTAGTCCCGGTCTCATGGAAGCGTGCCCTTGTCCATCCGATCCCTAAAAAAGGTAATAGCTCGGACCCAGCTAACTACAGACTTATCGCCATTACCTCCCTTCTCTCCAAAATAATGGAGATTATCATAAACCGACAGCTCCTAACGTACCTAGAGGATCACCAGTTGATCAATGACCGGCAGTATGGCTTTCACCATGGTCGATCAGCTGCTGATCTTCTGTTATACCTTACGCACCGTTGGGCAGCGGTTATTGAAAGCAAGGGAGAGGGTCTGGCAGTTAGTCTGGATATGGCAAAAGCCTTTGATCGTGTATGGCACAAGGGGCTTCTTTCGAAGCTACCTTCCTATGGGCATCCCGAGAGTTTATGCAAGTGGATCACCAGTTTTCTCACTGGGCGGAGCATACAGGTGGTTCTCGACGGTTTTTGCTCGGACCCCAAGCCCGTGTACGCTGGTGTACCCCAAGGCTGCGTGCTATCCCCAACTCTGTTCCTCCTGCACATCAATGACATGTTGGATATTTCCGACATACATTGTTATGCGGATGACAGAACTGGGGATGCGGTATATTCCGGTCGTGCAGGTCTCTCTCGGGAAAACGTCGACGAGTGCCGAAAGAAACTTGTGTCATCAATAGAGACCTCCCTGGGGATGGTCTCTGAGTGGGGTGAACTGAACCACGTTCAATTCAATCCCCTAAAGACACAGGTTTGCGCGTTTACCACTAAGAAAACCCCATTTGTCGTATCACCGCTCTTCAAGAGCACTCCTCTTATTGCCTCGCCAAGTATCAGAATACTGGGTCTCGACATTTCGAGCGATTGTCAGTTTCGTGGTCATCTGGAGAGCAAGGCCAAGTTGGCCTCGATGAAATTGGGAGTGATCAATAGAGCGAGGCAGTATTTCAAACCTGGCCAAAGACTTGCGCTCTATAAGGCGCAGGTCCGGCCTCACATGGAGTACTGTTCTCATCTCTGGTCCGGATCACCCTAATATCAGCTTCTACCATTTGACCGCATACAACGGAGAGCCGTTCAGATTGTCGAGAACCCAGTGCTCTGTGAACGGCTGGACTCTTTGGCATTGCGTAGAGACGTGGCTTCTTTGTGCGTCTTCTACCGCATTTACAACGGGGAGTGTTCCGAAGAACTATTCGATCTCATGCCTACCGCCGAATTTCACTACCGCACAGCTCGCCATCGCCTCCTTTATCATCCATACCACCTGGACGCGTGGCGATCTTCAACTGTGCGGTTTTCAAGGACTTTTTTCCCACGTACCACTCAAATGTGGAACGAACTTCCTTCGGCGGTATTTCCAGATCGATACGACATGGGTACCTTCAAAAAAGGCATATATTCCTTTCTCCAAGGCCGGCAACGCTCTTGTGTATCCTCGGATGTTGCAAGAGTTCATGGGCGGCGGCGATCACATACCAACGGTGACCCGCAAGCTCGTTTGCCCTCCTCTAACTAAAAAAAAAAAAAAAAAAAAAATATGATTGCAATAAAACAAGAAATTTACGTCTGTTTCTTGTTTTATTGCAATCATATAAAACAACTAGGCCTAAATTAACTACAAAAGGAAGTTTTTGTATTTTATGACGAGAGTAAAATAATACGAATGTATTATTTATATCGAGATGTTTCAATCACAATATTATAAATTCAAGGTCGGTTTTGTAACTAAGCGATAGCCCATTACAAAGAATATTTGTATTCAATATGCATAAATTACATAAAACTTTTGCTTTTGTGATCTATAGAAAATCATTTTAATTTACCAACAAAAACAAAAATAAAACTTTAAATATGAAATGTATTCTTTTTTATAAAATCTCTGTAAAACTAAAAGCTAATTAAAACTCTCATAATTTTCAACTTCACATACGTTAATTACATAAATGAGGTCAATTTACGCACGATTTATTACTAATATAAGGTTAAATTAAATTTCACCTACTTCAACTAACCGGTCGATAGGTTTCAGCTTCAATAAGTAGGAATATATAATATATTACAATTAACTATAAATTAGTAAACACACTATTAAATGATCACATAATTTTGGTTTTTGTTGGTAGATTAATATGAAAATACTTAATTTCTATGAATTACTTTTTAATTACCATTAATATAATTCACATAAACATTTTTATGGATTAGTTATTTGTTAATATAACAATTGCAGGAAAGGTTTTATTTATTTATCCTTAAAGTATTAAGGAGACTTGTCGCACTTTGTATTGCAATGTCGTAATATGGTAATTAAAAGTGACAATATTCTAATACAGTTAATTTTCATTTTCAGGGATCAGTAACTTTTTTACAAAACATATAAGGGAAGGGAAACTGCACTTATCAGAACTAAGAATAAGCTACTTTTAGATAGAAGGTTGACCAAAACTTCTATCATATCTGTTCAGTAGTTTAATCGGAACGTGAACAGCATTGAGAACTTTTTACTTTATATATTTTTACAGTACTATTTACATTCACTGTTTTTATTTATATAGCATTTTTATTAAAATACAAATAAGGAATATTGAATATTAAAATCTGGAACACGTCATGGTGCCTGTGATTGTAAGCAAGAAGTTAAACTGGAGATGAATGAACTAATAACTATTTTAGTTAATTATTTTCATTCCTTGAAATTCTTTTTATATATTTTACGTTGAAGCTAATTAAAGTTAATTATCTTCTCTAGAATGGATTCGGCAGATGTTTTACATTCAAATAAACCTTCTGATAGTTAATCGGAAACCTCTGTAAACATATCTTCTATACCTGGTAGATATTTCTTTTTGGAGATAAGACTCATCGTTTTTTTTATATCCTAAACTAGTATTTTTTAACTAAATATGGTATCTAAATAAATATGTATAGAACGGGACAAAATCTGTACATTAATTGTTGTTTGCAAAAGATAATTGCAAAGTATCAAGTACTTGATGAACGGTCACTGACAAATGAGCCGTCAGGTCCACTTAAAATTATTTTAGAAAACAAAAAAAACTTAATTAAAATTTATGAAATTTAGTATGATGTTATATTATAGTTAAGTGAAATGACTTAATTAATATACAATAATAATACATAAACAATTATGAGCAATTATAGTTATATTACATAAGTGGGAACAACACTGAGCTTATCGCCAATAAAAGCTTTATATTTTTCTATATTCTTCTTACTGAAAGCGTAAATCCGCATTTAATTGGGTCGCGCAAACAGATTTTTGCAATTCGGTCTGGACTCATTGAAGCACGTAAGCTTCATTGGACTTTTTTAAACAAGTAGAGAAGTTGATTTTTCTTTTGTTTTTACTACTTTCTAAATATTTTTATATAAAACTATGTCATAAAAAAGTTTAATATAATTCAGCAACCGCATATGAATACGCTAATCAAGATGCAAGTTTTAAATTACGTAAATTTATGTAGATCTAATGAAAATTGTAGACTTTGTTAGTTTAAATGCTGCTTTTTAAAATTATAAGCAAGCAAAATTTATTAATAAAGTTTATTCTATACTTTATTATTAAATACTTTGACACACAATTAGAAGGAACAAAATTACAGTAAATTGAAACTTACTTAATTCTAAACATTACCTCACAAACTTTTAATAGTTTCTAGCTTGTTAGCGTAATTCCAATAAAAAGATTAGAAATATTGTTCTCGTACTATTTAAAAGATACATAAAAATAGAAGTGCTAGAACCTAGACAAACTGAAATTCATTTTTAAATAGCTCTTTGACACAAGTGAAGGGAACATTTCAAGCAGCTTATTAATACTGAAGTCATCAATCACGACTGTAGAAGAGTGAAACGAAACGAAAAATTAGGGATGCTGGAGGATACATAGACAACTCACATTAAAAATACCAATTATCGATTTTATACTCGAAATTGAAATTAAAGTAATATTTTTAATTTCAATGCTAATAATGAACATAATCTAAAATTAAATATTTAAAGTTGGTTTTATATATAATAATTGTTATCAATGTCAGTTTTTATAGAGATAGAGAAACTCTATTGTAATACTTGTTTTATGTAATTATTCCATGATTGACTATCGTTTAATTATTATTAATGAGATTTTCAGTAATTAATTGAAAGTGAAGGGCGATGAGTAAATTTTGATGCAAGTTTATCATTCAATAGAATCCCCTGTGTGTGTATTATAGTTTAAGGTTACAATAATTACGATAATATTATAATTTGTGTAAATTGAAGTTCGCAACATTTACATAATGTTTTGAAATAAATGTATTTATTAAACTTTTAAAACATATTTAATAACTTTAAAAAGCAATTTTGAACAATGGTCTTTATATTAAAAGTACATTTATAGAACATTTAATATTTTGAATATTTCGAAAAATATATTCTTCATAAATTGTGAAAATATTGAAATCATTTGCATAAATGTGCAATTCATCGACACATGAAATAAAATGCAGATAAATGTGTTTCAAATACAATTTAATTTCCCTCGAAAATGCAAAAATTTTTTATAAAGTTGGATGGTGTTTCCATTAGGCGTCATGTTTATAAGTGTGATTGATGTGCTCTTTCTTATCTTAGTCATAACTTAGCGTGCATCCTGGATCACAACGATTGTGATGGGAAAAGGGTGGATGACGAATTGTATTTTCATAGAAGTATGAGAAGCATGTGTAGAAGAGTAATGACTTGTAAATAGATAGACGAATATATACTAAGACCCTAACCGCAGCTGGCCGTGTATCTGTCTGTTGGATAACCACAAACATTCTATTTCTTTTTTCCTCACACTAACAAACAGACCTCAGCAACAAATACCATTATCCCTTGTGGTGTACGTATAATATAATATAATTTATGTAAATGCGATGAAAGATTTTATGTAAATTGGTTTAAATATGACGTTAATTATCGATTTGAATTTACTTTTTTGAGACAATTCCTTTGGGAAATAATGTCTTCATTTGCCATAATCCATAAAACATAGGCGATACATATGTGAATATAAAGAAAAAAAACACCTCACAAATGGCGGGGATCATCATAAAGCAACCACCACTACTCGCTTCTTTTTAATATTACAGCATAATACATATATACACTTGGAATATTTAATTTCATTATGATATGAGACTTAATAGGATATATCGTTTATTTTTGTAGCGATTTTTATTGAAGGTTTTGTTTACTTACAATTTATTATACAATTAATTTAATATTTATCCTGGTACAGCATCTTGGGACGACGCAAGCAATCTTCGTAATTACCATATAACTTGTATTACATTGTTGTCCGTTATCATGTTAATAACATTAGGAGGCATAAATGAATAATATTGTTATCATAAACATACATAATAATAAAGAAGAAACTTCTAAAATCTATTTTAAGTTTGATTTAAGTAGCACAAGGTTACAGATGATAAGTTCTTATATTAAATAACATAATATTTCAAGAAGGTAATATAATGCAGAGACAACATTTATTAAATACCAAAATGCTATTCAAATATGTCAAATATTTTATTTGAAAAGTGTTTCTATAGAGATCTGTAATCTAAAAAATTTGGCAAAAATTAAAAAACAAAATCAAACACGACCTCTAGAATTCGCAACTTTTGCATGGAAACAAATTTGTTATAAGCTTTTTCTTCGCCGCAAAAACATTTACTAACTCCGGTCGTGACGTCACTGTCTACTTGTATAATTGAGTCGCTTCAAGAAACCGTAAATATATACCGAAAATTTCAAAATGCTTATAATTTTTGATTATGTGTACATACAAGTATTGTTATCAATAAAGTTAAAATATATTTAGAAATTTATATATATAAATATATACACGTATATAGGTATTATTAAAGAAATCTACTATTAATTATTGCAAAGCTTTTCTTTATAAAATTATTGATAAAAAACAAAATTCAATGCGTATAAGCATAAATAATTAATTGTTTATAAATTCTGAAATTTTTTTGACTATAATAATCAATTTAACATGTGATAGTCCAATTATTTTTAAACATAAATTAAAAAAGTATGTACTTTTTTTGTATTTATATTAATATATAATATTTAAAAGCTTTTATAAATTATTTAGAAACGTTTAAAAAAATGAGACAAAGATCTTTTAAATTTCTAATAATAAGTAATATATGTAATAACTTTTAAAAGTTTTAACATTATTATATCGGCTTCCAAGTACATTTGCGATATCAATCTCTTCACTATATTTTAAATGATGGACGAACATCAACCCACCAGATTAATAAAACATATATATTTGATCGAAAATATTTTAATTTATTATTGATTTTATTCGTACTTAAATATATAAATAAATAAAAGCTCCTAACTTAACGACTATAGCAATATATGATAGAGAACACTTCGTCTGTATCATATTTCACGGTTAAAACTTTTCCATCGACCATCGGATGACACATTGCTTCGAGTAAGTGCTAAGTTCAAAAATTTATAGAAAACTGTGAAACTTGCAGAAAATATTTCCAGACAAAAGCTGCTAGGTGACTGATCCCTGTTTTTATCACTATATTTTATTTGTCTTCACTTAACCTAACTTCACTTCACAACTTAACTTAACTTCCTAAAACCTGATGTCATTTTAATTAAAAATATTATATATGTTTGGTATTCTTGAATTTAGTATGTTCAATTAACTGTGATTTGGGGGTTAACGACCCTGACTAGGACAGTATGCTAAACTATATTACCCTAGTAGCTCTAAAACGTGATTAACAGAGTATACCGAAATAAGTTCTTTAATTAAGCGTGTCTATAATAGAATTTAAGATTTAAGAAAAAGCTGTTTGAAGATCATTACATCTCTCCTATTTGATGAGAACATCTGGATTTTTTTTTTAATTCGGAAGTTTATTATTCGTACGTTATCGTATGCGAATTATACAGAGGAAAGTATAAGACACTCGGAAGCAGTATTTTAATACACTTCGGGTATTTCAAAATACTGAAAGTTTTCGAAATATTTTGTAAAAGCCTTTACAAGAGAGCGGAGGACCAAGTCAACTACAGATTGAACACAAAATATTCCAACAGTTTTTATTCCGCAACATGTGATGCGACCTAAATGAATTTGTTCAAACTACTTTATTATTTTTAATGACAATATCAGTTAATAAAAATACAGCTGTAATAATAAATAATTTTAGCAAACAATAAATATAAAACTGACATCCTGTGTACTTGATGTTTCAGTGTCTACTACTTGAAATGAACAAAACAGAACTAAGTCAAAATTAAAAATATAATTAAAGGATCAGAAGCAACTTCAATATTTGGCTCGTGAGGATTACCAATTGCAATACTTTCTGACGATTCATTTAAAATTTCTTCAATGATTTGTTGTCTCCGCCTTTTTTCTGCAGCTGGTCTTATAATCGTTGTAGCGCCTTGTCTTTTACGATTAGGTTGACAGTCAAACTTGTGTGGTATCACATCAATTTTAATCTTTGCTTTACCTCCCATTGTTGTGTAATAAATATAATTTTCCATATCATCTTTTAACTAGAAAAAAAACATAAACCATAATAATTATTTGAATATCATTATAACGACGGAAAATCATTATAATATGGAATTCATTCATTTTAATCTAGTCCAATACATAACCTAGAAGTTTATAAAATTATTTAAATATTCAATTGAATCAAAATCATTACATAAAAATTGATGAATTCATTACGTAAACATTTTCAATTATCAATTAAAAAAATTTTTAATGCTATAATTTTAAAAGTTATGATAAGGACTCTAGTTAAAAAAAATGTATTGACTGAACTCATCTACTTATTCGATTTGTATACTTAGATAAATAATAAGTAATAAAAATAGTGTTATGAAATACTTACATCGAAATGATCTTCACAACAAAAAAAATTCGATTTTGTTTTTGGATTATCACGGTGCACTGCTTGAAACCATTTATTTCGACGTTTTTCATCTTGGGGAACATTTAAAAACATTTTACCAGGAGTTGTTTTTGTAGTGTTCATACATAATGGTACAAAACAAGAACGATAACTTTTGAGATTCGACATTTTCAATATAAATTTGTGTTTTTATAACAATGTCAAAACAGAATTAAATAGATCAAAACACTGTACGTATTGTCTCTGTATCAACTGCTATGAATGAACTAACATTATGACGTCACATACACTCGGGTTTGTTCGGGAGCTGTCGGCGTGTCTTCGGTACTGGATTCAAAAACTTATTTTTATTTTGAAATAACTTGTGAATTATTGCAAAAAAAAAAAATTTAAAAATAGTTTTGTTATAAAACGTATATATGATCATTCTATTTATCGCAAAAAAAAAAATTTTTCAAAAACCCAATTGTACTTGATGGACACAATATTCGTGCAATTCCATTATTTTTTTCAATTTATATTTTCCAATTTATATTATAGTTATTTCTATACCTTATAATAGTTGTTTCTAGAATAAAACCTGTCTCGTTCCGTTCCATCTCTTATCTTATTAAAATGAAACCATTATTTTACTTTTTTATTAGTGTTTGTGTTTTATTATTGTGTTTTATTACATATTTAGAGTCATATATAAGTTTTTTTTTTCTCCGAATAATTGTATCAATGTCACAGATACATATACACATGTCATACATACATACATATACATATAATCATAATGTATTAATAAATTGCAGAAGAAATTATTTATTATAGTACCAATAGAATTTGTTTGATATAAATTTGTCATGTCATGAGACAGTGAAAAGGAACGTTTAAAAGTTACCTCTTTTCGAAGATTTAATTTCTTCATAAGTAAATTACTAATTTACTAATAAGGACCTGCTTAGTTATATTTGAAGTAATATCTTAAACAGACTTATTAAAATATAACTGTTCAAAAACAACTGAATATATATTGTATTCCTTCTTGTAGTATTAGATAAAATCATGTTAGTAAAATACTCTCTCTTTCTTCATATTGTATTGATAGGTTTTCGATATGATAGATAAGAAAAAATGTTTTAATATAAAAATACAGGACCGAATACAATATAGGATTATATGATTAGGTGTAACGACCTGTTGCATTAAGATGATACGATATATAAATATGTAATTCGGAAGCTACACGTGAAAAAAATATTAAATGCGAGTTTTCTATTGTTGTGTTCACAATAGTAATATCAAAAATTATCCTTAAACATCGGATTATTTTATTTTTATTCTTTCATTTGTTCTGGTTTTATTAAGACAAGTATATTTTTTTCTATCATATTTTTATTATTGTTTTTCTTTACATGAAGGATATAATGGTTTCCTATTTTTATTTTTATAATTTTCTTGAGTTTTTCTTTTATAATTTTCTTTTCTTTTTTTTGAGTTATTTTAGTACTTCGATGAAATATTTAAATAGCTATAATGGATAAGGAAATTTTTAAGTGATTCAACAATTTACGATAGAATTTTTAATTTTGACTTAGTTCTGTTTTGTTCATTTCAAGTAGTAGACACTGAAACATCAAGTACACAGGATGTCAGTTTTATATTTATTGTTTGCTAAAATTATTTATTATTACAGCTGTATTTTTATTAACTGATATTGTCATTAAAAATAATAAAGTAGTTTGAACAAATTCATTTAGGTCGCATCACATGTTGCGGAATAAAAACTGTTGGAATATTTTGTGTTCAATCTGTAGTTGACTTGGTCCTCCGCTCTCTTGTAAAGGCTTTTACAAAATATTTCGAAAACTTTCAGTATTTTGAAATACCCGAAGTGTATTAAAATACTGCTTCCGAGTGTCTTATACTTTCCTCTGTATAATTCGCATACGATAACGTACGAATAATAAACTTCCGAATTAAAAAAAAATCCAGATGTTCTCATCAAATAGGAGAGATGTAATGATCTTCAAACAGCTTTTTCTTAAATCTTAAATTCTATTATAGACACGCTTAATTAAAGAACTTATTTCGGTATACTCTGTTAATCACGTTTTAGAGCTACTAGGGTAATATAGTTTAGCATACTGTCCTAGTCAGGGTCGTTAACCCCCAAATCACAGTTAATTGAACATACTAAATTCAAGAATACCAAACATATATAATATTTTTAATTAAAATGACATCAGGTTTTAGGAAGTTAAGTTAAGTTGTGAAGTGAAGTTAGGTTAAGTGAAGACAAATAAAATATAGTGATAAAAACAGGGATCAGTCACCTAGCAGCTTTTGTCTGGAAATATTTTCTGCAAGTTTCACAGTTTTCTATAAATTTTTGAACTTAGCACTTACTCGAAGCAATGTGTCATCCGATGGTCGATGGAAAAGTTTTAACCGTGAAATATGATACAGACGAAGTGTTCTCTATCATATATTGCTATAGTCGTTAAGTTAGGAGCTTTTATTTATTTATATATTTAAGTACGAATAAAATCAATAATAAATTAAAATATTTTCGATCAAATATATATGTTTTATTAATCTGGTGGGTTGATGTTCGTCCATCATTTAAAATATAGTGAAGAGATTGATATCGCAAATGTACTTGGAAGCCGATATAATAATGTTAAAACTTTTAAAAGTTATTACATATATTACTTATTATTAGAAATTTAAAAGATCTTTGTCTCATTTTTTTAAACGTTTCTAAATAATTTATAAAAGCTTTTAAATATTATATATTAATATAAATACAAAAAAAGTACATACTTTTTTAATTTATGTTTAAAAATAATTGGACTATCACATGTTAAATTGATTATTATAGTCAAAAAAATTTCAGAATTTATAAACAATTAATTATTTATGCTTATACGCATTGAATTTTGTTTTTTATCAATAATTTTATAAAGAAAAGCTTTGCAATAATTAATAGTAGATTTCTTTAATAATACCTATATACGTGTATATATTTATATATATAAATTTCTAAATATATTTTAACTTTATTGATAACAATACTTGTATGTACACATAATCAAAAATTATAAGCATTTTGAAATTTTCGGTATATATTTACGGTTTCTTGAAGCGACTCAATTATACAAGTAGACAGTGACGTCACGACCGGAGTTAGTAAATGTTTTTGCGGCGAAGAAAAAGCTTATAACAAATTTGTTTCCATGCAAAAGTTGCGAATTCTAGAGGTCGTGTTTGATTTTGTTTTTTAATTTTTGCCAAATTTTTTAGATTACAGATCTCTATAGAAACACTTTTCAAATAAAATATTTGACATATTTGAATAGCATTTTGGTATTTAATAAATGTTGTCTCTGCATTATATTACCTTCTTGAAATATTCATCTGATCTGATCAAAAAGTTGCTGTTGAAACACAAACCAATATTAACAACCGTACTGTTGCTGTACAAGTGAATAATCGTCCTAAGTATCGCAGCGTGTCAGTTCAATGTAAAATTTTATCAATCGGAGTGAATAAATCTTGCTCACCGATTAAAACTGGTAGCATTAGTATTGCGACATCTCCAATAAAACCATAAATATATCAACATCCGGAATATTATCAGACTTTGCCTTTATAAATCCTTTGTCACACATAGCTAGACGAAATTAACTAACAAATTTTTTAGCAATAAATTTTCGATATTATTGTCAAGTCACATGTAATTGCCGTAAACGCTGTACTATTCTTTAACAGCTATAACATTATGACGTCACAATTAGGGGTGACCAATCGTGGCACGTTCATAGTCACGTGATTTTTATTTAAATTTTATCAACTTTTAATTGCTTATAATCAATTGAAAAAAAAATTTTTTTCAGGTTTTCGCATGACACATCGATATAATTAATAACGAAGTTTTAAAATACATAAAAAAAATCAATACATTTTTTATTTTCAAAATCCCAATTATGAATATATTATATATACACTTTTATGAATCTCAGTAGTCTTCCATAACTATATATTATATATTATTAATTGACGATTAAGGAACTGCAATTGATTCCTGAGCTATAACAATTAAGAATGCTAATAGACAACGCCTGAGGAATGGCTACAGTGACACAGTACGTGTACATAGATGTTGCACATTATTACTATCTTATGATTATTTAAAAGTGATGTTATAATATAACTACCCTACTGTGACTGTTATGGGGTAGTTAAATTAACTGAACATGAACTAAGTTGATGGATAATCCTAAAATAGTAGGAATATATATTTTTAACGTTAAAAACAAAGTAATTAATTAAAAAAGTTTTGCCAGCTTTTAGTTTTGAATCCGTAACTTGAATTGAAAATACTAAACATTTATTTTATCCAAATATATGAAAATACAAACAAATGTTAAATGTTTGTATGTTTATAGTGAGGGAGGCCATTAAAACTTTGTAATGATGTTGTATCATGGGAATATAACATTGAAAAATTAAACATTATAAAAACGTTGTTATGTTTATGAGATGTTAGCTTGCATGCATATTAAAGGCATACTCGTATTAAACGATTACTCGTTGGTTGATATTAAAGAAAGCCAACCAAGGATAATTGAATTAGACAAAAAAATCATTTTGTTGAAGCAGTCCTCACTAATTTGTTGGTTACATTATAGATAATTTTGTAATTTTACTATAATATTCAAGCAAGTCTATTTAACTAACCTAAATTCCAGACCTAGACCTGTACCTAGATTCTATTATGAATACAGAATAGAATCTAAGTACAGATAGTAATTATTGTGATTATATATATTTTTGAAAAATTGTTTTAATATTTTACAAATAATGTTCTAACTACTTTAAGTTACTGTTAATGTTTAAACTCGAAAGTTAAATTAAAGTAAAGATCGATGGACATTTGATAATCTTCGACGCAGAAAGCCTTCAAAGCGAAAAAGATATGGATTTTTTAAATTAAAAATAAATAAAAAAAAAGGAATATTAATTGTAATAATTATAACTTATTTTACCATTTTGTGTAGACATACAAGAATGCAGATAAATTTCAAACTATTTGTAATGTGTTTGCTCTCTACGGAACGGCGGTACGTTCAAGAGATGACATAGTTATCCACACCCTGCATAATTGCTATCGACTAAGTACTACATTATAAGAGCACTTAACATCTATAACTAGGATCCGCCAACCTTGAGCGAGGAGTGTTGAGCTGAGCCCTTCTCCTTTCTTCTTTTCTTGATAACTTTTGAATGGCTAAACATTTTTTCAATATGTTTTCATTATAACATCCGCGTTCATCTCAAATATACATGAGAAAATTTTTAGCTAATTATCTCGTCGCATTCTGGACACAACTAAACATAAAAAAGGTCTCCTAAACGGTTAAGAGCTTCGCTTATGCTCAACTCAATAAGAAATAAAAAAAATATATACCATATTATGTTTCAAAGGAATTGCAATATTTTTGAAAAGGTGTCACTTATATAGTTCTAAGTGATATAACCTGTGAGTGCCTTTCCTTACCTTAGAATTGTCAATTTCATTTGAACCAAAGAGATTTGTTACTAAAATAAAAGGTCTACATATCAATAAACTGTAACAAGACAAGACATAAAATTATCTTAGCTCATATCTAAAACGGGAGTAGCTTTTATTTCGCAAAATCATATTGACATTCAGTTACTTTATAAAACATCCGAAGAGTGACCGTCCTATTCACGGTCTGATGAAAAACCGGAAAAGGAGGAAAAGCGTCAATCCATCACAGAGAGTTACGACGGCTCCGAGTTACTGGGCCTCGAACAAGTCTATTTCAAAATAATACGAATGTTACCGTATAAATGTATATTTTTATGTTTTTATATAGATGTAATATCAATAATTGAATTTACGACAAAAATTCCTAAACAGTATTGAAAAGGAGTTAGTATCATATATGAATGTGGAAAGATTTTTGTATGATTATTTGTGCCATAACATGTGAATGTAAGCTTTGATTGAGTAGCTCTAATCCAGATGTTGAAAAGACCGGGGACTGAGTGAAATAAAACCTTACAACTAACCTTAGGCCGTTATTATACACTTGCGATTATGAGTGGGCTTGTGACAGTTTACCATCTCTTTGGCGATGTTGTTACTATATATATGATTGTATGAGCACCACTGTGGTTGTTTGTATAGTTAATTTAAATGAAAGATAAATGCTTTGTTTTAAATTTTTCCAAAGATTAAGTCAATGATTCACTGTTTTAAGAAACTGGATAGTGACTCTTCGTTGGTAAATTTTACAATAATATAAAATCAAATATATCATATGTTTTGTACATAATAATAATATAATAATATTAGAAGGTGTGTTCGTTTGTTTTTGTTTTATTTTTAACCCTTCAGCATCTAAAAAATTAAATATATTCTTTATCTTATTTGTGCTTTTAGAATTATATAATTTTTTAATATATCTGAATTTTTAGATGGTTGTCTAATAAATAGTTTCCCTTTTATTTTATTACAAAACAAATAATAAAAATTGTAACAGAAACCGAATAATGTAACGTAAAAATAAGGTAAAGAGAAGGGTTAAGGGTTAAGTAGTTTATTTATGAGTCAGAATAACGAAGGTACATTGTTCTTCAGGCGTTTGGACTCAAATAAATATTATATTTTAGTTTTTCTTTCTTTTTTTCATGTTCTTTTTAGTATTCTTAACACACGTATATTTATAAATAATATAGATAAATCTTATCAGGATAATGACAAACTTTTTGTTATATCGAATATCTTTATTTAAAATAATCGCAAGTGAAAATTGCGACATTCCTTTTAATAATAAATTCATTTGTTTTCTTATCTACCACTGCTATTAAATTCTTAGAGTTATTTTTGCATATATTGCTAATTATTGTTATTATTTATTTTGTTCTATTGAGCACGATTATATTGTAGTTGTTCGCTAACTCTGATTAGGTTTGAAGAAGTTAATGCGTCTTTAATATTTGATATGTTGACGAGTTCATAAAACTTTATACCTACATCGCTCCTTGAATACAAAAGGGCCACAAATCAAAAAGAACATATTTTATACGACGACCAAAAGACAATTCGGATTAGGTTTTTTTTCATATTGTTTTATCCGTTAAAGTAACATATTAATTTTAATAAGATACGTTTTTACATGCTCTATCGATTGATAGTAAGATTATTTTAATAGCTTTTGCACAACTGTTTCTTTTGTATTCAAAATTTTGATCAATATCTAAAAAAATTATGTTAAAATAAAACTATATTTTACAAAAATAAATGATTCATTAAATCATCTTCAAAATAATTATATTCTAAAAAAGATTTATAGTAATATATAATAGTAGGATAAAATAAATGAGATCAAATTAGTACATGACTATTATTGTCGTAAAAAAATAAGTATTTCTAAAATAGCAATTCCACGTTGTTTTATTTGCTTGAAAATTACATTAATTAAAAAAAACACTCTTATACTTAAATTAATATTAAACTTCTATCATTCCTCTTTTGTTAATTATTATTTAACTTCTTCAAAGGAGATTAATTCAAATGGTTAAATAGAACTAAATATATATTTAACCGACAAAATGGCGGCCTTGCACTGCAGTTAGATAACAAAATTCTCCAATGCAAAAATGGAATACAGCCGGTTAGGTAATAGTGACATGAAAATGTTGTGTGTCTTTTTTTACTAAAAAATTTTAATCGATTTAGAAGTCATTTTTGAAATAAAATGATTTTGATTTAATTTTTATTTGTGGCCCTTTTGTATTCAAGGAGCGATAAACTTGCGTCAGAGAAATAATTTGCACTTTTTGTATTAAAATTAAGCTAGAAGACAACACCACACAATTATATACTATAACATATTTGCAAATCAGCTTTAACCTTTAAAATTACCATTTTTCAATTTCTGGATGCGTTCCAGAATTCACTAATGGAGCTTTGTCCGTCTGTGTCCGACCTCTTTACTACCATTGACTGTAGAGTGCTTCAATGACAAATTGGGCACTCAGAAGTTTCTCAAATACTCTTTTACTAATTCTTTACTATATGTATATATACAAAAAGTAAAAAATATCAATATGTACAAGTTATTGAAAGGATTATTAAAGTTGCATGATAATTGTATTGGGTTTGTGTGTTCCTTTGTATACATATGTATCTACAGAACATTATCTCTTAAACTGTATTGATGAAGCTAACTAGCCGGCAGTACATTGTATTAACTTTTACACCTTTTATATTGAATGATATTAATTTTGCAACTATACAAAATATTATGCTAATGGAACTATATGCTATATGGAACTAAACTCGTTCTGTAGATTGTTTTATTTTTTATATTATATTATATAATAATGTATAAGTATTTGAAGAAACGCAATACCTATTAAAATTACTGTTATTAAAATCAACTTCAAATTAAACAATGATGAAGTAAATAAAAAATTATAGATAAATAAACTAGACATTTACTATACGTGTAATAATTATATTATATAGAATAAAATATAGTTTATAAACTAAATACGCATTCTGACTAATTAAATATAAAACATCGACTTACAAATAATACTGATTGTAAGCACACTTTTAAAATTGTACTAAAATTAAAATAGCAGTAGGTAAAGGATAACACACTGGTACAAATTTGTGCGAAATCTAAAGTTTTCAATATATTATCAAGAGTATTTCAACAAAAAACAGAGAATCAAAATCAACTACAATTTATAGATTTACGAAATATATGTGAATAAAATATTATATAAATAATTCATACACACTTCACAGACAACTAACTATAGATATAATGTTTTTTTTTTTTAAATTCTGTATCATTATTTACACTCTGAACAATGTAAAATCTTATATTCGCTTTCCAACCTAACAGATATATGAGAGAAACAGACATAATACACACACATGTACTTGCTTACACACACATAAACACATTTCAAATAGATTTATTGATTTTCCGGACCCCAATGCCTAAAAGGGTGTAATTTTTAGACAATTTATGTGCCACGGTCTGTTCCACTCCACTTACTTTGAGGTACTCCCTGGAACCAAATAATTTATTTGGACATAAACTACCATTTACAATGTATATTAATTAGACAATACTTATAATGTTTGAAAAACTTAATCTAATATAATATAACATAAAAATGTACCTTATTTATAATACATTTAATATTGTCATATACATACACATATGTTATCAACTTTAGCTTAGCACTTAAAACTTGGATATGCCTTGAGATAAATTATAACACAAAAATAACTGTTAAGAATACCTTTATTTAATGTCATTCTTTTAGCTTCAACATCAATTTAGCTTAAAACGCTGCAATTAGTAATCACAGCAGGTACAGAGTCTATGTTACATTGAATAAAGACAAAACCATTGTTTACAAACTAAACGTATAGTACAAATATTGTAGATAAAGTAGATAATTCTATATGTTTAAGAGAGCAATATAGTCCACATAAAAATCGTAAGTTATGAAATTATATAACTTTTTGTCCTTTTTTTATATAGTTTTTTATATTACTTTGGATATGCTCTTCTGGGTTTTATAGGAAAGGCATATATTATTCTTAGTTCGTATATTTTATAATCGAAATAAGCTTTCTTCTCAATGAATAAAATAACACTAACTTTTCGGTGCCCAATTTCCTTTCCAATGTTAACAGGCATTCGCTGTAATATTAGATTGTTTTGTTACACGTTTTGTGATGACAATTTTAACATCCTCCAAGAATGTACCGACAATGAGAGGATTTATGCTGTAAAGCTTGTCAAATGTCATGTTTCTTAATTAAATTTACTGTTACATTTACTGCCACTGTCAAGTTTACCGTCACCTGTTAAAGTCTCAAAACTAATTATTAAAAAAATAATATTTATAAATATATGAAATGCCAAATATGTCTTATGTCTGTTAGTTTATGAAGTACGAAGACATTATTAGATTAAGAATAATATAAAAACATAGTATAGGTTATATTTGTAATTGTAAAGTAGTTTGTTACTCAACAATTTATAAGACTTTTTGCCACCTCCCTATAAATTCTATGTTCTTCTACAACAGACCGGATGGAAGGCTCTAAATAGGCCGGGCGGTGAAGTGTTTACCTTGTCGGTGAAGCGGATAATACATCACCTGTTATCTAACTGCATCAGACCTATTTTAACTTTATTTAAACATTTAACCATTTTATTAAACCTTAACTTACATCTTATTGGTTTAATTTTGGTTAAATAAAAAATATATACAATAACTTCTTAATAAATGTTACTGTTATGTAAAAGAAATTTAAAATGTTATGTGACTACCAAAATCGGCATTAACATCATTACATAATTAAGTAATGTTTATCTTCTAACGTAATCAATATCATGAGGACAGTAAGAGACATGTAATCATATATATATTTAGTTGGATGATCAAAATTTTTTCTTGTGCTTTATACATACTTATTAAACAATTATTCAACTATAGTCTAGAGTAGTGATTTACCTATACTTTACGATATGTTTATATACAATTTACAAGTTGAATAAAATTTTCTATTGACTATTAAAATACTTACGTTAACGCTGGGCTGTTGTGTTGTAAATAAATACATAAATATTGCACTTTAAATGCAGTTAGTTTATATTAAAACGTATTTCAATTGTTTTGGAGATTCATTTTCATTTTATGGCTGGCGGAGTTCATTGACGATCAGTTGAAGAATTTATTTTCATACAATTTCTAATACAGAAATTTAATTATTTTGTCTAAAATCAGAAATAAGTAATACTTTATTGTAATCTTGACTTACCCGTTAGGTCAGCATAGATTAAAGACATTATGTACGTATTACAACATTGTATTCAGTTAATCGTAACTGTTGGCACCACAGTCGAGTTTAAATGTTTCCTTTTTGTATCAATGGAATCTTTGTTATAAACATGTTTAAATATATTTGTACTATTGTACATGTCTTTATACTTGTTAAGGAAATTTTTTATATTACAATTAAAATATAAGATTTCTTTTAAATTTACGACTCTCTTAGGGTAGTTAAAATTTTTAAATTAATTTTTGTCTTTTAAGTTTTTATTTAACTACATCAAATTAAAGTAACCGTTCATAAATTATTTATTTCTTTGTAAAATTCGTCGTCACAGATTAGACATCACTAATTTAATTAGTACTATTTTTTATCTATAAAATTACGCGTCGTCACTCGACCGTCCTCTGATAAACAACTCTTCAACGCGCTTCATTACATGGTCACTTTTAAGCCGATCTAACAATGAATCACATATTCCATACCAATCAGTTTCAAGTTCCTACTAATCACGATATTTGATAAATTAAATATAAGTATATTCTGTAGTTTTAAAACCAAGTAGTATATATCAAAAGTTATTTCCATACTTCTAATTAAATAAAATGTTACCGCAGTTACTCTCTATCATTTAAATATGAAACTGTTAAATACATTATATATATCAAGTTTACATTCGTTTCAGAATATATCAGATTTAAGTAATTTTCAGGATAAATTTAAAAGTCGATTTCATCAGATTATTATATTATAATCGCGAATAAATGAATCCAATTTCCAATTTCTTACCAAATAATCCCAGGCAATGGGATTTTTGTTCCTATAGATCCAAACTTCTTATAAATCTCATACACTTCAGTTTTTATACTATTACTTTATCTATAAGCCATTGGGCTTCGGAATAACATATAACAAAATATGCGTCATCTTATTATTTAGAAGTATTCGTTCCCTAAAAATCTTTCTATAAGCAAAATATTTATCAATATGATATAATCATACGAGAATAAACTATTGAAGTATATTAAAAAAGTAACAGCTTTCAATGTGTAATCCCGACTTAAAAAATATTTTTATAACATGCCAGGGAGATATTAATAACGGGCGGTTTGTTCCGCGACAGCCGCACTCATTAGACTGAGCGCTCAGCGTAATAATTTAATTGATTTATTGATCCTATTAACAATTACACTGATTCAATATACATACATGTGTTTAATATGTGATCAAGAGGTACGCAAAAAGACTTATGTTTATTTTTAGTTTAAAAACTAATTATTAGTTTACATCAAATTTAAGTCTAATATGCTGTCTTATGGATCCAAGAAAAGAAAGTACAAAATGAAGAAAATATTTCAGAAATTAAGTTACTTTACATAATTGCAAGAACAATTCAATTGGTTTTTATGAAGTTTTATAAGACTAGGCAAAAACTTCTGTAAATTCCGAGCCTACTAAATTGGGTCATTTTCACGAATCGTATGCAAATTTTGTGTAAAAAGAATAATTAGTAAGGTGCAGCTGATCTAGCTGTTACTGCAATTTTTGCAATTAAAATAAAATAACAAATACATGAATATTTTATATTTTTATAAACTGGAAACTGAACATAACATAATGCGATCACTATTTTATAAAATAAAAATCATCTAATAAAATCTAATGCAATCAGTGCAGTGAAATAAACATTAATTGTATCTTCGTAATGTTGCACGGGTTGTAAGGAATTGAAAATAAAATTGGCACTAGCTCAATTATCCGCTTCAATAAACGCAGTTACGACTAGTTTTTTGCAACTAGGAGAGAAAACACTTGGATATTTTAATGTCCTTTAAGTCTTATTGTTTTAAAACGCTATTATATACATGACTTATTTTATCACTATTTGACCACATATTTTTTTTTCTGTATCACAAATTAAAGCTATTAAAGATATTAGGTCTGTTATTAATGTAGCTTTATTTCAGTAATATTAATTCTTTTGATCATTATACTCACCTTTCAAAGATATTTCCTCTTGTGCAAAACTTTCATATTTACGCCACATTATTACCACATAGATCTTTTATTTAATATGTCATAATATTTTATTAACAGCTAAATAATATGTATATTAAAAAGAGTTAAATATTTAATATTTATTTTTTCTGTATTGTAAATACCAACTCTTTCTTATAATTTAAGCTTTGCTGGTCGAAAGAAAGCGAATATTTTGCGTGACCATGCAAAGTCTTAGCAACAAACTGGTATGGACTGCGATACATAAGTGACAGACGGACTGACAAACGCTAACCTCCGAAGAGCAGAGTGCTTTTACTTTTTCTATCCACTGAATTATTTAACTGAAGGTGTATTTTTCTTTACCCTTATCTCGTATAAATTCACACTATAAGAGCTTATTTTTAAAATACATATTTCTATACATTCTATTAATGTACGGAAATAGGGTTATAATAAATGTTTTCTCTTTGTTTTTTATTTTGCTTAAAGTAATACTGAACTACAAAATAGAAAATGCTAATATTTGAAATTTTCGGGTTTGTATTATCATATTTTTAAACACTTTTTTTAAAGCGCGTTAATTTCCTGTCACATAAGGTTGTTTTAATGTTGTTCGTTGATAAAATGAGTTTATATTTATTGTCTTTATAGATTCTATATATCAAGAAAAAAAATTTGATAATTTTATAATTGTATTGCATAAAACAAATATAAAGTCAATAATAGTCAACAATAGTCGTTTAAATCCCAAGCATAACGATTATTACCAAATACTATAACAGACCACATACAGTTAAAACATGATTCCTGAAGCAAGAAAATGTTGAAAATGTTTGTATGTAGTTTAGTCGGTTAATATTCTAGTTACGGCGTTCCAGATTTCCTTTGTAGATACTCCAAATACCTATTTATTTATTTCTTATTACACAATATGTGAGTACAACCTCAATTATTTCTGCTCGAGTTATAATAAAATTTTTCTATAACTTTTAACGTTAAGTTATTTTATTCCTTTAAAAACAAGTTACAAAATACTTCTAGGAATCTTTTTATAATCGTTATATTTCTTCAATATTTCTTCAAAAAATGTCTAAAACTCATAATTTACATTTTGACGTTACAATTGAATGAATTCAACGTTAAATATAAACATTAAACCAACCCAACATTTAAATATCTAAAAACATTTTCATTAAGTAAATTGTAATACTTTGTTAAAGTGTATCGATGCGGCGGGAAATTAATTTTCGGTCACGTACCGACTATATACTGTAATATAAATATCATAAAAATCTTTTATCTCTAATTATAACTATATATTAAAAGATAATAGATATATATAACTTCTTGTATGAATGTGAGAAATATAATACATTCTGTGATAAACTTTTGAAATAAATAACAAAATTAAATTAAGTACTCAGTATACAATAATATAATGAAATTGACTATTTATTTCTTATAACCTTTAGATATAGAACAAACTCGGATAAGTCAAAACATCAAACTTTTAAATAAAATTGTAACCATATTGGAATTGAAAATCATACAAACGTAAGTTCTTGATTTTATCTTGTGTGTAATAAAAATCTGATCAATCTTTTATTATAGAAAAATATAACTGTCTGAAGAAACATAACAACTGTATGGAGTCTATCTTCAAAGCATTCGCTAGAAAGTCATAACATATCAGGATGTTTACTTTCCGGCGTTAGATAAATGTCCTTCAAAGATTTCAGTTGCGGTGATACAGATCTGTTAGTATATTTGCGGACTTGATCTGATGTTCATTCCTTAATTTGCGAGGGTAAATTACGCCTTAATCTAGGGAGACCTAGATTAAGGCGTAACTTCTCCCATAAAGTTGCATTAAATAACATGAGAAAATAGACATTACAGTATAAAAATATGAAAATTATATTTAAGTAACGGTGTAAAGATATCTGTAAGAAATAGTTGTAGATTTCTTATTACTTTCAATTTATTGATAGATATGGTAAATAACAATTGCTTCACCCTTTCTTATAGTTGTAGCAATCGTAGAGTTTTGTAAAATAATGTTTGCGTATTATTGTGATCTTGTCTGATTTAAGTTTTGTATTTTAAAACTAAATGGAAGTAAATGTTAATGGAAAATCTAAGACTATTTTTTTTTATTTTATAATATATTCACTATAACTTAAAAAAATATAACAAACTTCAAAACGATTGCAATATAGTGGTTGTAAAAATTTAAAACCTTCTCGAAAAAAATTTTACATAACAATGAATGTTAAAATTAAACGGAAACAATAAACACGCTGGGTTGAAATTTTTATGACAACAAAATTTACTATAAGCCGTGATAGAGCACCCTACAATGAAACACGGGGGTTATTGCTTGTTTATGAGCAACTCTTTACCAAACACAGACAATAATATTTGTGTGTTTTATATGCTTCATGTTTCGGGTTTACAAAAATGTTAAAAATACAACGAGCATACATTCGGATACAATATTCATATTATGGCTGCTTTGAGAATGGAAATAATGGAGGAGCTTTATAAATATTTTAATCAAATCTCAGGTGGAACACGTACATTTGCATAAATAAGTGACAATAGTCTGGAGTGGTTCCAATAGAAAATGCAAAAACTAAAATTTATTCCAGAGACCTGGGGATCCAATGTAATTCTCAGGTTGAAACTATTTCAGTCAGTGACTATCAAATATTTCTTTTCTTATTTTTATATAATTTAAAAACAAAAAAATATATATATATTTTTAGTTAAATAAAAATATATTCTTAAGCATTTATTATGGTCTTGAAGCATTTTGTTTAAAAAATAAAGTTATCATTGTAATACTTTTCTTTCTACATCAGATTTTAAGAGACAAAAAGAATAGAGATAAAAGTTGTCTCAAATTAAAATAATTCTGATAGAGTTGGTCAAAAGGCGTGGTATCAACTGTAATAACGTGAAGATAAAATCAAGGGAGCCCTTAGTCTCAAACTTCTTGATTAAATCTTGGGAACTGTCCGCAACATTAATTAATGACACTACGGAGATGTGAACAGCACTGATAGCTGGTCTGTGTTTACTTCAATTTGAGGGAAAATAAGTTATCTGATCAGGAAAACCAAATAAAAGTTAATCCCTTACAATTAAGATTTCAACTATATGTTAAGTAAAATTAAGGTAATAATCAATAAGTGTAATGGTCTTAAAATGGCTTAACATTAAAAAATATGAAATGAAAAATGCATCCGATTGTCAGAATTGAATCTGTGACCTCTGGGTCACCAACTCATTCCTGTGCCAACTGAGCTATCATTTACGATCATTTCACATTCTATGTTTATATTAAATTTAAATAAACATAGCTAAAATGCTTTATACATAATTTTAAACATTACTAAAATTATTTAAAGAAAACTTTGACTATTGTTATGTGATATTAATTTTTGCAAGGGATATATTGTTATCAGCAAATTACATAGTATATATATAATAATATTTATTATTGTACTGCTAGAATTTTGCGTTAAACGTTACATTTTAAGTTGCTTAAGCAAAATTACTAATAAAAGCTGAACGACGTGTTAATACAAATTACATTAGTAGCGTGGCTCGGTGTAATAACATTAAAAACTGCGATAACCGAAGCCAACGTGAAAAACATACTTGGTTTTTCACTTTTATTTTTGATAAGCTTAAAAATTGTAAACATGAACAACCTTTATTACATACAGCCATGTTATTTAGAAATGAAATTTTATTTCTCAGTTTGGTCAAAATAAAATGCAAAAGAATTAACAAAATTATTAGTAGTTCTGGAAACCAAATTTATGAAAAAGAAATAACATTTTTTTTTTATTTGAGTAATGCCTCTGCGAATGATTGCGTTAATAAAATTCATTTTCATACAAATAGACGGCTATAAATTATTAAATCAATTATATTTAAAATCGACAAATATTACTTTAATTATAACTTTTATTAGAGCCAAAACTGTTCTCTTTGGTAATTGTAAATTGTTTTAAGGTTATAATTTAAGGGAAAATAATTTCATTGAATAATACAATTAAACATAAAAATATCAATTATTTTATTATGAATATATAACCATTTCTCTTATAAACTCTCAATAATGTTCTTAACTTTGCTTAATTTTCATTACATCAAAGATTTATAACAGTAAACCCATTTTTAAATAAATTGAAATTCTTAAGTAAATTGAAAACAACTCAACACAATTTATACACGTAACGACCGATTTCAAAAGATCTGTTGGATATTATAAAGTACAGAGTGGGCCAAAAATTTTTGCACTTTTGAAACATGTCTAGAAATAAAAGTACAAATGTTATTTTGTTTATGATTTATTTAACGTAATTATCATTTATTAAAATTTATTTTTTAAAAATGACATCGTCGAGATGTGCTCCGTCTCGTCATTGGCACTCCTGCAATCGACTACGTAAACTTTGGAAAACTCGTTGACACATGCTGCGAGGAATCGCGGCTATCTCCTCGTGGATGTTTTCTTTTAATTGGGATATGGTCGTCGGTTTATTAAGGTATACTCGACTCTTCAGATATCCCCACAAGAAAAAATCACAAGGTGTAAGGTCCGGGCTTCTGAGAGGCCATGGGATATCACCTCTGCGAGAAATCAATTTGTTAGGAAACATTTCTTTGACTACGGTAAAGTCACGTTCGATGTATGGCATGTTGCTCCATCTTGTTGCATCCAAGTCCGGCTATTGTATCCTTCAAATTCATGCAACTGTGGTGTCAAAAACTCTCGCAACATTTTCAATTATTCCACTGAGTTCACAGTTACGTTATTTCCTTGATTATTTTCAAAGAAGTATGGACCGATTATGCCCTTTGCGGATATGGCAGCCCACACTGTCGTTTTTGGTGAATGAAGAGGCTTTTGGTGTTTATAGTGAGGGTTTTCCGTGCTCCAATATCAACAATTATGTTTATTTACGTGACCATTAATGTGAAAATGGGCCTCGTCCGTAAACAATACATTCTCAAGGCTCCGCTCGCTACAATCGCTCCAGTATAGTGTCAGCAAATAACTTGCGTTAAATGTAATCGTTTGGTTTCATCTCCTGTACAATTTGAAGCTTATATGGGTGCAGTTTAAGGTCCAAATGCAAGATTCGCCGCAGACTAGTTCTTGGTATAGCAAGAGCCGCCGACCGCTTACGCGTAGATGATTCTGGATCGTCCCTTACAGAAATTTCAACCTCCCGAATGTTCTCTTCGCTTCTTCTTGAACGTGGTCGCCCAGTTTGTTTAATATTCGTTGTCGATCCCTTTTGCTGAAACTTTTTAACCCAAGCTTTAATTAAATTAACACTTGGACACTCACGTACACGTTGTAATCCGTATTCAACTCTAAAGGGGCGTCGTACAGTAACGTAGGAATCGTTGTTTTTGTAAAATTGTTTTACGCAAAAAGCACGCTGTTGTCCCGTGAAGCGCTCCTTCGTGACTAAAATTGCATTAAACGACGCACAATTCCCCGCCACCCGCGCGCCCCTTGCTCTCACGGTTTTGGAGAAATTAAGTATAGCTATTTGTAAAAATTTTTGGCCCACCCTGTATTATCATAACAGAATGTCGTAATGATGATGATGACAATCATAAGGTTAGGATTGTTAAGATTTTAATGTATTCTCTTTATATAGCTTAATAAAAGCACATAAATTTGCTATCTAGCAATAGAATAGTTAATAACATTTCCTTGCGTATTTATTATTTAATTATGTTGAGTCACGTGACTTTCAAAGGGCCTTCAAAGGGCAATCGCCCAGTACAATATTCTGCATTGTACAGGGCGATCTACTAAGAGGTGAATTCTAAATATTGTACAGTATTTCGATTTAAACTTTCCGTCCAATAAACAGGTTTACCTTTTTAAATAAGACTTTTCAATAAGTATTTCCTTTAGAGAAGTTAATGTTAACATAATGGGAAAGACGACATTTTCTCTGTATAATTGACTTATAACTAATAAAATATTAAATAACCTATCTTTATTCTAAGTTAGTTAATGTTTTTCAAATATAAGAAAAAAAGCAAAATTAAATCAACACGGATTGATACGTAAACAATTCTTCCAAAAGCTTACATGAGTTTCTCTTTGAAATGTATTTATTTATTACGACACATATTACCTTATACAATGTACTTAATTATATTTTGTATGTATATATAGAAATTGTTATAACAATATATTATTACAGATATATTGTTGAAATGAAAACTAACTTTATTCAATTATGTATATACGTATTTATTATTTTTTTCCATGTTATACCATGTTGATATAAAAATATTACAATCCGATATTTAATTTCTTGTACTATATCATTACAAAAATAATTTACGGAGTTTTTCGTGATGCTCGTGGTCTTGTTTTAAAATATTTTATAATAAATTATATTTAATTAAAAAGGATTTGATAAATTTCATAATTTTAATTTCTTAACAGTAGCAACAAATCTTCTTATAAACTTGATATTGAATAAAGTGATTAAATTGTAAAATAAGTAATACAGTTTATACAATAATTATAAGAGGTCACACGGGATCCGATGCTAGAGGCTGATACTCGGGTGATACGGTCCAGAGATGACAACCGCACTCCTATCTGAGGTCTGACCTGCTATTTATATAAAGCAAGTTTCTGGTCTGACGTCTAGAACTGCCTCGCTCTGTTGATCACTCCCAATTGAATTGACGCTAGCTTAGTTTTGCACTCCAGTTGATCAAAACTAACCAACGCTCGAAATATCGAAGTCTAGCACTCCAATAAAAAGCGAAGCACTTAGCGGAAGGGTGATACGGTGAATGGGGTTTTTTGTGGGTAAACGAACAAACTTGTATTGTCTTAAACTATAAATTGATTAAAACTCTCAATATTTTTTATTTATTTATTAGAAATATATACGTAAATTCTATTTAACTCAACGACTAATGATTGAGAGTAAGATTAAATTATAGGATCAAATTTGACAAAGAAATGAACATGCTGTTTATTAAGCAATGGATTTTGTTTTCGAAAATGTATGTTGAAAATGTATTTTAAAATAAATATCATTTCTATAGATTACACTTTAATTAACACTTATATAACTCAAATGAACATTTTGATGTAAAAGTTATTAATTACTATACACCTGACAAAGGACAATTGTCCCACTATTATATTACAATATCACAGTGGTGTAATTAACAATCACATTTTTTTTATTATAACACCTTAACCTTTATTTTCAGCGATCAGTTACATTTTCACAAAACATAAAAAAGGGAAACTGCACTTTTGAAAACTGCAAAATATGCTTTTAAATAAAAGTTTGTCCAAAAGTTCCTTGAAATCTTTCCAGTACTTTTATTTAAAACATGAACAGCACATTGAGAATCTTTTCAAGTTATGTGTTTGTTATTAGTACAATTTTATATACCATCTGTCTGATATTATTTTTAAAACATGTATAATCAATATGAATAGAACGACTATTTTAAAGTATGGGCTAAAGATATATAATATTTAAAGGTAAAAAACGAATATCGAACACCTTCAAATTCTCCAAAATGTCATTTTGAATCGAAAATTCAGAACAAGAGTTATTTTTAATTTAGTCAACGAAGGCTGTAAATACTATTCCAAACTTTGCAAACTTCGAAAACAATCTATGTTATTAATGACAGCATTGTTGCTATACATTGGAAAATCTTGGACCTTATTTTTATTAACGTTATTATTAACATAATATCTATAATATTTTATTTAGTGTGTTTTCATAAAGTTATCGCACAAATATTAATAACATATCTACCATTATGATGAACGCTTATACGGTAAATTGAAAATAACTCATGGTTTATTCATATCGTGCTTCCAAGACTAATTTAGAGATCTTTGATATTCTCTTCATACATTGTATCATATCAGGTATCATCTTATATTATGTAATATATACCTACTACCTATATGTATATAATGTATAAAAATAATAAAATAACATGTATTAATATATTTGAAATAAAAGGGGCTAAGTTCTTAAATAATCTAATGAAACACCAACAACATTCTTAATTATTTCATATTAAAGTTTCATTTTAATGATAACAATGAAGTCCCCATCAAAACATTCCATTGCCGACGAATTACACAGAATAGGAGATTTATTGCTTTACTACAATACAATGGATAATACAATTCCAAATCCTTAATCCAATTGTTCTGGGCTCTTGTGATTTAATTGTGTTGGCTCACATGAGCTTTAACACACAATAGTCTGCATTTTACTGGACATTTCAGTTAGGGGGTGAACTGTACAGGTTGGAATTACTACAATAGATTTATTACTTATCAATTATCTAAATAATTTCAAATCATGCTACATTGCATTGCATTAAATTCTTATATTTATTGTTTAACTTTAAAACTTATGTAACTCTTTTATAATTAGAGATTCATCCAAGTTTGTCCGCGTTCAGCACATAACTCAACGACTTCCTTTGATCCAGAATACGTAAATAATTTTTCATTGATATAAGTTAGGAAACAAACAATCTTTCAGTATACTGCTTTAGAACAATACCAAAGAAGTTATTGTATGTTTAGAAACTGTATTATGTTTGTCTTGTTGTTTTAGTTTTACAACTTTATAACTTGTCTGTTATACAAATTATTTTTCTCATATCCTACAAAGTTGAGGATGTCATTTCGTACCGATTATTGAAGAAAGTAGGTGAATTTTTCATTAAAGTGACTTTCTAATAACAATATAATCACATTTACTAAGTGATCTTGTTGCCTTCTGATAACTTGTTTTGTTAAAGAAAGCTTTCAAAATCACAACTGTTATATACATTATATGTAGTGTCATGGTCATTCATCACTGACCCTGACGAAGATACTTTGTGCTCGGATCGGCCATCACACAAAAACTACTATTAAGGTAATCTGATGAATCGTTCTTTTAACTTTGAGGGGAAAACTCGAAGCATACAAAACATGATTTATACAACAGAAATGTTGAATATACATATATATCTTAGTCAAAACATAATATATAAATAGTAAACATATATTTTATACAAATTAAATTTCAAATGCAATTGTAGTAATTGTTTAATTTGAAGTTCCTAAATATACACCGAAAACTTATACTACTAGTAATATTGAAAAAAAAAATACAATAATAACTTTGTTATTTTATTTCAAATGTAGACATTTAAGATTTTTCTTACTATATACTAAAAAGTATATGGAAAATAGTAGCATAAAACGGAAGCCTTGATATATTATTTTTACTTCGTAGTACAATTCAGGCAGTGAGTAAAACCATTTCAACAAAAGTCTATCATCCATTATGTCATTACTTAGAGACGAACGTGCTAATGGCTTACTGGAAATATTGTGTTTTACCTTTTTACGCCCCACGGTGTAAAAAGGATGTAACAAAATCCTTAAAATAACTTTGTCGTGGGTTTGAAAACATCAAAAACAAGGTTTAAAATGAACGCATTATATTAATAATAATTTCTTCTCAGTCATTAGCATTTGTCATATATTTTAAACTTTTGTTTAATAATATTTAACAACAATAATAAAATAAATATTCGATATATTTTAAAATTTAAATCAATATCAACGTCATATTATTGTAATTTAAAATAATGTGATTTTTACAAATCTTCCGAGAAGATAAAACTTAACTGACTACGTAGTTGCTATTGTTAATTCACAAAATTACGATACAGTTATTTTTACTCACCTATATCTTATTAACATACTGCCCCATATGTTTTTAACTATACATGGATACCTCAATTTGACAAACATTTGTATTTTCTTTTCATATCTAGGCGTTAACTATTTTACTCATAGTACATGTACATTACCATAAGTTATGTTATTTGTATAATCTTAACAGATTATTTATTATATTGAGCTAACGGTTATAACGTTATCAGTCCAATTAAAGATAGAAATAACAAAATCAATACTTTATCAGCATATCTTTACATAATCATATATAAACATTTAAATTGTCTTATGTGAGCCCAAATGTAAATAATGAAACACTTTGTTATGACAGCGCAGAACATCTTAAGATAGTCACAAAGTACTCGTACCGAGATTATAACAACCTTTGATATCTTTGTTATCTAAATTTCCATTTTGTATAAAGTACAGCGACTTTGAAAATATATTTCTACACAAAATGTTTAGATTATAACTTTTAATTTAGTTTAAAGGGTTTGTAATATTAATTCATTAGAGTATCTATATTATATTAAGTATAAATAATTGTTATCGCAACCTAACCCATCGAAAACTTGTTAACAAAATATCTTATAAAATTCAATAGTATCTCCAAGATTTAACTATATCTAGTTAATTAAAGCCTTAAGCTGTTTCTCTGAATGAAGGGTGTATTACAAGTTAGTTGAAGTACTTATAATGATTTCTTGAGATCCTGTCTAAACCATAACTGCTTCTTTACTTTTAAACAAACAATTTATTAACTTTACGATATAAGAAGACTTACAACATTTTACATCCATGTAGACAAATAATATTAATATTTTTGGCATATAATATGCATTGAATTATATAAATAATATTTTGTCTTATATCCTAGTGAAGATTTTATAATTATAATATCAATAAAGTAAGTAAATCGCTTTCCAAACAGTATTGAGTCGAATATTTCACGAGAGCATTGATTAGGTGCGGAGTAATAATTTTCACATGTAATTAGTTTACCTACATTTGTTAAAAACTTCAGAGGCACCAATGAATAGGAAATGATCATTTAGTATACTCAAAAATTGGGAGAATACAATGTTAATGAATATTTTAGAAATATCATATAATTTCATATTTATTTATGTAATTCATTTCACAATTCTACAGATATAAATAAATGAGGGAAAAATATATTAAGACTTATTTAAAATAAAATTTATAAAGTTTTACATCAATGTGTTTCACTAAAGTTGCAGGTATATGTACACAAAGGCTTTGTAAAACCTAATGTTATACAAAAGAATATTTATATAAGGATTAATAAATTTTAATAACATCCTGAACTGATAGAAATATTAATTTAATCTTTTCTATTATATTAAATTGTATCCAATTTTGTTGCCCCATTTTGTATTTTGAGTCTTAATTCTAAACCTTCTTCACGACTCGTAGATCCACCCGGAATAACAATGAGCAAGTTCAATTGTCATTGAAATTTTTATGCAAATATGGAGCTTCCTTTTTATCATTAACAATGTGTATTAAGAACATTATAAAATAAAACAGAGTTTTATGATGCTGTTGTAAAACGTACAACCCGTATCAAGCTGGATTATTCATATGATAAAGTGAATATTATAATACCTAGAATTATTTTAATACTTTGTCATGTGGTATAAATATACATAGGTACATAATCAATTATACTTGTATTAATCAACAGTTCTTACAATAAATGTTGATAAAATTGTTGTAAATAGAGTTAAATTAAACAACGTAAAAACATTAGTAGCGAGCAAGCGTCATTAAATGTAAAGTAACATATTATATTTTTCTGTTATTATCGAATTGATGTAAATTCAGTATCACAATTATAAAAAAAAATATGTATATTATATAAACAATTTTATAATTTTAAATAAGAAACTCTTTATAAGTTATAAAATGTATATTGTATATTATTAATTGCTTAAAAACATTTACTTAATAATTTCAAAAATAACAAAAAAAATATTGTATTTTAAAATATAAATTATTTGATGAAATTCAATATATTGTTAAAATTAAAGGCTCTATAAATAATGATTATTGTAAAAATAAAATAAATTTTAAACGTTCGAGATCAGATAAACAAATTTTTTGTTTATTATAAATATACTATCATATTGTGATTAAGATATTAAAAAAAGTAACTGTGCAGTAGTTGTTTTTTTATATCTATGTATTCTAAATAAAAACAACGTAAGGATTTACTAAAAAGCCTTCAGTATGAGAGGTCGATAAGGCTAATGAGAAAACCTCAAAGGAATCATATTTTTTATTTTCCTCTTTCAAGAATCATTAAGTGATTAACCTTAGCAGCTAACTTCAAAGTAAGGCAGTGTTTACAATGGACTAAGTTTAATCTAAAGGTTAAAATCCAAACTATTGAATACACTTACAACATGAGTAATAAAACATCTCCTCCGTTTTATCTGACGGTGATTTAACAAATTTTAATGAAAAGAGCTATTTTGGTTTAAATAGCTTTATTAATTATTTATTCTAATTATTTATGTAATGATTTGTTTTAAACTTGGACAAACTTCTGTATACAAATAAAGTATTATAGTTGGTTATACTAAAACTAATGCAAGATAAATGGTTGACAATGCGATAAAGGGTTGGCAACCCTACAAAATAGTATAAGGTTCGTAAAAATGGAACGTTGCACGATAGAATAACATGTCTTCATTATTAAATTTTTTTCAAAAATGATGATACTTTGGCGGCTGCACTTCACAAAGTTAATATAAAATATGGTCGGAATGTTTTAACTTCGACAACTGTGAAGATATTTGATCATTTCAGGATCACTTGGAGATGCCAAACATACTGATCATTCATAAACAAGGTATTTAAAATATCAAGGAAGTGACAGTGTCGGTGACAATCCAAAAACCCGTATTTGGCGTCGTAGATAAGAACTACAAATAGCTGTCTTCACCGAATACTCACTTAGATCTGCGTCTCCAGGCTTATATAATTTAATTAACGCAATAACTAAAGCCTAACGACCATGTACAGAAAAGAGAGTTTTGAATAGATTATTGAATATCAACAAGTGGATTCGGATTTTTTGAGCAAAAACATATTGAGCGATAGAACACATTTTCACTTCAATCAATGGCTTTGTTTTATAGTAATTATTATTTTAAAATATATATAAGAAATTTATTCCTGAATATACTGAGTTGGTGAACAGTTTCACACGGGATCGTGATCCCTTCCCACCTCAAGGGTTCAGGTTCTCTTTGTGCATGATCGATGGCAAAGATTACTTTGTTGCGGTTAATGCGGCTTTCTTTGACATAAACTAGTTAGCCTGGAGCAAGTGTCACGTTTTTATGTTATAAGATGTAAGGGATGAATTTAAAGACCGTAAACGGTTTTCTGTTCAAGAATAGGAAGAAAATTGCAAAGCCATATACTGCTATCATCTAAAGTACCGTTCCTAGATTTATTAATAAATAATTAATTAACTTATTGTGCCTATGAAATATACAGTACTATACATACACATCAAATTTCTTTAGTATTTTTTTCAAGTCAGCAGCTTCAAGGTCAATTAAACAATAACAATAAAAATAAACAGAACTTGACAATAAGACTCTTGAGATCTGATAGTTACATATTATAAATGGTTATGAAATAATTGTGGCTGAACATAGCAGAACGATTGTCGGTAACGTCTGGTCTAATCGAGGCTGGAGTGAATGCTTACGAGGTTGCCGTGTATACTCCTATCTTGCATAATTGCAATTTTATCATTGTAAAGCGTCAGTCTCCATAACATTCCTTGCGACTGCAGATATTCCTTTCAGATGATCATTGTTCACTGTAGTAATAGATACTAAATACCAATCCTGATCCATACGCGTTAACTATTACTAGTACTAGTATACTGTGTTCTGGTGTATGACGCAACATTTCATTTGAATCTTAAGTCTAATACCTATTTAGTGTTTGAGAATCAAAATAATACATGGCTGTACTAGACATATTAAATTTTGAACTTAACAGTCTCTACATTTTATATTAGTAATAATTTAAGAACATTTAATGTCTAAACATTTCTTTTATAAAACTAATAGTTATATAATTTGCTAGAATGGACGACATCTTACATAAAAATATATAATATAAGAAATATACAAATGCAACACTTATCACTCATAGAAAAAATTAATACAAGTAATCTCTATTGATACAATATTTATCTTAAAGATTTACTTTCAATTTATTCCACAATTAAATCTCGGAAATTGACATGAAGTGATATCCGAAACAACGCGTTATACAGGAAATACGTGTTACGACACTTGAGCGACGTCTCACCCCACTACGATACTGACATTCACATTCATTGTGGTATTGTGAATTTCTATCAATAGTAAACTGACAAACAAACAAATATGTATATACGTGATTTTATAAACATTGAATATTAATAATACATTTAATTTTTATATTTGTTATTTTGATTAATAAAATGTATTTAAAAAATAAAGCTCACCGCGCCTTGTAAAAAGTTACAATTAAAATTTTTATAAAATACTTGATACTTATAATCAAATTTATCTAAATCTGATACCACTAACACTGTATTTCTTTAAGGTCGGTTGCACCAAATCAAGAAAACTATTTTCATTTATTCTCATACATTTTCAAGAACATTACGCATCTATGTCATGTGAGTAACGTTTAATTACCCGTCGCTACTCGACCCTCATCTGATAAGCGACTGCTCATCACGCTTCGTGACATGTTCACTGTTTACATCCGATCTAACAATGTCTCTCATTTCATTAGGTTGGATTTAGAGTACGACGTGGTTCTAATAGTGGAGGGAAAGCTTGGTATGTTATTTTAGAATAAACAATTGATGATTGATAATTGACAGCAATATGAGATAAATAATTATCAATATCCATATTCCTTGAATATTATATTTTTATCTTGAAATACCCGCTCGTAGATTCATCTGTTTGTCAGAAAAGATAATAATAAGAAATATCTTATGAAATAAAGCAAGCACATGAGTGTGGTCTTAATTACTCTAATTAAATATATGTCCTGTAGCTTCTGAAAAGATAAAGGTTTTTTAATATTAATGCTTTAAATACTTTTGGATTTTCAGTTATAAAAAACATTATATATTTTGTGGTCATTTAGGATATACTTCTGCTTAAGAGGATCGCCGTCGTGCGACAAAGCCTATATTCTTATATCTAATACTATAAACAATTCTGTAAAACAGAGCTCTAAAAGATTACAACATTAAAATAAGTACACACTTATATATATATGTACATACTTACATAAAACTATTTTTGTGAATTTAGAATACAAATCTTCAGACGATTTAAAAGCTAAGGCTTAATTTTAGAGTTGAACGTTATAAAGGAATTAATTATCTTTTATTTATAAGTAATTGCTCATTAACAAAAATACAGGTGTATTTTTTTTTATTAACCTCACTAATGAAATTTTGTCGGTCTGGGACTGACCTCTTCACAGTCGTTGACTTTAAGAGTGCTTTACTCACAAATTAAGTACCTAGCCCTAATTTCTCAAATATCCTTGTACTAAGAAGCTTTATAGCAATATGTTATTATGAAAATTGCCAGCGTGTATAGTTATTCAGAGAATTATAATTTCTAAGCCACTCAAGGAGAACATTTAGGTTATTAAAAAAAAATACATGTTTACAAAATAAAATATGGTGGAAAAACAAGGTTTCAGTAAAGGATATTAATAAAAGTTTTAACAAATATTATAAGGTTTTTAATTACTTTTATATAGTAATTTTAAAATAGCTTAATAGTGTTCTAAATAGTAATACATAAAATATTTTAAAATAAATTGTAATTACACGAAGACTGTATACATTACCTAAAATTATGAAAGACCATATACACTTAACTATATAAGCTATTAATTTAAAGATTGATCCGAACCACAATATATATATAACATTTTCTTCAAATAATTTCCTACCATTTAGAAACGAAATATATATTAGGAAATTTATTTATTCGATCGCACTTTATAAAATGATTATATAAAATAATTCCTATAATTTTATATTTATATTATGTGAGTCCAAAGTTATTAAGGATTGGAAATAAAAAACATACATAATCTTTATTTTAAAATATTTTACTACCTACATATTTAACATATTGTAGCTAGTAAAATATTTTTGAAAATTGTGTTAAAATAATGCATAATCTGTTTACAATAGTTTATTATTCACAAAATGAGTCAGAAACAAAATCACAATAGTAACAGCAAAAGGATTCAAAAGCTTACAATAATTAAAATGTATTTCTCTTCTCTTGTACTCGTATGTTGCGCACAGGGGAATGTCTAATTAATCAATGTTAATTAAATATAACAGTCTGATGTCCATTAGTAGCAATAGTTGGCCCCTGACATGATATAAAAAAACTCAATAAATATATTGGTATGCAATGAATATAGAAACGAATTTGTCCAAACCCTCATAAACATTCAAACTTCAAATATTCCACCAGCGATTCGCCATTCAACTATATTTTCGGCCACTCGACGACCACTAGGCTATACCAAATATATTTCAAGAGACTCTCAACAGTTTAATGGTGACACAAATTGGATTTATCAGTTTCACGGTTTTTGAATGCCTTAAAATTACTTTTACAAAAGAATAATTAAGAACAACTTTAAAATAACTGATATTTTTATTTGGCGAAGGACTTCACGTGTCACGATCCTTTAGCTACAGAATTATAACTAAGTAGAAAACCCTCCGGTCTCACAGTAAATATATAATACAACCCCTAAATTTATAGACAAACCTTATTTATTGTACGCAATACTATAATGGTAATTTTCTAATAATGTAATTTTGCACCATCTTACAGTTTATAAAAAATACTTTGCAAAAAGGATGGCTTACCTTTACCTCAGCTCAACCTTTCTTTATATTTGTACATAAATATATTTAAATAAATAATAAATATATACAAAGCTATTAATAATAATAAACATGATACGATCTTTCTTAATTGCAAAATGAAATTTCAATCGACGTTAATAATATATTCAAAATAGTTTGTATTCTTATGTTAATATACAATACCGAAATCTTAAAAAGAAGTTTCCAAGTTAGTACATAAATACATTTTCAAAGTATCATCGACCTATATCCGGGTGAAGTGTGTAAATAATGAAAAAAGTTATCTTATAAGTGCGCTCATGTCACATGCTTTAAGTATCCTGAGTTTAAATTACAAATAAACTTTAATCTTTAATATTTATAAACTTATAGAATTTTTCGTTTAAGTAATATTAAAGAAGAAAAAAAGTTTTCGTTGTTTGCTTACTCTTCAAAAATGATACCTGCAAATAATTATATAATATTTGATAATCGTAATCTTAAGTACTGCTAACAACATATAAAATATTCTAAAAGCCTGAAAAGAAAATAAAACTTAAAATATATTAATATTAAAATTGCATTTGCAGTTGTATGTTTTTTCATATTTTAATTATATTTTACAATACGAATACATTCAAAGCTTTGCAAACATCCTGGGGAAGATTATAGAATACAGGTTATGGGTTTAGACTTAAAATATATCTTTCTTTTGTTTATGAATAATAATGAAATCAAAAATATAATCACTGGCCTGAACCGTTTTACTGATAAAACGGTGCGTTTCTTTGAGTTTTATATTTAAAGTAACTTTACTGAGTTTTTCTGCGAATATAGTATTAGATCCATATTTATAAACGTACTTTTGTTTCTAAATACAGAAATTTTAGCAACTTCTTTTAAATATTAGTCCTTAAAGTGTTAGTTTAAAAGAATTTATTTTTTAATTAAGAATGTTATTAAAAGCACATACTCAATAAATATATTCATATCATATTTGTTAATAATAATTACTCGTTCGTGTTATATCTGTTTCATACTTGTATAGTATTTACAACGTAATAACAATTGAATATCATATGATAATAGTATTGCTGAATGTAGACAAGGAGTTCGTAAGCAAAACGTATATATACAAACTACCGTACCACCAAATTGTAGCTTTTTTTATATAAAAGGAGCGCAACCTAGCGGGCGGGTCATTGATGACAAGTGCTCACCACCGCCCACGATCTCTTGCAACATCCGGAGAATCGCAAGAGCTTTGCCGGCCTTAGAGGTGGAAGTATACGCTTTTCTTGAAGGTACCCATGAGGTATCGGTGCAGAAATAGCGCTGAGTTAAGATTGTTCCACATCTTAATGGTAAATGTAGTAGAGGGCCACCACGCATGGATTGGATGCACGTTATTACCTGCAATACCACGGATGGTTTTGCAGGTAATAACGTGCTGTGCTGTGCGATGATGAAATTCGGCGGCAGGCATCAGATCAAATAGCTCTTTGGAACACTTCCAATGCCAGAGTAAACTTCGGCAAACTTCGGCAGAGAGAGTCTGTGAAATCAAGTCGTCAATATTCGCCTGGACATGGCCCCAGAGGGGAATTTATATTTGCTGGCATAAACTAGTTACCGTATAAATTTGTCTACTCATTCTCGCCTATAATTAACTTATAAACCATCAAAAATCTACATAAAGCGAACATAAGAACGTATGTCCATACTTTCTTATATTCGCTTTATGTAGATGTGATATCTATAAAATATACCAATAGAGTACAAATAAAGCTTTGAAACCCTGAGTTGCAAGAGCATTGAAAGAGACTATGCAAGCGGAATATAACAGAATATACAAGAAGAAATACAAATATTATTTCCGAGCTATTTCTGAAGAATCTCCTATAAATTTATTTAAATCAATAGTCTTAAATATCAATAAAATGGTCAGGCACAAGTAGTAAATAAATATAAATTTATAAAGTTAATACTGTAACTACAATCCAGCTGATAATTTACTTTGATGATGGATATAATTAATTTGTTAAACCCAGATTTTAGGAACTCAGGATCAAATACTAATTAATAGATGTAATAAATGTTACATAATATTATTTGATACAAAATTAAAGACGAAATTAAAACTTATCGTAAAATTTAAAAGTACTGTTACTTCTATTATATACTATTTTTAATACTCTTACGCCTAATTAAACACTAAGACGCGACCAACCACAGAGCAATTAATGTCATGTCATTCAGTGTGCTGACTTTAATTATATTTCTCAATTATTAACACATTTAGTTAATGGCAAAAACAGCTCCCTTGTTGTTATAAATGACTCCCTTCACACACCGCGGTCATTTGTGGTGTACAAAAACATCAATTGAACTGACCCACTCTATTTATACATCCTTCCAGATTCGAAAGCATGTAGTTTTAGTTAGTTAAGAATATTGACAAAGCTAATAATGCCTTTTAAGAATATTTTGTTAATAAAATGATATATAATTTTTTTACAAACCAATACTACCTTTTCTATTTATTCAGTTAACATTGTTTTTACCGGTGATAATAAAAGATACATACATTTCTTACCATAATTACGGAACCCAAATAACTTGGGCAATTATATACAATTATGTAAAATAAACAATCTGAATTTTTGTTACACAAAACTATTTAGTGTTTAAGGAAATAAAAAAATACGCTTATTACAAATGTTTTCGACTTGGAAAATAAATACATATGACACATCATAATATAGTTTTAAAATATTTAACCAAAGCAAACAGTAACTGGTAATAATTAGTTAACACAATTATATCACAAGGTTAAGCTTCAGTTAATTAAATCATGGCATCTGGCGTTACATTTTCATTGCCATATGTTAGCAACCCAATAAATATCCTACAGAATTTGTGTTACCGTCTTAAATAACCTGCAGCGTGACTTTACGAATTTAATCAACCTTAACAATTGGTGAGGGATTGAACAAATCACTTTACAAACTTAGCTTAATGTAACAATGAGGCAAAGCATTTGTTGTTGAAAATTTTATTAAACTCATTACAATGTAACGCGACCCGTTTGTTAATGTCAAACCTTTGAAGGTAAGTCAACATAACAACAGCATATATTTATGAGACAATTCAAAAATGTGACAAATTTCTTTGTAATTTGATTCAATATATTTTATACTCAATATATTATAAATGTACATAAAGTCACACATTTTTATCGTAATCTTTTTGTGTCCCACTTCTTTACTGGGTAAGTTAGCTAAGAATACCATTCTATTCCATTTTCAATGGAATACTTATATAATTCAGATTACTCTGAATTGAATTTTTATGTTACGATTCCATTGTAGTAGATGTTGAAATAAAGAAAGTAAGATAATAGTTGGAGTGAAATGGAGCGTTAGTACTGTCCGTTCAAATATAAAACATTTCCAGTAATTATGTGTGACAGTATCTTTAGAGAGAAATCTTGTATTTATAAACCCAGTAAAAATATAATTGAAGTAAGAATGTTCATGTAAAAAACGATAGTAAAACAACGAGTTTAAAAGGAAAACTGGCGAAATCTTAGATTATAGAACAAAAAAAAGTATCATAAGATGGTATATCTTAAACAGATCTACAATAAGTACGGGAGTGTATGTGTCTATCCATCATGGACGACTACGCAACCCTTCAAATCGAGTGACCCGTTGTTATATAATGTTAATATAATAATTATTATTTAGATAAAACTATGAGCTGTTTGATAATGATATTATGACTTATTGTTACAGAAAGATACGTTGATATTTTTATATAAATAGACAGGCAAAATGAGTGTTGTGCTAAATGATTACCGCTTAACAAGATTTGTTAATAAAACAGGAATACCAAATCATTGCCAGTTCTGAATGTAAACCTATATCTATCATAACTCCCTAGTGAATACGTTGGGCAATGTTTGCAGTTAATAGTAAATGTTGTCAACAGTTTTCCTAACGTTGGTATTGTTTTTATTATATTGTTTTTCATTAAAAAATCGTGAGAATAAATCATGGATTCAAGATATATTGAATATTAATGTAATTCTACTTTCTAAAGAAGAGGTTAGAAAAAAACATAAAAAAATTAATTAAGTTGTGGCGTTATCTTGCAAGACTTGGTCTGTGGACAACATAATGTCTTTGAAAGTTTTTATCTCCTCAAGCAGCTCGCGGTCGTTAATTTTAAACGAATTTAATTTACGGTTTCAACGATGATTTCATAGTATCATTATGAAAATTTCTAAGTCAACCAACACGTATTGTATTCCGGTAGAATATCAACGGGTTGGTCTCACGGTAGTTATATTGCAATTAAAAAACAGTATTATATTTAGGATACTTCGAGACAAAATTATTTAACACACTGCTGATAAAAAGTACTTTTATTATTATACATAAGCTGAAATCTTTAAAAAAAATTAAATACAAAATATTTTTATTAATTTCATATGAGACAGAAGAAAATTACTAGGTATAATATTTGTAACTTCTTAAGATTTCGTCCTTTTATTACAATCTTGTTATTGGTACAGTTTTATGAAGAAAATAATTTAATCTTTTTAGATAAACAATAAAATAATTTTAATGAGAGTGAAGCCTCAAAGGATTAATTAATTAATCATGAACTCGGTGTTACGCTATCCTTATTTTGTGAACACTTCTCTTAATAATATTATGTAATAAATTCAAAATTTTATATTTGAATGTTAGAATATTTTGTTATCAACTACCGTTGCTGTGAAAAAATGAAATTTAAAAGTATAGTTGCAATTTCCTGCTTTAAAGATATTACTATAAAGGCAATTCAAAGACATACGGACAGACTTCAATTATATAATTAATAACATATTAAGGCCCATTCAGTCAAAGTGTAAAATAATTAATTTACAATATTTATTACTGTTATGTCGGGTATCGGGATTTTTGTAAAAAAAATAATGAAGAAAAAACAAGAATCGTAGAAGTACTTTACGAGTAGTTTAATAAGCGACGTAAGCTCTTTTGACCGAAATATATTTGGTACGAGTATAAAGCACTTATCTCGAAGTGATGTGTGACGTGGTAGCCAATGAAAAATGTTTAATGTTCAAATATGAAATAGACGAAGTGGCCTGTATCTTATATGGTATATCAATCGTCCCAAAGTTAGAAACTGTTATAACTGTACAGAATTCCAAGAGAAATCGATAAAACTTTTCAAATTAGGTTCTGGATGTAACTGTATTTTATTAAAAGTTTAATAAATAATAGTAATGTAATTAATACATTACTATGACAATATTCAATATATTTGGTTTTGTTCTGTATAACTACATTTTTACTTAAGCTCTTAAATTTGCTAATTAAAAGAAAACTTACGTATCATGTTCAAAATATTTTTTTAAAAGAAAATAATTTTTCTTTTCAACTTTAATTAAAATTTGATCAACAGCCGTGACATGCAGTCAGATACAATAGACACAAATATTCGGACGCATTGCCATTAAAATACGGAACCCTAATAAGATTCTCAAAGTAATAAACAAAAAATATCGTAGTTTATATAACTAAACTGATTTTATTTAATGGTTATGATTTGTTCATTAAATAAATATCTCAAATCACTATAGCAAAGGCTTATGACATGTGCAATATAATTAGTTATAGATTATATAGTATTATCATTCGAGAGTGGGTAGAAAATTGAGGATTTCAAGTTTCTTTTCTCTTACTATATCAAAAAAGCTACTGTACCAACGCTCTGTGAGATATTGGTACCGCTCCGTTCACTCTAACCAGTGTCAGTCAGATGGAGATAAACAATAACATGCTCTGACATAATAGATAACATAATTTAATAAAGTTGAACTATTTTTTTTAACATTATCCCGATAAATTTATTTTGTATACACTATGTTACTTAAACGTGTTCTGAAACAGAATCATGGCAAATAAAAGTATAGAAATAAAATAATCTGACATTTGAGGATGGTATTTGATATACTATTGAGGATACAACAAAAGAAAACCCTCGTTTAATACTCTTCCCACGTATAGTTACAGAATTATATATGTATGTATTGTATCTTCGTATGTTACAGATCGTTTCACTTAATCATCTAATCCTATATTGTATTCGGCTTCCTATTTTTGTATTGGAAGAATTCTTACAAAGTCAGTATATATTAAATAAAGCCTATCTTTATAAGTCTATATATGTACATGTACATATATATATATAAAGTTAAACTGTCTGTCGGGTCTTGTAAATGAAATTCTGAATTTGTAGCACACATATGTTGTTTAAAATAAAAGTATTCTAAGTTACACCTTATAACATTAGGCTTCCGTTAGTGAAAGTCATGATAAAATTGGTCTACCCGTTTCAGAGATTAGATGGAACAAACAGACAAACAGAGTCTTATATTGTCAGGTGTACAAAAACATCAAAACAAAATGTTATTATTCATTAAGTAATTGATATGTCAAATGAACAAGAAGTAATATAATGTTTAAATTAAATGTTTTGTTTATTATATTTATATATATATATATATATATATTTTAATTATTCTTCGAATACTCTTTTCCTCCCATTCTGCATAAAATGTTAACCGGTAATTTATGAATTTTTTGTAGCTTTAATATTTAATCAAACCTCTTCTTGCGTTACAAATTAGTCGCGACTTGTTCATTATACAGGCACGTAAGGGACGTCCCTTCCTTTAACAATGACATTACCGGCTAATTGAAGTAAACTTCACGATGTTTGAAGACGGCTGTAACTCAAGGAATGTAAGAAACCAGCTAAGAATAGTCGAGGGTCGGAATAAATCACTTCACTTGTTCTCTCTATGGTTTCTGTGACAATGTGAGTACCAATTTGTAATCTGTGGATCCTTTTATACTAACGATATTAAAAAAAAATCTTTGGTAAGATATATATCTATAATAGTATATACGTTTTGGTAATAAAAAATAATATAATTGTAATATTGATATAGCAATATATACGAGAAAAAGTGTGGCTTTAACTACTTATGTAGATACGATAAACAATAACATTGTTTTTAAAATGTATTTGAGTCCTATAGGAAAATTAGAAGCTTTAATAATCAGAGCTTTGTTAATTAACTCATACAATGGACTCACCGCGTGGACTGGACCCACTCAGCTGCAGCGAGATAACAATGTGCTGTTTGATGGTGATAGTTTAAAATTAAATATTTATTATGTTGATTGTCTCATTAATCACAATAAAAAATATTTATTTTATTACATTTAATCATATATTTTTATGGATTTTTACACAAGATACTCCTACGGTAGACAATTTCAAACACTCCTACGTATAAATTTATATTAATGTATTAAATATAATACTAAAATAATTCTCTAACATTGTGACGAAAAGTAAAAATTTGAAAAAAAAAACTATTAATTAAATTGAACTAGCTTGTAATGTTAAAATTTTTATTTTAACCCGAAATATCAAATGACTTACAACTTTGTAGGTGTCCTACATTTCCTATTTGCAATGTGAATGCGATTGCAATTTAACTGCAATACACTTTGAAAAATATGACCAATAAGCCTATTGTATATAATATAAAAGATTAATAACAATGATATATATACAAACAAATAACTATTGAACAAATTTTGACTAATTTTCACCATTTTAACTTGCCTTATTATAAATCGATAAATTTATTATTATTAATTTATTATATTAAATAAAACAAATAAAACAAACTGTATACAAGACTTTTATATGGAAGATGATAAAAGAGATCAAAAAGAGAATAAATGAATTACAAGGAAATTCTGAAATACATTTACAAGACGCACCTTATTGTAAAAGTCATCCCTCATACAACCGTGCACACTTCAGGGAATGAAATACTTCAAAAGGTTTGTTGAAAACCTTTTATATAAATATTCTTAGTTATTCTTACGAATATCTCAACTTCGTATTAAGAAAATATTATTTTTGTCTCTATGGAAGATGTTGACAGAGTATAGCAATTAGCATAAGCTTTAGAATAAAGTAATTGATACTACAAATTATTATACTTTTAACTGTTATTTTGTCCGTCTGTGACCTAAACTTAATGTCTCAAATATGCTTTTAATGAGAAGCTTCGAGGCTATACATATTTTTATGAATGTCAGTAGTTTTCTACAACTAATATTCGGGTCACTCTATAATTTGGTGTTCACCAAAGCATGTTTTTTTTTACATAATTTATGTCCCGGGGCTGGTTTCGTTACATATATTTTGGGGACAAATGATTTATTTGGACCAAATATTTTTCCGACAACACGTTACAAAATTACTATATAAAAACGAAAAATTATAGAGATTGAAATAAAATATAAATAAACTACACTATAACAAAATATACTTTGGTTATTTTTCTATTAACTAGGTGAAACTTAAAAATCATCAAATCTAAAATAATAATAATAACATCGACAAACAACAAAAAGAACTGAAACATTTCTTGCATAAAGCATATTACAGTTTATATACATCTTCTCGTATATGTTAATAATAGAAGAAAAACTTTATTTTTAAACTTTAATTTACGGTTAGGTAAGAGATGGGCTTCACGTGTCTCGATCCTTAACTACTAAGTTATACTTAGTCGAATACCCTCCGGTCTTAACCCTAAATTAAACAAGTAATATATAATATATAATACAACCGTAATTTGATGAACAAAACCTATTTACTGTATACAATTACACTAATTAATGCAGGGGTCAGATGGTTAATAAAACAATGCTTTCTAAATATCATGTTACCGTCACCATCATCAATTCAATAAGTTGGACCTCCAAGAAATTACATCGACGTAAGTCAGTGCTGAGTTTATTTATTGTTAATATATTAAGTTAATAGCAAAAACAACTTAATGTCATAAAATGGTTTGTTCAAGATTGTCGATTTTTGTATAATACAAAGATTTCTGTCATTCTACACATAACAAATCTTTGTGTTTAGTTAATAATATGTTATATATATTTTATAATGAATACCAATAAAGTAATTTATTAAGTGATAATGGAGAAAATACAAGAAATAAAAAAAAAATAAAGAAAGTCTTCAATATTTTATCTAACGCAAAGGCTTCATAACTTACATCTAGTGTATACAAAACTTAATGTTCATATGTTAGAATATACCTTACATGATAAGTGGTTTTTATTTATAGACCTTTTAAAGTCAAGTCTTATACTTAGATTGTAGCAAGGAAGAAAGGAACATTTATTTGCAAGTAGTTCATTAACTTTAAAGAGATTTTCTACTTTATTTCAAATCTTAAAGTCTTGTAGTTTGAAATAAGGCTAAATTATTAAGTCTAAAAAGCCGTTTTACCAAGTAATATAACAAAACAATTAAATTAAAATATCTAAGTGATGTAAAGGTTATATACAATTGTTCTGAGTATTCTCCATTTTAAACAATATGTTGATGTCAAAAGAAATTTATTGATCTTGAAAATTTAACAATAACAAAAAATATTGGTAAAAAATATAAGAATGACTTTTGTACTCATATGTAGGACTTATTAGAAATTCAGCAAACAATTACAAATTTATTAACAGCCTTCTCTTTGCAATTAAAACAAGTATTCCAATAGCTTATAGCTATTATTTTTTATTTTAATTATCATTAACAAATATAATAAAACATTATTTTTTAAAATACCTTTCCTTAACAAGTATAATAAGTGAAAGTCATTTAAATATTGCATACAAATAACGAAAGAAAAAATTAAATATCAAAGAGCTTTCAGTTTATAATATAATTCCATTTCATTACATTACATTATATCAAATATTAATTCACTGTCTTCAAGGAATTTGTTCTTAGCTATTAAATTCGGGTCACAACAGACAAAACTTTACTTTTCTCATTGCGAAAATAAAATGCCTTCAAAGAATTGCCTAAAGCATTTGGTACTTTTTAAGAATCTAAACATATTTTTTTGTTTTTTATAAAACATTCCAACAGATAAAATAAACAAACAAAATTTAAATTTCGATCGTTCACTTCGTCAGCCATTCTCTTTTGACGCGTACAAACGTTAGACACAGAAATAAAAGTCATATAGGACGTTAGTTTTATATTTATTGTTTGGTGAAAATTATATTTATATATGTATATGTGTATATTTTCCTACAATATTTTTTTTGCAATCTCAGTGAAGAACTTTCAACAAGTTACGTCAGCGTTGCTAAATAGGTCAAATCACATGTATGGGGCAAATAGCGTTGGCTATTTCGTGTTCAATCTACAGTTAACATCGCCTTTCAATCTCTTGTAAAAGCTTTTACTTTTTAACAACTTTCAGTATTTTGCGACACCCCATGCATATTAAAATACTACTGCCGACTATCATTTGTTTTACTGTGTATAATCTGCATACACATATAAATATATTTATTTATTTATTTAGCTTCACGCCATATTTCATGCGTGGTAGCCAGAGACGACGGAGCGCCAAACGCTACGGCCCCTGCATACCTCTTTCGCCTCGGCCACAGACATCAATATAAAAAGTTATACATACCCTCCGGGGGGTCCTCATACTTTTTACACAAATAACATCCAGATCTTTATCATCCATCAGATCACATCTAATAATTCATTCATCTTCTGTTCCATTCCTCCTCTTACATTCAACGTAGCTATTTGTAGCTCCATCCTCCACCTCCCGCCGTTCGGAACATGGCGTGTTGGTTGGCGGTCCCCAACGCATGTTGCAAAAACTAAATGTTTTTAATTTATGCAACTCAGTTTTATTGAACTCGAATATATTAATATGGTATGCATACCAGAAGTTAAAGTTTCATTTTATATTAATAAAAACTTTACAAAAGTTACGAAACTTTAAAAAGAATAACATAAATTTTAAAAACTTATTAGGGGGCATCAAGACGTCAGTGAAAATTGAGATATAATCCTAAGTCGCTTTTCAAGTTTTGCTTATCTTCGTGACTTTGCACCCAAGACGGGAATTAGTTGGACGTTTAATATAAATTCATCACCCTTCTTTACTTTATACTTACTGACATCTTTGTTTGTATATAAACATTTTAATAGATAACTTATTTAATTTTGTCACTAAGAGTAAACTGGATGTGTTCAATTAATTTTATTAATCATTAGAATATTGAAGGTATTGTAGGTCATCTTTATGTAGAAATATAAATGTCGATACGTATTATAATCACTATTAGTGGAAAACAAACCGTTTAAACGTCAGTCTGATAGTAAAAAACAAAGATGTCACATTATCAAACTAAGTCAAGCCAAACCTACTCTTATTCAAGTACTCAAACGTCTTCTTTTAACTCTGTACAACCTAATATACTAATAGGCTTATCATAAATTAATCTGTTTTTACTTGAGGTCCACCAAGAGCCAATGATAACGACCATCAGGTGATTTATCGTCAGAATGTTACAACAAACGCTGGTGAAATAAAAACTTTCAACAAGACTAAATGCTATAAGTTTAAAAGAACGCTGAGTTGTGCCGCCGCCTGAATCCTCTTGTCATAACCACGCTTCAGTAGATTTTTCACTATCTCGTAGGGGACATTAATACTGGAACCGAGTTAACATTAAATTGGCTAAAACGATAACTGTGTTCCTTCATTGTCCTTTATTAGTTGGCAATTTCCACTTCTTGTAATCTGATTTGGTAATGAAGCTTCAATTCTGACATTTAATTAAATCTTTATTTAGTCTAATTGTTTATTTTGATAAACTATATAACATTGTAAACAATTGTTTTGTTTAATAAAACTTCACTTTTAAACCATTTTAATATTAGGTCTACAACTTTGCTCCCGCCGTTTTTTTATAAATTATATAAAAAAATATGGTATCTTATTTATGTTTCAAAGTATTGTCCGTCACTTTCCACTACTTTGGCCCATCTTTCAGGCAACAAACGAATCCCGCGTCGGAAAAATTCTTCATCCTTTGATAAGATCCATGAATCGATCCATTCTTTCACTTTTTCAAAAGAATCGAAGCACTGGCCCGCCAGGCCGTGTGCCATCGACCTAAATAAATGGTAATCAGATGGAGCAACATCTGGAGAGTATGGCGAGTGAGGTAGAATTTCCTATTTCAGTATTTCGAGGTACGTCATGACTACTTTCGCCATGTGAGGTCGAGCATTGTCGTGTTGCAAAATTACTTTTTCGTGTGTATCAGCGTATTGCGGCCGTTTTGCTTTTAATGCCCGACTCAAACGCATTAATTGCGTTCGATAAAGTGCACCAGTAATTTTTTCAGGAGGTTTTAGCAGCTCATAATAAATTACGCCAAGCTGATCCCACCAAATACACAACATGACCTTGGATCCGTAAATATTCTGTCGAGGTGTCGCCGTAGGAGTGTGGCCGGGCAATCCCCATGATGTGCGTCGCTTAGGGTTGTCGTAGTGCACCTATTTTTCCCAGTAATATAAAAATACAAAGAACAAATATTTAAAGTTAAACCGTAATAATTATCAAAATTGTAATACCAAAAATTTAATATTATTTGAATGTTCACAAACAAAGATTTATACAGTATAAAATATTTGTATCTTCATAAAATAAATTAGTAACACAATATTCATAGCAAATCAAACACACTGCATAAGAACCGTTAAGACTTTGTTTAATATAACATATTTGAAGTAAATAATCATATATTTTTATACATATTAAAATCAAATAACACAATTAAAAAGAAAGCATAAAAAAGTTTTTATTTTTAAGTTCTTTATAAAGGCGAGAGTTGTGTAAATGATTCTCATTACATTTTCAATCCGCGAGCGATACCAGAATCATTATAAGTGGCTTAGTGTAATCTATCCAAGTGTTAATACACAATAAAAACTTCTTTAAAATACATTTTTATGTTCCGTTTCTAAAATATATTACTACGCATGCGGTTAATTTTGTGTTTTATATTTCGATATGTTTTATTTTTAGGTTTTGTAACATTATACAATTTTTTATGGAACCTAAGAGTTACAGAAATACGCTTTATTTCAAGAGAATTTTAATTCTGTAAACTTTATCAATTAACCTACCTTCTGGGCACCTAGGCCACTCTTGGATTTTCATGAACGTTAGTGTACATGGGATTTCAGCGGTGATACATCTATCTAGGTTTCATTTATAGAAATCGTCATATAATACGTGTTTAGAAAAAAAATAAACAAAATTGAAAAATGAGACTCTTTCTGACCTCTATTGGCAAGTAGTAATGCTATTATTTCATTATATTATCTTTGAACGAAAATATTTTGTATATATATAATCTGAATCTTGGAAACGGCTCTAAGGAATTCCATTCAATTGAGCACGCAGGGAATATCGGAGGCGATAAGTCGATAAAGATGAATGTCATTTTAATAAAAACCGTTTCATCTGTATTTTCAAAAATAAATATAAATATAATAACATGACTCTGCTTGACATCTATTGGCGAGTAGTACTACTGTCATTTATTTTCTAAACGAGCAATTCTTGCACAAATATATAATAATATTATCTGAATCTTAGAAACGCCTCCAACGATTATCATGATATTTTGCACACAGAGGGGTTTCGGGGGCGATAGATCGATTTATCTAGGTTTCATTTTTAGAAAACGTCGTTTCTCCTTGCTTTCAAAAATAATATACAAATATATACTGAAAATATGACTTTTCTTGACATCTATTGGTGAGTAGTACTACTATTATTTATGTTTTAATATCTTTGAGCGGGCAATTTTTGGAGACGGCTTCAATGATTATTATTAAATTTAGTATGCAGAGCTTTTCAGGATTGATAAATCGATGTTGCTAGGTCTCATTTTTTGAAAAAGTCGTTTTATCTGTTTTTTTCAAAAATAATCTATTTAAATATAAACTGAAAAATTTGACTCCTCCTGACATCTATTGGCGAGTAGTAATACTATTTCTTTTTTTTAATATTATTAAACAATTTTTGTATTAATATGATTACAATTTTCGTATACATATTAATACAAAAATACAGTATGTATACAATCTTGGAAACGGCTGCAATGATTTTCATGAAATATAATATGCAGGGATTTAGGGGCGATTAATAAATTTAGATACTTGTACTGGTTTTTGAAATAATCCCAAAACTGAAAATATGACTTTTCCTGACATCTATTGACGAGTAGTAATACTGTTATTATTTTTTAATTGGTAGCAATTAACCGATGTACCTACACAGTAACATTAAAGCTACTCTAATAGATGGCGTTGTTAAGAAACACTGAATCGACGGCTGTTTGAATTGAGACAAAATCAATTGTTTACTAAATAGTTGCTTTGAACGTATAGACCATAGAGAACATTTTAATTTTATTAGAACAACATTTTATATATTTCTCAATTATAAACAAAGATATATCATTATGAATCTGATACCAATACTTGATAGTTAAATTAATAATAAATAACAAGTGATATACTATAATAATTATTTTTGTTAATCTCTAGGATCCCACCAATAGCTTAGGGAGCACTACAAACAAACAAACCCCGCGTAACAATCTTTTGTTTTCCTTAATATTTTGTGCATTGTATAATTTGTGTACAGACCATTTTGCATATTAATCACTCGGTACTATAATTTATGACATTTTGCGTATTAAATATTTATTGCGTATTTAAGTATTTAGAGCTAGTTGACATATATAATAATTTTTTATTTATTTTTACGATCTAATCTACTGGTATCTTAATATATAAAACACAAAGACATTCACTGACTGACTCACTGACTCATTTTATATATACGGATAGATAACCTTAAAGATAGTAGCAGCTATTTGTTCTACAATAAAATAATTATTGTTGGGTAAAAACTGATTCTGCCTGGTGTAATCTTTTTCACAGCATCGTTTCATTTATTTCATATCATTTAATGACATTATACATTAAGAAAACAGAACATCGATAGTTTGTCGAAACATCGTCTATCTAGGAATATATTTGAATTTATTTTTACTTGGAATATCTAAGAAATCTCTTTGAGTAGGAAATTGAAACTATTGCAGAATTGTAGAAGGAAACTAGGTTATATTTGTCTCTGAAATAAAATTATCTTTTGAGATAAATAGATGAACCTGAGAGTATAATAATACTACAATTTCAATAATAATTAGTATATAATCATAAGGAAAAACAATATAAAGTATGTAAATTAATAAAAAGATTTTTGTAAGTGCTTTCTCTGTTTTTGACCTATAGTGTTGGGAGTAACAACAACCTTATAACACGAGATATTCAAACGTGTGAAATAAAGATAAAATATCAGGGTTCAATGACCTAGCTTTTGAAAATATGCAGCAAGATGTAGTATCCTATAAATTTTTGAACTAAAACGCTTATCTCGAAGCGATGTGTCATTTGTTAGCCAATGAAAAAGTTTTAACGATCGAATATGATATAGACGAAGTGTTCTCTTGTTTGCCAACAGTCGTTAAGTTAGGAGCTATACTTTATACTTGTAATAGAAAAGTTAGGTATTTGGAAATTAAAAATAATAAATTATGAAAAAGTTTCTAAGACTTTATGTATATATTTGTTAATTTATTTTAATGTGTAGGAACAATTTAATATTGTACTGTATATTGCAATCGATACAAGATTAAAAGACTGAAAAGATTAAAAAAGCTATATATATTATTATTTATTGTTTAAAATTTTAATTATTATTTTTATTCTTACACTATTATGTTATGCAGACTTGTTATTCGATTAACATTCTGAATATAAAGAAAACAATATTGTTTTCGCATTATTAGTTATTAAAACTAATTCATTTCGTTAAATTATGCTCTACAATTATTATTATAATCGAATTTGTTTCCAGTAATTACGGATAAAGAGTAAACACTGATTGCCTTTCTAGATAAATAACAAAGTTATCACTCATAATCAAGTCAATCAAGATCAAGATCAAGTGCAAAAGTTTATAGTATTAATCATAATAACGGACAATTAAATGTGAAAATAGATTCGTGTTCAAATAAAAGAACTTAAGAACACGTAAAATAAAGTCAGCAGTCGTTATTTCGCTATCCAAATCTTTGAGATAATAAAATACGTTTCTAACATAAATTTTGTATTTTAAATCGCCAGTATTCTCAGCACAGAACGTCCGGTTCCAAGCGTCCAATATTACGATCACGGTATGCAGTGATTGTATAGATTACTTGTATATTTTGTTATATTCTGCTTGGATAGTTTCTTTCAGTCCTTTTGCAGTGTTTCAAAGGTTTATTCCTACTCTATTCGGTACATACATTTTGTAGATATCATATCTGTTATTTTAAAGATTTGCTTTGTGTAGATTTTAAATGGTCTGTTGAGAAAGATGAGGCTGGATAAATTGTAAAATAACTAGCATGTGACAGCGACATTGTCTGCCTTTAACTCCGCTGACTAAAATCAATCACCACAATTTTTTTAAATTATATTTCTACCTAATTATAGCTTAAACCAATTTTCATATTGTCTTGTCAAGGGAAAATAAGTGTTTTTTTAGTTAAAATCACAATTGTTGGTTTAGATAAGCCATAACCACATCAAAATTGATAAATTCGACCGAGATTTTCTTGATTTGTTATGAAGTTCGGTGATTAGCAAAAACCAATTGTAATTTATCGTGAAAGTGAATGAATCTTCTAAGATGAAAAGCATAATATTTTGTATTATGATTATAGACCAAATTGTTTTTGTCTTTTAGCTACTTTAAAAAAAATGCTGAACTAAAAACTATCCTGTATGCTGACCTAATAATTTTAACTATAACTTAGTCATCAAGATTCATCTACGAGTACTATTATTTGATGCCTTATTAAACAAACGGATTGACACAAATTTAAATAACCTATTTTTACTATTTTGTGCTATATTTGCTTGATGCGATCAAAGATATTGACAGACAAAATTGGAACAAATTTTGTTTGTAGTTGTTTCATGCATTGAACGAAACAAGAAATACATTTTTTAAGAAACATATTTTATCTATTATTTTATTTAATTTTTAGATAAAACTAAAAGTAATAAATGTACAAAAAACAGATAAATAAGGAAAGGCAAATGAAATTGAAGAAAAAGAATCTTTTAAGTCGTATGAATTACTTATAAAACTATTTAATAGTTTCAGTCAATAAGTTAATAAAATGCGATTCGTTGAAGTTATTAAGATTTAAGATAATTGTTTTTCTAATGAGGCTTGCGAGAAGTTGGTGATATAGTTAAAATAAAGTCAGTTTAAGAACGTTTTTATCTCCACGAGGTTATAAAATAGAAGTAAAGTATTTTGTCTAACTTCTTACATAGATGGACTAAAAAAACAAAGTTCTTTTTTTTATTTATAGTCTTTAAAAAAATATCATTTGTATTATTCGTAGTCATTACAATTTCAAATTTACTTTTTTATAACGTACTAACTTTTGCCTACGACTTCGTCTGCAAAACAACGCAATGATGTTCATAACATTTAAGAACGCATCTAATCAAATAATTATTTCTATGGATTCTAGTTGTTACAAGGAAAAAAAACTTGTGGCACTTTATTAATAAAACACATTATACGTAAAATTAACCTATATTTCTTTGACACTTAATAGTTATAATTCGGCTCAGGCGGGTGATGCGGGAACGGGGGATGTCCAAAAGGCGGACGGTACTGAGCTCTGAAAGAGGGGGGCGGGGGCCTCCAAGGTGGAGGTCTCGCGCCGGGCGGAGGTGGAGGCCCAAAGCCGGGTGGACCGAACGGGGGTGGGGGGAAGTGGTGGAATGGAGGGGGAGGAGGGCCTGGAGGCGGCGGGGGGCCCGGAGGAGGCATGGAGGGTGGAGGGGGCGGAGCCATCGGTAGAGGAGGTCTTGAAATCGGTCCGGGTGGCATCGGAGTTGGCGTTGGCGGGGGAGGGGGTGCCATGAGGAGAGGGCCCATTATAGGTGGAGCGTCTGCGAAGAGTTGATGAGGTCTGTCCGCGTGAGACAGTGGATTTTGTGCTGCCAGTAACCTGTAATAATATTATTAATAAAAAATATAAACAAATATTTCAACTTTGTACATTGGTACAATCAAAATTATTAATTTAATTTCGTCAAAAACTCGATATTTATTGAAAATGGTATATAAGTGATCAAAAAATGTTATATTTTTACCTTTCAGCCGCAGAGCCGTGCCGCTCACCCTTGACGTCTTTCTTAAAGGCGTACGACACTGATATGGGTCGGTTACACAGGTACTGGTTGTTCATGGCCTCGATGGAGGCGTCGGAGGCCTCGAAGGACGCGAAGTTGATAAACGCAAACGCCTTTGAGTTACCCGTCTCTGGGTCCCTCATTACCTGTTAGCCAAAACGTAAGAATATATACATCATACTACATCAATATTACTAGGACCCGTCGCTGTGCGCTGCGGGAGTTGAGCTGAGTGTTTTGACCATCATTCTGTTATATATTTTGACCATAATTCTGTTTTTTTTTAAAACATGCCCATTTCCACACTACAGCTCTGCCAGTTTTCATTCAAATCGGTTTAATAGCTTTTATGTGATTATGCTTCAAAAATAAGTTTCCCAAAGGTTAAGATCAATAATCTACTATATATTGTTAGCTTTTCCGTAAAGTTAATGTGTTTTAATCCCAAAAGGAATAGTGACATTGTACTAAATTTTGTGTAAACAACTAAAACATGTTACGACAAAAGAAGAATAAAATTTTAAAACATGTTAGGTTTTTTATATTTCATCTATTTATATATTTATTTATGGATATCTTTTCCACTCTGAATCTATTCTGATCACTTGTGCATCCAATGGGAGTGTCAGGACAGACAAAATAATCTCCTTAAAGACACTCTCCAATTTGAAATAAGGCTAGTGTTCTAAAAACTTGTCTATGAAGAACTACACAACAAACTCAATCGGATATTTCTTTATTCTGATCACTGTTTCACAAACTATTCAGTGAGCAACAAACAACTATATGGATTAGATTGGTTTGGAATACTTTTATGTTCCATTAATTAATGCATACATACCTTGGGTGTTTGTAATATAACACCAAATGCGGAGAATGTATCATACAAAAGTTTCTCATCGACTTCTGGATCAAGGTTACCGATGAACACATTGGCTCCAACGTCCAGATTCTTCTGATGTGCCGACGCTTTGTTAACTCTGACAGGTTTTCCATATAGCTTTATCATATTCATTACCTGAAAATAACATTTTTGTTTTTATGTCTCTTCACATCTTATATCAATAAAATAACATATTCGCGACCGCTGACATGAATTCACGTTATTTCAAATTCTATACCTGGATGCCGCTGACGTGAATTCACGTCATTTCAAATTCTATACCTGGTTGCCGGTGACGTGAATTCACGTCATTTGAAATTCTATTCTAATTATTCTATTCTATATGGTTGCCGCAAACAAATTTTATACTTTTTATCCTCCCCTTGACGATACAAGTTTGTTGACGGCAACCAGCTTCAGAATTTAATAATATTAGCCGGTACTCAGAATTAGAAACGTATAACATTAGCCGGGCTCGAATGTGTTAATAATTCATTTTCAGTATGTCATCACTTTCTTAGCTAATATATTAGATGATGTTATTTAATGAAAGTATAAATAGGTTTTTTATTGTAATTCTTGAGTTTTACATTAGAATTACTATAGTCGACGACTGGCAAGTGGTAAATACATTATAAAAGATAAAAATCCTTCAAATAAATATAATATAAATTTAAACTCAAATATTAAATAAACATTCAAGTTTTGATCTAGTCTCTTGTATAAAAAGTCTTAAAGTCATACAATACAAACATTAAGTTCATAATTCAGATTAAAATTAACACTCAAAAGTCGTCAGAACCAAAAGTATTGTGTAAAAACAAACAAATGCTGGAAAAGATCATATATCAGTAATATGGATTGTAATTATCCTAATTGCTGACGGGAAATAAAGCTTTGCTGTTGAGAAAAAATGCCAAAAAGCCTATTCTTACTGTTCTAAGTCACCTTTTATTAACACTAAACCTACCAAGTAAATATTGACCTTTCTTAAACTTTTGTAAAACTTACACATTTTTAAACGTTATTATATCGTTATCAAACTACATGACAATTCTTCGAATATGCATATAATATTTTCTACACTCTTTACTTTTAGTTATTTCCATGATTACCTGCGTTATATAATAAAATAACTTTTAATTACTGTTCAATTTGACGGCGTGCGGTAGGAACAGGTACACAAGAATTGTCGGTAGGTTGAGTGTTAAAAACCTCCAGTTATATTACAATTTTCAGAAAACAAACAGGTAATATGTGTAATAGTGGTTGTGTAGTTACTTAAGACCAATTACAATTTGTTCAATTTGTTTCATGAATACATATGTATTAAAGCAACTATAAGTATGTATAGAATCAAAAATATATGTATGAATAAAGATAGATTTTTGTTGATATCTGCCTACACATATAACAGTAACATCAAAATCTGTAAATGCAATATTTTAAGAAAAACTATCATTGCCCCATTTTTATATAAATAGAGAACTCAACAATGTTTGTTTGTTCGAAGAAATGTGATATGCGAGTATCGGTAATAATTACTTGTTACATTTTCATTAAATTTGTTCTTACAATGAATATTGTGTGTATTGACATACTGAAAATAATATATAGGATATATTAAACTTTAGTTTTTTTTTTTATTTTGATAGCAAAACACCTGAAAGGCTATAATTACAATAAAAGTTCATATACATGCATGCATGCGTATATGAATTTTTAAGAAAGATAACATAATAATAGATGACAAAAGTTCATATACAAGCATGCTTATATGAATTTTTAAGGAAGATGACATAATTTTAAAAAGAAGTGTGAGAGAACAAAGTAAGTTGCTGGTAACAACTTGTTTTGAATAAACATTTAGATTTAGTTTTGAATAAATATTTAGATAACTACTGGTTCAGGTTTTTTCAGTTATCTACTGTATAAATCAACTAAATTAATATAATATAAAGCCTCTTTATACCTTTATAGCATAATCTGCATCCTCCTCTCCCATAAATTCAACAAATCCATAGCCTTGATGTGTTTGTGTCACACGATCCTTTGGCATGTGGACATTAACTGCAAAATAAGATCATTTCTTGTTACTCATAGTAAGTCATTTTATCATTACAATTACAGAGATATACATTAAATATGTTTGAATACAGTATTTTCTTAATTTTGCATTTATTTATAAAACTGAAGTTTTTATATAGACATACTACGTACCTTTAGTGTGCATTCTTAGTTTTATTAAATTATTAAATCACCAACTTACCAACAGGACCTGCTTGAACAAACAGTTCCCACAGCAAGCTCTCAGTAACTCTGTCGTCTAAGCCTCCCACGTAAATAGTGGCATCTGAAATTTAAAACATCACACTATAAAACAACAATGAACAATAATAATCAATTACAAGTAATATGGCAATGAAATTAAATAATATAATCTTTAAAGCTGAAATAGAACATAACCTCTAATACCTCTATTATTAATCATGCAAAGTTCTAAATATTGAATGTAATAATACCTTGATTTCTTTCCGCTATCGGTCCTGCTGCCATGGTGTATGTATCATTTAAAGTTATAAATACAAGACCATGCAAAATTGAAAATAGGACGCTGACGAACCGCAGACGCTATTTTGACGCTATTTATTTAAGTAATGACAGTGACAACTGACAGCTCACAATAATTACCGATATTTGCCTTAGACACATGACACGTAGGCTATTCCATAAAGATTATGAATATTTTGGTGGAAAATATTATGGATTATTTTTTAGCTTATTTCATTAAAAATGGGAACAACGTAATGTTTTTTTTATAACCTTCTTTAACCGATAAGATAAAAAAATACAAACGGAGGGTAGAATCGTGAAAGAAAAATAAAACCTAAACCACGTACGGAAATTAAATACAAAGATATGATTGTTGGTTCCGATTTACCTCATTATTTTTATATTTGTTTAGCATGATAATGACCTATTAATAGTTTTTAGCAACAGATAATATATGGCCATCGTCTTTTCTTAACTAAGATAGTTTTAAAGATAATATGAATTTGAAAAATAATAGTAATATTGAAACGCCTCCATTTCATATAAGGAATAAAAATATTCTTTAAAGTAGAGATTAATAATAACATTCAGCATATATTATAATACTGTACAATATCTTTTGACTAAAAGAGGGGAAACCTCCCTTCAAATTATTTTTGTTTTTTTTTCTGTTTAGCTTCAACTAGCAATAACAAATAAAAGAAGAAATAATCTGTTGTTAGAACCAAATAACTTATAAAAGTATTTTCATAATGAAATGTCACTTTTTCAAACACCACATGCTTACTTAAACTATCTTAAACTACTTTGTAAATATACTTTTATGTAAAGGTGAAAGATATATATTTTTTATTTATTTGCTTTTAACGGTAATAAGAAATTTCCAAATTCTATTTTTATATTGTTTATTGAGCGCGGCGAGCGGAGCGTTCTGGAGACTTTTTCACATTCTTTGTCACGAATAGACTCGAAAACTACTTGACGGAAAATTATAAAATTTTGCAATCAAAAAGATGCACATTAGGTGATGGTTTTTAAAAAATTTGAAAAATGTCATGTCGTTGTGGAATAATCGTCAAAAAACTGATGTCCCATAGAAGCCAATGAGAAAAAAAATTCAAGCGAAAAATTTGGTTTACAATGAAATCTCCTACATTACTGACATTGTCCACGGCGAGTCGAAATTGAGGGTCTGTTGCCGCCCCTAGTTATTTCCCTCCATAATCAGAATTTCAACATTTTAATGTATTCTGTGATCCAAAATTAGAAAAAGAAAAAAGAAAAAAGAAAATAAAGCAATATAAGAATGTCAAAACTCATTCTGTTTCAGGTTGAGAAGACTATTATAAAATCTGCTATTTGGAAAAAGCACATAAGCATATTAAAAACAACATTCCGAATTTATTGAAATATTATTTTAACCATATAACCAAAAAACATATCGACGGGTATCTATTAAAAAAAAGTAACATTTTGTAAAATAACATAGACAAGTACGTTTAAACGTTAGCTTTTTTTGTAGAATGAAAAAAATATCTTCATTTTATAGGAATAACATTTTAAAATAGATATTGATTTAAAAATATTTTTTTATCTTTTTAAGATAAGAAAAAAAGCACTTTTATATAAATCGTAATTAAACTGATTTTCAAATGGGCATTGATTTTATCAATAACTGTAAGCATGTTAGCTGTTTCTTATTATGGTGTGAAAGTACTTGTAAGTAAGTATTGTTGTAATTTATTAATATCTTTTATTTAATTCTATATTTTTATCTAATTGGTTTATTGTCTTCTTCTATTAAGATAACAAATTAAATTAAACGCGTTATATATAACGTATTGTTAAAAAACAGCCGCTTATTATAACTCTATATAGTGTCAATTCTCCTCAACTCAGATATAAGTCGGATTTCAGAACTTGTTTGGCAAGATTAAGAGCGGGACGTATCCATCTATCGTTTTTAGTTCTAGCTTGTTTATTATTATTTTGAATTGTAATTATTATTTTTGTTATTCTCAGTTTTGCATAAAAAAGTGCTTTAACATTTGCATAAATTTTATTATAAATATCAAAATGCAGAGCGCCTCAGACATTATTTCGTCTTTATTATGGTTCAAAGATGATTCTTATTCGAATGATGAAAATGAATCACAAATAATTGAGCAGTTTGTTCAGACTGTAGAAGATTTTAGTTCCCAATATGGAAGTGAAATTAGCGTATCTTATACCGCTTTTAATTTGAGAGGGCCACCTTCTAACTTTCCTGATTATGGAGACTATCCACAAGCCTTTGTTATGGTAAGCAATTTTAATCGTATTATTTTTCTCTTTCTCATCGTAACCTGCTCGGGTTAAAAGCCGCAACCTTTTTACTATAATTATTAGAATGGAAAACTATGACCAGCCTAACTATACAAAGCATGATTGATAGTATGTTAATAATTTTTGCATCTAAAATAAAACTAAGATATGTATTTAAAACATACTATAATACTTTTATTTATTGGAAATTGATTTCGTAAATAAAAACAAACCTTGAATTTGTATAAAATACAACAGTAGGAAATAGTTTATTGCATAGCACAAAAGACTGAGAAGGAAATAATACCTTGGCAAATCAGATAATTGCTTATTGACATTTTTTTTATGTAAATGTTATTTGTTCAGAGGACCTATGGAACTTGGTGGGATGAAGTTCCATCATTTCAAAAGGACTACATGCCACAAAACAGCAGTTTGATACCGAGTCAGGATTTTGTAGGTCTGAAACATATACAATATACTAATAATTTAATATAATTATTTTTCTTTATATCTTATTTAATTTATTGCACCAACAAGGTAATCGCTGTCATAAGAAAAAATGTAAATAGTTAGTCCAATTTTGAATATTAATACCATACCACACTAAAAACTATTTACAATTAGGATTTAAAACAATAGATACATCATTAAAACTAATCAATAATAATTCAATAACATTATTTATACATTAAAATCCAAGAATTTTTAGTTTGAAAGTTAAAATATCTATTGTTAGAAGTAAACATCCTATACGTATTACTTCATTTAAATTAAATGTGTTTATAACAGAAGTGTCATTCGAGAGGGCAGTGTATCCACTAGAAGTGGCAGTGTTTGAGACATACAACCCCGGTGCTTTGGTCAGGATATGGGCGTTGGGTCGTACTTCGTGGATTCTCCTATGGGAAGGAGAACCTGAGTATGCCGGTGACACTCCAAGGATATTCAGTCCACCGATACGACAAATTGATATTTCTACCAGGTATATATTATATAATTATCTTATTCCAGTTTCTTTCATAATTTCTGTTTTTCTCAGGTTTTTGATATCTTTATTTCAAAGAAATTGTGCTTAAGGATTGTCTTTTTAAAGTAAGGAAGAATTGTATGAAGTTATTACTTACATTATATAAATTTCACAGGATATTAAGATTAGAATTCAATCACCGACTGTTACCATATTACACTGAGCTGGACGCAGTGCTACTGAAAGGCAGGGAGCCGCCAAATATTAATAAAATTAAAAACAACTTCACATATTCAACTCTGTTCAAGAGGAGTCAGCCAATTGTTGAGAAAGGTATGTCATGTATTTACCTTCATTTCATTGTTTTATTGAAATTGTTGGTCTTTATTTAATATATATTTAAGTTTGATGTTAGGTTCGAAGACATATTTGTTAATGAAATTTGTGTATATACATGTATATATATATATCTGTCTTTTTTTTTTTTAATAACTTCCAGCTATTACTGATCACTTCATTTGAATACTGAATTGAATGTTTACAGATATTAAACTTTTGTTTAAATGTCATTATGATTCAAACTTCTATTTACTTGTTTGTTTGTCTGTGATAATTTTTTATTTTGTTATCTGAAATTACTTTATTTTGAAAATTTTATATTATTAATTTATTTTACAATTTCATTGAAGTTCATTGAAATCTATATCAATGTATGAATATTTCCATAACCAGGGAATAAATTTTATAATGTCCTACTTTTCATTCCTAAAAAATTTGAGGTGAGGTGAGGTGTATCTCCTTTATTTTATGAGGACTTCTGACGTCAAAGTATACCTACTCATCTAATAATAACTAGTCACGTGACTCACGTGTTTTAAACATAAGAGAATAAGATAAGATAAATCATTGTCTTTTCTTGGTAATAATTACATGTATTACGTTGAATACATTTTAAATGTGTGAATATTAATAGCGTTATAATATGAAGCGACATTTTTCATTACAAACTAGTTTTATCGATTTGCATTTTTTAATATATAAATTATTTTCTTTTGTTACATTTAAATGTTTTTAAACATTTAAATGTTTTACGATACCGACTGATCATTTAATCACGACCTTGGTCATGACTGCGTTGATTAATGATTACGCAGATCATTGCGCTAATTAGTAATTAATTTATTTTCCGTTGCGTTGGAAAATCTTGTATAATTTTCTTTCGTCACGTTCCTTTACGGAAATGTAAACGTAGATATTTAGACATATTATATTTCTTTATTATGATAATTGTTTCATTTATATATTATTGTTTTTTTTTAATAAATTTAATATACCCTAAATTTCTGTTACAAATGTAGAAAAGGGGATAGGGGAGAACATCGCATTAGTAGTAACTGTTAAGATGTTATAATTGTATGTGGATGAAATAAATAAATAAATAAATAAAATAAACAAGGGGTTTATAGTTTCTAGTTTCGTTTATAGTTTCTTTTCACTAAAGATATAGTTATAAAGAATGACGATGTTGGATTTTTTGATTATTTTTCAATTTTTATTGGAGAAAATGTTTTTTTTTAATTTCTTGGTTAATATATATTTAATAATTCGTATATTTTAGGTTCGCTTCTCAATAAGGTTATTGCGTCCAACCTGCACGAAAAAATAGTTCACCCGGCCACACTGGCGAAGGACAAATTGATTGACACGGGACCTCCTTTAGGCGATTTTGAAAGACTTCCCGTAAGTGTTGTGTTTTATTATTTTATATTTGACTAGCTCTGATCCCGACTGCCCTTGAGATATAGTTTTTTTATAATAAAATTAGACTAAGTTACTCTTAATAAAATTTTCTATCAGCCAGAGAAAGTCATGTTAAAATTGTTTCAGTAATTCCAGAGGGTACTCGGTACAAATAGACAGATACACATTTTTTTTATGTTATTACTAATTTGGAACTACAAACTGACACTTAAATTTTATTTACATGTATATATTACAAATGTGTTTTTATAAATTGCATGCTTCAACTCAATATATTTAATAAAAAATTTTAATGTTATATTCTTTTTACGTATTTTACGAATGGCAAAATAAGCGCGACATTCCATTCTTTATTGTTTTCGCTCTAAACTACGATAACCATATAAATATAACTTGCGAAATGTTTACAAATAACACGTGTACCCTCTTTTACCAACACTAGATTGAGTTAAATGAAGGTTGGTACCTTCATTTAATCATATATCATTAAATGAAGATACCAGCCTTCATTTAATTTGGTGTTATTTTCATATCTATAATACTTGTCATTTTAAGATGTTTAGAGTTTGATTCTCACTTCAATTCTTCGTTTACATTCGTGTTTCGTAAGATAAAAGTAACCTATGTTACTTATAACATAGGCTATCCGCCAGTGAAAGTCTTTTTAAAATCGGTCCAGCCGTTTCAGAGATAATCGGAACAAACATACAGACAGAGAAAAGTTTATTATTATTTTTTGTCTTGTTAGTAGCGTATATATCTTCATACGCATTTATAGAAATGTTTATGTGGAATTATAAACAATTTTATTTATATGTAAACAAATAACTGTATAATCCGTTTCCTTTCATTAATTTTCAACACCTAAGTAGAGATCCGTAGGTATAATAATTATATTTATCTTTAGATTTGTAAAATAATATTTGTTAAAGTTGAAAATGATTGAATTAATAACCTCAAAGAAGGTTGTTGCGATACAGACGTAATACGGTCGCTAAACGTAATATTTACAATAAAACCTGACCTAGACGTGTGACTCACTTACACAATGAGCACATTGTAAATTATTCAAATCAAACAGCTCTTAGATTGTTTAACACATTCACATCGCACTTTGATAGAATTGATAACAACTCACACACACACACACACACACACACACTCACACACAGGTTATTACATATTTATTTAATTTGCAAGATTTTCCGCTGTTTGTTTTATTTGTTCACTTCTATAAATAGGATACAAAGATGGTCCCAAAGCGTGTCCCTGCGGAACACCATATAAATTGTCGTTATTTCTTTAATTGTAGGACGAAACAATACTATCCGTTATGAAGTATTTGGATATGCAGTCGCTGTGTCGGTGTGCGCAAGTGAATAGACACTTCAGGAGACTCGCCTCGGACGCGATACTGTACCGAAGCATCGACTTGAGACCCTACTGGCATTGCGTGAGGTCACAGGTATTTAAAACTTTTTTTTATAATTTATTTATTTATTTATTGTCTTTTTAAATGCGATCTTAATGCCTACATTCCTTACCAGTTAAGTGGGTGTGGTGAAAAATTGTGGTAATAAAGAAGTAAAAAAATTACTTGTAATTTTTTGTACTTTGAAATTTCCATAGGATTTTTAAAAGATTGAAATCTATAGATAGTCCTTGATGATAGATTGAAATATGTTGAGGCTATTTGGTTGGACTCCTGCCATTTTCCTTGTAATAGTTTTGCGATTATAATCAAATATACGTTATATATAACGTATATTTGATTATAATCGTATATTTGATTATAATATATACGTTAAAAGGTTTAATTAATTAATACCAACTTCATTTACATGCATGAAGTGAAATTTTGGATATTTTGTATATTGTACGACTCTTTGAAAGTTCTAGATCTTTTACAATTTATATATATTTTGCCGCCTATCATGTCTCATATTAAAATAAATAATTACGGAACCCACAGTGAATTTATAATAACTCTAAGAATATATAAAAATAGTGATGGTGACCCCGTTTTTAGGTTTGTTAAAATATTTTTTTTTGTATATTTACACTTATTTTCTTATATTTGTTTTAAAGCATTTGGTTCTTATTACTTTAAATGTTAGTTGATAATTAATTAATTTTATTTCAAATAACTATTATGTAAGTATTAAATACTTTACTTATTAAATACTAATGACCGTAATAAATTTTATGTGTCTAAAAATCCGCATATATTTTAATAAATTATTTGAAGGATTCAAAATTTTAATGAATTTGATACTGGCTTTGTAATAAAATGTGTTCAATAATTTTTCAAACATAGATATACAGTAGTCCGGCTATAACACGGTACTATAACGCGTTTTCACATTACGGAAGTTCAGTCCCTCGTATAACGCGTGTTATAATTCATATAGCGCGGAGATTTCTCGTTATATTTCTGTACTGTGAAATTTATAAATAATTATATATATTTCTTAAAATGATTCGTACACTTCATAATCGCTTCCTTTGCATATTTTGTTAATTTTGTTGTTATAAAATTAAATTAAATTGAGTAAAAATTAATTCATATTATTATTATTTTTTTAATATTTGATTTCATCTAGAATCGTCAATCATTTATACATAACACGTTATATAAATACGAGCGCGTTATAATAATATTACTATAACGCGTTTTCCTATAACGCGGAACTATTACCGTGTTATAGGGGGGATACTGTATAATATAATTATTTAAACATACAACCTACCCAACAAGAAATGCTAGCTGGATATAACATTGGATTCTCAATACGCAAGCTGCGTTGTAAGGTGTACGAGTCTTAATTGTTCCCCAGGTGCTGGTAACTCTGTCTATGAGATGCAAGTTCCTGCAGAAACTGGATCTATCATGGTGCGGAAGTCACTGCATGATACAATCACATTACGTAGTGAAGTGAGTATCATTTTGTATTATTTAAGCGATTTTCATCCTAAATTCTATACACATAGCTACTGTTTTTGTATAATTCTATTAATATTTATTTGCATTGCAAAGTTTGCAATATTTTTTTGTATGTAAGTAATGTTAGCTGTAATTATTTTTACGCGCATCTCATTAAGTCCGTAATAGACAATAAAAGTTAATTATTGCAATAATTTTATTATATTATGTGATATTGCAAAATTGCAATAGTTTGTTTCTGTATATATTATATGCAATAATTTTTCGACTATGACACATATTTAGATTTTTTTATGAAGTTTTCGTTTTACTTAAAAATTGTCCCAATATTGTCTTTCACATATTTATCATATATATTTTGTATGTTTTCAGTTTCCTAAAATACAGTGGGGCCGAATTAACACATTTGAGGATGAACTGTTGTAAGTTTGTCGACAACGCGGTGCTGAGGACTATTGTTGACACCTCCTCTAACTTACAAGGTAAATTATATATATACGCTAAAGCTAAGCGCTAAGCGCCAAACGCTACGGTCCCTGCATACCTCTTTCGCCTCGGCCACAGACATCAACCTCTTCATACATGCCCTCCGGGGGGTCCTCGTGCTTTTTACGGGACCTTTCTCCAGTATCATAGACACTGTGTTTTCGAAGGTCACTCGAGGTTTCCCACTGTCTCTCTTACCGCTCACTTTTCCTGTATAAATCTTTTTTACCAATCTTCCATCACTCATTCGTTCGACGTGCCCAAATATATATACATGTATATATATTATATAAAGATACATTTTGTATAGTTAGTTACATTTTTGATTTTCTATATACACTAATTAAATCTAAATACTATCAAAGATAATGTACATCTTTATGTATGATAAATAAAAATTATTGAACCGATTTTGATACAACTTCAAAGTAATGTCTAAAAATTTAGATTTTGTTTTTGTATCTTGTATCCGTCATTATTAACCAATATCCTGGCAATACTATAAAGTAATTTAAAGTTAAATTTTAAGCTAAGATTAATTCCAGAGCTCTGTCTCCGTTCGGTGGTGACGTGTTCCGAGTGGTCCTGTATCTCCGCCCTCACCAAGCTGAAGCGCCTGGACCTGTACAGGACTCACATAACGACTGCAGCCGCCGTGTCCATAGTGTGGTCTAACCCTATGTTAGAACATCTCAATGTTGGTATGACTGATTGTAATATTTTTATCTCTTTTCAGTCTCTTTCCCTCTCTTTTGCGCACCTTAAATAATTATTAACGTAGTTTTTTATTAGTTTAATAAGTTATTATTGAGCGAAGCGAACGAAGTGAGCGGAGCGTTTTACTGGAGACTTTTTACATTCTTTGTCACGAATTGGCTCGAAAACTACTTGACGGAAAATTATGAAACTTTGCAATCAAAAAGACACACATTAGATGATGGTTTTAAAAGAAAAAAAAATTAAAAATGTCTAAAAAAAATATATATTTTTTTATAATATCATGTCAAAAAAACTGATATCCCATTGAATTCAATGGGAAATGATGAGTCAATGCACTGGCTCGCTTCGCTCAATATGCAAACGGCACCCGAGATTTCGCGAGCGCAGCGAGTCGAAATTGAGGGTTTGTTGGCGCCCCTAGTATAAGTTGTTATATGATCCTTCGAGCCGGATTTTCATATAACCAATTCCTATCAGGTTCTTGCAAGATGATATCAGCGATGGATGAAGTGGCACTGGCCCTGGGGGCCAACTGTCCCAACCTGATGTCCGTAGATTTCTGGAAGTCCTACTCCCTAACGGCGGTTGGAATACGAGCGTTAAGGAACTGTTGGAATCTCCAGGAATTGGATGTTGGATGGTGGTATGTTTTTTAAATCTTTTTATACGGTTTTGACTATAGATAAATGTTATAGTGTTGTTTTATACTAATGTCTGTAATGTATAATATGTAATTAATTAAACTAGCTCACGTTCTAAAGGTCTGTTTACGTTAAAGTTATTTTTTTTATTCTAAGTCATACTCCACTTTGCCTTTAATAATAATAATTAATTAATTAATTTAATAAAAATAATAATATGTAAAAACATATTTGGATATTTTAAAATCGTTAAATATAAATTAGTACTTCTAAAGATAAGCACGATCGTATAAAGTAAAAAATAAACAAACTTTGACAACCAAAACAAACCAAATCAAAACAAACCAAACTATCTTTATGATAATAGTACTGATATGCATTCTATACTCCAGTCTCCAGGCGAGTAGCTCAGGGGAGTGGCTCTCCTCCCTCACCGGGGGCGAGCTCCGGAAGCTGTTCCTCGGCGCCCTGCGCGGGGTCTGCGATAGGGACCTGCGCGTCCTCCTCCCACGAGCACCCAAACTCACCCAGCTGGACCTGCTCGGGGTCAGGGCTGTCACACCGGACATCTGCGAGGAGTGAGTTACCCGACTGTAAAGAGGAGGGTTATGTTATTAACTTACTTTGTACACTATACTTCGTACTGTCTTTAGTGGTGATTTGATAATTTGAGTTATGTTCAATCGATTTGAATGATATTTTTGTACAAAACCATAGTATTATCACATTCGAGTCCGGCTAATGTTATGAAATTATGGGCCTGGTTGCCGCAAACTTGTATCGTCAAGGGGAAAATTTGTTTGCGGTAACAAGTTATAGAATTTAAAATGACGTGAATTCACGTCAGCAGCAACCAGGAGTAGAATTTGAAATGACGTGAATTCACGTCAGCGGTCGCGAATGTGTTAATGTAACTATATATGTATGTATTTATTTATTTGTTAGCAAATACTTATTCTTATTGAGTTTCATAATTTATTTATTTTACTTTGCAGTATCTTAGCTGAATGTCGTGAACTACGACTACTGGATGTCAGCTTCTGTGATCAGATACAAGAATCTCAGGTAATAGGAACTTATTATTTTAATTAATTTTAATAAACTATTAATACCACAGACATGGTCGGGGTAACTCTCTAAAATAAACTATTAATACCACAGACAAGTTCGGGGTAACTTCAAAATAAACTATTAATACCACAGACCAGTTCGGGGTAACTGTTCAAAATAAACTATTAATACCACAGACAAGTTCGGGGTAACTGTTCAAAATAAACTATTAATACGACAGACAAGTTCGGGGTAACTGTTCAAAATAAACTATTAATACCACAGACAAGTTCGGGGTAACCGTTCAAAATAATTCAAATTGATGATTCTCTTCCAGGTACTCGAATGGCGCAGGCAGTACCCTCAAGTTAGTATTAAGAGATCGTTTCAGTCGGCTAACCTCACTACGGCTCCGAATGCGTTGTTCCTGGCGCCTAGCTTGGAATAATTAATATATTTTTTGTGTAAACAAATTGAATTACTAATACTAAGATATTCTGAAGTCAATAGTCAAGTGATTGTCATATTTACAAAGTTTGTATAAAAAGAAAACTAAATAGAAGATTAATTATAATTAATTCATATTAAAAAAGTTGTTAATTGGAATCGTAATGTATTTAGTTTATAGCAAAAGGAAATTCCAAAAACGAAGTCACAAATCTCATCTAGTATTAAAACTAGATACCACAATATTAAATGTCGTCGAAATCAATAATTAAAAACAGCATATCATTTATCTTGGTTTATCTTTGTTTATATTTGGTCGAGTTAAATAATTGAGAAAAAGATATAATTTATCCTAACTTATCTTTGTTTATCTTCGTTTATCTTTAAAAAAGGATATCATTTATCTTGGTTTATCTTTATTTATCTTTGGTCAAGAAAAATAATTGAGAAAAAGAAATAACTTATCTTTGTTTATCTTCGTTTATCTTTAAAAAAGGATATCATTTATCTTTGTTTAGTTTAATAACATTGTTTAAAGAGAATATGAAATATCTTTAACAAATGTTTTCTTTTTCTAATCTTTTCTGAGTCTTTGACTATATATATAGTGGTGCTTTTATTGTCAATTAGTTGATAAGCTTGATAATAATAAGACTGAAATAATAAGTTATATAACGAAGTATATAATAAAATGTTAACATAGTTTCTTTAATATTTCAAGAAAAATCAATATTTTAAAAATTTCTTTCTTTATTTATATATTTAAATATATCGAATTATATTGATTTTGTTTTATAATTATAATTACTACGAACCACTCGTGAAGAGACGTGAACGCATTTTCACGGGGTCGTACTCATGTTGTTGATCTTCGTTACAATTTTCTTCGGTAAAAATTTTTATTCACATTCTATGCATATATATGTACTGTCATCAAGTCAGTCTTAGCAGCTAAAGTTTAACTGTCAAGACGTGAACGTGAAAACAACTGTGAACATAACAGTTTACGTTTACTTTGTTCAGTTGTTATCTAGGTTTGTTTTATGGTCTCGATGTGTTGAGTTCACGGCGTAAATTCACGGTACCTTATTTACGTTTACTTTGTTCAGTTGTTATCTAGGTATGTTGTCTGGTCTCGATGTGTTGAGTTCACGGCGTGAATGCACAGCGTGAACTCATCTTTTGGATATGGAGTCGACTAGCAGCTTTATTAAAAGTTACTTTTATTGGATTTTATTAGTATCTTTGTCAATTACTTATAATCGATCTCTTTAAATATGACTGATGATAAAACTTAACTTCTATGGAAAAATAATATTAATTAATATTAAAAGAAAAAAGCGAAAGAGTTGATTGATCTTTCAATGTTCAGCGATTTATCTGATATTTGCTATTCTTTATTTATAAATAATAATTATTAACTGAAATGGAATATTCTTAATGTTATGTACTTAAATGTGTACCTCTGTGGTTAAACATTTTGTACTTAGAAGAAAATATTTTTATGGAAATTTACTTAACTTTTACCGCTCGTCTCGTTTTTACATATTTTCAAATGAAGTCAGTCTGAAAAAACTTTAGGATTTTTATTATTTGACGTTAAAATTGTTATCGTAGAGAAAAACGATTTATTATTATTTTTTTGTAATCAGTTTAGTTTTTATTTGAATGCAGTGATTATTTGCATAATTTAAAAAAATATATGCTTTTGATATTTTCGGATCTTATGTAAGTTTAATATTTAACAGCTATGTCTGCCAAATGTAAGTGATGTTAATTATATATATATATATATATATTTATATATATATATATATATTTACTTAAGATTGGTCAGTTCGAAGTGTCAATTTGTATATTAGTCATAATATAATTCCTGTATCTTAGTTTAAGTTTTGTGATTAAATTTACAATTGTATGTTTCATTTATATTTTATAAATAAAGTTATCCTGAAAATATGGTTTTATTTTTCCTGCTTATTAAGACATTTTAAAGGGAAGAGGTGCTTCGTTTTCCTAGATTGCTTGCAACAAGGGGTCCAAATTTATCGGTCATATTAATCAAATTCAAATTCAAAATATCTTTATTCAAGTAGGCAATTTACATGCACTTTTGAATCGTCAATTATTACAATACAAAAAAGGTCAGTGTAGTCAGTTCGTAAGTAAACTACCACCGGCTCGGAATGCTGCTCTGTTGAGAAGAGCCGCCCACAAACTCAACAGTTGCTCTTTTCAAAAGAAATATAACAATCCTAGGTGATGTACATTATAATATAAATCCTGCAAATGTTGAATCATTACAAAAGAATACAATTCAAAGAAAAGTAGTACCATAATAGACATTACAATTTAAAGACTGTCTTACTAAATCTACATACTTAACATTAGTCCCCAGAAATGTGGGTTTATATCCAATCTTTACTGATATTGTAATACACTTATAAAATAATATGGCAACCCTCTAATTGTCTTAAATATCACTGCCCTCAGAAAACTTTACCATCCATACAACTGATGGCAAAAGACCCTGATATGAAAGATATCAAGTGATGTCACACAAATTGGAGACTCGATCAGGAAATAAAGAAGACTTCTTGGATATGACGACGAGGTGTAATAATGTAGCTGTGTAATATAGGTGAGGTAAGTATTTGACATTAAAATTAAGTCTCATTTTAACTACGGCATAGATAAAGAATATTTGACGCCTCGAATTTATCTATACAAATAATAAATCTGTAACTAATTGATGTCTGTGTATAGAAGATATTTATTTTGAAAAAATCATTACTTTGTCTTTAGTAAGTAATATATAATTGAGCGAAGCGAACGTAGTGAGCGGAGCGTTCTACTGGAGACTTTTTCACATTCTTTGTCACGAATAGGCACGAAAACTACTTGACGGCAAATTATGAAATTTTGCAATCAAAAATACAGACATTGGGTGATGGTTTAAAAAAAATGAAAAATATCATGTCGTTGAGGAATAATCGTCAGAAAACTGATATCCCATTGAAGTCAATGGGAAACGATGAGTCATTGCACTGGGTACGCTTCGCTCAATATGCAAACGGCAACCGAGATTTCGCGAGCGCAGCGATTGGAAATTGAGGGTCTGTTGGCGCCCCTAGTAATAATAATATAAACAACGATTTTTAAAATTTTATAGTTGTTATACATGTATTTTGGTGACCTTCATTTAAAATTATATTTAAACATTTAGTAGTGTTGGTTTATTTGAATCAAACAAAAAATTAAAAGTAGTCATAGGATATTTAATGGAAAAGTCCCTGACAAAAGCGTGAAGCTCCATTCCTTGTGGTAGATATTCATCATGTTCTCCCATATTGGAATAGCTTTTATTAATACTAAATATAGAATTACGAAAGGTATTATGGTAAGGAATATGCATACTCGTGCATTTTACTTAGAAAACGATAGACTCCAGTCGCATGGTTCCCATGGGTAGGTCCATGACGAAGAACTGAAGAACTCCATGGATACGGTTTTAACTTATTATTGAGTACCAGTTCGAATTGATATGTAAGAACAAATTAGAATCCAAGAATCCCTGTAGTCCTTAGTTTTATATTCAATGCTCCTTAGCAACACCTTGCTAGCCACAAATTTCTTTTTCTTAATAGGAACTAATCATTAAGGCAGCTCATCGAACTGATTGCGATGGTTCTAATTGTTCATAGTTTGCTCACAAAAAAAATTGCGTTTTTAAAACAGTTATCACAATAAAGAGATATGCGACTGAGTCTGTTGTGTGGTTTCTCAGAGCAGGGCGCGTTTGGAATCCTCATAGCCCTAATTTTAAGTTGGTCTTCACAAAAGGGCTTATTTTGATAAGTATGGTATGAAAATAGGCCCTCCTGATTCTCATTTTACGTACACAAGTGATCACTGGTACTAAAACTGTAATCACAAGTGATCACTGGTACTACTAACTGGTAAAACAATATGGAAAATGTTTAAATAAATAAATAAACATTAAGTAAGTTTAAATAACATTATTTGTACTATTTATTAAGAATTTTTAGAAAATAAATTACATTTTTTAATATTTGCTTTAATATTGAATTATCAGTTATATTCTCAAATTATCTAAAATTTGTAAAGGTGCTAATGAACGTACGAACGTACGTAATATAATTGTAATATATAATCGAGTCTAATATCGATTTATCAGACATTATATCCCTTAACGACTTCATCTTTTGAATTGCGTAGATTATGAATGATTTAATTCAATCCTCCTTATTATTAAGGACATATTTTTATTCCTACCTTGTATCAAAGTCTGTTAACTGTTGCATGCCGCTCCACTCTTGGTTAATCGATTTAAGTAATTAAACTTCAGAGTCACAAACCTATTTTTAGTATACATATTATCAATATGATATTATCCTCTTTTCTATACTCTTGAAAAATGTTTATATATTTTACAAACAAAATAATATAGGTTTTTGTACTATATACGTTTTCTGATTAAAGAAGTTATTGGTTATTAACAAATACTTTTATTTTCGGCCCAACTGTTTGATAGTGAAGAAACAAATAGGTAGTTACTTTCGCATTGGTGATATTACTATGGACTATAATATAACGTATTTAAGGCTATATACATATCGAAGGTAATAATGTCTTGTATAGCTTAATGTACATTGTGTCCGTGATTTCGAAATTAGCAGGTTAATTAGCAGAATACTAACAGACTGAACGTATTGTCAATATTCTCGTTCATTAATTAGCTTTGAATTAACTCAATACAGTATTATAGATTTTATGTTTGAATTACAAACGTATGAGGGTTTTCGAGAAGAAAAATAACATAAAACCAATCCATACTTATTTACATACATACTTCATTTATGTTTAAACATATAATTGTTGAATACGTTCTTTTACTTTTTTGAAGTCAAGCTTTTTACGAACATCCGTGGGGCAGCTGGCGGTTGAGAGAAAAGAAGCGACTTTAAACACAAAAAAAACATTTTTTTAGTGCCAACTAAATCATTTTTATTAATGTGAGTTTCCATTCTTTACACTCTAAGTTTGTGTATATGTGGGTTCTATATTTATGTATGTAAAAATTTAATTATTTTATTATTTGAAAATACATTTCATGCTTATAGTCGTTTCAGTTGATAATTATTTTTTTAGCCACTTAATCATCACTTTTGTGATGTTTGTCGTTAAGGAGTTCCTTTGTGAATCTTCGCAGTAAGAAGTTACTTGGCACTGATAAACTATATTATACAACTACCCATATATACCCATTATACAACTTTATAATATTTCTTCATCTCAGGCAGGAAGGAAGGCACGTAACCAAAAGAGTGCCGGGTATGATTGCGGGGGGACAGGTAGAGAACGCCCGAAGAAAAGATACTTGTAGATGGAATGTGTGAAATATGATAGAAATTATATTACAAAAATAAAATTAAATATTCAAAATATTCATAACAAACATTATATTTATATTATTTATTTATTTAGCTTCACGCCATATCCCTTGCGGGATAGCCAGAGGCGATATAAATAAAAAATAAACATTATAATTACAATAATATTACTTTTGCTATTATTATTTTATAATTATTTGGTTGAACTAACAATAAACAATATGGAAGTTAAATTCATTTTTAATTACAAAGATAAATAATAAACATATTATTTATCTTTGTAATTAAAATAATAACAATCTATTTATAATCATTAAATATACAATATATTTATAAGAGTTAAGTATATTAGAATTTTTTTACAGTAATCATCACAACAATATAAATAAAGCAAACATAATGACATAATAACAATATCATCATGGGCTATCGTGCGTCCACTGCCGTACGGAGGCCTTTCCCATTGACCTCCACCGCGATCGGTCCAATGCGGTCCGCATTCATTGGTTTCCAGCTCTCTCTTCAGGTAGTCTGGCCACCTAATTGGCGGTCGTCCTCTACTTCGCTTGCCAGTGAGTGGTCTCCTTTCAAGGACCCTTTATCAACATCGGTCATCACTTGAGCAGGCCTTATGCCCAGCCCACTGCTACTTCAGCTTACAAATCCGTTGGGCTATGTCGGTTATTTTGTTCGCCTGCGAATCTCCTCATTTCTGAGTCTATCTCGCAGCGAAATTCTCAGCATAGCCCTCTCTATCGCACGCTGAGTGACTTTAAGTCTCTCTAAGACTCCCTTTGTTAGAGGCCGCGTCTCGGTTCCATAGGTTATCGCTGGTAAAACACACTGGTCGAAGACTTTCGACTTAAGGTACTTCGATATTCCGGACAAAAATACGTTCCTTAAGTTCCCGAACGCTGCCCATCCTAGTTGGATTCGTCGATTGACCTCTCCCTTGAAGTTGAACCGGCCCAATCGGACTTTTTGTCCCAGGTAGACATACTCGTCGACAACTTCGAGAATGGAGCTCTCAACGGATACCGGGATAGGTGGGACATGGACATTCGACATAATTTTCTTCTTGTCCATATTCATTTTAAGGCCCACCTGTTGAGAGACTCTATTAAGATCACCAAGCATAATGCTGAGGTCTTCCAGGGATTCTGTCATGACTCGTCGGTAAATCGAAGGTGAGTTAGGTACTCACCGTTTATATTGATGACGAGTCCATGCCATTCCAGGAGCCTGAAAGCGTCTTCCAGTGCTGTGATAAACAGTTTCGAAGAAATAATCCCTGTCTTACGCCTCGCTGTAAAGAAATAGCGTTCGTGCAATGCTCCTGGACTCGAACCGACATGGTGGCGTTGTGTACAAATACTTCAATACTTCGATGTACCGATAGTCAATATGGCATCTTTGAAGAGACGACAGTACTGCCCACGTTTCGATCGAATCAAAGGCTTTCTCATAGTCCACAAACGCTAAGTATAATGGCCGATTATACTCCTCGGTCTTCTGTATAATCTGCCACAGCGTATGAATGTGGTCTATGGTACTAAAACTTTTTCGGAAACCGGCTTGTTCAGGAGGCTGGAAGTCATCAAACTTGCTCGTGAGACGGGTCATGATAACCCTCGAAAACAGCTTATAAACATGGCTCAGAAGCGATATGGGCCTTTAATTCTTCAGCAAAAGAATTTAATTCTTCTCCTTTTCTGAAGAACAGGACCACCACACTTGTGTTCCATGCTTCCGGCGTTACGCCCTGAAACAGGACGGCATGCTAGGGCCACACTAATCTTGTGCAAGCTGATGTCTGGGATTTCATCGGAATAGTACCGTGTACGCTCCGCTCTTGGGTCTTCTGCTAAGCTATCAACAGGTTTAGCGACCGAAGTATATAACTGTCCATAGAACCTCTCGATCTCCCTCAAAATGTCAGCCCTACGCGATACTGTGTTTCCATCCCCCTATTTCAACTTCGATAACCGGCTTTGCCCAATTGACGAGTTTCGCGCAAACACTTTGGAGCCTTGGTTCCGCTCTATCGTATCTTTAATACGGTTAGTTTTGAAAATACGGATGTCGTATCGCAGAGATTTCCGTATGCGTCTGTTGAGCTGCCTATAAGTCTCGGTATCATTGAGGGACTGAAGTGCCCACGAACGTCGTTCCGCCATAAATTTGAGGGTTTCGTCGGCTAGTTTTTGGGGTCTACTCTTACAGCCAGGTCTGCATAATTTTTCTTTGACCGTATGGACAGTTTCTACCAACCTGTTGTTAATTTGATCCACGGATACGCAATCATCTAGGTATTGAGGTGCCAACATGGAATCGCAGGTTATTTGAATAGTTATTTAATAGACTACATTAAACACTTCGTTCTCTCTCTAAGGACTTCAGATAACCCTAATATATCCCAGCGTAGCCTACTCATCTCTTCTTCCAGCTCAGCAATCTTATCGTCAGTCTGCAAAGTGCGGATATTGTGCGTTACCAGGGCAGGTGTCGTTTGGGGTGGTAGCCCGATCCCATCCGGAGATTCTTAGCACCCCTTGCTTCACCATAACCGCGGCCGCTACCGAAGGCGGGAACAGTGGGACTACCGGGTACTGGGAGCCTGGTCCTGTTTGCGTCTGTCATGTATAAAGGGGAGAATTTGCCATACTCGCCACGCTTGGCAGACGGGTTGGCGAGCGCAGTGCGCAGCTCCCCGCACCGGTGGCGTTGCTGCCCGTCACCAGTCTACATTACTTCGAGCTGCACTGATTGTGATGGATATACCGCCATCAGTCGGTTGGAGGAGGATAGGATGGGGGTAGGTATATTCAAGGGAAAGATGGGATAGATAGGAAAGGAAAGGGGATATTGCTTACACGGATAGACAAGGGATTGTAAGCAAATAGCTCGAGCAAGTCAGGGTCGCGTATCTGTAACTCGGACTGGCCGATGCTGGGAAGTCAGAGTCCTCTAACTCATAATAACAATATAAATAAACCAAAATAGTGTACTTAACTTAAATATCACCAATACTTCGTTTCTTCGTCGGTATTGTACTGTGTCCAGATCACAAACGTTTATTGCTTTTGGTTTGTTCGATTTTTCATCTACCTTACTAATATTTTTTCAACACAATAGTCACATAATATCTCAATAAATTATAACAAACACTATAAATATTTCTAAAACATATATAATTATTTCAATGATATTATATTAATAATTGTTTAATTATAAGTAGGTACATCAGTCTAAAATAATTATAATCAATAGAACTTCTCTTTATAATCATAATAACATTATCAATCCTTTTTACTTTACATTTTTTATGAAAATCTCATTTATATTAAATTTAATTTTTATATATTTATCAAATGCATGAAAGACGATATGGAGAAGAAGGGAATGTGTACAGAGATGACGAGTGATAGGAGAGAATGAAAAGAAAAAACATACTGCGCCGACACCAAAATTGGGATAAGGGCGAGAAGATGACTTCGTGTCCTTATCCTTTAATATTTCTTCGTCTCGTGTCGTTAATATAAGCGCGTTTTAATTTCATTACAATTTTTATTAAAAAATATTGTCTTGCAACACTAAGATTTTATGCAGATGTCGTTCAAAATATATACTCGCACTAACACTTTGTAATCGCTAAGTTCCACTAAACTAAATATTTCATTACCCCAAGAGATGTTTCTAAAATAACGTTTATTTAGCGAAAATAATCGAAGATCCCATAAACATAACAACCATATATAAATGGAATCACGCAAACGACATTGTCATAAAAATATAAAGTTAAGCGAAAAAGTTTATATTTTAAATAAAACCTAGCTGTACTCTGCCACGCTTCGGAGTTGCATGGGTGAGAAATATCAAATAGTTAACGGTAGCCAGTCTTGTGCCTATTTCACAAATAAAACCAAAACAAAATTTATAAAAGTGTTCAAATCGTTTGATTTAAAATTGTTGTCCCGCATTGCATATACATACGTTCCATTTTTACGCCTTGTGTAAGAGGGAAATGTGCTTTGAATTGATTATAGTTATAATAAATACATATAGATAAGATGAGATAGATAGATAACAACCATCACAGAAACCGATAGTACATTAAAATTTGAGCTCAATCGCTGCAGTTATTTTTGAGTGTTTTGGCTTGGAAACATTATAAATATATAAATAGTGAAAAATCATGGACACGGGCAGGACTACAACCAATTAAGCCACTGTTTTGCCGACAGAAGCCTAATAGATATAAGCATTATCAACCAAAAAACTTATTAGTTAGCAATTATTATTTATATATAAACATTGATTAGTGTATATCAGAACAATTTTTGATTTTGTCAAGACATTTATTTTAAGTCATAATTGCATTTATCTGTGTTTTAAGGATATACGCAGATGTCGTAGTAAACCACATGACAGGGTCCCATAAGGAGAATAAAGGTACAGGAAGAAATACAGCTGACTTCAAAAAGTACAGTTACTCGGATATGCCCTATAATGAAGAGCATTTCCATCCCTTCTGTATGATTAACAACTATTATAATGCAACCGAGGTGACGACTTACATAGAAATATATACAATTTATTATATAGATGAATACCTAATAAAACTCTCATGTATGAACAAACCATTAATAACAATTACATTAAATACTTTACTATATACTTTTTGTATTTGTATCCAATTACATGTAAGAATTGTAATTCTGTTAAAACAACCAAGTAAGTAAGTTTATTCTTTGGAGGAAACTTAATTGAAACGAACTTCGTTACATTTTCACGTTCCTAGGAATTTTTAGAGTAGAAACTTAGTACGTTCTGGAAGATTCTAAAGTAGTTACAGTTACAGTTTACAAGTATATTTTTAAATAATCGGGAGGTAGAAAAGATATTGAAATGTTTTTATAGTAACAATACCGACATTTTATATTTCATATGTATTTTAAATGTAAGTTTTACTGTATTTTTTAATGCTTTCGAGATCGATTATTTTTGTATATACGAGTAACTTACTATTTATATCACTAAAATTTATGTCTGTTTGTAATTCAAAATTGTAAATATTTCACTAAATGCGTATATAAGTTACTTACATAAATAAAAATTAAAATACTCTGTCTCTCTGTCTGTCTGTTTGGTTTAGGTAATCTATAGAGGTTACCTAAAGAACGATCGATGGATCTAGTCGTTTTATAGGAAACGACTAGATCGATTTTAACAGGACTTTCAGTGGCGGATTGCTGTTGTTATAAGGAGTAACTTAGGCTTGTTTTTTTTTTTGTGAGGTAATTATTTATACTTTATATTAATTGTTATAAAGTATAAATAATTACCTTGCCATTTTATCTTTACTCAAGTTCAGCCCATCTGCAGTTAAATGGTTCTCATCTTATCTTCGTGGCCGCCAACAGTCAGTTTGCATGGGTGGCTCTCCTCCATATGGGCCAACATAGAAACTGGTGTGCCACAAGGCGGTATTCTTTCTCCTATTTTATTTTCTTTATTTATTGATACATTACTTCCCAACTTCGACTGTTCGTATCACTTATACGCTGATGACCTTCAGCTCTATGTGCAGACTGGGATAAATGAACTTTCAAATGCAATTGTTACCATTAATCGCAACTTAAATCAATTGAGTTTATGGTCCTCCAGATTTGGTGTTTCTGTTAATCCTAAAAAATGTTTAGCTATAGTCATTGGAAGCTCAAGATTGCTGGTCAGAACGGATTTTGACAGCATGCCTGCCATCACATATAATGGCAATGTCATACCACTATCTAAGACCGTAAAAAACCTGGGGTTGTGCATTGACTGTAAAATGGATTGGCGCCAGCAGATTAACGAAATATGCCGCAAAGTCACTGCCGCATTACAGTCCTTATATCGGACTAAACATTTCCTCCCTATTAAGACGAAAATAATGCTAATCAACTCTCTTATATTGCCCCTTATTGATTACGCAGATGTCTCCTATCCAGACCTAAACAATGATCTTCTCAACAAGTTAGAGCGCCTCCTTAACAACTGTCTCCGCTACATCTTCGGCTTACGTAAGTATGATCATGTTTCTCAATTTCGCACTAAACTTAAATGGCTCACTATTCGACAGAGGCGTAGCTCTAGAATACTTAATCTCCTCTATTCAATCTTAAATGATCCAAATGCGCCTTCATACCTAAAGAAGGAATTCCAATATCTTCACGCAACTCATAACAAAATGCTTCGATCATCTTCCAACCTTAAAATCTCCATTCTACCCCATAATACTGATTTTGTTCAAAAGTCTTTTAGAGTTCAAGCGTCTATCCTTTGGAACAATCTCCCTGAAAATATAAGGAGGGCACCTACCAAAAGGTCGTTTAAAAATCTTGTTCGCAACTACTTCCTAGAATCTTCCTAATACACATTTCATTCAGATATATATATGCTATTTATTATATGTAAGTATATTTAATTAGACATTATATGTGTTTATAATTTGTCTATATATATATATATATATATATATATATATATATATATATATATATATATATATATATATATATATATATATAATTTATATATATATTATAGTTTCTTTATTATTATTTTATTATTATTATTATTTTTATTTTTATTTTTATTATTATTACATATTATATATATATATATTTATTTTTTTATATATATATTTATTTTTTTATTTCACTTAGTACTAGTTTTATGTTGAATTTTACTTTTGTTACGCCTACCGCAATTTCTCACCATCCACAAAGGTTAGCTGGTAGAGAATGCCAACAGGCATTAAGTTCGCCTTTTGTAATATTCAATAAAGGGTAAATAAATAAATAAATAAATAAATAATAGATTAAATATTTCATTGCTAGAACTGCGTTATGAAATTCTATGAAGTAGCCTTTATAGGTGAATATTTTTACTGTTATTTCACTCTTGTTATTTTTACGATGTTATTAAAAAATATTTACTTTTATTACCGCTGTTAATATTTTCTTAACCGCTATTATGTTATGCAATAAAATATAGTGGCATATTAAAATTACTCAAGGCTTTATACCGTAGTAAAGATTTAATAAGCTTTTCATAATTTTAATGCTATGGTGACATATTTCTTTTTTAGCGTTACATATATGTGAGTTTTCTAACCTTAAGATATCATTCAATACATAAACAACAGTATTCAGTTTAAAAGTCTTATAACAGAATTGACGCCGCTAAACACATGTGGCCGAGTGATCTCAAGGAAATTTATATGAGGTTAAAGAATTTGAACCCCCGGTTTGGTTTCCCTCCAAACACGAGACCGTATATCTATCAAGAGGTGATTTATTACGGCGGTGAACCGATACGCCCCGAAGAATACACGATTCTTGGAGACGTCACTGAGTTTAGGGTGAGTTTGAAGGATTCTTTGGTTTTATTTACAAATATTTGAGATGTGGCATTTTTGAGTGCCTTCTGGTATTCTCGGAAACGAAAATTGGTATCTCGAGTATTTGGTAATAATGCTTATTATTCTGATGTTATGTTTTGTTTTGTAAGTAGTCGTATTATGTAAATAAAGTCTCGGAGAGTGTATAACACTTAACTCAAAGTACAATTTTTGTATCATTTTGTATTTTATCTTCGTTTTTCTTTGAAGCAAATATCTTTTATCTGGATTATAAATAGATTATTTTAATTATTAGTCGGAAGTAGTAAGTCTTACAAGTTTGAAGATAAACAAAAAAAATTTTAACCCAAAAATTTTACACATTAGTTATAGAATTTTAATATTTTATTTTCATGAAGTAGGCTCAATCTAAAGGATGACTTGCGAATTTTATTTGCATGTCAACTCACGGTGAAAAAGTTATTTTGTTTTGTCTTTGCGGTTGAACAAATAGCAATTAATCTTATTCAAAATATTGCTAACTCACTTTGTTAATATTTAATTAAATTATAATATATCCGTGGTTATGAACAGTCTAAAGGTTTTATTTTAAAAATCTTACAATGAAAATAACGATTAGTAACGAATCTTATAACATGGTTCTATAAATATGTATTTTGTATGTATGTTATTGAATATTTCTGTCAGAATTCAAACATTCGTTTATCGAAGAGTGATTTTGAAAATATGTATTAAAGTTAAATTTAGTTTCAAAGAAGGAATGGAAACAATCACGTGGATTGTTTAAAAGTTGAAGTGCGGCTTGTAATTGAAGTGTAAAGGATAACACGAGAAGAGGCAAACTACCAACCTAGTTTAAAAGTTCTGAGAGAAACAAGTTTGCATCATGCGGTTAGAAAACTTCAGTAATGCATATTTTACTCTTTATAGACGATCTGTAGATGGATATTATTTGATAATATATATTTTTATGAACAAATGGGATTTTATTTATATAACAAATTTTTTGTTTACGTATAAATGGTTCGAAATATCGACTTCAGTACTACATGTTTGGTCTAGGCTTCAAATATCCTTAAATTCTAATCATTATGAACATATATCGATGAAATAGCCAAGCAATACTATTTCCTTTCTAAGCGGAAGAACATTTGGGTTAAAAATTGACGATAACGACCTTGTCCGAGCCTATCCTACCCTCATCCCAACACAAAATCCAACTGAGCGAAACAGACCGAAACACGTCTAGAGATTATTTCGTTTAACAATTAATGTAATTGCATTTTATGAGGATATATAGATAAAAATATAAATTAAACAATATCTACAAATTAAATTTTATATAAAAAAGCAACGTTTCATAACCTCTATGACTTCTGTATCTTTAATTTTAATCTTTTGTTCATTTGCTCACGGAAAACTACTGAACAGATATCGATGAAACCTTGTGTGTTTATTGACCCGATTAAGATGTTTTTAATATAAAATCATAGATTAGTTTGCAAAAGTTGCCTGCTTTGTTAATACTAAGTTTGATTTGTTTTAGTTAGCAGTTCATATCGCAGGTTGGTAGCGAACTAAAGAATGTGTTCCGTGGATACAACAATATGAAGTGGTTAGTAAATGGGGACTGTCGAGTGGTAGCACTGCGCTGGTGCTTATAGACAACCATGACACTCAACGGAGCAACGACGTACTGACTTACAAAGAAGCCAAAGCGTATAAGGTCTCTCTATAGAATTATGCAAAACTATTCTGTTATACTTAATTATACAATTAAATGAAATAAGTGTAAAGTTTTGAAATTTTATGCTACATGAAAATTAGGTTGTTAATATAAAATGTTTACCAAAAAATAAAATTTTAAAACAATGATTATTTAAATCATATTTAAATAAATGGAAATTTACTAAAAATAAAAAATAAAAAAAGAATCTATTCTTTTTAACTTCTAAAACCACCTCTCGCTTTTTAACATCATTATATATATTTCATAATTATTTATTCCATTTTACGGTTTGGTTTTTATAAAAGCGTGTTTTTTTTAGTTTATTTATGTCATATTATTACATTGACATCGATCCTAAATAAGTATGCAAAGTTTCAAATCAATCAGACATCTTGAACGTCAGAACGTGTTCAAAGTTTCCGTTACAAACAAACATACGGCCGAAGCTAATAAAAGGTGTTATAAAATTGTTTTGATTCTAATTTTCATTTCACGAGATTTAATTTATTTCGCTTTGTTCGTTTCTTTTTATAATAAATATTGACTTTTTCTATACAACTAGGCTGCCATAGCATTCATGTTAGCACATCCGTACAGAAAGCCACGGATAATGAGCAGCTATGCTTTTACGACGAGTGACCAAGGACCTCCTAGCGATGACCGTGAAAACATACTATCACCAATTGTATATAAGGTAATCTTAACAATATTATTATAAAATATTATATCTTCTTCAGGTCTAATTTGCTCAAGAATGCCCCTATGTCACAAGCTTTGCGGCTGATGAATGAAATATCAATGCACATAGATATATTTTCGGACAGTATGTCGAAAATGACGGAAGTGGTCCAAAAGATAATGGAAGATTCTGCTTAAAGAATGGTAAAAACATTGTTATTTACTTGTAACATCGCATTATTAGTAACTGTTAAGGTGTTATAATTGTATGTGGATGAAATAAATAAATAAAAAATAAATAAAAAATCTTGAACAGTTATACTATCTATTTAATCTATACTACTTAATGAGTGATATGTGGTGATTAGAGTTTTAAATTACCACCAGCTTAAAATTATTATTACAGTCTTTAGAAACACATATTTCATGACTTACTCTAAGTGACATGGTTTACGTAAATATAATAAGAATAAGTGTTTTGATTTCTTTATAAATAACATGGGTATCATAATATTACAGTATACAATTTGATACATAATATCATAATATCGTACATTATAAGAGGTAGACTAGCTGAGATTTAAATTAATTTTCTAAAAATAAAGCTATCAATGTCTATTACAATTCTTAATTCAATTAATTAAATTAAATCCCAAAAGAGTTGATCTAAAATACTTTTAATTAGAAGATAAACCAACCTTGAATAAAACTTGATATTAAAAAAGTTTTCCGTCCTGTTATAGCAAATTAAAAGAAACTAAGGTGCATTTTATTCATTAAGAAACTTGTTGATTTTATTATGGAGAAGAACTTATTTAACTTAATATGTAAGAAAAAATATTTTAATATCCGCATAGATTTCTATTAAATAATTAGTTATGTTATTTTAAGTTTGGTTATCAAATTACTAATAATAAAATTATGTTGGTATATATTACTAATAAGTAAGTTGTTTGAACAAAACAGGTGCATATCAGTTAACTTTTTAAAAAATATATATTTTTGAAATGTTAATATGTTTTATATTATAATCATATATTTCTGCTGTTCTGTAAATGTTCACGAAAATTGGTTGACCAACGGACTTCCGACGGACAGACATACGAAACTATTCTTGTTCTGAAACTTACTTGAACTGAAACGGAGACGCATCGCTCGTGCTTGGTCAATTAGATATGATCACATCAACTAAATCTCATATATTATAACAAGAATTCTGTTGTAGAGTTCTGAGTTAAGAGTCTGTTCTGAAGTATCGTTCAGGATGATTCGAGATTTGAGCACAATAGAGCTGAAGTGTATCTTCTTTCCAGTGTAGGTTTTAATATACACTTATAGGTATTTAATTATTATTTAAGATAATTACTATACCTGGGATGATACGTGTTGTAACGGCTGGGTGTGTGAACATCGGTGGCGTCAAATATATCAAATGGTAGGATTTAGGAATGCTGTAATTAACACAAACGTACGAAACTGGTGATAATGGTTATAAACAAATCGCCTTTGGAAGAGGCAACAAAGGCTTTATAGTTTTCAATGGAGATGTTGTTGATTTGAACAACTTATTACAGGTTTGTTAATATAAATTGAATATTAAAATCTAGCGATTTAGTTTCTTATATAGTTGAAGAAGGAAATGTTATTTTGTCATAATTTTCAGACTGGTCTACCCGCTGGGGATTATTGTGACGTCACATCAGGAAGAACAGTTGTTGCTTATTGCACTGGGAAGAAAATAAATGTAAACGATAAGGGAAAAGCACATTTCTATATTTCACCAAATGATGAAGAAATTCATATCGCTATTCATATTAGTCAAGAGGTGGGGACTCCTTCGTAATAAACATGACTTATTTTTTGAGTAATAAATAAAAAATATATAATATATATGGGATTTCTTTAAGTATTTTTTATAGCTGTTTTAATATTCATTAATCATTGTCAATGTGATTTGTACTGTTTTTCAGTCTTAAATAGAAAGTAAGGAGATCGAATCAGTACAAGAGTAAATTTTTAAATTATGAGTGTAAATGTCGTATGAGAAATATTCTGCTGGTTTTTATATACAAACCATTCAATATTAAAATATACGAGTAAGTCCTAATTCCTGTGACATGGACAATAAATAAAAAGACGTAACAAGGAAAATATAACTACTCGTTACTAATAAACTTGTAATCCAATAAAACCAACATGGCTGACGCTCCACGGAATTAGATCTTAGAGAAAGTTGTACTCAATTATTTTCACTCATAGTCAATATCACATGTTTCAAGTTATTTTTACTTTACAAGAATATTTTGTTTTTGTTTAATGTCTGTACATGCAAATAAAATTGAAGTGTATGTTTTGTAGTTTTAAATTAAAAGCTTTACACCTAATGCGTTTGAGAGTATATACAGTACTTACATAAAAATGTATTTAAAAAAATGGTCTCTGTATGGTTGTTTTTGCGTTCCGGCTCTCTAAAACGGTTGGATCGGTTTCAACAGGACTTTTACTGGCGGATAGCTTTTATAATAAGTATATTATGCTACATTTATTTTAAAAAAATCCGTGTCCGCAGGGGGACATGCGTGGGTAGACCTCGTGTGTAACTCGTTTAAAATATAACTCACTACCTAAGAATAACACATGATGTTTACATCAAAAATTAGCAAAAAGCGGTTTTTATTTTTTTTTCTCGGAAAAAGTATCTTTTTTGGAAATACTTTTGATACTTAAATTTAGAGTAAAAAATAACCTTTCTATTAAAAATATTTGCGAGGAGGGAATGTTTACCAGAAAAAAGTTGCCGTGATTTTACCTACCTTAAATTTTCAAGCTAAAAGTGGTTTTTATTTTTTTTCTCGAAAACGGTACCTTCTACGGAAAAACTTTTGGTACCTAAATTTAGAGTAAAAAATAAACTTTCTATTAAAAATACTTGTGATGTAAGAATGTTTATCAGAAAAAAGTTATGATTTTTTTTCCAAAAATTTTCGGTTTTTTTACCCCCACCCCTAAGTTATTGAAGTTAGGCTTTCGGTTTACCTACATTAGGTATTCATCAAAGACATCATATAATATGAACGCGATTGATCTACTTTGTATAGGGAAAAAGTTATGGTCGATAAACTGAAATGAGAAAAAGTGAGGCCCTAGCGCCCCCTGTGGCCGGATTTCGCTGGTTAACGAACGTGACCTTTATTTTTGGATGGTTGATTTTTGTGCAAAGTTTAAAAGCGATCCGAGCGAAACTGCGGCCGCTATCGTGCTGACAAAAGTCGAATCTGGACGCACGCACGCATATATATATATATATATATATATATATATATATATATATAATAAGACATAGTGTTAGAAAATGTATAAAAAGAGCTGCACTGCTGTCATCGGTGTCATTATTGTTTCGCTATTCGTTGCGATAGGTAGTGCGGTGTCATTATTGTTTCGCTATTCGTTGCGATAGGTAGTGCGGTGTCATTATTGTTTCGCTATTCGTTGCGATAGGTAGTGCGGTGTTTCATTGAACGGCTAATAATTTATTCCTACCTTCAAATTATATGTGATTTGTTATAAATTTAAAGTGATCTGTCCATTTAAGTGTTATTGATTGTGAAACTAATAATAAACAATCGTTATTACGTAGGGTAGATTTATTTTGTTTATTTTTTTATTTATTTTTCAATTTTAACTATTAATTCAGAAGTGGGATACAGAACTAAATTCACGCTATCCACTTTTCAATCGAGACTAATTATTTGCGTTCAGTGATTATTACTGATTGTGATTGTTCGGTTATAATTCGAAATGCCTCGCGGTGACAACGAATCGCCGCGGCTTTCTCGCGTTAGTTTGCGGAATGTAGGAACTTCATACGATAATCGAGATAGGCGACGTCACCGTAATAAAAGTGATAGCTCGGATCGGTGCAGCCGACGCTCGCGACGCCGTCGTCAAACTCGTTCACGTTCTCGCGAATGCCGCGATTCACGTTCACCCGCATATTCTCATTCTGTGAATAACGATCGATTGCAATCAACGCTCGATGCAATTTTACATAAGCTAGGTGAAACTGACAATAACGAAGTGATACCCTGGGATTTATCTAATAACACGCGCAGTGGTTTAGTTAATTATTCTGCCTCAAATAACTCTAACACGGTTAATGTTAACAATAACGATCCGCGTTTAGTGGAGGGCTTATCAAGTCACGGTGATACCATTCGTAGTCGAGAGGTAGGTTCATCGGAACTAATAGAAGCTTTAAAAAATTTACAACCTATCCGGGCGAACAATTATTTCGTATCAAATTTTGATCCTACCGTCAACAATATTGATATTTGGTGCGATGAAGTAGACCGCGCTCGTGTTGCGAATAGTTGATCTGATTGTGAGTGCCTATCGAGAGTAGCTTCCTGTCTTAAGGGAGATGCGCGCGTATGGCTTTCGGAATGGGTAACCAATGACCGTTCGTGGTCAAATTTTAAAAAGGAACTTAGGCCTCTTTGTCCACAGCGATTAGATTACGCAAACATACTTTATGACGTCATGAATGAAACATCTGATAAATACTCAACTTACGCTGAATATGCCCGACGTACTTTGCTTCGATTGCGGGTAGTCGATGGTTTGCTTCGATTGTGGATGGTTTGGTATCGATATACGTAAAGACGGTTAAAGATAAATCAAATACGCAGGGCAACGGTCCGTTACTCAAACACTCGAATCAAAATGTTAATAGTCAAAGTAATGCTAGGTGTTTTAAGTGTGGTTTACGTGGTCATTTTGAACGATCCTGTAGACGGTCAAACGTAGGTGTCGGTCAAGCTCGAGATGGAAATTTTACTGGTCGATTGCAATGCGCTTCTTGTAAAAAGATGGGCCACGTTGAGAAGGATTGTTTCGCGAAAAATCGTTCAACCGCGCGTAATCAACGTCAGGTCAATTTATGCGGGGCTCGCTTAAGTTCATCTTCTCAAGACGTGGTGACCGCAGTTGTAGAAGGTATTCCAATAGACGTTCTTATAGATAGTGGTGCGCTTAACGTTTCTCTAATATCCTCCGATGTTTTGCGTTATCTTACTAGTCAACCAAAGTCAACATACTGTGTTCTTAAAGGTATCAGTAACCGCGAGATCATAGTTACTTCTTTTGTTACCGTTGTAATCGAACTTGACGAAATTTCTATCGAAGCAGATTTGATGGTCGTACCATCGTCGTGTATGAATACGTCTATAATTATTGGCACTGATGTTTTGAATCGGGATGGGATAGTTTATATAAGGACAAGGGATCGACAGTACATTTCACATTCCTTGAATAAAAAGATCATTAATCAGTTATCCACTATTGATTCGATTAAAATAGATACTCCGCTTGAGGGTATCGAATATGATTCCTTATTGGGGGTAGTAAGTGAATACTCGAGCTATTTCATTTCTGGCACCGCGACAACAACTGTTAAGACTGGTGAGATGTGCATTAAATTAACGAGTTCTGAGCCAGTCGCTTATCGCCCCTATAAGCTTACTTATCACGAGAAACTCAAGGTTAGAGATATAGTTGCCGACCTCCTTAAAAAAAATATTATCAGGGAGTCACAATCAGAGTACGCAAGTCCAATTATTCTTGTTAAAAAAAAGGATGTTAAATTTAACTGGGGACCGGAACAAGAACAGGTGCGAATATATTTGATTCAAACATTAACGAACGCACCAGTTTTAGCTATATTCAATCCTAAATTAAAAACGGAACTTCATACCGACGCTAGTAGTGCAGGATACGGGGCAATCCTTTTGCAAATTCACGCGGATAACACTAGGCACGTTGTCGAATATTTTAGTAAGGTCACACAAAATGCGGAACCAAAATATCATTCTTACGAACTTGAGACCCTGGCAGTCGTTAGAGCTTTACAACACTTTCGACATTATCTCATTGGCCTGCAATTCAAACTGGTTACCGATTGTAACGCTCTTAAGTCTACGGAGCGAAAAAAAGATTTGCTGCCTCGTGTGGCTCGATGGTGGTTATATCTCCAAGATTTTGATTTTGTAATAGAGTATAGGCAAGGTGTCATGATGCCACACGTCGATTTTTTGACCCATAACACCCATTGTAAATCAAATATCGCGTCCACGAAATTGGGCTCAAATAGCTCAATCCGCTGATGATGAGGTTAGCAATTTGATGGTAAAATTGCAGGAAGGACAATTAGATTCTAACCGCTATGTAGTTCGTAATGGGTTGCTGTATTACAAATACAGTGAGAGGGGTGAGGAAGCTAGGTTCTTATGCTTTATCCCTAAAGGCCATAGATTAAGCCTGCTTAGGCTCTTCCACGATGAACATCAGCATATAAATGCCGAAAAAACTTTAGATCTTATACGAAGACATTTCTGGTTCCCTGGCTTGCCCAGTTTTGTACGAAAGTACATAGCCCACTGTATAATATGTGTTTCTAAGAAACGTGTACCCCGGCAGCCTTTACAACAAATTACCTCGTGGCAAAAACCGTCGGAACCATTTGATACCATTCATATAGATACTCTGGGTCCTTTACCAATTTCAAAAGGTTACAAATTTATATTAATTGTAGTAGATTCATTCACAAAGTTCTGTTTGCTTTATCCTATGCAACGTCAAGATGCTTTGGAATTGAAAGCAAATCTTTCTAAAATGGTTGGTCTTTTTGGTGCTTCGAAATTAGTAATTACAGATCGAGGACGTATGTTTGAGTCCCGTGAGTTTTCAAGTTGGTTACAGGATATGGGCTCATCAATACATTACGTCACACCCGAGATGCATCAAGCTAACGGCCAAGTTGAAAGATATGTGAGGACACTCCTTAACATGCTACGTGTAGAAGCGGACCTCAACCCTATATGGTCCGATACCCTATGGAAACTTCAGTTGACGCTGAATATTACACGACAGAAAACGACGCAGTCGTCTCCATTAAGACTGCTGATAGGTACTGAAGGCGCAACACCTTTAATACGCTCTGTTATTCGCGATCTCGCTATTGATGATACGCGACCAGATAGAGAGTCATGGCGAGACATGTGTAGAGCTAGAGCAAATGAGTTACTCGATTGTAATCGACGAAAACAAGATGATCGTGTTAATCAGAATCGACAAATTCCAAAGCAGTATAGTGTCGGCGATTTCGCCTTTGTTATTAAGTATTCGCAATCTACTGGGAAGTTGGATCCTGGGATGCGAGGACCATACCGGGTCACAAAAGTGCTGTCTGGTGGCCGCTACGAGTTGAAACTCCTGGCACGTTTGCACTGGCACTGACCTGGCACTCCTGGTGGTTACGGCAAGACAACCCAGGCTGCAGCACAGTATATGGTACCGTGGAGAGGCGAGTGGTGCCCTGAATCCCTGTGCTTTGTTCTTCAATTGTGAGTATTGGAATGAATGTTTCTGTCGAATTTAGTCGAGCCCATGTTGTTACTTTTGTGATACCTGAATTACGATGTAATTCGGAAGACATGTTGTTACTTTTGTGATACCTGAATTACGATGTAATTCGGAAGACATGTTGTTACTTTTGTGATACCTGAATTACGATGTAATTCGGAAGACATGTTACTTTTGTGATACCTGAATTACGATGTAATTCGGAAGACATGTTGTTACTTTTGTGATACCTGAATTACGATGTAATTCGGAAGACATGTTGTTACTTTTGTGATACCTGAATTACGATGTAATTCGGAAGACATGTTACTTTTGTGATACCTGAATTACGATGTAATTCGGAAGACATGTTGTTACTTTTGTGATACCTGAATTACCATGTAGTTCGGAGGATATGTAATAATAATTTATTCAATATAAGTATAAGCATGTAACTCGGAAGATATGTAAAGTTTAAAGATTCCAGAGTTAACACATACAGCAGACTATGGTTGTCTGTGGTGATTTGAGTTAAATGGCTCAGATTGAGTTTACAGTTGCGATACTTGTACGGCATACAATGGCGCCTTGTGTGTTGTGTGGGTGTCGTGACTGTTTATGCAACTGATGTAATACAAATGATTTTTAATTCATAGATGATGCTGATGACCGGATGATCCAATAGCTGGACCTAGCCAGGCATTGTCAATGCCGCTACTTGATGGTGATAACATCAGTACACCAAGAGTCGACACCGAAACATGTTCATCAAATGTCGTCGGGGACGACTCCACGTCAGGAGAGGCCGAATAAGACATAGTGTTAGAAAATGTATAAAAAGAGCAGCACTGCTGTCATCGGTGTCATTATTGTTTCGCTATTCGTTGCGATAGGTAGTGCGGTGTCATTATTGTTTCGCTATTCGTTGCGATAGGTAGTGCGGTGTCATTATTGTTTCGCTATTCGTTGCGATAGGTAGTGCGGTGTCATTATTGTTTCGCTATTCGTTGCGATAGGTAGTGCGGTGTTTCATTGAACGGCTAATAATTTATTCCTACCTTCAAATTATATGTGATTTGTTATAAACTTAAAGTGATCTGTCCATTTAAGTGTTATTGATTGTGAAACTAATAATAAACAATCGTTATTACGTAGGGTAGATTTATTTTGTTTATTTTTTAATTTATTTTTCAATTTTAACTATTAATATATATATAAATAAACATTTTGACCAATGGTCATTTTGGACTCAGGGGGTCATAAGAAGACCTCCTGTGAAGAAATTTTTCCAAAATTGGAAAGTCGGGTACAAATGAATGGGCAGACCGAATTCTACGAGGTTTACCCAAAACATATTCCGCAAAACCGAAGTCAAGTGTGTACAGCCAGTATATGTATATAACTTTGGATATACACATTATTAAAAGGAAAACAGATTCGTATATTGCAAACTGTAACTAAAAGTTTTTGTGAAATATTTTTATTGAAAAATGATTGTAAATGGTTATAAACTGATATGCTTTCTATAATATTTGGGTTTAGCTAGCCTGCGAAATGGTAATGTGTTTGTTTTCAAAATTTGAAATATAAGGATATATAATTCTTTAGCTTCTGAGAAAGGCTTTTAAAGTAGTTACGAGGCTAATGAAATACTTTTTTATATAGATGCTACATGTTAGTAACAAAAAAATTATTTGTAGGTTTTGACTATCTGTAAAGTTCTTCATGCGTTGTTCGCTTGTGTCACTAATATAAAAATTATATATATTGATATTTTTATCATACATAATAATTGTTATATTCGCTTCGGAAAATTTAGCTTTAAAATTGAAGTGTATGAAATCACTGAAAAAGCTAAAGGGCTAAAGAAGTTAAGTTAAGCTTTAGAAACATTACATATCATTAGTTATTTCTAAAAATATTGCAACGTGTTGGAAGAGCCCTCTACAATAATATTGTATTATAATATTATTATATAATTAATATATTCTTAAATTTACAAAAAATTTAATGGACAGTAAACGTACGACATTATTTCATGATTTCATCGTGAAGACGTGAACGTGATCGTGAACAACGTCACAGTTGTTTCCACTGTTGGGTAGACCTCGAAGAATTCGGTCTGCCCATTCATTTGTACCCGACTTTCGAATTTTGAAAAAAATTCTTCACAGGAGGTCTTCTTATGACCCCCTGAGTCCGAAATGACCATTGGTCAAAAAGTTTAAATATATATATATATATATATATATATATATATATATATATATGCGTGAGTGCGTCCAGATTAGACTTTTGTCAGCACGATAACGGCCGCAGTTTCGCTCGGATCGCTTTCAAACTTTGTACAAAAATCAACCATCCAAAAATGAAGGTCAAGTTCGTTAACCAGAGAAATCCGGCCACAGGGGGCGCTAGGGCCTCACTTTTTCTGATTTCAGTTTATCGACCATAACTTTTTCCTTATACAAAATAGATCAACCGCGTTCATATTATATGACGTATTTGATGGATACCTATAATTAATGTACATAAACCGAAAACCTAACTTCAATAACTTAGGGGTGGGGGTAAAGAAACCGAAAATTTTTGGAAAAAAATTCATAACTGAATGTTTACCAGAAAAAGGTAAACATTCTTACATCAAAAGTATTTTTAATGGAAAGGTTATTTTTTACTCTAAATTTAGGTACCAAAATTTCTTCCGTAAAAGGTACCGTTTCCGAGAAAAAATATAAAAACCACTTTTATTTATTTATTTATTTATTTATTTATTTATATCTTTTCCACTTTGAATCATTATCAGTGATCACTTGTGTACGTCAAAATGGAAGTGTCAGGAGGGCCTATTTCGATACCAGATTTATCGTAATAAGCCCTTCTGTAAAAGCACTGTCCAACTTAATGTTAAAGCTATGAGGGTTCCAAACGCGTCCAAGTCTGAGAAGAACCACACAACAAACTCAGCCGGATATATATTTTTTTTATATTGTGATCACTGTTTCACAAATGTCAATCTTAAAAGCTATTTTGGAACAACTAGAACCGTCGCAATATAATGAAAAAAATAATAATTATTATTACAATAATTATAATAATAGCAAAAAAAAAAATTAATAATAATGATAACAATAATAAAAAATAAAAATAGGCCTGCTACACAACCAGTCACCGCAAGCAGCACCCGTTCACGAGCATAACGCAAGAGTCAGCCATCACCCCCTTCGCACATATTTGAGGGACGAGCGCAACCCGACTCCCGACGCTACCGCAAGTAATGACTTCTAAGGAATCGGTGTGATGCAACAGGTCGATAAAACGAAATTAATCTACAACAAAAATCAAATTGCGGAGATTACTAGTTATTCGCAATATAATACAATTCATTCCCAGGCCATACCGTCGTTGATGTAATCCTGTACACTATAGTAGGATTTTTTTATCAAATTTATTTTTATATATAATTTAAATTTATTTAACGATAAACTTAAGGCTTCATTTGGGAGCTTATTATAAAAACGTATACAATTAACCTTAAAGGATTTACCTATTTTATGGAGCCTAGTGTTAGGCATAGCGAGTTTATTTTTATTTCTCGTATTAATTTTATGAAAATCACAATTTTTTTTGAACTTAGAAATATTTTTATGAACGTAAATTAAATTTTCATAAATATATTGATTATAAACCGTCATTATTTTAAATTCTTTAAATTTGTTTCTTAAGGATTCTCTAGGTCTCATATTATATATTGCTCGAACAGCCCTCTTCTGCAGTGTGAATATGGTATCGATGTCGGCTGCATTACCCCATAAGAGTATACCGTAAGACATTATACTATGAAAGTAACTAAAGCAAACTAATCGAGCAGTTTCCATATTTGTCAATCGACGTATTTTTTTAACCGCGTATATAGCAGAACTAAGTCTACTTGATAAATCAAATATATGAGGACCCCATTGCAATTTTTCATCTAATTCATTTTTTTCATTTTTTTTTTAGCTTGAAAATTTAAGGTAGGTAAAACCACGGCAACTTTTTTCTGGTAAACATTCCCTCCTCGCAAATATTTTTAATAGAAAAGGTTTTTTTTATTCTAAAATTAAGTACCAAAAGTATTTCCAAAAAAGATACCTTTTCCGAGAAAAAAAATAAAAACCTCTTTTTGCTTGAAAATTTTTGATGTAAACAACATCATGTGTTATTCTTAGGTAGTGAGTTATATTATAAACGAGTTATACACGAGGTCTACCCACGCGTGTCCCCCTGCGGACACGGATTTATTGGGTAGACCTCGAAGAATTCGGTCTGCCCATTCATTTGTACCCGACTTTCGAATTTTGGAAAAAATTTTTCACAGGAGGTCTTCTTATGACCCCCTGAGTCCGAAATGACCATTGGTCAAAAAGTTTATATATATATATATATATATATGCATATATATATATATATATGCGTGCGTGCGTTCAGATTCGACTTTTGTCAGCACGATAGCGGCCGCAGTTTCGCTCGGATCGCTTTCAAACTTTGCACAAAAATCAACCATCCAAAAATAAAGGTCAAGTTCGTTAACCAGCGAAATCCGGCCACAGGGGGCGCTAGGGCCTCACTTTTTCTGATTTCAGTTTTTCGACCATAACTTTTTCCCTATACAAAGTAGATCAATCGCGTTCATATTATATGATGTCTTTGATGAATACCTATAACTAATGTAGATAAACCGAAAACCTAACTTCAATAACTTAGGGGTGGGGGTAAAAAAACCGAAAATTTTTGGAAAAAAATTCATAACTTTTTTTCTGGTAAACATTCTTACATCACAAGTATTTTTAATAGAAAGGTTATTTTTTACTCTAAATTTAGGTACCAAAAGTTTTTCCGTAAACGGTACCTTTTCCGAGAAAAAAAAGAAAAACCACTTTTAGCTTGAAAATTTAAGGTAGGTAAAACCACGGCAACTTTTTTCTGGTAAATATTCCCTCCTCGCAAATATTTTTAATAAAAAGGTTATTTTTTACTCTAAATTTAAGTACCAAAAGTATTTCCAAAAAAGATACCTTTTCCGAGAAAAAAAATAAAAACCGCATTTTGCTTGAAAATTTTGATATATTAGGTAGTGAGTTATATTTTAAACGATTTACACACGAGGTCTACCCACGCGTGTCCCCTTGCGGGCACGGATTTTTTTTCTTTGGTCTTGACGTGTTGAGTTCACGGCGTGAATTCACAATACGTTTTGGATATGAGGTCGATATTAAGGATTCTTTTGTAAAAAATATTTTTTCTGGATTTTTATTAGTACCTTTTTCATTTACTTATAATCGATTTCTTAAAATAAACTTAATCTATTAAGGACAATACAATATTTATTATTTGAACAATATCTTCGACCCGTTACTTCAATTGACTAAACGCTCATTCCTATAAATCAATAAGTTTATTCTCTTAATAGGTATTCGTATTATCGTAATATTTAACCTTAGCCCGTTTTGATTACAATTAATTAGTTTACGCAGATAATGTCTACAGACCATTAAGACCCGACACTATTAAGATCACAGTTGTATTTGCAATGTTATAGTGCAGTGTGTGTGTGTGTTAATTGATTTCATACAGCAATAACAAAGGAATTTCAATTATTTCTTTGTGATTAGTTAAATCGATCGAGCAGGTAGTGATTTTAACCCTATTTAAATTTATATTTTGTATCACTTTACTTTAAAACTAACTCTGTACTGATACCTACTTGTCGAAATATTTTATTATTCTAGAATCTTTGCATGTTTTCAGAAATGAAATTTTTGATCCTTTTACTTATTGCTTTGGCAAACGGACAGCGAGTTAAGAACACTTTATTTGAAAATAAGACAACTATAGTTCATCTTTTTGAGTGGAAATGGAAGGATATTGCCGACGAGTGTGAAAGGTTTCTAGCTCCTGAAGGTTTTGGAGGTGTTCAGGTATGGCGTAATACTTTTTATGCAAATATCAATTATGTTATCAAACATAAGGTATTAGTATAAGTATTAGTAGGTATATACGCATTTTATACCTAATTATTATTAATACATACATATCCATCCTTTTATTACATATAATTTACTTCTATTTAGATTCGTCTCTTCAAAAATTTGTAGTTATCTTTTCTTTAAACGTCAAGCTCTACAGATGTTTTTAATTTTGGATATTCTTTACAAAAAAGCAGCACTTCAATAGACTTCACAATCTAAAGACAATCTTACTAAACTCGCATAGTTAACATTGGTCCCCAGAATGTTAGTTTATATCCAATCTTTACTGACTTTTTAATACAATAAGCTATAAGCTTTTTGTATTTACTCTATTTGATTGGGATGATGGTGATTGCGTGAACCATAAGTGATTTTGAATTAAGCGAAAAAGCTTTTTACTATAAAACAGGATTCGTAATTATTTTGTAACGTGACGCGTTGATTGTATCTTTTTTTAAATATTACGCGTTGGTCGATAAGGTAATTACGTCGGACACAACCGGAGGATCTAAAAGAATTCAAATTTATTGACTTAAAATTTAAAAAATAATTTGACAACCCAATAATTGTCACAGATATCACCGCCCTCAGAAAACCTTATTATCCATACATCAGATGGTAAAAGACCCTGGTATGAAAGATATCAAGTGATGTCATACAAATTGGAGACTCGATCAGGAAATGAAGGAGACTTCTTGGATATGACGACGAGGTGCAATAACGTAGGTGTGAGGTAAGTAATTTGCCACAAACTACCCACCACCATCACTACCACTATGACTACGGGTTAGGTAAGAGTATTTGACGCCTCGAACATGTGTATACAGTATAATAAATCTGTAAAAGGTCTGTGCGTTGAGTCTGCTAATCTCTGGGAAGGCTTATTCCATTTGATGTAGTTTTCACGGATGTAAAGTGGTAACCTTTATTTAAAATTTATATTTCAATATTTAATAATGTTAGTTTCTTTAAATTGGGGAATAAATTAAAAAGATTTCAATTAAAAAAAAATACGCCGTACCTTTCCTACGAAGGTCTAAGATATCTTGTGGAACTTTATTATATATGCGTATACTCAAACCCATGAAGGATTTATTAACTTTTTGAAGCCGAAACTTTGGCGTTACGAGTTTGTTTTTATTTCTCGTATTTATCGCGTGTCTGTCACTGTTTTTTATATAACTATTTAAATTTTGACGTATATGTAATATGTTACTAAATATGTATTGTGCAGCGACTGTAAGAATACCTATTTCTTTAAAAACATCTAGAAAAATAAATATAGAATTAATTTCGACAGCACTGCCCCATGATAAAATACCGTAAGATAAAATACTGTGAAAATAACTAAAATAAACAAGTCGAGCCGTATTAATGTCCGTTAATTGTCTAACTTTTCTAATTGCAAAGATGGCGGAGCTGAGTTTGGCTGCGAATGTTGAGAGATGGGGGTTGCACTGGAGCTTTTTATCTAATTCTTCTCTTTGATTCAGGTAAAAGGCAATAAGATCAAGCGCAGCGCTACGTACACCGCTGTGGTTTAGTTTGCATAGCAACATCCGATCCACCCAATCAAAGGCTTTGGACAAATCGCAAAACACCCCAATTGCATTCTGCGACTTCTCCCATGCGTCGTAAATGTGCTTAAGAAGCGCGGCACCCGCATCAGTCGTTTATTTGCCCTTGGTGAAACCATTGTTCACTATGCATAATCCCACTCCTAAACACAAACGCTATCATCTGATTTAAAATAATTTTCTCGAACACCTTACTCAAGGTCGGTAAAACCGAGATAGCCCTATAATTTTCGGGATCCAATCTATCGCCACTTTTAAACATAGGAACTATTTTACTGTTTTTATCAAATCGGGAAATATACCGGTTTCGATACATTTGTTAAACAGACAGACAGCTGTGAATCAGCCTACCATAAAAACGAATTTCGCGCGATAGGAGTAGTTGGCAAATATATCTGAAGTAACCCACCCCACTATGACCTATTAGCAGTAATCAAACTTTATTTCATATGAAATTTAAAAGAAGAGTCCCTGACAAAAGCGTGATATCTTATTTCTTGTGTAGATATTTACTATCATATTCTCTAACATTGGTTTCATTATAAATCTGATATATTTTTATCTTAATGCATCATGTTCTGAATAAACTCCTCTCAAAGACAGAGTTATAATCAAAGATCATTATTTCATATACGCATAAATACATTGCACTTGTAAAACAATAGACTCCATTTGCATAACCATGCAACCCCAAAAGTAACCCACCTTTTGGAACCCCAAAAGGTAGATCCATGACGAAGAACTGAAGAACTGCATGGATATGGTTTTAACTTAATGTGCCAGCGCGAATTAATATATACGAACAAATTGGAATGCAAGTATCCCTTTCGTCCACGTATCCCTCAGTTTTATTTTCAATGTTCAATCAATAGGTCAGCTTATCCAATTCACTGCGATGGTTCTAGTTGTGTTGTGTATTGCTCACTAAATATTGACGTTTGTGAAACAGTGACTACAGTAAAGAAATACTCGTCTAGGTTCGGAGTTCGGAACCCTGGTAGCCTTAATTTCAAGTTGGAGAGTGTCTTCACAGACGGGCTTATTTCGATAAGTTTGGTATCAAAATAGACCCTCCTAACACTCCCATTCGTTATACACGAGTGATCACTGGTACTGATTCATAGTGGAAAAGAAAGAATAAATAAATCAATATATAAAAATTAAGTAATGTATTGCTTCTGTACTAAGCACTTTAAAAAAACTTTCTAGAAAGATAAATCATATTTAACAATGTGATTACATTGATATAGAATTATCGGTTATATTTTCAAATTATCAACAATATGTAATAGATTACTCAACGTATTAATGAACGGTGGAAGATACGAGTATTATTTTAATATATTATCAAGATCAGATACCGGTTTATCAGGTATTATATCCCTAACGACAAAATGGTTTAAAAAGTGTTTATAATCAATGATTTAATTAAATACTGTTTATTTATTTATAGACCTTTTTTATTCCTAATACTTCTCAAAAGCTTAACTGTTGCATGTCGCTTCATTCGCCGTTAATCGATTTTAGTAATTAAACTTCAGTCACAAATCCATTTTTACTATATATATATTGTCAATATAAAATTATTCTCTATTCATAGAATAACTCTTTAGAGAAGATGGTATATATGATTCCTTATTCGACGAAATAAACATTTCCTTTACTTATTTCACAAAAAAAAAAATTGTGAAATGTCCTATTTTCTTGGCAAAATTCCCTATCTTCACAATTGACCCAGCCTTTTAGTAAGGGAAGCGCAATAAACTAAACACACTTTCGCATTAATACAATATACTATGGATTATATGTAAAATATATGTGTATGTATCGAAAGTAATAATGTCTTGTACATGTCAATGTGTCCGTTTAGTTTAGTACATTGTGTCAGAGATTTCGAAATTAACAAGTTAATTAGCGAAATACTAACAGACTGAACATATTGTTAACATTCCCGTTCATGATTATCTAACTTTGAATTAACTCAATACTGCATTATAGGAGAAGAAAAAATAAACAAAACCACTCCACACTTAGCGATTGGACTTACTTTATGTTTAAAAATATTAGTGGATAACAAGTTAAGTGACTACGTTATTTTGCTTTTTTGAAGTCAAACTTTTTACGAACATCCGTGGCGCAGCTGTCGGGAGACAAACTCAGAAAATAAATAACCAAAAGAAGCGACTTAAACAACAAATATTTTTTGTTGAGTACCAACTAAAACATATCTTTGAATATGAGTTCTCAGTCTTTCCATTCAAGTTTGTGTATAAAAGTTTCTATTTTTATCGTTGTAAAAATGTTTTTTTTTCACTGACTTCAAAATAACATATTATTCTTAACGTCGTATCATTTGATAGTCGTTTTTCTAACAACTCTTAAGACGCGTGTCTTTAAGGACTTCCTTGTCTTGCTGAGTTGCGAATCCTCACAACTCAAAATTCTTGGCAAACATTAGATATATTTGACACCCATTGCACAACTTTATAACATTTCTTTATTACCTGTCGTTAATGTAACTGAAATTCAATTCTAATACAATTATTATTTTAAAATATTGTCCTAAAACATTCTCTGATTGTTATATATAGTAAAAAAAAAATTTGCCGAAAGAAGCCTAATAGATAACAGTTTCAAGCACTATCAAACAACAAACTTATATTAGTTGGCATTTATTATTTATACACAAGGGAACTTCCCGGCCCTTCGGGCCAGGAAGGGTCAAAGGTCACGTATGAGGTTGGCACCTACCATATTCTGTAGCCCGATTCAATAGCTTTTTTTTGATGTATTACACATTATTGTGTGATTTGTGGGTGATAAGTGATGCGCGTGCATACAGAGTCAATTAGCTCATTATTATATAGTAAGGATATACAATGATTTGTGTATGTCAGAACAATTATTGATTTATCAAGACATTTATTTTAAGTCCTTATTGTATTTATCTATGTTTTAAGGATATACGCAGATATCGTAGTAAACCACATGACAGGGTCCCATAAGGAAAATAAAGGTACAGGAGGAAGTGCAGCTGACTTCAAAAAGTACAGTTATCCGGCTGTGCCCTATAATGAAGAGCATTTCCATCCCTTCTGTCTGATTAACAACTATTATAATGCAACCGAGGTAAGGACTTACATAGAAATATATACAATTTATTATATAGATGAATACTTAGGTATTCATCTATATAATACTCTCACACTATATAATACTCTCATGTATGAACAAACAATTAATAACAATTACATTAAATACTTTACTATATACTTTTGTAGTTGTATCCAATTACATGTAAGAATAGTAGTTCTGTTAAAACAACCAAGTGAGTTTATTCTTAGGAGGAAACTTAATTGAAACGAACTTCGTTACACTTTCACGATTCTGGGAATTTTTAGAGTACAAACTTAGTTCGTTCGGGAAGATTCCGAAATAGTTATTTAATTTTTTTTTTAATAATTGGCCGGTAATAAAGATACGTTTGTAGTAAAAAAGTCATTATTTTTTATTTGATATGTATTTTAAACGTTAAATTTAATTTATTTTTTAATGCGTTTGAGATCTATTATTTTTGTATATTGCTATATACATCTACTTATACATATGGAAGTACATATATTACTTACATTAATAAAAATATTTTAACACAACTTTCACTAGCGCATAGCTATTGTTATAAGGAGTAACTTAGGCTACTTTTATAAGAAAAAAACACATTGAAGTCGTGAGCACAACTAGATATTTTTAAAATTTATGATTACCTTATCTTACCTTGATGCAGGTTCGCGATTGTCAACTGTTAGGACTGAAGGATTTAAATCAAACTCAAGTATACGTAAGAGATAGAATCGTTAATTATATAAACAAACTCATAAGACTCGGTGTGGCTGGTGTGAGGTAATTATTTATACTTTATATTAATTGTTATAATATATGAAATATTTCATTGTTAGAACTGCGTAATGAAATTCTAAGAAAAAGCCTTTATAGGTGAATATTTTTACTGTAATTTCACTCTTGTTATTTTTACGATGTTATTAAAAAATCTTTACTTTTATTACCGCTGTTAATATTTTCTTAACCGCTATTATGTTATGCAATAAAATATAGTGGCATATTAAAATTACTCAAGGCTTTATACCGTAGTAAAGATTTAATAAGCTTTTCATACTTTTAATGCTATGGTGACATATTTCTTTTTTAGAATTACATATATGTGAGTTTTTAAATTTTAATATAACAACCAGTACACAAAAAATACTATTCATTTTAAAAGTCTTATTACAGAATCGACGCCGCTAAACACATGTGGCCGAGTGATCTCAAGGAAATTTATATGAAGTTAGAGAATTTGAACCCCCGGTTTGGTTTCCCTCCAAACACGAGACCGTATATCTATCAAGAGGTGATTTATTACGGCGGTGAACCGATACGCCCCGAAGAGTACACGCCTCTTGGAGACGTCACTGAGTTTAGGGTGAGTTTGAAGGATTCTTTGGAGGTTTTATTTACAAATTTTTGAGATGTGGAATTTTTGAGTGCCTTCTGGTATTCTCGGAAAATCAAATTTGATATTTATTTATTTATTTATTTATTTATTTCTTGGGTAATCCAACAGTGCATACATAATTTCAAAGTTACAGTAAATAATATTTTCATAAAATAGGACCAAAAAAGGATTACACTAATTAACAATACTATGAAAAGAAAAATAAAAATAAAAACAAAAATAAAAACAAAAATAAAAACAGTGTTAAAGTTCAAGCAATTGATTGAATTAAATCGAATTAAGGGGAAAAAAATCAAAATTTTCAAAATTTTGGTTGTAAAAGCTACTTAAGGGAGTGAGTGTAAGTGTGGATGTAATGTGTGAAAGTGTTGATGTGTGTGTGTGTGTGTGTGTTGATGTGCTGCAAGAATGAATTTATGTGTATCTGAGATAATATAATTTAATATTTAGTTTGTTTTATGTGTTTCCTTAAAGCTGATATAGATATATTAAAAAAATCGATATGTGAATAAAATTTATTATACGTAGAGGTCATACGATGGACAATCGAATTTTGGGCATAACCTGTATTTGCGCATGGTATATCAAATAATTCGGTGTGCCTTGTACGGTGGCTAGGTACTCGGAAACTCAATTCAGATAATAACTCAGTGCAATCGATATCTCCGGACAATATAGCATGCAACAACAATACATCGCAATGACGGCGACGAACAGAAAGAGAATCAATTTTGTAATAATTGCATGCAACAGAGTAAGAAGGAAAAGATCTGAAATCTAAAAAGCTTAAGAATTTAATAAATTTCTTTTGAATATTCTCTAGTTTTTCTGAGTATATAACCTGATGTGGTGACCAAATGCTGCAAGCGTACTCTAAAATGCTACGCACGTAAACAAAATAGATGACTTTATTACAATTTACGTCACGAAAAGTTCGACATGTACGTTTTACAAAACCAAGCTGCTGGTATGCTTTATTTATGATTAAGTCAATGTGCTCACTCGTTGTAAATTTGGAATCTAATTGGATTCCAAGATCTTTAATAGAATCAACTGATTTTAACGAGTTGCCATTAATTTGGTATATATATTCAATTTTGTTACGTTTTCGGCTGAAGGTTATTTGCTGGCACTTTTTGATATTAATAATTATTCTATTGCGTTTATAGTATTCAAAAAGGCTATTTAAATCTTTTTGGATCTTTTTACAGTCATTAAGAGATTTTACTGCAAGAAAAACTTTTTTATCATCGGCAAACATTAAACATCGCGAGTATTCAATACAAGTTACAATGTCATATATATATGAGTTGTAAAGTAAAGGGCCTAAAATAGAACCCTGAGGCACTCCAGACGATACTTCAATAAAAGTACTACGAGCACTTCCTATTATAACTGCTTGCCTTCTCATTTTAACGTACGACTTAAACCATCGAAATAGGTCGCCATGGATGCCAAGTACTTGAAGTTTTGATAGTAAAATCATGTGATCGACCCGATCAAATGCTTTTTCAAAATCTGTGTAGATCACGTCGACTTGTAATCGCTGATCCATAGACTTTCTAATATAGTTAGAGAAAACAGACAAATTAGTAACTGTTGAACGTTTTTTAATAAATCCATGTTGTTCCGGCGGTATGTTTTTATATATGACAGGTGAAATAAAGTGATGGATTACTTTTTCAAAAATTTTACTTATTGAGTTCAGTATAGATATAGGTCTGTAATTTTCTATTTTATTTCTGGCTCCACCTTTATGTATTGGTACTATTAATGCCTCTTTCCATTTAGTTGGATAACTTGAGAAATTATTCAAGGACTTGTTAAAAAGTATGCATAAAGGTCCGGCAAGATTGGTAGCACATTTACTATAAAATATTGATGGTATGCGATCACTTCCTGCACCCTTCGTAATTTTGATTTTCTTAATTGTTTTCAAAACAAAGTCAGTCGTTAAATGTATATTACTTATAAAATCATCGCTTTTATTGGGTGGCAGATGCAAGTCAGAGTAACTGGATGATGGTTTTGAGAAAACTTGTTCGAAGAACTGATTAAATCCTGAGCAAATTTGTTCAATATCTTCATACGGTTTGTCTTGTAGTGTCATTGAATATGGATATTTATTCCTTCTTTTTCTTAATGTTTGTTGATACCACCAAAAATTTTTAGGATCTTTTTTTATATTATTTTGTATATTTGTTTTAAAAATGTTATAACATTTGTTTTGAATTTTTTTTTGTCTATTTCTTAACAATGAAAACTCATCGTAATCTCTTGGGTTTCGAAACAACTTCCATTTTTCATGAGCGATGAGTTTATCTTTTATAATATGTTTCAATGATTTACTATACCATACCGGGTAAGTTTTAGAATAGCTAACACTAACTAATGGAATATACTTGTCAATAATTTCGTAAATTTTTTCATAAAATGATTGTGTTATTTCATCGATAGAGTTGCCACTCAAAACATCTGTCCAATTAATTAATTCCAGCTCTGTGTTTATGGTACTATAATCAGCACGGTAAAAATTATAATTTCTGGTAGGTCGAATTTTAAGGTCTTTTAACATAAAATCTGAAGCATCTATTTTTAGGCTAGGATGGTATTTATCCTCAGAAACTAAATTTTGATCAGACCTCTGTACACAGATTAAAAAATTGCTAAAAATTAGATCTAATGATTTATTACAACAGTTTTTTACCTTATTATATTGTGTTAAATTGAAGAGACTACAGGTGTTTATTAATTCAGTTGTTGAGTTCTGTAACAATGTCGATCCTTGGTTTGATTGAAGTGGCCCAACATCAGTCCAACCTACGTTTGTCAGATTAAAGTCACCCGAGATGATATAGGAATCATTTGGTCTCATAGACATTATTTTTAATAGAGAACTTTGCACGTGAAAAAGACGGGATGCTTGCAGAGCATCTGGTGGAATATAAAATACTCCAATATGAAGGTCTTTATCATTACGACAGTTCTTAGCAGGTATAGTTATCCAGACATTTTCAACCTCGTTACTACACCAGTTAGGTGTTTCTTGTGCTTGCAACGAATTTTTAGAACATATCATGACTCCACCTCCGGTTAGTTTATAAGAAGTATTAGAGTTTCTGTCACAACGAAAAACTGTATACCTATCATCACATAACTCATTATCATAAAACCCTTCCGTTAGCCATGTTTCGGTAATAAGAATGATATCAAAGTCATTTCTTAGTATGTTTAAGCGTATGTCCTCGGTTTTGGTACGTAAACCTCTTACGTTTTGATAAAATAAGTTTAATGAACTAGTCATTTTGTAGAGCCTTAAATGTGGTATAATATTTTAAATATTTAATTATAATAAACATATATGCGAATGAAAATATATAGTTTTTGTTATAAATGTATATATAAGGCCAGATATAGAAATAAAGGTGTTTTATTTTAAAAATAGACATATTATTATTATTATTATTAGGATTTAGTAGTGGTACGGTATTATATGAGTAAGTTAAGCTGTAAGGTAATAAGTGTGTGTATTTAATGATGGTGAGTATGTATAGTAGTGTGTAGCTTTCTCGTAAAAATAGTGAGCCCCTTGCATACGTACGGCTAAAATAAGTGACATTTTTAAGAAAATTATGTTCTGACAACAACAAAAACAACGTATAAATAATTATAATTGGAATTAAATAATTTTTCCTAAATCTTTTTCGTTGTTTACAGATAAGGCAGGAGATTCTTCGTTTTTTCTTAAAAAAATTCTGCAGTTTCTAACCCAGACGAATTTATACGCTTTGTCCAGTGCTAGAGTTTTAACCTTCTTCAACAATTGTTTATTTTGCGGTGTTAAATGCTCGTTGACAAAAAATTTACGTTGTGGGCCACTATGTCCTATATCCTGCGTGTTTATACCTCTTGAATTTCTTAAACCCGATAGTATACGGTCTTTTATGTCACGGCTTCTTATTTTTGCGACAAGTGTTTTTGGTCGGCCCGATTTATTGTTCAGTGGTTGTACACGGGACGCAAATTCAATTTGATCAGAATTTATGTCCACGCCAGCATGTTTGGCTATCTTAATTATAGTGGCAATGGGTGACTCTCTGGACACTTCCGGTAGGCCTACGATTTCTATGTTTGACATTCTAGACCATTGCTGTTGATTATTTATTTGATCTTGCAAATCTATTATCTGGCGTTCGCTCGATAAAAGTTTAGTTGCGAATGACGTACACTTTTCTTCTAAGTTTTCACAAACAGTATGTAGTTTGTTATAGGATTCTTCCAGCACTTTAAACTCAACTCCAATCTCCCTCTTTATTTCGGCTAAAAAGGTAGCTTTTATTTCCTTTAAAATCGTTTCAACCATTGGCTTGAGTTTTTCTTCAAGAATGGATTCAAAATGAATTAAAAACTCAGAGGTTTTAAGAGTGTGGTCGGAGACTATACTTGTATAATTCTTAAACCCTTGTTCTACAGGTGTTGAAGATTCAGATGCAGAAGATGTTGAAGGTGTTTTATTTTGTGTACAGTTTGGGCATTTCCAATTAGATCTAAGCGATGGCAATTCCTTAGTCAACTTAACACATTCAGTATGGTACAGTTGTGAGCATAAAGTACATTTAATTCTTTTATGGGATACTGCAATATTAAGATTGCATTTTTTGCATGTAAAACCCATGTTTATTATATTCTTCTATTATAAAAATAATATTAATTATTTAAAAATATGTAAAAATATGCACTGATTATGATTAATAGAAGAAATCGATTAGGTAGAAATAATAAAATATCTTAAACTTGAGTTAGCCCGGTGAGTTTCGAACCCGAGAAAACTAGTTTCTATAAGCTTTGCAGTTCACAGCGTTGACCGCTACACCAGATGTATGAGACGTCACACTAATCAAATGAGTGGTTAAATTTTTAATATTAGTTGAGTCGATGATGGGTGATATTTAATGAGATGGTAGTTACTGTACAGTTTATGTCGAGGTACCGTCAATAACTAGTTATGCACAAAAACACCAACTATTTTGTTCTTTTATCCGCACTTCACTCGTAGAAAAGTTAATACAATCACTAAAAGTTATGGATAGTAGTTAAAAAAAACTATAACTGCATTAATATTGTCTTTTAAAAAACTTTTAACACTGTTTTAGATTTTTATTTATGAGAACAACGAAACACGTCTGTACTCCTGTCACTTTTTTTTGTGAATGTACAAAATATCTTGAGTATTTTGTAATAATGGTGAATATTCTGCTGTATATTTATGGTTTTGGTTTGTAAGTATGCATATTATGTAAATAAAGTCTCGGAGAGTGTATAACACTGAAGTCAAAGTATTATTTTTGTATCATTTTGTATTTTATCTACGTTTTTTATCAAGCAAATATCTTATATCTGGATTATAAATAGATTATTTTAATAATTAGTAGGCAACAGTACGTCATACAAGTTTTAAGACATACAATTTCATTTCATTATAATTTGAGGCAAAAAAAATTTTTTAAGCCAAAAATTTTTAGTCATGTCAACTCACGGTGAAAAAGTTATTTTGTTAAGTCTTTGTGGTTGAACAAACAGCAATTAATCGTTTTCAAACTATTGCTTACTCACTTTGTTAATTTTTATTAAATTATATATCCGTAGAATAGTAAAAAGGTTTTTTTTAATTCCAACAATGTAAGTAACATTTAAGCAACGAGTCTTATTAGATGGTTTTTGGCATTTTGTTTAAATTTATGTATTTAAATATTTCTGTTAGAATTTAAAGATTCGGTTATCAAAGAGTGATCTTAAAAAATATGTATTAAAGTTAAATTTAGTTTCAAAGAAGGAATGGAAACAATCATGTAGATTGTTTAAAAGTTGAAGTGCGGCTTGTAATTGAAGTGTAAAGGATAACAAGAGAAGAGGCAAACTACCAACCTAGTTTAAAAGTTCTGAGAGAAACAAGTTTGCGTCGTGCGGTTAGAAAACTATCTATAACATGATGTTATTTAAAACTAATAGTTTTCTTTACGAAAATATACTGTTTTTTAAATTTAATAATATTCGATTTTATAAATAATTAGCTCGTATAAGTCCCTGAGCAAAATTATTATTTATTTTTAAATGGACTTCAGTGCTTAATGTTGGGTCTAGACTTGAAATTTTATTTATTGGTAAAAGACATATCGAAATAGCAAAGCAAAAGTATTTCCTTTCTAAGCGGAAGGATATTTGGGTTAAAAATTGACGATAACGGCCTTGTCCGACCCTATCCTACCCTCATCCCAACACAAAATCCAACTGAGCGAAACAGACCGAAACACGTCTAGAGATTTATTCGTTTTACAATTAATGTAATTGCTTTTTATGCGGATGTATACCTGTAGAAAAATAAATGATAAAAAACAATGTTTTAATAACTTTAGTGACTTCTGTATCCTTATTTTTATCTTTTTGTTCATTTGTTCGCGCAAAACTACTGAAAAGATTTCGATAAAATTTTGTGTGCTTATTGACCCGATAAAGATATTTTTAATATAAAATTAGTTTGCAATAAAAGTTATCTTTACATTGCAGGTTGGTAGCGAACTAAAGAATGTGTTCCGTGGATACAACAATATGAAGTGGTTAGTGAACTGGGGTGAACAATGGGGTCTGTCGAGAGGTAGCACTGCGCTGGTGTTTATAGACAACCATGACACTCAACGGAGCAACGACGTACTGACTTACAAAGAAGCCAAAGCGTATAAGGTACGTTCAAATAAATATGAAAAACTATTCACTTAAACTTATTTATAAAAAAAATGTATAAATTTTGAAATGTGGTTATTAAAATAAAATTTTACAACATTGATTATTTAAAATATATTCAAATAGTGGGAAATAAATTTGAAATAAAAATAAATTTAAATTAACAATAATTAGTAAAAGCACCCCACGCTTTTTTACGTGTGTTTTTTAGTTTACATTGCCATCCATCCTTAATAAGAATACAAAGTTTTAAATTAATCCAATAGCTTGAAGGAATTCATAATGTTGTTCAATGTTTCGTTATATACAAACATACGACCGAAGCTAATAAAAACGTATTAAAAATTTTATTTATTTCGCTTTGTCTGTCTCTTTTCATAATATCATAATCATCTTTCTGCCCTTATCCCGTTTTGGGGTCGGCACAGTATGTTTCTTCCTTCCAGTCTCTCCTGTTACTCGTCATCTGTGTACACACTGCCTTCTTCTTCATATCATATTTTACGCAATCCATCCATCTTTTATTCGACCGTCCTCTATCTATCCATCCCTCCACTACCATACCCAGCACTCTTTTGGTCACATGCCTTTCATCTCTCCTCATAACATATCTAATCTAATTTTATATCTAATTTTTATATATAATAATAATAATAATATCTAATTTTTTCTGTCACTGGCGCTACTTCTTTCACTTGTCACCCCACACATCCATCTTAACATTCAAATCTCCGTTACATGCAAACGCTTTTCATCCATCACCTTCATCGCCCAGCACTCAGATCCATACATAACGACAGGTGTTATGATGTTTTTATAGATTCTGCCCTTAAGTTTAAGGGGAATTCGGGCATCACATGTTGTCCCGGTGACTTGTCGCCATTTCATCCATAGCATCTGTCGTACCCCGACCAGGCATATAACCGAACTGGTTCTCCGAAATATAACTCTCGTCTCGCTTCCTTTTCTCTATCACTTTCGCCCACACTTTCATAGTATGTAACATGAGTTTACATTTATTCTGTGATAACCATTACATTCTATTACATCACCCTTATTTTATAAATGGGCACTAGGTCACTATCGCACCATTCATCGGGGATCACCTCTTCATGCAACCACTTATTGAAAAACAAAGCCAGCCACTTATATCCATATTCATTTAAAACCTTCCATTCCTCCACTGGTATCGCCACTTTCACTTCATCATCGGTCACTTCTTTCACTAATCCTTTATTTACCGGCTGGTTTTTCAAAACTCGTCTGCAATCATTTTATTCATTCATCAATGTTTGAAAACATACCTTCTATCTCTTTTTTATATTTACACCTTTCCAGTATCATCTTTTATGCATTTTACATATATGACATCTCTAGCAGTCTTCTCCCCAGGCTTTGTTATCTGGTAGAGTTCCTTTTGACCAGCAGGAAACTCTAGCGACCTATATAATTCCTCTTGCGCCTCAGCTCTAGCAATGACTACAGCTACTTTCGCTCTCTTCTTACATCTTTTATATAACATTTTCATCTCCTCTTTCATAGTTTCATTATCATCCGATACTTCTTGCCATTGCTTAAACGCATCTTTCTTCTCTTTTAGAACCTTTTGGACATCTCCATTCCACCACCACGTTTTCTTATTTATCATACCTTTTCCTTTCGTTTCGCCTAATACATCCTTTGCCACAGTTCTTATTCATCCCGCCAAAATCTTTTCATTATATATATTTAGATATTTAGTTAGCGTTTGTTTTTGATAAAATTACTAAACTTTTCTGCATGATTAGGCGGCCATAGCATTCATGTTAGCACATCCGTACGGAAAGCCACGGATAATGAGCAGCTATTTTTTTACGACGAGTGACCAAGGACCTCCTAGTGATGACCGCGAAAATATACTATCACCAATTATAAATAAGGTAAATATATAAATATAAATCTTAACAATATTATTATAAAATATTATATCTTGAACAGTTATGCTATCTATTTAATCTATACTACTTAATGAGTGCTATGTTGTGATTAGAGTTTGAAATTATCACCAGCTTAAAATTATATTTACAGTTATTTTTAAAATGTCGTTACAAACACATATTTCATGAGTTACGTTCAGTGATATGGTTTACGTAAATATAATATGAATATGAATGTTTATTTTGGTTCTTTATAAATAACATGGGTTTCATAGTATACAATTTGATGCATAATATTATAATATGTGATATTTAGCTTCTATTTAATACATGTCATTATAATGAAGACTCATCTCATCTCGTCCGTTAGAACTGTATTTTTTCCGGATAAAAAGGGATAATCTTATAAAGAATATATACTTAAAAGGGATATTATCAACAGGTTTTCAATCAATTATCCCAATAGATTATATTTAAAATACTTTTTATTAGAAGATAAGGCAACTTGGAACAAAAATTTGATATTCCAAAAGATTTCCGTTATTGCAAATTAATAGAAACTGTTAAGAACAATTAATTCAATAAGAAACTTGTGGGTTCTATTACGGAGAAAAACTTATTTATCTTTAATATGTAAGAAAAAACATTTTAATAGCTGCATAGATTTCTCCCAATAAAGTAGTTATATTATTTTAAGTTTGGTTATCAAACTACGCTGTTCGAACAAAAACAGTGCATATTAATTAGGGTAATAAAAAAAACATTTATAAAACATTTCTTGAAATGGCTTAAATATGTTTTATATTATATTCATATATTTCATTTATTCTATAAATTTTCACGAAAATTGGTTGTGACATGCGACCTGTAGAGAATATCAACCGGACCAACGGACGGACGGACGGACATACGAAACCAATCCAGCTCTAACTGAAAAGGAGACGCATCGCTCGTGCTTGGTCAATTAGAAATGATAACATCAACGAAATCTCATATATTCTGTTACAAATATCGTTCAGCATGATTTCTAGATTTGAGCATAATAATGATGTAGAAGTATGTCTTCTTTTTCGGTGTAGGTTTTATAATTAAATGTGTATATACATTTTTATATGTTTTTATTATTATTTAAGATAATTACTGTACCTAGGATGATACATGTGGTAATGGCTGGGTGTGTGAACATCGGTGGCGTCAAATATATCAAATGGTTGGATTTAGGAACGCTGTAATTAACACAAACGTACAAAACTGGTGGGATAATGGTTACAAACAAATCGCCTTTGGAAGAGACAACAAAGGCTTTATAGTTTTCAATGGAGATGTTGTTGATTTGAACAACTCATTACAGGTTTGACAATATAATAACAATAAATATTGTATTGAATCTATCGATTTAGTTTCTTATATAGTTGAAGAAGGAAATGTTATTTTGCAATAATTTTTCAGACCGGTCTTCCCGCTGGAGAGTATTGTGACGTCATATCAGGAAGAAAAGTTGGATCTCATTGCACTGGGAAGAAAATCAATATAAATGATAAGGGAAAAGCCCATTTCTATATTTCACCAAATGATGAAGATATGCACATCGCTATTCATGTTGGCCAAGAGGTGGGGACTCCTTCGTCATAAATATAATTAATTTAATTTGTAAAAATACACCAATCAACAACAATCAAACTAAAATGAGATTTCTGTATACTTTTTGATAAATTGTTTTAATACTCATTAATTATTGTCAAATTTATATTATTTTTCAGTCTAAAATAGAAAGTAAGGAGTTCGAATCAATACGAGAGAATTTAAAAATTATGAGTGTAAATGTCGTGTGAGAATAAAATTTAAGTCCTAATTCCCGTGACGTGAGTAACAAATAAAAGGACGTAACAAGGAAAATATAATAACCAGTATGACATTACTCGTAATCCAATAAATCCAACATGGCTGACGCTCAACTGAATTAGATCTTAGAGAAAGTTTTCACTCAATTATTTTAACTCATATCCAATGTAAAATGTATCATGTTTAAAGTTATTTTTACCTTATAAGAATATTTTTTATATAAATATGATATAAATAAATAAAATAATAAATTTTGCATAATATAAACTAAAACTTGAAGTGTATGTAACTCCAAATGCATATGAAAGTATGTAGAGTAAAGCTAATCTATGAGACGACTGGACCTATTTAAAAAAATGTTCACTGGCGAATAGCTGTAATAAGAAGTAAATTAGTTTACTTTTATTAAAAAAACATATGATATATACATTGGACAAGCTATATATATATATATATATATATATATATATAGCTTTGAACATGCATATTAGTAAAAGGTTAATAAATACGTTTAGGTACTGTAACAGAAACCAATCAGGAATTTTTAAATTTTTAACCCTTTTGAAACTAAAATAATTGTATTGCAAACTGTAGCTAAAATTTTTTTGTGTAATATTTTTAATGAATAAAAATATTATTTTATCATCTCTTTACAAACAATATGTTTTTCCTTAAAATTTATATCTAAGAAGTTTACGTAAGCTTGATTTTAAATGGTTATAAATTGATGTGCTTTCAATAATATTTGGGTTTAGTAAGCCTGCAAGATGTTAATGTGTTTGTTTTAAAAATTTTAAATGTAAGGATATATAATATTTCATTTCCTGAGAAAGGATTTGAAAGTAGTAACGAAGTTAAATCTGGAAATGAAATACTTGTTTATATACCTGCTACATGTTAGTGACAAAATAATTGTTCGAGCGTTGTTCCCTTGTATCGCTAATATAAAAATCATACATTGATATTTTTATCTTATATAATAATTATATTATTCGCTTCGGAAAGTTGTGTCTTAAAATTAAAAGTATTTAAAATCACTGAAAAAGCTAAAAGGCTAAATAAGTTAAGCTTTAAAAACATTACATATCAGTAGGTGTCCTAAAAATATTGCAACGTGTTGGAAGAGCCCTCTACAATAATATTGTTATATTGTTAATTCTCTAAAAATGTAATAGACAGTAAGCTTACGACATTATTATAATATATAATTAAGATCTGATATCGATTAACGGTATCGTAGTGAAGATATGAACGTGGAAACAACTGTGAACAAAGGAAACGTTATTTACGGTTACGTTATTTATGTTTTCACGGTTTGTTTTTGGTCTCGACGTGTTCACGGCGTGAATTCACAATACGTTTTGAATATGAGGTCGATATTAAGGATTCCTTTGTAAAGCGTTATTTTTTTGAATTTTTATTAGTATATTTTTCGTTTACTTATAATCGATTTCTTTAAATAAATTTAATCTTTTATGGAAAATACAGTATTTATTATTTAAACAATATCTCCGATCTCTTACTTCACTTAACTAAACGCTCATTCCTATATATCAATAAGTTTATTCTCTTAAAAGGTATTCTTATTATCGTAATATTTGACCTTAGCCCGTTTTGATTACAATTAATTAGTTTAGTTAGACATTATCTATGTCTACAGACCATTAAGACCGGACACTATTAAGATCACAATTGTATTTGCAATGTTATAGTGCAGTGTATACGAGTATGTCTGTGTTAATTGATTTTATAAAGCAATAACAAAGGAATTTCAATTATTTCTTTGTGATTAGTTAAATCGATCGAGCAGGTAATGTTTTTAATCCTATTTAAATTTATATTTTGTATCACATTACTTTAAAACTAACTCTGTAGGTACTGATACTTACTTTTCGGAATATTTTATTATTCTAGAATCTTTGAATGTTTTCAGAAATGCAATTTTTGATTCTTTTATTTATCGCTTTGACAAACGGACAGCGTATTAAGAACACTTTATTTGAGAATAAGACAACAATAGTTCATCTTTTTGAATGGAAATGGAAAGATATTGCAGACGAATGTGAAAGGTTTCTGGCTCCTGAAGGTTTTGGAGCTGTTCAGGTATGGCGTAATACTTTTTATACCAATTATGTTATCAAACATAAGGTATAAACGGATTATATACCCACTTATTATTATTACATACATATCTATCCTATAATTACTTCTATTTCGTTTAGATTCGTCTCGTCAAAAATATATAAGTATCTTTTCTTTAATTATATTTGTGTGTGTGTGTATGTGTGTGAGAGTGGAGATTTCCTGGAAAGTGATCTAAATTTACGAAGGTATTTCAGCTTTATGTGAGTACAAAATGCTAGGGTTGTCGTATATACGTCAAGCTCTATAGAATATTGATTTATATACAATCTTTACTGACATTGTAATACCATATATTTAAAAAATAATATACAAACCCAATAACTGTCTCAGATATCACCACCCTCAGAAAACCTTATCATCCATACATCAGATGGTAAAAGACCCTGGTATGAAAGATATCAAGTGATGTCATACAAATTGGAGACTCGATCAGGAAATGAAGGAGACTTCTTGGATATGACGACGAGGTGTAATAATGTAGGTGTGAGGTAAGTAATTTGCCACAAACTAACTACCACTATGACTACGGGTTGGGTAAGAGTATTTGACGCCTCGAACATGTGTATACGTATAATAAATCTTTAAGAGGTCTGTGCGTTGAGTGTGCTAATCTCTGGAAAGGCTTATTCCATTTGAATGCAGTATTCACGGATGTTATGCGGTAACCTTTATTTAAAATTTACATTTGGGAAAAAAATTTGGGAAAAATATTAAAAAGTTTTCAATTTAAAAAATACACTTTACCTTTCATCTACGTTTGATAAGAAACACTTGTGCTGAATTGCCTGAAACTTTAGCTATATAATTACGGCATGTTAAATTATGACATGAAAACAAATTTTGCGCGATATGAGTAGTGGGCACAAGCAGTAAATAAATATATCTGAAGTAACCCCACTATGACTGATTGGCAGTTATAAAACTTTATTTCATATGACATTTAATGGAACAGGGACCCCCTGAAAAAAGCGTGATATCTTATTTCTTGTGTAGATATTTACTATCATATCCTCTTACATTGCTTTCATTATAAATCTGATATATTTTTATATGCATTAGCATCACGTTCTGAATAAACTCCTCTCAAAGATGTTTATTTCATATACGCATACAAACATTGCACTTGTCAAAAGAATGACTTAAAAATTGACGTTTGTGAAACAGTGACCACAATAAAGAAATACTCGCCTAGGTTCAGCATTCGGAATCCTGGTAGACTTAATTTTAAGTTGGAGAGTGTCGTCATAGACGGGGATATTTCGATAAGTGTAGTATCAAATTAGTCCCTCCTGACACTCCCATTTGTTATACACAAGTGATCACTGGTACTGATTTAAAGTGGAAGAGTAAGATTAAATAAATAAATATATAAACACTGAGTAATTAATTGCTTCTGTACTAAGCACTTCAAAAATCTGTCTAGAAAAATAAATCATATTGAACAATGTGATTACATGATATTTAATTATCGGTTATATTCTCAAATTATCAGCAATATGTTATAGATTACTCAACGTGTTAATGAAAGGTGGAAGATATTATTATAATAATAATCAAGATCAGATACCGGTTTATCAGGTATTATATCCCTAACGACAAAATGGTTTAAAAAGTGTTTATAATCAATGATTTAATTAAACACTGTTTATTTATGTACAGACATTTTTTATTCCTAGCAGTTCTCAAACACTGTTAACTGTTGCATGCCGCTTCATTCGCCGTTAATCGATTTTAGTAATTAAACTTCAGTCACAAATCCATTTTTACTATATATATATTGTCAATATAAAATTTTTCTCTATTCATACAATAACTCTTTAGAGAAGATAGTATATATGATTATCGACGATTATATCCTTATTCGACGAAATAAACATTATTTTTTTCAATTTCACAAAAAAAAAAAATTCTTGACAAATGTCCTATTTTCTTGACAAAATTCCTGGCTTCTCAATTGGCCCAGCCTTTTAGTCTGGGAAGCGTAACAAACTAAAGACACTACTTTCGCATTGGTAATACTGCATACTGTGGATTATATGTAAAATATATATGTATGTATCGAAAGTAATAATGTCTTGTACAAGTCAATGTAGCAATTGTGTCCGTGATTTCGAAATTAACAAGTTAATTAGCGTAATACTAACAGACTGCACGTATTGTTAACATTCCGGTTCATAATTATTTACCTTTGAATTAACTCAATACTGCATTAGAGGAGAAGAAAAAACAAACAAAATCACTCCATAGTTAGCAATTGGACTTACTTTATGTTTAAACATATTAGTATCCACAAGTAAAGTGAATACGTTCTTTTGCTTTTTTGAAGTCACGCTTTTTACGAACATCCGTGGCGCAGCTGTCGGGAGACAAACTCAGAAAATAAATAACAAAAAGAAGCAACTTAAACAACAAATATTTTTTGTTGAGTGCCAACTAAAACACATCTTTGAATATGAGTTTGTGTATGAGAGATCATGATATTCTTAACGTCGTTACATTTGATGGTTATTTTCCACTTAGTCACAACTTTTAAGACGCGTGTCGTTAAGGACTTCTTTGTTTTGTTGAGCTGGGAATCCTCGCAATTAGAAATACTTGGTAATTATAAAATATAATTGACACCCATTGCACAACTTTGTAACATTTCTTTATTCGGTGTCGTTAAAGTAACTGCAATTCAATTCTATTATAATTAGTATTTTAAAATATTGTCCTAAAACACTCTCTGATTGTTTGTAGATCTCGTAAAGAATATATACTAAAACTTGGTAACGGTTAAGTTCCACTAACTTAAATATTTCATTACCCAAAGAAATGTTTTGAGAATAGCGTTTATGTACTGACATTGGTCGATCACAACCCATAATCCTAACTACCAAATATAAATGGATCCACGAAAAAAACGCACTTAAAAATGTAAAGCTAAGCAAAAAAGCCCAGTACCCAGCCTCGTTTTAGAGTGGAACATTCTGGTTGCACGAGTGAGAAATATCAAATAGTTAACCTATTTCACAAACACCAAAACAAAATTGTTAAAAGTGTTTAAACCGTTTGAATTCCAAAATTGACCCGCATTGCAAATACGTTCCATTTTTAACTCTTTGTCTGAACACCTCGTGTAAGTGGGATATGTGCATTGAAGTAACTGTAATTAAAATATATATATATATAAGATAAGATTGATAGAAAACAACCATCTATGAAACGCGTTGTATACCGTGTCAAAATTTAAGATCAATCGCTGCAGCAATTTTTGAGGTTTTGAGGCGTACACAAAGTAATGAAAACATTATATATATGTGTATATATAGTAAAAAAATTATCGACACGGGCAGGACTCTAACGAATTAAGCCACTGTTTTGCCGAAAGAAGCCTAATAGATAATAGTTTCAAGCATTATCAAACAACAAACTTATATTAGTTAGCATTTGTTATTTATACATATACAATGATTTGTGTATGTCAGAACAATTAATGATTTATCAAGACGTTTATTTTAAGTCCTAATTGTATTTATCTATGTTTTAAGGATATACGCAGATATCGTAGTAAACCACATGACAGGGTCCCACAAGGAAAATAAAGGTACAGGAGGAAGTGCAGCTGACTTCAAAAAGTACAGTTACCCGGCTGTGCCCTATAATGAAGAGCATTTCCATCCCTTCTGTCTAAATAACAACTATTATAATGCAACCGAGGTAAGGACTTACATAGAAATATATACAATTTATTATATAGATGAATACTTAGGTATTCATCTATATAATACTCTCATACTATATAATACTCTTATGTATGAACAAACCATTAATAACAATTACATTAAATACTTTACTATATACTTTTGTATTTGTATCCAATTACATGTAAGAATAGTAGTTCTGTTAAAACAACCAAGTGAGTTTATTCTTAGGAGGAAACTTAATTGAAACGAACTTCGTTACACTTTCACGATTCTGGGAATTTTTAGAGTACAAACTTAGTTCGGTCTGGAAGATTCCGAAATAGTTATTTAATTTTTTTTTTAATAATTGGCCGGTAATAACGTTTGTAGTAAAAAAGTAATTATTTTTTATTATTTGATATGTATTTTAAACGTTAAATTTAATTTATTTTTTAATGCGTTTGAGATCTATTATTTTTGTACATTGCTATATACATCTACATATACATTTGGAAGTACATATATTACTTACATTAATAAAAATATTTTAACACAACTTTCACTAGCGCATAGCTATTGTTATAAGGAGTAACTTAGGCTACTATTATTAGAAAAAAAATACATTGAAGTCCTGAGCACAACTACATATTTTTAAAATTTATGACTACCTTATCTTACCTTGATGCAGGTTCGCGATTGTCAACTGTTAGGACTGAAGGATTTAAATCAAACTCAAGTATACGTAAGAGATAGAATCGTTAATTATATAAACAAACTCATAAGACTCGGAGTGGCCGGTGTGAGGTAATTATTTATACTTTATATTAATTGTTAAAATATATGAAATATTTCATTGCTAGAACTGCGTAATGAAATTCTATGAAGTAGCCTTTATAGGTGAATATTTTTACTGTTATTTCACTCTTGTTATTTTTACGATGTTTTTAAAAAATATTTACTTTTATTATCGCTGTTTATATTTTCTTAACCGCTATTATGTTATGCAATAAAATATAGTGGCATATTAAAATTACTCAAGGCTTTATACCGTAGTAAAGATTTAATAAGCTTTTCATAATTTTAATGCTATGGTGACATATTTCTTTTTTAGCGTTACATATATGTGAGTTTTTAAATTTTAATATAACAACCAGTACACAAAAAATACTATTCATTTTAAAAGTCTTATTATAGAATCGACGCCGCTAAACACATGTGGCCGAGTGATCTCAAGGAAATTTATATGAAGTTAGAGAATTTGAACCCCCGGTTTGGTTTCCCTCCAAACACGAGACCGTATATCTATCAAGAGGTGATTTATTACGGCGGTGAACCGATACGCCCCGAAGAGTACACGCCTCTTGGAGACGTCACTGAGTTTAGGGTGAGTTTGAAGGATTCTTTGGAGGTTTTATTTACAAATGTTTGAGATGTGGAATTTTTGAGTGCCATTCTGGTATTCTCGGAAAATAAAATTTGGTATCTTCAGTATTTTGTAATAATGGTGAATATTCTGCTGTATATTTATGGTTTTGGTTTGTAAATATGCGTATTATGTAAATAAAGTCTCGGAGAGTGTATAACACTGAAGTCAAAGTATTATTTTTGTATCATTTTGTATTTTATCTACTTTTTTTTTTCAAGCAAATATCTTTTATCTGGATTATAAATAGATTATTTTAATAATTAGTAGGCAACAGTACGTCTTACAAATTTTAAGACATACAATTTCATTTCATTATAATTTGAGGCAAAAAAAAATTTTAAGTCAAAAATTTTTAGTCATGTCAACTCACGGTGAAAAAGTTATTTTGTTAAGTCTTTGTGGTTGAACAAACAGCAATTAATCTTTTTCAAAATATTGCTTACTCACTTTGTTAATTTTTATTAAATTATATATCCGTGGTTAGAACAGTATAAAGGTTTTTTTTAAATTCCAACTATATAAGTAACATTTAGGCAACGAGTCTTATTAGATGGTTTTTGTAACATGTTTTTTGAATTTATGTATTTAAATATTTCTGTTAGAATTTAAAGATTCGTTTATCGAAGAATGATTTTGAAAATATGTATTAAAGTTAAATTTAGTTTCAAAGAAGGAATGGAAACAATCATGTAGATTGTTTAAAAGTTGAAGTGCGGCTTGTAATTGAAGTGTAAAGGATAACAAGAGAAGAGGCAAACTACCAACCTAGTTTAAAAGTTCTGAGAGAAACAAGTTTGCGTCGTGCGGTTAGAAAACTATCTATAACATGATGTTATTTAATACTAATAGTTTTCTTTACGAAAATATACTGTTTTTTAAATTTAATAATATTCGATTTTATAAATAATTAGCTCGTATAAGTCCCTGAGCAAAATTATTATTTATTTTTAAATGGACTTCAGTGCTTAATGTTGGATCTAGACTTGAAATTTTATTTATTGGTAAAAGACATATCGAAATAGCAAAGCAAAAGTATTTCCTTTCTAAGCGGAAGGATATTTGGGTTAAAAATTGACGATAACGACCTTGTCCGACCCTATCCTACCCTCATCCCAACACAAAATTCAACTGAGCGAAACAGACCGAAACACGTCTAGAGATTTATTCGTTTTACAATTAATGTAATTGCTTTTTATGCGGATGTATACCTGTAGAAAAATAAATGATAAAAAACAATGTTTTAATAACTTTAGTGACTTCTGTATCCTTATTTTTATCTTTTTGTCCATTTGTTCGCGCAAAACTACTGAAAAGATTTCGATAAAATTTTGTGTGCTTATTGACCCGATAAAGATATTTTTAATATAAAATTAGTTTGCAATAAAAGTTATCTTTACATTGCAGGTTGGTAGCGAACTAAAGAATGTGTTCCGTGGATACAACAATATGAAGTGGTTAGTGTGCTGGGGTGAACAATGGGGTCTGTCGAGTGGTAGCACTGCGCTGGTGTTTATAGACAACCATGACACTCAACGGAGCAACGACGTACTGACTTACAAAGAAGCCAAAGCGTATAAGGTACGTTCAAATAAATATGAAAAACTATTCACTTAAACTTATTTATAAAAAAATTGTATAAATTTTGAAATGTGGTTATTAAAATAAAATTTTATAACATTGATTATTTAAAATATATTCAAATAGTGGGAAATAAATTTGAAATAAAAATAAATTTAAATTAACAATAATTAGTAAAAGCACCCCACGCTTTTTTACGTGTGTTTTTTAGTTTACATTGCCATCCATCCTTAATAAGAATACAAAGTTTTAAATTAATCCAATAGCTTGAAGGAATTCATAATGTTGTTCAATGTTTCGTTATATACAAACATACGACCGAAGCTAATAAAAACGTATTAAAAATTTTATTTATTTCGCTTTGTCTGTCTCTTTTCATAATATCATAATCATCTTTCTGCCCTTATCCCGTTTTGGGGTCGGCACAGTATGTTTCTTCCTTCCAGTCTCTCCTGTTACTCGTCATCTGTACACACTGCCTTCTTCTTCATATCATATTTTACGCAATCCATCCATCTTTTATTCGACCGTCCTCTATCTATCCATCCCTCCACTACCATACCCAGCACTCTTTTGGTCACATGCCTTTCATCTCTCCTCATAACATATCTAATCTAATTTTATATCTAATTTTTATATATAATAATAATAATAATATCTAATTTTTTCTGTCACTGGCGCTACTTCTTTCACTTGTCACCCCACACATCCATCTTAACATTCAAATCTCCGTTACATGCAAACGCTTTTCATCCATCACCTTCATCGCCCAGCACTCAGATCCATACATAACGACAGGTCTTATGATGTTTTTATAGATTCTGCCCTTAAGTTTAAGGGGAATTCGGGCATCACATGTTGTCCCGGTGACTTGTCGCCATTTCATCCATAGCATCTGTCGTACCCCGACCAGGCATAAAACCGAACTGGTTCTCCGAAATATAACTCTCGTCTTGCTTCCTTTTCTCTATCACTTTCGCCCACACTTTCATAGTATGTAACATGAGTTTACATTTATTCTGTGATAACCATTACATTCTATTACATCACCCTTATTTTATAAATGGGCACTAGGTCACTATCGCACCATTCATCGGGGATCACCTCTTCATGCAACCACTTATTGAAAAACAAAGCCAGCCACTTATATCCATATTCATTTAAAACCTTCCATTCCTCCACTGGTATCGCCACTTTCACTTCATCATCGGTCACTTCTTTCACTAATCCTTTATTTACCGGCTGGTTTTTCAAAACTCGTCTCCAATCATTTTATTCATTCATCAATGTTTGAAAATATAAATTCTATCTCTTTTTTATATTAACACCTTTCCAGTATCATCTTTTATGCATTTTACATATATGACATCTCTGCATTCTTCTCCCTAGGCTTTTTTATGCGGTAGAGTTCCTTTTGATCTGCAGGAAACTCTAGCGACCTATATAATTCCTCTTGCGCCTCAGCTCTAGCAATGACTACAGCTACTTTCGCTCTCTTCTTACATCTTTTATATAACATTTTCATCTCCTCTTTCATAGTTTCATTATCATCCGATACTTCCTGCCATTGCTTAAAGGCATTTTTCTTCTCTTTCAGAACCTTTTGCACATCTCCATTCCACCACCACGTTTTCTTATTTATCATACCTTTTCCTTTCGTTTCGTGTAATACATCCTTTGCCACAGTTCTTATTCATCCCGCCAAAATCTTTTCATAATATATATTTAGATATTTAGTTAGTGTTCGTTTCTAATAAAATTACTAAACTTTTCTGAATAATTAGGCAGCCATAGCATTCATGTTAGCACATCCGTACGGAAAGCCACGGATAATGAGCAGCTATGCTTTTACAACAAGTGACCAAGGACCTCCTAGTGACGACCGTGAAAATATACTATCACCAATTATAAATAAGGTAATTATATAAATATAAATCTTAACAATTTTATTATATTATATTTTGAACAGTTTTACTATCTGTTATCTATACTGCTTAATGAGTGCTATGTTGTGATTAGAGTTTGAAATTATCACCAGCTTAAAATTATATTCACAGTTATTTTTAAAATGTCATTACAAACACATATTTCATGAGTTACGTTCAGTGATATGGTTTACGTAAATATTATATGAATGTTTATTTTGGTTTCGTTATAAATAACATGGGTTTCATAGTATTACAGTATACAATTTGATGCATAATATTATAATGTGTTATATTTGGCGTCTATAAAATATATGTAATTATAATGAAGACTCATCTCATCTCGTCCGTTAGAACTGTATTTTTTGGATTGAACTGGATAATAAGGGATAATCTTATAAAGAATAAATACTTAAAAGGGATATTATTAACAGGTTTTCAATCAATTATCTTAAATCCCAATAGATTATATTTAAAATACTTTTTATTTGAAGATAAGGCAACTTGGAACAAAAATTTGATATTCCAAAAGATTTCCGTTATTGCAAATTAATAGAAACTGTTAAGAACAATTAATTCAATAAGAAACTTGTGGGTTCTATTACGGAGAAGAACTTATTTATCTTTAATATGTAAGAAAAAACATTTTAATAGCTGCATAGATTTCTCCCAATAAAGTAGTTATATTATTTTAAGTTTGGTTATCAAACTACGTTGTTCGAACAAAAATAGTGCATATTAATTAGGGTAATAAAAAAAACATTTATAAAATATTTCTTGAAATGGCTTAAATATGTTTGATATTATATTCATATATTTCTGTTATTCTCTAAATTTTCACGAAAATTGGTTGTGACATTCGACCTGTTGAGAATATCAACCGCACCAACGGACATCTGACGGACAGACCTACGAAACCATTCCAGCTCTAACTGAAACGGAGACGCATCGCTCGTGCTTGGTCAATTAGAAATTATCACATCAACTAAATCTCATATATTCTGTTGCAAATATCGTTCAGCATGATTTTTAGATTTTAGCATAATAATGATGCAGAAGTATGTCTTTTTTCGGTGTATGTTTTATAATTGTGTATATACATTTTTACACGTTTTTATTATTATTTAAGATAATTACTGTACCTAGGATGATACATGTGGTAACGGCTGGGTGTGTGAACATCGGTGGCGTCAAATATATCAAATGGTAGGATTTAGGAACGCTGTAATTAACACAAATGTACGAAACTGGTGGGATAATGGTTACAAACAAATCGCCTTTGGAAGGGGAAACAAAGGCTTTATAGTATTCAATGGAGATGTTGTTGATTTGAACAACTCATTGCAGGTTTGACAATATAATAACAATAAATATTGTAATGAATCTATCGATTTTTTCTTATATAGCTGAAGAAGGAACTGTTATTTTGTAATAATTTCCAGACTGGTCTTCCTGCTGGGGAGTATTGTGACGTCATATCAGGAAGAAAAGTTGGATCTCATTGCAGTGGGAAGAAAATAAATATTAATGATAAAGGAAAAGCCTATTTCTTTATATCACCAAATGATGAAGATATGCATATCGCTATTCATATTGGTCAAGAGGTGGGGACTCCTTCGTCATAAATATAATTAATTTATTGAGTAATAAATACAACAATTAAACTAAAATAAGATTTCTGTCAGTATACTTTTTGATAAATTGTTTTAATACTCATTAATTATTTTTCATTCTAAAATAGAAAGTAAGGAGTTCGAATCAATACGAGAGAATTTAAAAATTATGAGTGTAAATGTCGTGTGAGAATAAAATATAAGTCCTAATTCCCGTGACGTGGGTAACAAATAAAAGAACGTAACAAGGAAAATATAATAAACAGTATGACATTACTCGTAATGCAATAAATTCAACATGGCTGACGCTCAACTGAATTAGATCTTACAGAAAGTTTCACTCAATTATTTCAACTCATATTCAATGTAAAATGTAGCATATATCAAGTTATTTCTACTTTATAAGAATATTTTGTTTATGTTTATAGACCAGTTTTATCAGAACTTTCACTGGCGGATAGCTGATGTTGTAAGGATTAACTTAGGACACTTATTTTAAAAATATGTTCCACGCAAACGAAATCGTGAAAGCTGAACAAATACAAATATGTTTAACTATTGTAACTGAAACCAATCAATCAATCAAATCTTATATTATTAACCCGATTTAAAAAGACTTTAATAATTATATTGCAAATTGAAGGTAAAAGTTTTTTGTCTAATATTTTTTAATCAATAAAAATATTTTATTATCATCTCTTTACAAACAAAATAATTTTCCGTAAAATCTATATGTAACACGCCTGCGTAAGCTGGATTTTAAATGGTTATAAATTTATGTGCTTTCTATAATATTTTGGGTTTAGCCAGCTTGCATAATGCTAATGTGTTTGTTTTCAAAATTTGAAATATAAGTGTATTTATAACTAACAAACTATACTATTATAATAAAGTTGCTACAATTGTTAAATTATTTTCTGGCAATAGAAGTTGAAATTGAAATCTTGGTATTTAATATTTCATTTCCTAAGGAAGGGTTTTCGTGAAATTTGGAATTTAAATACCCTTTATATAGTTGCTACGAGTACATGTTAAGTACATGTTAGTGACAAAATAAATGTTATATAATTTTTGGTTGTGTTCTTTTGATTTGTATATGCATCGTATAAAATTACAAAGCATATCTTGATATGTTTATATTACAATATTCACTCAGTTTTAATATCACTAATTCGCTTCGAAAAGTTGAGTTTCAAAATTAAAACATACAAAATCACTATAGAAGCTTGAAGGCTCTATATCTGACAACACACTTCGACCATTACTTCCTATAAATATATGAAAGTGCGTTAAGAATATTGCCCGATGTTAGAAAGGTGCCCCAATGATATGGTTAATAAGAATAATGCTGTTTCTTTTCCGCATTCGATCGGTAGTAATAAATGTATAGGTAGATATATTGGGTATTAAAATTAGAATAAAATTTTAAACGAATTTAATATCATTTAATATAAACATTAACAACATTTCTACATCTTGAAATGTACAATCATGATTCAGTTATTTACAAAGGTACTAGCCGCTTCAAATCTTCCGGTGCCGGTCCGGATCTTTTGTGCTGAGGGTCCGGAAATATACAGTCAACATACGAAATACTCTTATCCCTGTTTATTTATAATGGCTGTGTCAGTTTGCGCCCCAAATACTTTGTATTGTATGTTACATACGGTCTTCTATTCTTCACTCTGTCTTTTGTTGTGTTCTTCATATTTCATCACCCACTTGAGAAGCCTCAATAATTTTCTTCTTAGTTATATGTTAGAAGTTATCGTATAAATATTTATACAATTGTAACTCAATAAATTTTGAAAAATAAAAAAAAATAATATTTAAAATATTTTTATAATTATTATGATATTTGTAGTTAAAAGAACATTTCAGTTATGACATTCCACACATCCTTAATGTATATTGCTTATGAGGTAACATTAACAAAAAAAAAATTAAAAAAGAAATTGCGAACATAAAATTTTACATATTAGGAGAAAAGGTTACTTTATGTTAATAATATAATTAGGTAAGAGATATTATAAAAAAATACATATGTATGTGTGTATAATACCTACATGTAGTTTGTCAAGACTCACAAGGTCATGCAGTTGAAATGACCTAAGATCATCTTAGATCATCTTATCCCTTCGTTAGATAATTATAATTAATGTACAGTCAAATAACTCTATTGACTAATCCTGATCTAAAAGTAGAAATATTCAGAGTTTTTCAAAATACGTAGACTGATATCACTTATTTCATAATTATCGTATTTTAATAATTGATGTCACAAAAATATGTTTTCGTCAAATTATCGCGGATTACGTTTGTGATAATAAATTTATCTTTAAAATAATTAGCAGAGATTTTATCTTTTGCCACCTTTATAAAGTAATCGCGACAAACCAATAAGTGAGTCGATTTGAAGAATAATAAACGTATATTGAATAATTATTTTCAGGTAAGTTATTTCATTTTACATTTCTACAAACACGACAGAACTCTTTTGAAATAGAAATTAAAATACAAATGTATAAATTGGTTGCCTTAAAATCAGTTTATTTCTTAATATAAACCTTCCCTTCATATTTAAGAAATCAGTAAATAATTCTCTGTACTTTGATAAAATTAATAACTAATTAAAGTATTTGAGGTGAAACTCAAACTAAACCTTTATTTTCTGCCGCAATGGTGAGAATTTTTATCAAAATCTATTTTTAATTCATGTTTTGTCAATTTTTATTTTATTTGATTCAAATCGTTAAGAGAATTTTTGGAGACTTGACTTCATGTGAAAAAAACCACGGAAAATCCAGTACTATGTTTTAAATTTTGTCAAAGTTTTAATAAAAAAATCAAAATGAAAATTACTGGCTATTTTTAGTGACAGTATTTGCATATTTATACGTATGTACCAACGAATTTAATGTTACCTATAACTCAATTACCCGGTATGATTTATGAGAATTTTGTGCGAATATTGAAAATATTGGCCGAATATTTTATTATTTGAATTTCAAAATGAAATTAGTTACGAAGCTATATAACAAAAAATTGAATTTTATAATAATTTCAGTTAAATATTTAATATCAGTACCAGTCGAATATTCTTGAAAAATAATTGATTTTAATTTAAAATGTTGCTATGAAGCATCGTAATCTGATTTCTTTATCAAATTTGAGTTATTTTCACTCGGAAGCAACAGATACTTAAAAATACTTATAGGGTACGACCCTCGTTTTTATTTACCTCCAAGCAGTTTCATTATATTGTCAGTGTTATTTATTTCTATTTACATTATAACCTGTTTTTCTTTGAATTTCTTTAGGTAAAAAATATAAAACCAGCTATAAATCTGCACGACATTTATTCATTATAATAATTATAATGACAATAGACATGTCATTGCTAAGGTCACCATCGCCGAAGGTTAACTAAGAGCGTGAATTAATCAGTCAGTGAGGACATCAAACTTTATATAATCAGTTAATTATATGTGCTTATAGTGTGTAGTTTAGAATGAGATTTACTGAATTTAATCTCCATATATACATCCGATCCACTAGCAACAGATGTATTAACTGAAATGTATTAAAATATGATAAGTAGTATATTAATATAATTACAATATTGAAGTACATTTAATATTCACAATACATTGTGATAAATATCATTAATATTGATTTCAATTTCATATTGATAACTTAATAATATTAACGCATTTCGGATTAAGTTTTTAAGCTACTTATTGTGTAAACATTATTTTCCTCATGTTCATATATAAACTGTGTCCATGACTTCGTTCGTGAGGAATTTCGTTATTTAATAACAGATATTTGACATTGAAAATCCTGGTTAAATCCAGCAGTATCAGAGATTAGCCGGACCAAACAGACAGACAGACGGACGGACAAACGATTAAATTTGTATTTACCATATATATTTGAATTTGGATTTATAATTAGACACTTTTCAATTGTATAGATATAATATAATTCAGATGTCATTGAAGAATGTACATTTAATTATTTATATTTAATGTTTCTTTCCGTAAATTAGCTACTTTACAAATATATTTACATTTTTCATAAATCAATTAAGCATCTCGTAATGCAATATATTTTCCTCCTTACGTACGTAGCTTTTCATGTGAGCATAATTTATGTTTGTTTCGGTATCAAGATTAGATTATGAATTTTCCAGCACTTTTTGTTACTTTGTAAGCTTTCATCAACGAATGATACCAATGTATACTAGTAATACATAAATATAATAAGAAATATAAAGACTTTCTTTAATTATCGCTAAAATTAAACTTGTATGAAAAAAAAAATTTGATAGTCCAATTCTTTATGAAGGATATCAATCAGCTAGAAGGCTTAAAAATAATTTATAATACAACAAAGCTAAGCATTAAAAGTGTAAAGTATTATTATTGACTGATTTCATTAGTTTAGAACTAATCAGTATTTCGAGCCATAGAAATTATATAAATGAAAACAAACCTTGTTAAAATATTTTATGTTTTTCTTCAGCATCAAGGATGTTGCGGTTCATCCTTTTAATATCTGCCGTATCTCTAGCGGTAGCCTTCAAGAACCCGCACTATGCCTCCGGGAGGACAACGATGGTCCACTTGTTTGAGTGGAAATGGGACGACATAGCCGCTGAGTGCGAACGGTTCCTTGGACCGAGAGGTTTTGGCGGCATTCAGGTATTGTACAACTAATAAACTTTTTTAATTAAAGCAGCTTAAGGAATTACATTTGCTTTACAAAGCCTCTTTTGCAATTAGGAATTCTAATCACCCTGTACTGATTAAAGGATTATGTTGGATATACTAATGAAAGCAACCTTTTTAAGTCGGGTGCTGATGTTGTTTTGAGATATTCCATGCAAACCGTAATATAAACTGACAGATGGAATTATTAATTCAGAATTGTAATAATTGTAAATTATCTTGACGTTGATTTAGATATATAATTAATTCTTTTTATTCTTATAAACTATATTTATATCATTTCAACACTACCATCAATAAAATCGGGATGCGATTGAGTAGAATTAATTTAAATTTAAATGTTTTACATATATTTGTTGATTAGATAAAAAGTAATAATATTAAATAATTCAATAAAATCATTGTATAGATGGATGGTTTAATTGATAGATGGATTGATATGAAAATTGATGAATTATCAAACCATATAAAGAAGAACCAATAAAATCATTGTATAGATGGATGGTTTAATTGATAGATGGATTGATATGAAAATTGATGAATTATCAAACCATATAAAGAAGAACATCTATCTGAGGTGACGTTACAATTTGTTACTCATTGAATAATATCTTCTTTACTTTAATTAACGGTTCTCTTCATTTAATGGTCAACGATACTTATAAAGATCCGGTAGTTGATTAAAAGTAGAAGGTATCGGTTACCGGGAATCGATCCACTAAATAAATGGATAAAATTTAATTTGCTGGAATAGATTGCTATTTGTGAGAAACGAAAGGTTAAGATTCTGATAAAACAATAAAAGTTTAAAAGCAGCTTCTAAGAAAAAACAAAAGAACAATTATAGTAGTTATTAACAAAAGTAGTAACAAAAGAATAATTATATCAATATAGTTCTAATTGTTATTACACAGATTATGTGTATAAAAGCAGCTTCTAAGAAAAAACAAAAGAATTATCAATGTAGTTCTAATTATAATAATAAGACATATTACATGTAAAACGCTGTAATAAGTAGAATATTTGTTTCTATATTTCTGTTTATAGATTTCTCCACCCAACGAAAATCTTGTAATCTGGTCTCGCAACCGACCGTGGTGGGAGCGGTACCAGCCCATATCATACCGACTTATAACAAGATCTGGTGATGAGCAGCAGTTTGCAAATATGGTTCGAAGATGTAATAATGCTGGTGTCAGGTAAGCATTCAAAAGGATCCAGTATTAATTAATCCAGTAGGACCTATTTCAAAACTTTTATTCATTCACAAATGGTTGAATTTAAATATATAATGTTTTGCAATTAAATTTAAAATAACATATTTTTTTTTGCAACGAAAATATTAATAATGCTATTATTATTATAATTTTCAATATCTGAATTGAATTGAATCTGTGTTTTAAGAGACACTTACTATTTTTATAAATATGTAAAACAAATAAATAAATAGTAAGCATGTACCTTGTACTGAAGCAAACTTGAGCTACAAATAAATTGTATCTATATTGTATATATCCTGTTATCCAAATGCGAAACTGCACTCCACGAGCGCGGTCTCACGTTATGGAATAGATATCTTTGTCATTGATTGTTCCACGATGCTCGCGCCACCGTTCAGACCCACCTTCTTAGAATTCTTTCATAACTCTATTCTACTTTCTTAGAATGCTTTAGAAAACATATAATATATTTGTTCTATAAATATACATATATATGTAATTTAAAAAACTTACTATTGTTATTTTAAGATATTTTTAGATATTATTGAGACCATTCTATTTATTGTTACATCAACTAATTCTTATTACTAATGTTGTATGTACGTAATACAGTTTTTTTTCTTATTATTTTATAATAGATGGATCTTTTCCAAGGAATGGAATTAGCTTTTTTCTTTTTTTTCAAAATTATGTTGTTCATAAAAATTCTATTTTTTTTAACTCTGTTCGTTTTAATGCTGTTCAAGAGCGAAGAAACGATGAAATCTATATTATATTTGGATATTGTATAATTAAAAATGTTCCCAGGATTTACGTAGACGCAATCATTAACCACATGACTGGTACGTGGAATGAGAATACTGGAACCGGAGGCAGCACCGCCAACTTCGGTAACTGGCACTATCCAGCTGTGCCCTATGGCAGGAATGACTTCAACTGGCCGAACTGTGTGATTAATGGCGATGATTATAGAAATAACGCAGCTCGTGTAAGTATATTTAAAAGTTAAAAAATTCTATAACGCTTACTAGTAAATAAAATATACATTAGGGAAGAATTAAAATTTTTCGAAAAGACCTTTTCATTTATTCATAAAAATGTAAAATATCATTTAAAACTATTTAAGCTTAAAGCTTATTCCATTTTCAACATTCTAAGTTGTTAACAAAACTTTATTTGTTGATGCAATACCTAAATGTTTTAAGTACTGACTATGAGCAGAAAATTTAAAATGGGAATAAAATTTTCCTTTTTTCAAATAAGAAAGGACGTTTTTATTCCCTTTTTAAAATCAATAGTTAACTATTTTAACCATTCTAAATTAAAACGGAATTTACACAAAATCCTTTCTTAATTCCTATATTTGAAATGTTACCTGAACCTTTTTTGACGTTTATAAAACTGTAGGTAAATCTATATAAAATTATTTGCTTTATAATATCCATTTAATTGTTTTCACTAATTATAAACAGACAGATGTTAACAAAATAAAAAACTCTGTACACGGGTAATATGAATACGTCAAAAGTGTATTCAAATTGCCAGCTTTGATTAAAATTTAACGCAATAAATAACGCGATTTACAAAATTAATTCCAGGATTTTACTTTGAACACATACTCATTATAAATGTGCTATATCTGATTTGGAAGGGTGCGAAATGAAATTGAAGGCTTTCATTCCGAAGGAACGAAAACATTATGAAATATTAATATTCTGGAATTTACTCCTTACTTTATAACGTTTTCGGTAAAAATAAAATTAACAATTTTAAAAAACTCTAAGCAGACGAACTTAGTGACGCATCTATATTTAATAATATATATATATACCTTTGTTTAGTCGAATTTTTATGTGAGTTTAATAGGATTTAATAGTTATAGAGAACTTCCTAAAAATAACTAACTAAAGTATCAGTATGAGGGAGCATCCTCGTGTTTTCTGGAAGATTAAAGTAGTTTAGATCGTTTTGCAGGTCATGGTCTGAATACCAAATATATAACGTGCATTTTTTTTTGTGATTGACGTACAAATTCAAACAATTCATAATATTAATATAATTAGGATAACATAATCAATAAGTAGATATTATTTATAGAAAACTCACCTTTAATAGGTAATTTGTTTACTTTAGGTGCGAAACTGTGAACTTTCCGGTTTGAAAGACTTGAACCAGGGTCTGGAACACGTCCGCAATCAGATTCTAAATTATATGAATCGTCTCATTGACTTGGGGGTGGCTGGATTTAGGTAAAAAAAACTAATATTTTAACGTTGTTTTTAATTACTAACCAAGTTTCTCTTACCATTAATAACATTTATTACTTATTTAATTTATTCAAAATTTATATTACTTATACACCTTATTTACTTAACTTATTAGAATGTATAACTACTTGTCATAAAATACTTGAGTCACTTAAATTTATTTTAGTAATCCTTTTTAATATGAAACTCAAACAACCTTTGTACTTAAAAGGATCGATGCCGCTAAACACATGTGGCCTGGAGACCTTGGAGTCATTTACAGCAGATTGCAGAATCTAAACACGGGACATGGTTTTCCATCTGGTGCCCGTCCTTATATTTACCAAGAAGTCATTGATCTCGGTGGTGAAGCTATTACCAAGAATGAATACAGTCCACTAGCTGCGGTTACTGAGTTTAAGTATGGTATGGAGATTAGCCGAGTTTTCTCCGGTCAGAATCAGCTTAGGTAAGTAAATATACAGTATAGGACAATGCAGTACAGTACATTGCATTTTAGTACAATACAGTACATTGTATTACAGTACAATGCATTACAGTACACTCTTTGCAAATATTTATAATCATATTGTAGTATTCACTCTATTAAGATATACATTAGTACAATTTTATTAATTTATTTTATAGTATATGTTATAAAATAAAACTAACAATGTTTTTAATAAGATAAAATGACATTGTTTTAGTGAATATTTCAATACAAATTACATTTGTATCGTATTGAATATTAATAAGGAGCAGAAATTTAAGTTACATTATTAATTTTAATTACATGACTGAGAAACTCGATAGTTTCGTAAATCATGAAAATACGAAAGTAATTTAATATCAACATTAATATATGAATATTTTATTATTGCGACAGTAAAAATTGATTAGCTTGGTATTTTATTATGTACAATAAGTTTTTAAGAAAATAAGAAAATGACTTTAAGAAGAAAGTTTTTATTTTATTTGTTGATATTTCATTTAATAAAACTTAAACATGGTCAAGATATAATGAAAGAAAACATTTATTCCAAAAAGTTGGATGAAGCAACAATAACTAACATAATATTTTTTAAAGTCCTAAAGTTGTTTACATTATTCAGTTGTATTGTTATTTAAAACCATAATCTGCATTGTTTAGCATTTTAATATTACAGCAGGAATAAATTCACCAGATATTATAGAGAATATTTATTCGGAATATTTATTTGTATAATTTATTTTAAAAGGTGGTTAGTAAACTTTGGGGCGCAATGGGGCATGTTAGCCTCAGGGGATGCCTTAACTTTCATTGATAACCACGACAACCAGAGGGGTCATGGTGCCGGTGGAAATATCCTAACACACAAACGATCACGTGACTACAAAGGAGCCATCGGTTTCATGTTAGCACATCCGTATGGACAACCGCAGCTCATGAGCAGTTTTAATTTCCATGACACGGAGGCTGGACCACCAATGGATAGCAGAGGAAATATTATTTCTCCATCCATTAACTCGGTGATTATACATCTATAATAGTTGGATTAGACAATGATTTATATAAAACTATTTATGAATAATATTTTGTCATGTTCTCTATTATCAGGACAACACTTGTGGTAACGGCTGGATTTGCGAGCACCGCTGGCGTCAGATTTTCTCGATGGTTGCTTTCCGCAACATCGCTGGTAACACTGGCATCAATGACTGGTGGGATAATGGCAGCAATCAGATCGCCTTCTGTCGCGGTGGACAAGCTTTTGTCGCTTTTAACAGAGACGGGTGGGATTTGAATCAGGACTTACAGGTTATTAACGAATTTATATGTAATATCTAGAAATAAATCTTTATGAAAATTGTAATAAAAGACTCAGACAGCGCCTAGTTCCAAAACAACATCTGTAGATCACATAAAATATTTTCCCACACTAGAAATCGAAATCAAAATATTTGGCTCAGAAGTCACAATAAAGTAGTGGATTTAAATATTTAATCCTAATATTACATGGTATACATTTGATCACATATGACATATTGTAGACGTGCCTCCCAGCCGGAAATTATTGTGATGTGATCTCCGGGGAGAAAAGAAATAATGGCTGCACTGGCAAAACAGTCACGGTCGGTAGTGACGGTCGCGCTCGCATCAACGTTGGGGCCAACGACTATGACATGTTCCTTGCTATTCACAGGGGCAGTGAGGTAAATATGATTGTAAATTGAAATACTTTTGGCATTATGTATAATTTTCAATTCAGATTTGAATTTTTAACTTTATAATTTTTATATATAAATATTTAAAGTCCCTGTAAAGAAAATTGATTCTGCATGAAAAAGTAAAATATTAGTGGTTAGATTTTTTTTTCTGTTATCACTTGTTTTTGGAATAAATAAAAAGCCTGTGGAACTACAATAGAAAAAAGAATAAAGTATTTTTAGTTTGTTAGGAATTGTTTCGAAAACTACCAATAAAGTCTTTCAACTAACAAATTCTTGTGTTTTACAAATACTGATATAAAATTTATCATGTATACACATACTCGTATGTGATAGCATGTAAAGGCAATAATTTATTTTTTATAAATTGAATAATTGGCTATTGTAATAATATTAAGACAACCACAACATTCTCCTAGATAATAAACTTCATTATATTAATCTATATTTGATATTTCAGTCACGGCTGTAAAAGACTTGGAGAAGATACTAGAACTATAGCAGAGGAACGTCACAGAGGTAATCGACAGTATATGAATATTTTAAATCCTCTTAATAAATTGTAAAGACTAAGAACTTTATAAATAAGATATATGTTTTATTTTTGAAGATCCTGGAAATCCTAATAAAACAAACAAACTACAGTTTTGATGGCGCGCGAATATTTGACTTTATTTATTTCAAATCCACACTTATTTTGAAGTAACAAAGTTACTTATAATTAGGTTTAATTAAAAGGACCTGAATCTATTCATGAAATAAATTGAACCACTGCAGAAATAACTTTCAACAAATAACGGGGTTGCCTGAATGTTAATTTCCACATTTTTTTATCATACGTCACCTTAGTGAAAACTTGTTTATTTTCCCTATCTCCTTCCACGCACTCCATCTATGTCTGCCACAGCTGCCCTCTTTTTTAGGAATTCACATTTCATACTTAGGACTCATAATATATTAAAACACATTTACAAAATAACTAAAGAGACTCTGTTAAATTAAGATTCTGATGTATTTATTTATTTTTAGATAGAATATCGCCATGTCTGAGCGGACTCTGAATAAAATAACTTCGTTATTTGTCACATTAGCAGGCAAACGTTAAATCCAGGTCAAACGTATATTTGGTTTTAACTTTAGATTTTACTTAGCAATATATATATATATATATATATATATATATATTTATACATAAATAACAGTACATTATATTTTTATATTACAAATAGAAAAAAATAGAAGATTATTAACATTACAATTTCGATTTTTTCAGAAAAAGAATAGCTATTTCCTAAAACCCTATTATTTTTTCAAAATTCATAGAGCTTTGAGTTTTTTTTTTTTAATTTTTTACCCTTTAATTTAAATATATCTTTTGCAGTTTTATCAAAATCTATGAAGCTATAAAGTCCTAATGAAATTACTATCAAGTCTAGACTGCTGAATATCCAGCGTTTAGCTTGATATTAGCAAGTTTCTCGTTACTAGTTAATGCAAATGTTTCCAATTTGATATAGTACTGTTATAAAATGCATTTCTTAGTCTGAATGCAGAATAGCATTAGACGAAATTAGATTTATTCAAAATAGCATTTTTAAATTTTGTATCTTATTAATTTTATTGTTTTGATAATTAAATTTTATTATAAATTGATATTATAATTTACTTTATTGGCTATTTTCAATTCTGGTTTTAAAAAAAATTATCGATGTAACAAAATTTATATTTATTTTTAATTGAAGATAAATTATTTCTAAGTAATTAAAAATATACTGTTACTTACTTATGAAACTAATTTTATGAAATTATATTTTATTTATAATTCTATATATATCTTTAAGAATTACATGAGTAAGTTCGTGCAGATACAGTGAAGCGAAAAGTGTATAAGTAATTTGTCATATTTGATGCGGTTAACAGGATGAACTTTAAGATTTAACTTCGAACTTAATATGTGTATTATAAATTTATTATTCTTGTATTATTTGAAATAGTTTAAAATTATACCTATCTATTTTATTCATAACATGTGTTTAAAACACCCTTACAAAATAATAATAATAAATTATTTTTTCAAATCTTTTAAAAAGACACAAATGCAAGTGAATCAATAATATTTATAGCAAAATAAAAAGCTTTTATTCAATACACTCAAGGATACATAATAACATAAGTACCTAACGAAATGACTATGACAAAGTTGTTTAATACCCAACTCTGATATAAATTCAAATACACAGAAGTCACTAATTCATTTACTAAATACGAAGTGTTTATGTAAAGTTAATATTGTTGTGAACATGAACTTTAAATTAATAAACATTGCGTTGGACAATTAGATGTTACTGTAAATTGAGTTAAGGTCAGTACACATATTAGACAATCGGACGACTATTTTAACTATAATTTAAAAAATAAATTAGGCAATCGGCATGTTATATATATATATATATATTTAGTTAACCCGAACATCACTTTAGGGTGTTAAATATAATGAAGGACAATAACACATAACTGTAAATGACTTTAGGCCCATTACAAATGTATTGAAGAATCGGATGTCATTGTAAACATGACTTTAGAAAAAATAGTCCAGTACACTTACGTTATAGAGTGCTCACTCTGCGTTTCCTGTACTAAAAATAATTCTAAAAACATTCTGTTCTAAATAATTTCGTTTCAAGATTGACCTTGAATTTTAAATTAGATTTCCATGAATAACGAATTATATATATTGCGGATTTTTTTTTTTTGGGTTGGTTATCATTTTTAATTAAATTATCGACAATGTTTATTTTAGTAACGATAAGATTATTATATCAGTTAACCCATCTTAATCGCTGCGTAAGAAATATTTTATTTTGTTATAAGTTCTCACATTAACAAGGATTTTGTATCTCTAATAACTCTATCAATTATATTAAATGTTAGAAAAAAATTCATACAGAGGTCTATCCATTCGAGGGTTCTTTTTTATGTTATATTTCCACAGAGCGAAGAAACAATAACAAAGCTTGTGATTTGAAGAAATATTAGTTTAGAATGTTACCAAATATACAGTTACTGTACGTTTGCAAAAATATTAGTAATATTCAAGAATTTGCAGATCTATTACATACGAGTATGTCTAAATACATGTTATCAAAATATATATTAATAAATATACAACCCGGAAGCTTGTTCTAATGCCTCGAGCTTCGAACAACACGGTTGTGTCTTAAGTTTTGTTTACAGAGATGTTTCATAAGCTTATAACAAGAATAATATTTTATATTCGAAAAATAAAATTAAAATGTTATGTGTATTATAATTAAAATTAATTTTATTATTGAACTTAGTAATTCGATCGCAGCGTCATCTATTGGATGAATATATAGACACTATAATAAAATTATTTGAAAATTAATAATCTATAAAAATATATATCTAACATATAACATTGCACAAAAGAGTTTTCACAGGATATCTCTAAAATAGTTTGGAGCATTACTATTAATCTTGACAATCTGTTAAATATTAAATGAGTTTCCCTGCATTGTTTGTATATTATTAATTCCCATGTTTTTAAATTAAAGAAAGGCTTATTAAAAGATTTTTTCAACACATACATAAATATATACATATAATATGATCGTTTTCCTTATTTTATTATAATTCTTGACACATTTTTCATAGCGTAACGTGTTACTTCAAACTTATTTTTTGAAGTAGTGAACATAGCCTTAAATCTTTATATTTCTGTTATAGTGTTTTATTAAATCTCTACAGATGGTTGCTGTCAGATAAAGGTACTTTATCATACGGCTCTATCGTGACAACTAAACATCACTCGCTTAAATGATTCAAAGGGAATGCTGTATTCCCTTTATGTATTTGTCATATCAAAATTAGAACAAAGAAGCATTAAATATTCAATCAAATAATATTAATCTTAAATGTAACGGTTTGTTGATTCAATAAAATAACAGGGATGAAATCTATTTCTAATTACATCAAGGATTAAATATTAAAATGAGGATTTGAGGCTTACAATATTAATTTATGTTTACAAAATAAGATCAGATCATTTACATTAACTTAATTCTTAATTTAGAATAAACTTAATTTCATAGACATTTTTAATTACTTACTTATTATAGTAAATATATATTCAGATATTTAATTAAACTTATATTGAATGTCATCTTATTATTGAATGTCTATTACAAAGGTGTTCTGTTATTTGCTTATAATTTTCAAAATAAATCTGTTGATATAAATAGTATTTATTAAACAGGATACAGATATTATATTTCGTATATTTTATTTGGTCAATCTATAAAAATTATAACTCTCACCACTCCCCTTGGCCTGGTTTCAAGTGGACGCTTTTTCTCTGAAGTCAGTAATAATTAAAGTTATTGATTTCGACGAATTATTCAGTCAAGGTAATGTAATTGGTATCGACATTCTTGTATATTATACGCAAGGGAAAATACACCTTTTATTTACTACGCAGTTAATATCACTGACAATACTTTGATGGACTTAAAGAATAAAATTTATAAATTTTTAACAAATCAAGTATTTGAGTTTCTGGTAAGATGCGAAACTGTGCTAAAGTTACCCAAAAATGAAACTGTTATATTAAATAATCATTATTATATTACACAAAAACTATAACATTTTCTACTATGTGTATCATTAATTAATTATTGTGCACGTCACAAATACCTGTATATGTATGTACAATACGTAATAACTAAAGTGTGTTTCATGTTTGATTACTCTAGCGTATTAAAATATTATATTAACGAAATGTTTACACTATATATTTATGTATAAGTACTAAACATTTACATATATAATAAATATAAGAAATAATAAATTTACATTAGTGTTATTAGGCCTATCGTAATGTGATTTGTGAAGTGAAGTGATGAGTGTTTGGCGTCGCAGAAAGATGAAAGATTGCAATGCAATGAAATGAGGAAATAAAGATAAAAGTTTGGTGTAAGAAGAAAATATAAGATAAGGATCCCTTAATTTATGTCCCTTACTAATTGTATGAGGCGTAAATTAGGCAAGTTATGGATATGAATTTAGACGAATATAAAACTAGGTCCACAAAAAAAATAGATAGAATTTGTGAATAATATCATGATGATAAAAGTATAAATAGAGACGGATGACAGAAAAAAAAAATTGCCTCCATCACCTCGAATGGAAACGTTCATGAGAATTAGATTCAAATAAATATCGTAACAAATTGAATTAGTTGGTCGTCATTGAAAGGAGAAAAAACAGTATTCTTAGACATTAATAACAAAACCCACACATCGAAGTTTAAAATGAATGAACTGGGATTGCTACATTAAAACGTCACTATATGTTCAAGTGTTTACAAGAATGTTACAAAAAGAAAATGTGTGGTACAGTAAAGACCACTACTTTTAATCTATGGTTACATCCAGCAAGCGCTAACCGACCCTCAGTCGAGAGTTAGCTCGCGTCTGATGAAGACGTGCGGCCAATGGTAGATGTCTCCGTGAATTTTTAATATCGATGTTTAAACGCGCTTTTCTGTTACAATAAAATACTTATTGCTATTAACTTTATTCAATTATCACTATATTAGTGTAGGTTTATAACAATTTTTGTGGGTGTTTTTTGGTTGGTGTCTTAAGTTTTTGAAGTGTATGAGAGAAGAAGTGTTCGTGCGGACGTACTGAAACTTATTCATCAAAGAGGTACGTTGCAGATTAAAAAGCTATGTAAAAGTTTTACTAAAAACAAAAGAATTACATTAATTAGCTGATTCATTCATATTAATGCGATAATTTGAGATTTATTATATATTTATTTTGAAAAATTAATAAACCTTTTTGCACATAAAAAGTTACTATACTATTGCCTGTTATAGTTACTATTGCCTGTGTTTAAAAATCGACGATATAAAAGTTTATTTTTTGTTAATTATTATTAAAGATTTATTATTTTTATTTATTTTTATTTATTATTAACATGTGACATTTTGAAATTAAAAGTAAAAACTTTAGGAATCTTTTACATATAATAACCTCATAACTCCTGTCATAAGCTCATACTCCCACATCCTACAACACCACCGCGGTGTATGAACATTAATCACTTAATATAAAAAGTCGTAATACATTTTTTTAATAACGTAGAAATAGTACCTACAATCAATTCATTTTTATATAATGTCATGACCTTTTACTTATCAAAATGAGTTATTTAAATATAACAATACCCAGTTCTAGACGCTCGGCTACTTCTCCGCTCTCGGGCTCAGATTAAAGTTAAATCTTCTCTTAAAATTTATATAGATCCATACTTTTCCTTTTCTGATTTCTTATTATTATAGCCGGAAACATTTATTTTAATTTCTTGGCAATAGTTAATAAGACAGTTAGACAAATATAATAAAGTAACACAATACTAAATTGTACTAAACACACCCAGTCATTTTGTTGTATATATTATAGTTACAGTTCTAGTCCATTTTTTTTACGTGAGAAGAAAAAAACTTGCAAATTAAAACGTACGCCATATTTTGAGCAAGATAATGAACTTTAACCAAACAAAATTGCAACAAAATCCATCAAGCAGTTTTACCAAGCAAAATTTATTTTGTTTTATGCAGTTACTGAATACGTAACAATTTTTAAAAATTATCTCTAGAATTTACCATTTATTATATTATAAGTACAGTTATTAAAAAATACACTTATTGTAAATTTAATGTCATTTAAACTCAATTCCTCTGTTATCGATATGTACGAGTATGAAATAAGTCACGGTTATTATAAAAACAAGGAAGCATTTAAAGACACTAGACATTAGATAATTGATAAGAGAAGCTGCTTTCTGGGGCAATCTGTTTTATTTTCAGCTAAATAGATAACTCTAGAGAATAACATACATCATAATTAAATCTTGTAATACATATGGTACGTCGGATCAGCGTCAGTTCTTTAGACAATTCACTGTTTAATCTGAAGTACCTACTTAAAGATGAATATTTATAAGCAAAAGAAATATCCGGTGCTTACATTACTTCAAGTGATAGTAAAAGTATTTTAAATGTAAATTGCAAGTCTAAATTAAAACTTTCTTAAACTATTGACACAGTATAATTAAGTTTCTTTAGGAGCTCATTAAAGCTAAGTTTTTCTTGGCTTAATAAGTACAGAATTATAAGCAGTATAGTATTTCAAGATATCGTATTTATGTCAGTTTTTAATGAAGTGAAAAGATGATATTTATCGACTGGACTAGTCGGTCTCGACGGTCTTATGGTATGAACTAAACTGCAGATAATATTATAGTACTAGAAATATTTTAGTTATAGTATTAGTTAGAAGTATATACTACTCCTAACTAATATTATAACTAAATAAAAATAAAATGACAATAATATACATATATATATTTAATTAATTAATAAATAATGAACTAATATTTTAAGATTTGCTTACGATATTATTATATGATATATTCTTTATCCTGTTATTAAAATAATATTATTTTTTAAAATAAAATACCACGTAATAATTTATAATATTTTACTAAAATCACTCACAACTTGTTTAAACATAATAGCTTCATTAAAATATTACGCTGACACAAATCTGAGTACACATAAATTTAAATTGAACGTGTATAATAATATAAAAATTAAAAAAAATATGCTTTAATATTCTGAAACAAGCTTTTTTTTTGTTTATTCATCCAAGCTCGCTCTAGTTAAGTCGTTGGTGGTGGTTCGTCCTATTTCTGAAGAGATACCTCCATTCTGTCAAGTTTCAAAAGATTATACTGCACTTAATTGATATTAAAATTATTATAGAGTTTACAAATTAAAACAATATGGTATAAGTTATATTACTTACATAACATGTGTTCTTCCTCTCACTAAAAATAAAATATTCAAGAACTTTGTTAATAATTGCAATATATATTTAACTTGATATTATTATTTCTCGGTCATTTCTTTACAATGTAATATGTATTGTTATGCTTATTTTTCTTATAAAATAACTTTTATTAATATGGTGGATAAAATGCTAACAATTAAAAGTTTTCTTTATGTTGACTATTTTAAATATGAAAATATTTTGAGATTCAGATGAGAGATTTATAATTGAAATTATAATTACATAAAATAGAAAATATATTTATGAGAATATAATATATACCGAATAATTTTTTTAAAGTATAAATATTTTTTCTTTAAATTATCTCGTAACAACAAAACTATCCCGTAATTATAAGTCTTCTGAACTATATTTAGAAGTGTGTCAAATCTTGACAGTGAGTGACGGGAACGGGCCGTGAGATTTTTATCTTTTCTTTCTTTACTGTCTTAAAATATATTAATTAAACAAACGTTAAAACCGCTGTTGTCTGTCTGAGAAAATATATTTATATATTTTACATTTTAATAAAAATCCTTTATTTTAGAAAAACTTTTTTGTTCTATCCAAAGGCATAATACACCTGTCGGTTTTTTAATGGAATATGGAATTGTATTTTATTACAAAACCCTATACAAATATTTTTGACAAGCAAAAATAATAGACTTGTAAAAAATATTTAAGGGTATATATTTGTATATAATTTAAGCGTAACGTTTCGTGTTCAATACATAACATTTAATACAAACGGATGTATGAATATGAATATTTTTTAACCTGTCGATATCTGTCACGCTTTTCAAGAAATTCGGAGTGTCCCAGTGTTTTCTTATTTTCACGAGAAAAAACAACCCTGAAGTTGTAGAACTAAAACCAGAATATTTTCCTTCTTTTTATATGTTGTGATAAAATAAGGCTAATTATTGTAGGAGCTTCAAAATAAGTAGATATTTTCAAACAAACAATACTTAACTATTTCAGAGAATGCTATGTAGATTCTGAAATAAACTGGTCTACTCTTTGTTTTTTCTAACAGAATGATTAATTGCGATAATGACATTGATGACATGACATAAATTTCTCTTAAAATATTTCATAAAAATGGTAATTTTAAGCATTTGAAGTCCAGACTGAATTATAACAATATCGCTAATTAAACTTAGATGTAAAATTCTTTTGATTTTTGTGACGTTTTCTTTAGTTACATCATAGAAATACAAGGCTTACACTTGCGTCATGTCAAAGAAGCCCTTTTGGTCTACGTGCCTGGTCGGCTCGACAGTGATAAACCTCAAGTAATAGTACACGGAGATGTAATTTGATTAAATGACTTACTATGTTGTTAAAAGATCACTAATTAGATATCCTCAGGAAAGATCCCATTTTGTAAGTTGGTACTAATTATCTAATTATCTCTGCTAATAAAAGAAAATATCGAAAGAAAATAATAATATTATACAGGTCATTGTAGTAAAAATATATATTATAATAAAATAAGAATTGTCCAAGTTATACATTTAAATTTATTGGACTTGAACAATTTTGTTAATATATTTAGTAATATAAAACTTTTCTCGTACTGGTATATTAATAATAATATTTTTTTAGCAATCTTAAAGAACAAAAGTGTAGATAAAAATATAAAAATGACAGCTGCCAATCTAAATTTATTTGTTATTCCAAATATTAAAAATAATTATTTGTGTATTGCACTGTATCGGATTATAAAATTAGCTAAATATTGTTTTCACAAAATTTTTGGTTGCGTTTTCAAAATCTTATTGTTCAATTAAACGTTTCAAAGTCGGTCTCAAACCTCTAGCAATGATAGAAAAGTTTTAAAAACTTAAGATTACTACATTATAAAATAATGAACCAATCATCATTTATCGCAATTTTAAATAAAATTTTAGCAAAATCTCCCCAAATGAGCAGAACTTTGGAGGGAAAGTGTAACATATTTTTTATGTGTTGGTTTCAGAATGTGTAAGTATACAAATTACAAAATGGGCGCAGTCTAGTGATGACATAAATTCTTTTTATGCTTTACTTTCGATAGTTTTTGTATAAAACTATTTGGCTAAGCGGAATATAACGATGGGTTTTATTATTTTTATTAATATTAATATATGTTAATAAGTTTATTTCTTACACTTTCAAACTTAGACTCCTCGACCTGATATAATAAAAATTTTGTGTTATTTTAGGAAAAATACATGGGTTTCATCCTTAAACAAGTAAAAAATCCGTCCCATTCCAATAAGATATTGCAATCTTCTTTCGCGTAATCAGAAACTTTAAAAAACCACAAATTTATCTAAATCTATAATTATACGCATTTTTGTTACAGACAACTTCTAGTTTCACTACTCATGTTATTTCGATTAGACGCACATTTAATGGTTTTCTTTTATTTGGACGAAATAGCCTTAAAAAAAAACAAACATTCTAATATACTATAAAATATTTTATCGCTGGACAGTGGACAGCACAATAATATTATTCTAGAAAACAGAAATGGACGGACCTATTCTGATGCTTTTTTACTCTTGTTTATTTACTGACTCCGTTTGTATAGCGATAAAAGTGTCAAGAATACATTGTTGTTTCTACAATACACTAGCTTTCGCCCGCGGCTTCGCATTACTGGTAGGAATAAACAGTCTTGAAATGTCAAACGACCATCCGATTATTTAAAGTAAATTATTTTTCTCGGCAATTTTCTTTTATTTCTTTAAGTTTTTGTGTAGCCGAGACAACGCGTATTACAAAAAATGAAATCACTAATAATATTTAAATGTTTGAATATTATTAGAATTTAATATCATTAGATATATAAAAGTGCAGCTTAGGAACGAAATAACGAAGGTACCAACGCAATGAGAAGAACACATAAAAAACGCAACCGTTTTTATTTTAAAGCTACCTGACATTTATAAGCTGCAAAAGATACAACCCTGATTAAGTTATCTTATATACGAGTGTACACTCAACCATGACCAAGTTTTACTACAATTATCATGTCACACACCCCTTTATTCTTTCAAATGGGTCACGCCTATTATTATTTTATGTGGGACAAACTTTTTTTTTCTACATGGGACACACCTTTTTATTTTACATAGAATATAACCTTTCCTTACCTAGGACATACCCTTTTTACTCTTCTACATAGGACACGTTAGCCTACTAATCTGCAATATCTAACACTACGTCTGATAGCAAGACACCTTTCGGTTTGAATATGATATAGCTTTTATATTCTTGCTCTTGGTTTTTTTGGAGTCGATGGATTTTCGTCACTACTTGTTAGTCAGAAAGTAGTCACTCAGATTTATTGTAACAGCGTCGTGTAGAACGATGGCAATAACAAGAGGATGACATTAATTTTAGTAGTAACTTTAGTAGTATAGTAGTAGTAGTAGTAGTAGTAGTAGTATTAAGCGTCCAAAATATGTTTGTTTTATTATGTATCCTTAAATAAAAATGAAGTCTGTTAAAATTGCATTAAAATAAATTTTGAAAATTAAAATATTGTTAAAAATATATGTCGGATGACGGGTCGACTTTGTTATGTATTATTTATATACCTATTCGAATCTGAAATATATACATTATATATAATATTGTTTCATAAATTAAATAATACTTAAAATATATGACATACATACTTGTATATAATTTATTTTCTTATCTACGATACAAAACCTGAGAGGCTTATTCAGTTAATTCACCGTAGATAACCTTTGGTAATCTAAACCAATAACAATTAGGTATCTGCTCATTAGTTTCATTACATTTGAATCTCAATGTGGCTCAACATTTCTTGCACCTAAGAAGGAATTAACCCATAACTAGCTGTTGCTAGTGACTTCCCCTGCATCCTTTTACTTACTTCAAATAAAGAGCTATACATCATCACATACAATAAACAAAGTAAATATGTTTTTCATTTAATTTTAATGTATAAAAAATTAATCGTCTTTATATAACGCAATAGTAAAATATTTTTTTAACGGAGACATAATTTTTGCAGTGATTAGCATTGTTCAGATCGGAACATGGTTCTTTATAAGGTCAGGCAACTTCTTAACAACAAAAGCTGTAAAACTCTCAAGACTCAAGCCCATAAGAGCTTGTGAGTTTTGAAAGCCTCATTTATGTTAAATGTTTGTAGGGAAATCAATTCTTTTCAATATTTAATTAATAGAGATTTATTCTCATACTATATCATTACCTGTTTTAATTGTTTATAATAAAATTTAAACATTGTATTAAGAAATATAATAGTAATAACTATTAAAGATTAGTCCTAAGGTCTGTGTAACAAAATTCAATAATAGTTTAAAATAACAGTCATTTTCAAGCTATATTAACAACTATGAAACACTCAACTATAAGTTTAGATATGAACTTTAATAGCTTTTCAATAGCTCTTTGAACTGAAGTCGACGGAACCTTGATAAAAAGACTTAAATAATTTATTGTCTGAACTATGGCAAGTTTACAGCGACATATCAAATACGAATCGTATATTCATATAATTCAAATGTCAAACCTTTTATTATTTACATTTTAATAATATAAATCTTTCCTTGAACAGTTAAAATACATATTTTAAATTCGTACCGATGTAATTTTAGATTACAATAAAAATATATGAAACAAATTATTCGAGCTAACGAAAGTGGTGTTTAATTTAACAAAATCTATTGTAGATTCAAATAAACAGAAAATTTTTTAATGTGTAACATTTATTCTAATTTTAATATCGTATTGTCCAGAGAAATGCTGTTTAGTTCCTTGATGTAGTAGTAATATCTTTATCTTTAAAATATTTATTATCTGTATTGCGATCAGTTCATCATCTCTTAAGTTTTGATTCAATCTTTCTTATTATGTTCATAAATTAAGTTTTTTCTCTATCTCACTTAAATATGTAATAAAACGTTAGATGTTATAAAAGTTACAATAAAGTCTTAACAGTCAACTATTTGTATAAATAATGATGACGAAACTCGTTTGCGCGTATCTTCCGCCGCTCGATTAGTTCATTAAAGTTATTCCGGCCTCTTTCGTGACATTGGTAACGCCTATATTTGGAAAGGTCTTTTTGCTCGGTCACGTCCTATATGTTATACGAAATAACATGTTAATTATGCGTTTTATGACCATAA